>CM062814.1:235501579-236911579 GCA_031772625.1 Pinus tabuliformis | reverse complement strand
TTTTTCACATCAACATAATAGGCCTGATAACCGGATCATTAAATATCCATGGACATGTTGTCATCATTCCTTTACAAAGCCCTAAGCATGACCTATCTAAAAAGTCCAAGTTTCTAGGACAAATTTCTCAAAAACACTATTTTAAGCCCCAATACACCTTTCCTCCTTATTCACCTGCGTTTAGCACATGTTGCATGTTTATCCTCCTATGTTGGTTAGGACATGTTGCTCCCTTATGTAGGTGTGCTAATTCTAGAAATTCAGGAAAATTAAAAAAAAATTCTTAAGCTTCCTCTTCCAGAAGCTTCCAAGGTAGTTTTAACCATTTACCATGGATAGATAATTCGAATCTTATCTTGGAGACCTCATCTCTTATCCCTTGATCTCAACCTCCCATCATAAGTGGATCTCAAGCCTAGATTAGTAATTGGATAAGAATTCTTAAACTACAACACTTCTCCTATAAATTTATTGCCTCCCATAAGGCCTGGGTTGGATTTTGGAGATGGATAACACCCTTATTCCACTGCTTTGAGCCTAAAGGAGTCACTATATTCATGTATTAGGGTCGATATTGAGGTGTTCATTGTGACAAGAAAGGAAAAGTCAACTTGGGGAGACATCTACAAAATCAAATACTATTTATGGTTGTAAACTCCCTCCTATATTTGTCAATGCAAAGAGTATCTTGTTTTCCTATATTTGTTGCGTTATGTTTTCACTCATGTATTTCAATGTCATGTCGGTTCATTGAATTGAGACTTTAGATTTTGCTATGTGGATGTTGTGGATCCTTTGCTTATTTTAGTCATGTGTGTAGGTTCCAGTTATAGAACTTGAAGCTACAATTGGAGCTTACAAGCAAGGAGGAAAGAAAGGCTTGCTTATGATTCTAGGTATGCTTCTTTTCCATTCTCTAATTTCTCTAAGGAAAAATCCATGATTTTTGTCTTTTGTTGTTCTAGGTCAAACCACTAGACCTAGGGAATTCACCTTTGTCTACAATCATGAAAATTATGCATAACAAATCGGCAACCATACTGGGGATGATTTCTCCATTTCCTTTACCTTGGCACTCTTTTCACCTCTTAAAGTGACCTTGATTGATTCACTCAGACATTGATTTACCTTAGGAAAACAACTTATTTGATATTACTTTGGTTTTTGTGTCATGTTTTGGCCAAATCTGCCTTAGCACACCCCTTGGTCTAGAGATAGAGTGCTTTAGCACACTTTTTCCTTCTTTGTACCTGCATTGATTCCTGTAAGATGCAAAAAATTGCATTTCCTTACCTTTCTATCTGATTTTCTTTGGTCCAACATGTTTTCCTTATGTTTCTAAGTGTATCCTTGTCTTTGAAATCCTTCATTATGTTTTCTTTTGGATTTGATAGCCTTTGATAAGAATTTCTTTAGATTTTTCTTTGTTCTTATCAATTAGGTCTTTTGTAAAAATTTTGTTGAATCATTGCTTGTTTGAAGAAATTGATATTCCAATGATAATTATGTGTGACTTCTCTCATCAACTATCTACTTTAATCTTTGTTTTCATTTCAATTGAGGATTAAGAGGAAAGAAAAGAAAAACTCATCATTTTGCATATTTTGCATTGCATTTAGGGTTTCATGTGAAATTTGGAAATTATAATAGTTTCCCTTGAAAATTTTGATTAGGAAGTGTTGTTTCTTGCAATATTTTCCTGCTGCATTTTTATTTGAATCTCTTCCTTATCATATATAGGTTTTCATTGAAAAGAAAATATTTCTTATTATCATGCTAGATTGCATTTTAGGGTATTCAAGTGAAACTCATGGTGAGCCTTGAAAATTGAAACTTAATTCAAGATAAACTCTAAAATTTACTAAATCAATCTTAAGGAGCATTTGGAACATTAAATAAAACATCTATATGTCTAGGCTAGAGATGTGTTGCGATGTCTTTAAGCATAGGAGATGTCATTTTTGGCCAATGTTGCATTTTGGGGGTGATATACCGTTCCACATAAGTAAGTGTATTAGATCGTTCTACGCGCACATTTGGATATATCAGATGGCGATCCATGCATGAAATGTATATGGGAATGCTCTCATCATACTGTTACACATTAGACAACACTACTACAAACTGTACTTTCACATACCTCTATGTATATTTTGGAAGTCCCCACTAGGTTGCTATCCCACTTAGGTAACTGAGTCGATTGCCTTGTACACTTTGATACACTGAACACATCATTCAGGGATATTTCCTGCCCATACGTAAATCCTTGGTTCTCCAAGGTTGTATATTGCAGTTCAAAGTTTCTTGGTAAACCTTTATGCCAAGTTACCCCTTTTTATTTATTTTTGTTGTTAATTTCTAAAATTTATTAAACCATCGTGGAAGAACAACCCCTTCAACCCCGTCGTTCACGTAGAGTGATAATATTTCCTCCTTTACCTCCCGAGGAAACGCATGGACATCATCAAAATACTAAAAAGACGCAAAATACTGAATCATGTACTTCGGAAGCTACCCCTTCTGGACCTCCATCCGAATGACGAAATTCGAAAAAATTTCTGCGGTTATCAAATATTCTGGCCAAACGATTGTAATTTCTATTGTCATTCATTCTTGAAGCAAATTGAGAGGATTTTACCTGTGGCTGGTTGTAGCTTTTGTTCATCTTTAAGACGGATTGCCCCTGGTTTACCTGATAGTCTTTGTTTGTAATTGGTCCCTGCTTTACCTGGTGATCTCCATTGTGCCTTTGCTCATTCCTTCTTGCTGCATCAAGATAACTCTTTGAGGTGGATGCTTGAGAAGTTTCTCCATTATAACCCAGACCTGTCTTGTTTAGTGGAGAACGTTGTACATTGATGATCTCATCCAAAGTTTCAGATCCTTTGACAAACTTAAGATTAATAGCCTTTGTTTTCTCAACCTTTTTTCTAAGACCAACAATTTCACCTTCTAACTTTTCAAGATATTTTTCTTTTTCATCAATCTGAAATTGCAGAGTATCAATGATCATATTCTTTTCTTCTGTACATGTCTTGAGTCTAGAAATTTCTTCATGAAAGCTATCCACATCTATAGCATCCATGTAATCATTATCTTCAAATGCCATTAAAAGTTTATAGTCATTACCTCGTTCATCTTTATCACTATTTGATAGACCATCACTATCTTAATGAGTGTAGTAGCTTTTCTTATTTGCATTCTGTTTCTTGCTCCATCTAGCAGGTTCCTTTCCTTTGTCAATCTTATCCTTATGAGGACATTTCGCAGCATAATGACCTACTCTTCCACAAGCAAAACATTTAAAAGGTAACTTACCTCTGAACCTTCCAGTACCCCGTTGAAGATTTCTGACAAAATTTGATTCTTCTTCTTCTTCTGGCACGTGACTTGCTTCATAGTAGTCTCCTTTGCCTGAAGCCTTGAAAGAAGCTTCTCTCCTATCTGATGGACCTCCCTTTCTCATTTCATAAGCAGTTAGAATTCCGTGAGCTGAGACATAGTAAGAATTCGTAGATTTTCCTTTTCTTCTATTGCAGATACCTTAGATTCAAACTTGGGGGACAATGATCTTAAAAAATTTTCAACCACAATAGACTCTTTTATTTCTTCACCCAAGTTTTTCATGCAATTAACAATCTCGTCTACCCAAAGAAAATAGTTAGCCACACTTTCATCATTATACATTCTGAGATTCTCATACTGAATCCTGAGGGTTTGAAGTTTAGCACGCTTTACCTGTTCATCTCCTTCGTAGCTCAAGACAATCTTGTCCCATATTTCTTTTGCGGATTTATATTGCATAACCTTTACGAATTCTGTTTGAGATAAACATCCCAGCAGAGTATTGATTGCTTTAGCATTTGTTTCATATTTCTTCTTCTCGGCTGAATCTGTAGGAGTAGCTGAAGGAAAAGTGTAGCTTGTTTCTATGATATCCAAAACTTCTGTACCAAGAGATTGAAGATAGGCAGTAACTCTTACCTTCCAATAATTGAAGTTTGACCCATCAAAAATTGGTGGCCTGATTGATGCTTCCCTCTCGTAATTGCTCATGATGACTGATCTTCCTTCAAGCGATCAAGCTTCTCTGAAGGACCTGCTCTGATACCAATTGTTGGAAATAATACTGAGAGGGGGGGCTGAATCAGTATTATCAAGTTCTTTTAATAAATCTTCCTTATTTATACTTTGAATTATTTTTGCATGTCAGTACCATAAAATAATGAGCATGAACAAAGAAAACAGATAGTCACACCAAAGAACACCATATGTAAGGTGGAAACCCAATGTAGGTGAAAACCACCTGCTACAATATGTCTCTATCTTCTTTCAAATTAGAAACTCTTTTTACAATGGTTTTGTACTGGTGCAGTCCTTTACTAGTACACAGGCTGCAACATGCAGAGAGCTACAACTCTCTCTCGTTTTCCAGTCTCTCCTGGAAGGGAGCTACAACCCCCCTACTTCTTTTCTTTCAAGGACCACTTTTCATAAATTTTCAAACTAGATCCATAAACATCAAGAGATCATCAAGTACAAGTAAATCACCCAGTCAACTGCAGTAACCAGATCAACAATAACAGTAAACAAAACCCAGAACACCTTATCAATAGAAAAATTCACCCAACAAAAGGTCTTAAGACAGATACGCAGTTTTTCTTTCTCTGGCCTGCGTACGTATGCACTTCACCTTCTTCTCTCCTGTGTATACCCGTAGAGACCCTTCTACCGCACTGCGTACCCACGCACTATTTCTTCAATCGCGCTGCATACTTTTACTGTAGGCACGCACCCACAGATACTATCGCGCCGCGTACTGCTACTATAGCCACGCACCCACAGAGCTATCACGCCGCGCACCTACGCACCTGCGGCTTCTGAAGCGCCGCGTACTTTCCCTGTGCCTACGCACCTGATCCTCTATCGCGCTGCGTACCCACGCACTACGCCTTATTCTGCTCTGCGTACCCATGCACTTCTCCTTCTTCTGCTCTGCGTACCCACGCACTTGCACCGTTAAGCACCTGCGTACCTCTGATTAGGGCCGAACTGGCAGTCCCACAGTGTGCCACAGATAGTCAGATGCTCAGATCTGTTCATGCGCTCGAGAGATTACCCTTCACAGATTCGCTTTCAACTTCACTTTTATATAGATCAAGCTTTTAAAACAATAACCCAATATTTTAGATCTTAAGATATTCAACTTGCAAAAGATACTGTGGCCAAGTGATCTCCTTTGCTTTATATAGGCAAGCTCTTCCTAAAATCATGGATCAATACCATAGATAACCAATACAAGGGGCCCAAAAACATGGGGCTCAATAATAATAATAATATAAAACAATACCACGGGCTAAAACCATAGAATCAAGAACGGCGGGCTAAGTACCACGGGCCAAACATAAGAAACCCCACGTGAGCACGCTTCTCTGCCTTGAAGTAAGTGAACTGGGGGTACGCACCTTCTGAACGGGTGACCTGCGTGTGTGGCCGCAGTCCCTTCACGGTGTATCTGCGTGTATGCACCTTTTGAACTATTCTCCCGCGTACCTCTTAATTTGCAACATTTTGAGAGCCTGATCAGAGCATTGCCACTTGAGGGTGTTGCCATCAAGTACAACATCTGTAACATAGAGCCATACTGGAATCATATGCCAACAATCTCCCCCTTTGGACTTGATAGCAACCTCAAAATCTTCAACGTCATTCTCCCCCTTTGACATCAAGGGCAAAGGGTTATGCTCCCCCTGAATATGAACCAGATCTGCAAAGAAGAACCATAATCCACCAAACACCATAAATGACCATGAAAGAGATAGAGACATATTGCAGCAATATTCAGACCAGCATCCATGATGTACTTCCTCAATAATGCCAACAATGCATTATATGCTCCCCCTGAACCTGTGCCATTCGATCTTCGACCAATCCGCAACCCAGCAAATGTACGCATATACCCCAGATGAACCTTGCGTACAGCCGTCAATCAAAAGAGATTCAACAACATGATGATGCATCAACAACCTCCATCTTTTGCCTAAGGTATTCAAAGGTCTCCCTGGGCAATGGTTTGGTGACTATATCAGCAACTTGTTCCTTAGAAGGAACATACTCCAACTTGACCTTTTGTTCAAGTACTTGTTCCCGTAGAAAATGATACTTGATCGGTATGTGCTTGGTCTTTGAATGCATGACTGGGTTCTTTGAAATGCTGATTGCACTTGTATTATCACATAAGATGGATATGGGTGGTATACAAGTGATTTGAAAATCCTGCAAGGTCTGCATCATCCAAAGGAGTTGAGTGCAGCAAGATGCAGCAGCAACATATTCTGCTTCAGCTGTAGACAAGGTAATCAAACTCTGTTTCTTGCTGAACCAAGATACTAATCTGGAACCCATAAAGAATGCACCACCACTTGTGCTCTTCCTGTCATCCATGCTTCCGGCCCAATCTACATCTGTATAAGCATGAAGTGTGAGATCTGTATCTCTAGGATACCATAAGCCATAGTTTTGAGTTCCTTGAAGATATTTGAAGATTCTCTTTACTGCCTGAAGATGAGTTTCCTTTGGATTTGCCTGAAATCTTCCAACTATTCCTACTGCATGCATTATGTCTGGTCGGGTACCTGTCAAATAAAGTAGACTTCCAATCATAGATCTATAGGTTGGTTGATGCACTGCTGCTGATTCATCATTTGCACTGAGGTTACATCCTGTGACCATGGGTGTACATACTGGTTTTGCATCTTCCATGCCATATTTCTTCAAAATCTGCTTGAGATACTTGGTTTGAGACAAAAAGATCCCTTCTTCTTTTTGTTGGATTTGCAAACCAAGAAAATATGTCATTTCTCCCAGCAAGGACATTTCGAATTCTTTCTGCATTACCAAGGCAAAGCTTTGACTCATAGCTTCTTCATTGCTCTCAAAGATAATGTCATCTACATACACAACAAGTATTATCAATTTGTCGTTTTCAACTTTTATATAAAGATTGCTATCTGCTGATCCTTTTGAAAAACCTTGTTGATGAAGATATTTGTCCAAGCGATAGTACCAAGCCCTTGGAGCTTGTTTGAGACCATAGAGAGCCTTTTTCAATCTGCATACAAGAGTTGGATCATTTCCAAGAATGAAACCATCTGGCTGCTCAATGTATACTTCTTCTTCCAAGTCTCCATTCAGAAAGGCTGATTTCACATCCATTTGAAATACTTTGAAGTTTTGAAAGCTTGAGAGAGCAAGGAACATTCGGATGGCCTCAAGTCTTGCAACAGGAGCAAAAGTTTCTTCAAAATATATTCCTTCTTGCTGCGCATACCCTTTACAAACAAGTCTGGCCTTGTTTCTAATTACTTCTCCATTTTCATTCAATTTATTTTTGAAGACCCATTTTGTCCCTATAACATTCTTATCCTTTGGTCTAGGAACCAGCTCCCAAGTGTTGTTCTTTTCGATCTACTCAAGTTCTTCATCCATTGCTTTGACCCAACATTCATCTTTGCATGCCTCTTTCACATTTTTTGGTTCAGTGGAAGAGAGTAATGCCAAATAGCTTGAAGCTTCTGCAACTGTTCTTCTTGTTTGTACACCTGCTTCTTTCTGCCCCAAAATCTAAGATTCTGGATGATTCTTCTGAACATATCTGGATGGAGTCTTCTCTTCTATCCTTATCTGCTCCTCTGGTTCTTCTTCTTCATCATTCTGTCTTTGAGGGTAGTCTTCATCTTCTTCAATATCTTCATGATTTACTTGCCTAGGAATGTATCCCTTCTCATCAACCACTACATCAATGCTGTCAACAATTCTTCCAAGTCTTTTATTGTAGCACTTGTATGCTTTGTTGTGTGGAGAATAGCCAAGAAGAATGCCTTCATCTGCTCTAGGTTCAAGTTTTCCAAGTTGCTCATCAGTATTATTAATATAGCATTTGCTCCCAAAGATTTTGAAGTGCTTTACCGAAGGAGTCTCACCATACCAGAGCTCATGAGGAGTTGGAGTGCTATTCACCCGGACATTTGTTTTGTTGAGAATAACAACCGCTGCATATGCAGCTTCACCCCAGAAAGTTGCGGGAGTTCCAGACTCATCAAGCATAGCACGAGCCATTTGTTGGACTATTCTGTTCATTCTTTCCACTACTCCATTTTGCTGAGGAGTTCTAGCCGTAGAGAATTCTCTTCTTATCCCATGTTCTTCACAGAAATCGAAAAATTCATTTGAGTTAAACTCCCCACCTCTGTCGGATCTGAGGCACTTAATTTTGTATCCTAATTCATTTTCAACCAAGGCTTTAAAGGATTTGAATTTTTCGAATGCTTCATCTTTGTGCTTCATAAGTCCTAACCAGACAAACCTGGAGAAATCGTCAATGAATAATATCAAGTATTCTTCTCCTCGAGGTGTCCTTTTCCTGAATGGTCCACATACATCTGTATGTACAAGCTCAAGAGGCATGCTAGCTGATCCTTCCTTCTCTGGAAAGTTAGTTCTGGTTTTCTTTCCAAACTGACATGATTTGCATATGGTGTTGTATGGAATTTTGATATCTGGAAGACCGCGAACTGCCTGATATTTGCATGCTTTCCTTATTTGTGAAAAGCTTAGATGCCCCAACCTCCAGTGCCATAACCAGTGTTCATCATCCTTGCTTAGATAGCATTGTTCTTGTCCTTCTTCAAATATGTATAGATTATTTGGAGTTCTTTTACCTTTGATCACCGCTTTACCTGTATCAAGATCACGAACAAGACATCCATTTGATCTAAATATCACCTCGGTTCCTTGATCACACATCTGGCTGACACTCAGAAGATTATGCTTCAATCCATCAACGTACAAAACATTTCCAGCTTTGACCTTTTCTTTTAACTGAGCAATGCCTTTCCCTTTTATAGCTGCAGGAGTATCATTTCCAAAAGAAACTTTCTTTCCCTTTTCTAAAGCAGAATATGATTCAAGTTTTTCTTTATCACCTGTCATATGCTTCGAACATCCACTGTCAATGTACCATAGATTTTCCTATCCCTCTGCATTAAATGCTATCCCACATCTTTCTGTTTGTGGTTCCTTTATTCTCCATGCTTTGGTGCTTGAGGCTTGTTCCTTTGTCTGCTGAAACCTGCTCCTACATTCAAAATCTTCATGACCAAAGTTATTGCAAATAGAACATTCAACTTCATTTTCAAGAACCGAAAAGTTGTTATAGGTCCTTTTTGTAATCCCGGTCATACTTCTTTGTTTTTGAGCTTCTCTAGTCATGATCGTTTTATATGCAACACATTGGGCTGCTTTGTGACCAAAGTTATGGCAAGAAAAGCATTGTCCATTGAAAAAATTTCTGCGGTTATCAAATCTTCCAGCCAAACGATTGTAATTTCTATTGTCATTCATTCTTGAAGCAAATTGAGAGGATTTTACCTGTGGCTGGTTGTAGCTTTTGTTCATCTTTAATATGGATTGCCCCTGGTTTACCTGATAGTCTTTGTTTGTAATTGGTCCCTGCTTTACCTAGTGATCTCCATTGTGCCTTTGCTCATTCCTTCTTGCTGCATCAAGATAACTCTTTGAGGTGGATGCTTGAGAAGTTTCTCCATTATAACCCAGACCTGTCTTGTTTAGTGGAGAACGTTGTACATTGATGATCTCATCCAGAGTTTCAGATCCTTTGACAAACTTAAGATTAATAGCCTTTGTTTTCTCAATCTTTTTTCTAAGACCAGCAATTTCACCTTCTAACTTTTCAAGATATTTTTCTTTTTCATCAATCTGAAATTGCAGAGTATCAATGATCATATTCTTTTCTTCTATACATGTCTTGAGTATAGAAATTTCTTCATGAAAGCTATCCACATCTATAGCATCCATGTAATCATCACCTTCAAATGCCATTAAAAGTTTATAGTCATTACCTCGTTCATCTTCATCACTATTTGATAGACCATCACTATCTTCATGAGTGTAGTAGCTTTTCTTATTTGCATTCTGTATCTTGCTCCATCTAGCAGGTTCC
This sequence comes from Pinus tabuliformis, assembly GCA_031772625.1. NCBI lineage: Eukaryota > Viridiplantae > Streptophyta > Pinopsida > Pinales > Pinaceae > Pinus > Pinus tabuliformis. The sequence continues at coordinate 236,901,558 of CM062814.1, read as the reverse complement.
TTTCCTTTGTCAATCTTATCCTTATGAGGACATTTCGCAGCATAATGACCTACTCTTCCACAAGAAAAACATTTAAAAGGTAACTTACTTCTGAACCTTCCAGTACCCCGTTGAAGATTTCTGACAAAATTTGATTCTTCTTCTTCTTCTGGCACGTGACTTGCTTCATAGTAGTCTCCTTTGCCTGAAGCCTTGAAAGCAACTTCTCTCCTGTCTGATGGACCTCCCTTTCTCATTTCATAAGCAGTTAGAATTCCGTGAGCTGAGACATAGTAAGAATTCGTAGATTTTCCTTTTCTTCTATTGCAGATACCTTAGATTCAAACTTGGGGGACAATGATCTTAAAACTTTTTCAACCACAATAACCTCTTTTATTTCTTCACTCAAGTTTTTCATGCAATTAACAATCTCGTCTACCCAAAGAAAATAGTTAGCCACACTTTCATCATTATACATTATGAGATTCTCATACTGAATCCTGAGGGTTTGAAGTTTAGCACGCTTTACCTGTTCATCTCCTTCGTATCTCAAGACAATCTTGTCCCATATTTCTTTTGCGGATTTATATTGCATAACCTTTACGAATTCTATTTGAGATAAATATCCCAGCAGAGTATTGACTGCTTTAGCATTTGTTTCATATTTCTTCTTCTCGGCTGAATCTGTAGGAGTAGCTGAAGGAAAAGTGTAGCCTGTTTCTATGATATCCCAAACTTCTGTATGAAGAGAATGAAGATAGGCAGTAACTCTTACCTTCCAATAATTGAAGTTTGACCCATCAAAAATTGGTGGCCTGATTGATGCTTCCCTCTCATAATTGCTCATGATGACTGATATTCCTTCAAGTGATCAAGCTTCTCTAAAGGACCTGCTCTGATACCAATTGTTGGAAATAATACTGAGAGGGGGGGGGGGGGGGGGGGGGGTGAATCAGTATTATTTCCAACACAATAATCGTCTCTTCTTGTGAATATTGAAATCAAGATCACTTCCCAATTATTTGGTGAGTCCATCACAACTGACACTGAAGCACCTAATAATTTATTGCCTAAGGTTATTGAACCTAATTATCCTAAAAAAAACATTACAACCTGAGCTTATACAACCTGGGGGACCTCAGTTAACTACACCTGCGACTTCATGTCATTCCTCTTCTTTTCATATTTCTTTGACTCAACCACAACCCGTATATCTTCTACCCGATAGTGAGAAACTTCCACCTGGTCTTGTGAGTATTGAAGAGATTCCTTAATAAGAGCCTAAAACTTCTACCCCTGTTCATTTAAGAGGGATTCATCTCTATCAAGTCCCTCCTCCTCATACTCCCATACAAACTCCTTTACCTGATTCTTCTCTTTTCAACTCACCTTTGAGTTTCCCTCGACAACCTTTGGGAAGTTCAAACATGATTGAGTCTATTATGGTTTCTCAGCTCACATCTACCACCATGACTGAGAAAAACCATGTTACAACTACTTCCATGTTTTTAACATCACCATAAATACATTTGTATGGTGGTTCAACTGTCCCACCTGGTTACCAATCCTTATCTGGTACCTTTTCTGGTGTAGCATCCATTCCTTGGACTTCTCCCATGTCATCCTATTTTATAATACCATCTGGAACTTCTTTGATGAGAACCACACAGTCTCCTCCTCTTCTTCCATCTTAATATTCATTGGAGCAACAATACAGTCCATATGTTAGTGGATATGGACATTTACAACAACCCACTCTACCTTACATTGGTTACCCTCTTCTAGGAGGGCAGTTGCTTCCATATTCTCCTTATATTTCAGTAGGGGGCAACCTGTTGTTGAAATGAATCAGTATACTAATAAAACACCACAAATTGGTTCTCTATCCTATTCAATTCCTTAATTTCATAGAATGGTTTCCAAACCTTAGAAACCTAAATTTCCTATACTATCTGGCTCTGTTGTGAATCAAATTCAAAATTCCCAACCTATTCCACCTACATCTCATATTCCTACTTGTCATATTATTGTTCAATATGTTCAAGCTTTATCTCAAGTAAGTCAACCTTTTTAGGTTGCACCTCTAACTCAATTTGTTCCATTACTATCCGAGACCTTTCAATTCCTACTTACCCAACCTCTACAAGGTCCCTTACAACTTCCACCACTTGGTCAAAATTTTCGTCAAATGCAAGTGAGTCAACCTGTACATGGCATGTCACAGGCGCCAACTGACCAACCTTACATAAGGACGATGAAAAATACCACAGGGAAACCATATCAAGGTATTCCATATATACCTTACAAAGGTCAGCAAATTCAAACCCAACCATTTTAGCCCTTTCAAGGATATCTTGGAACTAGGAAACAAGATTATGTTTATCCAACCTGCCAAAAGCAAACTTATCCAGGAGCATAGATCCATTTTTCTCAGGCTATTTCAGCTCACCCAGGATACCCTCCATTGAAATTTAATTGGAAGTTTCCATTTTTGGCAACCCTTGAATTGCCAAATATAACTCGACTTATAAATGATCCCATTTGTCACTCTCCTTGGTGGTTGGTCATTCCTACGAAGTTGTCGAGAGATATCCTAAAATTCAATGGAAATCCCAGAGAAGATTTGCCTATGCATGTTATGACATATCATTTATGGTGTTCTTCGAACTCTTTAAATGATGATTCAATCCGTATATGTATTTTACAGTGGACACTTACCGGTACGAAAACAAAGTGGTATATTGAGTTACTGCAACCTTTGTTCAACAATTTCAGTGCCTTAGCAACCACATTCTTAACCCATTTTTAGCTGCCCATTCGTTATGAGACTGGAACTAAACTTTTGACCAATTTAAAACAATCTAATTCCACTCATATTTCAGATCATATTCATGAGTGGTGATGTTGCCATCATTTGGTCAAGGCTATCATTCCCAATTAGTTTTTAGCTAAATGTTTCACCAAGTCTTTCTTAGCACCCATAACTGAAGACATTGCTAAGGGCAGAGTTATAACCGAAGAGCAAGTAATTTCTAATGCCCAATAAATTGATCTATTTTATACAAAATCTGACACACTTTACGATAAAATACATAATGCTTTGAGACCTCAAAATATTGTTCCACAACTGCCCGAAAAATAATCACATACCATTGATGGCATGATTGGTTTTTCTAGTCAACAACCAACGAGTAAGCTATCTAGTTCAACTTCTGTTGTGGTTGCCTAAAACCCATCCTCCACTACTCCTACAACTACTAATTTTGAGATTAATATTTTCCGACCCATGAAGGGAAAATCTCAGCAACTAGGAAGTAAAAAGAAAGGAAAAGGAAAAAAGAAGAAAGATAATCCTCTATGGGACAAACAAAATAACCAGTCTCCTAATGAAAAAAGGAAACCTCGTTATCCTTGCTTAATCTATAATAAGGAACATTTCACTTGGGACATTCCACATCGGGCATAAGTAAATAAATTCCTTAAATAATCTTTTGTACCCACTATCTTAAGAGATCCCTTTCCTAATTAGGAGACGAACATGGTTGCACAGGATCTCGCTTCCTCTTCCCCGATTATGATGCTTTCCTCCACCAAACAGAAAAATCAAGTTATGATGGCTACCAGAAATGGGGACCACAGTAATTCAAATCCCTCAACCTATAAGGCTACTTATAAATGTACTGGTTCTTCCTCATATGCTTTGGATCCTGCTCCCAATGTGGTTCCACTAATATACTATTAAACCTCCCAAGGGTGTTATTCACAAATCAACATTCAACCCTCATGCGAGAGATGCACAAAATTATAACATAGTTGAGGATCTAACTCAAGTTCCTTCAAATATGTCAACTCTCGAGGTTTTGCAAAATTGTCCCACCCAGAAGAAGGATTTACTTTCCACAACTGAAGGCATCAATCCTTCATATTCTAGAATTGTAGCCTTTAATCATGAGAATCATATACCCAAATTTCCAACACAACTATCTTTTATGTTTCAAGTTGTTGTTCGAAGTAAGATCATCCATCGAACAATTTTGGACAAAGGAGGTTCAACCTATATCATGTCACTTTCTTGTTGGAAGTCTCTTGGCTCTCCACAACTCCACTAGTCACCTAATACTCTCAAAGCCTTTGATGGAAGAGGGTTCAAACCTTACATAATTTTGTCTTCGTTACACGTAGAATTAGCTGGCAAGATGGTATGAGTAGAAGTTGAAATTATACTCGGACCATTAGATTATAACCATTTACTAGTCCATACATGGGTTTATGCTATGGTTAATATCATTTCGACCTATTTTCGAATGATTTCTTTCGCTCACCATGAGAGCATTGTGGCCATTGACCAACTTGCCTTCTTTTCCAATAATTATCAAACTACTAGAAGGATCCATCTTGTGGGAAAATCTCCACTACCATATCAGCATGTTGTGGTGGGATTGCTTAAGAATTCTTCCCTTATGGGAACCTTTTTCTGACCTCCTCCTCTTCCTTTTCCCCTTTCTCATCCCGACAACCTGAACTCGATTGCCTTTATTAATAGGATCTCTTCTTTTACTACTTTGTCTGATCCTTGGATAGTACCAGATGCTTCTAATATTAATACATTTGATGACTGCATGTCATTCAGTATTATTGAGCTTGAGTATGAGGCTATATATTCAACCTGTTCGTCACACTCTGATTTACCCTCTTCAATAGATTGGGTCAATCATTCCCGAGATAATGGATGATCTTTTAATCCTTTCTTCAGTATATTTTATACTAATGAGATCATCATGGAAATCATGATGTCGGATGATGCATCATGGGATGATAATCATCATCATTCCTCCCTACCTGATACCTCTGAGGATAATCTTAGTGATATTTATTCACCCAATGTCATTGAGATATTTGTGAATTCCCTATCTATTCATGATATCGATTCTGAGAAGAATTTATCAAATATTGAATATCTTATCCCTCTCGATATTTCAATTAATCCCATAATTCTCAAGAATGTATATATTGGTGCATCTTGTTCTCCTGACTATATCAAGATCTATAAATCCATTTTCCAGGAATTCTAAGACGTTTTCGCCTAGTCATATGAAGAGATGCTAGGTATTGATCCAAATATTGTTGTAAATGAAATCAAAATGTATCTAGATGCTAATCCAGTTAGACGATGCTTACGTCTGGTCCATCCTAAGAAAGTTGTTTCTATACAAGATAAGGTTGAAAAAAAAATTTACCCAGTTCCCCTTACTGATTGGGTCTCGGACATTTTTCTTGTAATGAAGAAACAAGGCACAGTTTGTCTGTGTGTTGATTATCAGGACATAAACTGTGATTTCTTAAGGACAACTATCCTAAACCATTTATCGACCAAATTATTGATGATTTCACTGGAAGTGAATTTTTTTCGTTTAAGGATGGTTTTTCCAACAACAACCAAATCAAAATTCTCCCATCGGACCAACATAAAATCGTATTTATTTGTCCATGGGGCACATTTGCTTATCGAAAGCTCCCTTTCGAATTGAAGAATGTTGGTCCTTTTCAGAGGGTCATAAATTATGCCTTCCATGACATTAAACACATTGTACAACCCTATTTGGATGATATACCTTCCCACTCGAAACATCGTGAAAATCATCCAATGCATCTCAGGGTTATATTCTTACGTTTTTGACATTATAATGTCAGGTTGAATCCACATAAGTTTGTGTTTTGCGTTCAATCTAGTCGACTTCTCGACTTCATTGTATCAAATTAAGGAATTCATATTGATCCACTTAAAGTCTAGGTGATCCTAGATCTGCACGCTTCCTCCTCTCTTGTTTAGTTACAACACATTCAAGTGAAGGATAACTTTCTACAAATATTTTTTCCCAACTATGCGGAATTGACAAGAGGATTTACACGATTGTTGAAGAAAGGGGTTCCCTTCCATTGGGATGATACTGTCCAAAAGGTGTTTGATGCTTTGAAAGAGGTTCTGGTTTGGGCATCATTGTTGTATCCCCTGGATTATCAATGTCATTACTTCCTTTACCTCGCCACTACAGTTACTACCATCACTATGATATTTTTCAAAGAATATGATGTAGGAGATGAAAATCCCATTTATTATTTGATTCGAAACTTAAGAGATATAGAAATCAAATATAATCACATTGAAAAGTTAGCTTTGGTAACTATCCAAGTTTTCCAAAGGTTTTGCCACTAAATTCTGCTTCGCAAGAGTATGGTTGTTTTTTATTGTAACCTAATGACATATGTTTCATCACGATAGTTGCTAGGGGGAAGTACTCTAAATGGATTGTTATTCTTCAAGATTTTGATTTGGAATTAATCAAGTCCAAATCCAAGAAATCCTTAGTATTTTCCAAATTGATCTGAGACCTTCTTGCTTTCGAAACTGTGTCTACCTTAGATAATTTTATTCTTAACAAATTTTTGTTTCTAATCGATTGATCTGATCCATGATATGGGGATATTATCATATATCTCTAGACCCATACTTTCCAACCCAATACCTCTCATGTTGACCAGAGAGGTATTCAATACTAGGCTAAAAATTATATTATAATTGGTGATACCCTTTATCGTCACGGTATTGATACCATTTTTAGATGGTGCCTCACTCACAAGGAGGCCGAGAAAGATCCAAATGAATGCCATGTCAAGGAATGTGGTGGAATTATGTCTGTTTATTCCACAGCTCAAAAGAAATTTCATGCCAACTAATTTTTTCCTACTATGCTTTGTGATTGCATTCTCATAGTACAAAAGTGTCATGCTTGCCAGATTTATGGTTGTAAAACCCATGTTCCTCCTGCTCCTTTAAATCATGTTATCACTGTTGGACCCTTAATGAAATGGGGCATTGACTTTATGACATGCAACCCTCACTCAGAAGGGGGGAATGGCTAAATCAATGTGGCAGTAGATTATTTTACCAAGTGACCCGAGGTGATGCCTACATATAATAACACTAGTGAAATAACTATTTTTTTCCTTTTTAATCATGTCGTTACAAGGTTTGGCATACCACAAGCTATTGTTACAGACCATGGGAAGAATTTCTGAAACCACATGATGTCTTAGCTTACGACCAAGTTGGAATTTCACCATGAAATCTCAAATCCTTATTACCCATAGGAAAATGGGAAAGTAGAAACTATAAACAAAGTTTTGAAAACAATGCTACAATGCATGATAGGGATCCACAAAATGGATTGGAACCTCATCCTTTATGTAACTTTGTGGGAATATCTAACCTGTGTCTTGACTACTACTGGATTCACACCTTTCCAATTGGTGTATGCTCTAGAAGCAATATTTCTGATCGAGTGCGAGATTCCATCTATGAAACTTTTTGTCGAACTCCTCCCTACCGCTTTCATAGAAGAAGAGCATCTCTTGCATCTAGCATGATTAGATGAAACCTGACATGATGTTGCGATGGCCAATGAGGCACATAAGAAACACGTTAAAGCATAATATGACAAGAATGTTAAGCCTCATGCCTTCTCGAAAGGTGACCTAGTACTGTTGTACGATTAAGAATCTTATAAGTTAGGGTGTAGGAAGTTCGAGCCAATGTGGCTAGGCCCATACATACTAAAACATGTCCTTGCAAAAGGGGTTTACAAGCTTACTGAATTTGATGGAATTTTGTTGGCACAACCCAAAAATGGGATGTACCTCAAAAAATATTATGCTTAAATCATTTTTACGTAGTCACTGTGTATATACTATCTATAGCTGTGTTGAGTGTATTTGCAATGTGTTCGAAGTTTCCTACCATCTCTGTTAATCTCGGTTTACATTTGGTTTGCATATTTTGGCATCCCTTCAACCATATTTTGGTTATGCCAATGGCGTTAGCCATAGTACTTAGAATCTTTCCTCCATAGCATGGGCTATCTATGCTCGGAATGACGAGTTAGCGAGTTTACAAGGGAATTGTATCGGTCGGTCTACCAATAACATCGCTTAGTATAGCATAGTAATCGAGTTATTTTCTAACTCTATTTCTCATGGAATCTGCCATATAGTGATCATAATTGACTCACAACCTGTACTACTACATTTAACTAATGTCTATTCAGTAAGAAGTCCAACTATGCTTCGTATATTTTTAAGGTTTCTCCTTCTAGAAAGATATTTTGATTATATCCAATATCAACACATTCCCAGAAGTCTAAACACATTAACTGATGCATTAGAAAATCATGTTTTAGACATAAATTTGAAACATATGTAAATAAAAATCCAATCCACATCACAGATTGATTGAACAAGATAATAGAGAAAATAGGAAACCCTTATAGATAGATAATTGTATATAAAGTTTGGTTTTACAAAGACTTGTGTCCAAGACACATATGACCACATGCCCTATCATATCAAAAATACATGTAGTCAAAATATGGATCTATGACCTCCTAGTAGACTAGCCCTAATGGTTATCATGGTAATAGACAACTACTTGCACAACAACTCACTAATATTGTGAGACATCCTAATGGCATAACGCTATAATCTCATAGGAATTTGGTTGATTCTGATCTCTGGTATGCTTTGGATCAATCCCTCAACATGACACTCGAACTCCACAAGAGTCTCAACTACATTGAGATCTTGCATCTCCTCTCGTGCCCCTATAGTAACTTGTGCTCCAATTTGTGCATGTAGTGGTTCTCCCAGATGTTGAAGATAAGATCAACCCACTGGTGAAACATGTCCAAAATTGATAGTTAGTTTTGGATACATGGAAAATAACAAAAAAAAATTAAAGCCCAAAAATAAAAATAAAAACATTCAAAATGATTTTGTTTTTCCTATGTCACCCCATTTCCCGCCTTCATGTAGCATGAGCTCTAGGTCTATGAAAAATTCCATTCTAACATATGGGCAGTCTTCGATCATAATGAGTTTCATAAGTAACCATCAAAATAAAACATGTGTAAAACTCATGTGAAAAGGACCTACATGTCTGTTATAGACATTTTTGGGCACTGCAACCCCAAGCATAAATGTCCATAGACCAAAGGCTCCTAAGTCCCTAAAGGTGTTGTTCCAACCCCTAAAAGAACAAGGTCAACTGATTACAGCATCTCCCAGAAGTTCTCCATGAAAAACTACTCAGAACTAGTCAAAACTAGACCATTTCACCTGCTCCATAGGCAAAGTGCGTTGCATCCCACCTAAATACACAAATTATGTGCGATGCATGTCAAAAATCCCTTCTATGGGGTGCGATGGGCGAGAAGGGACAAATGGTAGGGTCAATCCGCAAGGTGGAGAAGCATGGAATCTTCCAGAAACTTCTCCTGTGACACTTGCCTCTCTGAATTTGACCAGGGATGAGTAAGAGATCATCAATCTCCAAGTGGAATCAAGAACTATCAGAGGGAAGACACTAATCAAATCTCAAAAGTTGACTCACCTCCCTTGCAGACATCTATATATGGATCCCTCATCCCAGAGATCCAAAGGCTGGAATTTTGTATCGTGTAAGGAAGTGTTGTTGATTTCTTGGTGCAATATCATAGTGTTGGGTGATCTAAGCTTTTCATGAGGTGAAGAAGGGCTTACTTGCTGAGAGGATGATGCTGGGCCAGAACAATCGGTTGTAATTATCTTTTCTCTTTCTTGATTATCAATAAATCTATTCAAGTTTTCCTCCATATTCTTGTATGATTGATTATTTATGCATTGGTATGGTCAATGTACATCTGATCCTATATTTTTTATGATAATAGATCTATGTTCTTGGATAGTGTTATGCTGCTTTGATTCTACAGGTACTCTTTGAAGCTGGGTAGACAAGGAAGCGAGTGGCAAAGACCTACCAGAAGAGAGAGGAATCGAGCAAGGAACCAAGCACAAGACAGAGGTTGGTCTCCTTATTCTTCTCTTATCTATTTCTCATAAAGGAAAAAGAAAGTAGTTTTTAGTTTGTTTGTTTCTAAAGTAGCTACCAGCCTTAGTGGGATTAGCAGCTCTGCATAGACACTATTCCCGATAACAAAATGGCGACTCCGCTGGGGAGCGAGTAGATTGTTTGTTCATCTACATTTGTTTACTTTATAAACTTACAGACGGAGCCTGAAGTCAAGCCAGCTAGCCTTCGAACTACATTTGCTATGCAAGTGCAAAGTAGATCAATGCTACTTCAATCAATCTCCAGGTTTTGTTTATGAATTAAACGATTGATTTACAAGCTTTATAATTGCCCTCATGGTGGCTCTAGTAACCTCCTTAGATCTACCCCTATGATTGATTTACTGATTACCACTTGCTTGGCCTAAATCCCTGAACTGAACTGCAAACTGTGACCCGGAATCCAATCAAAGTCTCGTCCCTGGTCCAGCACACTGTCTGTTCTGTGAACTTCAAATGCAGCGCACTTCCCGAGTGTAGTAGGTGCGCTGCATTCGAGTTTCACTGTGTTACAGGTGCGCTGATCAGACAAGGCCTTATTCCTAAATTTTGGTTTCTGTGTTCACTCTTTTAAGCTCTATTCAGGAGTTTTGCTGCCTGTAGTTAGTACACCTTTGTTTGAAACCCCTTTCCTTGCTGTTATTCCACCTCCAATGTGCAAAGAACTATAAATGTTTTTATGTATTTTTGAGTCATTTTCAGTTCTCCTTTACAAAGAAGTAGTGTAATTGTACTGTTGTTTCTTGATTTGAAAGTGTCGGAAGTGTCGTTTTCAATCATAAAAGAGAATGTGATTGTTCTTGATAGTCGATTACACTGTTACTCTTGTATTTGATCTGAATTAGTAGTTTTTCCTAGTGTTGAAAGCAAGTTTTCAATTCCAAATCGCAAAGTGTTGTCATTGTCCTCATTTTGTTTTGAAAAGAAACTTATTAGTAATTGTCGCTTTGGAAAATAATTCAGATTTGCGCTTAGCTTTCTTTTTAGCATTCACACATTAAGAAGGCTGAAAAAAAATACATGCATGTGCATTTGCATTTAGACTGTTTGTTGTTTTGATTTAGGACAGTGCACATAGTGTGTGCTCTATGCTCTTTGTTGAAAGAACGCCATCTCTCTTTCCTTAGTAGCAAGGATTTTCATTGCAGAAAGAAGATTAAACGACTGTTTATCATATTAGATTGCATTTTAGGAATTGTACATCTACATCACGTGGTGAACCTGAAAGGAAAATTTCTTAAGCAAGATCAACTATAAAATAAATTTAATGAATCTAAAAAAGCTTTGGAACCTAACACACAACATCTAGAAGTCTAGGCTAGAGACGTATCCCGGCGTCGTAAAGCCTGGTAACTGTTGTTTTCACTGTTGGTTGGGTGATTCCTCCACTTTGAGACGATAAGTGCCAGTACGGACTTGTGCTCCCACGTACCATCGAGTATATTTTTGGAGACCACAATAGGCTTTATCCTTTATCCACAGGAAGCCGTGTCTACCGCCCTATCGATCGCAATGCACTGAACACAGCATTCGGGAAGATTGACTGTCGTACCGTAAAAAGTATTCTGCAGTTTTGCGATTGGTTTGGTAATCCCTCTGTCTAGATTTCTAGAGCAGTCCCTTTCGTTCCTTTTCAGACTCCTTAACGGAAAAGGTCCATCTGAGCACTTGTCACTTCAGGCTCATTAAAAATCGAAGGCGACTAGAGTCATCTTTTGTTTTTTCTCGACTCTTAAAAATTGAAAAAACAAGTTGTGTCAAAGCATCTAAAATTTATTTTAAACGGAATAATCATCACCTTTCCTACATTGATCTTAAGTTGAGAAAAATGGAGTCCACCAACCAAGGAGTTCCCCTTGGAGGAAATCCTAGTCCCTTCTCCTCTTGGGGAGATGTTGGTGCACCCCATATGGCCACATTGTCTCTTCCAGGATTGACAATCGGCTTACCCGTATGGCTCTTCTCAACTTCTGTCGTTCAGAACACCGTAATTCCTGAACAATCAAGTCAGCAACTAAACGATATTAGAGTTACCCCCCAACCCTCTACTTTGTCCAATTCTTCCTCTCCTCCTTCCTCTTCGCTTGATGAAGCTGGTAAAGCCCAAAATCAAGTAACTGAGAAGAAGAAGGAGAAGAAGAAGAAAGAGAAGAAGAAGAAGGAGCCAAAGGTGAAAAGGGGAAACCAAGCATCGTCTAGCGAAAATCCACACACTGCACCGACCAGGCCTAAATCGCCATGTGCCATTTGCAAAGGAGACCACTACCATCGAGATTGTCCTTGCATCCCTCGAATCTTAAGGGACTGGTCTCCTCATTTGCACAATCTAGTGTCATCAACCTCTGAAGATCATGTTGAGCATACATCGTCAACTAGTGAAAGTGAAGCCCCGGGACAAAAAGGAAAGTATAAATTTCCTTGTAAATTGTTTGAAGGCGATCACGCCGTCCACCGTTGTCCCTTCTTAGATGAAGCTAAAAGAGTCTTGGACGACCGTCCGGTTTCACCGTTACAGCTTCCTCTTGGATACAAGAAACTCTTGCCGAGTCCGTCACTAGTTGAAAATCCAGCTGACACGCCCTTGTGGTCGGCCGAAGCGTCTATCATTGAAGATAAACCATCTGAATCCATACCAGACGAAAGTCAAAAGGTTGAGGTGGCAGTTGACCCGGTCGTGCCTTCAAAGGATCAATCTTCAGATGATACAGTCACCGAAGAGAACAAGAACGACACCGTTCAAATTCTCTTCATAAACACAGACTCCGATGAACATGGGGGCAGTCTACCCGTTCCTTTACCGCAGGAAGGAAGTTCATCAGAGTCATACCCGGTCGTCTATTCGGTCCCACCTCCAAGCAACCTGGTTGTTTCCTTTGACTGGAATCTACTAGGCAGACCCCGTTTACCGGCTAGTGTACCATTCCGAATCATCGCTCAAGTATATAGAATGGTTATGGCCGGTACCATCATAGATGAGGGGGATTTTGTGAGTATCCTTTCCTCAACTGCTTGGAAAGTGCTTGGTTCGCCATCACTTTTTCCTGAGATGAGAAATCTAACAGGCTTTGACAAAGGAACCAGTCGACCGTTAGGGATCCTTCCCGATGTGCCGATAACATTGAGAAGGAAAACTGTTCACATGAACGTAATGGTAGTCCAAGGACCCCTGGATTATAATCTACTCCTTGGACGAGACTATATTTATTGCATGGGAGCCATTGTCTCCTCACTCTTTAGAGTAATGTGTTTTCCGCACGAAGGAAGAATGGTCAAGCTTGTAGACCAACTTTCATTCCCCGGTTCACACATAGCAAATAGTCATATACCAACCCTGAATGGTCTTTTCACACAAGGAATGTCTCATCAATCCCCAGTCCGTCCTCCTGATGAGCGCGAGTGATTCGGAGGGCATGACTGAAACCCAGGGGGCATGCACCCTGGCCTGTTTCGACAAGAAAACTTCAGGTATAGGGTAGGTTTCCGCGAAGGATATTTGACTAGTCTGACACACCCGTCCGTTTAGGAAAAGGGGATTAGACTAGAATAAGATTCCCTCGTCAAAGTTATGTGAGTGGAGGCGTCTGCACCACTCACCTTTGTCTATTTCGGTAGACATCGCCGAAGAAGTGTTTTGTTTGTGGCACAAATAGAACAATCTTTGGTAACCTGAAAAAGGTAGGCCTTTCCTGATAAAACAAATGTTTTTTCTACAAATTGAGGGGTAACCTGAAAAGGTAGGCCTTTCCTGATAAAACAAATGTTTTGTCTGCAAATTGAGGGGTAACCTTGAAACTCTATTTCACTATACCTGGGGGCATGCAAGCGAAGAGCGACCATTTATTTTTTAAATTTATAGGCCCTCTAACCCTTTAAACTCGTAGGATTGGTCGTTTCCTAACTTGCATAAAGAAAGGATGTGGGGGAAAACTTTGAAATAATGCCGTTTTTATATGAGACGTCCTTATTATGCAACTGGATTACTTGAGCAGTTTTAACGCGGAATTCAAGCTCGTTAAAAAATAAACATAAGCAATGAGAAAGTGTTTTCCCCAGCGTTTAAGCTCATTAAAAAATGAACCAATTTCCGGTAAATAACCATCGTGAATGTATTACTTCAGCCTTCGAACCCTTGGTCGTGTTCTCATCATCACCTCCACTCTGTATTGGCCTATCATTCACCTCCACTTGATTGTTTACCCCTTTTGAGGAACAGCTGCGAAGAGTGATCTTGATTAGCCATCCTTGTGACACTGCCGTGATTGGAAAATTCCAAACCTTACCTGGAATCAGCTGCTACCTGAATCTATCACTCGTTCCTAAAAAAACGAGTCTCCTTTAAGCTCTTTTCAACTGACTCATAAAATATGAAAAGATTGCCGAGCCATTGGCCTCTCCAGCTCGTTAAAGTGACCAGAAGCACTATCCCTCCTTTAGATTTTAATCTTTTTGGACCTGAGGGATTATTACACAAAAATATAAAGCGCTTGTCTTGTTCGGCTCGTTAAAATTATCGAAAATTCATCCCTTTCGTATTATTTTATACTTTTTCAGACTTAAGGGATTAGATGACGAAAAAGGATTTTTGATTTTCCTTTACGTTCCTTTTCAAACTCTCTAAAATTGAAAAGGACCGAGTTATCTTTGTCATTAAACTCGTTAAAACCTAATAGCAACAAACTTGTCCATAACATACAAGAACGGGTTTCACTATCGCTAGGCTCATTAAAACATAGCGATGGTTTTTCCCGAAGGGAAAATTATAGAACAAGCATATGTTATCCTCCTCAAGCTTGATAAAAATAAAGAGGTACTGGTCAGCAATGACTGGGGAAAAATTTGGGAAGAAAACTTTGTTGGTAGCAAGTCGCTCTTGAACATGACACTTTCACTCCGCATCCAAGTCGGGTTGGGTTGTTCTATTCACTGGTCACATCACCATGGTTCCATCACACCATCCACATTCGGGGTTAATGCTACCAATCCATCATGTCAGTGTCGCCAATATGTTCAAGAGAAGTCGCTCAAAGAATTCACCTGTGTCTCACCCACTATAATACATTTTCGCTCCATTCTTTCATGACCACCACCCTGAACCGTATATCACCAGATTGTTTTCACCTCCATTAAAATCATTTGCTCCATTCCATGTCATCGATGTGGGATTCACTAAGGCCCTCCTATGACAGATCGCTTCTTGTCTACATCAACTCATTATCCAAGAAGTCGATCTAGGAACAACCCTTTCAGTACTTTGAAGCTTGCATGCCTCAATGGCAAGTTTCTCACTTCCGGCGACAGGTTTATATCAATGGCCTTCAACCGAAAGATTTTACGTGGCGTTCGATGCCAAGTCCCTTATTCACACCACGTGAATTGTACTGCAGTACCTTGAGGATCATTATCATTATCAGTGATTCCTCTCGCGCCTGTTAACAGCTTACATCATTGGCTGGTAATCAGGAGATGTCTTTCCATGTTCGACTCCAGAACATCTCTCACATGGATCAACTTGTACTTTGAGTGAAGATAGAATGAGATTGAAGACCCCGGATCTAGTTTCATCCATCTGGGCTGCGATATATATTCAGGAAAATAAAGACATAAAATGTACATCATTGCTGCATAGATAATCATCAGATCTAAGGGATGATGGCTCTACCATAATCATCAGTCTACACTTAGACGATTGTCTGTCCTATGTACATGAAAATGAATTTATAAAGCTGCGCATGGGAATGCCCGCCTCAGCTAGATCATGAAAATAAAATGAAGATAATGTATTGTATTGTATCTTATTACAGGTCGCCTCCCATCTTGAAAAAACTTTGGATCCTCATGATAAAGCATTTCACCCGACATCAAAAAGATTAACGACCTCATGCTTTAGGGGGCAACTGTTATAGACATTTTTGGGCACTGCAACCCCAAGCATAAATTTCCATAAACCAAAGGCTCCTAAGTCCCTAAAGGTTTTGTTCCAACCCCTAAAAGAACAAGGTCAACTGATTACAGCATCTCCCAGAAGTTCTCCATGAAAAACTACTCAGAACTGGTCAAAACTGGACCATTTCACCTGCTCCATAGGAAAAGTGCGTTGCATCCCACCTAAATGCACACAGTAGGTGTGATGCATGTCAAAGATCCCTTCTATGGGGTGCGATGCGTGAGAAGGGACAAATGGCAGGGTCAATCCGCAAGGTGGAGAAGCATGGAATCTTCCAGAAACTTCTCCTGTGACACTTGCCTCTCTGAATTCGACCAGGGATGAGTAAGAGATCATCAATCTCCAAGTGTAATCAAGAACTATCAGAGGGAAGACACTAATCAAATCTCAAAAGCTGACTCACCTCCCTTGCAGACATCTATATATGGATCCCTCATCCCAGAGATCCAGAGGCTGGAATTTTGTATCTTATAAGGAAGTGTTGTTGGTTTCTTGGTGCAATATCATAGTGTTGGGTGATCTAAGCTTTTCATGAGGTGAAGAAGGGCTTACTTGCTGAGAGGATGATGCTGGGTTAGAACAATCGGTTGTAATTCTCTTTTCTCTTTCTTGATTATCAATAAATCTATTCAAGTTTTCCACCATATTCTTGTATGATTGATTATTTATGCATTAGTATGGTCAATGTACATCTGATCCTATATTGTTTATGATAATAGATCTATGTTCTTGGATAGTGTTATGCTACTTTGATTCTACAGGTACTCTTTGAAGCTGGGTAGACAAGGAAGCGAGTGGCAAAGACCTACCAGAAGAGAGAGGAATCGAGCAAGGAACCAAGCGCAAGACACAGGTTGGTCTCCTTATTCTTCTCTTATCTATTTCTCATAAAGGAAAACGAAAGTAGTTTTTAGTCTGTTTGTTTCTAAGGTAGCTACCAGCCTTAGTGGGATTAGCAGCTCTACATAGACACTATTCTCGATAACAATTTCGAGATATGAGTTCTACCCATCGCCTCATCCGTGGAGCCCTAAGATCTGGAATCTCAAGAGAAATACGTTGAGGACGGAGTGATGGAATCCCCTCTAAGGAAAATGATAACAAGATGGAACCATATCCAATGTTTTTCAGCCTTCCATCCCTTGCTTTAGTAAGTTGTTCCTTCATATTCGCTAACACCCCCTCACTCCAATTGAACATTGTTGGTTCTATGCATTCTAATGGATATTGCTTTTAGGACTTGTTAGCCAAATGCAGAGTATCATTACCAACAAATCTAGCCATGATAGAAAGGATTTTCTTGAGAGGAAAACATACCACATACTTAATCTCAATTTTCCCATATTTTATTGGTTGGGAACGAGGTATATAGTGTGCAACAATATAATATTTGACAGTCTCACCACCCCATCTCGAACCAAAAAATGATATAGAAGCTCCTCTCCTTAATAAACCTATCAAGAAATAAATATCTTCTACCTGTATGTGTAGGTTTTAACCACATACAGAAATTACCTGCATAAGAATTCTAAAACACAGAAAATAAACAATAACACATAAAACACATATACATAGAGATTTCCCCCTGGATCCCAAAACCAGGACTACCATCTTGATTTTTCATTATGTTCCTTTCAATTTTACAATACATATTTATACATGCCGAAGCATCCAATACCATGGAACGAAAACCATCGCATCCAAAAAACATGTGCAAAAATCATGCACAAAACCATAGGTGGGTCCACCCAACCTAACATAGGGTCCAAAACCAAAAATTTTCGGGGTGCTGCCCTGGACCCCATAAAGTGGGGTTACGGGCACACCTCAAACCCCATGTGACCCTCCCCCTCTAACCCCTGGTTAGCTACGTGGGCTAGTCGTGGAAAGAATATAACACAACCCAATAGTATGTTAAGAATATGTGCTCCAACCCTGAAGCATTGTGCTTGAACATCCCATGCCTTAACTAGATACCCCAATAATTTCAGTTGGGCTCTCATGCTAGGTAGCAAAAAGAACTTGATAAGTCCACAATCTCTTAAAGCCTGAATAGTTTCATGTCATTGGTCTCATGTTGTATTTTTCACCAAATCAAAGCCATTTTTGTTCCGATGGATACCTGCAATGCAACAAGAATAACCCTTAGAACAAATCCCATGCTAAAAATTGAGAACAATTTGAGTGAAAATCACAAATCCCCTTTTTGAAATGCACCCAATGCACCCTAATAAATGAGCACAGAGCACTGCAACACACCCTCCCTTCTTCGAGAAGTGTGTTGAAGCACTCTTCCCAGTGCAAATATTCCTAGCCCAGTGCACCTTTTGACATTCATAGTGTGTGTTGGAGCTAGGGCACAATATTAAACCCCTAAAGCACTCAAAACTAAAAAAAATGTGCATGAAATAAAAAATGGAAACTGTGAAAAGAAAGAGAAAGGCAATATCTCCTACCTGGAAGTGACGACACTCGAAATGGTCCACCAGATTGGCCACAATTAGTTGTTGAAGTTTGGGGGAAAAAAAGAACTCAGAGCTCACTCATTAGGAGGTAAAAATGAAAATGGTAAAAATAAAATTACTTTTCACCTATTTATGGTCATTTTTACCATTATTTTATTATATTTTATTATTTTGACCTAATTTTACCATGTATCATATATTTCTAATCGTTTGATGGTGATCTAAGTAGGTTAACAATTGTTTGAAGGATTTAATTATATTTTGGAGTTGAAACAGGTCATTTTGACAATGGAGCATACTTTTATCACTTTTTTGGGCTTTGTAAAATCACAAAATAGGAACCCCTTGGAGTCCTCTTTCAACTCTTTTTAGACTCCCTAAACATGAAAATATTGTTGAGCACTTGTCTTTTCAAACTCGTTAAAGTAACTGAAAAGACGTTTACTCAGTATAAGTTTAAATATTTTCCATATTGAGATAGATTATTTAAGAAAAAGGAATGCCTTAGTTGAATATGGCTGAGAGGTTCTCTTGAGTATTGTTTTCTTCCTTTTTAGACTCAAGACAATTTTGCGAAAAGGAACCTTTAGAGTTTTCTTTTTCACCTCTTTTTCAAATCTCTCTAAGCATGAAAAAGGAGTCGAGGCACACGTTCGCTGGACTCGTAATAGCATAAAAAAATTGTGGAATTTTCTAACATGACAAGACTGAACCACTCCTTCTCAGGGATCATTAAATATACTCAGAAGGATTCATCCGAAGGATGAACTTACAAATCTAGCATATGTTATCCTCCTTAATATTGTTAAAAATAAAGAGGTGCTGACCAGAAATGGTTGGGGAGATTGGGAAAACATGGTACTTCACCTATTAATGGCAATGAGTCACTCTTGAACATGACACTCTTTCACTTCATCTCCGTGACTGTTGGGTTGGGAAATCTGCTTGCCTCTTTGGTTCATTACACCATATCAAAAGCCTCCATAATCGATTTTGAGTCAATGCTGCCAACTCCAGAAAGTGTCACCGATATGTTCAATAGAACTCCTTCAGTTGATATATGTTATGATATTCTTAAGCCTTCATTCATGTTTTCCAATCCAACAACAGTTCCACATCAACATCAATCTATCTCAAATCTTGATATTTGTTTCATGTCATTGATGGGGGATACATCAAATCCCTCTTGTGACGGGTTCCTTCCTATCGAAATCAACTCATTATCCAGTAAGTTGACTTAGAAACTCCCTTTTGTACCTTCGACCTTGCATACATCAATGGCAAGTTTCCTCTATCTTGGTGACAGGTATTCTTCATTGTCCTTAGACTAAAATATTTTACGTGATGTTCGACTTCAGCTCCTTCATTCATGCCACACAAATTGTACTATAATACCTTTAGAGTCATTAACATTATCGATGGTTTCTCTCACGTTTGTTAATGACTTACATCATTGTTTGGTAATCAAATGGTGTCTACCATGTTCAACTCCAACTCATTTATTTGCATGGTTAGACTCATACATTGAATGATCGAGTGAATGAGATAGAAGACCCTAGATCTAGTTCCATCCATCCGGGCTATGATTTCAGGATTAATACAAGATTACAAAGTATGATGGTTATGATCATACAGACAATCATCCAAGCATGGGTCGACTCTCTATCATTAGTGGATGTGACTTCTTAATCATTATACATGTAATGTTAAATTATGTGATGATCATGGGTATGCCTCCCTCAGTAGCGATATCATGATGAAAATGTATTGTATCAAATGATGATCTCGACCAGTTGTTCTTGATCCGGACTTGTCACAAGGTAAAGTACATCATTCATTAGTTGTCACTTCTAACTTTGTAATTTAGGTTCCAATCTATTATAGTATATTTTCACGTAAGCAAAATATACCTGAGAACTAGATCAATCAATATCCATGAACATGTTGTCATCATCCATTTACAAAGCCCTAAGTGTGACCTCCCCAAAAAGTATGAGTTTCTTGGAAAAATTGCTCAAAAACATTGTTTTCAGCCCAATGCACCATCACTCCTTAGTCACCTGCATTCAACGCATGTTGCATGTTTTTCCAGCTTTGTTGGTCATCACATGTTGCTCCCTTCTACAAGTGCACTAATTCTAAAAAATCATGAAAAATAAAAAAAATTACAAAGCTTCCTTTTCCATAAGCTTCCACAGTAGTTTTAACCATTTACCATGGATATGGAATTTGAATCCTATCTTGGAGACCTCATCTCTTATCCCTTGATCTCATCCCCCCATCATAAGTGGATGTCAAGCCTAGATTGGCAATTGTATAAGAATTACTAAACTATCATACTTCTCTTATAAATTTACTCCCTCACATAACTTTTGGGTTGGATTTTAGAGATTGATAACACCATTATGTTGTTTATTTGAGCCTAAAGGAGTCACCATATTCATACATTATGGTTGATGTTGAGGTGTGCTTTGTGACAAGGAAAAGTCAACTTGGGGGAGACATCTACAGATTCAACTACTATATATGGTTGAAAATTTTCTCCTATATTTGTCAATACAAAGAGTATCTTATTTTCCTATATTTGTTTTGTTATGTCTGCACTCATGTATTTCGATGCCATGTTGATTCATTGAATAGAGTCTTTAGATTATACTACGTGGATGTTTTAGATCCAATTATTGTTTTAGTCGTGTGTGAAGGTTCTAATTATAACACTTGAAGCTACAATTTGAGCTTACAAGTGAGGAGGAAAGAAAGGCTTGCTTCTGATTCTAGGTATGCTTCTTTCCGATTCTCTAATTTCTCTAAGGAAAACTTCATGCTTTTTGTCTTCTATTTTTCTAGGTCAGAACACTAGACCTAGGGAATTCACCTTTTTCCGCAATCGTGAAAATTCTGCATAGCGTGGGTATTTAAGAAGTGTTTTAATTATTATGCACAATCTAATTGAAATTTATATATAATGTATGATTATTTTAAACTAATGATAATACCTGTTATCACTCTAGGAAACTCTCATAGGTTGTAGATCGGAGATGCCTGGTAACATGTAATCTTCAATATTGTTCTCTAAACTATTGGAATAAATGATGGTTTGGGTCAAGTTAGATAACCATTTTAGCTCTATTCTCACTCAAGACATGCATGAACACCCTTAATAACACAAGGCTTTAGACCACAAATGCTCAATAGTTTGTAGATTTAATGGATAGATGGAGAATACTGACAATACCAACAGATTGCATACATGAACATATATGAATGGATAGCTACAAGCAGCAAATGAACTTACTGACTATACTAGCAGATGCATATATAATAACACATACAAATGGCTAGCTATAGGCAACAAAGAAGCTTGCAAATCTAATATATCAAAGCAGAGATAAGATGACAGTTATCTGGCCTTCACAAAGAAAACCTGAACAAATTGTTCAAGTGCAAGCATAGAATAGAAGAGAAATGGACATTGAACATATAATAGCAAAAGAAGCTTGTATTACTAAAGAATGCCGATGAGAAGCTTGAAGGAACAGAGGAGGAATAATCTGCAAAAGTTGAACCCTTGTTGCATCTAGTTCTTTTCCTTTTATAGGCCCTTTACAATGCTCCTGAGCTCTCTAGAAGGCTCGAAGTCTTAATCTTGTCTGATTTGTCCCTTAACCATTTCATTCCCTCAATGGGCAAGCATGGCTCGGTGGTTTTCCTCTTCTGACAGAGGAATAACAATATTCAGATATTTTAGGTAGCCTACTATGATGCCTGGGAGCTCTCTCGTGCTAGAGATGCCCCATCATGTTTGTTATGATGGCTGCTACATTGGCAGGACTGTTGATTCTCCATGATCTCGTTTGATTTGGGTTGCAGCGTGTTGTGGCCCCTCTCTTTCCCTTTCCGGGATCTATCCACCAGCTGTTGTATCCTGGCCGAATCCCTCTTCTGGCATGTAATCATTTCTGCACAATGCTTCTAAGGATGTTTGGCCACCTAATCTTGCAAATGGAGTGGCTATTGGGCCTATGAAATCCCTGCAATAGTCCCTTTCAAATGATAACCATGAATTTTTTCTATTTCATACATAAAACGCTACAACTGTGTAAATTCCGCCCTTCTCTGTTCTTTTCGAACCTCAAAATTCCTTAAACATGGCCTATTCTCTCATTGGTTCTGCCCCCTAGGTCGTTGCCTATTGCAGCCGGCCTAGTCCCTTTGTTCCCCTTGTATTTTGAAATACTTAAAAACACGAGAAATACATGAAAATTGGTCTCCCTCCGGACTTCAAATCTTATGGATTTCATTCCCGAACCCTTTCGAGTCTGGGACTCATCGCAATCGGCATTACCACCTGTATAAAGGCCCTGCTCCTTCGCAATACTTCGATGCAATCTTATGATGTTATCTAATCGCAATCACATATCGCTCCAGCCAACGGTCTTCATATAACACGACGTATGTTCCTACCGATTGCGAACCTACGATGCGATGTGGGCCCCCCGACCCTTGGTAATGTTCCGCTGCGATGTAGCAACGCGATCCGATTGCAATCGATAATCGCTCAACTTCGGGGCTATATAGATTATGCTCTCCACCGTCGCGACTGCCGATGTGACTCGCCGATTAATTGTCCCTTCAGCTTGGCCGATTGTGATTTAGCCGATTAGATCTGGGCTTATTCTACTTTTTTCATTGTTTTGGAGTATTTTAGCCTCCCGATAGCATCTTTCCGCCCTTCTGAGGGCTTTTGGCATATGATTGTTTTGATCTTGGGAGGATCTTAATCAACTCTTGAAGACTTCAAGAGTGTTTTGGATCCATTTTTTGGGCCAAATTCCAACAAGGCTAACACTGGCTCTTTCTAGGGATGAAATCCTCCCTGTGAGGTTTCAAGAATCACAGAGCAATGCCTTTCCTGTAAACAAAATTAAATCTTTCCCCTAGTGATCCATTGGGCATGGAGTCTTTTTAGCATAAACATAAAAATTGAAAGAAAAACATATGTACAATAATAAGGTTTAAGGCCTTAAATGAAATAGAGTTTCAAGAACCGCCCGTTTACCATGCTACCAAAAGTGTCTCCTCTTGCCAGATTGTGTAGGATGAATGTATTGTTGTGCTGAACTTGAGCGATGACAAAAGGACCTGTCCATAAGGAGTCAAACTTGCCATGATTACCTTTCTTTTCCTTCAATGCATCCCATTTGAGCACCCAATCACCAACTTGGAAATTGTCCACTTTTGCCTTCCTGTCAAAGGTTTCTTTGATTTTCTTCTGATGGACTTGTGACTTCTCAACCAGCTGCTCTCTGATATGTTGTAATTCAACTAGGTTATTCATTCTTCTTACCATGTCATTTTCTTCATCTTCTTCTTCTTGTAAGAACTTAGCCACAGGGAGGATCAACTAGATAGGGAAAACAGCATCAACACCATAAACCAGTTTAAATGGAGAGTTCCTGATGGACTTTTTGATGAAAACTCTGTCAGTCCATAGTGCAAACTTCAACTTGGAATCCTAGCTCTTTTTGTTGTCTTCTAATGGTTTTTTGATTATCCTTACCAAACTCTTGTTAGATGATTCTTCCAAGCCATTGCCTTGAGGGTAATATGAGGTAGAATGCACCACTTTAATGCCCATGGATTTAGCCATGTCCATCAATTCTTTTGCCTTAAAAATTGTTGCATTATCAGTGACTAGTTTGGTTGGGCAACCAAAACTAGTGAAAATATTCTCATTCAAGAAATTTATGACAACTTGATGATTGGCATTCTTAGTGGGTATAGCCTCAATCCACTTGGTGAAATAATCAGTGGCTACTAAGATCCTTTTGTGTTGGCCACTAGAATGTGGGTTGTTCTCACCTATAAAGTCCAAGCCCCACTACTGAAAGGGACCATTGATATGTATTGGCTTTAAGGGAATAGATTTTAGCTGTTGTCTTCCTGCAAATCTCTAACATTTGTCACAAGCTTTTACAAAAGAAAACACATCAAAGAAAAAAGTAGGCCAATAATATCTAGCCCTCAAGATTTTGTGAGCTGTATTTTTCCAATAATTATGCCCTCCACAGATGCTAGAATGAAATTGGTGCATGACCTCCAGAGATTGTTCTTTATCTAGACACCTCAAGAGGATTCCTGATGGGTCTTTCCAATAAAGTAGATTTTTATTAATGTAGAACTTGGTTGATATGAGTTTAATGGCACGAGCTTGACTTGAGATAAGTCCTGGAGGGACTTCTAGTTTTTGCAAAAAATGAACTATGTTGTAATACCATTCACATGTGACTAGATTTTCAGCCAAAGCCTGATCCTGCTTTTGCTCTTCTATTGCTCCCTCTGCCTGCTCATAATTTGAATTTAAACCCATGGAATTTATATCTAACAAGCTGAATTTTTATTCAGCCATAAGTTTAGCCAAGCCCTGGCCTTTGAAAAGCTTAGTGGACTTCACCTCTATGTTAAACTCTATGAATTTTGCAATCCATTTTGCACTCTTTCCATCAATATCTAGCTGAGTTAAGACATCTTTCACTGAGGTTGAGGGAACATATGCAATTACTTTGGAATGCAGAATATAAATCATGAATGCTTTCAAATATTCTATGATAGCATAATCTTTCTTCTCAATAAGGTCATACCTTATTTCATCATCCCTTAGATTTTTTCTGAAAAAGGCCACGGGGTGTTCTATGCCTTCATCATTCTTCTGCAAAAAAATTGTTGCTAGTGTATCATAAGAGGAAAAAGAGAAGATACAAAACTCCTTAGTGTAATCTAGGCTTATTAGAGTGGGAGCTTCCATGATAACTTGCTTAATGGCTTCAAAAGAGCTTCTTGAAGCAGCTATCCATTTTATCTCCGATCCTTTCTTCATCATGGAAGTGATGTGCTTTACTAACTATGCAAAGTTTGGAATGAACCTCCTTACAAAGCTGATCTTACCCAGGAAGGATTGGATGCCCCTTTTCGACCTTGGGATGGACAGTGTCTGAATGGCTTGAACCCTTGCTAGATCAATCTTCACACCTTCAGCAGAGACAATATGTCCCAGAAGTTTTCCATCTTCTACAGCAAACAGTGACTTCTTTGGGTTTACTGAGATTCCGAACTTTCTGCACTTTAGGAAGACCTTCTTAAAACACTGTAAATGGTCTTTATTTCTGCTAGAGAAGACTGTTATGTCATCTAGATAAATAAGGACAAGTTTGTCCTTCTCTCCCACGAAGGCTATGTCCATGGCCCTCTGAAAGGTAGTGCCAGAATTCATCAGCCCAAAAGGCATCTTGGAGTACATGAAAGTGCCCCAAGGAGTAGTGAAGGTGGTATTTTCTTGATCTTCATGGTGTACAACAATCTGATTGTAACCTGAAACTCCATCTAAGAAAGACATGACTCTAGCCCCTAAACTCTTTGCAGCAAGTATTCCATCTTGGGCAAGGGGTAGTTATCTTTTTTAGAGCACTTGTTCAGATTTCTGAAATTGACACAAAGTATGATTTCTCCATTTTTCTTCCTTACCACCAGAAGGTTGGCTATCCATTTCGAATACCTTAGGGGAATTATGATTTTGGCATCCAACAGCTTCTTGATTTCTTTCTCAATCAAAGGCGGTAAGAGAGGGCTGACAGGTCTTAATTTCTACTTAAAAGGGGTCGTGTTCTTTTCCTGTGGGATCCTATGTTGAATAATGTCTTGGTCATAGGTTTTAATATCATTGTATTCCCAGGAAAAAATATTAGTGAATTGCTTCATGAGGGTGCAATACTCGGAATTCTGGGCAAAAGACAAATGAGTAGACAGATTGATGAATTTCGGATGGGCTAGGCTCCCTATATTATGTTGTAAAATAGCAAACTCCTTCTTTGTTTTGGCCGACTTGGAGCGCACGTCATTATGATCGAAAAGCTTCTCTAGAGGCACCAATCCCTTTGGTATGTGATTATTGGGCAGATGGATGATACTTTCTCGACCAATTTCACTTTTTAGCCTAGACTGGCCGAATTCTTCTATGTTTTCATTTTATTGGTCGATGTGCATTTCAGCAAATTCCTCAACGACTTGTAAAAACCTATTGATTTCCTCATCGTCTTCAAAAACTCTTCAATATTTGACATTTTCTGGCAGGGACGATCTGTATTTTACCTGAACTTCATATGTCAATTTATGAGGCAAAGTAGGAACAAGCGTGCTAGCAGAGACAGCAAGGGAGTCGGCAAGTTGGTTCTTCATTCTTGGAATATAAGAAATGTTGAATTCTTTGAAAGAATATTTGAGCCTCCATACCTCATCCCGGTGTGCCTTCAGCCTTGGATGCTTTTCTTGGAACTTTTTATTTACCTACTGAATAATGAGGTCTGCATCTCCAAACACTTGCAAGCCTTTGATACCCATTTCTTTAGCAGTGCTTAAGCCCAAAATCAAAGCTTCATACTCTGCTATGTTGTTTGTGACTTGAAAGGTTAATTTGAAGGACAAATGAATGTATTCCTGTGTTGGGGACACAAGGACCACACTTGACCTTGTAACTTATTTAGAGCAAGCCCCATCAAAGAACATATCCCAAATCGTGGGTTTCCATCCTCTGTGATCTGGAAAATTGGTTTCTTGAGCTGCATGGAGGCAAACTGAGATTCTTTGATGTGAAGAATACATGCTCCAAAATCAGTATCCACAACATAGATGGGATGATTCTTAGGGTTCTTCTCATCACTGGTGATATAAGCCAATTGCGCCTCTCTGTATAATATCTTGCTTTCACCTCCAAAAATTGGGACAGTAGCATAAGACAGATCATTTTGTAATGATCCACCTAGTCTCTTGATCCATCCTCTCGAAAGTAACATGCCAAACTTGGGTGGTACATCTGCTACCACAATATCCATCATCATGGTTTTCATGGGCAGCTGAGACAAAGTGATGGCTAGGTCCTTGATTAATCCTAGACATTTCACTTTTCTAGAGTCAAAAGAGAATAGTTCATTATAAGGCTTGGTAATTTCTAGACCCAGCTCATCCATAACAGCCTTGGGAATTAGGTTATGGCTGGCTCCAGTGTCCAAAAGGCAGTTGTGAAGGATTTTATCATGAATAGTCGGAGAGACATAGAATGATGTGGAGCTATCTTCACAGATTTCAATCATTGGGCTGAGGATAATAGTTGGCTTGTCATCTTGCAGATTTACACAATCATTGGAGGCTTGGATGGCTTTAGGCTCAAGAGCCTCAAGGATGGATCTTTTGAAGGACTCATTTTTCACTAATTTAATCAGAGGCATAGGTATTCTTAGCTTCTGAATTTCTGATTGAAAACTGAAAGGGGAAGGAGACTTGTCAAGGCCTCTTACCTCATGAGCTGGAGCTTTGAGGGTGATGGGATCAACTACGGCTGTTTCTGCTTATTTTCTTGTTGTAATGTAGGGGCAGCAGTTCTTGGAACAGGAGTCTCCTTAGCATTATTCATCTTTTTCCACAGATTATATCTGCGCTAATATTCAGTTTGTAGGATAGCTTCATCATCCCATTCCTAGCTGATCTGGTCATTGCATAATGACTTTTCATATGCAGCTAAGGTAAAAAAGGAAGCATTGCATTTGTCTCATCATCTTCCTCGAACTGCTCTTCATCCATGACTGCATTCTGAAAAGGAGCCTTCACCCTTTGGTCTTCATTTGCATTTTTGCTTTTTTGCAGTATCTGCAACTGCTCATTCGTTCTTCTATATGGATTTGGATTTGGGTTTCTTGGGGCAAAGGTATTAGGCATTATTCCTTTCCCCGGTTGCTGCTCAACCTTCAATTTAGAGGTTTCAAAAGCTAATGGCTCGATCATTTTGGTCATTTTATCTATCTTAGGATCAGAGGATGATGAAGACTCGCCCCTTTGTCTTCTTCTATCAACATTTCCCTTGAGCTTCTCTGCCACCATGATGTTTGATTCTACTTCCAAGGCTGCATCCTACATGTCAGCCAAAGTAGCACATCACCTCTCTCTCAACAGTAGGCAGAAGTCAGAATCAAAAGCAATAGCATGGGTGATATTAGAAAAGGTAGTAGTGGGTTTTACCTCCACTGGTATCTTGTTGTACATGCGGTTAAATCTCTTATTAAAATCGGACAGCAGCTCCCCATTTTCCCTCTTCAAATTTCCAAACTTAGTGTGGTAGTAGAGGAGATCCTTCTTATCCCCCAAATGTTTTAGGAATGCATCATCTATTGCTTCGATATCTGTTATAGATCTTGGGGCTTGTTCTCTGAACCATTTTCTAGCCTCCCCATCTAGTCTTTGGACAAATACTCTCATCCACACATCATCTTCACTGATGTCCAAATTATCAGCATAACTATTAAATGACTCAAGGTGTTCTTCCCCAGTGAACTTAGGCATATATTTCTGATATTCTCCAGTGAGCATAGCATTCAAAGGAGTGGGCAGTATTAGAGGTCCATACCTAGCAACTATGATTCTTTCCATTTTGGTGGGTGCTTGTGGACCTACCATAGCTGTGGTGACTAAAAGAGTACTAGAAGTATGAATGACAGAAGGCTGAGGAGTGACTGATGCGACCAAAGGAGTATGATGGATAGGAAGTGAGGTTCCCTTTGGGTTGACAACAAACGGAGAAACTAAAGAATAAGAAGCTTTATGAATTTGAGAGTTTTTCTTAGAGGTCCATACCTAGCAACTATGATTCTTTCCATTTTGGTGGGTGCTTATGGACCTGCCATAGCTGTGGTGACTAAAAGAGTACTAGAAGTCTGAATGACAGAAGGCTAAGGAGTGACTGATGAGACCAAAGGAGTATGATGGATAGGAAGTGAGGTTCCCTTTGGGTTGACAACAAAAGGAGAAGCTAAAGAATAAGAAGCTTTATGAATTTGAGAGTTTTTCTTCACTGCTAGTATTAGAATCTGTACTCTCAACATGTATTTGTTCTATTGCAGGATTTCCTTGAAGAGATATAGAACATTGTTTAGGTTTACCTGAACCTGATGCTCCTTTATACAATGCCTTTCTTTCTTTGAAGCTCTTTCTAGGGTCAAGTATTGGATCAACTTGTGATTTCTGAAGATTTCTCTGAGTGTGCCTCACAAACTGAGCCAGAACTATGAAGTGGAGTTGCCAAGAGGTTTGGCCTCCAGTAGAGTTGCCAGATAGATGATTACAACCAAAAATATGCCCATACTTTGTCTATCATCAAAGTTGGGTCTATGTCGTTTCCCACGGAAGCTGAGCTTCAGTTTCCTCTCCCCGGCAGTGGCGCCAATTATGTTATCACTCCAGGAAACTCTCCTAGGTTGTAGATCGGAGATGCCTGGTAACATGTAATCTTCAATATTGTTCTCTGAACTATTGGAATAAATGATGGTTTGGATCAAGTTAGATAACCATTTCAGCTCTATTCTCACTCAAGACATGCATGAACACCCTTAATAACACAAGGCTTTAGACCACAAATGCTCAATAGTTTGTAGATTTAATGGATAGATGGAGAATACTGACAATACCAACAGATTGCATACATGAACATATATGAATGGCTAGCTACAGGCAACAAATGAACTTACTGACTATACTGGCAGATGCATATATAATAACACATATAAATGGCTAGCTACAGGTAGCAAAGAAGCTTGTAAATCTAATATATCAAAGCAGAGATAAGATGACAGTTATCTGGCCTTAAACACACAGAAAACTTGAACAAATTGTTCAATTGCAAGCATAGAACAGAAGAGAAATGGACATTGAACATATAATAGCAAAAGAAGCTTGTATTACTAAAGAATGTAGATGAGAATCTTGAAGGAACAGAGGAGGAATACTCTTCAAAAGTTGAACCCTTGTTGCATCTAGTTTTCTGCCTTTTATAGAACCTTTGCAATGCTCCTAAGCTCTCCAGAAGGCTCGGAATCTTAATCTTATCTGATCTATCCCTTAACCATTTGATTCCCTCAATGGGAAGGCATGGCTCGGTGGTTTTCCTCTTCTGAAAGAGGAATAATCATATTCAGATATTTTGGGTAGCATGCTGTGATGCCTAGGAGCTCTCTCGTGCCAAGGATGCCCCATCATGTTTGTTATGATGGCTGCTACGTTGGCAGGACCGTCGATGCTCCATGATCTCGTTTGATTCAGGTTGCAATGTGTTGTGGCCCCTCTCTTTCCCTTTTCGGGATCTGTCCATCTCTGATGTATCCCGGCCGAATCCCTCTGTTGGGTCCCTATAATACTAGTGATTACCCCATTACTATTGTAGTTATACCCCCTATTTATATTGTTGTGCCCCTATTACCCCCATATTGTTATTTCTGTGCCCCATAGAATCCCTCTATTGTTATTTTTGTGGCTTTATATTATTATTGTTAGGTTGGCTGGATTATATTGTGACTCCTTAGACTCCTATATATAGAAAGGAGGTTTTGTCATTTGTATCATCCAAGAATTGTTCATTTATGTAATGTAAAGGAGGTTTCCCCCTCGAAGAGGCTGAATTCTAAGGCGTGGATTTATCTTTTCTATCTTTTCTTGAGCTGGTTTCATAACATTTAGTATCAGAGCTTTGGATTCTAGGGTTTCGCTGCTCCAAACAGGTCATCGTGGAATTTTCGCTATAACTTTTTTTCTGTGATGTTTCAGAAGTCGCAAAAAAAACCCATTTGAGAAGAATTGGCGCTGAGCCTTGGGTCCAAATTTCAGAGCTTTTCGCGCTATATTTTCGGAGATATGATCTGAGGAAGTTGGCCTTTTTGCAGACTCCTGAATTACATTCAAAACAGGTGACCTGGGGAAAATCGTCATAACTCTCTCTCTGAGGATCGGATTGAAATTTCGTAAAAAGGTATAGTAAGAGGACAGACTTTAGTTTCCTGTATGTGTGTTTCAGATTCAAAGGTTGAAACAGTGACTTGTGGCACGTCGTACAAGTTCGCTCTACTGAACCAGTCTAAAAGAAAGTCACTGTGGGAGATTTCACATAACTCTTCCTTGGAGAATCCAATTTGGCTCAGACTTGTGGCATTGGAAAGAGGACACAGAAGGCTACTGCAAGTAGCATTTTCAGAATTGGATGATCCGAAATTACAGAGATACATCAGATTCAATATCAAGCTTCTATAAAGTGAAAAAAGGTGTGTAGTTTTTTTTTAAATTTTTGTGTAAGCTTGGTTTAACGGAATTCAAAGGGCATAGTAAAACATTATTATCGGTAACTGATGCCCCGAGGAAAGAAAATGCAAACACCTAGTAAGGAACCTGAAAGCTCTAGCATGACTCATGAAGAAGATGAAGAAATGCTACATGATATATCAAAATTACAAGAACAAGTGCAACAAATGTCACGCTCACAAAAGCTAACAGAAGCTAAGATAAGTGGCGTGGAATCTAAGGTAAATGGTGTGGAATCTAAGATAAAGGGCATGGAAGCTAAGATGGATGGCATGGAAGCTAAGGTGAATGGCATGGACGCTAAAATTGATGGCATGGATGATAAGATGGATGAATTGAAGAAGTTGCTACAAGAAAGGGTCACTAATGGTGAAAAGGTAGTAAAGGAAACTCATGATGAGAACAAAAGAAATGTTAATCATGATTCCATAGACTCTAATGTTGGATCGAAGACTCACCATGTTCCAAAAATCGATATGAGGAAGTTTGATGGCAAGGATCCCGCCACATGGATATTACAGATGGAGCAATTCTTCGATCTCAATAATGTGCAAAACACACAAAAGGTACGTATGGCAACTTTATATTTGGAACCAAATCAGTTTGTATGGTATCAATGGCTTTGTTCTCATAAACAATTTATCACTTGGGCAATTTTTACGGAAGAATTGATAGCACATTATGAGGATACAAAAAGCAACACTTTTTTTAGCCAATTGATAAGTCTCAAACAAAAGGGTTCAATAATGGAGCACATTGAGGAGTTCCAAAAATTGAACATAAGGGTAAAAGATATTCCAGAGGAGCATAGGATTGATGTGTTCATAGGGTCTTTAAAGGATAATATCCAACATGATGTGCGCCTTTGGGAACCTGATTCATTAGAGAAGGCATTCAGGTTAGCAAGAAAAATGGAAAGCAAAATTATGGCAACTAGGAAGCATACCGTTCACAACTATAAAGACGGAAGTGTTGTTGCCCATAGTCTTCCACAACCTACAAGGTTGACACCACAACAATTGGAAGAAAAAAGAGCAAAAGGGCTTTGTTACAATTGTGATAGCAAATACACAAAAGGTCATAAGTGTGCTGAGAAGAAATTATTCTACATAGATTGTGAAGAGGAAGAAGAAAAGGAGCAAGAAAGGTCAAAAGAAGAGGATATATTCCAGGAACAAAGCCTAGATGAAGAACAAATAAATCCGACCATATCTTGTAATGCATTGGCGGGAATTACCACTCCTCAAACCATCAAGATAGAAGGACAAATCAAGAAGAAAAAGGTAATAGTGTTGATTGATTCAGGAAGCACCCACAATTTTATTCATTGTAGGGTAGCAAAAGAATTGAATTGCTTCCTATATCCAGCACCAGAGTGTCAAGTGATGATTGCAAATGGAGGAACAATAAATTGTTCTGGAAAGTGCCATAATATCAAGCTATCCATGGGAGAATATGTATTGACTAGCCCAATGCTTTCCATTCCAATGGGAGGTGCTGATGTTGTACTAGGAGTCCAATGGCTACAATCCTTGGGTACAATAGCTTTTAATTTTCAAGAACTTTTCATGAAATTTTCTGTGGAAGGAAAGGAAGTTGAATTAAGGGGTATTGCAGGGAAACCAGGAAAGATAATCAGCTCTAATGGCATGACAAAGCTTCTAAAAAAGGAGCAAAGAGGTGTAATTGCACAATTATGTTCGCTAGATGTTTCCACATTGGAATCATCTATTTCTCCAGATCTCCAAAAAGTCCTGGACAATCATTCCAAGGTATTTGAGACTCCCAAAGGTCTCCCACCTATGCGTGATCATGATCATGCTATTCATCTGATTCCAGGAAGTGTTCCTCCAAACATCAGGCCGTACAGATATCCATATGTCCAAAAAAGTGAAATTGAACGTATGGTTGCAGAAATGCTAGAGGCTGGTATAATTCAACCGAGTCAAAGTTCTTTCTCAGCTCCAGTAGTATTGGTGCACAAGAAGGATGGATCATGGTGCATGTGTCCAGATTATAGGGAGCTCAACAAGCTCACTATTAAAGATAAGTTCCCCATTCCTGTTATTGATGAATTACTGGATGAATTGCATGGATCAATTTACTTCACCAAGTTGGATCTTCGTTCGGGATATCATCAAATCAGAATGAAGATTGAAGACATTCCGAAAACAGCATTTAGAACTCATGAGGGTCATTATGAATTTTTGGTCATGCCTTTTGGCCTTACCAATGCACCTTCAACATTTCAAGGTTTGATGAATTCAATTTTCAAACCATTCCTTAGAAAATTTGTGTTAGTATTTTTTGATGATATACTAATCTACAGCAAGTCTTGGAAGGATCATGTTGAACATGTTGACAGGGTGCTACAACTATTGGAGGAGAAACAATTATATGCAAAAAGATCCAAATGTTTCTTTGGAGTCCAGGAGGTGGAATATTTGGGTCATATTGTATCTCATGAAGGAGTTAAGGTAGACCCTAGCAAAATTAAAGCCATTAAGGAATGGAAAATCCCCACATCCATAAAGCATCTGCGAGGATTTCTTGGGTTGACAGGGTATTATCGCAAGTTTGTTAAGAATTATGGGAGAATAGCAGCACCTCTAACAACATTATTGAAGAAAGATGCATTTTCATGGACTTCGGAAGCAACAAAGGCCTTTGAACATCTTAAAGAGGCAATGTGCCAAGCACCGGTCTTAGCTACACCGGACTTCACAAAAACCTTTATTGTGGAATGTGATGCTTCAGGAAATGGAATTGGTGTTGTTCTAATGCAAGATGAAAGACCCATTGCTTTTGAAAGTCGTCCAATCAAGGGAAAGTTTTTAAACAAAGCTATTTATGAGAAGGAAATGTTGGCAATACTCCATGCACTTAAGAAATGGCGACCCTACCTAATGGGAAGACACTTCAAGGTAAAAACGGATCATGATAGCCTTAAATACTTTTTAGAACAAAGATTATCCTCTGAAGAGCAACAAAAGTGGGTCACAAAGATGTTGGGTTATGACTTTGAAATCATCTACAAAAAAGGGAAGCAAAATGTGGTGGCAGATGCACTCTCAAGAAAGGATGAGGATGTGGAAGCATTGTTGTGTGCCATTTCTATTATCCAACCAGATTGGATAAACGAAGCAAGGGAGGAATGGAAGAATGACGAAGAAGTGTGGGCACTTATTCGAAAGCTACAACAAGATTCCAGTACTTCTGATACATTTAGCTGGAAAAATGATTCGTTATGGTACAAAGATCGCTTATACCTCTGTAAGAATTCCCAGCTAAAACAAAAGATTCTTATGGAATTGCACACTTCTCCCTTAGGAGGGCACTCAGGATTTTTAAAAACTTACCACAGGGTTAAGAAGGAATTTTTTTGGGATGGCCTTAAATCAGATATTCAAAAGTTTGTGGCGGAATGTTTGGTTTGCCAGCAAAATAAAGTTGAAACAATTAAGACACCAGGTCTATTACAACCTTTATCCATTCCAAGCCAACGTTGGGAGGAGGTTTCAATGGATTTTATCACAGGTTTACCCAAGTCTGAGGGAAAGAGTGTCATCATGGTGGTAGTTGACAGACTTACCAAGTATGCACACTTTTGTGCATTATCACATCCATTTAAAGCCAGTACAGTTTCTACTGCATTTATGGAAACAGTTCAAAAGCTACATGGAAACCCAAAGATTATTGTAAGTGACAGAGATCCCATTTTCACTGGAAATTTTTGGACAGAATTATTTTCTTGTCTTGGTACTCAGTTAGCTCATAGCTCATCTTATCATCCTCAATCTGATGGGCAAACTGAGATAGTAAACAAATGTTTGGAAGGATATCTTCGTTGCTTTGTATCTGATAAACAGACACAATGGGTCAAATGGTTGCCTCTAGCTGAATGGTGGTATAACACTTCCTTCCATACAGCAACAAAAATGACCCCATTTATGGCACTTTATGGGTATCAACCACCATCCATCACATCATATTTAAGAGAAAATTCTAAGGTTCAGGCAGTGGAACATCACATCGAACATCAACAACAAGT
This sequence comes from Pinus tabuliformis, assembly GCA_031772625.1. Lineage (NCBI taxonomy): Eukaryota > Viridiplantae > Streptophyta > Pinopsida > Pinales > Pinaceae > Pinus > Pinus tabuliformis. The sequence goes on along the minus strand of CM062814.1, from coordinate 236,866,013 downwards.
CCTCCAACTCTTAAAGGATAACCTCGTGTTGGCACAAAATAGAATGAAACAACAGGCAGATCAACATCGCAGTGAAAGAAGTTTTGATGTAGGTGATTGGGTATTCCTACAGCTACAACCATATAAGCAAATGTCCCTAAAGCAAGCTAAGAAGGATAATAAATTATCACCAAAGTATTATGGTCCGTACAAGGTGTTGGAAAAGATTGGTACTATGGCATACAAATTGGAGCTTCCTGCAGCTTCTCGATTGCACCCAGTTTTCCATGTTTCATGTTTAAAGAAGGTTATAGGTGACAAGCTCCCAATTCAAACAATATTGCCAGAACTTGACGAGGAAGGAAAAATTATATTGGAACCGGAAGCAATCACAGAAACAAGAACTCGACAGCTACGAAATCGATCAATTTCAGAGTATCTTATCAAGTGGAAGAACTTATCCGCTGAAGATTCCACATGGGAGGATGAGAATTTTATGCAGAAGTATCCAGAACTGCTCAAGCATTGAGGACAACACTTTTTTGAAGGAGAGGGGCATGTTGGGTCCCTATAATACTAGTGATTACCCCATTACTATTGTAGTTATACCCCCTATTTATATTGTTGTGCCCCTATTACCCCCATATTGTTATTTTTGTGCCCCATAGAATCCCTCTATTGTTATTTTTGTGGCTTTATATTATTATTGTTAGGTCGGCTGGATTATATTGTGACTCCTTAGAATCCTATATATAGAAAGGAGGTTTTGTCATTTGTATCATCCAAGAATTGTTCATTTATGTAATGTAAAGGAGGTTGCCCCCTCGAAGAGGCTGAATTCTAAGGCGTGGATTTATCTTTTCTATCTTTTCTTGAGCTGGTTTCATAACACCCTCTTTTGGCATGTAAACATTTCTGCGCAATTCTTTTAAGGATGGTTGGCCACCTTATCTTGCAAATGGAGTGGCTATCGGGCCTATGAAATCCCTACAACAGTCCCTTTCAAATGATAACCATGAATGTTTTCTATTTCATACATAAAACGCTGCAACTGTGTAAATACCGCCCTTCTCTATTCTTTTCGAACCTAAAAAATTCCTTAAACATGGCCTATTCTCTCATTGGTTCTGCCCCCTGGGTCGTTGTCGCCTATTGCATCCGGCCTGGTCCCTTTGTTCCCCTTGTATTTTGAAATACTTAAAAACACGGGAAATACATGAAAATTGGCCTTCCTCCGGACTTCAAATCTTATGGATTTCATTCCCGAACCCTTTCGGGTCCAGGACTCATCGCAATCGGTGTTACCACCTATATAGAGGCCCCGATCCTTTGCAATACTCCGATGTGATCTTGTGATGCGATCTGATCGCAATCGCATGTCGCTCCAGCCAACAGTCTTCATATAACACGGCGTATGTTCCTGCCGATTTCGAACGTGCGATGCGATGTGGGCCCCCCAACCCTTGGTAATGTTCTGCTACAATGTAGCGATGTGATCCGATCACAATCGTTGATCACTCAGTGTCGAGGCTTTATAGATTATGCACTCCACCGCCATGACTACCGATGTGACTCGCCGATTAACTGTCCCTTCAGCTTGGCCGATTGCAATTTAGCTAGTTAGATCTGGGTTGATTCTGCTTTTTTCACTGTTTTGGAGTATTTTAGCCTCCCGATAGTGTCTTTCCACCCTTCTGAGGGCTTTTGACATATGATTGTTTTGATCTTGGGAGGATCTTAATCAACTCTTGAAGACTTCAAGAGTGTTTTGGATCCAATTTTTGGGCCAAATGCCAACAAGGCTAACAATACCATTTGCAGGAAAATTTACATTTTATAAACACCTGAATGAACTGAATCTAGATATATGTGGGCCCACCATATGCTTAAGGTGGAATGCCCAAAGTTCCAAGTTAAAATATGAGCTCATTAGCAAGTTGGTCACCCAGTTCGGTGACGGTTCCTTTAACAAATCCAAAGTCACCCCAAAAGCATGAAAGTATTTAAAATATCTACAAGACCAATATAGCGTTCATTTGCAAAAGAACCTTAAGTATGAGATTCCTTCAATGATTCCAGAGACTGAATGAAAGGCCCTAGTGGAAGATGCAAAGGGTAATTTACATTGAAAATAAGGAAGGACACTACCCATCTCAGGAAGGTATGTGACACTTCTAATAATATAATTATTATGATTTATCATCATTTAAACATCAAATTACATATTTGAAACTTTTCAATATCAGCTCCCAGATATATCCAAAACCACAAAATAAAAATAGAAAAACATGGGCGAAATAAACTTGGCCTGGGTGGTTACTCCAAATTTACTGCACGAATTGTAAGTATAAAAAAATAAATTTCATACAAATAGTAAATCCTTAACAATTTTAATTTAATTTCACATAAGAATGAAAATTCATGGTTTTATGCAAAATTGTAGGGGTTGGAGTTCAATGAATCTCCAACAAAGGAAAACCCCGAGCTTTCTTACAATCACAATTACTAAGTCGTGGTTGAACACAAAAGAAGCTTGAGGCAGACACAATATTCTAGCACTGACATCAGCAAACACATAGATATAATCAACGAAGAATACTCATAATTTATTACTTGTACAATCTATTTATTATTATTTTTGGGCATAAAGTAATGTGTTTGTTTTTTTTAAGAAGGAAAGAAATGAAGAGGTAGACCCTAGTGTTAGTGGAGTGGCACCTAGTGAAGGTGATATGCAACTCAGTAATGGAGGTATTTCATGGGCTATAAAAAATTAGTATGTATTACAATTAAAAACATGTAATTGCAAATGGTGTATTAATTATAACCTGTCTTGTTTCAACTCTAGAGCATGTAGAGGATGAGGCTACACAAGAAGAGGAACATATGCATGCATCCAAAAATACTTCGCTTTTCTCTGCTACTAAAGCAGGTAAAGAAAACTCTAATATTATTTTCATTAATGAAATTTAATTGTAATAATAGTAAGAAAAAATATCAACATTTCTTTCTTAATGTTGCAACTAATGATATGCCCCTCTTGCAATAGCCTCGACGATGTCATGAGTACACGACTAGCTCGTCAGTGAGAGTTATATAGGCCACAAGAATCGAAGGGGAAGAAGCAAATAATGAAGTCATTTATGAATTATTTTCAAAAGTAAAGAAAAAGAAAAGAAACGATTGTACTAGTTATATCATTAGAAACATCATGTACCATATTATGAAAACATATTTTTTTATGAGAAAATTTATTGAGATGGAATATTTTGTGTCTATGATTAATGAATGAACATTATATGCTAATGAATGATTTTTATATGTTTCTTTATGTAAAAAACCACATATGTCACTTTATGAATTCTTTATTTTGCTAGTGCTTATGCATGAATCATAATGTATTTATTTCAACTATTTTCTAGTAGATAGATTGGGTACTAGGGAATTCATTAGAGAATAAAATAGGATTTGGATAATCTTGGAGAAAACCTCCCTCGATCCAACAGAGAAAAAACAAAGTCAATGTTGGATTCTTTATTGCTCTGTCAAATCAAGGGATGTTTACTCCAAGATTAGACTACTCTGATAAATTATTCTTAAAACCAAGAGGATAATACTCAAGTATTCATGCACTTGAGTCTTTTTAATTCATATTTAGTCATAATTTTTTTTGTTAAGTAATTTTATTATTTTGATGATTATGTATCTACCTTTAAGTTAATTTATGTGAATTGTAGGTATTTTTATTGTAAACTGATCTATTTCCATCCCATGTTTGACATCAAATTAGTTGAGATGACACTGTACTGGTGCATTTGAATTATCTTATACAAATAAATTCATAATTTTATTGATTTTTCATCGAACTTGTCTAGAATCACTTGGCATATATCAGTTATGATCTCCAAATCAACTTAATTAGTATATTGTTTTGAATTTTTTCTTACTATTTTTTCCATTGAAAACCTTGTGGGTAAATGCAATAAATGTTTCCCCATATTTGTGGATGACATCCCTAGTAAATATGTCAGCATAGGCTAGTGTATTGAACCCAAGGACATTCAAACCAGGCACCTGTTGGCATGGAACTAACCAAATGCCCAACAACATTGGTAACAATTGGTTAATCTAACCCTTTGTGCTCAAATCACCACTTAATGTTGTAGACTTGGTCTAGGTACATTGGTCTAAGCTGATTTGGACCTTGTCTCCTTTTCCAACTCTCCAAATCAACCAATTCATAATAAGTGGAAATGTTGAGACAAATTCTTTCAAATCCATCTATGGATACTACCATTCTCTAAGAGATTTATATTTTTTCCTTTGTAGTTAATGTAAAATCCAATAAAACTTCTTCTGTGGTAGTATCTACCTTTGACAAAATTCTAATCTCCATCCTGCACTAGATAATATAGAACACTAGGAATTACCACCTAGTTACACTAAGTATTGATACAAACTCAAGTAGTGGAGATACTTCTCACATACATTTATCAAAGTCCATTATGTTAACATGCCCTTCACTATACAAGATGAAAAGGTCCATATTAGTCTCTTGGATAGAGATATCAATGATTGGGCTAAGAAACAAGGATACCAATGTACTCATTTGGGTGTTGTTAAGTTTGGTTGTAGACCACCATCATGTATTCCTTACATTGCATCATCAATACCAAAACACTAGTACAAAATGGCTAATTAATTACTAAAAAATGACTAAAATTTGCATATAAATGACCATTTTTCAGTCGGTGACCAGTAGTAGCTAATTTACAGTATCTTATAATGCGACCAACTTTTAGTCATTTTTAGCTTAGTCATTAATTGGTTGTATCAATTTATCGTCTAGTAGTATATTTAGTCATAAATTTGGTCATTGATTTAGTCATTAATTTTCAAATTAATGACCAAATATACAACAAAATATATTACTATATGGTCACCTGAGAAAACCAATTAACGACCAAAGAAATATGACCAAAATGTTGGTCATGTTATAAGATAATGTAAATTAGCTACTAATAGTCATATATATGAAAATTTTAGTTATCGTTTGAAACCAATTAATGACCAGAGAAATATGACTAAATTTTGGTCGTGTTATAAGATACTACAAATTAGCTACTAATAGTCATATATATGCAAAATTTAGTCGTCCTTTGGAATCACAAATTTACCATTTGCAATAGTCATTTTTTTTGTAGTTTCATATTTATTATATAAACAACTAATTTAATAGTTTATATTCATTTCATTTACTTTCATTAATAATCATTATAAATGACTAATTTAATCATATCTTGATTTTATTTGTGTTCATCATTAATCAATATAAACTACTAATTTAGTAGTTTTAGATTGATTTTATGTGTTCATTATTAATCAACATAAATTAATTAGTATGATTTTGCAACTAAATTTTAAAAATGTCATACAATGTGCATGTTCATCTAATATCAAAACGTAGAGTTTCATATGTTAATTACAATACTAAACAATATCAATTGCATCTATAAATAATTTCAACCACATAAATTATATTATATGAAATGTTAGAGTATTACAATATGAGTTTCTAACTTAATATTCACCAACTTTAAAGACTTGACCATCAATCTTTATGTGTGTGTCTTATGTGCGATATTGAATCTAAGAATATCGCTAGATCGATTCTCTTCTCTCTCTGTTTTTTCATTTGTCACTCCAGTGTTAATGCTCTCAGCCTCTTTCTTCAATTCCTGCTTCTTAGCATAAATATTGAGTTCATTTGCTAAAAACAAAAGAAGATACAATGTAGAATGTAAGACATGAAATACAATGAACAATAAAATATAAACTAAAGTAGACTATAAAGAGTTTATACAACATATACCTCAACATCAGTAATGTCAAATCTATTTTTTGCATACAAGCAAGAAACTCAAACAAGTTTTCTTCAGTTTGGCAATAGTGGCCACTATAATGTGGCCAGATGACCTATATAAACAAAGAAAATAAAATTTCGCCATATAAAATAACACCTTAATAACTTAGTATTCAACCTTCAGGGAAATGTTAGGCACAATCATGCCAACTAAGTTACATGCTAAAAAGTTCAAGCTATAGGCAACTTGTGAAAACAAATAATCTAAAATGTGATGTTTAATCCTTGTCATTTTATTTGCAACAACATTTCATTTTTTAATGCATGAACTTGGTTAAGTATATAAACAAAATGTGCTCAAATAACAACATGAAAGTAAACTTTTCTGATAGTCATGAAAATATTTTAAAACAAATTAGTTATAAGGATTCCAATCAATATCGTGTAATACTAATTTCATCTTCAAGCTTTGGTTGTTGTTTAAATTGACATGATACCAAGTATTTTCAATTTCATAGTTAAAAGACAAAACAAAATCATAAGAAACGTTCAAAATACAATCAAACAATAAAGAGAGGATATCATGGAATGGACATTGCAATTATAAAAAAAAAAATTACCAATCCACCGATGTATTTTCTAGCATTCTTAAAACATTTTCTTTCCTAAAATAACCATGAGGTGAAAGAATCACAAGATTAAAAACCATAGGAATCCCTACTAGAAACATTTCCAAAGTCGATGGCTCAAGTGCTTGGAGGACCTCTAACAGCAAATGAATCATATCCAATACATGCTTTGCATTGTCTCCCCATCCTTTTTCCAATCACATTTCTTGTAACATGCCCACAATAGAGTCAAGTAACAATCAAACAAAGGCATTGACATTTGTTTTTATCTTTTCTATCTATAAAATTTGAATCTAATTTGTTTTGAGAACATATTAATTCATATTTAAAGTCTTCCTGACATATGAGAAGGTACCAATCAAGCATGACATCAAAAAAATCAACCTCAATGAGGTCCTCAAACAATTTCTACAATATATTTTTGGTGCTATGATATCTTGGGTATAAAAAGGAACATATCTGCAAAAGAAAAATCCATATATTACTTATGTTCAAACTCTATATATGGTGTATTCTTAGGCAACTTTTAAAGATGTTCCTCTGCCTTTAGCAAAGCGAACTGTAGCTTGGTTAAATTCGGTATCCTTTCATTCAGCGTCAATTTCTGCAAGATAAATGTCACACAATTCCCTTTTATATAAATTTCCACAATATTGGATTTGTTATCAATCAACCTAATTGAAATAATATGTGTTCCTTTCGTAAGCTTTTCCATCAATACCATGATGGAATCATCTCACCATTTTATCCTTGGTAGCTTGGCGATGAAATTTATGGTAACAATTTCTCATTTCCATTTAGGAATGGACAATGGATATATAAATCATGTTGGATGTCTATTTTTAGCCTTTACCTTCTAACATTACATGCATTTGGCTATGTAATCAACCACATGTTTTTTCATAATAAGTCAAAAATAGTGGATTCTTATAGCTACAATCTTTTTCTGGTACCCTAGTGTCCAACATATGGTGCATCACACAATTCTCTTATCACTAAATTTCTCAATTATTGAGAATTAGGATCATAAACTTGTGTTCCTTTGCAAGAGGTTTCCATCCTCTTCTAGCATGTAGTCTTTAAATTTTTGGTGTGAATTACCTTGTTGTAAGCCTTCTTTAATTTGTAAATAGTGTTAGTTTGATCATAATCTTCCAAAATTATTCTTTTTAAGTCTATGTTGTATATGATAATAGCTATAGCATCATGCATTACATGCACCCTCTTAATGTTGAGTGTGTTAGCCTCTTTATTCTCATTTCCCTTAATGTTGTTGATGTCAAAGTCAAATTCACTAGGGAATTCCAACCATCTAATTTGTCTATGTGAGTATTTCAAACCTCTATGGTCTATTTTCAACTCAAAATTTCATCCCATAAGATAATGCCTTCACATTTTCAATGCATGGATAATAGTTGTAAGCTCCAAGTCATGGGTAGCATAATTTCCTTCATGTACTTTGATTTTCTTCAATTCATATGACATTCCTATCTTGCATAAGGGGTCCACCAATTCCTTCTTTACATGCATTTATGCACACTAAAAATATCCTCATTTGGATATGCATTCTTTAGAATAAGTGCACTGGTTAATAAATATTTCAGATATTGAAAATTATCTTCACAATTTGCAGTCCATTCAATCTATACTCATTTATGTTGCAACGAAATAATTGAATGTAAAATATTACAAAAACCTTGAATAAATATCCTGTGGTAATTAGGTAAACCCATAAAGAGTCTCACCTTTGAAATATTCTTCGGTGATGGCCAACCTTTGATCGATTAATTCATATTCCCAGTTAGGTCCATTGTTATGCCCTCCTCTAAGACATTTTGAACTAAATCATGGATTTTCCTTTGATAGAAAGTGCACTTGCTCAACTTGGCATACAATTATTTCTCTTGCAACATGTATAGCACCATCCTCAAATGTCACTCATGCTCCTCTTTTGTCTTGGAGTGTATAAGAATATCACCCAAGAAGGCAATAACAAATTAGTCTATATAAACTCTAAACACTCTATTCATCAAACATATAAAACTAGAAATTGCACAACATGTTTCAAAGTAAACGTTGTAAGGTGGTAGCATAGGAAACAATAGCATAGAAGAAAGAAAAAAAATTATGCAATTTTGTTTCTTTACTAGCATTTCTTTTTTATCATATGTTATGTTTCAAGGAGATTTCAACCAGGCCAATATTCTAGAATATGTTCAAAATGAAGGTAATGTGAAACATCTTAACTCCAAAGGATTTATGAAAATGCTCTTCATTAAGATTCATTATCTATTACAAGTAAATGATTTAAATCAAAAATTTCATTGCAAAAGTAATCTCATATCACCTTTTATCTCATATCAATTCCTTTTTATATAAATTTCCACAATATTGGATTATTTAACAATCAACTTAATTGAAATAATATGTGTTCCTTTTGTAAGCTTGTCCATCAGTACCATGATGGAATCATCTCACCTTGATATCCTTGGTAGCTTGGCGATGAAATTTATGGTAACAATTTCTCATTTGCATTTAGGAATGGACAATGGATATAGAAATCATGTTGGATGTCTATGTTTAGCCTTTACCTTCTAACATTACATGCATTTGGCTATGTAATCAACCACATGTTTTTTCATACTAAGTCAAAAATATTGGATTCTTATAGCTACAATAGTTTTCTGGTACAGTAGTGTCCAACATATGGTGCATCACATAGTTCTCTTATCACTAAATTTCTTAATTATTTAGAATTAGGATCATAAACTTGTGTTCCTTTGCAAGAGGTTTCCATCCTCTTCTAGCATGTAATCTTTAAATTTTTGGTGTGAATTACCTTGTTGTAAGCCTTCTTTAATTTGTAAATAGTGTTATTTTGATCATAGTCTTCCAAAATCATTCCTTTTAAGTCTATGCTGTATATGATAATAGCTATAGCATCATGCATTACATGCACCCTCTTAATGTTGAGTGCGTTAGCCTCTTTATTCTCACTTACCTTAATGTTGTTAATGTCAAACTCAAATTCACTAGGGAATTCTAGCCATCTAATTTGTCTATGTGAGTATTTCAAACCTCTATGGTCTATTTTCAACTCAAAATTTCATCCCATAATATAATGTCTTCACATTTTCAATGCATGGATAACAGTTGTAAGCTCCAAGTCATGGGTAGCATAATTTCCTTCATGTACGTTGACTTTCTTCAATTCATATGACATGCCTATCTTGCATAAGGGGTCCACCAATTCCTTCTTTACATGCATTGATGCACACTAAAAATATCCTCATTCGGATATGCATTCTTTAGAATAGGTGCATTGGTTAATAAATATTTCAGATATTGAAAATTATCTTTACAATTTGCAATCCATTCAGTATATATTCATTTATGTTGCAACGAAATAATTGAATGTACAATATTATAGAAACCTTGAATAAATATCCTGTGGTAATTAGGTAAACCCATAAAGAGCCTCACCTTTGAAATATTCTTTGGTGATGGCCAACCTTTGATGGATTAATTCATATTCCTAGCTAGGTCCATTTTTATGCCCTCCTCTAGACATTTTGAACTAAATCATGGATTTTCCTTTGATAGAAATTGCACTTGCTCAACTTGGCATATAATTATTTCTCTTGCAACATGTATAGCACCATCCTCAAATGTTACTCATGCTCCTATTTTGTCTTGGAGTGTATAAGAATATCACCCAAGAAGGCAATAAAAAATTAGTATCTATAAACTCTAAACACTCTATTCAAACATATAAAACTAGAAACTGCACAACATGTTTCAAAGTAAACGTTGTAAGGTGGTAGCATAGGAAACAATAGCATAGAAGAAAGAAAAAGAATTATGCATTTTGTTTCTTTACTAGCATTTCTTTTTATCGTATGTTATGTTTCAGGGAGATTTCAACTAGGCCAATATTCTAGAATATGTTCAAAATGAAGGTAATGTGCAACATCTTAACTCCAAAGGATTTATGAAAATTCTCTTCATTAGGATTCATGAACTATTACAAGTAAATGATTTAAATCAAAAATTTCATAGCAAAATTAATATCATATCATCTTTTATTTAGAATGAAATGGATAATAGCTTTTGTTAGAAAGGATTCAAGATAATGTATGTGCATTTTGAGTCATTTTTATGTCAGATGTTATGACTAGAACATTTTAGTCATTTTGAGTCATTTTTATGTACTTAACATTGCAGATGGATTTAGAGACCCTCTTAAATGAGTCTCTAAATTTTAACACTGCAAATGGACTCAAAGACCCCTTTGTCTCTAAATTTAACACTGCAGATGGATTCAAAGAAGGGGATCTCTGAATCCATTTGCAGTGCTAAAATTTAGAGACAAAAGGGTATTCATAATTTTAACACTGTAGATGGATTTAGAGACCCCTTTGTCTCTAAATTTTAACAATGTAGATGGATTCAAAGACCCATGTAGTGAAATGTAACACTTCAATATCAAAATTTCAATTTTCCGTTTTTGAAGTGACATAATTAAAATTACTAACATAAATGAGTAATTCATATACTTTTTGTACTTGTTATTTGGTCATATTTTTATTCTTGGACTATAGTAATCATTTAAGCTAATCATTATTAGTTTTATCACTTATTATCTAGTCATATATTTTAGTCTTGGACTAAATTAGTCATTTAAGTTAGTCACTTTTAGTTTGGTCACTTATTATTTAGTCGTATATTTTATCCCTAGACTAAATTAGTCATTTAAGTTAGTCATTTTTAGTTCGGTCACTTAAAATTGCTCAAATTTAGTAGTAATTCACTTGAAATAATCGCGGTGACTAACTTTTTTAGTCACCTAGTCACTAATTTCATCATTTTCTACTAGTGAAACATATAGAGTTTTCTAATGCTCTAATTGGTGGATTTTAAAAACCTTTACATGTTTGTCTTTCCTTTTCCACCATTTACCCCAAATATATAGTAGCACTTGAAGACCCATAAATTTATGATTTATTAAAATCCTACATCCTACTATGTGAGTTGTATATGAACATAAATTCCTGTAGTATCCAGATAAGAAAAATGGTGATTGTCTGATTTGAAAATGACATACTTCCTTCAATATGGTATAAATCCTTGACCACCTCACCCCTCCATAAAGTGGTATACTATGACATATCCAAATATTCTTAACCCATCTCCTTAGCCTTATTTAAAGAAAAAAATAAAGATGCATCCTTAGTAATCCATGATCCATTTCTAAGAATTAAAATGATTAGGAAGTGCTAACAAAATAAGAACATGTACCATTTCCTTCTTGATGATGTTGTTTATTATTACCTTCAAGTTATTTAACTTTCTCACAATATTTGGTGTTCTTGTGGAAATTCTTCTCAATGTGCCCTAGTTTTCCAAAATAGTAACAACATTTTATCCTTTTGAATTTCATTCATTGATTGTCACTACCATGATTTCTAAGATCCTCATGATCTTTGTGATGGTTTCCTCTATAATTATTCTCCTTGCCTTTTCCTTTAATGAAGTGATCATGCTACTTATTTTCAATCATTCCCTCTATAGCAAGCTCCTCCTCCTCAATAAATAATTAACAAAAAGAATAAAATATGAATTCCTTACCATCTTCTTCCCTTGGAATTCTTATTCCTCAAAATTAGGAATCAAAGACATTAAAGGGTTCTTTCAAATTCATAAGAACAAGCACTATCCACTATCATTCCTTCTAAAAGTCTTTGGCACACTCGTCTATTGTTAGCTGCAACATTTTAACATGTGATATGTCATCTTCAATATTAAAATGAATGTGGATCAACAATGGTAAATTCCTTCTCAAGTAAGAAAACTCAATTCTCACTAACCTTATCAAATAGAGCCTTCATATACCAATAATATATGATGGTTATTGAAAAATACCCTAATAATACACCATATCATCAAACCATGATACATCACCTCTAGATGAATCTCAAGAAATCTAAATGTAAGAATACTCAACATGCCTCTAGAGGAGAGAAATATCATTCTATACATCACAATGACCATATGAAACCTCCCTTTATATTATTTGGTCTTCCAACTATTACATCAAAAGATGAAGTAGGGCCCCTCAACATTATATTTATTATACATTTTTTTTATGTAAATTGATGTTTTAGATTTTTCCAGGTTGCTTATCTTACGTAATTTACTTTTCTTTCATTTCAAGTATCTATATAACAAGGAGGTACAATTATTTCATGAAATATTCAGCTGTCTACAATGGATGATTTGGTAGAGCAAGTGGTTGAGGTGTTGCATCACTTTGTTTAAATGATTTTATATCAAGTTTACTTTAATTGTAATACACACACACACGCATACAAACTAATCTTTTTATACTTATTTTACCCATGAAGTAGACCATGAGCTTACTTTGTAATATTTAGCTCTATTGTTTCCATATTTGATTCTACTTCCTTGTGTTCCATCAAAATGTGTTTCAATGAGTATCCCTCTTTCGTAAGGAATTTAAGGAGAACTAGATCATACTATTCCTTGAGATACTAATTTTAGGGAGCTCATATGACTTATTAGCGTAATTTTTTATTCCTTAAGGTGTGAAGTGAATTGAAGCCACATGAAATGACTAGAAAGATGAAAGATCAACCTTGGGAAGGAGGGGTTCTTTAGCTATCTCAATTTGTAAGGCCAAACATATTTTTTTTTGGGTAGTGTTGTCACAAAGGGATAACATTCATCTCCTTCTATGGGATGGCTCCTCCCTATGAGGGGCCATGAACTAGACTCTAGGGTGAAGCAAAATAGTTCCTTATCTATTGGTCTTATAGAGTGAAAGTTAGGTTATGGAGTCAAAAGGTTGATAATAGTGGGATTTACTTTTGGATTTACAGAGCTAAAACTTTGAAAACTATAGGGAAATGTATATGGTCAACAAGTATTGGTAGACAAAATCATCTTGTTGCAGTCCCTTTAGGCTCTCATTACAATTAATGGAGAAGGCCACTAGATCATCTATCAGTATAGAAACATCATCACTACTATGGAGGAGAATAGAGGTGGAATGAGAAGACTATATTTGGACACATTATACTTCAAGGAGATATTAGAACACATGTGCCTAGTGGATCTAAAAACAACCAATGTATTGAACACATGTAATAGTAGACATAGGGGATTAAATTGGATTGCATCTAGGCTAGATCAATCATTTATTTCAGAATCCATTTCACTATATATCCTTCATTTGGAGGCCACCATCCAATTTTTTTTTGGTTTGGATCACTGGTTGATCTTCCTCAAGCTAGATATGAAGGAAATCCTAAAAATATAACTTTTCACTTTGAAGAGCTTTGGCTCAATCACCCCTCCTTTATTGTGTCATGGTTGTATGAAAAAGAAACCATCTAAGGTAGACCCATGTATTTCTTTTAATATTTCCTTAATCATATTAAATATTGACTGAAGAAATGGAGCAAGGAGCAGTTTGGAGACATTTTCAAATTTGAAAGTGGTATAGATAACAATGTATAAAATCTGTGATAGGTTAACCCGATAATGCAATATAAATCAAAGTAGAATACTATAACCTACTTCTACTATCAATTTGCGGAAACTTAAAGATCGAGCTAGACAACATAACCAGAAGAAGAAGAATCAATGGCACAATACACATGAAAATACTTTGGGGAAACTCTCAGATAAAAACCCCACACTATTTTATTATCATACATGGTGGAAATACATAGGAATTATACAAAGCCTTAGCTCTCACAGCTAGCCATCTCTCAGTACAATCCTCACAGATGCTCACAGGAAATCTTGGATTTTCTTCAGCCTTCCTCTCTGCATTCCAATCTCCTATTTCCTTGTGTTGTTCTTTGTGGATGATTAGCCTATTACCAAGTGGACAAACAAGCCTTCAGAACTGTGTAATCCTCAAGGATGAATCCTTGACTGAATGCATGATTTTTCTCCATGAGAAAACACATGCAACTAATAGTACACTTTCATTGAACATTAATCTCAACTGGGACTTTCTCAGAATAGACATGCATGAGTTTCTTATGAGGGAATCTTCAGTTAACTGGAGTAGCACTAGTTGAGTGCATTAATGCATCAACTGACTGTTAACTCACTATTAGTTACTCAAATAGTTTGGAACTAATTTAATTGGACTTAACTATGTAAACCGAGTTAACTAATTACAACTCAAATATAACTCAATATTATCTCCTTAATTTAATGGATAACTCTTGCATGAGTTCAAAAAGACTTCTAACTTGAATTTCTCCAACTAATTAATTTAAAATAGATTAATTAATTATTTCCTAGTAGCTGTTAAGACTAAATTCAATTTAATTCACAATTTAATTCAAGGAAAAAGTAAATTAGAATATTCTTGTTGCCATAATTCAACACTCCCTCTCAACAAGAAAGGGATTCTCTGCCACCCCGACCTTGTCTCTATGGAAGTCAAATTTACACTTTGACAATGCCTTTGTCAAAATGTCAGCATCTTGCTCCTCTGTCGAAATATACTGCAACAACATGATCCTCCTCACTACACAATCTCTGATATGATGATACCGGATGTCGATGTGCTTAGACCTATCATGAAATATTGGATTCTTGGAGAGTTTGATACAACTCTGATTATAACAATAGATCATGGTTGGATCCATCCTCTGATCAAACAAACCAACTAGGATTTTTCGCATCCAGATGGCCTCACATGCTACCTGACTTGTAGCCATGTATTTTGCCTCTGCCGAGCTGAGTGAAATTGACCTCTGTTTCCTACTGTACCAAGAAACTACTACTAACCCAAGGTTGAAAATCCCTCCTGATGTGCACTTCCGATCTGATGGACTCCTTTCCCAATCTGCATCATTGAAGCCCTGTAGCTTCACTCCCTATATACGTCTGTACCATAATCCATACTGAGATGTGCCTCTGAGGTATCTCAATACATGCTTTGCCGCCTTCTAAAACATATTGGTAGGCTGAACCATCTCTTGAATCAGCTAGTTCACCGCATAGCACAAATCTGGTCGTGTGCTCATTAAGTACATCAGTGAACCCACAAGATGCCTATACATAGTAGCCTCTACCACTTATCTTGAAGTAGCAACCTCCTTCCTCCAGTTATCTGCTAGAGGAGTCTACATGGGCTTGCACTTCTCCATGTGGAATCTCCTAAGTATCTCATTGCATACTTTCCCTGAGACACAAACAACTCCCCATCCTTCTACCACACTTCCATGCCAAGGAAGTAATGCATGAGACCCATGTCTTTCCTCCTGAATTCTCTTGCAAGGTCCTCCTTACAAGACATGATCAACTGATCATCACCAGTCAATATGATATCATCAACATAAAGTACGATGATCAATAGCTTACCTTTCACCATGATGAGGTACAGGTTCGCATCCGCTTCACTCTTTGTGAAGCCCAACCCGGTGAAGTAGTTGTCTATCCTAGTGTACCAAGCACGAGGTTCTTGCTTCAGCCCATACAACGCTCTCTTGAGTCGGCACACATGCGACTCATGATCAAAGGTCTCAAAACCTTCTGGTTGCTCTATGTACACCTCTTCCTCAATCTAGCCATTGAGGAATGTAGTCTTCACATCCATCTGATGGATCTTCCAACCCATCTGTGCTGATAGTGCCAACATAGATCTGATAGATGAGTACCTTGCGACAGGAGCAAAAGTCTCATCATAGTCAATCTCCTCGATCTGTGAAAAGCCATGGGAAATAAATCTTGCCTTATGCTTCTCCACACTACCATCAGCAACTTGCTTTACCTTGTAAAGCCAAAAATAACTCATAATTGACTTATTGTTTGGTCTTGGAACCATGTCCCAAACACTGTTACGAACTGTGGAGTCATACTCCTCCACCATAGCATCAACCCAAATTGGCTGTTGCACTGCTTCCTCAAAGGAAGATGGCTCAGTCACAACACATTCCCCAACAAGGGCCATGTATCCAGTGTACCTCTCAAGTGGCCTCCTCTGTTTGTGCTGAGAATATGGTGCTCCCACATTCTCTCTCACATCCTCCAACAATCTGTCAGCTTCTCTTATGCGCTTCCATCCATCTCTAGAAGAATGCTTGAGTGGATGTCTCCACTCCTGGAACCTCTGCATGTGGATGCTCTGCATCAGTTTGAGGCTCCTCCTCCTTAGGAACCAACAGTTCCTCCATAGCCTATAGTTGGAGCTCCCTCTCAAGGGAAACTCACATGACCTTCTGCTCATCAAACTTGAGATCTCTGCGAACCATTGTCCTCTGACTGGTAGGAAAGTACACCCGATAGTTGTGAGGTGTATCAGTGTACCCCAAAAATATCCCCAACTCTGTTGTCGGCTCAAGCTTCTTCTATGCATCCTTTGTCACATGGAAATATACCAATGAGCCAAAGATCCTGAAGTGACCCACATCTGGTCTCTTATCAGAGAAAGCTTCCTCTAGTGTATTCATCCCAAGTATGTGATGCGAGCTTCTATTCTGCAAATATACCGTTGTGTTACATGCCTCAGCCCACAAGTGAAGTGGTAGGCCTTGGTCATGCAACATTGCCTGTGTTGCCCCTACAATAGTTTTGTTCTTCCTCTCAGCCACCCCATTCTGTTGTGGGTTATGAGGTGCCGTCAACTCTCGTTTAATTCCTTCTGCTGCACAGAAGTCCTTAAACTCTTGAGAGACATATTCTCCACCATTTTCGCTTCTCAAGGCCTTGATCTTCTTCCCTGACTCTTTCTCAACTAAAGCTTCGAACTCACAAAACTTTGTGAAATTTTGGTCCTTCTTCTACATGAAATAAATCCATCATTTACGAGAATAGTCATCAATGAAAATCACATAATACCTTTGCTTCGCTATGGATGCCGTCGAGAATGGTCCACACAAATCAGTATGAACTCTCTCTAAGATAGCCTATGCTTGACTATCTCGATCATGAAAGGAAGACCTAGTGTACTTTCCCAAGTTATAACCTTTGCATGTGTCAACTTGCTCAATTTTACCTTTGGGAAGTCCTGTAGATATCTACTACATTATCTTCAAAGCCCCATGATGCAAATGGCCCAACCGCCTGTGCCACAACTTGCCAATGTCTTGGCTTTGCACTAATTCTGCTTTTGAACTCAATGCTGCACAATCATCTACCTCTAGTTTATAGAGATTCTTCACCCGAATCCCTATCCTCTTGGTCTGACCCATGGCTATGTGTCTTAGGAATACCTTTCCTTTACTAAAGACAACATCATAGCCTTTGTCCTCCAACATCGCGATCGATACAAAGTTCTTCTTCAGTCCAGGCACATACATCACACTTGTTAATGTGAGAGGAGCTCCATGCTCCCTCTGAAAAGCAACCGTGCCCACTCCTGAAACACTATACCTTTTGTCGTCACCCATCTCTATGCGCATCTTGAGGTCTTTCTCCTCCAAGGCACTGAATAAATTTTTATCACTGTCATGTGGAATGAGGCTCCACTGTCAAGATACCAGACACAACCCATCATCGATGACACCATGCATGCAATGAGGGTAAAGTCCATTTCAAACTGAAAGGCTAATGCCTCACCTTCCGATCCTTCTGAGGATCCCTTCTTGGACTTCTTCAATGGGCAATTAGTCGCATAATGTCCCATCTTGTGACAATGAAAGCATCTTACTTTAGACATGTCACCCTTCTTCTCTCCATGAGAAGAATTCGATTTGAAATGGGAATCCTTCCCCTTCCCTTTCCTTGCCTTACTTGCTAAGGCTATATTTTCTTCATCATCATTCTTGGATGAAGAACCATCTCGTGTGCTCCTCCTAATCTCCGCTTGCATAAGATCTGACCATAGTCATTCCCAATTTGACAGTTTCTCCCTTCCATTCATAGAGTCCTGGTAGCTATTCCAACTCTTTGGAAGGCCAAGGAGAGCGAGGCTCACCATATCATCATCGGCAATAGTTATTCCCACACTTCCAAGCTCATCTCTGTAGGTGGTGAGCTTGTTCAAATATGTGGAAATAGTATCGCCCTTCTCCATCTTGATTCTTTGAAGCTTATCCTTGAGCGCCAATTTCCTCTGGTTGCTACTGTTCTAGTAGAGGTCATTCAATGTCTTCCACATTGAAAATGGAGTATCCTTCCCATGGAGACTCGAGACAATATGGTCTCGAACTCCCTCAGGGATGATCTATCTTGCCTTCACCACACACTTCTTCCACTTAGCCAACTCTTGTGCATTAGTTGAAGCTGGCTTTGGGATTTCTTGATCAATGAATTCCTTCAAGCCATTGTCTTCTAATACAACCTTCATTTTGTCTTTCCATGCTATGTAATTCGAGCTACCTTGCAAGGCATACTCGAGTCTCAAGCCATAGAATTCCATTGGCCAACCTTGAAGTATGATACGAATTCGATTTGCACTTTCCAAACTTCAAACTTTGAATTCTCTTCTCAGTATACTGCTCACAGCTCTAATGCCATGTAGAAAATCTTTGATAGGTTAACCCGATAATGCAATATAAATCAAAGTAGAATACTACAACCTACTTCTACTATCAATTTGCGGAAGCTTAAAGATCGATCTGAACAATATAACCAGAAGAAGAAGAATCAATGGCACAATACACATGAAAATACTTTAGGGAAAGTCTCAGATAAAAACCCCACACTATTGTATTATCATACATGGTGGAAATGTTGAAAATAATACTGAGAGGGGGGGGGGGGGGGGGGGGGGGTGAATAAGTATTATTAAGTCAAATTCTTTTTCAATTTATACAAGACTTTGTATACGCTACTTTAGTTAATGAAAACAGCATGTATATGCAACTCTGACTAATGAAACTCGCGTACAAATTCCACACTAATAATTTAAGTTATTCTTCAGATGTTGATCATTAAGCTATGTGTCAGAACCATATAACAGTAAGCAGGAATAGAAAAGTAGATCAGACAATCACACAAAAGAACACAAGATATAAGGTGGAAACCTAATGTGGGTGAAAACCACCTGCTGCAATATGTCTCTATCTTCTTTCAATTAGAAACTTCTTTTTACTATGATTCTGTACTGGTGCAGTCTTATACCATCACGCAGGCTTCAACCTGCAAAAGGCTACAACCTTCTCTCATTTTCCAGCTTCTCCTGGAATGGAGCTACAACCCCCTTAGCTCTTGTACTAGCTGAGGTACTAATACATAGGTGCTGACCTACAGAAGGCTACAACCTTCGCTTTTCTTCCAGGGACCTCGTTTCAAAAATTTTCAGATTGGATCCATGGACATTAATCAAACATCAAGTAGATCTGGAACAACCAATCTCCTTTGTACAAATATTGAATCAACCAATAACTTCTCAGAATGTTGTAACCAAAAAACAGTACCAGACACCAATTTTGAACCCAGAACACTGCAACAATAAACAGAAGCAGCTAAAACATGTTTCAAGAGACATACGCTACTTCATCAATAGAAACATGCGTACATATGCAACTATGCCAAAACCAACCAGCGTATACGCAGTCTTCACTCCCTTAACCTGCGTGTATACATGCCTCCGCTGCGTCGAACCTGCGTACAGATCTATAAAAGATAATTTATCCTTTTACTTAATTAGACATCAGTTATACCCAGATTATCATATTTATAGATCTAATCATGCGCCAAATATAGCATATCAAAATCACACAATGATACTACCATTCAAGCCTTGAGATCTCGACCCATCAATAGTTCTTAATCATTGTGTAATGCTCACGTTCCTCCTTGATTCAGATCCAGCTGTAACTTACCAACCAATCACCGGTAATCTAGATCTTTCTCCTCTCAATATGTTCAACACATAAGTCAATACCCTTGCCAAATGATCTCCTTCCCTTTTTATATTCTTAGGCCTTACTCAAACCATGGTCCAAAACCATTGAAAACTAATACTAGGGACCCAATACTTGGGTTCAACACTTTAAATGCAATACCAAGGACCAAAACCATAGGTTCAAATATGTCGAACTAAATACCATGGACCAACCATAATATTTCCCACATGTACGCGCTTTTCTTTGCATGAAAGTGCGTGCATACGTATACGCGCCTTTTGATCGGTACACCCACGTGTATACGCGACTTTAATAAGATGAACCTGCATATACCTCATTTTCTTTCATTCTGAGAGCCTGAACTATGATCTGCCCTTTGAGTGAGTTGCCATCAAGGACAAAACATGTGCCATAGTGCCAAACCTGTGCCATAATGCCAACAATCTCCCCCTTTGGACTTGATGGCAACCCCAAGTCACTCAAAAACATTCTCCCCCTTTTACATCAAGGGCAAAGGGTTATGCTCCCCCTGAGTACATGCTGAATCCTCTGCTCTGCTGTGCTATCCAAGCTCCCCCTGACTGTAGGCAAGGTCTGCAAGAAGATGATCTATACAAGAAACATGACTTTAAAAGACCTTCCTATCACCAAAGACTCATACATACATCCATCTCCCAACCAAGTGGGGATTGACTCATCCACCCAACCAAGTGGGGATACACCAGAAGTTTACACATGACAAATAGGTACATTACATCATTCATCCCAGGCATAGTGGGGAAACCAAAAATAGGCCGTTACATGACCTTGATAAAAGAAATATAAGACATAGAGACAAAATATCTACAGCAAGACTCTGACAGTTATCAACAACTAACATCAGCAGCATTTGTCAATCATTATTCAGACCAGCACCCATGTTCTCCTTCTGCACTTGTTCCACCTGAAATCAAACCAACTGTGAATTTGAACCAAGATCTTCTAAGATAATGCCAACAATGCATTATTAGAAGAATATATCCTCCCCCTAAACCTGTTCCAGATGGTTTCTATCAGACCCATATCAGACTCTTTTCATCCTGAGCCCGGCCCTACTGCTTTTCTTCAACAGCATATACGCGACTGTACCTTCATAAACCGGTGTATGTACGCGGATCTGCCTCATTCAACTCACGTACATCCACTTTTTTGAAACAGACATGATTCAACAGCAAGATGATGCATCAACTACCCCCAACTTCTGTCTGAGGTATTCAAATGTCTCCCTGGGTAGTGGTTTGGTGAGGATATCAGCAACTTGTTCCTTAGAGGGAACATACTCCAATCTAACCTTTTGTTCAAGAACTTGTTCCCGAAGAAAATGATACTTGATAAGTATGTGCTTGGTCTTTGAATGCATGACAGGATTCTTTGAAATACTGATTGCACTTGTATTATCACAAAAAATGGACATAGGTGGAGTACAAGTGATTTGAAGGTCTTGCAATGTTTGTATCATCCAAAGGAGTTGTGTGCAGCAAGATGCAGCAGCTACATATTCTACTTCAGCTGTAGATAATGCAACTGAACTCTGTTTATTGCTAAACCAAGATACTAATCTAGGACCCATGAAGAATGCTCTGCCACTAGTGCTTTTTCTATCATCCACACTTCCTGCCCAATCTTCATCTGTATATGCATGAAGTGTGAGATCAGTATCTCTAGGATACCATAAGCCACAGTTTTGAGTTCCTTGAAGATACTTGAAAATTCTCTTAACTGCCTGAAGATGAGTTTCCTTTGGATTTGCCTGAAACCTTCCAATTATTCCCACTGCATGCATAATGTCTGGTCGGGTACCTGTTAGATAGAGTAGACTACCAATCATGGATCTATAGGTTGGTTGATGTACTGATGTTGATTCATCATTTGCGCTGAGGCTGCATCCTGTTACCATAGGGGTGCACACTGGTTTCGAATCTTCCATCCCATATTTCTTCAAGATCTGCTTGAGATACTTGGCTTGTGATAGAAAAATACCATCTTTATTTTGTTGGACTTGTAAACCAACAAAATATGTGAGCTCACCAAGCATGGACATTTCAAACTCTTTTTGCATCACCAAGGCAAAATTTTGACTCACGTCTTCTTCATTTCTACCAAAGATGATATCATCAACATACACAACAAGTATTAGCAGCTTATCATTGTCATTTTTTATATATAGATTGTTGTCTATTGATCCTTTTATAAAACCTTGTTGATGGAGGTACTTATCCAAGCAATAATACCAAGCCCTTGGAACCTGTTTAAGGCCATAGAGAGCCTTTTTGAGTCTGCATACAAGCTTTAGATCATTTCGAAGGATAAACCCATCTGGTTGCTCAATATATACTTCTTCATCCAAGTCTCCATTTAGAAAAGCAGACTTCACGTCCATTTGAAATACTTTGAACTTCTGAAAGCTAGAAAGAGCAAGGAACATCCTTATGGCCTCAATTCTGGCAACTGGTGCAAAAGTTTCTTCAAAGTCTATGCCTTCCTATTGAGCATACCCTTTACAAACAAGTATGGCCTTGTTCCTAATCACATCTCCATTTTCATTTAGCTTATTTTTGAATATCCATTTTGTTCCTATGATGTTCTTATCTTTTGGTCTAGGAACCAACTCCCAAGTGTTATTCTTTTAAATCTGCTCAAGTTCTTTTTCCATGGCCTTTACCCAACATTCATCTTTGCATGCCTCTCTTAAATTTTGTGGTTCGGTGGAGAAGAGCAATGCTAAATAGCTTGAAGCTTCTGAAATGGTTCTTCTTGTCTGTACACCTGCCTCTTTCTACCCCAAAATTTGAGATTCTGGATGATTCTTCTGAATGTATCTGGATGGAGTATTTTCTTCTATTCTTATCTGTTCTTCTGGTGCCTCATGGGTTTCTTCTTCATCATGAATATGATTTTATGTTGATGGATAGTCCTCATCATCTTCGAAATCTTCAGATTTTACCTGCCTAGGAGAGTTTCCTTCCTCATCAACCACTACATCAATACTTTCAACAATTTTTCCAAGTCTTTTATTGTAACACTTGTATGCTTTGTTGTGGGGAGAGTAACCAAGGAGAATGCCTTCATCTGCTCTAGGTTCAAACTTGCCAAGGTTTTCATCAGTCTTTTTGATGTAGCATTTGCTCCCAAAAATTTTGAAGTATTTTACCGTGGGAGTCTTACCATACCAAAGTTCGTGAGGAGTCTGAGTGTTGTTTACTCAGACGTTTGTCTTATTGAGAATAGTAATTGCAGCAAATGCGGCTTCACCCCAGAAGGTTGCAGGAGTTCCAGACTCATCAAGCATAGCACGAGCCATTTGTTGGACCGTTCTGTTCATCCTTTCCACTACTCCATTTTGCTGAGGAGTCCTTGCGGTAGAGAATTCCCTTCTTATTCTATGTTCTTCACAAAAATCAAAAAAACTCATTCGAGGTAAATTCCCCACCTCTATCAGACCTGAGGCATTTGATTCTACGATCTAATTCGTTTTCAACTAGGGCTTTGAATGCTTTGAACTTTTTGAAAGCTTCGCCTTTATGCTTCATAAGTCCTAACCAACACATCCTAGAAAAGTCGTCAATGAACAAAATAAAGTATTCTTCTCCTCGAGGTGACCTTTTCCTAGATGGTCCACATACATCGTATGGACAAGTTCAAGTGGCCTGCTAGCTGATCCTTCCTTCTCTGGGAAATTAGTTCTGTTTTTCTTACCAAACTGGCATGATTTGCATATTGCATTGTTTGGAATTCTGACGTCAGGGAGATCACGAACCGCCTGATATTTACATGCTTTCCTTATCTGAGAGAAGCTTAGATGCCCCAATCTTCTATGCCATAGCCAGTGTTCATCATTCTTGCTAAGATAGCATTGTTGTTGTCCTCCCTTAAGTATGTATAAATTATTTGGAGTTCTTATGCCTTTGATCATTGTTTCTCCTGTATCAATCTCACGAACAATACATCCATTTGATCGAAATATTACCTCATTTCCTTGATCACACATTTGACTGACACTTAATAGATTATGCTTTAAGCCATCAACATACATAACATTCCCAGCTTTGACTTTTTCTTTCAAAAGAACTGAACCTTTACCTTTTATGAATGCAGGGGTGTCATTTCCAAATGAGACCTTCTTTTCCTTTTCTAAGGCGCTATATGATTGAAGTTTTTCTTTATCACCTGTCATATGTTTCGAGCACCCACTGTCGATGTACCACTAATTTTCCTGTCCTTCCACATATAGGGCTATACTACATATTTCTAGTTGCGGTTCTTTCTTCCTCCATGTTTTGGGGCTCATTGAAGCTTGCTCCTTTTGAGGTGTTTTGCGAAACCTACTCTTGCATTCAGAATCTTCATGACCAAAGTTTTTACAGATAGAACATTCTATTTCATTTTCAAGAGCAGAAAAGTTGTTGTAGGTTCTTTTCATGATTCCAGTCACACTCCTTCGATTTTGTGCTTCTCTGGTCATGATGGTCTTGTAGGCAACGCATTGAGCTTCTTTATGTCCAAAGTTATGACAAGAGAAACATTGGCCATTGAAGAAATTCCTGCGATCATCAAACCTTCCATTGTAATAGCCATTCATTCTTGAGGTAAATTGAGAATGATTTACCTGTGGTTGGTTGTAGCTTTTGTTCATCCTTGAAGTAGATTGCCCTCGATTTACTTGGTGATTTTTGTTCATTCTTGAAGTAAATTGTCCCTGATTTACCTGGTGATCTCCATTGGGCCTTTGTTGTCGATTGTCAACCTGTTCACTTCTCCTTGCAACCTCAAGATAACTTTTGGAGGTAGATGGCTTTTGTGCTTGAGATGTTTCTTTAGTATACCCAAGACCTGTCTTGATTAGAGGAGAATGCTGCACTTTGATAATCTCATCTAAAGTTTCAGATCCTTTAGCAAATCTAAGATTAAGAGCTTTCGTTTTCTCAATGTCCTTTCTAAGTCCCACAATTTCACATTCTAACTTTTCATTATGTTTCTCCATTTCAGCAAGTTGGGATGTCAAAGTATCTATAATCATATTTTTCTCTTCTAAGTAAATTTTGAGTTTAGAAGTTTCTTCATGAAGACTTTCTTCATCTATAGCATCTTCAAAAGCCATCAAAAGTCTATAATCATTACCTTGTTCATCTTCATCGCTATTTGAAAGTCCATCATTGTCTTCATGTGTGTAATATCTCTTCTTACTTACATTTTGTTTTCTGTTCCATCTAACTGGTTCCTTACCTTTGTCAATCTTATCTTTATGAGGACACTTGGCAGCATAGTGACTGACTCTTTCACAAGAAAAACATTTGAAAGGTAGCTTACCTCTGAATCTTCCAGAACCCCGTTGAAGGTTCTTGACAAAGTTTGATTCTTCATCTTCTTCTGACATATGTCCTAAGTCATTATAATCTCCTTTTCCTGAGGCTTTGAATGCGGCTTCTCTCTTGTCTAATGGTCCCCCTTTCCTCATTTCGTAAGCGGTTAGGATTTCGTGTAGTTGTGACATGGTAAGGCTCTGTAGATTCTATTTCTCCTCTATGTCAGAAACTTTTGATTCAAACTTAGAAGACAAAGATCTTAGGACCTTTTCAACCAGAACAGCTTCTTTTATTTCTTCACCCAAATTTTTCATATAATTTACAATCTCATCTATACGTAGGAAATAGTTGGCCACACTTTCATCATTGTTTTGAGATTTTCATATTGAATTCTGAGAGTTTGTAGTTTTCTTGTTTTACATGTTCATCTCCTTCATAGCTCAGAACAATCTTGTCCCATATTTCTTTTGCAGTTTTGAGCTGCATAACCTTGACGAATTTTGATTGAGATAGGCTCCCTAATAGAGTATTGACCGCCTTTGCATTTGTTTCATACTGCTTCGTACCAGTCGTATCTGTAGGAGTTGTTGAAGGAAAAGTGTATCCTGTTTCCACAATATCCCAAACTTCTGTACCAAGATATTGAAGATAGGCAGTGATTCTTACCTTCCAATAGACGAAGTTGCTTCCATCAAAAATCAGTGGCCTGATTGATGCTTCTCTTTCATAGTTGCTCATGATGATAGATCTTCCTTCAAGCGATCAAGCTTCTTCTGAAGGACCTGCTCTGATACCAATTGTTGAAAATAATACTGAGATGGGGGGGTGAATCAGTATTATTAAGTCAAATTCTTTTTCAATTTATACAAGAATTTGTATACGCTACTTCAGTTAATGAAAACAGCATGTATATGCAACTCTGACTAATGAAACTCGCGTACAAATTCCAGACTAATAATTTAAGTTATTCTTCAGATGTTGATCATTAAGCTGTGTGTCAGAACCATATAACAATAAGCAGGAACAGAAAAGTAGAGCAGACAATCACACAAAAGAACACAAGATATAAGGTGGAAACCTAATGTGGGTGAAAACCACCTGCTGCAATATGTCTCTATCTTCTTTCAATTAGAAACTTCTTTTTACAATGATTATGTACTGGTGCAGTCTTATACTAGCACGCAGGCTACAACCTTCTCTCATTTTCCAGCTTCTCCTGGAAGGGAGCTACAACCCCCTTAGCTCTTGTACTACCTGCTAACCTATAGAAGGCTACAACCTTCTCTTTTCTTCCAGGGACCTCGTTTCATAAATTTTCAGACTAGATCCATGGACATCAATCAAACATCAAGTAGATCTGGAACAACCAATCTCCTTTGTACAAATACTGAATCAACCAATAACTTCTCAGAATGTTGTAACTAGAAAACAGTACTAGACGCCAATTCTGAACCTAGAACACTACAACAATAAATAGAAGCAGCTAAAACATGTTTCAAGAGACGTACGTTACTTCATCAATAGAAACATGCATACATACGCAACTATGCCAAAGCCAAACAGCGTATACGCAGTCTTCACTCCCTTAACCTGCATGTATACGCGCCTCCGCTGCGTCGAACCTGCGTGTATATGCACCTCCGCTGCGTCAAACCTGCGTACAGATCTATAAAACATAATTTATCCTTTTACATAATCAGACATCAATTATACCCAGATTATCAAATTTATATATCTAATCATGCGCCAAATATAACAGATCAAATCACACAATGATACTACCATTCAAGCCTTGAGATCTCGACCCATCAATAGTTCTTAATCATCGTGTAATGCTCACGTTCCTCCTTGATTCAGATCCAGCTGTAACTTACCAACCAATCACCGGTAATCTAGATCTTTCTCCTCTCAAGATATTCAACACATAAGTCAATACCCTTGCCAAATGATCTCCTTCCCTTTTTATATTCTTAGGCCTTACTCAAACCATGGTCAAAAACCATTGAAAACTAATACTAGGGACCCAATACTTGGGTTCAACACTTTAAATGCAATACCAAGGACCAAAACCATAGGTTCAAATATGTTGGACTAAATACCATGGACCAACCATAAGATTTCCCACATGTACGTGCTTTTCTTTGCATGAAAGTGTGTGCATACATATACGCGCCTTTTGATCAGTACACTCGCTTGTATACGCGACTTTAATAAGTTGAACCTGCGTATACCTCATTTTCTTTCATTCTGAGAGCCTGAACTGTGATCTGCCCTTTGAGTGAGTTGCCATCAAGGACAACACCTGTGCCATAGTGCCAAACCTGTGCCATAATGCCAACAGGAAATACATAGGAATTATACAAAGCCTTAGCTCTCACGGCTAGCCAGCTCTTAGTACAATCCTCACAGATGTTCACAGGAAATTTTGGCTTTTCTCCAGCCTTTCTCTCTGCCCTCCAAGCTCCTATTTCCTTGTGTTTTTCCTTGTGGATGATTATCCTATTACCAAGTGGAAAAACAAGCCTTCAAAACTATGCAATTCTCAAGGATGAATCCTTGACTGCATGCATGAGTTTTCTCCATAAGAAAACACATGCACCTAATAGTACACTCTCCTTGAACATTAATCTCAACTGGGTCTTTCTCAGAATAGACATGCATGAGTTTTTGATGAGGGAATCTTCAGTTAACTAGAGTAGCACTAGTTGAGTGCATTAATGCATCAAATGACTGTTAACTCACTATTAGTTCCTCAAACAGTTTGGAACTAATTTAACTGGACTTAACTTAGTAAACTGAGTTAACTAATTACAACTCAAATATAACTCAATCTTATCTCCTTAATTTAAGGGATAACTCTTGCATGACTTTAGAAAGACTTCTAACTTGAATTTCTCCAACTAATTAATTTAAAATTAATTAATTAATTATTTCCAAGTAGCTATTAAGACTAAATTCGATTTTAATTCAAGGACAAATTAAATTGGAATATTCTTGTTTCCATATTTCAACAAACAAAACGTAGCTGCTACAATTTTTATGGGTTAGAATGAATCACTTTTTGTAGAAAAGGCATCTCTTCAAATCCAATTATAAGATTAAAACAAACATTAGGAAATTATTTGGAAGAAAAAATCAAGAGTTAAATCTCTCAAAGGGGAAATCACTAATCTATTTCATATATCGATGATTAAAAACCATCACCATAACTACATCTCTTTCCTAAAGGAAAACCTTGGAAACAAAATTTTATACCATAGGTACTTTGAACATGTGCTGGTCTGCTACTTCAAAACCATATTATCTAAATCCCAATCAAATTGATGTAACACCATTCAAATAATCATCAAAAGTATCTCTTGGTTTGTCACATAAGAGAAAAATGTTGTCGTCCTATAAGATTTCACCTTAGAATAGGTAGAGAAAGTAATAATGGATATTGCAAAGGAAAGTTTTTTAAGCCTGATGGACTCACTACTAATTTCTTAGATGCCTACTAGAATATAATCAAATATGTCTTGGAAGTAGTTTAGGACTCATAAATTTTCGTATGTGCTCCCTAACCATAAATCTAACTTCCTCACTCTCATCACTAAGGAAGAGAAGGTGAATGACCCTAGTAAATTTTGACCTTTTTCCCTCTACATTGTAGCCTAAGAAATCATTAAAATGTTTATAGGAAACCTCCTCAACCATATTTTTCCTAATTCAATCTCCTCCAAACAATAGAGCTATGTTACTCAACTTCTCCCTCAATGTAGTTGTCATTGACAATAAAATTAATTAATTAGATTTTTTGGTGATAATATTAGACCTTCACATCAACAATTTGATAATAAAATAGTGCTTATTGAAATTCCCATAGTTAAAGAAGAAGAAACTTTCAAGAAGATAATCATAGATTTTATGGAAGCCTTAGGCACTTTTATCACCAATATAAGTCTCAAATTTTCCTTTTTAAAATCTCTCCTACCATCCAATTTAAAATTTCCACAATGATTGGTTTTCAATAAACTCCTCTTTCATCCAAATATTTGAGTGCACCCATGGGGGAGAATTTCATCTATAATTTGATGTAGGAGGTTCTCCTCTTCAAATTTGAGAAGAAAATAGTAAGGTGGAACTTATTTTCTCTAAACATGGTAGACTGATAGTTTTGGTCAAACTAATTCTTCAAGTAATTAGTGCCCTTGTATTCATTTTATGTAAGAGAAGTCCCTAAGTTTAACCCTAAGGCTAATTGTAATTTGCAACACTTATTCCTTTGGAGAGGAGCTAATAAAGATAGAAAATTGGCTCAATTTTCCTAGTACAAAATCTTACTTGTAAAATTTGCAAGATGGCTAGGAATGTGAGATCCTAAAATCTTAAGTTCATTCCTTTGGGATACTTTTTTTGGGCATTAGCATGAGGGTGGAAACAAATTATGGAAGAATATACGATGATATAAATATGGATTCAACCTCACTAATTCTAGCCTCATCAGAATGGAAGAGGCCAATAATGGCTCCTTGATATGGATTGTAGCTTGGAAGAATCATAACCTACCTCTAAGTCATTGTTTTGGGAGATTCAAAGTGGACACCACACCTTGTTTTGTGGTGATTCACGGTAGAAACTACCCAAGTGGAAGGATGGCAATGAACTTTTTGCACTCACGAAATACATGATCAACTATAACAAAAACTATATACATCAATATTGGACATATTCTCTGGAAAGTAAATGGAGGTATTAGATGCCTAAAGAAAAATGGAACACCTTATGACTAACCTTAATTAGCACAAATTTTCGAAAAATATTATAGAAAGAAAACTAAAAATCCACTACAACAAGGAAAAACTTCAAAGGGGATACAACCTAGAAAGCATATCAGCTAGTAGTTAGGTGTTGCAATATTAAGAAAGAATATTAACTATTAGCTAACCATGATGGTCTCCTAGCACACAAGATTTGTGCTAAATTTGGGAAGAGAAATTTATCCAATCCTTTTATCCCCTTTATTGTCAAGAGGAGAAAACTACAGAAAATATACTCAAACTCAACTCTTGTTCCTTCGCAACCTCCCTTTGTGACCAAGGGGATTCAAACTTTAGGCAATCTGATCACCATGGGTATATTTTAACAAATACCATAGTTCAGTTGTGATCTAAGTCATTCAACAACTATATAGTGAACTAAACTTAGTATTCACCCCAAGCATATTATTATGAAAACATTGGAAGGAACAAACGTATATAATTTCAAATAGGTCCATCACAATTGGAACAAGATCAAATGGGGTGTTTAATAAATGGTCCCAATATCTCCATGGTCAAACTAGGATTGAAACTTCTAATAGAAAGACACCCTCATCTTAAAAGCATTTGAAATTAGGCCAACGAACTCTCTTCAAACTCAAGCTACCAAAACCCATGCACTTAGCTCTAAATAAATGGACTCCTTCCCTGTGGCTTTATTAAACATAATTCCCCCCATTTGACATATGATATTTAGAAATTCCTTGATCAAGCTCTTCAATTTGCCTTTGCAATTTGTTTTCCATCTCCTTCCTTCTGTGAGAATGAGTGTTTACCATAAACGATGTAAAAATATCTTGAAATAAAGTGTGAATTGATGCTTTGTTTATTTTTGGATAAGGATCAAATGAACATAGATCGTCAGTTTTACAATTAAACTACATCGGTGAAATTTGTAGGATTATCGCATATTCTTTGTCCTTTCCGATGCAATATTCATTAGATGTACACAAATATCATCGAATTTGGTATTCTTCCATTGGATTTCCAATGCATTATCATCGTACAACTATCATTGGATTTTGTACATATCCGCCATATCTCTAGTGCCCTGTCATCGAATAAATCCCATTGGATTTTGTACCTATATATCATATTTCCAACTCTGGATCATTAGACAAATATTTATCTTGGTTGTTTATTCATATAATGGGATGCAACTCAACACCTCATACACATAGGTCATTCCTGTGTATATTGTGTTATTCTTTCAAGAAACATATTATCTTTGAGGGTTGAGGTAATTTACAATGAGATTTATTTTCAATTAGAAAATTATTTGAAGACTTAAAGATTCTTCATGATGATTTATTTAGTGATAGTGATAGTTTATCGTAATTTATTCAATAGCCTAGCTCTTAAGATTAATATGAATCTTGAAATAGAACCATTTTTATTTTGGTATCCTATTTTATGGATACATAAAGAACCATTTCATTTTTTCCTCGTCCAATAAAAATTTGTCAAGGAGTTTAGATAAGTATTAACCAGAGTCAAACAAGTTTGACTCAACAAGCATAACATTTCTTGAGGGGAAAAAGAGTATGGATGCGAGAAGACAATCATACATATATACAGATTTATGGGTACCAAGATAGTCCTCTATCAGTCCCTGTTTTTATTTGTGACAAGTATTTTTTTAGAGGTATGTAGGAAATATTGTTCCTAGTTAATTATATTTGACAGGAAAAAGAAAAATTAGTTTATTTAACTACCATTTAAAATTGTAGAAGTTGTAGTGAAAATTTCTTCTCATTCAGTAGACTTATCTGAAATGTTGCAAGCCTTCAATTTAGAAAAGGATGAACCTGTCTATTGTTTTGATCCCAAGGGAATATTTTCTCAATGTCTACCATTAGTAAGATATGACAATCTATTTACTAAGATCACAGAGGAATGTTATCAATATCCAAAAACAATAATAAAACATGCAAACATTAACACAATGTTTACCTTGGGAAAGCCGAAACTCCAAGGAAAAACACAGCCTAATGGAATTCCATCAGTCCTTAGCCAAAACCCTGGTCAATCCAACCAAGTGAGCCTTCACCGCTCACCTCCCTAGCCTACATTACAATGAAGCCTTCCTAGCCTTTTAAAGTCTCCATCACATGAATTCCACAGGACAATTACCATGGGAAACCAAAAAACCATGGGCCCAAAACCCTCATTAATGACTTGGTCACTTTGACTCTTTCCACAGGTCAAGTTTACCTTAAAATAGGAAATATTTTTCCTTGTCAATTCTATTTGATAGGGAAAAAACTCAGTGTATTTTGTTATCATTTAAAATTGGAGAAGTTGTAGTGAAAATTTCTTCTCATTCAGTAGAGCTCTCTAAAATGTTGAAAGCCTTCAATTTAAAAAAGGATAAACCTGTCTAATGTTTTGATCCTAGGGGATTTCAACATATATCGTTAGTAAGATATGGAAATCTATTTACAACAATGCAAACTTTGAAACGGGAACTTTGGCCAAAAAGTGCCAAAAAAACATCAAAAACAATACTAAAAACAAAAAGTGTCTATACTGGAACGATGGTTTTTTTTTTTCGGGAAAATTTTGAACATGTTTTAAAAATGGGAGTGA
This sequence comes from Pinus tabuliformis, assembly GCA_031772625.1. Lineage (NCBI taxonomy): Eukaryota > Viridiplantae > Streptophyta > Pinopsida > Pinales > Pinaceae > Pinus > Pinus tabuliformis. The sequence continues at coordinate 236,832,974 of CM062814.1, read as the reverse complement.
AAACAAAATTTTTGTGCAAAATATAGCTTAAAAACGAAAAAGTGATTATACTGGAACGATGATTTTTTTTTAGGGTCAATCTTCAAAATTTTAAAAAAATGCTAGTAAAATGATCTAACAACATAAAAATGACTCATAACTTCTCATTTAACACCATATGGAAATCAAAAAATTTATTTCAAGATACGATGCATACATCAGTTAGATAAATTGTCTTAAACAATTATTCAAAATCACTCATATTTTCTTGCACGCCATCAAAATTCACATCTTCAAATGAGTGACTGGATGCTGATGAAGGTGTTCTATATTCTTCTCTTTCATCAACTAGTGCCCCATCTGAGTCCACATGCATGCCCATCATTTCAGGTTTCAAAATTCTTCTAGATCTACGACTAGTTTCAGGAGACTCCCATCTCAATAATGTTCCTTCTGGTAACAACCTTTTCAGAATCTCTATCGTCTTGAAGCGAAGAGTTCCCCTCTTTGTTAAATTGAAGTCATAAACAAGTATGTCAACATCCTCCAATTTCAATATGTCTGTGCGGCGACAATTTATATTCGTATCCTTTCTTTGTCTCTTTTCACCATTTTTTTGTCAACTACCATCTCTGGCTTATACACACCATTGAATGGGTGTGTATCTGTGGCATACCAATGTACTTCAACACTTGTAACATCCTCATTTTCTGTAAAGACCTTTATAAATTTAGCAACCCAGAATGGATATCCATTGAGATCTCCATCTGCTAGCACTGCGATCATGCAACCCTCCTTAATATCCTGTACTGAACCCCTGTAAAGGTCTTCCATGGCTTCACGTTGTGCACGAGATCTTATGGAACCAATATACATCTCTCTTTCCTCTACCTGTGAAGAATTAATGATACCTTGAGATTGTTGCTGTTGAACAATGTTTATTTCCTCATGTGCATTCGACACATTTTGTGGCCAAATAAATGGATTTTTCAAAGGTATATATTCATTTGTTCTCGTTGAAATGATAGCACTTTGATTATTGAAAAATGACTCCCATCAAACTGAATCAGCACTGTCAAAGTACTCATATGTATATCTAATACATTTTTTAATTTCTTCTAGGCAATCAGAATAATTTATATCTCTGTTTTGTTTGCGTGCATTATGAACTTCACCAACTAATTGTAATAACAATATTTTCGATGCAAATATTGGATGATCTGGAATGAACTTCAAAAATTGCAAACCTGATGATGGTGCCCATTCTGTAGTAGTTGAATACTTCTTGCCCCATATTAGTGTTTTCCCATCAATTTTTTTGATACGAAATTGATGTTGGAAGCTAATTTCATTAAGTTGTTCAATGCATTTCCCCTCGCCATACGATCCCATAATAAACCTTCGCATGTCAACAGTTTCTTCCAACACATCAAAAGTAGGCTCTAGCATGTATGATTTCTTAATACATTCAATTAATGATGGCAAGCTCCCAGCTTCCTTCCTCCTCAATGTGACTGAAAAATGACTGAACATCTGATCAATATGGTCATGAGTGTGCCCAACAAGAAGGAAACCAACCTTTACCTTCTGAAAAATTCTCAATTCAACAAGCATGTTTAGATATCCAAAAACAACCTGATTTTTGTTTTCACAGCAAGTGTTGTCCAATTATAGATACAAAACTTTAGGAAGATTACCAGACCAATGAGAAAGCACATCATGAATTATGGTTATGGTCAGATTTGCGTCATTATGAATATTTGGAGCTGTGAAGTACACCTTTGGCAACATTTTCCCATTGAAGACCATACAACCGACCAAGTGATACTGAATAAAATTTTCCTCCTGTAAATTTTTGGGTGTGCGAACAAAATGTGGTAAAAGTGTTTTCTTCTGGTCCATACCATCAATTATCAAACCCAAATATTTATTCGGATTATCATAACACTTCTTTCAATGCTTGTACAACTTTTTCTGTCCATTTTTTTGTTGTTTGCGATGCTCTTGAAGTTCTTTGACAATTGAATCTACACAACATAAAAGAAAGCCATTAAGAAATATGTTTTCATACTTGATGAATATACAATTTTAAAATTTAAAGTTATGAATGCCTACCTCTTTTTGACCCTTCACATTTGTCCCTTTTTTATTTAAGAGAAGCACATGTACTGCAAATCCTCATCCTTTTCCTCTTAGGAATACGGACATTGTTGAATTCTTTCTTCCATATCTTCACAAAATATTGATATGTAATAAATTGGCCATGTCCCTCAGCACCTTCTGCATATTCTTTGTATAAGTTGTAGATTTCGCATCTCGAAAAATTATCTGGAATATGTATTGTCTCTCTATTTGGCATACACTCTCCATTCTTTGAAAAGAAATCTTTCATCCATGACATTGCAGTGTTTGATAATGGCCCAAACTGTCTTTTATGATGTACTTTAGAATAAAATGTGGGATCCTTTTCCAAATTTTCTTGAATTCTCGAGAGACGAAAATTCCCAATCGAATGAAACATTTTGAAAGCTTTTCTACAGATAAATAAAGTCTTAATATGATAGTCATAACCTGACAATGTAGATTTCATGCACCCAACTAAATATGAATTTTTCTTGATTTTATTCATTGACAAATATCTCTTCCTGCTCTCTAATGCAAATTTGCAATCCATATGTTTCAAGCAATCTTTTTGGCAACATTCACTTGAAATGAGTGTGCTGATAGAACTTCTTCTCATCAGATATTCTGCTCTACCCCTTGTATAACTAGAACATCTTGCATTGATACAAAAAGGTCTGCTCCTACTCCTTGATACAATATTTCTTGGCAACATCTCCATCATCAGATCATCATTTGTATAAGGATTTTCATCATCATTAAGAGGAATGTTATCCACACTATGATCAACTGTGATTTTCAAATACTGACTTGGAGGATATTATTCATCTTCCCCTTCTTCAGTGCTACTGTCATAGTCCATAGAATTTGGACTCAATGGAAATTTTGACTCGATGTTTATTGGATATTCTTCCTCATGTGCATTTTCAGTGCTACTCTCACAGTCCATAGAATTAGGACTAAGTGTATCATCTTGTCCTTCATCACTGCTACCTTTATACTCATTAGAATTAGGAATAAGTGCATCATCCTGTTCTTCATCACTGCTGCTCTCATAGTCCTTAGAATCAGGACTAAGAGGACATTGTGACACTCCATTCTTTTGAAATTCATCATCGCACTCTTCATCACTGTTGCTCTCATAGTCCTTAGAATTAGGACTAAGTGGACACCATGACACTCCATTATTTTGAAATTCATCATCCCGCTCTTCATCACTGCTGTTGTCATAGTCCTTAGAATTAGGACTAACTAGACACTGTGGCACTCCATACTTTTGAAATTCATCATCCCGCTCTTCATCAAAGCTGCTCTCATAGTCCTTAGAATTAGGACTAACTGGACATCGTGGCACTCCATACTTTTGAAATTCATCATCCCACTATTCATTAAAGCTGCTCTCATAGTCCTTAGAATTAGGACTAACTGGACACCATGACACTCCATACTTTTGAAATTCATCATCATGCACTTCATCGTTGTTGCTCTCATAGTCTTTAGAATTAGGACTAAGTGGACACTTTGACACTCCATTCTTTTCAAATTCGTTATCATGCTCTTCATCACTGCTCCTCTCATAGTCCTTAGAATTAGGACTAAGTGGACATCGTGACACTCCATTCTTTTGAACTTCACCATCTTGCTCTTCATCACTGCTGCTTTCATAGTCCATAGAATTAGGACTAAGTGGACACCGTGAGACTCCATTCTTTTGAAATTTGTCATAAAGCTCATCATCACTACTTCTTTCATAGTCCTTCAAATTCGGACTAAGTGGAATCTGTTACTCTTTATTTATTTGAAATTATCCATCCCCTCTTTCATCAGTGCTACTCTCATAGTCCTTAGGATCAGGACTAAGTGGAAGAATTGACTTTATATTCATAGTGGAAGAATTCCTGCTATATTCATCCATATGAATAGAGTTGTTACGCGATGAAGATGTTGATGTTGTATAAATCGAAACTTCACTATCAGGATAATCCATCCCTTTCAAATAGAAGATGTTGAATGATACAAATGGAGAGTCTCCTAAAGATATTATATAGCTTAGAGAATGAAATTTTCCCTCCAAAAATTTCCCTCCCAAAAAATTTTGCAAAAATATTTCCCTCCAAAAATTTTCCACCCAAAAAATTTCGCGAAAACATTTCCCTCCTAAAAGTTTGTGAGATTTACTTCACTTCATTATTTTATTATGCAATTTAATGAAAAATGTAAACTTAATTTTTTTTATGAAATAAATCATTAAATTTAAAATTGTAAACTACAACTTCTACCTAAATTATTTTAATAGTCAAAGTATATAATATTTACTAAACAATTGAATGTTTTTTTTAATTTTTATAATACATTCTGAAACAAGTTAATATTCTGAAACAAGTTAATCCCACATTCACCCGGCTATAAAAAAATTCCATACTGTTCGCTTTATCATATTTTCATTCATCGCCATAAAAAAATTAACATGTTAAAATTTATTAAAACTAATTAATCTCGCATTCACCATACGGTAACACATCTCCATAGTTTCACCTATATATTCCATTATAACTATTACTCACGTTACATCAAGGTTTTCTAAGGTTCGTTAAAAGACTTGGAGCAAATTTGTGGAGCAGCTACATTGGGATCAACAACATATTCAATGAAGAATTCCCACAATTGAAAGGTCAATTAAAGTTTTTTCCTTGAAATTTCACATATTAAATTAGTTTAACGAAGTAGATTTTTTTTTTTCTAAACTTAAAATTTTATGTCAACCAAATTAAGAAATATTTCCGCCATAAGCATGGTGGGCCCAGGGTAACCCCATCCTGCAATCGACCAACCACCAGATTTTTTTTTTATAAACTTAAAAAATTTTGTCAACCAAATTAACAAATATTTCTGTCGTGAGCATGGTGGGCCCAGGGCAACCCCATCCTGCAATCGGCCGGCCACCCACTCCCTCTTCACACCCTTCCGGGCCCCTCCCCAAACTCAGCAACCCCTTTCCCCCTCACCCCTCAACCCTCCTTCCGCCCCACCTCCCTACCCCACACGACCCCCTCACCCCTACCCGACCCCCCTACCTCACTCCCCTGGACCCACCCACCTGCCCCCCTACCCGACTCCCCTTCCCCCCTCCCTCACCTCACCCCTCGTTTCCCTGACTCCCATTCCCCCCTCCCTCACCTCACCCCTCGTTCCCCCCCCCCGTCCCTACCCCTACCTCTCCCCCTCACCCCTCATGCCACCCTCCCTCGTCCCCCTCCTTTCGCTCCCCCTCACCCCTCGGCCACCCTCACCCTACCCTCCCCCTACACCCACCCCTTGGCCCCCCCTCACTCCCCCTCACCCTACACCCCCACCCTCACCCCTCGGTCGCCCCCCCTACCCCCTCACCCTCCCCCACCCTAACCTCCCCCTCCCCCACCCTCACCCCCCCGTACCCCTACCCTAACACCCCCCTACCCCTACCCCTACCCCTCAGCCCACCCCCTCACCCCTCACCCTACCCTCCCTCCCCCATCCCTCACCCTCGCCCCCCCCCCCCAACCCCTCACCCTAACCCTCCCTACCCCTACCCCTCGACCCACCCCCTCACCCTACCCCCCTACCCGCCCCCCCACCACCCCTCACCCCTCGGCCCGCCCCCCCTTCCCCCCCCCCCCTCACCCCTCAGCCCCCTCCCTTCCCCGTCCCTCCGCCTTCCTCGCTCGCCCCTTGGCCCCCTCCCTTCCCCACCCCTCCACCTTCCTCCCCCACCCCTCCACCTCCTGCTCCCTCCCTCCTCCACCTCCCCCTCCTCCCACCTCCCCGGCCTCGCACCTGTCAACCTCCGCCCCCTCAGACGGCCACCCCATGCGGGCCGCCGAGGTGGCACGGGGTGGGAGGCCGTGCCCCACCCCACGTCACCTCGGCAGCCCGCCGGCCATCCTGGGGTGGCCACCCCGGGCAGGCCGCCGAGGTGGCACGGGGTGGGGCACTGCCGCCCACCCTGCACCACCCCGACGCGCCCGGGTGGCCGTCCAAGGGGGTGGAGGTTTGGAGGTGGGGGAGGCGGGAGGAGGGGGAGGGAGGGGGAGGCGGAGGAGGGAGGGAGTGGGAGGCGGAGGGGCAGGGGAGGAAGGCAAAGGGGCAGGGAAGGGAGGGGGCCGAGGGTTGAGGGAGGGGGATGGGGGGGGCGAGGAAGGGGGGGAGTCGAGCGGTGGGGCGGGGGGGGCAGGGGCGAGGGGTGGGGTGAGGGGTGAGGGTGTAGGGAAGGGGAGGTGGCGAGGGGGTAGGGGAGGGGGGGTTGGGGGGGGGGGGAGGGGTAGGGTGAGGAGGTAGGGGGAGGGGGGGTTGGGTGGGAGGTGGGTAGGGTGAGGGGGTGGGGGGGCTGGGGGGGTTAGTAGGGGGGCCCGGGGGTAGGGGGCGGTTTAGGTGGGGGGGGCGAGGGGTAAGGTGGGTAGGGTGGGTAGGGTAGGGTAGGGGGTGGGGGAGAGGGTTGGGGGGGTAGGGTGAAGGGGAAAGGGGAGTGAGGGGGATGAGGGGTGAGGGGGGGGGTTAGAGTGAGGGGGAACAAGGGGTGAGAGGGGGGGTCGGGTAGAGGGAGGCGAAAGGGGAGTGGGTGGGAGGAGTGAGGAGGGGGTCCGGGTAGAGGGGGGAAAAGGGGAGTGAGGGGTGAGGTGAGGGGAGGGCGGATGAGGGGTGAGGTGAGGGGGGGGGATGAGTGAGGGGGAATGAGGGATGGCGGGGGAGGCCGGTCGGGTAGAGGGGGGAAAGGGGAGTGAAGGGGAGGGATGAGGGGGAATGAGGGGTGAGGTGGGGAGCGGGTAGAGGGGAGCAGGGGAATGGGGGGAAGGGGTAGGAAGAGGGGGGGGATGAGGGGTGAGGTGGGGGAAGGGTGGAAAGGGGAGTGAGGGCAATGAGGAGTGAGGTGGGGGAGGGGCAAAAAGGGGAATGAGGGGGATGAGGGTGACGAGGGGGAGGGGTAGAGTGAGGGGGAACGAGGGGTGAGGGGGGAAAAGGGGAGTGAGGGGGAGGAGGGGTGAGGTGAGGGGGAGGGATGAGGGGTGGGGGGGGGTGTGTTGAGTGAGGGGGAACAAGGGGTGGTGGGGGGCGTGGGTAGTGGGAGGGAAAGGGGAGTGAGAAGGAGAGGTAGGAAGAGGGGGGGGGGATGAGGGGTGAGGTGAGAGGAAGGGAGGAGGGGGGGGGGATGAGGGGTGGGTCCGAGAGGGGTGAGGTAGGGGGGCTGGGTAGGGGGGATGAGGTAGGGGGTAGGGGAGAGGATGGGTTAAGGGGTAAAGGGAAAGGGGTGTAAGGGTGGGCTGGGGTGGCCATCCGATTGCGGGGAGGGGTGGTTCAGTTGGGGGCGAGGGGGGTAGGGAGAATAAGTGGAAGGTGGGTAAGGGTGGACTGGGGTGGTCGTCTGATTGCGGGGTGGGGTGGCTCGGTTGGGGGGGAAGGGGGTAGGCTGTTGGGGGTTGGGGAGAGGGGGAAGGGGGTGAAGTGGCATGGGGGTTGTGGGCCGGTAGGGGGGCTAGGGGGTGGAGGGGGGCATGGAGGGGAAGTGGTTGGGGGGTGGGGTGGCGTGGGGGTAGGGGGGAGGTGTGGAAGGGGGGTAAGGGTGCGGTTGGATGGCCGTCCGATTGCAGGGTGGGGTGGCGTGGGTTGGTTGAGGGGGAAGAGGGGTATGGGGGCATGCGGGTAAGGGGTGGGAAAATTGCCCGCCACTCCATGGATGGGCGGGGTGGTGTCAGTGGGCTTCTGCCATTTCTTAGTGTCAATATTTTTTTAATTTCAATTATCTGATTATACAAATTAAAATTTAGGATATATTTTTGTTGTGGATTTAAGTTAATATGTTTTCGTTGTTTACTAATTTATGTGTTTCTATTTTTCAGGAAAATGGCATCAAAGAAGATTTCTGTGAATATGTCTAGACCAAAGACACTTAAAGGTGCATCTTCAAAAAACATTGGTGAACGAACTCCACCTGAGCTCATGGCTACAAATATTTCAAGTGCCTCAAATGATAAGAAGATGATTTCAGACTGGAAGTATTCAAAAGAGGTGAAATTCCCATCAAGAATCTAGTATGTGAAAGAGAGAGAAAGCCAAAATGTGAACATATATCTATATATGGATATACCGAATGAAAATGGAATTTTTGAGCTGATGGGAAGAGTCATAGATATGTGTTTGGTACCGGACACTGAAGTTGTTTACATACTTACAAAAGCTCCCAAGTCACATGAAAGGATTAAATATCAACTAACATATTCATTGTATGACACGAGAGAGGTATCTACAAAGTTGTGTAAACAAATCGTAAATGAGATGAAACAAAACATCGTAAGTATTGTTATTTATATTTGTATTTTGTTTTCTTGAAAGTGTCTCGCTATATTTTTTTAATTTTGTTTTTATTGACATATGATATTTTGTTTGGTAGAATTTTGTTGAAAGTTGTTCAATTAGGTTGGGAGGCATTCATTTCATAGAGCATGATATCATGAAAGTTGTCAGCAGTTTTTACTCAATGTCAGAAGAAGATATGGAAAACAAGCAAAATGTAGTAATTGATGATGCTACAAAACTACATCCAAAGGATCAGAAAAAAATGCCTCTAGTGGATAAATCTAGCAAGGGTAAACAAGTTACTTTTGAGGGCAATGAAGTTGAAACTGACAGTGAAGCATATGTTGCCATTACTGAAGATGACATTAGAAATGAGAAGAGGCGTAAAAGACCAAAAGTAACAACACCCAAAAATAAATCTGTTGAGAATGTTATGACGAAGAAAAGTAAAGTTGAAGATTTTGAAGTAGTCATTACCAGCAGTCAAGAACCTAGTGAAACTTCAAAAGAAAGCAGAGAAATCATTACAGCAGGAGCTAATTTAGAGGATGGAATTATCAAAAAAAAAAAAAAAATCCATTTGATAGAATTTGACAAAGAAAAACTTAATTGATGGTGGTCGTACATTTCAGCTTAATGTCAGACAAACCTATAAGGCAAGTGAAGGACAATGTCAATATCAAGTCAGAAAGCCACACCATCTGCATGTTCACAACTTGAAGACATTGATGAGGTATAATCCATATTCTCATGTGGTTAATTAGGTGCTTCTTGTTGATCCAGTTCAAGTTCCCAACAAAGAAGCATTTGATAAGTCAAAATGTTTTGAACACAATTATTATGTGCTTGGGGGGAACCATTCTATAGAAGCTTAAAGACAATTGATGGAGGAATATCCCAATAACCCACGTTTTGAAACAATGAAATGTATCATTTATGCTGGTTTATCAGATATAGAAGCAAAGTTAGTGGCATGGGATCATAATTCAGATAATAAATATAGGATGTCTATGACTTTCATCCAAAGGGTTAGATTTATTCATAGTGAATTTCAAGAAAAATGTGGTCGGGATAGGATAAATGTTACTACAGATTTCCGAAGGGAATGTTGTATGGAAATAGGCTATCAAATTGAAGAGAAACCCAATTCAAAAGGTGGAAAATGCAACCTTCCTAGTGATATATTCGTAGGTGTTGATAACATTTTCCAATTGGCATTTAGAACTGGAGATGTTTGGAACTTGATTGATGAGATTTTTAGCATGTGGGAAAACATTGGCATTAAAAACCAGAAGGTTAAAAAGTCTAAGCCATTGATATGTGGTGGTAGTAAATTAGGTCTTGACTTGAAGCAACTTCCATAAGATATGACTATCACACCTTGGAGAGCAATGCAAGGAGTGAAAGATGAAAAAATTGTCAAAATAATATTATCTCGTGTGAAGTCAGGGGAATTATCATTGGAGGAAATAACTGAGAAATTTCAAAAGTAAGTTTGTTGAATTATTTTTATTTATTTTTAGATTATAATTTTCTTTTAAATAAAACATGTTGTTCTTGGTAGTATTTGTTATATATATCATTATATTGACTTTTTGTTACTTTATCTATGTAGTCACAAAGTTTACATGAAGATTCAAGAACAAATAGTTAGATTGTTGAATGAAGATAGTTGGGATGATGTCATACGCAAGTATCCAGATTCAAGTTCTACATCAACATTAAAAGCTTTTTATCTTGCATTTAAAAAGGTATCTTGATTTACACATTCGTTTTTATTCATCTGTGTACTATTTTTAATTTATAACTTACACATATATTTGTTTATTTTATAAAAGATGAAGAAGGATGATAATGGAGCGCCAACTAGCTTTAGAATCTTTATTGAAAAAACAAAGACCGAAAGACTGAGGAAGCAATGTGTTAAGAATGTTGAACTTGATCCAACTCTTACTCATTTCATTTGGAATGGGCTAGACACTGTTCAATATCAAGTAATACAAGGCAACTGTGAAGACATTGCTAAACTCATACCTAAAAGGGAGTATGCCCTAGTTATTGCAGATATTCCCCATGGTTTCAATATTCCAAATATTGACTATGATAGTGACCCTTATACTTATCAAGCTTTTAGTAAACTGGTTGCGGGATTTGTAGAAGTCACATCATCACCATTATGGAGATTTGTGACATTTCATTCAGACACACAATTGGCAATGATATTGTCAAGCTTCAAAGGGAAAACAAATTCAAGGATGCAGCTTACATGGTAAGACGTTTAAAATGTATATTTGATTAATGTTGAAAAATTCATTTATGTACAAGTTGATTGAACTTTTACTATTTCATGTTACAGGCAAAAGTCAAATCTTCTTAACCGTGACAATCAAGTATTTATAAATGATTGTGAGTTCATTCATATTGATAGTTGGGCAAAAGATGATAGCTGTATGTCTATGATTTTTAATCAGGTAGACAGAAAAAGTCATAGCCAAATACTGAGTTATGATGCTGTTGTGAGAAAACTAACATATGAAGACAAAGAAGCAAAAGGAGAGATAGTTAACATTGATCAAAAACCACAATTATTGATTAACTATCTTATAGACATATGTTCAAATGAAGGAGATTGGGTTCTGGATTTTTCTCGCTCAGGTAAGTTTTATTATATAGAATTGAATTTCAATATGTTATTTTTTTAATTAATATGTCATTGTACTAATTTACTTCATTATTTATTTTGTGCTTGATAACTAGGTACAACACTAGCATGCTACCTTCAAAAAGGAAGAAATTGCATTGCAATTGAAAAAGATCCATTACAATGCAATTTCATTCAGCAAAGAATTAATGCTCTTCAATTTCTTCTAAATGCAATGCAAGAAATTGGGTTGAAGAAAGGGGACTTTAGTGAATCATGTGTGGCAAAAAAGGAAAAGGAATCTCAACCACCATTACATGGGATGTTTGGAAAGACATACATTGGGAGATTGGTAGACATGAAAGATCCATTAGAAGACGAAAATGAGCAAAAGGAAGTAGAAAATATTGAGGAAGAAAACAATGATGAAACTCTAGAGGATGAAGAGTTTGGATTACGTGACATTGTTGATTAAATTTAAGTTATGCTTGGAAATCAAGCTCATTTTTTGTAACTATTAAGTAGTTATACTTGCAATGTTTTGACTTTGACATTTTATGAGAAGAATATACACTCAATTAAGGTTGTTATGCATTCAATATTTGTAATATGTGATTTTTGCATTAATTTTTAAGTTAACCATTATTTTTTGAAAAAAAAAAGTGATTATTATTATTTTTTTGACACGAAATTCATTAATATATATATATATATATATATATATATATATATATATATATATATATATATATATATATATATATATATATATATATATATATATATTATTTAATATTTTTAGTTAAAATTTTCGTATAAAAATTGTGATTTTTGCATGTCAATTGTAGCAAAAAATTATCAAAAAGTGTAGTTTTTTAATTATATTTATGTTAAAAATGGCTACTTTTATCTCAATTGTTAGAAAATATTGTTTTTTAGAAACAATTATTTCTTGTGGATTGAAAAATTAATTAACAATGTATAAATATGTAGAATATCGAAAATTCAAAATATCAACCTTCTTCTTTAAATATGCGAAACAATAAAAACCTCACTACAAAAAAAATAAAATTAAAATAAAAACAAGAAAATATGAAGAAAAAGACCACTTCAAAAATTATTAAGTTTACAAAATAATTATTTATATTTCATACATTAGAAAATTAAAAGAGTAAAAAAAAACAAAAAACTTTTAAAAAAAGGGTATGGTGCAGAATTACCACGTTTTTAAATCAACATAAAAAACACTACCATTATAAAACGCAATGTACATAAAAAAATTTATAGTGCCAAAAACTAAGCTTTAAAAAACATGTGTGTTTTGCATAACCCCTTTTCGAAATCGGGTCACTTTTTTGCTATCTCTACAAAACGGGTAAAGTATGGGTTCCCGTTTCAAAGTTTACATTGTTTTACTAAGACCGCAGAGGGAATTGGAAATAATGAAGTGGAAATTTCAAGAGAAAAAAGAGAAAGACCAAGTTACACATAATAGTTGTTTAGTCACAGAATTTAGGACCAACTCAGGAGAAAAGAGAAAAACTAAGAGAAGGGGGAAGAATTTTGCAAGCATACAATCCTCATCAACTCAACTGACTCATCGAAGTTCCCCTCATCACTCAAAAAATAAGAGACAACTACAATAACAAGATAGTATAATGAATGAAATTATAATGGAGATGATGGTGAAGAGCCACCCCCTTGTGTTAATTTGGAAAAATCTCATGTTACTTCATCAAGGAGTAACAAAAATTTTAGTAAAAAAGGATCACAACAAGTAGAAGGTCCCACAAATATGGAAGTAAATAGTGCTATTGTCTCTAATTGTGCATCATTATGTCATGTAGAAAGTCGAAGAATGGTATAAGAATTGTTACAAAGGAGACAACCATTTTTAAAGATAAATCATTAAACATGCATAATACTCACTATGATAATGCTGGGAAGAAGTTACAAATTAAAAAGGTGAATTTTAAAAATAAGAAGGTAACAAAGAAATGGAAGTATGAGGTAGATATATAAGAAGTTGGTCCTAGGAAACTTCTTAAATTACATGACTATAGGGGATGCCCTTGATCATTTTCTCATAAAGAAAGACTAAAAACATGTGACTGAAATAGAAAATCAGTGAGCTTGAATAAACTCTAAATATTAAACCCTTTTTGATGCCCCATCCAGCTATTACAACCTCAAAATATACACCACTAGTCACACTCGAAACACCAAATAAAATTAAGAAAGTAACCAAGCTATTAATGGGATCAAAAATCATTTCACAAAGAATATCAATAAGTGACAAGTATCATTGAAGAAGCATGGGAGATATGGTTATACTTAAGAAATCTTTCTCATATGATTCCTTCTATCACTAATCAAATTTTGCAAAAGGATAGAACATGATCAAAAACTTGTTGAAAATAATTTAATGACATTTATTACTAAAATTGTTATCCTTAGTGCTTTCTAGAAAACTCAACAAGGGCTTATGGATGGGAAGTGAATAAAAATCAAAGCATGATGGTATGCCATAATTTAGATGTTAAATGATGTTATTTTTTTAGTGTAAGAGAATTAATGAGTAGAGGAATAACGACTTCTTCAAAGCAATTAAAGTTGTTGAATATCTTCAAGGCATGTGAATAAATTAGAGGTTCCATGTTAATAACATGAAGATTTGAAAGTCATCAAAACACAATGGGTATGAGTTCACAATTAATAGACTTCCTAGAGGAAGAAATTAGGAAATGGTTAGTTTTATTTCACAACAATAATGACGATCAAATGTTGACTATTGAACAATTACGCTTGGATTCAAAAGAAACTAATAAGTAAATATTTTCATTAAGAGTAAAACAAGGTATATTTGTTTTTCCTACGAAGGAGTATATGAAAAATGGCTAAAAATGTTGTTCAATAAAATCATTAATCCTAAATAATTGCCTCGCAGTTACATTAACAACATATAAAGCCAATAAATACTCCTACATCTAATCCTTCTGAGAGAGGGAATTCATTCCATTAGTCTTCCTCCAATTTTGTAAGTGTTTTATTTTATTTGAAGCAATTTCTTATTCATTTTCATCCCAATCACCATTCATCCAATTTTATGAATCATGTTACACAATTGTAGAGTCAACCCTCAACTGTATTTTCATATATTCTTCCAAGTTACTATACTATTTATTGGTCCATGTGAGCCCCATCCTAGTCCCTTAAGGATGAATGAATTTGAGTTCCATTTAAGTATTAGGAATTTTGTAGAGTGCTTTATTCCAACTTAAATTTCAAGTATGTTTATTTTTTACTTTGGCAAAGAGATATTTCTGGGAGGACCTCGCATTTGTGATTTCATAGACATGTGTTAAGCATGAGATCTCATGAATGTTCTCATATGAATCTTTATTATATCAAACGGAGGAAGTCATTTTAGAACCCTCTAAAATATTTGGGTCATCTCTTTACTTTCTTGTCTATGTATTTGCTTCAAATGTGTTTTCCTCATGTGAATGGATATATATAGTGGAATGAGTTGTTAGTGAAATAATATTTAATTCCTTTCTATTATTTTTTCTTTTCTTTAAAATCACCCGGTCCACTTACATGTGAATGTGCTAGATTATTGAGTTATTACCATTACTAAATAGATTTGAAAATCTCAGTGTGAAAGAGTACCACCTCTATAAAAACATAGAGGGAGCTTCGCTAAGCCTCTAGGAAATTGACTCTAGTCCTTAACTCGAGAAGAGATCAACACTTCCTCATAAAAGTGAATCTCCCCCATTATATACAAGTAAAAGACAAACAACATGGGAAAAAAATAACTTCAAATTCCACGAAAACCACATATTGATTGCTTCCTAAAATTACTTTCAATTGTAACCAAAAACACATGTTCCTAAAGTGAAATTTACATAAAAATATTCAAAATCTTAATTTCAAAATATTTATTAAAATATTAAATTCTATAACCCTTTAATTCCTAAAAACTATAAAGTTTAAAACAAATCCAATATTCTTCCAACCACCCACTCATATATATATGATTATGAAACTTTCAAGGTCTTCTTCTTTACATGACCAAGCACTCATACATATTACGCTATCGTGATTGTTTTCTTGGGACCGCATATGAAATGATAATCTTTTAGAATTTAAGGGTAAACAATAGGCTTGCACTAACTTTATAGCAACTCTTCATGGGCATCTAGTTGATTAGAAGACACATGCATATACTACTCACCAAATCCATTATGATTTTTGGTTATCATCTCAATTATAACTTTTTTCGCTTTACCCTTTTTCTAACACAATCATCTTACATGGTCATCATATCAGGCATCTAAATATGTAACATTGCTTTATTCCATGGCCATTGCTTTCTCAAGGGACTCTCATCTGTGGTTTTCTTTGTCTTCAAAGATTGTTTTCCAATTTAAATCAATTTAAGTTTTTGGAAAATTGACCAATGTTCTAAGTTAATTGAAACATTGACTTTTGATATTGTTAGATTTTAATAATTTTGGAAAACTTTGCCGCACATTACATAATATGTTCAAAATTAGATTATAAAAATTAAATTAATTTAAAAAAAAATTAGTAATAATTTATATTTAAAATATTTAATAACAAGTATTTTCACAATCAAATCTCATTGATACCTTCAAACTTGTTGCATTTAGAATATTATGTTTTTTTCCATACAACCACATAAACATTAAACTTTAAAAAGAACAAACAAACGAACAAAGCAATTTCAGAGTCGAAAATATATTAAAAGATTAGAAAATTATGTTAAAATGAAATAAATACATAAATATAGTTCATCTATAAAAGTTGTGATAAAATTGACATCTAACATAAAATCAACATAAAATTTACAAAAAAATCACTTATAATTTGAAAATTCATCTTTAAAGAAAACAAAACAAATTAAAGGCTATGATTTGAAAAAATTATCATTAAAAAAAAAAAAACGAAACATTATCATCAAAATAATACATATTAGTTGACATCTCTACATTAAATTAATCAACATAAAAAGTTCATTTTAAAAAAAATAATCTTAACCCAAAATACAAAGCACACCGCACTCTCTTACCATTTATCTTCACCCAACAGCATCACCGGAAACAAAAAGAAAAGAAAAAAGACAAACAAAACCCAAGTGCAATGTTTTGATTAATATTTTAAACAACACGTTTCAATTAATAACGCTTTTTTCAACCAGCTCTTCTTACAACACCTAATTTTTTTTAATGATTATCATAATATTTTTTTCTAATATCTACACTTAAATATATGACTAGAAATAATTTATTATTTTACACCTGGCATAACAAATATCTACGTGGAAGTTAACAACAGAATTAAAAAGATTTTTTTTTAAGAATAATTAAAGTTAATGAGTTTTTGATTCAGATTTTTTGTTTGTTAAGTTGTGTGAGTGGCAAGATGACTGTACATTTGATTTTTTTTCTTGCGAAACCGTAATTTAGGGGCATATACCCTGTCAAAATCACTTGGAGATCGCACCCACCATTGGCCACACCAACCCTAAACATTGTTACATTTTTTCCCACAAAGTTTTGAACTTGTGACCTTCGCATCACATAATGCCTTATAGTACTCTCTGTCAGTGTTTATTTTACGCCACATGAGTGATAGATGATTAAAATTCTTTTTATGTATTTATTTGTGTTTTCTAATAAAAAGACAATTATATCTCATAGATGTTGAGAGGAGTATTCAATAATTTTTGTTATTTTACTTGTATTTTACTTTGAAAGTTAAATGTATTTGGTACATATAATTGTTTAAATATATATATCTTTTATAAAAAAACAAAAAAATTTACATTTCAAGAATCTAAACATTTTTTTTTTTTTAATTTACTTCTTGTTTATAGATGTTATTTTTATTAGGTAACCTTCTCGTGGTTAATTTTTCTTCGGTTTCTATCATACTACATTTTTTCCCCTCCCTTCTAGTATCTTGTATTTATTCGTGGTTTATTCTTTTTCTTCTTCCTCATTTTTTGGTCTTAAGGATGTATTTTACTATTGGATTTGAAACATTGACCACTAATATGTCTACTGATGCAGGAGCATCCTTGGCCTTAGGGAATCCTCATCAACCAAAAACAAGGTTTTGTTGAGTTTATAATAAGTGTTGTTACTCCCATGTGTTTTAAGTTGTTGATACACCCAACTGGTAGTTGTTGTTGCTCCTGTAGCTACATTTTATCAAAGCGACAAATATTCTCGAGTTACTGACACTCCTAGGAGGATGTGCTTATACTCTTGCTGTGTCGAGTCGCTGACATGTCCAAAATGGACAACCATTTAGTTATGTTGCTACAGGACAACTGTTATTGGATGCTCTATGAGGATGAGGCAAAGGTCACAAATTTGGTTTGTCTGCACACTAAGAGGGAGCGAATCGACTCAATTTTGGAAGGCAAAGCAGTCAACAATAATGGAAACGATTTGTTTTAGTGGAATATGAAGAGGTCAGTAGCATGAGGATAAATTGCATGGACACAGAAGAAAAGGGGCTTTTTCTTTTGGCCTATTGGTTTTCTATGGGTTCGCCTCGGCTCTTGGACTTCTGGCTGTTACACTGTTGGCATTGTTTTTCCTACTGCATGATTTTTAGAGAGTGCGATTGGATGTTGTATGAGCCAGTGAGGGTTTTTGGTTGTTGTGTGTGGTATTGTTGTCTAACAATGTGGTAATTTCAAGTACTCTGAGGACTTCATTATCAGATTTGTATTATTATCAATAATAACACATTTTGAATGAAATAAAAGATATTTGAATCCCTTTCTATGTTCTTGTGAGTAGACTTGAATTACTCTTTGTTTGTGCTCTATGTTTTAGTCCTTGAATTAATTAATATAGTATCCAAATTCCAATGGCCTAGGTTGTGCGCTCTATAACAACAATTTATATTTTGTAGCTGTTGTGAAAGTTATAGGACCTGGATTACATCAAGTGGTATCAGAGCGAGAATCATCCTGGGATTTTCACCTTGCATTGCTTCGTGTAACAGTGTATTAGGAAACCTTGTCAATGGTTGCACATCAGGAGTGTTAAAGGTACAATTTGGGTCACAAAACCTGGGTTGAGGTCTGTGGATGTTGGTGAGACATTTACAACTTGTAAGGATGTCACCGAGGAGAAGAGGAGTAGGACAAGGAGGTGCAGGAAATAGAGAGCTAGAAGATTTAAGACAAATAATAGAAGAGTTGGAGCATAGAAGAAATGGAGATGCAGAAGTAGATTCAGAGCCTAAAGAAGAAATAGATGAAGAATAGGAGGCTGAGGAGAGAGACCCAACAATGAGGTTGATTTCATACTTGAGTAATAGAGGTAGTGCGAAAGCTGAAGTTTCCTATTATAATGGAAATATGAGAGATGATGTGCTCATCAATTGGATTGGAGAACTTGAAATATACTTCGAGTATGAAAATGTTCAAGATCCAAATTAGGTAAAATTAGTCATGACAAAGTTGAAGGGTCATGTTGCACTATGGTGGGATATGTTACAGAAAGACAGTAAATAATTATCTAGAATGTAACAGCCCTGGTCAAAATCCATGTAAAAAATTATAAGACCAAGGTCATGGGACACGTATTCCAAGTTGAATGGTGGGCAAAAAATCCTAGCAGGTGTTCACTTCAGTTTATTATGGCTAAGGAATTTGGCAAAGGCTTTGAAAAGGAAAATGACATTTTTGGCACATTTATTTATGAAAATAATGGAAATTAGGAGAAAAGGAAGGTGAAAGGTCACAGGTTGCATGTGAGGAGGAAAATGAAGTAAAATAATTGAAATTGAAGAAAATAGAGGCCTCATTGATAAAAAGGCTTTTGAGAGTTAGTGGGCAGGTTTGGTCAGTATAACCTTTCATCAATTCTGTTTTGGAGCTCTCTCATTATTATCTCTCTCTTTCTCACTGACTATTGGACACTTAGAGTTTTCTTTGAGCACTTTGGCATTGGATCAAGAACGACAAAGAAGGCAAGAGGAAGGAAGGAGCAAGCAAGGAAGAGTAAGATTAAGTAGCTACAACAGGATTTTTTGTAGGTATCGATTTGCATGTGTGATTTCCTTGCTAGATTTGGCATGCATGGTATTACATGTGGTTATTTGTTGTCATGGCATGGGTTTTTCTAGGTGTGACAGTGTTTTCAGCCTAACCTTGCCATTTCCGGATAGTTATGGTGTGATGGGGTTCTCATGTTTTAGTTGAGCAGGATTGTCATATGCATTCGAAGCTGAGTGAGGTGGATCTTCGAAAGAAATAACACATGGCCTAGTGATCTCTGAACCGGATTGTGGATTGCAGTAAAGCCACTGGCCTAGTGACCCGTGAACTGAACTGTGGGTTGCGGTAAAGCCAGGTACTGTGTGCCTCGGTGGGCATAGGAATCGTCGACCCATTAATGGTAGGATATATGGTAAATCCTAGAGGTTGTTTCCCTTTGTTAGGCCTAGGAATCCTTATTAGTAAATGGCAGGATATAGGGTAACATGTAGAGGGTAGGGTCTCGGTTAGGGCCTAGTGATCTGGTGTGGATTGTGGTAAATCCTAGGGACTAGGAGACAAGGAAATTCCTCACAGTGTAGGTGGAGAAATCTGGTGGCATCCATGCTTGTTTGATGGCCTAGTGATCTGGGATGGATTATGGTAAAGCCTAGTTCTATTGATGAGGGTGAGATTGTGTAGCCTTGAAAAGCCCTGGTTGAGTTTGGTTTTAAGTCCCACATTCATGCTTCGAATATGGCATGGGGGTGATTGGCTGAAAGAAAGATTTGTCTCAACCAATTTATGGTCAAGTGGTTCATGGAAGTCCCAAATGTGGTTGGCCTTTGCATCATTAATATGAGGTTATTTCTCCATGTTCATTCATGAGTATTATAATGGTTTATATGTGGATTATATGGTTGTTGTTTTGTTGGTATTTTTGTTGTTATTATGTTGGTTATGAACATGTATAATGATAATGGTTATGCATGGCTCTCATCATGTTTTTACTTGTAAATGAATGAACAATATATCTATGGCCTAATAGATGAAATTGTAGCTAATGTGATAAGGAAACCATGCCTCATAGAAAATCTCAGATAAGTATGAGATCCCTATGCTCAGCTCTACTGTTAAGACTTGTAGATTCCATATTTGTGATATGCTTAACGGAATTCCTGTCATGGCTAGTAGGGGCCCAGTATAGTCCTTGTCAATGTTTTTGCAAATGTACCTTTATCCTACTGTAAAATTTAATTTATGAACCTGTGATTGAGTTCTAGGCAGTGACCTGGGCTCTGGATCTGAAAAAGTGGCACAAATCACGGAGTCACGGACACAACACTGGAGAAAAAAGTCCCCAGAAGCTCCCTTGCCTTTGATGTGGGAGCTTATAGAGCCTCCTAGACGCACCCTTGTCCATATCAAGGGAGTTTCTATGGGTTTGATGCACTAAAACTTCAGTTGGTTTCAGAGGCTAGTTACCTGAGTGGTTGGGATGGCTATTGGGAGTTATGTTGCTGATGTGGAAGGTTTGTGTGGTCTGTTTCCATCGATTCCACTTCCTTAAGATATCTTAGGAGGTTGAATCCCATTATACTAGCCTCTCATCGCATAATTTCCCTGGTTGTCTGGTTACTTGGGTAGATGTAGGATGAGGGTGTCACAGAGTGGTATCAGAGCTGGTTTCATTCTCTTTGGGTGATGTCTAACTTTTGTTCTCTTTGGGTGATATCTGATTCCAAAGAGTGGTATCAAATATGTTTTCGTTATCTTTGGGTGGTGTATGGTTTCCGTTCTTTTTGGGTGATATCTGATACCACAGAGTGGTATCAGAGCATGGTTCAACCCTTAGACTGGATGGACGAAATATGTTTTTCATGCATGCATGTCAGTTGCATATGTGTTCTTTATGTTTGTGGACTATGTGCTTATTGTGTATGAATGGTGGTGGTCATTTTTGTTGTTGTGTTTCCATGTGGAAGTTGATGATGTTGTTGTTGGGATGTGTTATTCATGAATGCATGTTGGTTGTATATGCATTTGTTATGCATGTTAGTGTCTATATGTTGTTATGCATTCATTATTATGGGCATGGTTTCTATGCATGAGCTCATTGTAGACATTTTAGGTCATGACGATGTTGTTGGTATGTTATGATGATGATGTGTTGACTGAGGTGAAGAAAGAGATGCACATCATTAGGGTGAGGTTGCGGTACTAGACTTCGGGGTAAGAGAAAATTGTCATAGGAGTTGTAAGTTTGGTATGCAGGTATGTGGTTAATGGTTGTTATAAGAATCAGGGTTGCTTATATGCTTGCCATTCTATTATTATTATGGTTACATGTATGATAAATGTTAGTTAATTAGTGTGATTGTTAGGCCCCTATACTACTAGTGTAACCCCTTATTGTTATTAGTACAACCTCCTTATTATATTGTTGTACCCATGTAGTCCCCATAGAAGCCCACTATTGTTATTATTGTGCCCTTACATTATTATTGTTATGTCAGCTCTGATTATATTATTACCCCTTAGACTCCTATATATAGAAAGGAGGTCTTGTCATTTGTATAATCCAAGAATTGTTCATTCATGTAATGTAAAGGAGGTTTCCCCCCCGAAGAGGCTGAATTCTAAGGTGTTAATCTATCTTTTCTATCTTTTTGTGAGCTGGTTTCATAACATTTGGTATCAGAGCTTTGGATTCTATGGTTTCGCTGCTCCAAATAGGTCATCATGGAATTTTTGCTATAACTTTCTTTCTGCGATGTTTCAGAAGTGAAAAAAAAAACCCATTTGAGACGAAATCGCGTTGAACCTCAGGTCTGAATTTCAGAACTTTTTGCGCAATATTTGCGGAGATATGATCTGAGGAATTTTGTCTTTTTGTAAACTCCTGAATTACATTCCAAACAAGTGAGCTTGGGAAAATCATCATAACTTTTGTTTTGTGCATCAGATTTCAATTTTGTAAGAAGTTACAAAAAAATGGCAGATTGTAGTTTCCTGTGTATATTTTTCAGACCTGAAGGTTCAAACAATGACACGTGGCACTTCATACAATTTCACTCTTCTGAAAAGGTATATAATCAGGTCATCTTGGGAGATTGTGCATAACTCTTTCTTGGAGAATCTAAATTTGATCAAACTGGTAGCATTCGAAAGAGGACGCAGAGGGCTACCACAGATCACAATTTCAGAACTGGAAGATCTGAAATTACAGAGTTACATTTGTTTCAAGATTGAGCTCCTAAAATCAAGAAAAAGCGAGATGAGGAAGTTTGATGGCAAGGATCTGGTAAATTGGATACTATATATGGAGAAATATTTTGATCTACATGGTATACCACTATTACAAAAGGTATGTATTGCATCTTCATATTTAAAACTGGATCAATTTTTATGGTATAAAGGGCTTTGTTCTTGTAAACAACTTGTTACGTGGTCAATTTTCACGGAGGAAATGATAGCACATTATGAGGATACAAAGAGAAACACCTTCTTTAGAGCAACAACACAACAATTGGAAAGAGAAAAAGGGCTTTGTTACAAAGTGGAAAGTAAAATTATGGCAACAAGGAAGTCTACCCCTCACAACTATAATAATGGAAGTGTTGTTTCTCTTAGCCCTCCACAACCTACAAGGTTTACACCACAACAATTGGAAGAAAAAAGGAAAAAAGGGCTTTGTTACAATTGTGATAGAAAATGCACTGAAGGTCATAAGTGTGCTGAGAAGAAATTGTTTTACATAGAGTATGAAGAGGAGGAAGAAAAGGATCAAGAAAAATCAAAAGAAGAGGATATGCACCAGACCCAACCCCAGAGAAAGAAGAAATGAATCCGAACATATCTTGTAAAAGCATTGGCAAGAATTACCACTCCTTAAACTCTCAAGATAGAAGGACATATCAAGAAGAAAAAGGTTCAAGAAGTGAAAGATCACATCGAGAAAGAAGAATTCAATCCAACCATATCTTGTAATGCATTGGCTAGAATCACCACTCCTCAAACTATCAAGATAGAAGTAAATATCAAGAAGAAAAATGTTCAAGAAGTGAAAGGTCACATCGAGCATCAAGAAATGAATCTGACCATATCTTGTAAAGCATTGGAAGAAATTAACACTCCACAAACTCTCAAGATAAAAGGAAATATCAAGAAGCAGAAGGTTCAAAAAGTGAAATATCAGGAAGAAAAGTATCAAGAAACATCAAAAGAAAATGATACTCACCAGGAACCAACCCCAGAGAAAGAAGAAATGAATCCGACCATATCTTGTAATGCATTCGTCAGAATTACCACTCCTCAAACTATGAAGATAGAAGGACATATCAAGAAGAAAAAGGTAATAGTGTTGATTGATTCAGGTAGTACCCATAATTTTATTAATTGTAAGATAGCCAAGGACTTGAATTGCTTCCTAGATCTAGCACTAGAGTGTCAAGTGATGGTTGTAAGTGGAGGAACCATAAATTGCTCTGGAAAGTGCCATAATATCAAGCTATCCATGGGAGAATATTTATTGAATAACCCAATGTTTTCCGTTCCAATGGGTGGTGCTGATGTTGTACTAGGAGTCCAATGGCTACAATCCTTGGGTACAACAGCTTTTAATTTTCAAGAACTTTTTATGAAATTTTCTTTGAAAGGAAATGAAGTTGAATTAAGGGGTATCACAGGGAAACTAGGAAAGATAATAAACTCTGACGGAATGACAAAGCTTCTAAAGAAAGAACAACGAGGCGTAATTGTACAATTATGTTCACTAATTGTTCGCATATCAAAATCATGTATTTCTCCAGATCTCCAAAAAGTCTTGGACAGTCATTCCAAGGTATTTGAGACTTCCAAAGGTCTCCCACGTATTCGTGATCATGATCATGCTATTCATTTTATTCTAGGATGTGTTCCTCCAAATTTCAAGCCTTATAGATATCCATATGCCCAAAGGAGTGAAATTGAACATATGGTTGCAGAAATGGTAGAGGTTGGTACAATTATCCAACGAAATTTGATAAACAAAGGAAGGTATGAATGGAAGAATGGAGAAGCAGGGTGGGAACTCATTCAAAAGTTTTCGAATATCCCAATTCCAACAATATTGCTAAAACTTGACAAGGAAGGAAAAAGCATATTGGAACCTGAAGCATTTACAGAACTGAGAAGTCGACAGCTGCGAAATCGATCAATTTCAAAGCACCTCATCAAGTGGAAGAACTTACCTGTTGAATATTTCAGATGGAAGGACAAGAATTTTATACAGAAGCATCAAGAACTACTCAATCGTTGAGGACAACACTTTTTGAAGGAGAGGGGAATGTTAGGCCCCTATACTACTAGTTTAACCACTTATTGTTATTAGTACAACCCCTTTATTATATTGTTGTACCCATGTAGTCCCCATAGAAGCCCACTATTGTTGTTATTGTGCCCCATAGAAGCCCACTATTGTTATTATTGTGCCCTTACATTATTATTGTTATGTCGGCTCTGATTATATTATGAGCCCTTAGACTCCTATATATAGAAAGGAGGTCTTGTCATTTGTATAATCCAAGAATTGTTCATTTGTGTAATGTAAAGGAGGTTTCCCCCTCGAAGAGGCTGAATTCTAAGGCATTGATCTATCTTTTCTATCTTTTTGTGAGCTGGTTTCATAACAGTGATCATATGTACATGCATCAGTTAGTCATGAAGGATAGTAACCTATTGTTATATGCATTGTGGTCGTATGCCTGATGATTATGGTCATTGCAGTTGAGGTCTTGATGTTATTATGTTTTGTGCTAATTTGAATTGACCTATGCAGATGATCATGGTTATGACATTCATGTATGAGTTAGTACAATGTGATATTATGTCATACTAATCTAGACTGATGATGCATATGTGATTGTTATGCATGAATGAAAAATATTTATGAGCTTATGATGTGAACATGTGAGCAAGTTACTATTATGGATATCATGACCTTATTTATGGTTGAGTTGATATGTTGTGAAGTTATATCATGCTAATCTATCTTGATTGTGCATACAAGATATCCTCCCCTGAGATATATTCAGGTGTGGGTTTGCTTATGTCGTATATTTGGTTCTTGGTTGTTTGATTATGTCGTCTATTTGGTGTTTGAGTTTTTGGTGTCTATTATGCCATCTAGTTGATTTATCTAACATGATACATTTATATTTTGTTTGAATTTTTAATTAATTGCATGATATGAGTATGTGTCTATAACATTGCATGAAGAAATGATCTTCTTTTAAGATGGTTGTACTAACACATATGTGTTGAGACACATGATATGTTGGGTCCCTATAATACTAGTGATTACCCCATTACTATTGTAGTTATACCCCTTATTTATATTGTTGTGCCCCTATTAACCCCATATTGTTATTTCTGTGCCCCATAGAATCCCTCTATTGTTATTTTTGTGGCTTTATATTATTATTGTTAGGTCGGCTGGATTATATTGTGACTCCTTAGACTCCTATATATAGAAAGGAGGTTTTGTCATTTGAATCATCCAAGAATTGTTCATTTATGTAATGTAAAGGAGGTTGCCCCCTCGAAGAGGCTGAATTCTAAGGCGTTGATCTATCTTTTCTATCTTTTCTTGAGCTGGTTTCATAACATTTGGTATCAGAGCTTTGGATTCTAGGGTTTCGCTGCTCCAAACAGGTCATCGTGGCATTTTCGCTATAACTTTTTTTCTGTGACGTTTCAGAAGTCGCAAAAAAACCCATTTGAGAAGAAATCGCGCTGAACCTTGGGTCCGAATTTCAGAGCTTTTCGCGTGATATTTTCGGAGATATGATCTGAGGAAGTTGGTCTTTTTGCAGACTCCTGAATTACATTCAAAACAGGTGACCTGGGGAAAATCGTCATAACTTTCTCTCTGGGGATCGGATTGAAATTTCGTAAGAAGGTACAGAAAGAGGATGGACTGTAGTTTCTTTTATGCATGTTTCAGATCCAAAGGTTGAAACAGTGACTCGTGGCACGTCGTACAAGTTCGCTCTACTGAACTAGTCTAAAGCAAGTCACTGTGGGAGATTTCACATAACTCTTCCTTGGAGAATCCAATTTGGGTCAGACTTGTGGCATTGGAAAGAGGACACAGAAGGCTACTACAGGTCACAATTTCAGAACTGGATGATTCAAAATTACAGAGATACATCAGATTCAATATCAGGCTTCTACAAAGTGAAAAAAGGTGTGTAGTTTTTTTTTTTATTTTTGTGTAAGCTTGGTTTAACGGAATTCAAAGGGCATAGTAAAGCATTATTATCGGTAACTGATGCCCCGAGGAAAGAAAATGCAAACACCTAGTAAGGAACCTGAAAGCTCTAGCATGACTCATGAAGAAGAGGAAGAAATGCTACATGATATATCAAAATTACAAGAACAAGTGCAACAAATGTCACGCTCACAAAAGCTAACAGAAGCTAAGATAAATGGCGTGGAATCTAAGATAAATGGCGTAGAATCTAAGATAAATGGTGTGGAATCTAAGATAAAGGGCATGGAAGCTAAGATGGATGATTCGAAGTCGGATTTGAAGAGAGACATGGCAGATTTGAAGACAGATTTGAAGACAGACATGGCAGATTTGAAGATAGATTTGACAAATTTTCTACAAGAAATACTTACTAATGGTGAAAAGGTAGTAAAGGAAACTCATGATGTGAACAAAAGAAATGTTAATCATGATTCCATAGACTCTAATGTTGGATCGAAGACCCACCATATTCCAAAAATCGATATGAGGAAGTTTGATGGCAAGGATCCCGCCACATGGATATTACAGATGGAGCAATTCTTCGATCTCAATAATGTGCAAAACACACAAAAGGTACGTATGGCAACTGTATATTTGGAACCAAATCAGTTTGTATGGTATCAATGGCTTTGCTCTCGTAAAAATTTATCACTTGGGCAATTTTTACGGAAGAATTGATAGCACATTATGAGGATACAAAAAGCAACACTTTTTTTAGCCAATTGATAAGTCTCAAACAAAAGGGTTCAATAATGGAGCACATTGAGGAGTTCCAAAAATTGAACATAAGGGTAAAAGATATTCCAGAGGAGCATAGGATTGATGTGTTCATAGGGTCTTTAAAGGATAATATCCAACATGATGTTCGCCTTTGGGAACCTGATTCATTAGAGAAGGCATTCAGGTTAGCAAGAAAAATGGAAAGCAAAATTATGGCAACCAGGAAGCATACCACTCACAACTATAAAGACGGAAGTGTTGTTGCCCCTAGTCTTCCACAACCTATAAGGTTGACACCACAAAATTGGAAGAAAAAAGAGCAAAAGGGCTTTGTTACAGTTGTGATAGCAAATACACTAAAGGTCATAAGTGTGCTGAGAAGAAATTATTCTACATAGATTGTGAAGAGGAAGAAGAAAAGGAGCAAGAAAGGTCAAAAGAAGAGGATATACTCCAGGAACAAAGCCTAGATGAAGAACAAATAAATCCGACCATATCTTGTAATGCATTGGCGGGAATTACCACTCCTCAAACCATCAAGATAGAAGGACAAATCAAGAAGAAAAAGGTAATAGTGTTGATTGATTCAGGAAGCACCCACAATTTTATTCATTGTAGGGTAGCAAAAGAATTGAATTGCTTCCTATATCCAGCACCAGAGTGTCAAGTGATGATTGCAAATGGAGGAACAATAAATTGCTCTGGAAAGTGCCATAATATCAAGCTATCCATGGGAGAATATGTATTGACTAGCCCAATGCTTTCCATTCCAATGGGAGGTGCTGATGTTGTACTAGGAGTCCAATGGCTACAATCCTTGGGTACAATAGCTTTTAATTTTCAAGAACTTTTCATCAAATTTTCTACGGAAGGAAAGGAAGTTGAATTAAGGGGTATTGCAGGGAAACCAGGAAAGATAATCAGCTCTAATGGTATGACAAAGCTTCTAAAAAAGGAGCAAAGAGGTGTAATTGCACAATTATGTTCGCTAGATGTTTCCACATTGGAATCATCTATTTCTCCAGATCTCCAAAAAGTCCTGGACAATCATTCCAAGGTATTTGAGACTCCCAAAGGTCTCCCACCTATGCGTGATCATGATCATGCTATTCATCTGATTCCAGGAAGTGTTCCTCCAAACATCAGGCCGTACAGATATCCCTATGTCCAAAAAAGTGAAATTGAACGTATGGTTGCAGAAATGCTAGAGGCTGGTATAATTCAACCGAGTCAAAGTTCTTTCTCTGCTCCAGTAGTATTGGTGCACAAGAAGGATGGATCATGGCGCATGTGTCCGGATTATAGGGAGCTCAACAAGCTCACTATTAAAGATAAGTTTCCCATTCCTGTCATTGATGAATTACTGGATGAATTGCATGGATCAATTTACTTCACCAAGTTGGATCTTCGTTCGGGATATCATCAAATCAGAATGAAGATTGAAGACATTCCGAAAACGGCATTTAGAACTCATGAGGGTCATTATGAATTTTTGGTCATGCCTTTTGGCCTTACCAATGCACCTTCAACATTTCAAGGTTTGATGAATTCAATTTTCAAACCATTCCTTAGAAAATTTGTGTTAGTATTTTTTGATGATATACTAATCTACAGCAAGTCTTGGAAGGATCATGTTGAACATGTTGACAGGGTGCTACAACTATTGGAGGAGAAACAATTATATGCAAAAAGATCCAAATGTTTCTTTGGAGTCCAGGAGGTGGAATATTTGGGTCATATTGTATCTCATGAAGGAGTTAAGGTAGACCCTAGCAAAATTAAAGCCATTAAGGAATGGAAAATCCCCACATCCATAAAGCATCTGCGAGGATTTCTTGGGTTGACAGGGTATTATCGCAAGTTTGTTAAGAATTATGGGAGAATAGCAGCACCTCTAACAACATTATTGAAGAAAGATGCATTTTCATGGACTCCGGAAGCAACAAAGGCCTTTGAACATCTTAAAGAGGCAATGTGCCAAGCACCGGTCTTAGCTACACCGGACTTCACAAAAACCTTTATTGTGGAATGTGATGCTTCAGGAAATGGAATTGGTGTTGTTCTAATGCAAGATGAAAGACCCATTGCTTTTGAAAGTCGTCCAATCAAGGGAAAGTTTTTAAGCAAAGCTATTTATGAGAAGGAAATGTTGGCAATACTCCATGCACTTAAGAAATGGCGACCCTACCTAATGGGAAGACACTTCAAGGTAAAAACGGATCATGATAGCCTTAAATACTTTTTAGAACAAAGATTATCCTCTGAAGAGCAACAAAAGTGGGTCACAAAGATGTTGGGTTATGACTTTGAAATCATCTACAAAAAAGGGAAGCAAAATGTGGTGGCAGATGCACTCTCAAGAAAGGATGAGGATGTGGAAGCATTGTTGTGCGCCATTTCTATTATCCAACCAGATTGGATAAACGAAGCAAGGGAGGAATGGAAGAATGACGAAGAAGTGTGGGCACTTATTCGAAAGCTACAACAAGATTCCAGTACTTCTGATACATTTAGCTGGAAAATGATTCGTTATGGTACAAAGATCGCTTATACCTCTGTAAGAATTCCCAGCTAAAACAAAAGATTCTTATGGAATTGCACACTTCTCCCTTAGGAGGGCACTCAGGATTTTTAAAAACTTACCACAGGGTTAAGAAGGAATTTTTTTGGGATGGCCTTAAATCAGATATTCAAAAGTTTGTGGCGGAATGTTTGGTTTGCCAACAAAATAAAGTTGAAACAATTAAGACACCGGGTCTATTACAACCTTTATCCATTCCAAGCCAACGTTGGGAGGAGGTTTCAATGGATTTTATCACAGGTTTACCCAAGTCTGAGGGAAAGAGTGTCATCATGGTGGTAGTTGACAGACTTACCAAGTATGCACACTTTTGTGCATTATCACATCCATTTAAAGCCAGTACAGTTTCTACTGCATTTATGGAAACAATTCAAAAGCTACATGGAAACCCAAAGATTATTGTAAGTGACAGAGATCCCATTTTCACTGGAAATTTTTGGACAGAATTATTTTCTTGTCTTGGTACTCAGTTAGCTCATAGCTCATCTTATCATCCTCAATCTGATGGGCAAACTGAGATAGTAAACAAATGTTTGGAAGGATATCTTCGTTGCTTTGTATCTGATAAACAGACACAATGGGTCAAATGGTTGCCTCTGGCTGAATGGTGGTATAACACTTCCTTCCATACAGCAACAAAAATGACCCCATTTATGGCACTTTATGGGTATCAACCACCATCCATCACATCATATTTAAGAGAAAATTCTAAGGTTCAGGCAGTGGAACATCACATCGAACATCAACAACAAGTCCTCCAACTCTTAAAGGATAACCTCGTGTTGGCACAAAATAGAATGAAACAACAGGCAGATCAACATCGCAGTGAAAGAAGTTTTGATGTAGGTGATTGGGTATTCCTACGGCTACAACCATATAAGCAAATGTCCCTAAAGCAAGCTAAGAAGGATAATAAATTATCACCAAAGTATTATGGTCCGTACAAGGTGTTGCAAAAGATTGGTACTATGGCATACAAATTGGAGCTTCCTGCAGCTTCTCGATTGCACCCAGTTTTCCATGTTTCATGTTTAAAGAAGGTTATAGGCGACAAGCTCCCAGTTCAAACAATATTGCCAGAACTTGACGAGGAAGGAAAAATTATATTGGAACCGGAAGCAGTCACAGAAACAAGAACTCGACAGCTACGAAATCGATCAATTTCAGAGTATCTTATCAAGTGGAAGAACTTATCCGCTGAAGATTCCACATGGGAGGATGAGAATTTTATGCAGAAGTATCCAGAACTACTCAAGCGTTGAGGACAACACTTTTTTGAAGGAGAGGGGCATGTTGGGTCCCTATAATACTAGTGATTACCCCATTACTATTGTAGTTATACCCCTTATTTATATTGTTGTGCCCCTATTACCCCCATATTGTTATTTCTGTGCCCCATAGAATCCCTCTATTGTTATTTTTGTGGCTTTATATTATTATTGTTAGGTCGGCTGGATTATATTGTGACTCCTTAGACTCCTATATATAGAAAGGAGGTTTTTTCATTTGAATCATCCAAGAATTGTTCATTTATGTAATGTAAAGGAGGTTGCCCCCTCGAAGAGGCTAAATTCTAAGGCGTTGATCTATCTTTTCTTGAGTTGGTTTCATAACATGATATGTACTTGAGTGTAGCATTATGTATTATGACTGATGAATGTGAGTTGATTTTGATTACAACATGGTTGTTAGACTTGGTGAAGGTTGATTTCCAAGTAATAGATATGTTGCCTTGATCTTTGGAACATGTGATCAACAAGTTTTACGAAACATGCTTGGTATTAGCATGACAAGGTAAAGGTAAAAGAAAGGAATTGGGCGATAATTCTTTTGGCTATGTTTGGAAACCACAATTCCAAATGAATGAGTTCCTTGCATATAGGAAGTCTTCTTAACACTAATTTGTTTGAAAGTATGTGGATATGTACTATATTCATGGACATGTATTTGACATTTATAACAACTAGTATCTAGTTATGGTTAGATTCTTCAAGGGAATTGGAGTCCCTTGAGACATGGCACAGATGTTTTCAGCTACAAGGCAACGTGTTTGGCATAACAAGGTAAACTAATGGGTATATTGTTATATTTATTTATACATTGATAGTTATGTGTTTATGGAAGTATGCTGTAGGGGATTGCATGGAAAATGAGGTTGCCATGAAATCTTGAAGAATGCTCGGGTTGAGCCTTCCTTGGGAACCATGGGATTGAGTCATGGTGTCTATTGCTATTCTTGTGATTTTGGTCTTTTGTGATTTGTTGTGCTTGATTGTTGCTTTGTTTATGTCTGTTGTATGGCCATACTGCTTTGTTTGTGGTGTTTTATTGTTATTGGTTTTCATAGTTTTCTCTTGCTTTCTTCTTGGTATTTCCTTTTATGTTTTGAGATTTTATGGAATTGGTTGGGAAAAGAGTAATGTTAGTGGAGCTCAGGGAGAGTTGAATGAAATCCAGCAAGCAATGTAAGACTTAGATGAAGTGAGTGCATGTATAAGGGCAGTTGAAGGAAAGAGTATGATAATTAGTTGAGTTTGTTGGGTCCATTGGGATAAATGAACTATGGAAAAAAATCATGAGAAAGGTAATAGGAAAGGGAAATTAAATGGACCTGAGGTGTTAGATTCCATGGCTATGTTGGGAATCGTTGTTCTCAATGTCATGCATGTTGTGAATAGATAAAGGGAGTTCTCTTAACCTTGATCTTATGATATCTGGTAATTATGTTGTGATCATGATTATGCTAATGTCTATATATGTATACATGTATGTAT
Organism: Pinus tabuliformis; assembly: GCA_031772625.1. Lineage (NCBI taxonomy): Eukaryota > Viridiplantae > Streptophyta > Pinopsida > Pinales > Pinaceae > Pinus > Pinus tabuliformis. The sequence continues at coordinate 236,800,508 of CM062814.1, read as the reverse complement.
GTATGTATGTCATGTCTGACAAGGTCATCATGGATCATGATTGTTTTTATGCTAATGTTTATATGTATATATGTATGTATGTATGTCGTTGTCTGACAGGATCATGATTTTTTAATGCTAATATTTATATGTATATATATGTATGTATGTATGTTGTTGTCTGACAGGGTTGTTAGGAATCATTCTTGTGGAGGAATGATTGCTTACGCAAGTGAATGACATGAAGAGGTTCCTAGTTTATGAGGAATGAAGTGGGAAGAGTAGTCCTGAAAAATCTACGAGGTCAGTATCATGTGGTTATGAGTTGATATTATGTGATTATATTATGTCTATGTTATGGATATACTATACTCAGGGATAAATCAGCGGAATGAAAATAGTATGATCTGTGGCATGCTAGGATAAGCATGGATGGTGGAGAGACACTAAAAGCAAGGTTGCTTGGTAAACATAATGTGGTTTTGGATGTGTAGTGCTATTGTTGTGCATATTATATATTTAGTGACTGTACTTATGGTGTTGAGTGACTGTTGTATATATGGTGTTGTGTGCATATTTCATATGAAGTGATGGGTATAGATGGTGTTATGTACATGTTGGATATGCGGTGTTGTCTACATATTGTACTGTGCGCATGATGGATATGAAGTTTTGTGTGCATATGGTGCTATGTACATGTTGTATATGCAGTGTTGTGTGCATATGGTGTTATGTACATGTTGTATATGTAGTGCTATGTACGTATGGTGTTGTGTGTATGTTGTGCATGTGGTGTTATGTACATATGGTGTTGTTTGCATGTTGTGCATGTGGTGCTATGTACATATGGTGTTGTGTGCATGATTGTACATGTGGTGTTGTGCACAGGTGGTGTTGTATACATTTCGTGCATGTGGCATTGTGTACATGTGGTGTCATGTACATGTCATGCATGTGGTGTTGTGTGCATGTGGTATTGTGTACACGTTGTATAGGTGGTGCGATGTACATGTGGCGTTGTCGACACATTGTGCAGTTGGTGTCGTGTACATGTGATGTTGTGCACACATTGTGTAGGTGGTGTTGTGTACAGGTGGTACTGTGTACATGTTGTACAAATGATACTGGTGTACATGTGGTATTGTGCTCATGTCATACATGCTATGTTGCAGGCATATGGTACTATGTATCTGCATTGTGTAGTTGTGGTATTGTGACATGTGTATTCATTGTGTTGTACTCTATATACGTATATGTATTGTGTTGTACATCGAGTGTAGGTTTATGTATTGTGTGGTGGTGTACACCGAATGTAGGTGTATGTATTGTGTTGTGTTGTACACTGGGTGTAGGTGTATGTGTTTTATGTTAGGAGTAGGTGCATGTATTGCATGGTGTTGTATGTCATGTGTGGTTGTATGTGTGTGATGCACACTATGTGTATGTGCACATGGTTGAGAAGAAGGCATTGGGTGTTTATAGGGTGTGGAAACCATTCTGGAGTGTGTACAGAATAAAGACAAATGTAGAAGCTAAGGACTGATTGAAGGATAAGTATTAGTATTTTATTTCAGTTTTATTATGCATGTGACCTATGATTATTGTTTATGATGGGTACATGTGATCTATGATTTTGATTATGATGGTTGCGTTTTGAGGCAACTGGATGTGATATGTTTATACATGATGATTTGATCGAACAACTAGTTTGAATTGTTGTGACAGGAAGTAAACATGTTGCAAGTGTACATTATTGACGAGATACCAATGAGGTATGATGTGAATTTATTTCAAATTATTTTAAATCTAATGACAGTTATGTGCTTGGTATAGGAAAGCATGGGAAATTCCCAAGTTGGGTGGTTGAAACCAACTGCAAGAATTAGCAGCAACAGTAAAATAAATTGGAACAGGTAGCAGTATGCTGGTAAAGCACTTCAGGAGCATGACCATTGTGGGTCACTGGTACCCAATAGTATCCATTAATTTCCATGAGCATGCTATGACCGATGTGATGGCTTTGAGGTAGGTATATGCCTTGGTTTTTTTACCTTTCGATGTGAGGAAGCCTTGCCAAGGGATGGATCACCCAGGATAGGGGATGTCGGGGAACTTGGAAGGTGAGTGACTGCATGGAAGGGGTGACTAGGTTTCCCGAGGGATTGTGTAGTAGAGAAGGGAAGGTCGGGGATGGATTTGATTTGGTCGTTAGCATTGGAAGATGGAATCAGATGCACATTGGGAGTGTACCCTAGAATAATGAGTTGATAACTATTCACTGAGAGTACAAGTGGCGTAAGATTGTAGCACTCGACATTGGATGTAGCTTTGAATATAGCAGTGGATTCTTGACTTCTTGGGAAGGAAGTTAACCTTGGCATTACTTTTTAGGGTGGAGGTGTAAGCCTCTGAATTCCCTTGTTGTTGATGCAGACATCGTATCCTTTTATTTGATGGTTGAGAAAATGTGCATGTGTATATGTGTATATTATTGTAAATATTGTATCGAGCTAGCTTTATAAAGCTCCATAAACAGTATGGTTATTTTCTGGTTGAAGAAAATGTGCATGAGTATATTTGGTTATTATTTTTAATACTGTAATGAGATATGTTGTAAAGCTCTAGTAAACGATATCTTTTCCATGTTTTAGCAATGGTCATTGTAAATACTACAACAAGTTGTGTTATAAAGCACCATGGGCAGTATGTTTTGGTTTCAGCAGTCTTATTGGTTATAGGTGTCATTGAACACCGAGGATGGTGTTCCCCCAAAGGGGAGGGTTCTGTAACAGCCCTTGTCAAAATCCATGTAAAAAAATATAAGAACAAGGTCATGGAACACATATTCCAAGCTGAATGGGGGGGGAAATATCCTAGTGGGTGTTCACTTTGGTTTATTATGGCTATGGAATTTGGAAAAGGAAATGGAAAAGGATTTGGAAAGGAAAATGGCATTTTTTGGTACATTTATTTATGAAAATAATGGAAATTAGGAGAAAAGGAAGGTGAAAGGTCACAAGTTTCATGTGAGGAGGAAAATTAAGGAAAATAATCGAAATTGAAGAAAAAGGAGGCTTCATTGATAAAAATGTTTCTCAGGATTAGTGGGATGGTTTGGTCAGTATAACCTTTTTGTCAGTTCAGTTTTGGAGATCTCTCATGATTCTCTCTCTCTCTTACTCTTGGACACTCATAGTTTTCTTGGAGCACTTTGGCATTAGATCAAGAAAGGAAAAGAAGGAAAGATGAAGGAAGGAGCAAGGAAGGAAGAGCAGGATCAAGAAGCTACAACAACATTCTTTGCAGGTATCGATTTGGTTGTGTGATTTCCTTACTAGATTTGGCATGGATGGTATTCCATGTGATTCTTTGTTGACATGACATGAGTTTTTCTCAGTGCGATAATGCTTTTAGCGTAGCCTTGCCATTTCTAGATAGCCATGGTGTGATGGGGTTCTGATGTTTTAGCTGAACTGGATTTCTGGATGGATTCGAAGCTGAGTGAGGTGGACCTCCGAAAGAAAGAAGACATGGCCTAGTGATCCCTGGGTTAGAATGTGGACTGTGGTAAGGCCACTAGTCTAGTGACCCGTGAATTGAACTGTGCGTTGTGGTAAATCCAAGTATTGTGTGCCTCGGTGGGCCTATGAATCCTCAACTGATTGATGGAGGGATATACGGTAAAGCCTAGAGGTGGTTTTCATTGATTAGGCCTAGGAATGCTTTCAAGTGAATGGTGGGATATACAGTAGAGCCTAGAGGGTGGAGTCTAGGTTAGGGCCTAGTGATTTGGTGTGGATTTCGGTAAAGCCTATAGACTAGGAGAGGGAAATTCCTCACGGTGTAGGTGGAGAAATCCGGTGGCATCCATGCTTGTTTTATGACCTAGTGATATAGGATGGATTGTGGTAAAGCCTGGTTCTTTTGATGAGGGTGAGGTGGTGTAGCCTCGGGAAGCCCTGGTTGAGTTTGGTTTTAAGTCTCACATTCGTGCTTGGAATATGGCTGGGGCTGATTGGTTGAACAAAAGATCTGGTTCAACCAATATATGTTCGGGTGGTTCATGGAAGTCCCAAACCTGGTTGAACTTTTCATCATTAATATGAGGTTATTTCTTCTTTTTAATTCATGAGTATTATACTAGTTTATATGTGGATTATATGGTTGTTGTTTCCTTCGTATTTCTATTGTTATTATGTTGGTTATGAACATGTATTATGATAGTGGCTATGTATGGATCTCATCATGTTTTTACTTGTCAATGAATGAGCAATGTAGCTATGGCCTATGTTAGGTCCCTATACTACTAGTGTAACCCTTTATTGTTATTAGTAAAACCCCCTTATTATATCGTTGTGCCCATGTAGTCCCCATATTGTTATTATTTTACCCCATAGAAGCCCACTATTATTATTATTGTGCCCTTACATTATTATTGTTATGCCGGCTCTAATTATATTATGACCCCTTAGACTCCTATATATAGAAAGGAGGCATTGTCATTTGAATCATCAAAGAATTGTTCATTTGTGTAATGTAAAGGAGGTTGCCCTCTCAAAGAGGCTTAGTTTTAAGGTGTTTATCTATCTTTGCTATATTTTTGTGACCTAGTTTCATAACATTTGGTATCAAAGCTTTGGATTCTAGGGTTTTGCTACTCCAAATAGGTCATCATGGAATTTTCGCTATAACGTTTTCACTACGAAGTTTCAGAAGATAAAACAAAAAACCCATTTGACCCAAAATTGTTCTGAATCTCAAATCCAAATTTCAGATCTTCTCTCACTATATTTGCAGAGATATGATCTTAGGAAGTTAGGGTTTTTGAAAACTCCATAATTCCATCTCAAAAAAGTCAAAGTGGAATTGTAGCTATACTTATTTTTCTGCGAAGTTTTAGACTCTGAAAATAAAACCCATTTGAGCCACAATTTTGGTGAAGCTCGAGCCCGAATTTCAGATCTTGGTTCACTATATTTTTGGCGATAAAGTCCAAGACATTTAGGTTTTTGCAGGCTCCCGAATTACATCCTAAACAAGTTACCGTGGGAACATCATCATAACTTTCTCTCTGAGCATCAAATTGAAAATTTCATAAGTTTCAGAAATAGGACAGACTGCAGTTTTCTATGTATCGGTTTCAGGTCCTGAGGTTGAAACAGTGACATGTGGAACTTCGTACAATTTCACTCTACTAAACCAGTCTATAATCAGGTCATCATGGGAGATTTGACATAATTCTTCCTTGCAGAATCCAATCTTGATCAGACTTGCAGGGTGAGAAAGAGGACTCAGAGGGCTATTGTAGGACGCAATTCAGAACTTGGAGATCTGAAATTACAGAGTTACAATTGTTTCAAGATCGAGCTCCTAAAATCAAGAAAAGGAAATATGAGGAAGTTTGATGGCAAGGATCCAGTAAATTGGATACTACAAATGGAGCAATATTTTAATCTACATGACGTGCAACTGTTACAAAAAGGTACGTATTGCATCTTCATATTTAGAACCGGATCAATTTTTATGGTATAAAGGGATTTGTTCTCGTAAACCACTTGTTACATGGTCAATTTTCACGAAGGAAATGATAGTGCATTATGAGGATACAAAGAGCAACACCTTCTTTAGCCAATTGATAAATCTCAAAAAAAAGTGTTCAATGGAAGACCCTATTGAGGACTTTCAAAAATTGAATATAAGGGAAAACAATATTCCAGAGAAGTAGAGGATTGATGTCTCCATAGGAACTTTAAAGGATAACATTCAACATGAGGTTCGTCTTTGGGAACCTGATTCATTGGAGAATGCATTCAGGTTGGCAAGAAAAGTGGAAAGAAAAATTATGGCAACAAGGAAGTCTACCCCTCACGACTATAAAGATGGAAGTGTTTTTTCTCCTAGCCTTCCACAACCTACAAGGTTGACACCACAACAATTGGAAGAAAAAAGAGAAAAAGGGCTTTGTTACAATTGTGATAACAAATACATTAAAGGTCATAAGTGTGCTGAGAATAAATTATTTTACATTGATTATGGAGAGGAGGAAGAAAAGGATCAAGAAACATCAAAAGAAGAGGATATACACCAAGAACCAACCCCAAAGAAAGAAAAAATGAATCCGACCATATATTGTAAAGCATTGGCAAGAATTACCACTCCTCAAACTCTCAAGATAGAAGGACATATCAAGAAGAAAAAGGTTCAAGAAGTGAAAGATCACATTGAGAAAGAAGAAATGAATCTGACCATATCTTGTAATGCATTGGCTAGAATTACCACTCCTCAAACTATCAAGATAGAAGGACATATCAAGAAGAAAAATGTTCAAGAAGTGAAAGATCACATCGAGCATCAAGAAATGAATCCGACCATATCTTGTAATGCATTGGAAGAAATTACCACTCCTCAAACTCTCAAGATAGAAGGACATATCAAGAAGAAAAAGATTCAAGAAGTGAAAGATCACATCGAGCATCAACAACAAGTTCTCCAACTTTTAAAGGATAACATCACTTGGGTGTAGAATCAAATGAAACAACAGGCAGGTCAACATCGTAGTGAAATAAGTTTTGATGTAGACGATTGGGTATTTTTACGACTACATCTCAAGCAAGCTATTTATGAGAAGGAAATGTTGGAAATACTACATGCATTTAAGAAATGGTGACCTTATCTAATGGGAAGACACTTCAAGGTAAAAATGGATCATGATAGTCTCAAATACTTTTTAGAACTAAGATTATCTTTAGAAGAACAGAAACAATGGGTCACAAATATGTTGGGTTATGACTTTGAAATCGTCTACAAAAAAGGGAAAGCAAAATGGTGCTGCAGATGCACTCTCAAGAAAGGATGAGGATGTGGAAGCATTGTTTAATGTTATTTCTATTATCCAACCAGATTGGATAAACAAAGCAAGGGATGAATGGAAGAAGGATGAAGAAGTGTGGCGACTCATTCAAAAGTTGCAAAAGATATCGGTTCAAACAATATTGACAGAACTTGATGAGGAAGGAAAAATCATATTGGAACCTCGAGCAGTCACAGAAACAAGAACCCAACAGCTACAAAATCGATCAATTTCAGAGTATCTCATCAAGTGGAAGAACTTACCTGTTGAAGATTCCACATGGGAGGACATAATTTTATACAGAAGCATCAAGAAATACTCAAGCATTGAGGACAACACTTTTTGAAGGAGAGGGGCATGTTAGGTCCCTATACTACTAGTGTAACCCTTTATTGTTATTAGTACAACACCCTTATTATATTTTTGTGCCCATGTAGTCCCCATATTGTTATTATTGTACCCCATAGAAGTCCATTATTGTTATTATTGTGCCCTTACATTATTATTGTTATGTCGGCTCTGATTATATTATGACCCCTTAGACTCCTATATATAGAAAGGAGGTCTTATCATTTGTATCATCAAAGAATTGTTCATTTGTGTAATGTAAAGGATGTTTCCCCCTCGAAGAGGCTTAGTTTGAAATTGTTTATCTATCTTTTCTATATTTTTGTGAGCTAGTTGCATAACAGCCTAATAGATGAAATTGCAACTAATTTGATAAGGAAACCATGCCTCATAATGAATCTTAGATAAGTATGATACCCCTATGCTCAGCTCTACTGTTAAGACCTGTAGATTCCATATCTGTGATATGCTTGACGAAATGCGTGCCATTGCTAGTAGGGGTCCATTCTAGTATTTGTTAATGTTTTCGCAAATGTATCTTTGTTCCACTATGAAATTTCCTTTATGAACCTATCAGTGAGTTCTAAGCAATGACCTGGGCTCTGGGCCTAAAAAAGTGGCACAAATCTCGGGGTCGCGACACAACACTGGGAAAACATTCGCAGAAGCTCCCTTGCCTTTGTTATGGGAGCTTCTGGAGCCTCCCAGATGCACCCTTGTCCATATCAAGGGAGCATCCAAGGTTTTGATGCACTAAAAATTTAGTTGGTCTCAGGGGCTGGTTACCTGAGTGGTTGGTGTTATCACTCAAAAATTTCTCTAGAAGTTATTAGAAGAAAGAAAATGATCAAGGTAACCACAAACCAACTTTTGAGCATAGGCTTTAGTCAACCTAGGCTCAGAGAGGGCTCTCTCTATATGATTTAGCTTTGTTTGTTGGGATTTAGTTATGAATGTTATAGGTGTTTTTGATTTGTATTGAAGATTGAATGGAGTGATCCTTAAAACATATGGATAGAATGATGTCTTTAGACCATTGGGCTATGGAGTCAACAGCAGGGCAGTAGAATTGGATCAACTCACTAAAGAGAATGTTCAAAGGGCAAGCTAGCAAAGTAAAGTGCAGGTCTTTGGAACAGAGGGGTGAAATGGTTTTAACCAGGGTGAGAGAGAAATTAAGGGTTCTCAGATCGGGATATAAACGAGGAATAGAGGGTAATCAAAAGCAAAGGGCACATTAGAATCCTTTGATCTATATTAGCAAGAAAGAAGGAGGAGAAGTTAGATGTGATAACTAATTAATAAAATAGAATAAAAAGCATACCAGTGTCCTATTGCTCTGAATGAAAAATGACAATTTATGGTCTTTCACTAAAATAAAAACACAATTGTCAAAGAAAGACAAATACTACATGAATTGTTTTCATGGAAAAGTTTATTATTTCTTATAAAACTTTATATAACTCCCACTCGACCAAGACATACAAGAAAAATATCAAACAAATTTTGTTGTCTCACCTAAACCCTTACCATTTTGAGCTATTTTCTTCAGATAGTTATTCCACTTCAACATTTGAATTGAAGCTAGTTTTCCTACACATGTTCATGAGACCAATGAGGAAAAATTAGATTAAATTTGACCAAATAATAAAATTAATTGCTTGAATAAATAATAATTAAAAAGGCTTGCATGCATGAATACCTAAATGAGCTCCTCTTGGTTCTAAGAATAAATTTTTGGAGTAATTTAATCTTGGAGAAAACCTCCCTCCACTTGACGAAGTAGCAGTGAAGTCAACATTGAGTTTTTTTATTCTATGTTGGATTGAGGATGTTTTGCTCCAAGATTATCCAAATCCTAATCTATTCTCTACTGAACAAAGCCAACCCCATGAAGGTGGAAGCTCTTGTGCCCCACCTCCACCCCCCCCCCCCCCCCCCCCCCCCCCCCCCTCCCCCACCTTCACATCACTCTCAATTCCCTAGTAGCCAATATATCTACTATATAGGAAATATTTGAAAGATTGAAAGAAAGACATTAAGATACATAAAAAAAAACAAATAGAAAATATCCATTCATTCGATCATTTGTAAATCCACAAAATATTTCATCTCAATTAATTTTATCATAAAAAATATGTTTACAAAATATGAAACAACATCAGCTATGTAAAGAGACATATAGAAATTATTCATTAACATATAACATCCATTCATTCATTCATTAATCATAGACACAAAATACTTCATCTCAAAAAAAATTATCATCAAAAATATGTTTTCATAATATGGTGTGTGATGTTTCTAATGATATAACTATTACAATCATTTCTTTTTCTTTTCCTTTATTTTGGATGGCCTAGTCATGTACTTGTGACATTGTCAAGGTTGTTGCAAGAGGGGTGGATCATCGGCTATAATAGAAAAGAAATGTTAAATTGATATTTTTTTAATTATTCATTAATAAAAATAGAATTAGATTTTTCTTTACCTTGTGCACTAGTCGACACTGTAATTTAAAAAAGGAAACAATTACCATAATATCAAAACAAAAAAGTGTAATTTTGTAGATACTTCTCATACAGAGCATTGATACTGGTCAAGAAAACCAATACTACCTCCCATCTTCACCAGTAGTGTGTATGGCATCTATGTAGGAGTATGTTTGGAATTCATAGATGCTCCAAATGCTACTAGTGAAGACAGGAGGCAATATTGGCTCTCTTGATCAATATTTACGTTTTGTTTGAGAAGTATCTATAGAATTGTACTTTTCCATTTTGATATTGTCATAATTGTTTCCTTTCTTAAATATTTGAAGATCAATTCTAGATTTTTTTAACATCTATCATTTTTTTTTAAACATGAATCACTAATGGATTGGGGAGATGCTACAATGGTTGAAAGTTGAATTTGCCAAGAAGAGGACAATAAAGGAAATATGGAGATCCTAAGATGAAAAATATGAAACAAAATCATTATAATATGGAGATTACAGTATATGAAATAAGAATATGAGAATGAGCTCATCTTGGTTTCGAGAATAAATTGTTGGAATACTTTTAATCTTGGTCGAGAAAACCGCCCTCTGCTCGATGAAGTAGTGGCGAAGTAAAGATTGACTTTGTTGTTGCTTTGTTGGATTGAGGGTGTTTTGCTCCAAGATTATCCAAATCCTAATTTATTCTCTAATAAATAGGGCCAAACACATGAAGGTGGAAGCTCTCATCCCCCCACCACGCCACATCAGTCTCAATTCCTCAGTACCCAATGTATCTACTATATAGGAAATAGTTGAAAGCAAGACATTAAGATACATAAAAAAAATAAAAAAATAAAAAATAAAAAATAAAAAATAAAAATAAAAAGCATTCATTCATTCATTCATTTGTAAATCGAAAAAATATTTCATCTCAATAATTTTATCATAAAAAATATGTTTACATGATATGAAACAACGTTGTGTACATAAAGAGGCATATAGCAATTATTCATTAACACATAACTTTGATTCATTCATTCAATCATTCATAAATCCACACAATATTTAATCTCAATAAATTTTATCATAAAAAATATGTTTACATAATATGAAACAATGTCATGTACATAAAGAGACATATAGCAATTATTCATTAACATATAACTTTCATTCATTCATTCATTCGTAAATCCACAAAATATTTCATCTCAATAAATTTTATCATAAAAAATATGTTTACATAATATGAAACAATACCATGTACATAAAGAGACATATAGCAATTATTCACTAACATATAACATTCATTCATTAATCATAAACACAAAATACTTAGGATTTTAGGGGAATAGATAAGAGGGGTTTGTATAAAATATTTAAGGAAGAGTTTAGTCGATGATGTTTTTAGATGCTTAAAATGAGAAATTTAATAGCATTGGAAAATTAATAATTACACACTTATCATGCAATAGATTAGGTATCATCCAAATGACATTCATGAGCATTGTTTTTTAAACTAAGCATCTAAATTGTTGCACCATTTCAAAAATCCATAAATGAATATTGATCATGATTAAATACTGAAATTCACTTTTTGAACAGGGCATCCCAATTATGTTTGAAAACACATTGTTAAAAGATCAAGCCTAGTCTGAAAACTACAGTCACCATACTTGAATAGGACAAAGCAGTCTTGCACATACATATATAAGATCTGAAGTCTAAATAGGACTATAGAAGCCAAAACCTATGTTCGATGCATGGATCTTAATGATTAATATTGGATAAATATTGGCATATGTGTATGTATGTGTGTTATGAGCATGAGACTTCTAATATCGATCAAACTAAAAAAATAGAAAATATGAATAACCTACAAGATCCCATACCTATGAAGGAATGTTTGCAATATCTTATGAATATGGATTGAGGACAATAAACTACCTTCATTAAACATATACTAATTAACCTAGACTTAGCATACCGCTTGAATCTAGAGAGCCGTGCAAATAGTGGAAGGCTACAAGTCTTATAAATTTCCATAATTTGAATAGAACCTCAGAGAAATATTATGACATTCAATGATTATTGGGATAAATCATGAGACAAGTTGATACACCATCCCATGAAGCATCAATATTAGTCTCAATATAGACTAGTCGACATTATTGGAATGGTTTCTATATTAATTTATACTATATTTATTGTAACTAATATATATATTGGTTGCATTTTCTAATCTATATTAGTCTAAAAATATTCTAACATATATTAGTTGTCAATTCACAACATTTTGTGATTATGATGACAATTTAAGTGCACATGAATGTAATTTCCATGATGGGAAGTATGAATTTTCCTCCACACATTGCCCATTAATGATTATAACCTTGAATGGGCTAGCATTGGTCTGTCATCACCATCTCAAAATGACCTGAAAGATGAAAAATTACCATGTCTATCATCATAAATTCACATTGTCTTATAGATGGCCCCTTCTGCAAATTATATGCATGAATTTCTAGCAGACCATCCCCTCTACCTACCCTATGATTGATTATGAGAATGGGTGAACAAAGTACAATTTATTAGTAGGGGATCTTGTCAACAAAGATCCGTCAATTGTCCTTTATTTACTTGTTGTCAAAATCAATCATATGAAAGGTAGAGGGGATGGCCTTCCATAAATTCATGCATATAATCTGTAGAAAGGGTCATCCATGAGATACTGTGTAGTGATGATGATAGACATGGAAATTTTTCATCTCCCTAGTCATTTTGAAATGATCATGACAGACCAGTGCTAGCCCATTCAAGGTTATTATAATCATTGAAAGGAAATTTGGGGATAAAAATTCATATGTCCCACCATGGACATTACACACATATGTATTTAAATTATCATCATAATCACAAATTGTTGTGATTAGACATTGAAGCAGTAGTAGCTAGCACCTAAATTACAAGTGCGGTAGTGTATGGTGGAATAGGATAGGTATACAAATTAGTAGATGGTTTACTTAACATGGGCACGGATTGTGTAAAGGCTTAGTTTAACATGGGAATTTGATTATAGGCTCTTGGTGTTTGTAACAGAGTTAATTGACTTATACCACAAATTTATCAAATATATGGTATTTTACACTGTCCTTATATCACAAAAAATGTGTTTAGATAATATGAAATAAAATCATTCTAATTTTTTGCAACAGAAAAATCACAACTTTTTATTAATATAGACTAAAGTTAGATGTGCACATGCCATGAGGCATTCAACCTCTCAGTCAAAAATGTGGTACTAAAAAAAAATGAGCTCTAAATAAACAAGTGCAGTCATTTTTTATCATGTTTCTTTCTCTTTTTTAATACGAGGTTAGCAAGGATGTCTTGATATTTTCCCTCTTCAATTGTTATGGTATCTGGTGTAATATTTCTTGTTGTTGACCTAGTCTTACGACTATGTTGTTGCAAGTGGGGTCAAGCATCAACTACAATAAGAAAGAAAAGTTAAATTCATATTTATAGTTATTATTATTATAAATGTTTTATTAATAAAAAAAGTATTAGAGTATTATTTACCTGCTTCAATAGTGGAGGGAAGAAGAATACTTTCAGATGTGGCCATATGTTCCTCCTCTTCTCTGGCCACATCTTATACATGCTCTAGTGTAGAAACAAGAAAGGTTATAATTAATACACCATTTGCATTTAAATATTTTTAATTGTATTCCATACTACAATTTTTTTATAACACATGAAATACCTCCAGTACCAAGCTGAACATCAGTCTCAAGATCAGGCACTCCACCATCAATAGGCTCATGTGTTGTATGTACATTTCTTGCCTGCTTTTTACAATCAAGCACATTACTTTATGGCAAAAAATAATAACCAATATATTGTACAAGTAATGATTTATAAATTCTATTCATTTCTTTTATTTTCCTGAGTGTTATGTTCGATGTTGGAAGACTATGAAGATGCCAAGCTTGTCCTTTGTTCAACCACGGCTTGATAGTTGTACTTGAAAGCAAGTTGTAGGTCTTCCTTTGTGGGAGTATCTTTGAATTTTTTCCCCTACAATTTTGCATTAGAACATGTTTTTTTCTTATTTTGTGATATTAAATTAAAATTGTTAACAATTTATAATTTGGATGAAAATTATTTTTTTATATACGTACAATTTTTGTGGCCAGTTTTGAGTAACCACCCAGGCCAAGATGATGTTTCCCATGTTTTGCTATTCTAGCCTATGGGGCTTTGGATGTATTTCGGAGCCTATATTTAAAACATTGAAAAACATAATTAGTTGTCACAATGATGATAAAGCATCATAATTACATTATTAAATGTGTCTCATACCTTCCTAGTCCGGATGGATTTTTCCTTGTTTTACAAAGTGCATTCTCAAGTGCATATGCCACGAGCACTCTCCGCTCCACCTCTGGAATCAATGGAGGGTGCTCATGTGACATGGCCCTTTTCAGTTGAGACTTATATTGGTCCTGCAATTATATTAAATGTAGGCCTGCCTTTGAGGTAGTTGAAGGTATCGTCATCGAACAGTCGATCCATCCTATTAATAAGTTCCTCTTTTAACTTGGAACTTTGGGATTTCCAATTTGTGAAAATGGCCAGCCCAAATATTTCAAAGGTTATGTCATACAAGCACCTATAAAATACATCATTTCCTAAAAAATGATATTATCATTAATTTCAAATAATCACAAACTATACGTTAATTTCATTTTGGCTGTACCTAATATTTAAAATACTTCTTAAATACCTGGAAGTTTCTTTATTTTCATAGGGACATTGTCATCATCTACCAAAAGCGTGATCAATAGTGATCCCGTTCTAGTAACACGAGAAGATATGGGAAAACTCATTTCAAATCTTACAATTGTATCATGCTTTACATCCACAACATCATGTGTAGATCTTGACATACGGGTTTTAGGGTGTGTAGATCATGTTTTGGGTGGTTGACCGATTGTACCAGTCTCAATGAACGTTGACTCACTCACGAGTGGAGCAGCAACATTGATACCAAAGGCGGCCTATCCCATAATCATAGCATGAGGATCGAAATCCACCAAAAAATTCTATAAAATAAAGAGTTCTTCTATAAAGGATTAGATAACTAAATCATAAACAAATAATTGGGATAATTAAATGAGTTTCTCAACTGATACCGACGAATTTGTTGCAACAAGGTTTTTATTTTCCCTTTTATCTCATTTTTCTAAGGCTCAATCAGAATTGAAGAATTAAGTTTCTTGTTTTCTTTGAATTTAAGCTTCCTTATTGCTTGCATTGGATCGATGGACATAAAAATTGCATCATCTGAAGCCTCTTCCTCACGAGCATTTATGGACTGCTCTAAGGCTGGTTCCTTCCCCTTATCACCTTGTTTATCAAATAAGTGTAATTTGCAATTCATGCATAATTAATCATCATTTTTTTTCCCATAAGGAAAAAGTCGTAATTTCTATTAATATGGAGAAATTACATTTTGCAGATGTTGTTGCATTCATATTGTGGTTCAGAGACCTTCCTGAAGAAGCCCCATTTGTCATGACTCCACACAGGGAGTCCTAGTAGCTGAGACTGTATATGCCCAAACTTAGAAGAAACAAGATGAATAACATATTACATTCCGGCTCTACGCAGAGAGCCCAGCTAAAGCTGATTCAGCTACATAGATGATTATACATAAAATAACAAAAATCAAAAACTACAAGAAATGGAAACTGATTATATGTGGGTCGAAGACCCATTCCTAAAGAAAATCATGAAAAGGTCTGTGATGGTGCTGATGGGATGATCCATCAATCACCTCTTGGATCAGCCAGTCATCCCGTTGATTTTGCGCTGCTTCTTTGGATAGCTGGTCCGCCTCAGTGTTCTGTTCCCTGTAAATGTGGCTGCATTTGAAGGATTCAAATGATGTGATCAGTCTTTTTGTCTCTTGGAGAATATGTCTCAGAGAGAAAGCATAGCAATGTGTTGAATCGTTCAGCCAATTGCAAACAATTTGTGAATCCCCAAATAATTGAAGGTGGCTGCACTGTTTCTGTATTGCAAAGTGAATGATATGTTTTGTTGTGCTTAATTCAGCAAAATTATTGGTGCCTCTGCCAAGATTAATCTGAATTTTATAATAATGATCATCGCTGAGATATAGCAACGCTCCTCCACCGCATCCTGTTTCTTGGGCAGAGCCGTCGAAAAAAGCCCAAGGCTTCGATTTGTCCAGATTTATATGCCTGTTGGTGCGGGTGGGATTTTTTGGAACTGCCTCAGGGAGTATTTCGAAGTCTGCAATAGTGTGGCTCAGAATTATAGGCCAATGAGGCGCCTTATTTTGAAATATGACCTGGTTCCGAGCAATCCATATTGCCCAGCAAACAAGCAAAGGCATGTTAATGGATTTTCCTGTATGTTCACGGCACCAATCGCTCCACGCCTCCATAATATTCGGACCCTGCCAGACTTTGAGGGATGGATAATGAGAAGAAATGTTTTGCCAAAAATCTTTAGTAACATGACAATTTAAGAACAGGTGTGTTGTGCTTTCCTCTTCTAAACAGCAAAGATGGCATCTGAATGGACCATGAAATGATCGCTTCATGAGATTGGTTCCTGTAGGGATTTTGTCGAAGAGTATATTCCACATTAAGAGCCGAGTGCGAGGGGCTGCGTCAAGCTTCCAGAGATCTTTCCAGATGGGGAGGATAGTCGGGGGCTTGAATGATTCCATGAGTTTTAAATATCCCAATCTGAAAGAGTAAATGTCGTGGTTTGCGATTGCCCAGATAATGTCATCGGGGCCTTCAGTGAGTCTAATGTGCGCCTGCGTGAGAGCGTCAGTAAAGGCCCTCCATTCATGTTGCCACTGTTCGGGAATCTCTAAGGTGCGGGGGGTTGCCCAAGCCTGTTGCAGAAAGGTGGAATTCGCGCTATCTCCAATGTGCTTCATATGCGTGATGCCTCTGTTATGAAGGTGCATTAACAGTCCATCAGATAACCTGTGTAAATTGCCGCACCCCACCCACGGATCCACCCCAATCCTTACACTGTTTCCTTCTTTGATGCGCCAGGTAATACCTTCCCGCAATAGAGGTAGAGATTGGAGGACAACTTTCCAAATGTTTGATATATTGCGTCCAGGGTCATGTTGTTGACAGAACCAATCCATGAGGTGCATTGGCTTGATGTATTTAACTTGGGCGACATGAGACCATAGGCTGTCTGTGGTCAAGAGATTCCAACCGAGTTTGGCTGCCAGAGCCTTGGCAAAGAGATCAAGATTCTTAATGCCCCAACCACCCTAGCGTTTGGGTCTAGCAATGGTGACCCATTTCACCCAGGCAAATTGCTTCCCTGTGTGATGACCTTTCCATAAAAATCTGGCACAAATGTTTTGTAATCTGTTCAGGATGCCGCGAGGTATCCAAGCCAAGGTCATCCAGTATACTGGAGTGGCTTCAATGACTGCTTTTATGAGAATCAATCTACCAGCTCTTGAGAGATATCTGTGATACCAAACCTGCAATCTTTTCTCCACCTTTGCTATTAACCAAGTCCAATCTGCAATCCGGTAGCCAAGAGGTTTTAGTCTGTACCCCAGATATTTGATGCCGTCAGCTAGTGATAATGAGATGAAGGGGAATCGATGGAATGCATATGTAGATTCATGTTGAGAGCATCCAACAGCCGTGATTGTAGACTTGCTTTCGTTTATCTGCATGCCTATGGCCTGTTGGAAGAGTGCAAATATATTCTGGAGAGAAGTGGTGTCACCTATGCATCCATTAAGAAAAATGAGAATATCATCAACAAATAAGAGGTGAGTTAGATAAAAATTATCAGAGATATTGATGCCATTGATCTGGTTCCTATCCCAGGCAAATGTGATGAGCCTACTCAAGCCTTCCATAATGAGAAGGAATAGAAGTGGAGATAATGGGCATCCTTGCCTGAGCCCTCTTTCTGAGGTAAAGAAAGATGTGGCTTCACCATTGAGAAGAATGTTGTAAGATACGTCGGTAATGCAGCTCATTATCCATTTAGTGTAGCTATAGGGGAAGCCAAGGTGTGTCAGAAGCAACCTGATGTAGAGCCAGTTGGCTTTATCGAAAGCTTTGGAAAGGTCTACCTTTAATATCATGCCCTTTTGTTTTTTGATATGAAGAGTATGTAGGAGCTCTTGAGCGGTGGCAATGGCCTCATGTATCTGCCTGTGATTAAGGAAAGCGAATTGTTCAGGGGATATGTGACGAGATAATATAGGCTTCAGACGATTGGCGATGATCTTGGCAATAATTTTATAAAGGCAATTGCAGAGGGAAATGGGGTGGAAGTCATTGAATGAGGTCGGATGATTGGCTTTCGGGATAAGGGCAATGAAAGTGGATTTAATAGCGGATGATATTCTGCCATTTCTTCTGCAATGCTCAATAATATTGAGGAGATCATTGCCCAGTAGATCAAGGAAAGCAATGTAAAATTCAATGGTCCAACCATCAGGGCCAGGGCTTCTATCTTTCTTGAACCATTTAATGGTGGCTTCGAGTTCTTCCATGGTTACTTCCTTTGTGAGATCCTCTGATTCTTCTTGTAGAACAAATCTGGGAAATTTTTCTGCCACTCTCATAATCTCCAGGATATTGGCCTCTCTGGGGGCTCTATAGATGCCTTTGAAATGATCGATAGCTAATCTGGCTAGATTCCTCTGAGATGAAATTAGCTGATTCTGTTCATCCCTTAATTCCCATATAGTGTTGATAGCTTTGCGGCCGTTGGCAAATTTATGGTAGAAATTTGTGTTGTCGTCCCCCTTGGTGAGCCATATAGCCCTGCTTCGAAGCCTCCAGCTTTCTTCTCTATCCTTCAGAATCTGTGATCATTTGGCTACGAGGGAGTTGTATTGTTCTTTGCTTACCAAGTTAGGGAAGATACCATCAGTAGAGTCCTCGTATGATGCAATGATCCTCTCAGCCTCCTTCAGAGTATGATCATCGCGGATGCGCTTTTGGTGAGCCCAATGCTTGGAGATTCGCTTGAGTTCAGATAGTTTCCTAAAAAAACCGGCACTATGGTCTTCATGTTCCCTAATGAGATTGTATAATTAATCATCATTATATTAATAAGAAAACCATTATTGACATATCTCTAAATTTATATAGAAACTTCACGTAGTAAATGACAATCATAACATACAATACACACTGCTTACAAGTTGGGTAAATATGAATACATACCACCCCCATAATAAAAATATTTGTATTTATTCTATTCAATTTGTAATCAATGAGCAAATCTTCCCATATAGCTATTGATTTAATGGCACATATGAATACACGGTTTCCTTCACATCCCTCGAATATGCAATTGGGCTACTTATTTGTGGTGACGGTCCATGTACTATTTATAAACCCCGCAATATCCCTATTTCTTTTGGCCTTCGATAAAAATACATAATTGTGCCTTTATTTTCATCATTGTCTTTTAGTTGTATATAATTTGTGGCCACTCCATATCTTTGCATAGTTTTAGTATATTGGACTAGTCATACTCAATCATTGTATTTGTAATAGGGTCTAACATACTCCATCAATTCAATTAATCCTTTGTAACATACCTTGATTCCATCCATGGAAAATATCCCCAAACCATGTAATGATGATGGGGGAATGAAATATATCCTTTCATTGGTAGAAAAAACAATGTTTATTTCAAAAAGATCCTTGGATTCCCATTGTTTCACTAGATGTTTGTACCTCAAGGGCACCTCAATGTCATCCATGATCTCATTATCATAATAACATGACCCCCATTTAGCAAGAAAAACTTCCATGCGTCTATGGAATTTTCTTCTAATCTGTTAACCTCTAGTTGATATTCACTTGCTAGACAACGTAGTATATGTTTGGTCAATTTCATCTATCCTACCTAAAATTTTGTCACACAACGAAGGTAGATCTAACAAATACATGTTTGGTTGAATGCCCTATAACACTCCATCAAATGAGAGAAACTATTAGTGAGTGTCATAAGGGATGTTGAGAAACGTCTTGACGAAAGCACAAGAAAATTATAATAGTACAAGTGAGTTAGAAGAAAGTTCTTTGTGTTTAACCATATGGAACTCCTCCCTCTAGTTGCATCACAATAAACATTTTCATAGGATGAGTCACAGGAACCATATCCTTGACTAGAGCAATAACAAGATGTCCATTATCCACAGCTAGAACTAATTTGGGTGAATTATCCTCATTCATTTCATTGGGACGAACTCTTCCATTACACATACCCACCCCATGATTTCAAGTAATGGAAAATTGAGAACAATCACCCATTAAGTGGACCACTACATGGCATCTAGAACAACAAATGACACATCCATATAGTTAAGAATATGAGTTTAGGAAATATCACCACTAATATCAACTAGAATCTGGGTCATTAACCACAAGTTATTCTATACATACCCATAATCACCTATAATATAGTGTCTAATTGCATATCATATGGCTTTAATACCTACATTATTCCAAATTTCAAGTGGGATATTGGGCAATTTTACCCAAATCAAAACATTATATGATTTATACATATCCACACATCAAAAAAAGGGTGCCATAGTATAAGCCCAAGAAAACAATGATTCATTAACCACATTTGGGCCAATATCTTCCATGCTCCCTCCTCATACCAAAGGATAAAACCATGTCATCCTCTCAACATGAAATGACTAATGGCACTATACATGAGAAAAGGAAACCCAAATTATTTCATACACAAAGAAAAATGACCTATATTAACACATTAATTGAAGAACTTACTGACTAATGTTTGTTGAGAAATTCCTTAACTTGATAAAGAGAAATTTTCTTTCCTACCACAAGAGAAATATTATTCCCATGGGATTTGACGAGCCTTGTCCTATACCAATGACTATTATGTCTTGGTTTTGGAACATGTAATGAACCTATATGCTCCTCATTCCTTAATCCCACTCCAATGGAGGGAAAGGACGAATAGTGCCAAACGTAGAGTTTGACCCACCTTAAATTGGGATAGTGTGACATGTCATGCTATGGAAATCCATACCTAGAAAAACATCCACATTAAGTGCCACAAGAGAGGTATCAGACCTATTATTAATCTCAAATGATGGTGGATGTAAACTATTAAATCCATGAGTGGAAATGTTAGGAATTGTTAGTGAATACTTACTTGTCTCTATCATGTCACCATGATATAACCTTGTATTATTATTAGAGTGATTCTTTTGAGATTTGCAACGACATAATTATGATAACTACCTATAATAAAATATGATCCTTGGAGAGAGATTCATCAAAGTATCTTATTAGCTAGACATCCTATTAGTTAGAGATTCATCCAAGTATTATGTTGTTCGTATCTACTTGTAACTTCATCCTATGTATATATGAATATTTCCTTGCTATCACTTTGTCTTCTTGTAGATCTAATTTTCAACTTGTGTTCTCATAATGATTGAGTAATTTCTAGAGATAGTTATGCATGTTGATTTTACATGATAATGAGTAGATTTTGTTAACAAATTTGGAAAATATATGGAAGTTAGGTGGGAATATTTATGGCTATAATAAATATGTTGTAATAAGTAATTTTAGATATATTATATGTTGGGAATAATTCCCTAAGTGCTAGAAAATAAATTCCCTTGAAGTACACTCATTTGATTTTTATTTTCTTGGGTTTCCTTACGTATCTAGTTGGATAGAAGTGAAATATATATTACTATAAGTCATAATTTATCTTCAGCCATAAGGTTGAAATTTGATGAGAAATAGATATAGAAAATCTCAAGGTTGAGGTGAAATTTTTGAGTTTATATTTCAAGGTGACTTCTAATAAATTCAAGAAAAAGTTAGTATAAATCAATCCATGTCATAATGATGTATTAAAACATAATTAGGTGATACATCCCTTATGAGAAAGAAATACAAATGATTTTACATATTCATGCAAATGTATTCATATGTATGGTCCTCCATAATAAAAATGTTAGGTCTCTATAATATTAGTGATTCCCCCATTACTATTGTCATTGTAGCCCTTATTTTTATTGTTGTGCCCCTATTGTCCCCATATTGTTATTTTTGTTTCCTTATATTATTATTGTTATGTCGTCTTTGGTTATATTATGACCCCTTAGACTCCTATATATAGAAAAGAGGTTTTGACATTTGTATCATCCAAGAATTGTTGATTTGTGTAATGTAAAGGAGGTTGCCCCCTTGAAGAGGTTGATTTCTAAGGCGTTGATCTATCTTTTTATGAGCCAGTTTCATAACATTTGGTATTAGAGCTTTGGATTCTAGGGTTTTGCTACTCCAAACAGGTCATCATGGAATTTTCGCTATAACTGTTTTTATGCAACATTTTAGAAGCTAAAAAAAACTCATTTGAGCCGAAATCATTTTGAACCTTGGGTCCAAATTTGAGATCTTTCATCGCTATATTTTCGAAGATATGATCCAAGGAAGTTATGGGTTTTGTAGGATCCTGAATTATATTTAAAATAGGTGACCTAGGGAAAATCGTCATAACCTTTTATATGAGCATCAAATTGAAATTTTTTAAGTAGTTACAGAAAGAGGACATCCTATAGTTTTCTGTGTATCGGTTTTAGGTCATAAGGTTGAAACAGTGACACGTGGAACTTCGTACAAGTTCGCTCTACTAAACCAGTCTATAGTCAGGGCATCGTAGAGGATTTGGCATAAATCTTCCTTAGAGAATCCAATCTTGATCAGACTTGTGGGGTTAGAAAGAAGACTCAGAGGGTTACTGCAGGAAGAAATTTCAGACCTTGGATATCTGAAATTACAGAGACATAATAGATTCAATATCAAGCTCTTACAAAGTGAAAAAAGGTGTGTGGTTTTTTTAAAATTTTGCATAAGTTTGGTTTGAAAAATTAGTTTGAAGGAATTCAAAGGGCATAGTGAAGTATTATTATCATTAATTGATGCCCCAAAGAAAGAAAATGGAAACACCTAGTAAGAAACCTAAAATCTCTAGCATGACTCATGAAGAAGAGGAAGAAATGCAACATGATATATCAAAATTACGAGACCAAGTGCAACAAAATTCACTCTCACAAAAAGTAACAGAAGCTAATATGCATGGTTTAAAGAAATACATAGAAGCTAATATGTATGGCATGGAAGCTAAGATGGACGATTTAAAGAAATGCGTAGAAGCTAATATGAATGATGTGGAAGCTAAGATGAATGATGTGGAAGCTACAATGGATGGTGCGGAAGCTAAGATGGATGGTTTAAAGAAAGGTGTGGAAGCTAATATGGAAGATTTGAAGACAGATTTGACAAAGATTCTACAAGAAATTCTTACTAATGGTGAAAGGGTAGTAAAGAAAACTCATGATGAGAACAAAATAAATGTTAATCATGATTTCATAGACTCTAACGTTGGATTGAAGACCCACCATGTTACAAAGATCGATATGAGGAAGTTTGATGGCAAGGATCCTGTAACATGAATACTACAGATGGAGCAATATTTCGATCTCCATAATGTGAAAAACACACAAAAGGTACGCATTTCAACTTTATATTTGGAACCAAATCAATTTGTATAGTATCGATGGCTTTGCTCTCATAAACAAATTGTCACTTGGGCAATTTTTACGGATGAAATGATAGCACATTATGATGATACAAAAAGAAACACTTTTTTTATCCAATTGATAAATCTAAAACAAAAGGGTTCAATGATGGAGCACATTGTGGACTTCCAAAAATTGAATATAAGGGTAAAAGATATTCTAGAGGAGCATAGGATTGATGTGTTAATACAGACATTAAAGGATAACATCCAACATGATGTTCACCTTTGAGAACCTTATTCATTGGAGAAGGCATTCAGGTTGGCAAGAAAAATGGAAAGAAAAATTATGGAAACAAGGAAGCCTACCACTCACAATTATAAAGATGGAAGTGTTGTTGCCCGTAGCCTTCCACAACCAACAAGGTTGACACCACAACAATTGGAAGAAAAAAGAGCAAATGGGCTTTGTTACAATTGTGATAGAAAATACACTAACGGTCATAAGTGTGCTAAGAAGAAATTATTTTACAAAGATTGTGAGGAGGAAGAAGAAAAGGAACAAGAAACGCCAAAAGAAGAGGAGATACACCAGGAAAAAACCCTAGAGAAAGAAGAAATGAATCCGACCATATCTTGTAATGCATTAGCTGGAATTACCACTCCTCAAACTATCAAGATATAAGGGCATATCAAGAAAAAAAGGTAATAGTGTCGATTGATTCAGGAAGTACCCGTAATTTTTTTCATTGTAAGATAGCCAAAGAATTAAATTTCTTCCTATATCTAGCACCAGAGTGTCAAGTGATGGTTTCAAGTGGAGGAACCATAAAGTACTCTGGAAAGTGCCATAATATCAAGCTATCCATGGGAGAACATGTATTGAATTGCCCAATGCTTTCCATTCCAATGGGTGGTGTTGATGTTGTACTAGGAGTCCAATGGCTACAATCCTTGGGTACAATAGCTTTTAATTTTCAAGAACTTTTCATGAAATTTTCTTTAGAAGGAGAAGAAGTTGAATTAAGGGGTATCACAGGGAAACCGGGAAAGATAATCAGCTCTAACGGAATGACAAAGAGTCTAAAGAAATAACAATGAAGCATAATTGCACAATTATGTTCGCTAGAGGTTCCCACATCAAAATCATCTATTTCTCCAGATCTCCAAAAAATCTTGGACAATCATTCCAAGGTATTTGATACTCCCAAAGGCCTCCCACCTATTCATGATCATGATCATGCTATTCATTTGATTCTAGGAAGTTTTCCTCCAAACATCAGGCCTTACAGATATCTGTATGCCCAAAAGAGTGAAATTGAACGTATAGTTGTAGAAATGATAGAGGTCGGTATAATTCAACCTATTCAAAGTTGTTTCTTTTCTCCAGTAGTATTGGTTCACAAGAAGGATGGATAATGGCGCATGTGTCAATATTATAGGGATCTCAACAAGCTTACTATTAAAGATAAATTTCCCATTCCTATCAATGATGAATTATTAGATGAATTGCATGGATCAATTTACTTCACCAAGTTGGATCTTCATTAAGGATATCATCATATCAGAATAAGGACTAAAGACATTCCAAAAACAACATTTAGAACTCATGAGGGTCATTATGAATTTTTGGTCATGCATTTAGGCCTTACCAATGCCCCTTCTACATTTCAAGGTTTAATGAATTCCATTTTCAAACCCTTCCTTAGAAAATTTGTGTTAGTATTTTTTGATGATATACTAATCTACAGCAAGTCTTGGAAGGATAATGTTCAACATGTTGACAGGGTGCTCAAACTATTGGAGGAGGAACAATTATATGCAAAAAGCTCCAAATGTTTCTTTGGAGTACAAGAGGTGGAATATCTGGGTCATATTGTATCTCATGAAGGTGTTAAGGTAGACCCTATAAAAATTAAAACCATTGAATGGAAAATCCCCACATCCATAAAGCATCTACGAGGATTTCTCATGTTAACAGGATCACAATTTTGTTAAGAATTATGGGAGAATAACAACACCTCTAACAACATTATCGAAGAAAGATGCATTTTCATGGACTCTAGAAGCAACGAAGGCCTTTGAACATCTTAAAGAGGAAATGTGCCAAGCACCGGTCTTAGCTACACCGGACTTCACAAAAACCTTTGTTGTCGAATGTGATGCCTCACGAAATGGAATTGGTGTTGTTTTAATGCAAGATGAAAGACCCATTGCTTTCAAAAGTCATCCAATCAAAGGAAAGTATTTACACAAATCTATTTATGAGAATGAAATGTTGGCAATACTACATGCACTTAAGAAATGGCGACCCTACCAAATGGGAAGACACTTTAAGGTAAAAACGGATCATGATAGTCTTAAATACTTTTTAGAACAAATATTATCTTTAGAAGAGCAGCAAAAATGGGTCACAAAGTTGTTGGGTTATGACTTTGAAATCATCTACAAAAGAGGGAAGAAAAATGTTGTGGCAGATGCACTCTCAAGAAAGGATGAGGATGTGGAAGCATTTCTTTGTGCCGTTTCTATTATCCAACCAGATTGGATAAACGAAGCAAGGGATGAATGGAAGAATGGCAAAGAAGTGTGGGCACTCATTCAAAAGTTACAACAAAATCCCAGTACATCTGATACATTTAAATGGAAAAATGATTCATTATGGTACAAAGATCGGTTATACCTATGTAAGAATTCCCAACTCAAATAAAATATTCTTATGGAATTGCACAGCTCTCCCTTAGGAGGGCACTCATGCTTTATAAAAACTTACCACAGGGTTAAGAAGGAATTTTTTTGGGATGGCCTTAAATTTGATATTCAAAATTTTGTGGTAGAATGTTTGGTTTGCCAACAAAATAAAGTTGAAAAAATTAAGACCCTAGGCCTATTACAACCTTTATCCATTCCAAGCCAACATTGGGAGGAGGTTTCAATGGATTTTATCACAAGTTTACCCAAGTCCAAAGGAAAGAGTGTTATCGTAGTGGCAGTTGGTAGACTTACCAAGTATGCACACTTTTGTGAATTATCTCATCCATTTAAAGTGAGTACAGTTTCTACTGCATTTATGGAAACAATTCAAAAGCTACATGGAAACCTAAAGATTATTGTAAGTGACAAACATCTCATTTTCACGGGAAATTTTTGGACAAAATTATTTTATTGTCTTAGTACTCAGTTAGCTCATAGCTCATCTTATCATCCTCAATCTGATGGGCAAACTGAGATAGTAAACAAATGTTTGGAAGGATATCTTTGTTGCTTTGTATCTGATGAATAGACACAATGGGTCAAATGGTTGCCTCTCGTTGAATGGTGGTATAACACTTCCTTCTATACTGCAGCAAAAATGACCCCATTTATGGCACTTTGTGGATATCATCCACCATCCATCACATCATATTTAAGAGAAAATTCTATTGTTCAAGTAGTGGAAGATCATATCGAGCATCAACAGCAAGTTCTCCAACTCTTAAAGGATAACCTCACTGTGGCGCAGAATAGAATGAAACAACAGGAATATAAACATCGCAGCAAAAGAAGTTTTGATGTAGGTGATTAGGTATTCCTATGGCTAGAACCATATAAACAAATGTCCCTCAAGCAAGCTAAGAAGGATAATAAATTATCACCAAATTATTATGGTCCATACAAGGTGTTGCAAAAGATAGGTACTATGGCATACAAATTGGAGCTTCTTGCAGCATCCCAAGTGCACCCAGTTTTCCATGTTTCATGCTTAAAGAAGGTTTTAGGTGACAAGCTCCCGGTTCAAACAATATTTATAGAACTTGATGAGGAATGAAAAATCATATTGGAACTTGAAGCAGTCACAGAAACACGAACTCGATAGCTACGAAATCGATCAATTTCAGATTATCTCATCAAGTGGAAGAACTTACCCATTGAAGATTCCACATGGGAGGATGAGAATTTTATACAGAAGCATCCAGAACTACTCAAGCTTTGAGGAAAACACATTTTTGAAGGAGAGGGGCATGTTAGGTCCCTATAATACTAGTGATTCCCCCATTACTATTGTCTTTGTATCCCTTATTGTTATTGTTGTTCCTATTGTCACCATATTGTTATTATTGTGCCCCATTGAAGCCCACTATTGTTATTTTTGTGCCCTTATATTATTATTGTTATGTTGACTTTGGTTATATTATGACCCCTTAGACTCCTATATATAGAAAGGAGGTTTTGTCATTTGTATCATCCAAGAATCGTTCATTTGGGTAATGTAAAGGAGGTTGCACCCACAAAGAGGCTAATTTCTAAGGCGTTGATCTATTGTTTCTATCTTTTTCTGAGCTAGTTTCATAACAAAAAATGCATAATCAAGTATCCTATTGCTTTTCTATAAGTGTTGATTTCTAGCAATGGGATACAACATGGAGAAGGAAAAACAATAAGGTATAAACTATGAAGATACTTTTGCATCCACAACTTAATTTATTGCCATTTTTTTTAGTTTTCAAAGAAAATATTTAGGTGGTAAGTAGATATTTGGTAAGTCAAATATTTGGCAAGCCCACATACTTGGGAAGGAAGCTATCTCTGTTCATATTTTGAGCCAATGAAGAGCAGCAGAGTGAGTTAAAGAAAGAACAATATTTGTTTGGGTGGCTGGCCTATCACTTGGTGAGTTATCTTGATCAAAGGTCTTAGAATTCTTCCTTGAATTTCTAAAAGAAGAGAAGTTTAGGTTTTCCCCTATGGAGGATATTTTCCCTGGAATGGAGCCTATTTCTAGTGTTCTTGTTTGCATTTTGATTTTCTTTATTGGCATTTTCTTGATGATAAACACATCATAATAATAATGATAATGGATTGATCTAATATCACAAGAATTGTCAATGTAATAAGAGAAAACATATAAAAAATTGGTTTTCCCTAATTTTCTCAACATGGGATCAGAGTTAAGGTCATATGTATAAGGGAAATATTGAAGGTCACAAGAGGTCTCAAGGTTGGAAAAGAAGGAATTTCTCCTAGGCCGAAATTCTAGAGAAAGTAAAAATCCAAGTTCTGAGCATAAATCCAAGACCTTATCACTGTAATAAAAGCATTGTACTATTCAAAAGTAAGCAGAGGTGTCTTAAGCCTATTTTCAAGAAACTGAATAGTCAAGAAATACATCCTCTCAAGATCGAACTCATTGCTAATTGGATCATAGTTCTGGTCACTATACATAGCCCTATTATCAAGTATAGAAATGTAGACTTTCATTCAAAATCATTAAAGCTTGGAAGAGAAAAATATCGTTGTTTTCAAGGTTCCAAATAGCAACGATCTTCACAAAGATAAGTTGTTAGTTGAGATTGAACAACAAAGATGTGACGAAGCAAAGAAAAAAACCAAACCACCCAAAATTATAGTCCAAAGTAGCCCGGCGGGGATACAACGCTAGTATATTGACTCTTTACCCTAACTTGCCTTATGAATTCTTCCATATAGTACATATCATCTTTCAGGTACCATGTATGAACTTATTGGTCTCATGTTACCACCGACGAGTTGCTCAGTTCACCACCTGTAGCCGCCCATGACTAAACAATATATTCACATATGGATGAATAAGTCGTAGCCCATGACTAAAGAAATGAATCAAGAAGGAATGAATAGATTAAATAACTGATAACCATTCTAATACTCTCTTATTAATGCATAGATTGAGAAAAAAACGTTTTCATTTTAGGGCATAAATGGTCTCAATTGTGCCTAGATTAGGATTGTGACAATTTTTTGAAAACCTTATAATTGTAGGTGTTCAAGAAGGAATGTGGACTTACCATTTCTTAACCTTGGTGGCTAAACCCTCTAGCTACTATGGATTCTTGAAGGATTCCACACAAGAAAGGGAATTCCAAATCAAATGTAGGGAGTAGCCACCGAGAAACACTCAAGTAAATGTTGAATCGAATGTAGGGAGGAGTGACTGAGAAACCCACAGGTCTGCAAGAATCGAATGTAGGGAGGAGCCACCAAGAAACACTCAAGGGAACATCAAATAAAATGTAGGGAGAGGAGACACCAAGAAACCCTCGGATCTGCTACAAGAATCGAATGTAGGGAGTGGAGCCACCGAGAAACCCTCAGGTTTGCTGCAAGAATCAAATGTGGGGAGTGGAGCCACCGAGAAACCCTCAAGTTTGTTGCAAGAATAGAATGTATAAGGGAGCAGGGCCACTGAACATATCGAATGGATAAGGGAGAAGATCCCAAATGTATAATCGAGTGGAACCACCAAATGCATCGAATGTATAAGGGAGCAGAGCCATCGAGAAAAGTCACAATCTCTACAAAAACCATATGCAATGACAAGCCAAAAACATATATATTATCATATGCAATGACATGCCAAAAACATATACCTTGAGACGAGTAGGACTTAATAATAATGAATTAATAATATAATAAATAATATAATATGGTTTTGATTTAATAATATAATTTATAATGTAATTGTTAATTTCAAAAAAATAAAATCAACAACTATGTGATAGAAAATAATGATTAATTTTATTAATTAATAATCAATTTACACTAATGGTTACATTTAAAAAAAAAAATTCATGTAATTTGAATTAGTAGAGGTAGCCTTTAGTTGATAATTTTACCAATTATTATAAGTTGTCTTAAATCACTCTCATTAATACATAGTCAATCCATCTTTTGGTGAGTAGAAGAGAATCTTGAAACAAATAATGTCAATTCATGGCATTCAATACTCAATAGAAGGTGTTATTTAACCATAAGAATCAATGACTCATAATATGATAATCTTCATGTATTTCCTTGTGATTTGATCTATAAACCTCTACATTGGCTTACAAATATCAGCATAGTAGCCTTCAAACATATCTTGCAATTGATCCCTACAATGCATTTTCCAATCATCCTAAAATTCCTTGAAATTTCCCTGGATGAGCACTTCCCATTCAATCACAAGGTTAGTTTCCCATGGGGCATAGAATAGACATTGATGGGGTGTATGGTTAAGTCATTTCATGATGTGAAGGTCACCAGTTCGAAACTCTGTGGGAAAAAAATCCAATCATGTTATGGGATGGTGCGGCCCAGGCCGGGTGTGATCCCTGGGTGATTTTGATGACTTAGATGCCCTTGGGTCACAGTTTCTCAAGACACAAGTCAATCCTGATGTAAGCTTTGGAGAACTTAGACCACTTGACAAACAAAACAAAAAAAACAAGGTTGGTTAACTGATAATATATGAATATTCAAGCACTTTCTTATGACATTTCCCTTTGGTTGATTGTGAGCGCCATAGATACACTCTACTATATACAATGTATATGAGATAATTATATGCAAAACCAATTGTAATTTACAAAGATTACAATTTCTCAATAATAATATTCATTAAATTCCAACAACATGTTGTGCCTGGAAATCCAAGTAAGACATAAAATGAGAGAGAGATCGTGGTGCCTCCAGCGAAGTTGTAAATTCAACCTGAGAACAAGTTACAAGTCAAACCTGAGAGAAATATGAATAAAAAAAACATTAAAAAAATACAAAAATTAGTGAACATGGTGCCTCCAAGTAGGAGGATCCACATGAAGAACAACCAAAGAAGAGATGTTTCCTCCTCACGAAATGAGAAGATGAAAAATAAAATGAGAAATTGATGTTTAAAGGGATGTTGAGCGTATATCATCTTGGAAAGCTCCATTACATGGTTTGGCACCCATCATGGCACTAGCCATCACAATTTTATGATAGGGAGACCTAATTGATAGCGTTATGATAGTGGTGGCATTATAGTGGACTAGAGCATTCTAGTTATGTGAAATGCATTACAGTGTCAAACCTATGAGTAGTTAGAAGATGCGAAAGCAGAGGATTCTAAAGGATTTAAAAGGAACCAAGTTAGAGGATACCAAATTAGAAATCATTTCACAATAATGACTTGTTGGGTGCGGGATCCCCCAAGGGAAGTTTTGGGGCTAAGAGCCCAGATTTTTATCAAAGATTGTAATTCTGATGTAAAGACTCTGCATTTTGTGGGTACAGAGCGCGTAGTTTATAAAAGAGTCATATGGTTGTCCACCCTTAGTTTTGTTATTGTAATGTCGGCTGTAGAAATCTACCCATGGTCTGTGGACCATGGGACATGGACCATGGGATTGTATAAATAGAGTGAGGCTCTAAGTAGTTAAGACATCAATTGAGAAGAAGAGATGAACATATGATGTATGCGAGATAGATCTATGGAGCATAGTCTAGTTTTGGGTCGTAGAGTAGGAGAAGGCTCTGCAGCTGAGTGCACAAAGGCCTAGTAGTCATCCACTGAGTGCGCGGACCCCTACAACTAAGTGTGTAGGGCGAGTCGAGTTTGTAACAGTTGGATGTATTAATAAAGAGAAGTTTCCTATCATTTCTATGTATTTATTTCATGTTTTATGCATCTGTTATCTTGGGTATGAAATTCACTTCTAATACTCATATGATGTGTGAATGTGAATAATTGTATTGATTAAGTAAATGCAAGATAGAATATCTATTTACGCGAAGTTAACTAAGATATGTTAAGAAGATAAGTAGTACACGTGGTGTAGTTTGGGGAAATAGTGCAGTTCGTTTCCCTAGCAGCGCAAAGCATCTTAGCCCTTGGTTAGGATTGCGCAAAAGATGATTATAACAGATCGTGAAGGTATTGAAGGTTGGAACAATGTGTGAAACAACTGATCTAGATTTAAACAGGAACACAACAAATTACAGAGATAACCATAAACACAGAGATGCAGCGGAAATAATACTTCATTTCATTAAAATAAAATACTGAAATATGCTTACAAACAACAATGGAAATAAACCAGCTAGGGTGATAGTAGCTTATCTCTAAGAAGAGATGTGGTGGCTACATGCCTCTGTGCTATCTTACAATGAGGCTCGAAGACCTATTTATTGTTGAGAAATAATGGAAAACCCTAAACATCCAAAAACCTAACCCTAGAAGATGAAATGCCAAAGTGTGGGCCCTGTTTGGGTAAATTGGTACATCAACTTCTTGGGGTCATAACTTTGGTATACAATCTCTGTTTGACAAGCACAGTGTCTCGTTAGAAAGATCTATCCGAGAACTAAAACTTTGAGAAGAGCAACATCAGTCCGTGGACCCATATTGCTCCCAATTTTCCCAAAAAACGTCGTTTAGGGCCTCAAAATGGCTCCGGAAGTTCAGGACCCGAAAAAATCCTAAAAATAGTAAACTGTGCTACAATTAAGGAAATTAAAAAGCTGAAAGAAACAATGGTGGGGGTCCAAGTGGACTTGGTAGGTGGCCACCAATATCCACCTGGATCATTCCTCCCCCATTAGGAAGCAATGGTCCCCATTGCGTTGAGTTCCTCCATGAGATGAGGAAACTTTTGCTGAACTTGGTCCCTGGTGAGCCACTTGCCCTGGTGAAGGAGTTGGCCTGCTTTGACAACTCGATACAATTGGATATTTTGTTGGTATGTGTGTTTGATCTGTGTGTCCATGATCCGATCAGTTGTAGATTGTTCCATGCAATCTGGAAATAACTCTGTGGGTGTGAGTTGTTCTGCAATGTTGGATGTGTCTAGTAATGGTGGAAAGTATGGTCGAAGGTGGTCCACATTGAACACTGGGTGCAGGCCAAGGAATGGAGGAATGTTGAGCTCAAATGCATTGTCTCCCATAGCCTTGGTAATGATGTAAGGATCATATCGGAGTGGTCTGAGTTTTCGATAGGCTCCGATAAGGCATTCCATTTGCAAATGCAACCAGAATTTTTCACCCACCTAAAACTTGTGTGGCACCCAATGTTGATCATGTCGTTGCTTGTACTTGGCATTTGATTTCTCCAGAATGTCATGTACCTGCTAGTGAATATTTTGGATGTGCTCAATGAATATTTTTTCCTTATCTTTTTTGGACTAGACATGAGCCGAATCTATGTGAGTAGCTACAAATGGCATGGCCACATCAATGGGACATAGTGGCTGGAATCCCAAGCCCACCTGAAATGGGTTGTGGCCAGTCAAGCTGTGGAGAGCCCGGTTGTAGTTGTGTTGAAAATAGGGGAGGCTCTCGTCCAATGTGCGTGGATGCTTTGAGTTGTAAATGCGCAGAATGTGTACGATCATCCTATTGACAACCTTTGTTTGGCCATCAGTTTGAGGATGGAAGGCTGTGGACTTAGTGAGTTTGGTGTCACGCATCGACTAGAGACTGGACCAAAATGTGCTGAGGAACCTTCTGTCCTGATCTGAGATGATAGACTGTGGGATCCCAAAGTGTACCCACACTCGTTCAAAGAAGAGTTTATCAGTGGCTTCTGTGGTGATATTCTTCTTGCAGGCAGCCATAATGGCCATCTTCGAGAACCTGTCAACAACCACAAAAACACAGTCATTTCCATGCTTAGTTGAAGGAAGGCGTGACATGTAATCCATGGAGATGGATTCCCAAGGTCAACTAGGGCTAGGCAATTGGGTATAGAGGCCTTGCTTCTTGATCGTCGATTTGGAAATGGCACAGGCAGTGCATGATCTGATGTACTTCTCAACATCCTGTCGAAGATTCGGCCAATAGAAATACTTTTGCAGTACTGCCACCATTTTCTCGACCCCGAAATGTCTAGCAGCCCGACTGTAGTGTGCTTTCCAAATAATCTTGGCACGCTTGCTTGAAGGAACACAAAGGTGACCCAGGTGGCATAACAGGGCATCCTGGAGGTGAAAATCTAGAACATGTTGACCCTCCAAGAGTGTCTGGTATGTGTGGCCGAATTCTGGGTCGCTTTTGTAGATAAGTGGCCAATGAAAAGTCTCATGCCCACAAGAGTTGAGCACAGTGGTTAATGCCATGATCGGTGGTCGAATGAGGCAATCTGCAAAATTATTGGTGCTACCTTTCTTATACTTGATATTCAAATGGAACTGTTGCAGGTATGTGGACCACTTCTGATGGCGATCATTCTGAAATTTCCCTTGGGTCTGTATAAACTGCAGGGGTCGGTGATCTGTGTGGATGACTGTTTCCTTCCCCAAAATGTAATGCTTCCATTGTCGGCAAGCCTACACAATGGAATACATCTCTTTGTCATAAGTGGGTACTTCCAAACTGTGTCTGAAAGTGTCTCACTGTGATATACCACTGGATGCCTGTGTTGAGTAAGGACTACCCCAATAGCATAGTCAGAGGCATCTGTCTCAACCTCAAATGGTTGTTGGAAGTCTGGTAATGTGAGCACTGGTGTCATACAAAGGCGATGTTTCAACTCTGTGAATGCCTTTTGTTGAGATTTAGACCAAAATAATTTTGCTTTCGCTCCTCCCTTGGTGACTTGACTCAAGGGCCAAGTGATATGAGAAAATCCCAAAACGAACCTGCAGTAGAAGTTGGCAAGACCTAGAAAGTTGCGGAGCTCTGTCAAAGTTGTTGGAGATGGCCAATCTCGAATGACTTGGATCTTGGCTGGATCCACATGCACCCCTTGTTCATCAATAATGTATCCTAGATACTGAACCTGGGTCATGCCAAAAGTGCATTTCTCCAAATTGACACATAACTTGTGTTGCCGCAGTGTTTGGAGTACCTGTCGGATGTGGTGGAGGTGCTCTTCTCAAATCTGGTTGAATATCAAGATGCCATCCAAGTATACCACTACAAATGAGTTGGTGAATGGCCACAAGACGCCATCCATTAGCCTCATGAAGGGTGCAGGAGCATTCGTCAATCCGAAAGGCATAACCAACCATTTGAAAAGGCCCTCCTTGGCTTAGAAGGCAGTCTTCCACACATCGAAGGGTTCGATTGGTACCTGGTGATATACTAACTTCCAATCGATCTTGCAGAAATATTTTGGCCCCTTCAGTTGGTCCAAGAGGTCATCAATCCGTGGGATCGGGTACCTACTACGAACAGTGATCTTGTTCAGCGCCCGATAGTCAATACAGAGTCTCCAAGTCCCATCCTTCTTCTGTACCAACACGATCAGCTCCCATTGGGCGATGAACTTGGATGAATGTGACCTTTCTGCAGCAGCTCCTGAATCTACCTTTTGATTTCATCATTCTCCAGAGCAAAGCACTGATAGATTGGTCCATTGGGCAGCGACGCACCTGGGGTTAGATCAATGGAGTGCTTGACCTAACAATGCAGAGGAACCCCTGTGGGGGAGGTGAAGATGTCCTCGTACTCCTCCACGACCTTGTTCATCTATAGTTTTTGTGCGGAGGGGCCCTATCTGGAGGTCTTGGCCATCGTCTTCTTCTCTCCTTGAGGGCATATCATCAGGAAAACAAATTTCCCTATTTTGGAAACAATCTTACTGCATTGTTTTGCAGTAACCAAAGAGATGGCAGTAGGCAGTGCTACCTCGGGTATCCTGTACAACTTATTTCCCAAAGTAACAATAACAGCATGGGACCTTGATTCATACATAGCATGTCACTTCCAAAAGAATGGTTGTCCTAATAATACATCACAAAATTCAAGGGGAGCAATGTAACACAATAACTCATCCATGAAGGGCTTGATGTTGTATGGAAGGCGACATTGCTAGCTCACGCGAAGATCCCGTCCTTGGTGAAGCCACCCGATGGTGTACTGTTGTGGATGTGTTGTGGTTTGTAAGCCCAACCGCTTCACGACCTCTACCGAAATGAGGTTCTTTTGGCTCCCACTGTTG
Source organism: Pinus tabuliformis (assembly GCA_031772625.1). NCBI lineage: Eukaryota > Viridiplantae > Streptophyta > Pinopsida > Pinales > Pinaceae > Pinus > Pinus tabuliformis. The sequence continues at coordinate 236,764,526 of CM062814.1, read as the reverse complement.
ACAATGAAATGTAGCGGGGAGCCCTTTACCCACATCTGGGAGTGGAAGAGACGCTTCTCCTCCTCGGGATCTTCGAGTTCCTCCTTCTGGATATTCGTGGTGGCAATGGTGGCATTAGACTCCGCATCGATAATCTGCTTCCCTTTGTCATTCCCCTTGTTGGGTTCTAACTCAGAGTCAGAACATACATCTGATTTAGAAACCTTTAGCTCGGCCACCAGTGACTGCTTGGCCTGACACTCACTTGTGTTGTGAGTGGAGCTCTTATGGAACTTACACCACTTTCCTGTGTCCTTTTTCGCCTTCACGGTGATGTTCTTTGCTTGTAGCTTTGGCGGGTTGTCTTGGGCCGCTCTACCTTGGCTTTGTCCTTTGTTCTACAGTTTGGGGGCACCTTTCCCTTGCTTCGGATTTGTAGATCCAAAGTCTCGCTTCTTCTGTTTAAACTTTTGCTAGACCTTGATGGCATATCGGTATGTCGTGCTGAGTGAGGGGATGTTTAGGAATTCTATTTATTCCTGGATGTACCTGTGCAGGTAGCCACGGTATTTGAGTACCAAATGCTGCTCTGAATCCTTGATACCCAACTTTGTGCGAAGGGTATGGAAAACATTGGTAGACTCTGGCACATCTTGGTCCCTTCCCTGCCGCAGCATGGTCCACTTTATGTATTGATCCTCATAGCTTCTGACAGGGTAGTACTACTCCTTGATGGCATCTCGGAATGAATCCAAAGTGGGTGCCACTGAAAATAGTGAGCTTGTACTTTCATCCTTTTGCTCGCAGTAGGTTTCCCACCAGTCCTTGACGTGGGGGGCTGCTTTGAGAAGAGCGAAAATAATCTTTTCCCGACTGGAAAAATCATGAATAGAAAAAGAACCCTCTAGGATATTTAACCATTTATCAATGGCATCTGCGTCTATCTGACCCTCGAATATGGGGATTTCAAAATTAACTTGTACCTTAAACGATGTGGCATTTCCTGAGCAGCTGTTGGAATCCGATGTGTCGCCCTTGGGTAGCCGTTGAAGGATCTGGGCAAAGTTCTCCATCATCACGTTCCTTTGTCACTCGAGGGTTTCTTCGAGTAAGATTTTGATAGGATCTCCTGTCCCCTCGTCTTTCTTTTCATCCGCCATGGGAGGTCGTTGGGATTTGTGAGGCTGGGCTTGCAAAGGTTCGACCGGTTCAAGCCCTAACTCCTTATTTCCCGACCTCATTGGGGACATGCAAAGAAAAATAGAGAAAAAAGCAGACCACTTTGATACCACTGATCTGGATTTAAACAGGAACACAACAAATTACAAAGATAACCATAAACACAAAGATGCAGTGGAAATAATACTTCATTTCACTAAAGTAAAACACTGAAATATGCTTACAAACAGCAATGGAAATAAACCAACTAGGGCGATGGTAGCTTATCTCTAAGAAGAGATGTGGTGGCTACATGCCTCTGAACTATCTTACAATGAGGCTCGAAGGCCTATTTATTGTTGAGAAATAATGGAAAACCTTAAACATCCAAAAACCTAACCCTAGAAGATGAAACGCCAAACTGTGGGCCCCGTTTGGGTAAATTGGTACATCAACTTCCTGGGGCCGTAACTTTGACATACGATCTTCGTTTGACGAGCACAATATCTCGTTAGAAAGATCTATCTGAGAACTACAACTTTGGGAAAAGAAACATTGGTCCATAGACCAATTTTGATCCAATTTTTTCCCAAAAATACGTCTTTTATGGCCTTAAAATGGCTTCGAAAGTTCAAGACCCTAAAAACTGCTAAAAATAGTAAACTGTGCTACTATTAAGGAAACTGAAAAGCTGAAAGAAATAATGGTGGGGGTCCAAGTGGACTTGGTAGGTGGCCACCAATATCCACCTGCATCAACAACCTACGTGAAGACAAATCTAGTTGGACTAAATCGACATCTCAGACATCTCAAGGGTGCGGAAACTTGGTTCCAGCATCCCCCCATACTGCTTCAGGTGAGACTTCAGTCCGCGCTCCATGGGATGATGCCAAAAGGGCTAGTAGTATAGGGATTTGTTTGGATAAATAACTCTGAACCTGGGTCAGGCCCCCATAAGCCAACAAATCGTTCCGTTGCTGGGACCAAAATTTGCATAGAGATGTCTGATGTCATATCATTGGAATCCAACTAAGAAGGAAATTCAAGGCTGGTTGGACAAAAGAATTCACCAGTTCGTGGCACAGGAGAACAGGAACCCATGACTGTCAAAAGAAGAGTGATTATACTGCTACCTATACACATAGATCCACAAAATCTTCTTCGTGTCCTTCCCTGCTGAGCTATATGAGTGGATCGCGAAGCTAGAAGATAGCCAAGGAAGGTGGAAACTTGACGGTCCTATTGTGTGGACCCTAGAGTTAGTGCAAATATTGGAAGCATTGGAGAATACAATCGCACGCATTATTGATCATTGGCTTAATCGTATTATAGGAGGATTCATTATTGAGTTCGTAATTGACACCTCAGTTAGCTATAGTGAGGCAGAGCGACGCTTTCTCAAAGGACCGTGAGGTAAGTACGTAAAGTCTTTGAATACTTGGATTAAAATGCTATTGTGCAAAAAGAGGGTTATGCAGTTACCTTGATGTTCAGGGCTATGCGAAGTGGAAAAGCTTACAGGAATGAAGGACATAAGGGACCAGAAAATACTCCCTTGATTTCACCTACGCGAGGGGACGAGGAAGAGCTTGCGAAGGTCTCTCCGTGAAGTGCAATCCATATGATAAGGCAAAGAATTCCATGAATACCACCTCCACCCACACTACCACCAGCTTCACCACCATCACATCCATCTTCACCTGTACCACCTCCACCACCACCGTGAGCAATGTGGCAAGCAAAGTGAAGTTGCCTGTGTTCAAAGGATTGGGAAATGAGGATCCAGACCAATTCTTGTTCGTGGCAAGGGATGTATGGGAAGCACAAGGAGTTACAGATGATAATATAAATAAAATGAAACTGGTTAGCAACCTGCAAGATCACACGCTGACCTGGTATATTAAGCACTCCAATGATAATCCAAATACGGGAATCGCGGATATCCAAGCAGCGCTAAATAGATAATTTAGCAAGTCGAAGTTTGAAGCACAATCGATCATTAGATTCAAAGAGATCACGATGCTATGAGGTGAGACTCCTTGGGAGCTAGATTAGAGGCTGAAATGTATGCTTTGCGAAGCTAATATGAATATGATGGATGGACAACATCACGAGTGGTTTGTAGCTTCGCTAATGCCACATTTAAGGAGTGCACTATCACAGTAGAAGATAACGACTTAGGTGGAGGCCTTAGAGATTTCTATGAGGCTACATGAGACCCCGATGCAGGATCCTAACTTAAGAGCTCAGCAGATCCACACGCAACAGAAGAATTTATGTCTTGAGATGTAGAGTCTGAAATAGGATAGGACAACTCGACCAAAAGTGCGCGAAGAGGTATGGTGTGTAAAATGCAAGGGTTAGGGCTATGACAAGGACCACTGCTCAGTTTTCAAAAATTACCTTGCAAGAGGAGAAACGATGCCTTTAAGGTTGGAGGCACAAGCAGGACTTAGCTCGGTGTGTGCTTTGTGGTGCGTGATTTGTCAAATAGCTGGAAAACATGCCACAGACAATTGTCACTTGTTGCATAAGTATATGCAATGTTCGGAACAGTTGTTCTGCAACTTTTGTAGGTCAGTGGGACACGATGAGTGCACTTGTAGAAGCTATGACTTAATGATGGATAGAAATCCCACCTACATAGTTCAGGCTAAAATGTGGCCCCTTGATCAGACTGCAGGAATGCCGCAAATAGGATTTCAGGCACGCAGACAAGGCCGAGGCAGAGGAGGACCTGGAAGAGGTCACGGACAGTTGATATGCTACAATTATGGAGGGCTAGGACATTATGCCCATGATTGCACAAATCCAATGCGCACGTTGTGTTTGTATTATATCTTGTTTGATCATGAGATAGAAGATTGTCCTACACTGATAGCTAGGATACATGACAAAGGAGTGCTACCGCCTCCCTTGACTCAGAACCTATAGATGATGAGGTATGAGCCGCGCAAGGAAGATCTGAATGTGAACATTGTGCTCCGAAGTGGAATCACGATAGGAGATGACAAAGGCAAACAACCAAAATATAGTACTTAGGTTTGCAAAGCTCCGGCGAAAGAAGCGGAGTTTGATTTCGAGCGCAATCGGGAAACCTTCATGGAAGCTAATAAGAGCTTCATTGATGCCTCCACTTTAGGAAGCAAAGATAAACCAGAGTCGGAGATGGACCCATCTGTGCTCACAACATTCCTATAAACATGTATGAAGCTACTGCATGACAGTAATGCAGTGAAAGGATTATAGGAACTCATTAACAAATGCGCTAGGACCGCACCAGGAGAACCATGCATAGTCAGGAAGATCAAAAAACATAAAACAAGGACAGGAAGAGAAATGAGACTTACCGTGCATATCGGATCAATTCATCCTGGATTTAGGATCAGATGCGAATTTTCTGCCTAAGTAAACATGGGAGCGAACCAATAGAAAATAATACCCATGGGGCGATTGCAGAGAATAACTGTGGATATTGAGGGAGCGAGTGCGCTGGCACACTTTGAAGTGATAGAAATTGTTGATGATAGCAATCCCTACCCTGCGCTCTTAGGAATTGATTGGGCCACTGACATGAACGGGGTGATCAATCTGAAAAAGCGAAAAATGATTTTTGAAAAGAAGTCGCTATGCGTAATTGTACCCCTGAACCCTGTTGAAGGATCGTGCCATACAGAGCCAGCTATGCGCTACGCCCACGAGATGGTGGGGTACGCACAAAGGAAGTTTTGAAAATTGGCGCGAATGTAGGGGAATGATGCGCACACGATTTAGGAAGCCTAGGGTACGACTGACAGATAAGTACAATGGACAAGATGGTCCGCGCGCACATCTGGCCAGGAGGATGTAGGCCTATGGAAAAGAGCCCCAACCTGTGTGGATGCACATGTACTCCATGCTGAAATACATGGTCAATAAGCATGTGTTGGGGGCGGGGGGGTGGGAGCTCACAGATGGCTCTTAATGTTGGGAAGACATTATGCAGGAAGATAAATCATGCAAAATATTTTATGTGGAGAAGCATTCACGAAGGTATGCAACGCGCTGAACAAAGTATGCAACGCGCAGCGAAGTGATTGGGACCTGCCTGTTCCTGCAGTATTATGGGCTTACAGGACGACATGCAAGAAAATGACGAGACATACACCTTTTAGGCTTGTCTATGGAGTGGAAGCCATAATGCTTATCGAATACATCATGCCTAGTCTGCACATAGTAGCGTTCACAGGTATGACGGATCGCAGAGCCCTCGAGGAGAGGCTTGCGCAGTTAGAGGAGCTCAAGGAATAATGAGTTTTGGCTGGATTTCACCAGTAGGTCCAAAAGCAACACGAAAAGGCTTGGCATGATCGACATATTAAGTTGCGCACCTTTAAGGTGAATGATTTGGTGTTGTTGTTGTTTAGTCAATTTAGTGTTGTCTAAATTGCTAGTATTAATTGTCAACCCGGGGCTCGTAAGCTGATGAAGTGAAGGTGTACTATATGTACTTAAGTAACCTCTTAGAGTTTTCTTATCGTTGGGGGGTGTTGTTGTGGTTAATTATATTCCTAAGATGGAATGATGATTTATAAACAAGTGAGTGATGGTGTGTGTGTAGTGTGAATCCTAAATGAGTGAGAGTGTGTGATTAGTGATTTCTAACTACTTGCTTGAAAGGAAATGCTTGAAAGGAATAAGTGAACTGAAATGACTTGAAATAAAATTGAAAGCAAATGACCACTTCCAATGGCACTAGACACCGTTCAAGCTGCTGCTAATAAAAGAAAAGAAAGTCACTTTTAAAACCCAAAAATAAAGATTATCTCTCTCTAACTCGATGCTTCAAAGCACATGTACTGTGTAAAGCACGGATAGAAAGTAGCTTAAGTTGAATTAGAAAAGTGAGAAAAATCTGCTTGAAAGACTAATGATAATGGTTTGCTCTTTCTAATTCTCTACTTCAGCCATATGTACTATGCAAAGTATGATTAGAAAGTAGTGAAAGAATAGTCTAAGAAGCACTTTAAAATCAAAACTCTACTTTAAAGACTAGTAGTAATATTTTTCTCTTTCTAACTCTCTACTTCAGCCATATGTACTATGCAAAGTATGGTTAGAAAGTAGTGAAAGAATAGTCCAAAAAGCACTCAAAACTGACTGCAGGTTAGTGATATTCTGATCTTAAAAGATAACAGTTTATGATGAAGATCATTCATGTGTTAGCAGCTCTTTGAGAAATAAGATTAAAAAGCAGCTATAAAAACAAAAGCAGCATTTGAATTTGTCAACTTCAAATACCATTAGTTTGTAAAGCAAACACACACACATAAAAATAAATCCCGGGCTAAAAGAAACCTGCAAAGAAATAACACTGATCAGCTTGAAAGAAAGGAAAACAAGTAAATGAAACTATACATGCTTAAGGAAATGAATAAGAAAATAAAGAAATACTGCACATAAAATACTTTACAGAGGCTGAGATGAGCAGGGGCCCTCTATTCATTCAGCCACAAGAAAACTCAAAGATCTGGAAACTTCAAAACAGTGCTATGTCTGTTCCTCCATTTGCAAAAAGTGTACAAAACAGAGTGCTAGGATAGCACTAAAAAAACAGAGTTCACAACGCTCTTAAATTTAACACAAGTTCAGAAATTACAACTAATAAAAAGTCTGATGAGCGTACGCAAACGCAGCTATTTATAGAGGTTTCTAAGATAGCCTACTCGTACAGCTAATTAACTGAAAAACAACAAACAGTCATGCGTATTTATGGTCCCTGGACACATCATACGGCTGCGTGGATGAGTTTAATGCTTCTGTCGTCATGGGTAATGAATCCCATGTTGGATCATGTCCCCTGCCACCTGTAGAACGTGGACAAGTCACCGTTTAAGATGACGTGACCAAGCAGCTCACAATCACCGTTAAACAGCCTTGAGTTGACCGTAACTTGACCAGCTTTGACCATGGGTAAAGATGACGTGGATGGCTGGAAAAATGGAACAGGAACCTCGAGCACGTTGATACCTAAGTGCCCATGTGGCTCATCTGGCAAACCGACACGTGGAACATTGCGTTTAACAAAAAGGCTGCAGGATCTTCAGATAGCTGCAGGATCGTCAGATAGCTGCGGGATTCCTGCAAGTAAGTCAAAATCTAAACAAATAGTCATTCATTAGCAAAACTTGCTTGATCATGCTTAATGACACCTAATGTAATGATCTGGGTGGTTTTATGGTGAAAATGAGGCAAAAGTGCATGAAAGATAAGGAAAAACTGAGGAAAATGGTAGACAAGTAGGTGTAGAATAGAGGCTCTACAGTTGTATGATAGTAAGTCCAATAAATTCCCAGGGAAGCTCAGAATGCATTTGCTGGGCCCGTATGTTATTAAGGAGATCACAGATGGTGGCGCGATGTAGTTGGTAAAGTTAAATGGAGAACTCTTCCCAAGAAAACTCAATGGCAGTCATTTGAAGACATACATAGGGGGCTCAGCCATCTGACTAGCTGATAGAAGCACAGTCTTAGTGCTCCAGGTAGCTGAAAGGAGGTGCGGGACTATAAAATACTATGCCCGAGGACTGCACGATGTCAGGGTTGCGCATAGTAGCAAAGTGTCACAGGGTCTGCGATGGCACAAGGGTAGCTGCATTTCCACATAGGTCGGCTAGAAAGTGACCATTACAATCACTATTCATGATGTGATGCTTGGTTTGAGACCAAATGGAGCGGGCAGCAGGCATTTAAGGCGAACTTTATGGGCTATATTCTTGAAAATCTGCCGCCAATTGAGCATTAATGGACCAAATGTGGGGGGAATGGTCGAATTCAAATTTAAAAGGTGCTATAAATTACAAAGGGTTGTCTAGAAAACAACACTTGGCAATTTGAGCACTGATTTGTTGCACGCATAGACATTCATGAACCCAGACTTGTTCGATCTTCTGAAGGCGAATTCGTTGCTTGAGCAATTACCCGAGATGTTGAGAGAATTATGGAATCACACTATGGTAGCACCTGAAGAAGCCATGGATACTAGAGTAATGACTGCCAAGGAAGCCACGTAGGCCATTACGAAAGTGGAAGCCCCAGAAAGTGTCAAGATAGTCACAGAAATCCCTAAATCGCCACGCACGTCAAGACCGAAGAAAGACAAGCAGGCCATGGTACCGGTGTGCATATCACCTAGGAATCTGTTAAGAATTAAGCTTACCATGGAAGAAAAGGGGAAGGCTATCAATTTGGAGGCTGATGAGGAGGAAGAATTTGAAGAAATCCTGGTAGAGGAGGATGATGTAGAAATGGACGTTGAAACCCAGGGTGCAGACCCTCTTACCAAGTTGCCCACATATGTTCCTCTGTGGAAGGGTAAAGCGAAGGTGCCAAAAGATATATATGAGAGAAAGAGCTCTCTACAGACTCCGCTACTCCCTGATGACATTATTTTTGAAGGAGTGCACTTGGGACAAGTGCCCGTGCTGAAGTTTGAGGATTGGGATCTCGCGGACCATAAGAAGTTCCCACATCTCGTGACCGTGCAGCTCATGCACCAGAAGAAAGACGCACTAGCCAGAATCATAGAATTGGAGCCACGTAAATGGCTGAGAGGAGTTGAGAAAGCAGGGTTGCTAAACCTACTCTAGGTGTCACATTACCATCACACCCTAGTGACCATTTTTGTCATTAGGCAACTGCTTTGCCTGGTACATGATGGGTGCTTGTGGCTGGAGGAGCCCATCCCCATCATAGACCATTTGATTCACAAAATTACTTGGCTCCCTTGCAAAGGGGAGGACCCAGCAAATATCTTGGAGGGAAAGAGTGATGGTTTCTGCCATCGTGGAGGCCATGAAGAAGAAGTTTAAGCTCGAGAAGAAGAAGAGAGGGTCGCCATTTCTAGCATCAAAAACCCTGCGGTTAAAGTTGCAGCGTAGATATTGGCAGGGAAGGTTATGCAGAAGTGTCACGCAGATAAGGTGCCTGCGTCGGTGGTTGCACTAGCAGTACAATGCACAGAAGGGGTCCAGTTCAACTAGGAAAACTACTTATGCAGAGAGTTCCATGAGAACTTCTGCGAGGCATAAGAGCATGGAAAACCTTTTCACTATGTGTGGCTTCTGTTGTCCATAGTACTGGTGGCATGGGAATTGCCCGAAGATAGCCATTTTCTGACAATAGCACAGGACCTTCCAGAGGCAGCAAAGTACGCTTCGCTGTGGACAACCAGGGATGCACAAAGGATAAGGGACAAAAAAATATTTTGGGCACTCATGCAGATGAACATTAGAATGGGGATTAATCGCAAGCCACGATTATCACCCATGGTCTACAACAGTGTGCACAGCTTCACGAAGTTCAAGGCAAATTTTCACCATTTCTACATCAAGGCGTGGAAGGACGTCGTGAAGATGTGGCGCGAGTTACCCTATCTAGCAACAGATGATGTCATATTCGCGGTCCTTGAGTCATGGCCACCAGAGTGGCGCTCCCCAACCAGCTCCGTGGTGGAAGCAAAGAAATCCACCACGTAGCAGGAAAGGGAAGAGGTGAAACTGCAGATGGCGCAGTTGGCAGAAAAGCACAGAAACAAAGTAGTAGTAGCTAAGGCCCAGGCGGCGCGCGACGCTGTGAAGTTGGAAGATGAACAGAAAAGGGTATCAGAAAAAGAGCACAAAGGACAGAAGTCACCTTCGCCTGATCTGGAAATTGATACAGAGCAAGGTGGCATTGACCCATAGACACCGTCCACTCAGCTAAAACTTCTGTGCCCAAGAGAGCAGGTGGGGCCGCGAAAGAAGTCGAAGGCTTCAAATACTTAGTTTGACCTAATCACCCTCACTAAGGGGTATCTACATGAAATGGGCGAGATGATGAGGGATGTCACTGCGGAGGCCCTCCAGCAGTTTGAGGAGGAACACCAGATGGTGTTGGGGGATTTCCGGGCACAAATACAGGAGTTGTAGGTGCGCACTCAATAGGTTGGCATTGTTTCAACCAGCCTCATAGTAAGCACGTCCGCGGCCAAGGAACTATTGCATGCCCGAATGACCAACACCATAGTGCTGCCAGATGGAGCACTCATTATAGAAAATGAGGCCAACAGGCCTATGGTTAGCGAGTTGAAGGGAATCAAATTAAATGTAGTTGCGCTCCCTCAGGAGACACTCTATATTTTGCAAGATGGAGTTACTGTAGAACTACAAGCCAAGGAGGGTCACGCGCTCCAGGTAATGAGCGAGTAGCACATCAACATTGAACAGTTGAGCCTGCATCGCGGCGAGGTAGTGTCACAGAATAGACAAATGGTGTAGGTGGTGGAGGAAGCCTACCAGATGGTCTTGAAATTAGCCATCCAAGTAGAAGAACGAGTGGAGGCGTGTGCCCAAAAATTAACAGCAGGCGTGTGCGAGGAAAAGGAAGAAATAGCCAGGGTTCAGCTAGAGCTAAATCTTCAGATAGCAGAACTACCATTGAAGGTGCAGCCTTCAACTCCACCGGAGGTTAAGGAACAATGCACCATTGCAATTACGGCAGCAATAGCGGAGGTTAACAGTGCAGTGACAAACTGCACAAAGATGTTTGAGCAGTCATTTGAGGTTCTCACCACCCTGCAGAGGACCCACATACAGTTCTTAGAGAAAGAGGCGCGTGAGCTAGAGCAGAGATATGACGAAGTAAAAGGGACTATGCAGAAGATTTCCCTTACAAAGAGGCTCGCGAGGATGTAGCAAGCTAAAGCGCTCAAGGAGCAGGTGGATGTTGCTCGGTATAAGGAAGCATTTTTGAAGGCACGCTTACATTCATGGATTGATGAGGCATACACCATTACAGCCTCCATTGAAGAAAAGCTCACGCAGCTACAAACAACGCAGAAAAGGATCCAGGGTAGCAGTTCCACCACAGCAGTCACTTAACAGTATGTCGAGGAAGTATAGCAGGCAATCGCTCAGTGCACTGCCGAACTTGTAGGGAACCAGTCAGAATTGGGAGGTCTTCGTGCAAAGATCTCCGCACCAATAGAGTGGCTCGAGGGCATGTCACGATATTTGTGTTAGGGGCTTGTTGGGCATGGGATCCCCCAAGGGAAGTTTTGGGAGCTTAGAGCTTAGATTTTGATCAAAGATTATAATTCCGATGTAAAGACTCTGCATTTTGTGGGCGCGGAGCGTGTAGTTTGTAAAAGAGTCATAGGGTTGTTCGCCCTTAGTTTTTTTATTGTAATGTTGGCTGTAGAAATCTACCCATGGTCTGTGGACCATGGGATTGTATAAATAGAGTGAGGCTCTAAGTAGTTAAGACATCAATTGAGAAGAAAAGATGAACATATGATGTATGCGAGATAGATCTGTGGAGCAGAGTCTAGTTTTGGGTCATAGAGTAGGAGAAGCCTCTACAGCTAAGTACGCACAGGCATAGAAGTCCACAGATGAGTGCGTGGACCCCTGCAGCTGAGTGCACAGGGCAAGTCGAGTCTGTAACAATTGGATGTATTAATAAAGAGAAGGTTCCTATCATTTCTGTGTATTTATTTCCTGTTTTATGCATCTGTTATCTTGGGTATGAAATTCACTTCTAATACTTAATGATGCAAGAATGTGTATAATTGTATTGATTAAGTAAATGCAAGATAGAATATATGTTTCCATGAAGTTAACTAAGATCTTTTAAGAAGATAAGTAAGACACGCAATGTAGTTTGGGGAAATAGTGCAGTTCGCTACCCTAGCAGCGCGAAGCATCTCAGCCCTTGGTTAGGGCTGTGCGAAAGATGATTATAATAGATTGCAAAGGTATTGAAGGTTGGAACAGTACGCGAAATGACCTACATGAAGACAGATCTAGTTGGACTAAATCGACAGCTGAGACATCTCAAGGGTGCAGAAACTTGGTTCCAGCATCCCCCCATACTACTTCGAGTGAGACTTCATTCCGTGCTCCGTGGGATGATGCCGAAAGGGCTAGTAGTGTATGGATTTGTTTGGCTAAATAACTTTGAACTTGTATCAGGCCCCCATAAGCCAACAAAAGCTCCATTACATAGTTTGGCACCCATCGTGGCACTAGCCATCACAATTTTATGATAGGGAGACCTGATCAATAGCGTTATGATAGTGGTGGCATTACAGTGGACTAGAGCATTCTAGTTATGTGAAATGCATTACAGTGTCAAACCTATGAGTAGTTAGAAGATGCAAAAGTAGAGGATGCTAAAGGATTTCAAAGGAACCAAGTTAGAGGATACCAAATTAGAAATCATTTCACAATAAAGACCTTTTTTTATTATTGTCTCTGGAAAATCATATGCAAGATTGGACAAGAAAGGAATGTTTGTCTGAGATCAAGATCGTAGAGTTGCAATCATAAGCTACTCATCTCATAAATGAAATTAAACTAGTGAGACATAGACATGTCATTGAGTAGACTATATGGCTTGATGACTGCAATAGACACACAAGAGATATGTCATCTTTAAATTCAGTAAGGAGCTCAATACAACTTATAATAAATACAAACCTGGAGATTTTGAATCATTGCGAGGCTGAGAATACTAGGAGAAAGATCGAATACATGTGCTCAAATTCAAAGGTCTTATAACACATTTTAAAGATCTGAAAATCATAAGGTTTTGTGCAATTTTGGTGATCAAGTTACTAGTTAAACTCATCTTTTGTGGACTGGAGCTAGTCCTAATAGGCAGCAAGGAAACTACGGTTAAAAATGGCGAGGACCGAACTGTATAGACACATTGTAGCCTCATTTGGAAGGTCCGATCCAAAGCTCAGTCACCCTAAAGGACCACAATTATCTTCAAAAATTCTAATATTTATACAAGTCTTGTCAAATTGAAACCTCTCACTTCATCAAGTTGTGACACTTTGAAGGAAGACCAATTTCACATATTTTTAGGATTATTGAAATCCCTAAAGGCACAAACTTGCAATAAAACACTAGAGATATCTCAAGGGACTAGACCTATTGTTAAAGGAAGAAAAAGGAGAAATTGTATGTGATCCAAATTAGTTCATTATATTGTTTATCATCCATCTCAATGAATTTGGAGTGGAAAATGTCTAGGAATCAGCTCACGGGACCATTTTTACCTATGGGACCCAGTTTGGCAAAACGGAGTCTCAAACCTTCTAGGAGCATTTTGAGGCATCAAATAATGCTTTTTTGGGGCAAACATTTTTTTCTCTAGTGTTGCACCACTTCATGCTATTCTACACTCAGAGATATTTCCAACGGCACAAGAAGCGCGTCAATCAGAGTCTGTATGGAAAAATTATGTGACCTTCTTGTTTTCACACCTATAGTTCAAAAGGATGCTTCGTCAGCCTCCATTATTCATGGAAAATGGGTTAGCCACATGATTATTATGGAAGATACTCTAGAAGAGTCTATATTGTAACTCTTGTTAAGAGTTGATGTAGTCAAACTTATCCACTAGTAGGCTATCAGGTTGTGCTATAACCGAGCCACTAAGAGGAAGAGGCATTCCATTCTTTCGTGAGAATTTTTTCCATAGATAAGAAAAGATAGCTAGGAGAGATAGGAGGTAGAGAAAACAGAGAGGATCTATGCACTGTAGCAGTCCACAACCTGCAGACATTACATCTTTTTACCTACAGCCATATTTCTAGAAACAGAAAGAAAGTGAAGCAGCCACACCTTCCAGTTGTGTTTTTTCCCAAATGGGTTTTCTAGAGAGCATATCTTGTGTCTTGTTTGTGTGTGCTTATTTTTTTGTTCTCTACTTTTCTGTGTAATTTCCATTCGCATGCATGCACTAATTACAATTAAATCCGCAGATCTTAAAGTTTAATAAATTGTAATAGTGTATAATTTTTAGAGTATTAATATAATATTATTAGATTTGTTGTGATGAATTGTCTAGTGGAATATCCACAGTAATTTATGGATCATTTGGTATCATAATAGGTTTATTTAGGTATTTTTTGGATATTGTAGGGATTTAGATCAACGGGGATGAAAATTTTAAAACCCTAATCATGGCTGACGAATTTGTAAACAAACCTCGTGATCCTGTAGAGGTGATGTTTTAACGTCTCGACAAACATGTCGCAGATATAAACTGGAATGTCAACCTCCTCTTGGTGGCCCTAAGAAATAAGTTGGGGATATTTGAAGAAGGTGGGGATTTGAATGCAGAGGACAAATCAGAAGGGGGATTGGTAGATCGGGAAGACACAGAGAACCAACTAAAGAAAGAATCTGAAAAAGATCAACCCATTTCGAGTGTCGTAAATCAATCCCTATTTAAAATGGAAGCAAAAGTTTATACCAAGTCGTACCATGGTGAGATCAACACTCTAAAGCTAAACCACTGGTTGCAACAACTAGAAGTTTATTTCAGTGTCCATCAGATTGAGGAAGGGCAAAAGATCTCATTCACGCAACTTAAATTAGAGGGCCATGCACTGGCTTTGTGGGAGAGCCACATGGAAACCCTGAGGTTGGAGGGAGAACCCCCAGCGATTAAGTTGGAGGATTTCAAAACCCTCATTAGGTCACATTTTTATCCCATAGGGTACGTGGAGGACCAGTGGATCCGGTGGCATTACTTTAGGCAAAAGCCAAGCCAAAGTTTGTAGGAGTACACCACGGAATTCACGCAAATGGATATAATGCTTGGTCTCTCTCCAAAGAACCCATATGTACTCATCAAATATTTGGGGAGTCTACACCACCATCTACGTGAGAAAGTGATGTTTTTCAAGCCCAAATCGATGGGTGAGGCTTGGGTACAAGCACAATACCTGGATAACATAGGCCTGAAAAGAGTGCAATCAAGTGGATCGAAGCAAAAGGAGCAACATGAAGCTTCTAAGGAGGGGAAGAAGAAGAAAAAAGGAGGAAAAGATAAAGAAGGTGGAAACCACAACACACCAGTGAAAAGATCCTAGAAACCATTGCAACATTGATGGCCATACAAAGGAGAAGTGTCGAAAGTTGCATCTAGAGCTAAACCAGAAGAACAAGAAAAAAGATAATAAGAAGAAGAATTGCATGACCACTGATTCGAGCAACCAAGTTGAAAGCAGCTCGAATGTGGATGAGAAGATCATCTGTACATTAGTACAAAAGCAAGTGAATCTAAGTAGCCTTTAGCAACATGAAGAGAAAGAAATGGTCAAACTCTTCCATATAAAGATACAAGTTAAGAAGACAAATATTTTGTATTTTACGCACTTTTGGTTCATTTCTTTTGAGTTTACTCTCAGAGTATCCATAGTAATAACCATATTTGTCAACATTTCAAATCCCAACAGGGATCGCAGGCGAATCTCATTGCAGCAAAGTTGGTCAAGAAGTTGGGGCTAGAATTTTGTGATAATCCAAATCCATATCCATTAGGATGGGTAAATAAGAATGCGGAGCTGACAGTAACAAAATAGTGTAAAATGGTATTTACTATTAGTTCTTATTTTATTGATGAAGTAGATCTATATGTGGTTCCCCTTAATGTATGTTGACTCGTGTTTGGGAGTCCATATATCTACATGCACGATCAAATATTCATGAGGAGATCCAACCAGTACCGGCTCATCAAGGATGGAAAATGTTTCATCATCAACACGCACTAAGGCAATTCAAAAATTTCACTGGAAAGTTCCAACCAAGCCAAGAAATTGATCAGTTTCAACAAGAAGTATGTTTTATTGTTTTTAAGAGAAAGTCAGTCTAAACAGGAGTTAATAAGAGGCAAGGCATCCCTAGAGGGGTATACTAAGAAACATAAGAAACAATTGGAAGAGTTATTACAAGCATACAAGGATTTTTTTCAAGATCCTAAAGGGTTACCACCTAAGAGAGAAGTGGAGCATGAGATCCAGCTATTGCCAGACTCCCCATTTCCAAATATTGGGTTGTACAGGCAATCTTTATAGAAGCAAGTGAGGTGAAGAAACAGTTGCAGAAACTGCTGGAACAGGGTGTCATTCAATCGAGTACATCACCATGTGGGTCACCCATCATCATTGTGTCGAAGAAGGATGGGACTTGGCAGATGTGTATAGATTATAGGGCATTGAACAAAATCACGCTCAAGAATAGATACCCCCTGCCTAGGATAGGCAATATACTAGATCAGTTCCAGTAAGAAAAGTACTTCACCAAACTGGACTTCAAGTCTGGATATCACCAGGTTGGAGTCAAAGAAGAAGATACATGGAAGACCGCCTTCAAAACCAAGCAAGGTTTGTATGAGTGGTTAGTTATTTCATTTTTTCTATGTAATGCACGAGCTATATTTAAGAGATTAATGAATGATGTACTGCGCCCTTTTATAGATTCATTTGTTATTGTCTATTTGGATTATATACTACTATATAGTGCTACTTGGGAGGAGCATACGTCACATTTGATGCAGGTGCTAGATGTTGGAAATAATACTGCGAGGGGGGGTGAATCAGTATTATCAGATCAATAAAACGTTTTCATTTCCATACTTAGATACATATACGCTACTTCATTCAAGGGAACCCGTGTGTATACGCAACTGTGTCTAAAGCAACTAGCGTATATCCAAAATACTTATGATTCAGTTAATCCCTTAAATGTTGATCTTTAGTTAGTGCATCAGAACTTCATTAACCATATGGACAGTCAACAGTAGCAGTAAAATAGATAGATCAACACACATAAGCAACACACATGAACACCATGATATAAGGTGGAAACCCAATGTGGGTGAAAACCACCTGCTGCAATTCGTTTCTATCTTCCTTTATTAAGAAACTTCTTTTACAATGTACTGGTGCAGTCCTTTACCAGTACGCAGGCTACAACCTGCAGAAGGCTACAACCTTCTCTCGTTCTCTAGACTCTCCTGGAAGGGAGCTCCAACCCCCTTTGCTCTTGTACTAGCTAAGATACTAGTACGTAGGCGCCGGCCTACAGTCTTCTCTCCTCCAGGTACCATGTTTCATACATTTTCAGACTGGATACTCCTGAAGCACAACACATAATCTGAAGGCCACGTTTCATCCAATTTTCATAGTAGACCCATAAATATCATTGAAGCACAAAACAATCAATACTAGCATCATCAGTCTCTGAATCTCTGAAACACTGAAACTCTGTCATCAACACAGTCACCAGAACCCAGAGCAGACAACAGAACTCTGCAACAACAATCAGAACCAACTGTACCATCAAAATTATGCATCAAAGTGCATACGCTACTTGGAAGTGTCGAACCTGCGTGTATACGCAACTTCATCAAGATGAACCAGCGTATATGTCATTAATCACTTATTCATAACTTTGCTGCACTTCCTGACTTCAAAAATAATCAGATCATGACATATACAAGGATAATATATGCGTTAGCACCCAGATCTAGTCCATCAGATCTCATAAATATGAGTCATTATGATCAGTTCTCATCCATCAATACTGAAGCTAAACACAATCAGCCAAACAAGATATGCAGAATACTGACACCTTTAAACTGTCATCAGAACCTTTTAACAACCAGAACCACCTGTAACTTCAAATATCATAGCTCAAAAGGTATACGCTACTACAATGAACTCAACCTGCGTACATACGTGCTTACACCAAAGCCAACCGCGTACAGATCTATAAATATTCAATCATGACTTGCAGCGATTACAAACTTAAGTTATACCCAGTTCAGATCATTGCATGCGTCAGTATAAACATATTCAATCATATAGAGATAGTTCATTTCAAACCATTTGATCCCGATCTATCCTTAGATCTTGTTCTCCATCCACCGGTGAGATCCCTCCTTAGCTCAGATCAAGCAATGCATCATCAATCCATAACCTGCATACTAGATCTCATACTTCCTCAGATATTCAAGACTTTTCGGATGCACTTGCCTAATGATCTTCCTCTCCTTTTATAATAAATCAAAACCATAATAAATCAATACCAAGAGCCCAATACTTGGGATCAACACACTTGTCGAGATACCATGGTCCAAAACCATAGGTTCAAATACCGAGGACTAACTACCACGGGCCAAAAGTAAGCTTTTCGACATGTACGCGCTTTTCTGTGCATGAAACTACGTGTATACCCTACTTGGTATATAGCGAACCTGCGTATACGCGACTTGGTATATAGTGAACCTGCGTGTATACCCTACTTGGTATATAGCGAACCTGCGTATACGCGACTTGGTATATAGTGAACCTACGTGTATACCCTACTTGGTATATAGTGAACCTGGGTATATACTCTTCTTTCTTCATTCTTTGTAGTCTGGTCATCTATTCTTTGCTACTGAACTGCTGCACTATAATCTGTCATTTTGCCATCAAGGACAACACTTGTCTCATAATGCCAACAATCTCCCCCTTTGGACTTGATGGCAAAGCTAACTTGTCACACTTAGAACTATCATCTGATTCCTTTGAGCTGTCCTCCATCAGTCACATCTGATATCTCTTCTGAAGATTCATCCAGTTATACATAAGTGAGATGTTCTTCTATGAGAGGGTTGCCATCAAGTACAACACATGCATCATAATGCCAACAATCTCCCCCTTTGGACTTGATGGCAACAACACCAAATCACTCTCCCCCTTTGACATCAAGGGAAAAGGGTGGACCAAGATGTTCTCTTTCCTTGATAAACATTCTGCTGTCCATACTCCCCCTGAGTACCTGCTGAAATCTCCAAATGTGCTCCCCCTTTGTATATGCCAAAGTGTACCAATCTGTCCATGCTCCCCTTGAGTACATGCTGAAGTCTCTGCTCTGCTGAAGTGAGTTGTTCATGCTCCCCCTGACTATAAGCAAGGTCTGCAAAAAGATGTTCTACAAGAAAGAACATGACTCTATACATCATAAGTGACCTTCCTAGCACCAAAGACTCATACATACATCCTTCACCCAACCAAGTGGGGATCAACCTCCCAACCAAGTGGGGATACATCAGAAGTTTACATATGACAACCAATTACATTTCATCTTCATCCCAGGCATAGTGGGGAAACCAATATAGGCCGTTACATGACCTTGACACCATGAAAGAGATACCACAAAAGAGATATATGACATAGAGATGAAATATCAAGACTATGCAAATCATCAATAACTACTATCAGCAGCATCTGTCAATCATTGTATATATCAGCAATCATGTTCTCCTTCTGATCTTCTTTCTGCAGCTGATCCACCTGAATCAAAAACAGCTTGAGTACTAGAACCAAGAGCTTCTAAGGTAATGCCAACAATGCATTATTAGAAGATTATCTGCTCCCCCTGAACCTGTGCCAGATGGACTCTAACAGACCCATATCAGACTCTCTGCAACCAGAGTCTGTCCCTGCTGATTTCCTTCAAAAACTCCATATACGCGTTTGTACCTGCATAAATCGGCGTATGTACGCGGATACCCCTCATCCAACTCGCGTACACCAATTTCCATATCAACAACCTGTAAATGTCCTGTCGACTCATCCTTTTAAAACATCATCATGAAATCATTCACATTATATCATATGTGAAACCACCATAGCCATTTCATCAATATCAAGCTCTACATGATCCAAGTATCATTACTTGGGAACATCTGCATCAATCAACATATGTAAGTATCAACCTATCATCACATAGATACGAACTCATCATCATGTCTCCAACAAAGCGACTTTGAGTAGTCATCCATGTATCAGCACTGTGTATCTTGAGCTCAAGCTCTTTTGACAAAATTTCTTGATATCATCAACAGCAACAATCCTTATCCACATGAGTTCCTGCATCATAACTGTATGATATTTATGCATATGACAACAGCAGTATATGAGTGACTCATCATCAAGTGAGGAAGATGTGTATTCAAGCTTTGTACTTCTCCTTATCCTTATGAAGATCACCATGTAAACACCATATATGCATCATCAAAGAATCAACCTTAAATCTGATCTGAATATCTACTATGTAACCCCAAGCATCATATGAGATTTTATCATAGACAACTCACAACCACATCATAGAAAGATATATCATTTAGCCATATAAGCATCATCACCAAGGACTAAATGCCAACAATGCATTATCAAAGGCATATGTTCCCTCTCAACCTGAGCCATCTGTTTACTGTTAGATCTGATCATGCATATATCAGCAATAAGCATCAATACATCATCATCATCAAGTTAGGATCAAACCCTTCTAATCATCTTACAAGTATCAAGACATTTCCACACATCCTCCGCAGACTGTAAACATTATCAAACAGAGAAAATAATGGACTGAAACATAACAAATCCTTTTCCTGAACCTGTCCCTACTGCATTTTCTTCAGACTGACATATACGCGACTTTGCAGTGTCTAACTCGCGTATATACGCGACTTCCCTTTAAGAAACTTGTGTATGAGATTCAGGACATTGAAGTTTTACACTTTCAGCTCTCCCCGATTCTGTTATGTCTGTGCTGTGCTGTGTCTGATTATATTGTGATGTGCCATATCTTTCTGACTTTACTTCCTTCTTCTTCCATATCTTCAAGCGTGATGATGTTTTCTTCTTTTGGTATGGTGCCCGTACTTTGTTTCTACATTCCTTTGCTGTATGTCCAAGCTTGTTGCATGCATAACATCTTACATGTTTCATATTCCTCCTGTAGCAATCAGCAGCTTTGTGACCAAACATATTGCAAGAAAAACAATATCCATTAAAGTACCTGGAATGAGATGATTTTTCCGTGTGATGATTTTGAACCATTCTTCTTCTACATCTAGCTGCAACATGTCCAAGATTATGACATTCATAACATTCAATATTATTCATCTGAGTAAATGGCCGACTATTACTTCCATAGTTAGGAGTAAAAGATTTTCTTTGAAGAATCTCTTTCCTTGATTGTTGATGGGGTTGACCTTTCATCTCTCTTATCTCCTTGTTGATCATTTTAGATTTCTCTTTAGAGTTCCTTGCCTCACCTTGTGAACTAGATTCACCTTCAATAGATTCATGAAAACCAAGACCAGTCTTGATAGCAGGAGACCTTTGACTATTAAGAATATCATCCAAGGCTTTAGTACTATCTTGAAATCGCAACAGTTTATCCTTTTCTTCTAATTTACCTTTCAAGATATTTACCTCAACTTGAAGTTGTTCTTCCTTTTCAAGATATTGCTTCTTCATGTCTTCTTCAGCTTTCCTTCCTTCTTCCAACTGATGCCTTAGTTTGAGAATCTCCTTTTCTTGTTCTTCATTCAGATCCTGCTGCATTTGACGAATTCTGAAGGAACATTCTAGCTGAGATTTTAAGCTGATAACTTCATTTACCTATTTTTCATTAGCTTGGAGTAGATCTTTATTCTGCTTCTTTGATTCTTCAAGATCTTCCTTTAGCGAGCGGATCATGGCTTCAAGACTTTCATAGTAACTGGATCTATCTCTGAGTTTCTTGATGGTTGTGCTTCTTTCATTGACTTCATCTCTTAGAGATGTTACTTCTTCCTGCAACTTTTGATATTTGTCCTTGAATAACTCTCGTTGAGCCTTTAGTCTAGTAACAGCTTCTTTGAGGGCACCACTCTTTATGTTCAGAAGTCTTTCTTGTTCACTAATTTTGTTTGTCAACCTATTAAATTCTGCCTCTATTTGATATCCTTCTTCCTCACCCATAAGAGCACATTCAGTTGTTTCGTTATCACTTCCATCCTTTCCAAATGGATAGATAGCTGGAACATCAGAGGATAGAAAATTTGTACCTGATAGTTCATCTTCATTCTGAAATGATTCTGAATCTGAAGAGCTTCTTATACCTAATCCCCAATCGATTCTCCCACTATCATAGTTCTTCTGAGATGTCTTCTTCTTCTTAGGTGCTTTCTTCTTAAGCTTCTTTCCCATAGTTCCACATATCTCCTTCAAGCGATCAAGCTTCTACCAAAGGACCTGCTCTGATACCAATTGTTGGAAACAATACTGAGAGGGGGGGTGAATCAGTATTATCAAATCAATAAAACTTTTTCATTTCCATACTTAGTACATATACGCTACTTCATTCAAGGGAACCCGTGTGTATACGCAATTGTGTCTAAAGCAACTAGCGTATATCCAAAATACTTATGATTCAGTTAATCCCTTAAATGTTGATCTTTAGTTAGTGCATCAGAACTTCATTAACCATATGGACAGTCAATAGTAGCAATAAAACAGATAGATCAACACACATAAGCAACACACATGAACACCATGATATAAGGTTGGAACCCAATGTGGGTGAAAACCACCTGTTGCAATTCGTTTCTATCTTCCTTTATTAAGAAACTTCTTTTACAATGCACTGGTGCAGTCCTTTACCAGTACGCAGGCTACAACCTGCAGAAGGCTACAACCTTCTCTCATTCTCCAGACTCTCCTGGAAGGGAGCTCCAACCCCCTTTGCTCTTGTACTAGCTAAGATACTAGTACGTAGGCGTCGGCCTACAATCTTCTCTCCTCCAGGTACCACGTTTCATACATTTTCAGACTTGATACTCCTGAAGCACAACACATAATCTGAAGGCCACGTTTCATCCAATTTTCATAGTAGACCCATAAATATCATTGAAGCACAAAACAATCAATACTAGCATCATCAATCTCTGAATCTCTGAAACACTGAAACTCTGTCATCAACACAGCCACCAGAACCTAGAGCAGACAACAGAACTCTGCAACAACAATCAGAACCAACTGTACCATCAAAATTATGCATCAGAGTGCATACGCTACTTGGAAGTGTCGAACCTGCGTGTATACGCAACTTCATCAAGATGAACCAGCATATATGTCATTAATCACTTATTCATAACTTTGCTGCACTTCCTGACTTCAGACATAATCATATCATGACATATACAAGGATAATATATGCGTTAGCACCCAGATCTAGTCCATCAGATCTCATAAATATGAGTCATTATGATCAGTTCTCATCCATCAATACTGAAGCTAAACACAATCAGCCAAACAAGATATGCAGAATACTGACACCTTTAAACTGTCATCAGAACCTTTTAACAACCAGAACCACCTGTAACTTCAAATATCATAGCTCAAAAGGTATACGCTACTACAATGAACTCAACCTGCGTACATACGTGCTTACACCAAAGCCAACCTGCGTACAGATCTATAAATATTCAATCATGACTTGCAGCGATTACAAACTTAAGTTATACCTAGTTCAGATCATTGCATGCGTCAGTATAAACATATTCAATCATATAGAGATAGTTCATTTCAAACCATTTGATCCCGATCTATCCTTAGATCTTGTTCTCCATCCACCGGTGAGATCCCTCCTTAGCTCAGATCAAGCAATGCATCATCAACCCATAACCTGCATACTAGATCTCATACTTCCTCATATATTCAAGACTTTTCGAATGCACTTGCCTAATGATCTTCTTCTCCTTTTATAGTCGTAGGCCTTGCTCAATACCATGGTCCAAAACCATAATAAATCAATACCAAGAGCCCAATACTTGGGATCAACACACTTGTCGAGATACCATGGTCCAAAACCATAGGTTCAAATACCGAGGACTAACTACCACGGACCAAAAGTAAGCTTTCCGACATGTATGCACTTTTCCATGCATGAAACTGCGTGTATACCCTACTTGGTATATAGCGAACCTGCGTATACACGACTTGGTATATAGTGAACCTGCGTGTATACCCTGCTTGGTATATAGTGAACCTATGTATATACTCTTCTTTCTTCATTCTTTGTAGTCTGATCATCAATTCTTTGCTACTGACCTGCTGCACTATAATCTATCATTTTGCCATCAAGGACAACGTTTGTCTCATAATGCCAACACTAGAAACATTGAAGAAGTACCAACTGCTAGAAAATCTCAAGAAGTGTACGTTTGCGCAGTAGGCTTTGGTGTATCTGGGGTATGTGATCGATGGACGAGAGTTGAAGATAGATCCTTCCAAGGTGGATGTCATCATGAAATAGAAGGTTCCTACTAATTTTTCTGAGGTCAGGAGTTTCATTGGGGAAACATAGTACATCAAGAAATTCATAGCCTCATTTTCAGTGGTAGCAACATCACTCCATGCCATAACAATAAGTGGCAAGAGTTTCTAGTCGGGAAAATGTCAGTAGAAGGCTTTCAGAGAGCTAAATAAGAATATCAGTCAAGCACTAGTTCTAGCATTATCAAACTTTTAGCGGCCCTTTGAAGAGGGGATAGATGCAAGTGGGTATGTTATGGGAATTGTCTTGATGCAAGGAGGAAGGCTCGTTTGCTACCATTCAGAAGTATTTCGTGGGGCAGCTCTTAACTACCCTACCGACAATAATGATATCTATGCCATGGTGCAAGCTGTGAATAAATGGAAGGACTATCTGATGGGAAAGGAGACAATAATCCACATAGATCACTAGTCGTTACAGTACTTGTAGGCCCAAAGTAAGCTACAACATACTGGGCATTACAAGTGGATGTGATTTTGACAGCAGTTTCATTTGGTGATCAAGTATAAGAAGGGAAGCACAAACAAGTTGGTCGATATGCTTTCAAGGCCACCCACATCAAATATTATAGCTTTGGGGACTCTTATGCACATGGATCCATTCACCCATGATGCATATAGAGAGGCATATTCAGAAGATGAGGAATTCAAGGAGGTGTATCAAGAGTTGCAGAGTCAGAGTCATGTGCATGATGGCAATAGCACGGTTGACTACCATCTCCAGGATCTCTTACTCTACAAACTAGATAAGCTATGTGTTCCTAAAGGTGAGCATTTACAGCTAATTAGATAGGCTCATACCTCCAATTTTGTAGGGAACTTTGGTGTAGGGAAGACTATGGCTAACTTGCAGAGGTATGTGTATTGGCCCAAGATGCAAGATCAAGTAGCTAGGTTCATAAGAGGACGCATTCTTTGTTGTACCAACAAGCCTAGAAACAAGAAACAGGGTCTATATCATCCCTTACATGTAGCTACTCATACTTGGGAAAGCATTTCCATGGACTTTGTGGGAAGTTTACCAAACACCAGGAAGGGACATGACTACATGTTCATGGTAGTTGATAGGTTCAATAAGATGTGTGTTATGATGCCCTGTAAAAATACCATCAGTAGACAAGAAGCGGAAAATGTGTTCTTTGGATAGGTATGGGTGCACTTTGGGATACCAAGGAACATAATTTCAAACAGGGACACAATATTTCTTAGTGCATTCTGGACTACATTGTGGAATAAGATGGACACAGAGTTGAAGAGATCTACAACATTCCATCCACAGACATATGGAAAGACATAAGTATTCAACAAGACTTTAGTGCAGCTTCTGAGGAGATACAACCAGAAGTATCCGAAGACCTGGGATGAAAATCTGGTATATATACAAAATTCTTATAACAGAGCAGACCACACTTCTACAGGAAAGTCCCCATTTGAGACTTGCTTTGGATATTTTCCACCTTCACCTTTGGATATTACATATGGGAAGCAAGGAGAAGTGACGGAAGATCTTGCAGGAGATGCTTTGAGGTCTGAAAAAATTATAGAGAAGATGAGGCAGTTCCATCTATAGGTACAGGAAACATTGTAGAAGTCATAGGAGAAGTATAAGGATAAGCATGATTGTCACAGAACAGAGAATTCATTCAAGGTGGGAGACAGAGTATGGCTACAATTGAAAAAGGAGAGGCCATGAGAGCCTGGTAAGAAAATCAAGGCTCTAAGATATCATCCCTTCGAGATACTGAAAAATGTGTGTGATAATGCCTATCAAATTAGTTTACCACCATATATGCACATTTACTCAGTTATGAATGTAGAGAATTTGAAACTCTATGAGCCTTCCATGTTAGATCAAGAAGAGGAATAGGTCCTACCTTCTGTGGAGGATTTGGCGTCAAATGCTCAGGTAGAGTTGACAGAAGATACAGTTTTGTAGAAGAGGTCCAGAACTATAAGATAGGGATAGCATGACCTTTAGTAGATTGCATTGAAGTGACAACTTCCATGCAAAGCTAAATGGTACACCAGATAGAAGGTGGAGGAAAACTTTTCTCACCTCATGTAGTAAAATATTTTGGGGACCCAAAGCCTCCCAAAATGGGGAGGTGTGATCCAGATTGGATCATTATACTTTTTTCATCCATATCAATTAATTTGGAGTGGAAAAAGTGCAGGAATTAGCTCATAAGACAGTTTTTAACTGCAACACCCAATTTGATAAAACAGGGTCTGAAACCTTCCGGGAGCATTTTGAGGCATCAAATGATGTTTTTTGGCGTAAAAAATTATCTCTTTAATGTCGCACCATTTGATGATATTCTACACTCATATGTGTTTTCAATGTCATAAGAAGCGCATCAATCGAAGTCTGTATGCAAAAGTTATGCCACTCAGAAGTTGACCTTCCTGTTTTCACACCTACAATTCAGAAGGATGCCGCGTCCAACCCCATTATTCATGGAAAATGGGATAACCATGTGATTATGATGTAAAGTACTCTAGAAGAGTTTATATTTTAACTCTAGTTAAGAGTTGATGCAGTCAAACTTAACCACTAGTAGGCTTTTGGGTTGTGTTATAACTGGGCCACTAGGAGGAAGAGGCATTCCATTCTTTAGAGAGAATTTTGTTCCATAGATGAGCAAAGATATCCAAGAGAGATAGGAGGTAGAGCACACAAAGAGGGTATGTGCACTGTAGTAGCCCATGAGCCACAGGCATTACTTCTTTGTACTTGCAGCCATCTTTCCAGATAGATAAAGAGGGTGAAGTGATCTCACCTTCCAGTTGGGTTTTCTCCTAAAAGGATTTCCCAGAGAGCATATCTTGTGTCTTGTGTGCGTTTGATTATTTTTTCGTTCTCTACTTTTCTGTATAATTTCCATTCGCATTCATGCACTAATTACAGTTAAATCCACAGATCTTAGAGTTTAATAAACTATAATAGTGTATAATTTTCAGAGTTTTAATATAATATTATTAGATCTAATGTGACAAACTGTCCAGTGGAATATCCATGGTATTTTATGAATCAATATGTAAGTGTTGAGCAACTACAAAACTCTAACCTGAACTCAAGAGGAGGATCAATCTATCACCTTAGGTAGAGCTTCTTAACTTAGCACCTTGGAAGCTTCTACTATGAGCATCTATATATATTATATTTTTTTCGCATGGGCACCCCTGCTAGTCTGTCGCCCTTGCGTGCCCAGCACACAATTCCCCATGGGTGTCGACTTCCATGGCATTCTCAGTGTGTGACGCCCCTATGGGCATTGGGTGCCCTGGCATGCCTAGCATGTGACGCTGGTGCCCTGGCATGCCAAAAACATGACGCCCCCATGAATGGTTGGGCACCTCGACTTCGTGTGGTCACGCCCAGGGCACAGTCGTTCACCCTTCTATGAAAATTAGTAAAAAAAACATTAACTCATCAATGAAAACTTAATATTATCATTTTTCATTTCCATGTTGCATGATCAATATTCAATTATAAATCGGATTTTAACACCTAAACATTAATTTACTTAGCTTTCTAAAAATCATTATGAGACCACCTTGTGGGAACTCTATTCATGGGCATTCATGGGCTACCATTACTTAAGGTGTCACTTGCCAAGTTGGGCCGACCCACTAACTCATCGCATGTGCACCCCTGCCAGGTGGGCGTTGTAGCATGCACAACACTTGATTCCCCCATGGGTGTCAGGTGCCCTAGCATTCCCATCACGCGACACCCCCATGGGTACCCAGGTGCCATACCTTCATGCAGGCATTCACCCTGTTGTGCAAATTAGTGAACACAAATCATTAGCTCATCAATGAAAACAAAATATTATCATTTTTTATTTCCATGTTGCATGATCAATATTCAATTATAAACCAGCTTTTAACACCTAAACATTAATTTACTTAATTTTCTAAAAATCTTTATGAGACCCCCTTGTGGGAACTCTGTTCATGGGCAGTCATGGACCGACATTACTTCTTTTGTGTGGGCAACCCTTGCCAAGTCGATTTGACCCACCAACTCGTCACACGGGTGCCCTTGTCAGGCGGGCCCCCTGACGTGCCTAGCATGTCTTGCCCTCATGGGCGTCGAGCCCCCTGACGTGCCTATCATGTCTCGCCCTCATGGGCATCGAGCACCCTAGCGTTCCTAGCATGTGACATCCCCATGGCTACCCAGGTGCCCCACCTTCCTTCTCTCATCAATTAAAAAAAAATATTATAATTTGTTAGTACCATGTTGCATAATTAATCAATTATAAACTAACTTTTAACAACCAAACATTACTTTAGTCAATTTTCTAAAAATAATTATTAGACCCCTTGGTGGGATATTTTGTCATCGGAATTTATGGGCCAACCTTACTTATTTTATGTGTGCAACCCTTTCCAAGTTGGGTTGACCCACCTACGCGTTGCACAGGTGCCCCTACTGAGCAGACATCCTAGCATGCCCAACTCACGATGCGCCCAGGGGTGCCCATGTGCTCTGCCTTTGTGCAGGTTCGTCTAGGGCATGGGCGTTCACCCTGTTGTGAAAATAAATCAATGCAAATCATTATCTCATCAATGACAACAAAATATTATCATTTTTTAGTACATCCATGTTGCATAATCTATCAATTATAAACCAACTTTTAACACTTAAACATTATTTTAGTAAAAAAATTTAAAAACAATATGATACATGATGAGGCTCATCAATAAGTAAACTATAAGGGTCACAATTCCATTCTCCATCTTATTAAATTGAATTTTCTCACATTTATCTACATATTTTGTTATATTTTGCTTATTGAGAAGAGGAAATGTGAGTTACTATGTCATGTGGTCTAATATGTGTTAAATGCAGGAATGGAGAAGTTTTGGGTTGACTTAAGTGTAAGAACTCGGAGTAGGCAAGAAAGGGAGATTTTAGGAGTTGGTCTCCCTCCTTAACTCCTCAAATCATTCGAAGATTCCTCCACCAGATCTCATCATCTCAGTGTCACTTGCACCCAAGCAAGCCGAGTCCATTAGCAACCAAGCCAGTGACAGACAAGGGATATTTATTCTCGAGTTAGGGAGTTGTTGGTAGCTCCAGTTTTGTATAAATAAGAGAGCCAAGGGACTCATTAGGATTCGATTTTTTGTTGTAACCAAGAGGCCATTTGAGTTGAAACATTGTGATTGTTATAGTTATGTTATGCTTGACATTTTGATGATAATGAGAAATTCTAACTTGATCCAGCACTGAGTTGACTTAGAGGGCTGAAGCTCTTGGGTTAAGGCCCAAACCTAGCAGCGGAAGTTCCTCTTTTTGTAGTTGTATTCTTAGCTTAGAATGATAGTTAACTACTAAAGTTTATTTATGTTTTTTTCTGATTAGTTTAACAAGTACTTGAATTGTTGTTAAACCTTGTTTCCATTAGTTTTAAGAAGTATATTAGTGTTGCATTTTAGTGGAGAAATTATACCAGAAAATATGGTGATAGTGGCCCCTACATTATCTACCTCATGGGATCATGGCTAGATGACCCCACTCTCACAACCCCAAAAACAAAGTTGTCTTTTGATCATTGCATATATTAGGTTTCATTCTAAGCGAGATCACTGTTTATGATATCTTAGAAGCACCTTCAGTTGTTATCTTGTTTTCCTATGTTTTTTGTAGATTAAAAACTAGTACATATCATAGATCTAGTCCTCAATAGTAGATAAATATAATTCCTCGAATTCAATTCATATTTTCCATGTGGACATGTAGTGATGCATAAATGAAAAGAGAAATAGGTTTTGTTGTAGGGATTGTTGATCTACAGGAAGGGACTCATCCAACCAGATTCACCTAAGTCTTCTCCACCTTCTGTTGAGGCATACCAGCCCATAGTTTGAACCTTTGTTTTCCAGCCATCGTGAGCAGACACCTTAGGCAAATCAAAGCTCCTTGGAGTGTTGGGCTTAGCCTTGGTAAATGTGCACCTTCCCTACACCTTCTAAAACTTTCATACACCCCTCCAACACCTCATCTCACTATTATTTCCCTCCAAAACCCTTCAGCTAACTTCCTGTAGCAGTTCAGGACATCCTGTAGTAGTTTCCTGTAGCAGCTACAAGATCTCCTGTAGCATCTTGTTTTGACCCTGGTTTGACCATAAATGATAGGATAGTGTAGTATAGGAGTAGGTTAACCCCTTAGCTTCGATTACATGCCCATGAGTTCCAACTAGACCATCCTTCCCATTCATTTTCCTCCTGCAAGAATAGATAACATTGACATTAATACTTTTGAAGTTAGCACATAAAGAATCTTCTTCTTTGTAGATGTAAATGAGATAGTTAATGCATGCATGTGTGAATTCTAAGATGATAGAGTAACTTTCCATTTCTAAGCAGTCTTAATAGTTAGATGATCAATTGCAAGCTTAGCATAGTTTCCTTTTTGCAAAGTGATTTGTGTCATTCCATAGCTAGATGATTTATGGCATTACATAGCATTTACCATTTGGTAGCTTTCATTTCCTGAATAGACAAGCATTTACTTTCTTGCATTAGAACTAGCTTTACATTCACTGTCAGTAGTCAAATTCCTTTTAGTCAATAAAGGAATAGTCTGGAACCCGAATGGTCAAGTGCCCCAATTGAGAAGTGACATGAGTAGAATGATTCATCTGTTGTCTATATAGCACTGTCACCTCCAAGTTTGTATGAAACCCCGGGTTGATAAAGTAAATTTGGTAGCCCTAGGAGTTGCAGCATCCTTGCTGTGATACTGAGGCTCATCACTTTTTTTGGCGTTGTTGCCGCAGAGGTGCCTAGGTAGATATAATTTATTCTTTTCTTTCTAATTTTCATTCAATATGTATATGTTATTCTGCTTTCCTTTACGTTTTATAATTAATTCCGAAAAACACATAAAAAGAAAAAAAAAAAAAAAATTATTTCATGCCTCATAGGATTAGAGACAATTTAGGAACTTCTTGCCAAATACCCCCACACCATACAACAATCAACCTTCCCTCTTCTTCGGTGACTGTTAGATTCCCTCTCTAACTTCATGGGAATTAGAGGACCCATTAGGTGAACAACCAGAGATCTTTGAAGAGCCTATTGGGGAAGAAGAAGAAGAAACCATTCCACACACTTACACCATGGCCAAAAACATAAATGATACTAAAAATGGAAATGAGGATGCTTTTCCCATTAGAGATACTAATGGAGATGCTAGGATGAAAAACATAAACCCTCTTCCCTTCCTCACTTCCATGGCTTAACCTCAAAGGACCTTGATACCTTTTTGTTTGAGTTTGTTTTCATCTGTAGAACTTATGATTATACCTCTGATGACCAGAAGTTGAAGTTGTTCCCATCTACCCTTAAGGATGCAGCCTTGCGCTGGTTCATGGGTTTACCTGGGGATGACATCACTACTTGGGCTCAAATGTAGCAAGCCTTCAATAACAAGTACAGGGACTATTGTAAGTCCAAAGACACCAAAGACGAAATATTTAGAATGACCTCGGGACATGATGAATCATTAGAATATTATGAGGAAAGGTTCCAAATTGGTTGTAATAGGGCCAGATGCACCCTTGATCCTGAACCACTCAAGTTAGTCCTTCTTGGAGGAACTTGGGATGACATTCTAGAAACCCTAAACATGTTGTCTGGAGGGGACATTTATCAACTATCTTATGATGATATCAAGACAATTTTCAAAAACCATTCTAGGGCTACCAGAAAGAAGGGTAGGGATAGTCAAGCTTTGGCTAGTTCCTCTTCCTCCAACACATCTATCAAGAGTGAAATTGGAAACATGTTGGAAGAATTTAAAATTGAAATGTTGCACACCCTTTCTTTGCAAATGGACACCATGCAGATCAAGAGGAAGCAAGAGGAAGCAGAGAGAGCCTTAGCTATCTTTTGCCCTAGATGCACTAGAAGGCACCCCAAAAATGAATTTCCATTGAATGTTATAGAGGTTTGCTCGGTCTGTGAGGAAATCCATTCCACATATAAGTTCCCTTCTTTGCCTGGATTGAAAGTTGTATACCAAGGGGATGAAGGTGGGGCTGAACAACTCTGTTATATCAATCAAAGGAGGCCTCAAGGACCTCGACCATACTAGTAGGGAATGTAAGGGGTATCCTATTCCTATTACAATCCCAATCAGAATGCATCCATTCCCCATTGGTGTTCTCCTGCTAATCCTTCATGGTTCGCACCTTCTCCTTGGTCTTATGCACCTCAATACCCTTCCCAACCTACCAATCCATCATTTTTGCCATATGATCCCCCAAATCCTTAGTGGAATACCCCATCAAGGTTGGAGGCCTCCATTAAACCAACCTCGAGCCTTATTGCCTCCACCTCAATCTCAACCTTAGCTCCTTCATCGTGCTCCACCTAAGAAACCTCAGATGCCTGCTAAACCAAATTTGAACCCAAACAACAAACAGGCACAATAGGTCTATAGTCTAGAGACATCCTACCTCTATAGTCAATAGGTCTATGGAAATTCAAGAAATCAACCTCAGGCCTGGAAAAGTGCTTCCAAATAACCAACCTCCATATCCACTTAAGGCGTTTGAAGAGGAAAAGGAAGAGAGTTTTCCTAAAGCCAATCCACCTCCTTTTCCTAAAAATGATCCATCCTAGTCATCACACCGTAGAAGAGACTCAACTTTTCGGAGAATTGAAAAACTTGTGTTTTAAAATCCCACTCCTCCAAGCGATCAAGGATGTCCCCATCTACAAAAAGATAATCAAGGATAAATGCTTCAAAAATCCTGGGAGGAGAAAGAAAGACACCCCTACCATTAATGTCATTGGACAATTGTCTGACTTAATGCTAGGGAGAGTGATTTGCCCAAAGTATCTAGACCCTGGAAGTCTTGTGGTAGATGTGCACATTGATGGAATCATTGTCCCCCACACCTTGATTGATCTTGGGGTTGCCATCAATGTGATGACTAAGGAGACCATGCTCAAATTGAATCTCCAAGGATCCTTAAGAAAGACCACAACAATATTGCAACTTGCAGACAGATCCACAGTAGCTCCCGAGGGAGTTGTTGAGGATGTGATGGTCTCTATTGATTCCTAGGAGTACCCTGTTGACTTCTTAGTTCTCCAGCCCAAGACCAAATTCAATGGTTATCCTCTCATCCTTGGAAGGCCATGGCTAGCCACTGTTGATGCTTACATAAGTTGCAAAGCTAGGAACATGACCATTAAGAATGGGCATTTGTCCAAACAGTTGGTCTTGTACCCTCCTACTCAACCATCCCTAGAGCATGACTTACCCTTATGGTTGGAAGAGGAGGAGGAAGATGAAGTATACCATACCACATCCTACCTAATATGTACCCTAGATGATATTATAGGAGGGGGGAAACCTGGTGAAGATGATCTCATTGATCAAATCCTCCAGAACCATCCCCTTAGCACCATGCCTCTTAATGAGATGGTGAAGAAATATAAAGATAAACCTTGGACTGATTTGTGTCCAGTTGACTCAAATCCTACTCATGTCAAAATGGTAGAATTGGTTCATCTAAAAAATTGAAAATCAATCCCCCTCTCCCAACCCATCAAGAAGAGAAGTTATGCAACATGATGAGAGAGCACTTGGATGCTTTTACCTAGAGCTATAAGAAAATGAAGGGAGTGCATCCTTCGGTGTGTACTCACCACATATTCATTAAGGAAGGATGCAAACCAGTGCGCCAATAGGAGAATGAACCCAACCCTCAAAGACATATTCAAATAAGAATTTTAGAAGTTGTTGGATGCATGGTTCATTTACCCCATTTCATATAGTGAGTGGGTGTCCCCTCTAGTTTTCATCCCAAAGAATAATGGAAAGTGGAAGATCTATGTGGATTACAGAGAGATAAACAAAGCCACAAAAAAAGGCCATTTTCCTCTACCTTTCATTGATCAAGTCTTGGATGGTCTTGCAGGGAAGAAGTTCTTCTCTTTCCTAGATGGATTCAGTGGTTATAATTAGATCCATATCATCTAAGAGGACCAAGATAAAACCACCTTCACTTTTCCTTTGGTTAGATTTGCTTATAGGGTCCTTCCTTTTAGATTACGTAATGCCCTTGCCACTTTTCAAAGGGCAGTTCTAGAGCATCTTTGCTAAGCTATTCCATGACTCTGTAGAAATCTATATGGATGATTTCACTCCCTATGGGTGTGATTTCCTAGAGGCTCTCTCTAACTTGGGGAAATTATTAAATAAGTGCATTAAAATGAACCTATCACTTAGTCCTAAGAAGTGTGAATTATTGATGAATGCAGGGACTTTTTTGGGTCACTCAATATCCCCGAAAGGACTACAAGTGGACCCAAATAAAATTGCTATCATAAAAGGGTCCCTACTCCTTAAAAGTAGAGGTATGGTAGGATTTTCTTGGGCTTAGCTGGATACTATAGGAGATTTATCAAGGACTTTAGCAAAGTAGCCTCACCATTGTTTGGACTATTGACCAAGGACTCTCAATTTTGCCGGTCAGAAAGTTGTCAAGAGGCCCTAGAAATATTGAAGGATAAGT
Organism: Pinus tabuliformis; assembly: GCA_031772625.1. NCBI lineage: Eukaryota > Viridiplantae > Streptophyta > Pinopsida > Pinales > Pinaceae > Pinus > Pinus tabuliformis. The sequence goes on along the minus strand of CM062814.1, from coordinate 236,729,865 downwards.
TGACTATTGGACCCATACTCAGAGGCCCAAATTGGGCTCTTCCTTTCCACATACATGTTGGTGCATCTAACAAATATATAAAAGAATCTCTAGGCCAAATAGATGACAATTTTCCTTATGACATTTACTTCATTAGCGTAAATTTGTCTAAGGCTTAATTGAACTACGTTGTGACTGAAAAGGAACTCCTAGTTGTCATCCACTCCCTAAACAAATTGAGACACTACATCACTAGTTATCAAACCTTTGTGCATACTGACCATGTTGCTATCAAATACTTAATGAAAAAACCTGATGTGAATGTTAGAATTATTAGATGGTTTCTTTTATTACAGCAGTTTAATTTAACTATCATTGATAAGCCAGGTAGAGAAAATGTAGTTGCATATTTTTTGTCTAGACTTGCTTTGCCTATAGGTGAGGAAGGAATGGTTGATGATCAACTGCCAAATGAGCATTTATTTTTTATTTTAGTCCTCTCTCCATGGTTTTTTGGCATAGCCAACTACTTATTTGCTGCAAAGTTCCCTCCAAATCTGTCATCGAGGGAGAAGAGAAGAATTGTAAGGAAGAGTGCCCTATTCACTTGGATTGGGGGCAATCTCTTCAAGTTGGGCCTAGATCAAATTTTGAGGAGGTGTGTCATGGAGGAGGAAGTCTTTGAAATCCTTCTAGCCTGTCATGACGGGCCTTGTGGAGGTCACTTTGCAGCCAAGAGGACAACTTTCAAGGTACTGTAAGCTGGCTACTACTGACCCACTCTCCCAAAGATGCAAGACGATATACTAGTCGATGTGATCAGTTCTAGAGGATGGGAAAACCTACTCCCAAGGGTGAAATTCCCTTGCAACCTCAGGTGACTCTAGAGCCATTTGAAAAGTGGAGCATGTATTTCATTAGGCCCATTGATCTACCATCAGGGCAGAAAAAGTAAATAATTGTATGCACTGATTATTTGACAAAGTGGGTTGAGACCAAGGTTGTCAAGGTAGAAAAAAAGGAGAAATTGGCTAAGTTCTTAAGGGATAATGTTTTCTACAAGTCTGGGTACCCTAGAGAACTAGTCACTGATGGGATAAAACATGGGAAGTCAACTGCCTATCATCCTCGGGCCAATGGAAAATTAGAGGTCACCAACAGAGCATTAGAAGGCATCCTCACCAAGGTTGTGAGCAACAACAGAAAAGATTGGGCTTAGAGACTAATGGAGGCCGCTTGGGCCTATAATACAACTTGGAATACAACCACTAGATTCACCCCTTATGACTTGGTCTATGGAAATACGGCTCTTCTCTCCATTGAGTTTGAGTACAACACTTTGAGAATGGTAGAACAGTTGGATTTGGATGTTACAAAGGCACAATAGGAGAGGTTGCTCCAGCTGAATGGTCTGGATGAATTTAGGATGCAGGCCCTCCTACACACTGAAGTTATCCAAGTACAAAGGAAGGTTTGGCATGACAAGAACATCAAGGACAATGTTTTTCAAGAAGGGGATTGGGCTCTGTTATATGACTCTAGGTTGAAGGACTTCAAAGGAAAATTGATGACAAGGTGGTTAGGCCCATACCTGATAGAGAAGTGCCATGAAAATGGGGTTGTTCAAATCAGGACCATTGATGAGGAAGGTATTCCCTTGCTTGTCAATGGATACAGATTGAAAGCTTACAAAATACCTTTATCTAGGGAGGAGTTCATCAACACCATCAGTAAGAAGGTAAATTTGATTGTATCAAACAAATAAACAATTTCTAGGTTCTCATAGTAGGGGAGTCTATTATATTGCTCGGGATAACTTTTAATTCCTCATGGAACTTCCCTGTTATTAATGCCTTCACAACCTATGACATGAATCATAGATGAAGATATTATAATGTCGGGCATGGAATCCCCCAAGGCATGTTTTGGGGCTCAAAGCCAAATTTTTGACCCAATCTTGTTGTAAAGCTCCGCGAATTGCGGGCGCGGAGCGCGAAAAGTATGATAGAGTCACAAGGTTGTCCACTTTAGTTTTGTAATATAATGTCGGCTGCATAGACCTACCTATGGTCTGTGGACCATGGGATTGTATAAATAGAGCAACGCTCTAAGTGTAAAGGGGAATAGAGTAGTAGAGAGATAGGAAGAGAGTCTAAGTGACTAAGTGAAGTGTGTCTTCGGGTCGTAGAGTAGGAGAAGGCTCTGCAGCTAAGTGCACAGAGGCCTAGTAGTCTGCAGCTGAGTGCACAGGGTGGAGTCGAGTCTGTAACCCAAAGAAGGAATTAATAAAGAGAAGTTTTATCATAATTATGTGTATCTGTTCTTGGGTTAATGCATGTTTGATATAATTTTCACGTATACTATTTATTTACTGCATGCACCTGTATGAATGGTTTATGTTGTTAAGTATAACTTAAAGCAAGCAAGTAGCCTAAAATAATCAACTAACCTTGGAATACAAATAAGGACTTGGGTAATAATGCAGAAGTGTAGCGTTTGGCCCCCAAGTAGGGCTGCGTGAAGGAAGTAAATTAGGCTGCGAGGTACGGGAAAGTGCACGAAGGCAGTATATCAGGTTGGGAGGTATGGTGATGGGGTTAAAATTGCCTCAGGTGATAACCCGCTTCATATACCAAACAGAAGTAAATACCCATGGTTTATACCCATAACTTCTATCGGAAGCATTCTCATTTGACGAGTTTCACAAAGAAGCCAGCCAATCAGCAACCAGCGGAATAGAACGAAACTCAACCAACAAGCGCCGGCCCCACATCCTACGCATACGAACAGACCTCAAACAAGAATTAATTCCATTCCATAAACTATCGAGTCTGCTCGAACTGTTAAACCATGTGCACTTCTCTACGTGATCACCATTTGATCGATCCCATGACGAATGACCAAGATCGCCAGATCTCAAATAGATTTAACCCCACTGTATAAAACCCCATCGGGTCTGAAATCCGAATTAACCTTCGTGCATGTTCACACCCGATATCCGTCTGATCTTGGATTCAACAGACGATCTGATCACCTTCGAACTTCAACTCAATTAAAATATGGCTCATAACCTCATCGGGTCTGCTTTCTAGAAACCGCTTACAGCTTTTGAGGCCACCCGATAATCTGCTTACCATCGTTGAATACTACATTCACTACTTAATGCCCTCACGTATATGCCATAGATCGCCGTTGCTAATTGTCAATCTATGAGATCTGACAGTGCCTATGCATACTCCGATCAATTCCTCATTAACTTGGTTTCATTTGTGTTTGATGGTTTCTGTGTTAAACCGCCTTCCTCTGCCATACTCTGATTCAACATCCATATAACAATTAAATATGATATCTTGGTATTTGTTGGATCGCCATCGATCCTACAGTGATCAATGGATGATCAACATGCCTACAGATGGAATTTTAGTCATCTACGCATATACATATAATAGAACTTTGAAAATGGCACAATACACAGTTCCTCTGCCTCTAAATTACCCATTCTCATTCTTGTTATTAAAAGAATATCAAAAATAAAATAGATTTCTATTTCAGACCTTGATGGCTTGATTTACATTCATTTCTCTTCTCGATCTGCTCACTCACTTTCTCTCCTGAATCCTTTCTCTCTGGCCTGATTCTTCTAATTAGTAGCCATTGTTCCTAATCTACCCATAGGCTTACAATGCCCTCATGAATCCTCTCCAATCCTCTCTCTCTCTCTGTGTCCTTTTAGAAAAGAAAGGAAATACAATATATCTAACCTAACCATCTCCTCCACAATTGAATGGATAGACTATACATTTATAAATCAAATCCTATCCTAATCTGAATAAACTAAACTACTTGGCTTGATCTCCACGCAGGGAGGATCAACTTGCCACCTATTCTCTCTTTTCCTTAGTATTTGGAAACAATATAACTACTTACATACTTTGAAATTTATAGAAATTAAGTAACCAATTCTTCTTCCAAACTCTCATTAGCCACAACATGTGACCACACCATCACATTGCTAGCTAGGCCTAGATGCTCCTATAGCAGACTTCCAAGGTTAAAAATAATCATGATCTCTTGATCATGTGCTTCTGATCTGTGTCCTCATGGATCCCATACTTTGTTCCATAGTCTGTCCTTGGTTACTATTGTTTTTGGTTTTCATTCTCTAGGTCTCCATACTTTACAATGTATTATCCCATTAGCTATGCTCTTACTATCTGTTGCTATCTTTTTCATATAACTTACTGCTTTTTTCTCATCATCACAATTTATACAAAGCTTCCACACCTTAATTTGCAATTTACCATTACCTTCACATGTATCATTATTTCCAACCAATCTTTCTTTCTCCTTTTGTCCTCTATTGATTCTATTGGAATGTTGTTGTATGAGTCTCCACAACTCATCAATTTCTTTGTCCACTTTTCTTCTTAGATGATGAATACTATTCTTCTGCAACTGGATGTGTTCTTGCATACGAACATCATAATCCATGTGCCAATACCTTCTCCATTGATCCCCTGCAATAATTCCAGTTCCTTCTTCTGGTTTCTCATTCGTGGCTTCATCACTTCTTACTTCAATTCCTAGTATACCTATAATTCCACAAATTTCTTGAAATCTAAGAATTCTTCCTTCTTGCTTAGGTACTTCGAATACCTCTTCTTCTAGTAACTTAATTTCTGCACCCTTAAGGATTATGGCATCATATTTGTCTGCTTCTGAAATGTCATCTTTAGCCTCTTCTTCATCAATAACTCTTTGTGGTACAATAGTAATCCTATTACTATCATCTCTTGAACTCATCTCCAGTTCAACAATTCCATACTGTAATTTCAACATCATTCCATCTTTCTGAGACATTCTCATCTCATCCTTCCTTACTTCGATCTAATCTTCAGAATCAACTCCTTATTTCAAATTGATTTCACATTGCCTTGTTTCTACATATAAATCTTCACCAGAATCAATCAATTCATTAAACACAAATTCTTTACCTTGTTTCCTCATTATGCCAACATTTCTGACAACTTCTTTTCCATATTTGTCATCCATGACAATTTCTTCATTCTCATTCAGTTCTGGTTGTACAGTCTGATCACTTATTCTTTGGTTTTCTTGCCTCTTCTCCAAAAGACTTGACTCATGCCACAAATCTACCATTTCATTTGGAATTCCTCCCAAGAGCTCTGCACGATATTTACTAACTTCATTGTCTACAACATCTGTCTTTAGTCCTTCTCTAGTCTGGCTTTCTTCAAGGTCAATAATCTTCAATAACTACTTAACATCTACCAAGTCTTCTGTATAAATCTTTAGTAGATGCTTTCATTTGGCTTCAGTCCTCAATAGTTGTCCAATATCTGCATAATTCACTACAAGTATGTTTAACTGCTGCTCTTTCCTTTACATCACAAGATTATGTGAATTTCCTTCTTCTAACTTTTGAAAAATCAAATATTTACTTTTCCTTTCCCTTATGACAACATTAAATAGTTGCCTTATTTCAGTGTATCCTACATTTACACTCAAAATATTAGGTTCAAAACTATGAAACACCAAGGCCTCCTCAAATAATTTCATCATCAATTCTTCTAGTTGACTCCCACTTCCTGAATACACCATAAGATTCTCCATTTGGTTTATATTAGCTTCATCAGTTTTCCTAAGAAAACTCTTTGTTCCATATTCATATGAATGGATCTCTTCCTTTCCAAACACTTCTTTGATCTCAATAATTCCTTTGCCATCCTCCTTTTGGCTTATCCTTTGGATGTCATCTAACTGGACATCTTCCTTCACTTGACTGTAAATTTTCTCTTTATTCTTCATATGATTGTGGGTAGTCATCTTTTCACCTATTGATATGACAATTTCCAATAACTGCTTGTTTTTCCCTAAACTTACATGACCTGTAAGCACACAACAATCATCAGTTTTAAAAATACAATACCTTTCATCCTCTTTTGATGCTTCAAGCACCAATCTTCCATCATAGATCTTTTGGATTTCAGAAGATCCTTCTTGTTGTGACTCCATTTCTTTAAGTCTCTCCTTCTCTAGCAAATCAATATGAATTTGTTCAAGTTCCCTGAACTCGCTTATCAGCTTGCCATTCCACCTATGTTGCAATAGCTTCCACTTGACCCATTTCTTCGTTCTCCATATGTATCTTCGATCTTCATTTGTCTTTCTTTGTAGGCCCTCTGTTATTATATTTACTTCTCCTCGCATTACTGCTAGATTAATCTCTTGTTCTTCATTCTGCTGCCAGTTGCTATACTCCTGCAATCTAATGCCTTCCTCAAATTCACTCTCATGTAGCTGATCATCTCTTTTAAATTGTTGGTTTCTTCCATCTTTATCCTGCTGGATTAATACTCCTATTTCCTTCATGTCTCTAAGGATATAACTTTCTTGTTGCTCCTGATCTTCCATTTCACCTTCAAATAATCTCTGCTCAATTTCTCTGATTTCAGCATCATATTTATTAATGTTGTCTTTCGTACCTACAGTCACATCATTAACTGAAGAGTCTAAACATTTACTTAACTCTATAAATGTTTGATACATTTCATCCTTATCATGCATGGTAACCATAATCTCTTCTTTATCAAGTTCTGAAAGCTTCATTTCTCCTTCAGGTTCCTTAAGCAATCTTTCCAAGAACTCTATTTCCATGTGAAATCTTTCTAGCAGTTCATCACAACTTTCATTCTTAGCTTCATTATTTTCCTGGAAATCCTCCTGAGTTATCCCGTTTTCTGCACTATCATATTGCAAAGTTCTTTCATCAATTTCATCAGAAAAATTCATTTGCTTACCTTCTTGGAATACCACTATGGCATTTTCATTAGGCTTCTGGTCCATATCAACTTCATCTCACTGTCTTACACCAAACATAAATTCGTATATGAACTCTTTCTACAACAATAAATCAGCACCTTCTTCCTCAAAAAGGCATTCTCCATCATACTTCACCTCAATAGCTTCATTCTTGTTTGTGATAGTTTCACTATACTGTCCATCATCCTCTGCATATCCTGCAAACATACACAAACTATGAGAATTAAAATCACAAGGCTTCATTGTCTCATCTGCATCCCTTGTCAACATATCTTCTAATTGTTCTGAACTATTCCAATAGTTCATGAGATCTTCAGATGACCTCTCATTACCCTCTTCACCCAGAACTTCTCTCTATTCTAGTCTACAAATGGAAACTTCCATTTCTGCTTTTGCTTCTCTGAGGTTTTCCATCAACCACTTTACCTGTCTTTGTTGTAGCCTTTTTTCAACTTAGGCTGCTTCACTGGCTTCCTCTTCAAGACCCAACCTTGTCTTTGGTTCTCCTCTAACAGCATTACTAACGCATCAAGTTCTTCCCTTATTTTATCCATTTCCTTGTCAAGCTCTACTTGACTCATCTGTTTCCTATGGATTGTTTGAGCATCCTTCTCCTTCATCTTGTAGCCTTCTTCTGAACCTTCCATATGACTTTCCATAGCCATATTCTCTTCTGTGTGAGCTCTACACCTGCAACCAATCAACTTCCTTCTAAGTTGATATTCTCACCAAGCTTCTCTTATGCCTAGTCTCCATGTTCTCTTTCCTTAGAACTTGCACTGAGCAATCTTGCTCTCTCTAGTTGCTACACTCACTACTCTTAAGGACTCCTCTGTCCCTATCTATTCCAAGCCTCAGCTGGAATTAGTTTCTACTACAATCTCTAACAACTTCCAAGAGTTCTTCCTACAGTCTTACTGTTGTAGTCTAGTGCCAAACTTTGCATTCATTTAACATGTTGCGAACTTTCGAACCTTTTTAGTCATAACCTTCACAAGAAAGGCATCCTTGCTCTGATACCACCTGATGGGGTTAAAATTGCCTCAGGCGATAACCCGCTTCATATATCAAACAACAATCAAAACCCAAGGTTTATGCACCCGGCCAATCAGCAACCAGCGGAATAGAACGAAACTCGACCAACAAGCGCCAGCCCCACATCCTATGCATACGAACGGACCTCAAATAAGAATTAATTCCATTCCATAAACTATCGGGTCCGCTCGAACTGTTAAACCATGTGCACTTCTCCACGTGATCACCGTTTGATTGATCCCGCGACGAACGACCAAGATCACCAGATCTCAAATAGATTTAACCTCGCTGTATAAAACCCCATCGGGTCCGAAATTTGAATTAACCTTCGTGCATGTTCACACTTGATATCTGTCTGATCTTAGATTCAACGGACGATCCAATCACCTTTGGACTTCAACTCAATTAAAATATGGCTCATAACCTCATCGGGTCCATTTTCTGGAAACTGCTTACGGCTTTTGAGGCCACTCGATAATCCACTTACCACCATTGAATACCGCCTTCGCTACTTAACGCCCTCGCATATATGCCATAGATCGCCAATGCTAATCGTCGATCTATGAGATCTAACGGCTCCTGTGCATACTCCGATCAATTCCTCATTAACTTGGTTTCATTCGTGTTTGATGGTTTCTATGTTAAACTGCCTTCCTCTGCCATACTCTGATTCGACATCCATATAACAATTAACTATGATATCTTGGTATTTGTTGGATCGCCATCGATCCTACAGTGATCGATGGATGATCAACATGCCTACAGATGGAATTTTAGTCATCTACACATATACATATAACAGAACTTCAAAAATGGCTTAATACGCAGTTCCTCTGCCTCTAAATGAACCACACTTGTTCTTGTTATTAAAAGAATATCAAAAATAAAACAAAGTTTTGTTTTGGACCTTGATGGCCTGATTTACATTCATTTCTCCTCTCGCTCTGCTCACTCACTTTCTCTCCTGAATCCTTTCTCTCTGGCCTGATTCTTCTAATTAGTGGCCATCGTTCCTAATTTTCCCATAGGCTTACAATCCCCTCATGAATCCTCTCCAATCCTCTCTCTCTCTCTCTGTCCTTTTAGAAAAGAAAGTAAATACAATATATCTAAGCTAACCATCTCCTCCACAATTGAATGGATAGACTATACATTTAGAAATCAAATCCTATCCTAATCTAAACAAACTAAACTACTTGGCTTGATCTCCACGCAGGGAGGATCAACTTGCCACCTATTCTCTCTTTTCCTTAGTATTTGGCAACAATATAACTACTTACATACTTTGCAATTTATAGAAATTAAGTAACCAATTATTCTTCCAAACTATCATTATCCAAAACATGTGACCACACCATCACATTGCTAGCTAGGCCTAGATGCTCCTGCAGCAGACTTCCAAGGTTAAAAATAATCATGATCTCTTGATCATGTGCTTTTGATCTGTGTCCTCCTGGATCCCATACTTTGTTCAGTAGTCTGTCCTTGGTTACTGTTGTTTTTGGTTTTCATTCTTCAGGTCTCCATACTTTATGATGAATTATCCCATTAGCTATGCTCTCATTGTCTGTTGCTGTCTTTTTCATATAACTTACTGCTTTTTGCTCATCATCACAATTTATACCAGACTTCCACACCTTAATTTTCAATTTACCATTACCTTCACATGTATCATTCTTTCCAGCCAATCTTTCTTTCTCCTTTTGTCCTCTATTGATTCTATTGGAATGTTGTTGTATGATTCTCCACAACTCATCAATTTCTTTGTCCATTTCGCTTCTCAGATGATGAATACTATTCTTCTACAACTGGATGTGTTCTTGCATACGAACATCATAATCCATGTGCCAATACCTTCTCCATTGATCCCCTACAATAATTCCAGTTCCTTCTTCTGGTTTCTCATTCATGGCTTCATCACTTCTTACTTCAATTCCCAGTATACTTGCAATTCCACAAATTTCTTGAAAACTAAGAATTCTTCCTGCTTGCTTAGGTACTTGGAATACCTCTTCTTCTAGTAACTTAATTTATGCACCCTTAATGATTATGGCATCATATTTTTCTGCTTCTGAAATGTCATCTTCAGCCTCTTCTTCATCAATAACTCTTTGTGGTACAATAGTAATCATGTTACTATCATCTCTTGAACTCATCTCCAGTTCAACAATTCCATACTGTAATTTCAACATCATTCCATCTTTCTGAGACATTCTGATCTCATCCTTCCTTACTTCGATCTGATCTTCAGAATCAACTCCTTGTTTCAAATTGATTTCACATTGCCTATTTCTACATATAAATCTTCACCAGAATCAATCAATTCATTAAACACAAATTCTTTACCCTGTTTCCTCATTATGCCAACATTTCTGACAACTGCTTTTCCATATTTGTCATCCATGACAATTTCTTCATTCTCATTCAGTTATGGTTGTATAGTCTGATCACTTATTCTTTGTTTTTCTTGCCTCTTCTCCAAAAGACTTGAATCATGCCACAAATCTGTCATTTCATTTGGAATTCCTCCCAAGAGCTCTACACGATCTTTACTAACTTCATTGTCTACAACATCTGTCTTTAGTCCTTCTCTACTTTGGCTTTCTTCAAGGTCAATAATCTTCAATAACTATTTAACATCTACCAAGTCTTCTGTATCAATCTTTAATAGCTACTTTCCTTTGGCTTCAGTCCTCAATAATTGTCCAATATCTGCATAATTCGCTACAGCTATGTTTAACAGCTGCTCTTTCCTCTGCATCACAAGATTATGTGAATTTCCTTCTTCAAACTTTTGAAAAATCATATCTTTACTTTTCCTTTCCCTTATGACAAAATTAAACAATTGCCTTACTTCAGTGTATCTTGCATTTAGACTCAAAATATTAGGTTCAGGCCCCAATAAGCCAACAAATGGTTCTGTTGTCGGGACCAGGATCTGCATATCGTATCACTGGAATCCGACAAATAAAGGAATTGAAGAGTGGTTGGACAGAAAGATTCACGAGTTCACGGCACAGGAAAATAGGAATCCGCAGTTATCAAAGGAAGAGTGGTTAGATTGCTACTTATATATAGGAATCCATGAAATTTTCTTTGCATCCTTCTGCTCTTAGCTATATGAGTGGATCGCGAAGCCAGCAGATAGTCAAGGAAGGTGTAGGCTTTACAAACCTATTGTGTGGAGTCTAGAGTTGGTGTGAAAACTGGAAGCATCAGAAGATAAGATCATGTGCGCTATGGACCATTGGCTCGATCAAATTATAGGAGTGTTTATCACTGAGTTCGCGGTAGATACTTCAGTCAGCTATAGCAAGGCGGAACGACGCTTCCTCAAAGGACCGCAAGGTAAGTACGTTAAATATTTTAACTCTTGGATTAAAATTCTACTATGTGAAAAGCGGGTTATGTGAATAAATTAATTTTTAGGGCAACACGGAGTGGGAGGATCTATAGAAACGAAGGTAGCGCAGAACTAGAGTCTAGCCCCCTGATTTCACCTCCACGGGAAAGCAAGGAAGAGCTCACGAAAGTTTCACCAAGAAGTATGATCAGTCTGATAAAGCGGCAAATTCTGCACATACCATCCCCACCTACACCACCACCAGTTTCACCATCTTCACCCCTGTCTTTGCCCACACCACCTCCGCCACCACCACAGTTCAATATGGAGAGCGTGATAAAGTTTCCGATGTTCAAAGGGGTAGGGAACGAAGATCTGGACCAGTTTTGGTTCGTGGTAAAGGTTGTATGGGAAACACAAGGAGTCATGGATGACAATATAAAGAAAGCAATGCTAGTCAGCGCTTTGCAGGATCGCGCACTGACGTGGTAAATTAAGCACTCCAATGATAGTCCGAATGCAGGGATCACGATATCCAAGTTGCGCTAAACATGGAATTTAGCAGACCAAAATCAGAGACACAGTCGATTATTGGATTTAATGAAATCGTGATGCTTCCAGGCAAGACCCCCTGGGAGCTAGATCAGAGACTAAATTGCATGATTCGTGAAGCCAACATGACCTTGACGGATGGGAAACACTGTGCATGGTTTGTAGCATCGCTAACGCCGAATCTAAGGAACGCGTTGTCACAGCAAAAGCTATCTACTCAGGTCAAGGCCTTGGAAATCACAATGAGACTGCATAAGACCCTGATACAAGATCCTAACCTGGGTGTTCAACAAATCCACGTGCAGTTGAAAAACTTGTGCCTTGAAATGCAAAGTTTGAAACAAGACAGGACAACTCACCCAGAAGTGCCCGAGGAGGTATGGTGTGTAAAGTCCAAAGGCCAGGGACATGATAAGGACCATTGTCCTATATTCGTGAACTACCTAGCGGCAGGAGGACCAATGCCATTGAGACCAAAGGAACAAGCAGGACCAAGCACGATGCTTGCATTATGGTGCACGATTTTTCAGATAGGAGGAAAGCATGCTACAGATTACTTCCATTTATTACAGAAGTATAAGCAGAGTTCCCTGCAGTTGTTCTATAATTTCAGTAGGTGAGTAGGCCATGATGAGTGCACCTGTAGAAGTTATGAATTGTTGATGGATCAGACTCCTACCTACAGAGTTCAGACTAAAATATGGGCCCTCAATAAAAATGCAGGGATGGTGCTCACTAGATTTCAGCGGCGCAAACGCGGTCGAGGTGGAATGGGACCAGGAAGAGGGCACAGACAGCTAATCTGTTACAATTGCGAAGGGGCAAGGCATTATGCCCGCGATTGTACAAATTCGACAAGACCATCATGCTTATATTGTACCCAGTTTGATCATGAGACGAAGGACTGTCCCACGCTAATAGCGAGGTTGTGCGATAAAGGAGCACTCCAACCTCCCCCGACTCAGAACCTGCAAATGATGAGGTCTAAGCCGCGTGAGGAAGACCCGAATGTAAATATCGTGCTTCGAAGTGGTATTACGACAGGAGATGACAAAGGCAAGTAGCTCGAAGAGAGTGCCTGGGTTCACAAGGCTCCAACAAAGGAACTGGAATTTTATTTAGAGCGCACTAAGGAGACATTCATGCAAGCTAAGAAGAGCTTCGTGGAGGCCTCCACTTTAGGTAGTAAAGACAAACTGGAACCAGAAATGGACCCATCAATGCTCACTACCTTTCTAGAGACATGCATGAAGCTGTTGTGCAACAACAAAGCTGTGAAGGGACTGCAAGAACTCATCACTAGATGTGTTGGGACCGCGCCAGGAGAACCACGCGTAGTCCAGAAGCTCGGGAAGCACACAATACGAATAGGAAGAGAGATGAGATTGACCACGCAGATCGGGGAATATGAAATGGATCAAGTGATTTTGGATCTAGGATCAAATGCGAATGTCCTGCCAAAGCAGACATGGGAGTGCATGGGCAGGCCTGCATTGCAATGGTCTCCTATTCAATTGCAAATGGTGAACCTACAAAAGATCCTACCCATGGGAAGATTGCAGGGAATAACGGTGGATATCGAAGGTGCAGACATCCTTACAGATTTCGAAGTGATAGAGATTTTTGATGACAGCAATCCCTATCCCGCGCTAACGGGAATAGATTGGGCCACTGACATGAATGGAGTGATAAATCTAAACCAGCACAAGATTATTTTCGAGAAAAAGTCACTACGCGTAGTGGTACCTTTGGACCCTGCGGAAGGATCGCACTACACAGAGCTAGTGCGGATCTATGACATCGATGACGATCTAGACTATATCTACAAGATAACTGCTCGGGAGTAGGACTGGGTGAATCCAACAGTGGATGACAGGATTTCATGGGAGCACAAGAGCTCCTTCACCTCAGATTTGGATGAAGAGATAGAACGATGGCAGAACCGGTTACACGAGGTAACCATGCTCAACTGTAACATGATGACAAGGTCATTACGCTACATGACAACAGAGGTAAGAGATCTACCTATGTATGACAAGTTGAGCGAGGTGGATGATTTCTTGAACAAATTTGAAAGAGAAGTATCGAAACAACAACGTTTCAATGCTCTAAAATGGACACTATGTGCTACGCCCGCAAGATGGTGGGGTACGCATCAAGGAAGTTTTGAGGACTGGCGCAAATGTAGAAGGATGATGCTCATGTGGTTTGGAAAGCTTCAGATGCAAATGAAAGCCGGGTATGATGGATGAAACAGCCTGCGCACCCACCTTTTCAGATGGGTATAGGTGTATGGTGCGCAACCTACATGAACACACACCATAATCGCGATAGGTAACATGATTGACAAGTAGGAGCGGGAAAGACGATGGCGCCAATGACAACCAAGAAGTATGATAAGACCAAGAGTGCCAAAGATTATCCACGTGGAAGCCTTTGACAAAGTATGTGAAGTACTGAACGCGGTCCACCATGTGAAACGCACTGATTGGGACCTACGCGTACCAGCAGTTCTATGGGCTTATAGGACCATGTGCAAAACCATGACTGCACGGGCACTTCCAAAGCTGAAGTATGAAGCAGATGTTGTAATCTTTATGGAGCATGTGAAGCCTAGACCATGCACAGTAGCACCCGTAGATACGATGGTTTGTGAAGCCCAGAAAGGAGGGATCACACAGCCGCCAGGAACAGAATGCATGGGACTTGAGGAAGAAATCCAACAGGGAAACCTTAGACTCCACGAACTTGAAAAAGAAAGGGTACGGTTAAGGAAGAAAAGTGCTTTGATGGACACGGAAGTCAAGAAGATGGAGGACGAAATAAAGAAATATTTTATCGGCAAAAAGACCAAAATAGTAAGGCAGGAGGCGTGTGATCCCAATGACAAGGTTAAGACCTATTGTCACGAATTGATCAATCAAATGCCTTGGTTTGGACCAAATATTGCTAAGCATAGTAACCAGGGTAGCGCGTTGCAAATGGTGAAGTACGCGATGCCGATTGTAACAATTCCAGGTGGGGATTCTCGAGGAACCATGATGGAGGACAGGATGGAACTCTACATGGGTGGTGCGACCACTTGACTAGCCAAGGGAAGGACAGCCTTAGCACTCCAGGCAGTTGCAAGGGAACGCGGGACTATAAACTATTATGCCTGGGAGCTACGCGATATTGGAGATGTGCGTAGAAGCATAGAGTCACAAGGTCATCGACCGCACATGGGGGGTTGCGCTGCTGTGCAGTTTGGCCAGAAAGTGATCGTTGAAGTCACTATTCACAATGGGATGCTCGACTTGAGGCCAAATGGAGCAGGCGACAGGCACTTAAGACGCAATTTATGGGCAATATTTGGGAAAATCTGCCGCCAATAAAGCATTAATGAATCGGAGAACTGTCAAATTTGAATTCAAAAAGTGTTATAAAATACAAAGGGATGCCCAGCAAACAACACTTGGTCATTTGCGAATTGAGCGATTGAGTAGAGCCCTGAGTATTGTGAGTCAAGCGTTGATTAAGCCCCTGAATTCGCGAGTGATAGATTGTTGCACAGCTACAATGACAGCAACTAAGGATGGTATGGGGATAGAAGAGGTGACCGTCGGCGAGGCCGCGCAGGCCCTAACTATGGAGGATGTTCCAGAAGGTGCCGGGATTGTGGCAAAGATCCTAAAATCACCACGCATGCCAAGACCCAAGAAGGATAAACAAGCAATGGCTCCCGTACGTGTGTCCCCGCGAAACCCACTGCGCAGCAAACTGTCAATGGAGGAGAAAGGGAAAGCTGTCACTATAGAAATAGATGAAGAAGAAGAAGATCTGCAAGCCCTTATCATCACAGAGGAAGAAGACGAAGGCATGGAGGTGGATACTCAACCTATGCACTCTGCGACAAAACTGCCCGCCTATGTCCCCCCATGAAAAGGGAAGGCCAAAGTGCCCAAGGACTTGGACGAGACCAAGAGTTCGCTCCAAACCCCGCTCCTCCCAGATGGAATTATGTTTGAAGGCATGCACCTGGGCCACGTGCCGACCATGAAATTTGAAGATTGGGACCTCGCTGACCGTGAGAAGTTCCCTCACCTTGAGACCGGAAATCTCATGAAGCAGAACACCACGGGGGTGGTGACAACATTAGAGCCGCAGAAGTGGTTGTGCAGTGTGGAAAAGGCCGAGTTGTTGAACCTACTATGGGTGCCGCATTTCCACCGTGCCCCAATAACCATTTTTGTCATCAGGCAGCTACTCTGCCTAGTGCATGATGGGTATTTATGGCTAGAGGAGCCCATCCCCATCACGGCAAACCTAATTCATCGTGTTTCCTGGCTTCCATACAAAGGAAAGGACCCCGCCATCTCCAACATCAAGGACAAAGCAGTACGTGTAGCAACCCAAATCCTCACAGGAAAAGTTATGCACAAGTGCTGTGTTGACAAGGTACCTGTGCCGACGGTCGCACTGGCCGAGCAGTGCGTGGAGGGGGTCCAATTTAACTAGTCCAAATTCCTTTGCATGGAATTCTTAGAGAATTGTCGCGAAGCCCAGGATCAGGGTAAAACCTTCCACTATGCATGGTTGTTGTTGTCCATAGTGCTCATAGCTGGGGAATTACCGGAGGACAGTCAATTCCCCATAATTGACAGAGATTTACTAAAGGTCGTGAAGTATGCTTCGCTCTGGGCCATAAAGGATGCTACAAGGATACACGACAGCAAGATCTTTTGGGTGCTCATGGAGATGAACATTCGAATGTGGATCAACCGTAAGCCGCGGTTGTCGCCAAGGTTTACAATAGTCTGCAGAGCTTTGCAGAATTTAAGGTAGACATGCAAAACATATATATCAAGGTGCACAAGGATCCGACGAAGCAGTGGACAAAGCTACCTTTTGTAGCCACTGATGATGCCATTTTCAATGTCTTAGAGGCATGGCCTCTGGAATGGCGTGCCCCAGACATTGCAGAACTCGAGAAGTCAGCAGCGCAAAAGAAGAAAGACAATGCCAAGCTGTGCATCACACAGCTGGCTGAGAAAAGGTAGAAGAAAACAACAGCAACCGAAGTGCGGGCAGTGCGAGAAGTGGCACAGAAAGCAGCAGAGCAGGAAAAGGTCGCAGCAGCAACAACAACACAGGAAGTAGCTGCGAAGGTGGGTGAGGGCCAAGCAATGCCTTCGTAAGGGTAGGCATAAGAGGAAGTAGAAACAGAAGAAGGAAGCACGGACCCATAAACTGCATCCACATCGCTGAAGCGCCAACACTCGGCAGAACAAATAGGATCACAGAAGAAGGTCAAGGCTTCGAAATTTTCCATTGACCCGATCACCCTAACCGAGGGTGATCTGCATGACATCAGCGAGACAGTGCATGATGTCACAAATGAGGCTCTTCAGGATTTCATGCAGGAGCACCAGACTATGTTGGGGGCCCTCAGAGCGCAGTTGCAGGAGTTACAAGCGTGTCTCCCTCAGGTTGGTACCCTTTCAACCAACCTCGTAGTAAGATCCACAGTAGTAGAGCAGATGTTGTGTGCACGGATGGCGAACACAATAGTGTTGCCAAAAGGGGCTCTAGTGACATCAAATGAGGCCGACAGGTTTTCGGTTAGCACAATGAAAGGTCTCGGCGTTAATCTAGCTGCCCTTCCACGTGAAACATTATATCTATTGCAGGATGGGATAACGGCAGAGCTCCGCGCTAGGGAGAGTCACGCGCTCCAAGTCCTTAGCGAGCAGAAGATAAATATGGAACAACTTAGCTTGTAGCACGATGAATTGGTGTCGCAAAATCAACAGCTGGTGCAAGTGATAGGCAACGCTTGCTGAAGCGTCCCGAAGCTGGACATCCCAGCATATCTACCAGTGGAGGTGCAGATCCATAGGTTAGCAGTAGGAGTCTGCGAGGCCAGGGAAGAAACGACAAAGGTTCAGGTGGAGCTGAATCTTCAAATCGTCGAGCTACGGTTAAAGGCACAGCCATCCACTCCCCCGGAATTTAGAGAACATCACGCTAGTTCTATCACAGCGGGATTAGAGGAAATTGGAGGTGCAGTGCGAGACTGTACCAGCATGTTGGAAGAAGCACTTGAGGTCCTCACAACTCTGCAGGAGGACCCCAACATCCAACGCTTAGAGACAGAGGCACGAGAACTCCAACAGTAGTATGATAGTGTCCGAGGAACTACGTAGACAGTGCTCCTCACCCAATGTCTTGCGAGGATGCAGCAGGCTAAAGCACTGAAGGAGCAGGTGGACGCGACATGACATAAGGAGGTCATTCTAAAAGCGTACGTCTAGCCTTGGATCAACGAGGCCTTCACCATCATGACAGACATTGAAGGCAATCTCGTGCACATACAGGGGTTGCACACATTAATGCAAAGAAGCACTCCAGACACAGAGGCCTTAGAACAGCGCATGCAGCAGATCCAGTAGGAAGTAGCTCAGTGC
Organism: Pinus tabuliformis; assembly: GCA_031772625.1. Taxonomy (NCBI): domain Eukaryota; kingdom Viridiplantae; phylum Streptophyta; class Pinopsida; order Pinales; family Pinaceae; genus Pinus; species Pinus tabuliformis. The sequence goes on along the minus strand of CM062814.1, from coordinate 236,711,667 downwards.
ACTGCTGACCTTTGCATAGTTCAAGAACAGTTGGAGGGACTCCGTGCAAAGATCGCCGCGCCGACAGAGTGACTTGAGGGCTAGTCACGATGTTTGTGTTCGGGGCCTATTGGGAATGGAATCCCCCCCAAGGAATGTTTTGGGGTTCAAAGCCCAAGTTTTGACCCAATCTTGTTGTAAAGCTCCGCAAATTTCGGGCGCAGAGCGTGAAAAGTATGATAGAGTCACAGGGTTGTTCGCCCTAGTTCTGTAATGTAATGTCAGCTGGAAAGACGTGAACCATGGGATTGTATAAATAGAGCGAGGCTCTAAGTGTAAAGGGAAATAGAGTAGTAGAGAGATAGGAAGAGAGTCTAAGTGACTGAGTGAAGTGTGTCTTTGGGTCGTAGAGTAGGAGAAGGCTCTGTAGCTGAGTGCGCAGAGGCCTAGTAGTCCGCAGCTGAGTGCACGGACCCCTGCAGCTGAGTGCGCAGGGCAGAGTCGAGTCTGTAACCAAAGAAGGAATTAATAAAGAGAAGTTTTATCATAATTCTATGTATCTGTTCTTGGGTTAATGCATGTTTGATATAATTTGCACGTATATTGTTTATTTACTGCGCGCACCTGTATGAATGGTTTATGTTGTTAAGTATAACTTAAAGCAAGCAAGTATGCTAAAATAATCAACTAACTTTGGAATACCAGTAATGACTTGGGCAATAACGCAGAAGCGCAGCGTTCAGCCCCCGAGTAGGGCTGCGCAAAGGCAGTATATCAAGTTGCGAGGTACGGGAAAGTGCGTGAATCGACTTGCGCACAGGGCCGAACCGCGAACCACTTGAACTCATTAGACATCTCTAAGGTGCGAAAACCTAGTTCTAGCACCCTCCCATACTACTTCGGGTGAGACCTCAGTCCGCACTCCGTGGACTATTGCCGAAAGGGCCAATAGTACCAGGATTTGTTTGGCTAAATTAACTCTGAACCTAGGTCAGACCCCAATAAGCCAACATATAACAACAATATGACTTGTCAATTAGTAAAGTGAATAAAATGACATAAAAAGATAAAATAATCCAAACATATAATGTATATTGATACATAGACAATTCGATCCATACCTTTAGAGACTCTATTATATTGCAACTTCCATGCATGAGGTGTCATTCTCCATGGTATTACTCCAGTTTCTATTTTCCCATTGAAAAGATGTTTTTCAGTACTTCAGTACCTATGGTTCTTAGAAAGAAATTTCCCTTACTCATCAAACACCTCCTTTCCTAAGATTTTTGAATGACGAGATTTTATCTTAGGACCAAAAACTGGACAAGAAAATTTACCCTTTGTTTTAACACGTGCAAGAGATGGAATAATTTTTATATCAATTATTTTAAGTATGTGCAATGAAGATTGAACTATTTAAAAAACATACTTGAAATGAAATTCATAAAATTAAACATTATTAAAGTTCAGGGTAACGTTATAACATACCACATAAATGTGTTATCCCTAGGGCATCATGAATTGTACATACAAGCATTGCATGGAATTCAAATTCCATTTGTGTAACTACTGGTCTAGATATATCATGCATAGTGACACCATTCCATAAATCCACTAGCTCATCGATAAGAGGCTCGATATATACATTCATATCTTTGACCTGGTACTTACCTAGTCGATTGAACATACAATACATAATTAATACATATATGAGTAAATTAAAAAATTATAAGACATAATCATAAGGCATAATTGAACATAAATGAGTAAATTAACAGAAAAATATAGGACATAATTATGAAACAAATAAGACAAATGAGATGTTATTGTGCTAAAAAAAATATTCTAAACAAATTGATACCAAGAACAATCATTGTCAACATTATGTTCTCCCTCTTTATTGACTTCCACGGAGGAGTTTTATTGTTGATAACAAAAATGGGCCACACCAAGTAGATTTGGCCTCTCCAAATGGATTGACACCATCATCTGATAATGAAATCCTAATATTACGAGGTTCTCTTTTAAAATCTTGCCACTTTTTCTCTATATTCATAAATGCATATCCATCTACAGGCATTCGAAGAATGCCATCTTCATTTCTATTCCTCGCATGGTAATACATAAGTTTTTCTACACTTTTGTTCCTGAACAATTGTCGTAGATGTGTAATTATGGGAATATAACAAAGAACCTTGCGAGGAACCTTTTTTGTTACTTTATCGGTTTGATATCTACTCTCATCACATTTTGGGCATTTGTCTTTCAACGCATGTTATTTATAATAGATAATATCATCATTAGGGCATGCATGAATAACTTGATACTCCATTCCAATATATTTCATAAAGGCATGTAAATCTCGATACATACGAGGTAAAACATTTGACGGTGGTAACAAAAAATCACCTAATAATCTACAACATAAAAAAATAATAAAAATATATATATATATATATATATTGGTTAAAGTACTAAACAATATTAATCATACATATTGCATCCAAATGTTACAAATTAATGAAATGATGCATATCAATGTACTAACATTAAAAACAATGGAAAAAATAATTGCTTTATCATGTATATAGTACTAAATGTCACAAAATATATTACATACCTTAGGAGTTGTGTCACACATGTGTTTAACAAACCATTCACCACCTTTAAGTTGACCAGAAACAATAGAGCAGAGAGAAGAGATGTTTTTGAGCCTTCATAAAGAGGTTTAGATGTCATCTCAAGTACAGGTAAATCAAAAGCACAGTCATCATACTGGTTTTCATCATCATCCATTCCAACATTATTAAATGTCTCCTAGATCAATCTATTTGTCCCATCTTCTTCAAATATGTTATCATCTTCATTATCTTCTCCCATAGGATCATTAGCTTGATCCTCAATATTGATCGCTCCATGTTCTTGAATAGGTTTTTTTACTACAACCACCTCTTCCTCGCCGATCAATGCCCTAGGGGGCTGATACTATACAATTACAATCAAAAAGTAATATTAGTATATATAGAAAATATTGAAACGGCTATATAAAAACAGTTTACAAAAATAATATATAAGGAAAACAAAGACAACAAATACAAAGAGAAAGACAAATTAGGTGACACCAAGAAACAAAGACAACAAATCAATGATCATGTTTATGCAATTTATCAAGATATTTAACAATATGTTGGAAAAATCTAAGAAAGATGTTAATTTTATTGACATGTAGGAAGTGAGACACTTTCTGAGATATATAGTCAAGACCATAATAAAAAATAAAAAATAAATATTGATCTTATTTTACATTCATCATTGTAATGTCATATTCTTTCTTAATGTCATATTTTGCATAATATACTTTAAAAAATTATTAATAATGCTCCATAAAACCCCATGACTAACATCTAAATCTTCTAGGTCCAAATTAACCCCCTAAGCAATATGCATTAACCCCCTAACACCTTAACCCCATTCCCCTAAGCCCTTAAACCCCTAACCCCTTAACTCGTAACCCCTAAACCCTTAAACAACAACCCCTTATCCTTAAGCTCGTAAGTTAATTAACCCCTAACTCGACCTAACCCCTTAAAAAACCCTTAATGGAAATAATCAAATAATATTTCTAGTCCACATCAAGATGAAAACATAGTTCAAACACCTCTCAAAAGAATATTATAAAATACATTTACAATAGAAAGGTAATACAAAGACATACAATCTAAAATACAATATACATATAAAAATTTACAAAAACAATCTACAATACAAAGACATATAATAAATAACTTACAAATGGATGATATTCATGTCCACTTTCAGTGTGTACATAGTCTCTACAATGCTTTTTCGTTGATTTTATTAGAATTCTCCTTGACCTCAAGCTCCTACAATTTCTACAAGGGCAATAAAATTTTCCATCCTCAGAAGCCCTCAATGTTGATCCCACATATCCTTGGTCTCCTTGAGGAATGTTATGTGACATTTTTTGTCACCAAACTTTTAGTGATAATTTTGTTCAAAATTAACCTCAAAATAAGCCTACATCCTTTCAAAATAATCACAACAAATATATATAGCAACTATGTCAAAGTGATATGATTTTAGGGCCTTTACAAACAAACACACACACACAAACACATGATTTATTTATATATATATATATATATATATATATATATATATATAGATAATATCATATTTAATTATAATATTAATGTTATATTTATTTTAATTATTCAAATGGATCAAAAGCCCATATTAGACATTGTCAGTGCAAAAAACCATTAATGGTGGAATTCAATAGTATGCAACGGTTATTTATCATTTGTTGGAAATTTGACAACACATTTTCATATTGAATATAGCATGGAATATCTGATGGTAAAAGAACTATCGTCGATTATTCGATGATAGGAGGGATTATAAGAAAACATATGATAATTGACAAGATAAGGAATTATGTTGAACATTCGATGGTAGTCGAGATTTTACGAAAAAACAAAACAAAAAAATCATTTAACTTCTGACACTTTTTCTGATTTTAGCCACTGTCATCGAAATTTCTGCCCAAATGTAGTAGTGATTGGAAAGATCATTAGGTGTATATTTTCTATGCTTAACTGAAGAAGAAATTCATGGAGTTATTGAGGATTTTCATTAGGGAGTGTGTGAAGGACATTTTTCAACACAAAACATTAGGAGAGGGTTTTTATTGGCCTAAACTATTTGCATAAGCGAATACTAAAGTAGCCCTGAGTAGTAGCTCAATTGGTTGAGTCCCTGTCGTTAAAGAACATTTTCTATTGAGAAGTCATGTGTTCAATTCTCTTCACACTCTCGGAGTAAGGCTTTGTCGTTGAGCCGGTAGGAAGTGATCCCTTCAAGTGGATCTACCTAGTACAAATATTCCATGGACATGGCAGTCACCGATCTTTAGAGTCCATGAACCACGTAGAAAAAAAAGGTCAATGCTAAAGTGTGATCCTGTCTATAGTTTCAAATATTTGTAGGTAAATAGAAACTCCCTTAATTCTAGTATTAACATAAGCACCTCTACCATTAATTCTAGTATTAACATTAGCACCTTTTATCAATTGAGCTTTAGATTTTATAGGAGATATCCATCCATGCTCCAATTATCGACACGAATGGATCCTCACAACCACATATTATTTTACTAAGTAAGTTGAAGTAATTTCCAATAAGAGTGCAATGGATAGAATTGTCATTAAGTTTTTAGAAGAGAACATTTTATCCATATTTGCTTATCCAAGGAAGATTATTACAGATAATGCTCAAGCATTCAAATCAACGAAGGTTATCAATTTATGTCAAAACTATAATATTATTCTTAGTCATTTAATAGCCTATCATCCTCAAGTAAATGGGTTGGTAGGATCTTCAAAAAAGAGTCTAATAACGATGATTAAGAATTTTTTGTTATATAATAATAAGAATTGGGATGCCAAACTTAAATATAAAGTTTTAGCAAACAAGGTAGCGATCAAGAAGTCTACCAGAAAATCGTCATTTCACTTAGTATATGGAATCGGTGATGCCTTCCCCACTCAACTTACTTTTATTATAATGAAATTTTGCAAGACTCACAGGAAGAACCCAATGATCTCATAAGAAAGATAAATCAAATTATATAGTTGGAGGAAGTTAGAGAGTAGATGGAAGAAAAATTGCAACAATATCAAGACAAGATGAAAGAGATATTTGATAAAAAGGCTAAAAAAAGGGAAATCATTCCTGGAGATCCGGTGTTGAGATGGGATGCTCAAAGAGAAGATAGTGGCAAACATGGAAAATTTTATAGTGTTTGGTTTTTCCCCTTTAGAGTTGTAGAAGCAAAAGGAAATAACACATTTGTTCTAAAAAAATTGGATGGAGATCCACTGACAATACTTGTGAATAGGTAGTAGTTGAAATATTTAATCAAAGTTCGAGAAATTTAAATGTTCTTGTTCAAGTTCACATTGTAATTACTGATATGGATTGGATTAACATTGACAAGTGCGCTAGTTTCGTTGAGACAACATATGACTTTATAGCCTGAGGTGAAGGCATTGCTCTGTTATACTCAACGTTGCATGAGGAGACATTGTCCCTTAATGGAACCAACGCTGTAGCAAAAATTATTCTTATTTTCTTCCATGTGCTATAGTTCTGAATTTCTATGATTTTTTTACTTTTTATTTAAATAAGTTTAAAAAAAAAAATACACCCATTTTGAAATATGGGTAAATGGCAGGCATCTCAAGAGGACATATCTAAAGTCATTCTAGATTAGTGGTCCTTATTCATTTTGGGGCCTCCCAATGTGCTTGATAATTAACAAGGGAGTGGGGAGTGTTCTGAAATGACATCATGAGGAAAATTCATTGACAACATGTGCCTAGTGGAGAGGTTATTCGCCCTACCCTCCCCCCATCTAAATTCATTATTAACCCCACACCAACCCCCCCTCCCCCCTCTATTTGAAATCATACTGAGCTCGCACCCCCCTCCCACAAAGTGGTTTGCAGTATTAGGCCAGGTGGAACATGATTTGAAGACTAGTGACCCTAAGAATAGATGATCAAGCAACCACATGGCAACCAAATATTATGTTGAGATCTAACCAATGTTGGTATAATGTTAGAATAAATTTCCAAAATGAGTGGTAATTCATATCTCACAGATTTTTTACCAATAAAACTTAATGCCACACATCCAAAAAGAGTTGGCTTGGCCATAAAAGTAGGAAAATGAAATCTCGGTTGCATTTTTAGTTGTACGAGGGCGAGAAGATGGCAAGCATTAGTAGAACCTTTTAACCAATGGTCATCAATAATCATACCAATACTCTCTACCACTACTTTATGGGGAATTCTTAATCACCTCAGGTTTCTTTGTCCATAACGAATATTAAGATGTAGAAAATCCTGTAGATTCACAAGCTCATGCAATTTATTAAAGCACGGGACAAGAATATACTTCTACTTTCAACTAGGGGAAGCCAACAAATCGATGAAAACAATAAGAACAAGAAGAAGATAAATCAATGGCACATAACACATTAAGTTTTCCTGGGGAAAGAAATTGATCAAAACCCCACTATCTTTATTGAATTAAATTAGAAATATGAGTGAAGATACAAACCTTGTTCTCACAAGAACAATTTCGCACAAGTATGCTCAACTCTCTCAGCTCACAAGATAGCTCTTGGGCAACACTTAGCCAATTTTGCAGCTCTCCAAGCTCCTAATCTCTTGCATAATTCCTAGGATGAATAACTCATATTTAAAGGGAATTCATGCTTCCAAAACTATGCAATCCAAACATAGGATCAATCTTTGATGCATCCATTATATTTACACTCCAGTAAATAATATCACTGATAGTATACTATCCTTGCACTCTAGTCTTAGCTGGGTCTTTCTCTGAACTGACATGCATGAGTTTCTCATGAGGGAATCTTCAGTTAACTGGAGTAGCACTAGTGGATGCATTAGTGCACCAACTAACTGTTAGTCCTCTATTAGTTCCAAAAACAATTTAGAACAAATTTAACTAAACTTAACTCAGTAAATTGAGTGATCTAATTTCCAACTCAATTTAAACTCATACTAGACCCCTAAAACTTAGGGAGAACATATAAATGACTACAGAAAGACTTCCAACTCGAAATTCCTAAGATAATTCAGTTAATTAAACTTAATTAACTATTTACAAGTTTCTATGAGAATAGAATTCGATTTTAATTCTCAGTTTACTTCAAGGAAAAATTAAGCTGGAATTTCTTATTGTCATTTCTCGACACTCCCTCTCAGCAAGAAAGGGATTATCAACTACCCTGATCCTGTCTCTGTGAAACTTGAATTTACATCTTGACAATGCCTTTGTCAAAATGTCATCATCTTGCTCCTCTGTGGGAATGTACTCTAACAACATAATCTGCCTCGATACAAAATCTTTGAGATGTTGATATCAGATATCAATATGCTTGGACCAACCATGAAAAACCGAATTTTTAGAGAGTTTGATACAACTCTGATTATTGCAGTAAATCACAATTGGATCCATCTGCTGAACAAACAAACCAACCAGTATCTTAGATGACCTCACATGCTTCCTGACTCGCAATCATGTACTCTGCCTTTTTCAAACTGAGTGCAACTAATCTATGTTTTCTACTATACCAAGAAATTGTCGCTGACCCAATACTGAAGATCCCTCCTGATGTGCTTTTCCAATTGAATGGACTCCCTACCCAATCTACATCAGTGAAGCCTTGAAGCTTCACTCCCTCTATCTGCTATACCATAATCCATACTGAGTAGTGCCCCTGAGGTATCTCAACACATTCTTTTCCGCCTTCCAATATAGCTTGGTAGGCCTAACCATCACTTGACTAAGTTGGTTAACTGCATAGCACATATTCGGTCGTGTGTTCACCAAGTACATGAGTGAACCCACAAGCTGCTTGTAAAGAGCATCTTCCACTACTTCCCCTAAAGTAGCATCCTCCTTCCTCCAATTACCTACTATAGAAGTCTCCATGGGTTTTCTACTCTCCATGTAGAATCTCCTGAGTATCTCATTGGCATACTTTCCCTGCCATACCTCCATGCCAAGAAAGTAATTCATGAGACCTGTTATGTTCCTATACCAATAGGAGTCATAATTTTTGAATAACTGAGGTCAAATCTGTAATATGTACATACCTTTGCTTTCTGCAAATGTTTTCCATATTAAAAAAAATAAAAAAATTTTAAAAATGTAAAGAGGGTATGTCCTAAAAGAAAAATCAAAGGACAAAAAGAATAAAAGAGGTCAAAAAATGAAATAATATGAACCCCAAAAACAAAAGGACCATGAAAGTGTGCAAGACAAAATGCCACTACTATTTACTTTTGATGCAGAATAAAAGATTGTGTGCAGCTTGTTACCTTTGCCACAATCCATGGATTGTCAAAATGTTTAAACTTGGCTATTTCAATTTTTCAATTTTATGCTTAGAGATAGAGAATAAAATCTGACCAATCTATTTAATCTTGGCAGGTAATTATATTAGGTAGAGTAAATAAAAGGAGGTCAACTATTTAATCTGATCCCTTGGATGTAATAAGGTTAGACTTAGATAGGTTACTTTTGTAAAAGAAAAGAAAAAGTTTTGATAAAGGGTTTTCCAGCTTAAGTGCACCCTAATAAAGAGAAGTAAAAATGGTAGGATGAGTAGATGGGTAAGTAGTTGAATGGTTGCAGAATTGTGATGATTGATTAGATAAGATCATATCATTCACCTTCATCATCAAATTTCTAAGTATGGATGAAAATTGAGCATTTACCAAAGTACACAAAGTCAACTAATTAACCTCCCTCATTCATTACATTTTTCACTTAACTAATTTCCAAGGAAAGTCTTAAAGTACCTAAAATCTTAAGTTAAAGGGGCTCAGAGCATTTCTTTGACTTCTGGAGGGACCAGACCCTCGACCCAATAACTTATAGGTCCTAAGTACTAAAGGTCCCCTCATAAGCATTCACCCCCTTCAAATTCACTCATATTCCCAAATAAACTTACTTTCCCCTAATAAACCCCTTTCTCTAAGGATAAAACCTTAGAAAAGTGATCACCTCCCATGTAAAAACCCCTTTTTACAAAAACCCACAAATATACACTTAGCCTAAGTTTTTATGTTTTCTATGTGAAAAGAAAAAACAAATTGCAAAGAATTCATTTTATACTTAGCACTAAAACATTCTCTGCCTTCGTTCATATTAACTGGTAACTTTATTTATATTAACTCCCGAGAAAATAACCCTTTTCCCCTATGTATTTATTAAAACCCCTTAATATTAATATCCCATCCCAAAGTTTGAAACATAAACTTTATTAATATCATGAATGATTAATGGGTTAATTAGTCGATCAGCGACTAATTAAGAACCAAAACCCTCTGCCGAATAAAATGAATTAATTAACCGATCTACAGTTAATTAATAATTGACCTCCGCCAATGAAATCACCCCCGACACCCTTAATCTGCCATAATTCGTGATTAATTAAATCTCATCACTCTTAAATCTCCACCGGGCCCCTCCATTAAACCTCATGACTAATCCCCGCCCCAACCACCATACGATCAGGTCCTATTTGATCCGACGGTTGACAATCATATCGGGCAGCCTCCGAAGGCTGACCTTTACCCACCCGATATGGGTGGTTTCACTTTTCACCCCGCTACTACGTGGCGCCCGATGAGTGGCATCGGGCGGCCTCCCCCCGAAACCACTCCAACCCAAAAGCAGTGCGATCTAAACCCGCTTACTGCCTCCCGCTAGACGACAAAACATCTCATCCCCCACTTAACTCCAAACGTACCTTTCCCCATGTACCCACCAAAACAGTTGAATTTGCAAATAAAACTAAAAAAACTCATTGTTTTTAGTTTTATCATGAAAAATACCGCTCAGACCTCCATGCAAGCACCAGAGTACATGCAACCGTCAACCCACGTCCAACTTCCAACCTGTTGAAGCTGTTGAACTTCCAAACCATCCTTTAGTAGCGTACACTTCCTGCAAACCTTGCATAGTCAGCCATCAATCCATTCAGAGTCAAAACCAGGTTTTTACCCAAAATCACTAAGAAACCCTGTTTAATTCCCAAACCTTTACTCAATTTCTTTAAGTTATTAAGTAATTTAGTAAAACAATTTCCCAGCAACTCCAAACCATTTAGAATTGAACCAATTTTCCCCCAATTTGACAAAAAACCTTTCGCCCCCATCCTTGAATCCACAAGAACCAAGGATGGCTGCGCCATTTGCATTGAATGTCCAGCCAATTTCCACTCCCCACTAGGATTTAGACCATCTCCCTTTGGCGAACAAAGACTTTCAAATCAAAGATATCTCTGTTGAAGAATCCCCATTGAAATTATGCTGTAGGTACAGAGACCAGTACTTAAACCATGCAGACAAAATAGGTCTTTGGGAATCAAACCTACCCAAGTACCCATTCCCCAGCGTAAAATATCTTCCCTGAAATTGTTCACTATTGTCATGTGAACTATAATCCCAGCTTAAGAGTAGTGATGTCCCCCAACCAAACAATACTTTTCACTATCACCGTTGAATCCATAAATGAAATGTTGCAGTTACAACCTGGTCAAAATCTTACTCTCCTTTCTATTGGAGATCTGCTCAACAAATTCCCTACAGTTACCTCCATCAAACTTGCTCAGTTATTCCAGAATTTCATTGTGGAAGGATCCCCCTCCATACATGTCATCCTATTTTTCTTAGCTTGGAAAAGACATCATTGTGGAGTACTAAAAAAGGTATGTTTTTGATGATCATTTCAGTGGCTTTTCAGTAGAACTTGTAAACCTTTTTGCATCATGAACTTGGAAAACAATAAAGAATTATAACAAAACATGTGAGATTAATATGCAAGACTTAACCGCTGATAATTGTCATTCTCCTATGCAGGAAAGGGTGAAAACGAGGAGTTGTTGTTCCAAAGAAAAAGACAAGGACAAGGTAACTGCTGTCCCTTTGACGGGAGACCGAGTGCAAACAAGGCTAAGCAGATCAAAGAAAATCGGCCCGGAAAAGGAGGAGAAGACACCAGCTCGGTGCAGGAGAAAAGAGATGATTAAGGATTAACAGTTTGGCGAATCCCTCAGGATCTTTGATCCTGAAGGATCGCTGCTTTATATATCTTGTTACTTATACATCTCCGTCGTTACCCTTATATAAAGGGACAGCACTGTTAGCTTTGGGGGGATTATGCTTTTATGTAATTTCTGTTAAAGATCAAAACTTTGATCATCGAGTCTCCATAAGAACTGGTTCATTGTACTTTTGTTTCATGCATTAATACAAACTTGGTGATTATCTTATCTCTGCGTCTAGATTAACCTAAAGTAGTGTACCCTTGGAGGCTAAGGGCCCGGCCCTGGAGGACACTTGCTTCTGTATTACTACGATTTGATTTCTGCGTGATTTGCTTATCGTCGATATTTGGTAATCTGATATGCTTTATAAGTTTACATCACATGCTCTGCTAAGATTAATTCATTAAGGTTTTTACAGACAGAACTGTTGTATTGACTCTGCATTATATTACTGATCCTTTCAGAGTTGATTGAATATTATTAGCCTTGACCGAATATTGTTACTATTTTGTTACAGAGCTTTTGTGTTGTACATTCATGTTATAGAATTCATCTGAAAGTTGTGTTCTTTACGATTGTTGGATTCAGAAGTAATGATGTTCTATTTTGAAACGCAGTCGTATTCCTGTTAATTAAGATTGATGCTAGATCAGATTACTATTCAAGCGTGTTGTGTGCGTATATGATTTCCAAGCACTGTTCCATAACTTATCAGTAATTAGTGTTGTTCCATTAGTGTGTGCTGCTTGATTTGCCTTAAGAGTGAAAGATTGTTGTTTGATTACGATGAGTGCATTTGAGTTAGTAGATTAAGCTTGGTTACTGCTCGCGAGACTTAGTTGTTTAATTGCCGTTCCATTTCAGAATTGTTGTTCCATTTCAGAATTGTTGTTCCATTCCAGATTTGTTGTTCGATTTCTTATTTGTTGTTCCATTTTGCTATCTGTCGTTCCATTTACTCGCATTTGTTGTTTTGGTGTGAGAGATGATCTAAGGCTGTAGTGAGCCTCGGCATTTACTGTCTAGATCACAGAACCGTGGTCCATGCTCTAATTTCCTTTCCATCAGTTTCCAAAGGGATGGGTTATCGCTGCCGAACCCTTGACTGATAAGTTGCCTAGTTTTCTGAGTGTGTGATTTATTCCTTTGAAGTAATTTAGTTATAGACAAGCATCCGTTTACTCTTGTATTTTTAAACGCTGTACTACTAGCATTACTCTGACAAATGATAGCCTCAGACTGAGACACTCTTTGAAATAACAAAACACTCCCGGATTGACATATTAATGTGAGGTAATTAGAGGTGAAAGAGACCCTTTTTATAGCTCTACATTTTGGCGCCGTTGCCGGGGAAAGAGTGTATCCATTTGTCTTTTGTCAGAGTAGTGTACGAACCTGCTAGGGAAGAGTTGGATCTTAAAAACAGAAGGTAAGAACCTGCATACGGAGCATGTAAAAGCCCTGCTCCACTGTCCGCTTTCCTAACAGATTTGTTGTTGCTTTGTTTGAATAGAATTTAGTAGTTCATTTGAGTGCATGACTAAGCAGAAAAAACCAGAAAAGAATATCAAACCTCCACCCAAACCTGAAAAAGCTAAGGGGCCGATGACCCTTGGCCGAACGACCTTCATAGACGAAATCTATAAGAAAATAGAATCTCGGCCATCAGTAGGCCCCTGGAAAATCATTTCTAAACAGCCTACTAGTTCCCTTCAGGCCACAGGATCACCATCTGTAGCCTTTGCTGAGGTGCATAGTCAAACTGAAGAGCAGGACTTTCAAGAAATTGAAAATTCTACTCCAGAACTATTGCAAGAAGGTAATTTCAGCAACCTTTGTGAAGGAGAAGGAGAAACAGGGGAAACCGAGGAACCAAGATTTCCTATTCGAACAAATCAGCCATTAAATAGCCCAGATAAGGGGAGCGCTGCAAAAATCATTGTTGAAGGAATCCAATCTCCTCAGATATCAGGTATTCTCATTATCCCAGATAAAGGAAGTGCTATTAAAACTATCCCTGTCAAAGCCATTCCCTCTCAATCTAGGAATACCCTCCTAGATATCCCAGAAGGTTATTGGCATATATTCGATCCTATGGCTCAGAACCAGCCAAACACTCAAACCTCTACATTACAATACCCTATAGTGGATTCCGCAGCAAATGCGCCCATGAAAGCAATCCCTCTTCAACATATCCCTACATTTCACGGTCTCACATCAGAAGATCCGGATGCATTTTTATTCGAATTTGATGTGTTGTGCAGGGGATATGATTACACCACCAATCCCTAGAAATTGAAATTATTTCCCTCTACATTAAAAGGGGCTGCTTTAAGATGGTTTATGGGATTAGGTGGTGGGGTCATAAACAATTGGGATCAAATGAAAGAATCTTTCTTAAAAAAATATCAGGATTATTGTAGGTCTAGAGAATTAAAGGATGAAATATTCCAAATGACAACCAAACCGAATGAAACATTAGAGGAGTATGTGGAACGTTTTCAGTACAATCTACAAAGATCTCCTTATGCATCATTACCTTTACCTGATAATGTGTTAAAAACTGCATTGATAAGGGGCATGAAGGAACAATGGATTGAAACATTAAACATCATGGGAAAAGGGGATATTTATCAAGAGAATTTTGCTGACATCATTGATTTATGTATCAAGAGTTCGAGAGGCAGCACAAGAGTAAAACCAGCAGAACATGATCGGTTCGTAAGGGATAACAAAATATCAACAGAAGGAGTAACACGTGTAGAAATTGGAAATTTATTATAAAATTTTAAAACTGATATTCTGGGGACACTAACTACACAACTTGATATTATGCAGGCTAAACAGAAGCAGATGGAGGCAGAGCAGAAATTGGCAATCTTCTGTCCCCGATGCAGGAAAAAGCATAGTCACAAGGAATGTCCACTGGATACAGTCCAAACATGTGCCATCTGTACAAAAGATCACCTTACGGAGAGCTGCCCCTCACTTCCTGGATTGAAAGCGGTATATAAGGAAGCGGAAGAAGAACCAGAATCGGTGTACTTGATCAACCAGCACCGCCAGTGGCAGCCAAGACAATCTGGTATGTTTCCAGACCCAACTTCTTCTTTTCAGCCTCCACAATATAATGCTCAACAATATAGTATGTGGCAAAGTCAGTCCCAACCCCCATTTTCAAACTGGTCACCACAGTCGTTTCCTTCTTCAAACCCGTGGCTGAATCAGGCAAGCCAATCTGGTTGGCCGAATTTCCCTTGCACTCCACCATATTGGCAAAATAGCCCATATCCTCCACAATGGACTCCCCCTACTTCACAAAGTTCAGCCTGGCAGACAAACTGGCAGAGACCGATGCACCAGCCAGTAGGAACTATTCCGCTCCCTCAACCTACTCTGCCAGCCTTACAACAAAATCCCCGAGCTAATCTGAGACCGCAACTCCCAGTCCAACCCAATCCCAATCCAAATAATAGACCGGTCCAATCTCTCCAAATCATAGAATCACCAGAAACAGGACCCGACCTGAGGGAGTGTAATGATCTTCAGTTACGATCTTGACGTATTATTGAAAATGAGGGAGATAAAACAGTTCATATTGAAGATCAGTTACCAAGAGAACATCTGTTGCAACAAGAGGATGTGAATAAGCAGTAGACTCATAATCAAGCAACCACATCCTCTCTTCCGTTCCCAGAACGATTAGTCATACCTCGACCTTTCTAGTATCCTGACTTCGACATTCTGGGAGAATTACAAAATCTGTACATAAAAATATCATTCCTCCAAGCCATTCAAGACATTCCTATATATGCAAAAACGATCAAAGAATTGTGCATAAAGAAACCAAGGAGGAATATAACAAATAATCCAAGAGTCCAAGTAGTCGGCACTTTATCTGATTTACTATCAGGAAAAGAAACACCCATTAAATATGAAGACCCAGGAAATCCAATTGTAACTGTTCAAATTTATGGTCAGACCCTGTCTAATGCCTTAGTTGATCTAGGAGCTGCAATTAATATTTTGTTGGCATTTTGGCACAGGTGTGGCGCTTTGATACAGGTGTTGTCCTTGATGGCAACTCTCTTTGATGACAGATCTCCGTTCAGACTACAGAATGAAGAGAAATCTCATATACGCAGGTTAATCAAGTCCAAGTTGCGTATACACGCAGTCTATATGCATACTAAGTCGCGTATACGCAGGTTATATATATACGGAGGCGCGTATGCACGCAGATATATGAACAGAAAAGGGCGTATATGTCGGGAAGCTTCCCTTTGGTCCATGGTAGTTAGTCCTCGGTACTTGAGCCTATGTATTTGGACCAAAGTATCTCGACAGACGTGTTGATCCCTAGTTTCTAAGTTGATGGTATTGGATTTCTATGGTTTGGCCCTTGGTATTGAGCAAGGCCTAAGGCTATATAAGGAGGAGAAGATCTTTAGGCAAATCATCTTTTGGAAAAAAGGCTTGAATATCTGAAAAAGAAAGAGATCTGGTATGCAGGTTCTGGGTTGCTTGATCTAAGCTAAGGAGAGATCACTTCGGTTGATGGAAGACTAGATCTAAGGATAGATCGGGATCTAATGATTTGAAATGCACTATTATGACATGATTGATTATGCGTATTTCTAGATCTGCATACTGACGCAATGTTATGTTCTGGGTCTAACTGATGTCTGGTACAGCTGCAAGTTGAGAGAATTTATTTTTAGATCTGTACGCAGGTTGGCTTCGGTAAAAGAGCGTGTATACGCGGGTTTCTCTCATTGAAGTAGCGTATATTTTTTGGAGCTTGATTTTGGGTTACAGTTGGGTCTGGCTGTTATTGCAGAGTTCTGTAGTCTATTCTGTGTTCTGGTAACTGGTGTTTGACAGGGTTCAGTGTTTCAGTGATTGATGATGCTAGTATTGGATGTTTTGTGCTTCAATGATCTGTTGTGAAAGTTGAATGAATTGTGGTCTTCATATTGTAATGTTGTGCTTCAGGAATATCCAGTCTGAAAATGTATGAAAGGTGATACCTGAAAGAAAGAAGATTGTAGGCCAGCACCTACGTACTAGTATCTTGGCTAGTACAAGAGCAAAGGGGGTTGGAGCTCCCTTCCAAGGAAGTTTGGAGAACGAGAGAAGGTTGTAGCCTTCTGCAGGTTGTAGCCTGCGTACTGGTATAAGGCTACACCAGTACAAAAAGATTGTAAACTGAAGTTTCATATTAAAGAAAGATAGAGACGACTTGCAGCAGGTGGTTTTCACCCACATTGGGTTTCCACCTTATATCATGGTGTTCATGTGTGTGGTTTTTGTGTGATCTGTTCTACTGCATCTGTTTACTCTTAATATGGTGAATAATGTCCTTATGCACTTAACTGAAGATAAACTGACTGAATTATAAGATTTCTGGTTATACGCTGTTTTCTTTAGACACAGTTGCGTGTACACGCTGGTTCACTTAACTAAAGTAGCGTATATGTTTCTGAGCATTGAAAAAGTTTTATAGTTCTGATAATACTGATTCACCCCCCCTCTCAGTATTATTTCCAACAATTGGTATCAGAGCAGGTCCTTCAGAGAAGCTTGACCGCTTGAAGGTAGATCGTTCATCATGAGCAACTACGAGAAAGAAGCATCAATCAGGCCACCG
Organism: Pinus tabuliformis; assembly: GCA_031772625.1. NCBI lineage: Eukaryota > Viridiplantae > Streptophyta > Pinopsida > Pinales > Pinaceae > Pinus > Pinus tabuliformis. The sequence goes on along the minus strand of CM062814.1, from coordinate 236,694,364 downwards.
GTTTTTGATGGGACAAACTTCAATTATTGGAAGGTAAGAGTTACTGCATATCTTCAATCTCTTGGTACAGAAGTTTGGAACATCGTAGAGACAGGCTACACTTTTCCTTCAGCTACTCCTACAGATCCAGCCGAGAAAAAGAAATATGAAACAAATGCGAAAGCAGTCAATACTCTATTGGGATGCATCTCTCAATCAGAATTCATGAAGGTAATGCACTATAAATCTGCAAAGGAAATATGGGATAAAATGGTCACGAGCTATGAAGGAGACGATCAGGTAAAGCATGCTAAACTTCAAACTCTCAGGATTAAATATGAGACTCTCAGAATGTATAATGATGAAAGTGTGGCTAACTACTTCCTTAGGGTAGATGAGATTGTCAATTGCATGCAAAACTTGGGTGAAGAAATAAAAGAGGCTATTGTGGTTGAAAAGATTCTAATATCTTTGTCCCCCAAGTTTGAATCTAAAGTGTCTGCCATAGAAGAAAAGGAAAATTTGCAAATTCTTACTATGTCTCAGCTTCACGGAATTCTAACCGCTTATGAAATGAGAAAGGGAGGTCCATCAGACAGAAGAGAAGCTGCCTTCAAGGCTTCAGGCAAAGAAGATTATTATGAAGCAAGTCACCTGCCAGAAGATGAAGAAGAGGAATCAAATTTCGTCAGAAATCTTCAAAGGGGTTCTGGAAGGTTCAGAGGTAAGTTACCTTTTAAATGCTTTGCTTGTGGAAGAGTAGGTCATTATGCTGCCAAATGTCCTCACAAAGATAAGAATGACAAGGGAAAGGAACCTGTTAAATGGAACAAGAGACAATATGAAAAGAAGAAAAGCTACTACACTCATGAAGATAGTGATGGATTTTCAAATAGTGATGAAGATGAACAAGGTAATAGATATAAACTTTTAATGGCTTTTGAAGATGATGACTACATGGATGCTATAGATGTAGAAGGCTTTTATGAAGAAATGAAAGATCTCAAAGTTCGTTTAGAAGAGAAGAGTGCTATTATTGATTCTCTACAATGTCAACTAGCTGAAAAGGAAGAACATCTTGAAAAATTGGAATGTGAGATTGTTTGTCTTAGAAAGGAGATTGAGAAAACCAAAGCAATTAATCTTAAGTTTGTTAAAGGATCTGAAACCTTGGATGAGATTATCAATGTGCAACGATCTCCTCTGATCAAGACAGATCTTGGATATAATGGAGAAACATCTCAAGCCTCTACCTCTAAAAGTTATCTTGATGCAGCAAGGAGAAGCGAGCAAAGGCCAAATAAAGGTCATCAGGTGAATCAGGGACAGTTTACCTCAAGAACAAATAAAGACCATCAAGAAATTCGGGGACAAACTGCCTTAAGGACAAACAGAAGCTACAATCAGCCACAGGTAAAATCTTCCCAATTTGCTCCAAGAATGAATAGAAGCTACAATCGGTTGGATGATAGATCTGATTATCGCAGAAGTTTCTTTAATGGCCAATGCTTTTCTTGCCATAACTTCGGTCACAAAGCAGCTCAATGTGTTGCCTACAAAACAATCATGACTAGAGAAGCTCAAAAGCAAGGGAGAATGACTGGAATCATGAAAAGGACTTATAACAACTTTTCGGTTCTTGAAAATGAAGTTGAATGCTCTATTTGTAATAACTTTGGTCATGAAGACTCTGAATGCAGGAGCAGGTTCCGGAAAACAACTCAGAAGGAACAAACCTCAAATGTTAGAACATGGAGAATAAAAGAATCACAACCAGAAAGATGTGGGATAGCCTTTTATGCATAAGGTCAAGAAAATCTATGGTACATTGACAGCGGAAGTTCGAAGCATATGACAGGGGACAAAGAAAAGCTTGAGTCATATACCGCATTAGAAAAGGGGAAGAAAGTTTCTTTCGGGAACGATATCTCTGCAGCCATAAAAGGAAAAGGTATTGCTCCGTTGAAAGAGGAGGTCAAAGCAGGAAATGTTTTATATGTTGATGGATTGAAGCATAATCTTCTGAGTGTCAGTCAGATGTGCGATCAAGGAACTGAGGTAATATTTAGATCAAATGGATGTTGTGTTCGCGATCTTGATACAGGTAAAACAGTGATCAAAGGAAGAAGGACTCCAAATAATCTATATATCTTTGAGGAAAGACAACAATGCTACTTAAGCAAGGATGATGAACATTGGCTATGGCATCGGAGGTTGGGGCATCTAAGCTTTTCACAAATAAGGAAAGCATGCAAATATCAGGCAGTTCGTGGTCTTCCAGATATCAAAATTCCAGACAATACCATATGCAAATCTTGTCAGTTTGGAAAGAAAACCAGAACTAACTTTCCAGAGAAGGAAGGATCAGCTAGCATGCCTCTCGAGCTAGTCCATACAGATGTATGTGGTCCATTTAGGAAGAGGACACCTCGAGGAGAAGAATATCTGATCTTATTCATTGATGATTTCTCCAGATTTGTTTGGTTAGGGCTCATGAAGCACAAAGATGAAGCATTCGAAAAATTCAAATCCTTCAAAGCCTTGGTTGAAAATGAATCAGGACATAAAATTAAGTGCCTCAGATCTGACAGAGGTGGGGAGTTTACCTCAAACGAATTTTTTGATTTCTGTGAAGAACATGGGATAAGAAGAGAATTCTCTACAGCTAGAACTCCTCAGCAAAATGGGGTTGTGGAAAGAATGAACAGAACAATCCAACAAATGGCTCGTGCTATGCTTGATGAATCAGGTACTCCCGCAACCTTCTGGGGTGAAGCTGCACATGCTGCGGTTATTATTCTTAACAAAACAAATGTCCGAGTAAACAGCACTCAAACACCTCATGAGCTCTGGAGTGGTAAGACTCCTTCGGTGAAGCACTTCAAAATCTTTGGGAGCAAATGTTATATTAAGAATACTGATGAGCAACTTGGCAAACTTGAACCAAGAGCAGATGAGGGCATTCTTCTTGGTTATTCTCCACATAGCAAAGCATACAAGTGCTACAATAAAAGACTTGGCAGAATTGTTGACAGCATTGATGTAGTGGTTGATGAGAAGGGATATATTCCTAGGCAAGTTCATCATGAAGACATTGAAGAAGAAGAAGGCTACCCTCAAAGACGGAATGATGAAGAAGAAGAACCTCAAGAAGAACCAGAGGAGTAGACAAGAATAGAAGAGAAGACTCCATCCAGATATGTTCAAAAGAATCATCCGGAATCTCAGATTGTGGGGTAGAAAGAAGCAGGAGTACAAACAAGAAGGACACTTGCAGAAGCTTCAAGCTATTTGGCATTACTCTCCTCCACTGAACCACAAAATGTGAAAGAGGCATGCAAAGATGAATGTTGGGTCAAAGCAATGGATGAAGAACTTGAGCAGATCGAAAAGAACAACACTTGGGAATTAGTTCCTAGACCAAAAGATAAGAATGTAATAGGAACAAAATGGGTCTTCAAGAATAAATTGAATGAAAATGGAGAAGTAATTAGGAACAAGGCCAGACTTGTTTGTAAAGGGTATGCACAGCAAGAAGGAATAGATTTTGAAGAGACCTTTGCTCCTGTGGCAAGACTTGAGGCTATCCGAATGTTCCTTGCTCTCTCAAGCTTTCAAAACTTCAAGGTTTTTCAAATGGATGTGAAATCAGCCTTTTTGAATGGAGACTTAGAAGAAGAAGTATATATTGAGCAGCCAGATGGTTTCATTCTTGGGAATGATCCAAACCTTGTATGCAGATTGAAAAAGGCTCTCTATGGACTCAAACAAGCTCCAAGGGCTTGGTACTATCGGTTGGACAAATATCTTCACCAACAAGGCTTTTCAAAAGGATCAGCAGATAGCAATCTCTATATAAAAGTTGAAAATAACAAATTGCTAATTCTTGTTGTTTATGTAGATGATATTATCTTTGGCAGCAATGAAGAGACTATGAGTCAAAACTTTGCCTCGGTTATGCAGAAAGAATTCGAAATGTCACTACTTGGAGAATTGACATATTTTCTTGGATTGCAAATTAAACAAAATGAAGGAGGTATCTTCTTGTCTCAAACCAAATACCTCAAGCAGATCTTGAAGAAGTATGGCATGGAAGAGTCAAAGCCAGTATGTACACCCATGGTTACAGGATGCAGCCTCAGTGCAAATGATGAATCAGCAGCAGTTCACCAACCCACTTATAGATCCATGATTGGGAGTTTGCTCTATTTGACAGGTACCTGACCAGATATTACACATGCAGTAGGAATTGTTGGAAGATTTCAAGCCAACCCAAAGGAAACTCATCTTCAGGCAGTCAAAAGAATCTTCAAGTATCTTCAAGGGACCCAAAACTATGGCTTATGGTATCCTAGAAATACAGATCTCACTCTTCATGCTTACAAGTGGTGGTGCTTTCTTCATGGGTTCCAGATTAGTATCTTGGTTCAGCAAGAAACAGAGTTCGATTGCCTTATCTACCGCTGAAGCAGAATATGTGGCAGCGGCATCTTGTTGCACACAACTTCTTTGGATGATGCAGACCTTGCAGGACTTTCAAATCACTTGCACTCCACCAGTCTCTATCTTATGTGATAATACAAGTGCAATCAGCATTTCAAAGAATCCAGTCATGCACTCAAAGACCAAGCACATACCAATCAAGTACCATTTTCTCCGGGAACAAGTGCTTGAGCAGAAGGTCAAGTTGGAGTATGTTCCTTCTAAGGAACAAGTTGCTGATATTCTCACAAAACCACTGCCCAGGGAAACTTTTGAATATCTCAGACAAAAGCTGGGAGTAGTTGATGCTTCATCCTACTGTTGAAGCTTGTCTGTTCTACAGAAAAGTTGGTATACGCAAGTTACGTAAGGGATATACGCGTACATACGCCGATTTATGCTGGGAAAGTCGTGTGTATGGTGTACGCTTGTTGCAGAGAGTATATCCGCGTACATACACTGGTTTGTGCAGGATAAATCGCGTATATGGAGTTCTGAACAGCAAGAGCAAACTCTGGTTTGAAAAGGTCTGAGATGGGTATGTCAGAATCCTTCAGACACAGTTTCAGGAGGTGCAGCAGGCACAGGTTCAGGGGGAGCAGCTTAAAAGTCCCATAAAGCATTGTTGGCATTTAGATGTTTTGGTTGTTGGTTTCAGGAGAAGGAGCTCAGAAAGAAATCCTGGTTGCTGATCTAAAAGATGTTTATCAGATGCTGCTGGTGACTTTCATAAGTCTTGGTCTAGATCTGTTGTCTCTATGTCATGTATCTCTTTTGTGATATCTCTTTTATGGTGTCAAGGTCATGTAACGGCCTATGTTGGTTTCCCCACTATGCCTGGGATGAATGATGTAATATAATTGGTTGTTTCTAATGTGTCCCCTCTTGGTAGGGAGTATGGATGTATGTATTGAGTCTTTTGGTGATAGGAAGGTCCCTTATGGTGTATAAGTCTTGGTTCTTGTTGAAGAACATCTTTTGCAGATCTGGCCTACAGTCAGGGGGAGCATGATTCAGCACAGCCAAGCAGAGGTATCAGCATGTACTCAGGGGGAGCACAGCCCTTTGCCCTTGATGACAAAGGGGGAGAATGATTCTAAGGATCTTGAGGTTGCCATCAAGTCCAAAGGGGGAGATTGTTGGCATTTTGGCACAGGTGTGGCGCTTTGATACAGGTGTTGTCCTTGATGGCAACTCTCTTTGATGACAGATCTCCGTTCAGACTACAGAATGAAGAGAAATCTCATATACGCAGGTTAATCAAGTCCAAGTTGCGTATACACGCAGTCTATATGCATACTAAGTCGCGTATACGCAGGTTATATATATACGGAGGCGCGTATGCACGCAGATATATGAACAGAAAAGGGCGTATATGTCAGGAAGCTTCCCTTTGGTCCATGGTAGTTAGTCCTCGGTACTTGAGCCTATGTATTTGGACCAAAGTATCTCGACAGACGTGTTGATCCCTAGTTTCTAAGTTGATGGTATTGGATTTCTATGGTTTGGCCCTTGGTATTGAGCAAGGCCTAAGGCTATATAAGGAGGAGAAGATCTTTAGGAAAATCATCTTTTGGAAAAAAGGCTTGAATATCTGAAAAAGAAAGAGATCTGGTATGCAGGTTCTGGGTTGCTTGATCTAAGCTAAGGAGAGATCACTTCGGTTGATGGAAGACTAGATCTAAGGATAGATCGGGATCTAATGATTTGAAATGCACTATTATGACATGATTGATTATGCGTATTTCTAGATCTGCATACTGACGCAATGTTATGTTCTGGGTCTAACTGATGTCTGGTACAGCTGCAAGTTGAGAGAATTTATTTTTAGATCTGTACGCAGGTTGGCTTCGATAAAAGAGCGTGTATACGCGGGTTTCTCTCATTGAAGTAGCGTATATCTTTTGGAGCTTGATTTTGGGTTACAGTTGGGTCTGACTGTTATTGTAGAGTTCTGTAGTCTGTTCTGTGTTCTGGTAACTGGTGTTTGACAGGGTTCAGTGTTTCAGTGATTGATGATGCTAGTATTGGATGTTTTGTGCTTCAATGATCTGTTGTGAAAGTTGAATGAATTGTGGTCTTCAGATTGTAATGTTGTGCTTCAGGAATATCCAGTCTGAAAATGTATGAAAGGTGATACCTGAAAGAAAGAAGATTGTAGGCCAGCACCTACGTACTAGTATCTTGGCTAGTACAAGAGCAAAGGGGGTTGGAGCTCCCTTCCAAGGAAGTTTGGAGAATGAGAGAAGGTTGTAGCCTTCTGCAGGTTGTAGCCCGCGTACTGGTATAAGGCTGCACCAGTACAAAAAGATTGTAAACTGAAGTTTCATATTAAAGAAAGATAGAGACGACTTGCAGCAGGTGGTTTTCACCCATATTGGGTTTCCACCTTATATCATGGTGTTCATGTGTGTGGTTTTTGTGTGATCTGTTCTACTGCATCTGTTTACTCTTAATATGGTGAATAATGTCCTTATGCACTTAACTGAAGATAAACTGACTGAATTATAAGATTTCTGGTTATACGCTGTTTTCTTTAGACACAGTTGCGTGTACACGCTGGTTCACTTAACTAAAGTAGTGTATATGTTTCTGAGCATTGAAAAAGTTTTATAGTTCCGATAATACTGATTCACCCCCCCTCTCAGTATTATTTCCAACATATTTTAACAACCACTACTTGCCAAAAGCTCGGCATTACATCTATAGAACCCACTTCTACTTTGTTAGAATTGGCTGACCGATCTGTGGTTAGACCAGAGGGTACTTTACATGATGTCATGGTCTCCGTAGATTCCTGGGAATATCCAACCAATTTCCTGTTAATTAATCCAAAAACCTGACTTGATGGACACCCGCTAATCCTAGGTAGACCTTGGCTTGCCACTGCCGATGCTTACATTAGCTGTCGGCAAGGAAATATGACCATAACCAAAGGACCAAATATCAAGAATTTAGTTCTATGTCCTCCAGCGCAGCTAAGTGTCACAATAATTAAAACTAACAAGCACCCTGTATCATACCTTACTGATAACATTAGATCTCTATTAACTATACAAGAGGCACTTGATTTTAAAGATCAAACAAAAGATGATGCCATTAATAACTTCATTAGTCAAACTGAATTTGGATCCTGCACACAGTGTCACATGATAGAAGCAGCATTTGATAATGAATTAGAAGAAGATCCTCTAAAAGATACGCATGATCAAACAATACTTGTTACTTCTGTTGCAAATAGTAAAATTGTGGAAATTGAACTGGGAAAAACCTTAAATATTAATGCCAACCTCACACCTGAACAAGAAACGAAGCTCACCCATTTGTTAAGAAAATATCAAGAAGCATTCGCATGGGATTACCCTGATATGAAAGGAATTGATCCCCAATTATGTACACACCACATTTACATAGAAAAAGATGCCAGACCTATTCGTCAATGGCAAAGGAGACTTAATCCTCATCTAAAAGATGTGGTAAAAGCTCCATACCACCCACAGGCAAATGGACAAGTAGAAAGCAGCAATAAAGTAATAGAATCAATCCTAACGAAAACCATTGCGTCACATAGGCATGATTGGGCTGCCAGACTACCTGAAACACTCTGGGCCTATAGAACAACATGGAGAAGCACCACTGGTTACTCACCTTATCAATTAGTATTTGGAAAAAAACCCATTTTTCCCATAGAATTTGAAATCCAAACATTACGAATAGCACAGGAAGTTGGCTTAGATCTAAGCGAGGCACAGATTAATCGACTACAGCAGATCAATGAGTTGGACGAAATTAGGCTCTCTGCACTTCAAAATACAGCACTGATTCAACAGCAGCGAGCTAAATGGCATGATGCGCTCATTAAAAACAAAGTCTTCCATGAGGGAGACTGGGCTCTGTTGTACGACTCTCAGTTTCAGGACTTCCCTGGGAAACTCCAGACTCGTTGGTTGGGACCATACGAAATCCAGAAGGTACATGACAATGGAACCCTTACTCTAATCACCATTGATGGTTCTGGATATGCCTTCAAAGTAAATGGCCACTGAGTTCGTCTCTATCGCAAACCACTCACTCAGGAATCCTTCTGCCAGCAGCTACGTCGAGACACTGATATGGAGATTTTGGGAGAGGAAGAGAAGTCTTCCTCACCTGTAATTCATTAAGGAATTCATTTCTTTTTAAAATTTGTACATAAGTTCTTTTCTTTGAGTCGTTCTTGTACATATGTTTGAACTATTGTTTTTCTGTCATTTTTGTTGTTCCCTTTTTTCAAAAGAACAACATTTCGATTTTTGCCGTTCCTTTTCCAAAAGGATGGCATTTGTGTGTTTCTGTTGTTCCTTTTCTAAAGGAACAACATTTTTTATTTTCTGTTGTTCCTTTTCTAAAGGAACAGCATTCTTGATTTCCTGTTGTTCCTTTTCCAAAGGAACAACATCTTTGATTTTCTGTTGTTCCTTTTTCAAAGGAACAACATCTTTGATTTTCTGTTGTTCCTTTTTCAAAAGGAACGGCATTTGCTTGTTCTGCTGTTCCTTTTCTAAAGGAACAGCATTTCGATTTTTGTTGTTCCTTTTTCAAAAGGAACGGCACTGTTGTGTGTTTGTTGTCCCTTTTCCAAAGGAACAACATATTTTTTATTTCTGTTGTTCCTTTTCCAAAGGAACGACATTTTTGCATCTTTTGCTGTTCCTTTTTCAAAGGAACAGCCTTTTTGGTGGATGTTGTTCCTTTTCAAAAGGAACGACATTTCGAGTGTTTTGCTGTCCTTTTCCAAGAGAATAGCATTTTTTTTAATTTTTGCTGTTCCTTTTTCAAAGGAACGGCATTGGTGTGTTCTGTTGTTCCTTTTTCAAAGGAACGACATTTGCTCTTTTGATATCTATGCTCCTTTGTTGTTCCTCTTTCCAAAAGGAACACCACTAGCATACTTTTTCTCTCCTTGTGAAACAGCTCATTCCTTTTGCTGATCTAAATTGAGGATGCTTCTTGCTCCTGTTCTTTCAAAGTCTTTAAGATACAGCTATGCACTTATGCAATGAACACAAAATCACAACATACTAAAATCCACAAATTATAAATCGCTATCTTTATAAGGCTTTGTATTGGTAAGAGGACAAAAGGAAGGACACACTTATTCATCATCTTTTGCTGTCATTGTCTTACTAATTTTGCTTTGATTGGCTATCTTTATCATGACAATCCCTTTAATCCTCTTTGATTATTGTTTAGGAATAAGAGCAAAGGGTTTATATCTTCCTATTGAGATGATAAGACTTCTTCCACCATTCCTACTCTTAAGGAGTGTTGAACCACCCTTTGTGTATAAATAAGAAAAAGTACTTTATGAAAAAGAAAAAAGTAAACATGAATTATAAGTTGTCAAATGCAGGATAGGGGGTCTCATCAAGAGCCAGCCTACCATGATCATGAGGATGGAAGTGGAGTGGCATTCCCACTATGGCCACCACACCAGGGATATGGTCCAAAAGGTATCTCAGATAAACAAACCTTGGAACAGGAGGTCTCATCACGAGCCGGCCTGCCCACTTTTCGCTCCTTCCTCATGAATGGCATTATGGCTAACTGGTTACCAAGCCAGCATAATGGCCTACACTTTGACATTACACTCCTTAATATACACATAAAGGATCATGGTTCCAGGGGTGAAATAAACAACTCTGCCAAGGTTATGGACACCTGTCGGCAGCAGAGCACTGTTAATGGTATTGAAGTCACATTGGTTACACCAATAGGTAAGATATTAATACTCTTTTGTTTCTTATATCCTAGGAACTAATCATCTATCATTTCCTGACTTATATATCGCATGAAAATTTATTACCACCAATAATGGCAAAGTAAGTGACAATGACCACTTGAGATTTGGCAAGTACGACAGACGTCTTATCCCTCCAGCCTCGCATCATACCGCAGCAGCCTCTTACGTAATACGCGATCCAACTTTATGCCTTGATTTCGGTAATTCGTTGTTTTTCTAAACATGGCATATTTTCATACGCTATTCCTTTATGACTCTGTTGCAGATCGGGTGCTGATCCTTTATTTGATGGCTGGGACAGCCTATCACATTGCGGGGGGGAGGTTAACCTCATTATTCCCTGGATTACGTGTCAGCTCACTATTTGGGAAAGGTTGTGTACTAGGGTATGGCACGGCTTAACGGCATGCTGTTTCTATTTTTGTTACACAAGTTGCTGTTCATAAGCCATTTCTGTTGCATACTCTGTTTTTTTGCAAAATCTCGCGACTATTACCCTCTCTGTGTTTCAAACAGCACAAACAGTTGTTGTTCCATTGAGAATCCACAGTGAAACCATGGGAGGAAGGGCGATTCGAAGGGAACCGCAGGTGTTGATAGTCTCAGCTGCTGCCCGGGAGATCTTGGAAAGAGCAGGGTGGCTGACTTATCTCAACCGCTTGCAGGAGTCTAACGAAACAGTGGCGATTGAATTCCTGCAGAATCTGCAGGAGGATTACTCCATAGTAAGGGGGAGACAGATAGCAGTCACCGATGATATAATCGCAGAAGTCTCGGGACTACCAGCCACCGGACCTGTATGGATGCTAAAAAAGGAAAGATTATAGAAGATTATGGAAATCTTCCAGGATGAAGGCCAGAGCTTGACGATTAAAGGGAAGGGAGTTCTGCCAGTAACGCTAGGAGAGCCCTGGGCAGAATTAGCAAGAACCATGCAAAGCTACATCACCTGCGAGGGTAGAAAAGACGTGGTAAGACCACGACATATTAAACTCTTAGCTGTTTTAAAGCAGAAATGCTCTGTAAATATGCCTGCACTTTTAAATTCGTTACTTCATGACGTTGCACGAAGCTTAAAAAAGGCATAGCATGTAGAGTCAGTTGTCAGTCACCATGGGTTAATTCGATTAATTGTTAGTCATAGCCTCACCCGGTAGCAAAGCAGCTGGGAAGAGCTAGTTGCAATAATTGAGGGAAGGGTGTCAGCACCATCCCCAAAATGTAAGCATACTACCAGCACACCAGAACGTCCAGAAAAATGCAGAGAATTATAAAACAAAAGCATGTCACTATTACATCCGAACGTCCAGAAACACGCCAGGAATCGGCAAAGCGTAAGCATGCCACCGGTACACCCGAACAGCCAGAGAAACGCAAGAAATCGGTCTGGTTAGCTCGGATACGAGGAAGGCTGGAAGAGCTCCAGGAAAGCACTAGCCAGCTCGTAGAAATTGAGGACGAGCAATCCTCACGGCCGGAAGAAGAGGCAGAGCAAGCTGAAGGAGAAGAGAAAGGAGAGGCCAAGCAATCGAAAGAGGAGGTCGAGCAATCGGAAGAGGAGGCCAAGCAATCAGAAGAAGAAAATGAGGAAGAAGCTGAGCATTCTGAAACAAAAGCTGAGCATTCTGAGGCAGAAACTGAACAATCCAAGCAGGAGGAGGAAATGGGACAGCAGGAATTTAGCCCACCACAGGACCCAGTGGGAGAAGATGAATTGGCCGCAGTTTTGGCCAATATGGGTGAGTATGGCCAACCTTCCAGTCCAACAGACCTCCACGACAAACCCCAAGAGGAAAATGCATCTGAAAAACCACATGCAAAAGAGGCAGAAGAAGGAAATCTGCCTGTTCATGATGAAGAAGAGATAAGAAATACTGAACATGAACAATCTGTTCCTAAGGCACCGGAAGAAATTCTGGAGGAAGTAGGGGCAGAAAATGAGGTTGCCCAGGAATTGACAGAACCTGCTAAGGTTCCTACCACAGAACAGCCAGAGCAGAACAATGAAGAAACGCCCCAGGAGGAAGATCCAAGGACTAGTCACGGCCCAAACCACAGCAGACAGCCTGCTGTTCCTTCTAATGAAACCTTGGAAATTAAAGAATTGTGAAAGGAACAGCAGAGATTATTGAGCATAATAGCCCAGCTCCACCAGCAGATCAGAATCCTGAAAGCAAGGCAGAGGGTAAGAAAAACCATAGGGAAGAAAAAGGTGGCCACTTCAGTAAAACTCCGCAAGGCAAAAAGGTGGAGGACCAAAAATTGCCCTGTTGTTCAAACCCCTGCTGAAAATCCAGCTGCTGTTCCAAATGATGCTGAAGAACAGACTGTTGTTCCCTTTGAAAAGGAACAGCAGAAAACTGATATTCATGTTAAAAAAGAAATGGATAACAAGGAAATCTAGACAAAGGCACCACCCTCAGGGGTGATAAGGGTTCTGAACTCAAAGCAACGCAATAAGAAAGTTCATGTAAAACTCCCAGCCTCCATTGCTGCATGGAGAAGAGATCCAAAGACAGTAACCTTGCGCAAGGGGTTGAAACAGGCTCAGCAAGAAGCAGAAAAGCTTAGAGAGCAAACAGTCCCTCGTGAGAAGTATGAAGAACTACAACAGCAACTAAGGAACGTCAATCAATCCGAAAGCCAGGCCTTTGAAGGTTGGCGGAAGGAACAAGAGAAAGTTCCAAAGGTAACTCGTAGGCTAGATAATGTTATCAAGCAGATGGATACCTTGTGTTCTTTATACAATGACGTTTTAGCATGTAGGGCCCCTGCCAAAAATTATGCCCTGTTTTTACTGGAACCGTATTTACAATTAAAAATAAAATCTGTTAAAGCAGGTGCCCCCATACAAATTAACACTGTCAATGACTTTATAGACTGTCGTAAACACTATGGGGTGAAGGTCCAGAGATTGCTGTGCGAATTCTATTTGCATAACCTTGTGCTAGATTAGGAGACTGAGCTGAACCCTGGCCCTTTTGTTGGAGACATCAAATTGCAAGCATTCATCTCATTCGGGGTTAATCAGATTAAATGGCTCAAAGCCTATAATACTTTCTAGAGGCAGGAAAATGGCCTAGATTTGTGGGTAAGGGCTGAGCCTAGGAACCAAGTGCAGTTGTGGAAAGCACATAGAAACCTCATGAGGACTCTGAGTGTCATTGAAACATTAGGACCCATGCATGAGGCACTCATTCTACAAGGTTTAGAATATTTTCTTGCTATCAAAGACCTTTCCATTGATGCAGCCAAATTTCGATACCAAATCTCTAATCCGAATATCCAGCTCAGGGAACCGTTTAAGTATGAGAATTTTGAATTAGCTGCCAACCATTTGAACCTCTATGGCGAAAGAATTTTTAGAGCAGGGCCATCCTGGTTAGGATATAGATTCCGCAGTCCAATTATTTTGCACCCTGCACCTGGATATCAAGCCCTGTATGAGATGCTTGAGGGTCAAACAGGCCAGTTCTTTGACTACCTAGTTACTCATCACAGTTGTAGGCCTCCACATGAGATTCCTTCTCCAGCCTATTCTCTCACTGCCTTGCATGTCAACTACAATGTTTTCATGAGGGCATTAAACAGGGTAAGCAGGGGGGTGTGTGGAGTACTAAAAAAGGTATGTTTTTGATGATCATTTCAGTGGCTTTTCAGTAGAACTTGTAAACCTTTTTGCATCATGAACTTGGAAAACAATAAAGAATTATAACAAAACATGTGAGATTAATATGCAAGACTTAACTGCTGATAATTGTCATTCTCCTGTGTAGGAAAGGGTGAAAACAAGGAGTTGCTATTCCAAAGAAAAAGACAAGGACAAGGTAACCGCTGTCCCTTTGACGGGAGACCGAGTGCAAACAAGGCTAAGCAGATCAAAGCAAATCGGCCCGGAAAAGGAGGAGAAGACACCAGCTCAGCGCAGGAGAAAAGAGATGATTAAGGATTAACAGTTTGGCGAATCCCTTAGGATCTTTGATCCTGAAGGATCGTTGCTTTATCTATCTTGTTACTTAGACATCTCCGCTGTTACCCTTATATAAAGGGACAGCACTGTTAGCTTTGGGGGGATTATGCTTTTATGTAATTTCTGTTAAAGATCAAAACTTTGATCATCGAGTCTCCATAAGAACTGGTTCATTGTACTTTTGTTTCATGCATTAATACAAACTTGGTGATTATCTTATCTCTATGTCTGGATTAACCTAAAGTGGTGTACCCTTGGAGGCTAAGGGCCCGGCCCCGAAGGACACTTGCTTCTGTATTACTACGATTTGATTTCTGCGTGATTTGCTTATCGTCGATATTTGGTAATCTGATATGCATTATAAGTTTACATCACATGCTCTGCTAAGATTAATTCATTAAGGTTTTTATAGACAGAATTGTTGTATTGACTCTACATTATATTACTGATCCTTTCAGAGTTGATTGAATATTATTAGCCTTGACCGAATATTGTTACTATTTTTTTACAGAGCTTTTGTGTTGTACATTCATGTTATACAATTCATCTGAAAGTTTTGTTCTTTACGATTGTTGGATTCAGAAGTAATGATGTTCTATTTTGAAACGCAGTCGTATTCCTGTTAATTAAGATTGATTCTAGATCAGATTACTATTCAAGCGTGTTTTGTGCGTATATGATTTCCAAGCACTGTTCCATAACTTATCAATAATTAGTGTTGTTCCATTAGTGTGTGCTGCTTGATTTGCCTTAAGAGTGAAAGATTGTTGTTTGATTACGATGAGTGCTTTTGAGTTAGTATATTAAGCTTGGTTACTGCTCACGAGACTTAGTTGTTTAATTGCCGTTCCATTTCAGAATTGTTGTTCCATTTCAGAATTGTTGTTCCATTCCATATTTTCTGTTCGATTTCTTATTTGTTGTTCCATTTTGCTATCTGCCGTTCCATTTACTCGCATTTGTTGTTTTGGTGTGAGAGACGATCTAAGGTTGTAGTGAGCCTCAGCATTTACTGTCTAGCTCCCAGACACGTGGTCCATGCTCTAATTTCCTTTCCATCAGTTTCCAAAGGGATGGGTTATCGCTGTCGAACCCTTGACTGATAAGTTGCCTAGTTTTCTGAGTGTGTGATTTATTCCTTTGAAGTAATTTCTTTATAGACAAGCATCCGTTTACTCTTGTATTTTTAAATGTTGTACTACTAGCATTACTCTAACAAATGATAGCCTTAGACTGAGACACTCTTTGAAAAAACAAAACGCTCCCGGATTGACATATTAATGTGAGGTAATTAGAGGTGAAAGGGACCCTTTTTATAGCTCTACAATCATATCAATGATATCTAGTGTTTTAGGCTATACTACTAGTGAGTATGTAGATGAAATTATTCTTGCCTACATGTCCATTTTCACTCCTGGGCAGCCCCCTGCCATCATGTTTGACTATGCCAAATTCATCTCAGATAAAATGCATGATCAATTCATGCGATTGGAAAATGAGAGAGTATTCAAGTACTCATCATTGTTGTATCATCTCTTTCTATACTATCAAGCTGACAATTTTCCCTTCACTGTTCAGAAGCTTGACACCAGAGGCAATCCTAGATCAGTAGTCTTCTAGACCCCTTTAATCCACAAATATGAATCTCCATACACCTATACAAATTTTATAGATCTATTTGTGCATCCAGTAGCGACCATGCTGATAGGAAATCCTCCTCCAAGAATCAGTGCAGATATCAGGAGGATCCTACAACTGTCCAAACAGTACAAAGTGGGAGATTGGTACTTATACCAAAATCACACTAAAATCATAATATATGGCTACGAATTGGCACCTTACAAATTTCCAAGATACCTCCCAATGAGATTATTTTCCCTGGAGTACTACAGGCAAATAATAAACTCCAACGAGGTACATTTTGTGAAGGCCAAGAAAAAGGCACAGCTCTGAATAAAATACTAGCTAGGCCCCTTTATGTGTAATAGTAGAGAAGCTGGAAGAGTTGTAGAGGAAATCCTTCAAGGGCTCAAACTCAAACAAGGCTTCATCTGGAGATATTACCCCTTTGATTTCATCTATAATAGAAGATAGAAAAACAAATTGTCTCCTTACATCCACCACCGAATTCCTGAAATAGAACAATATGCAAATCAACTGGCATGGGTGGAGAACACTCTAGTAGACAGGGATAGCACATAAATTTTTGTCAATAATGTGTTGATTAATCTAGAAAGAAGACTTGATGAAGATTCCTTTTTACAGGTTCCAGGAGAATCCCAATCCCAAAGGGAAACATAGGAACACAGTGAGCAACTAGCAGAAGAAGGACCTTAGGAGCAAGAAGAATCAGAACAACCAGACATATCAGAAGAGTTGGCTCAACCAGAACACATCATGAGTAATCCTCCTATTGTACAGACTCCTCTAAATGAGGAGAAGAATCCCAAAAGAGATAGAGAGGAAGCCACTCCTTCTAGAATACCTGTTGCACAGACTTATGTCAAGAGGCAAAGGTTAAATCCCTTTTCAGAACAAGAGTTCACAGAGGAAACAGCTGGAAGCACAGGTACAAAAAGAGTAGAAAGCAGGCATACCACTCCCTCTGGAGGTACACAAGAACCTTCCACTTCATAGGCTCAAATGCCAGAGAGACAACAGAACATGGAAGTATCCTCATTCAGGGCTCCAACAGGCCAAAACCAGGACATTAGAGAGAAATACAAGAAATAAAGGCCATAAATGAAAGATTGAAGGCCCAAATTTATGCACAATACCTTAAAATGGCTCCCACTAATCAAACAAGGCTAATGTCAACCTTTGATGTAAAAGAAGGTAAGATGCAAATGACTTTCATGAAGCCTACCACACAGCAGCCCAGGTCTATAGAAAATTACTTGAAGATAGATTTTGAGGTGTTGGCGAAGGATATACATCCTATCGACCAAATAGAATTACACAAACAGATCGGGGAAATGGTCTATTCTACATTGACCAGCAAGGCCATTACAGCACATCAACTCCAAAATTCGTTGAATAATATATCAGCACAATTCCAGTTAGAGAAGGCCTCTTCACAGGCCAAGGATACCAAGATAAATTCCTTAGAGGAATTAATCATAGAGCTGGGACATGATCCCAAGGATGTAAAGGTTGTAGAAAAGCTAATTAAAAAGAAAAATGATGACATAGTTGCATTGAAAAAGCAGCTTAAAATTCCTCCTCTACATCATCCACAAACAGCTGAAGTATTAGAAACTCGGAAGGAGGAAGAGCTTATGGACTTAGTCCTTAAGTTGAATGATCAACTAAAAGAAATAGAGAAAGAGCTAGATAACTTGATTCAGTCTAGACAGAGTGAGTTGGCCACCACTCCATAGACTATCATTCCTACAGTCTCTACAGCAGTGCCCTCCACATTGGCTGCTTCCTTAGCACCAATAGTTCCACTAGCTATAGCTATGCCAGTCACAGGTACATCTACAAGCGCAAGGACATCCACAGAAAAGATAGCTGAATTGGTAAAAGCCATGGAGGAAATGACCATCCAGGCTACTGAGCTTAAAAAGCTTAGAGAAAAAGTGTCAAGTTTGGAAATTGATTGCAAACTTTCACAAATACAACAGAAGGAAGAAGCTCAGAAGAGTCAAAGAATGGGAGAAAGGATAAAAGTACTTGAAAAGGACTTGACATTGCAACAGCCACTAGGAGATATGAAGGAAATGCTCTGGGCCAACATCATTGACTCTGTCAATGATGTTTGGCCATCTATTCAAGTAATTTTTTAGCAAACTGAACTGGTAAAAGTGGCCACCGAAGCAATTCATAAGACAAGAGAAGCTCGGAGACAAGCCTGAAGAGGCCAACCAATTGATAGAACTCTTGAACAGCAAGAACAGGTATCAGTTGGATGAATTGGGCATAGAAGATAGGACAGGGACCATCATATAAATTAAGAAGATTCTCACCAAAAGGAACCTTATGCTCAATCTTGAGAAAAGATGCCAAAGCATCCAAGCTGATATTGATAGATTTATGACAAAGTTTGGTATTTTAAGGGAAAAATGACTCCCCAGTCCTATGGTAATCCATGACAAGCTTATGACCCAGGATGATTACATTGAAATACTAAACAAGTTGGCCAGTAGCCAAGCTAGTACTTCAGGGGTAAAATCTTTGCCCACGGGAAAGGTATTATATGATAATTTGGAAAATCTATTTTTTCTAGAGCATGAGATAAAGCACATGTTCATCAACAAGCCAAATTTTTCCAAGTACACTGAGGCTAATGAGATATATAGAAAAATGCTAAAGATGAAATTACCTGAAGGTGAATGGTGGATGAAATTAACAGATTTACTATAAAGTTACTGCAGTAAATCTATATGGCAGCCAGGTAAAACAGATGAAACAGAGTCAAAGTGTAGCAGGTAAAGAGTATCAGTAGATTGAAGACATAAAGTGATTCCAGCACACAGCTATAAAGCAACTGAAAGAGCCAAATTCGAATTACAACAGCCAACACAATCACAATAAAAGGGACAGCAAGAAGGCAGTTCTCCATCTGTCTCTATCTTCATGCTTGAAGATATTTTTGGTTTCCTAAAATAATTCTCATATTGTTATGAGATATTTTGTAACATTTTTTGTATAAATACTTCACATTTTGAAGTAATTAGTGTGGATTAAAATACATTTCTGTAGACATTTTATATCAAGCTAAGGAGCTATTGTAATCAATACTGGACTGATTTTGCTGGGTCATGAAATAAAGCTAAAGACATTTCACTGGATTCTTGTGCACAGTTGGAACCAAATAAGTATTATTTCTTCATGTTTCATTATTGTTTTCTCGTCATGTTATAAATATTCACATGTTTTCTTTATGAAATTTGAATAGTAAACAAGGAATGATATTTCACACTTAGCTTTAAAGCTCTCTGTCTTGACTGTTTACTTTCTCATTGTTTTCTACTAAACTATCTTGGTCTGGGAATTCTTAATTGCTCCCTTAGTTCCGTAGCTTCTCCCCTTAGGTCCATAGTAAAGGATTCTTAGTTGTTTGCTACTGATCTCCTTCTGTTCTTCATCTTGATCCCGGTTTAAGGATTCTTCCTTGCCCTTTTACCCTGGTTAGGACAACCTCATCCATTTCAACCTGCAGATTTTATTTTTGCTGTGCTAGCCTGCCCTATGAACTCCTCCTTTAGTAATTGATCTGATCCAGTTAAGCCACTCTTTGATTGACTCCATAGCCCAATGGCCTGAATACTTGTTCTTCCCATCTATTTTCTTAAGTCCACCACCCAATCAAAACCAAAACATCATGAGCACTAAGAACTAGCCTGAAATCCTACTCAAAACAAAGTTAAATTATAAAGAGAGAGCCCTCTCTGGACTTAGGTTGGCTAGAACCCAAGTCTAAAAGATTAGGTTTGTGGTTACCTCAGATTATTCCTTCTTTTATAACTTCTAGGGAAGACTTCTGAGTGATAACATAGTGGCGACCATACTGGGGAATCAAACCCCCAGTCTTAATAAACCTTTGAGAAATTCAAATTTTTATTTTCAAGCCTCTTAAAGGGTTTATTAGAAGTTATTTCAAAAAAAATATATATAAAAGAAAATAATTAAAAAAAAAGCTTGAAATCTGGCTTCAAGGAGAACTCACTATACGAGGGCCAACCCTGATCCAAATCCTCCCCCTGTATTTGACAATCCCAACCTTATTTCAAGAATAATCAGAAGACAAGAAAGTTCAGTAAGCCCAAGACCTTTATTTAGATCCAATTCCTGCCCTAATGAGTGGTTGTTCATAGAAGACCTCCCTTTTGACGAGTATTTTGACCTTTCCCTATTTAGAACCAAGTCTAAGAGTGCACTTGAGGACACAGTTCTAGATCCAGAATTTACAGCAAAACTTGAAGTCCAAAGGGAAAACTTGTCAATTGATCAGTACCTTCTGAATTCCCCTCAGTCATCCCTTACTACTGATAGGATCCCTGAACTTTCTGAAACAGCTTCAACTTCTTTTAGTTCACCCTCATTTCCTCACACTTCTGAAGTTCATTCCTCATCTCCATTCATACCTTCGCTTCCCCATCAACCTATCACTACCCATCAAATACCCATTACCCCTATTACCCCAAATCCCCTTGTTACCCCAACTCCTATTCTCAATCCTGTCCAACTTAGAGCTATGGCACTTAGATATGCCCCTCTTGTGATGCTCGCTCCTCAAGGTGTCTTGCCACCAGACTATCAAAGTAAAATTGTCCTATTCGATGGCACTGGATCTTACACAGCACAGCAGCACACAAGAAAAATGACAGATTATTTTGAACTGCATGAAATTGACATAGGAGATGTCCAAATGAGAATTTTTTCCCAAACTCTAGCTGGAGAAGTGAGAACATGGTTTATATCTCTACCTAACAATAGTATAGATGGTTTAGAAGTTTTTTACCAGCAATTTTTAAATAGGTGGGAGAAGAAAACGAGCCCTCTTCAAATTCTTTCTGAATATGAAAACCTCAAGAGGGGACTAAACGAAAACGTTCAGGACTACTATACTAGATTTAACAATGTATATAATGCAATACCACTTGACCTAAGGCCTCCACCTGACTTAGCCCTAATAAAGTTTCCAAACGGGTTTGACACTAACATGACTTTTCAACTTAGAGAAAGGAATCCCCCTACACTAGAAGATATGCAAAGTGTAGCAGTTAGTGTAGAAGCTAATCTGCTATCCAAGAGAGCTAGGGTTAGAAATGAAAGGAGAGCACCCCTGAAAGATGAAACTTCACCCTTTGATCAAAAAATGGATGCTTTAGCTAAAGGAATGGAAAAATTGATGGATAGGATAGAAATCATTGAAAGGAAACCTCACTGGGATAACCAACAGGCACCTCCAGTAAGGAATCCAAACTTTAGGAAAAACTAGAACCAAAATATTGGTAAATATGGGCCTGATCAAAACATTAGACCTCATTTCCAAGAGAACTATGTTGAAAATTCCCATCAAGAAGACCCTGAGATAGACACTCAAATTAACTTAATGGGGTTAGATGACGAGGAAACGGTCTTTCTGACTCAGGATGACCAAGAATTATACATGCTTCAGCAGTTACAGACCCAAACTGGAGAATCTTTTGACTATAAGCAAGGGTATGACTCTATTTTCGAAGTGCATAAACAGTACAATTTGAGGAGCAAAAAGAACACTGATGTTCCAAACCAAAACAAGAAAGCAGTACCTAATCAGCCTAAGAAAGTGAAAGCTGCTCCAGTTACAAAAACTCTACAAATCCTTTCTAGATCAAATCAGAACCCTCCCAGTCCCACCATTGAAGATGTAACCAATGACCAACCTTCTAATGAGCAACCTTCCACTTCAGTTCCCCTCAAGGAAACAGTGGAACAGTCTCCAGAAATTATATTAGAAAATCTAATTAAAAATACTCCAAACACTGAAAAATAAGAACAAACTACTCCAAACCCTGTTGCTAAGATTTCAAATGTTCAAACAAACAAATCCCCTTTGCCTTTTAATTTGGGAGCAAAGGTGGAAAAACTCAAAATCTCAGTTCCTTTAACAGAACTGGTTAAACATGAAACTTACAGATCTCAAATAAGTAAATCTTTAAACTTCGTTGAGAATGAAGACTCTGTTAACTTATTTGATGATCAACCTGAGTTAATTTTCGGTCCTGATGTTAATGGAAAACCAGTGGAAGGAGGGATACCACCCTTCTACATTAGCCTTAACATCCATGATAAAATCCTACATAATGCCATGCTAGACTCTGGGGCTTCACACAATCTTATGCCTAAATCTGTTATGGAGAAGCTAAACTTGGATATCACTAGACCTTATAAGGACCTATTTTCATTTGATTCAAGCCAAGTTAAGTGCCTAGGACTTATAAAAGACCTGTGTGTTTCCCTAGTGCAGTACCCTACTAAGACCATTCTTATGGACATAGTTGTTGCTGATATACCACCTAAATATGGCATGCTGCTGTCTAGATCGTGGGGTGCCAAACTCTAGGGATCTCTACAACTTGACATGTCATATGCTACCATATCAGTCTTTGGACATCCTAAAAAACTATATAGAGAGACTCTGATGAAGTATGTAGTGAGTACCCAGGAGAGACCTCAAAACTTTCCTATATATTCAATGCATTCTGATATTGATTCTTTCATTCTTTACAATGCTGAAACAAACCAAGAAGACACTTCAAACAGCATTATTGCAGAACCAAAAGAAATTACAGTAGCAGAAGACAATCAAAGTATCCAAATTCAAGAGATTTCAAATAATAAAGATGACCTAGATACCTTAGTCAAAGAAGATTTTGTACCCCCAGATAGTAAGAATTATGAACATGAAATTCTATGGCATCTTGAATTCAATGGATCAGTAAACAAATTAGGTGCAGGAGCAGGAGTATGGATTTACAACTTAGAAAATGATCATTCAGAGGGTCATGCCTACAGATTAAACTTTAAATGTACGAACAACATGGCCGAGTACGAAGCACTTCTGTTAGGTCTCAAATTGGTCAAAAGGTTAGGAGCCATAAGAGTCTCTATTATGGGAGATTTTGAGTTGGTAATAAAACAAATTAACGTTGTTTATATGACTAGGGATCCTAGGTTAGGATTTTATAGAAGAACAGTTGTAGAAATACTAAATACTTTTTTAGAAACCAAGCTTGTTGTTATTCCAAGAAAACACAATATGCAAGCTCACAGTTTAGCTATGTTTGCTAGTACTTGCAAGTTTCCATTTCAGCCTAACCATCAGTACACTGCTAAGGTTAGGCACAGACCTGCTATTCCTGACAACTTAAAGAACTGGAAAGTGTTCAATAATGATCAACAAATTAACAATTTTCTAACTTTAGATGATGAATTTGTAAATAGCAACATAGACACAAACATAACATTAGATTTTGATTACACTGATAAAGTAGAAATTAACAAAGTAGAAGATGAAAGGATAGATAGATTCCATCCCACAAAGTTTACAAAATCATATATTCGAAACCTAAAACAAATTGAAATTGATGAAGCAATCGACGAAGAATTTGAAGTCATCAATCTTAAAGATAATTTTTTGCCCAAAGGATTAACTCCTTTGGAGGACTTGTTTGATTCAAACAATGTCCCTAAAAAGCTAAAAATGGAACCCTTAAAATCAGAAATTGAGGAGTGTAACATACACTCTGAAGAAGATCCCAAAATGATAAAACCTTCAAAGTCTTTACCTCCCAATGAAAAAGTGAAATACATAGAATTGTTAAAGGAATTACAAGATGTTTTTGCTTGGAATTATGAGGACCTTAAGTCCTATGATACCAACATAATACAACACACCATTCCCTTCAAAGAAAACTAAAAACCTTTTAGACAGAAGCTTAGAAGGATTAACCCCATTCTATTGCCTTCTATTGAAAAAGAGATCAAAAGAATGTACGAAGCTAAGATCATTGCACCAATTAGATTCTCATATTAGGTTTCTAATTTGGTACCTACAAGAAAGAAAACTGGCAAAATTAGACTGTGTGTTGATCTTAGGAATCTAAATAAAGTTTCACTCAAGGATAACTACCCTCTTCCTAAAATGGATGTTAGGCCCCTATACTACTAGTGTAACCCCTTATTGTTATTAGTACAACCCACTTATTATATTGATGTACCCATGTAGTGCCCATATTGTTACTATTGTGCCACATAGAAGCCCACTATTGTTATTATTGTGCCCTTACATTATTATTGTTATGTCGGCTCTGATTATGTTATGACCCCTTAGACTCCTATATATAGAAAGGAGGTATTTTCATTTGTATCATCCAAGAATGGTTCATTTATGTAATGTAAAGGAGGTTGCCCCCTCAAAGAGGCTGAATTATAAGGCGTTGATCTATCTTTTCTATCTTTTCTTGAGTTGGTTTCATAACATTTGGTATTAGAGCTTTGGATTCTAGGGTTTCACTGCTCCAAACAGGTCATCGTGGCATTTTCGCTATAACTTTTTTTTCTGCGACGTTTCAGAATCTAAAAAAAAAAAACCATTCGAGAAGAAATTTCAGTGAATCTCAGGTCCAAATTTCAGATCTTTTCGCGCTATATTTGCGGAGATATGATCTGAGGAAGTTGGTCTTTTTGTAGACTCCTGAATTACATTCCAAAGAAGTGACCTGGGGAAAATCGTCATAACTTTCTCTCTGAGCATCAGATTGAAATTTCGTAAGAAGGTACAGAAAGAGAATGGACTGTAGTTTCTTGTGTATCTTTTTCAGAGCCAAAGGTCGAAACAGGGACATGTGGCACGTCGTACAAGTTTGCTCTACTGAACTAGTCTATAATCAGGTCACTGTGGGAGATTTGACATAACTCTTCCTTAGAGAATCCAATTGTGATCGGACTAGTGGCATTGGAAAGAGGACACAGAGGGCTACTACAGGTTTCAATTTCAGAACTTAAAGATCCAAAAGTACAGAGTTATAGTCGTTTCAAGATCGAGCTCCTAAAATCAAGAAAAAACAAGATGAGGAAGTTTGATGGCAAGGATCCGGTAAATTGGATACTTCAGATGGAGCAATATTTTGATCTACATGGTGTACCACTGTTACAAAAGGTATTTATTGCATCTTCATATTTAGAACCGGATCAATTTTTATGGTATGAAGAGCTTTGTTCTCGTAAAAAACTTGTTACGTGGTCAATTTTCACGGAGGAAATGATAGCACATTATGAGGATACAAAGAGCAACACCTTCTTTAGAGCAACACCACAAAAATTGGAAAGAGTAAAAGAGCTTTGTGACATAGTGGAAAGAAAAATTATGGAAACCAAGAAGCATACCCCTCACAACTATAAATATGGAAGTGTTGTTTCTCCTAGCCTTCCACAACCTACAAGGGTTACACCACAACAATTGGAAGAAAAGAGAGAAAAAGGGCTTTGTTACAATTGTGATAGAAAATGCACTAAAGGTCATAAGTGTGCTAAGAAGAAATTATTTTACATAGAATATGAAGAGGAGGAAGAAAAGGATCAAGAAACATCAACAGAAGAAGATATACGCCAAGACCCCACCCCAAAGAAAGAAGAAATGAATCAGACCATATCTTGTAAAGCATTGGCAAGAATTACCAATCCTCAAACTCTCAAGATAGAAGGACATATCAAGAAGAAAAAGGTGCAAGAAGTGAAAGATCACATTGAGAAAGAAGAAATGAACCCAACCATATCTTGTAATTCATTGGTCGAAATTACCACTCCTCAAACTATCAAGATAGAAGGACATATCAAGAAGAAAAAGGTGAAAGAAGTGAAAGATAACATCGAGAAAGAAGAAATGAATCCAACCATATATTGTAATTCATTGGTCGAAATTACCACTCCTCAAACTATCAAGATAGAAGGACATATCAAGAAGAAAAATGTTCAAGAAGTGAAAGAACACATCGAGCATCAACAACAAGTTCTCCAACTTTTAAAGGATAATGCCACTTCAGTGCAAAATCAAACAAAACAACAGGTAGATCAACATCGTAGTGAAAATTGTTTTGATGTAGGTGATTGGGTATTTTTACTGCTACATCTCAAGCAAGCTATTTATGAGAAGGAAATGTTGGCAATACTACATGCACTTAAAAAATGGCGACCTTACCGAATGGGAAGACTCTTCAAGGATGAGGATGTGGAAGCATTATTTTGTGCTATTTCTATTATCCAACCAGATTGGATAAACGAAGCAAGGGACGAATGGAAGAAGGACGAAGAAGTATGGCCATGTATTCAAAAGTTACAAAAGATCCCAATTCAAACAATATTGCCAGAAATTGAAGAAGAAGGAAAAATCATATTGGAACTTGGAGCAGTTATAGAAACAAGAACCCGACAGCTACGAAATTGATCAATTTCAGAGTATCTCATCAAGTGGAAGAACTTACCCGCTGAAGATTCCACATGGGAGGACAAGAATTTTATACAGAAGCATCAAGAACTACTCAAGCGTTGAGGACAACACTTTTTTAAGGAGAGGGGCATGTTAGGCCCCTATACTACTAGTGTAACCCCTTATTGTTATTAGTACAACCCACTTATTATATTGATGTACCCATGTAGTGCCCATATTGTTACTATTGTGCCACATAGAAGCCCACTATTGTTATTATTGTGCCCTTACATTATTATTGTTATGTTGGCTCTGATTATGTTATGACCCCTTAGACTCCTATATATAGAAAGGAGGTCTTTTCATTTGTATCATCCAAGAATTGTTCATTTATGTAATGTAAAGGAGGTTGCCCCCTCGAAGAGGCTGAATTATAAGGCGTTGATCTATATTTTCTATCTTTTCTTGAGCTGGTTTCATAACAATGGATCACATATTACAAAGGGTAGTAGGTTCAACCAGAATCTCATTGCTAGATGGGTTTTCTGCTTATAACGAGATTTTAGTCCACCCATATGATCAGGCAAAAACTGCATTCACTACTCCATGGGGCACTTTCATGTATGTGAAAATGCCTTTTGGGTTAAAAAATGCAAGGGCCACCTTTCAAAGAGAAATGGACATAGAATTTGCTAAGGAAATCCATGACTTCCTGGTAATATACCTAGATGATATCACGGTATTCTCTAAATCATATCAGCAACACCTGGATCATCTCAGGTAGATCTTCACCAAGTGTAGGAAGTACGGAATTTCTCTAAATCCTAAAAATTCTTTATTTGGGTTGGAAGAGGGAAAATTACTAGGCCACATTATCTCAAAAGATGGTATCCAGTTCGACCCAACAAGAATTGAAGCCATTTTACAAATACCACATCCTAGGAACATCAGAGAACTACAAGCATTTTTAGGTAAAATAAACTTTTTGAGAAGATTTATCTCTAACTTAGTTGAACTAATTAGATTATTAAACAACATGTTAAAGAAAGATTCGACTATTAAATGGACTCTAGAGGCTAAAAGGTCTTTTGAAGATATAAAGCTAGCCTTAACGCAAACACCAGTTCTCATCAGTCCAATGTTTGATAGGGATTTCATCATATTTTCTTTCGCCTCAGAACATACCATTGTTGCAGTCCTACTGCAGAAAAATGATCAGGGTTTTGAACAACCAATAGCCTTCTTTAGTAAAGCCCTGAGAGATGCACCTTTAAAGTATAATATAATGGAAAAGCAAGCTTTTTCTCTAGTCAAAGCTATTAAATATTTCAGAGTTTATATCTTGTATTCTCATATAGTAGCTTATGTTCCCAATGTTGTAGTCAAAGACATCCTAACACAGGATGGACCAGATGGAAAGAGAGGGAAGTGGATAGCTACCATATTAGAATATGACTTAGAAATTAAACCTACAAAATTGATCAAAGGCCAAGGTTTAGCCAAGCTCATGGCTGAATCAAATTGTCAAGCCCTAGACATAAATTTCATTGCAGAATTGGATAACGAAGAGGAGATGACGACTCCACAGATGAGCCAGGCCTTTACTTACTCACCATAGTATGCTGACATTATATACGTTCTAAAAAATCTTCAAGCTCCTCCAGAGTTATCCAGGACTAAAAGTAGGTTCTTAAAAATGAAATATTTGAAGTTTTGCATAATTGACAATGCTTTATTTTGGAAAAATCACGAAGGCATCCTTCTTAATTATTTTGTTAAAGGAAGAATTTGACAAAATATTACAAGAGTTTCATGCAGGTGACTGTGGGGGACATCTTTACTAGAAGACCACAACTGATAAGATATTAAGAGCTGGTTTTTACTAGCCCACTCTATTTTTTGATGTAAAGAAATTTGTAACCTCATGTCACAAATGTCAGATTTTTGAAGGAAAAAGAAAACTATTACCATTACCTTTGAAACCAATATCTACTGAAGCACCATTTCAATAGTGGGGTCTTGACTTCATTGGTGAAATTCATCCCCCTTCCTCTGCCCAACATAGATGGATCTTGACTGCCACAGATTATTTTACAAAATGGATAGAAGCCATACCCTCAAGACAAGCTATTGATACTGTCATAATAGGTTTCCTTGAGGCCAACATTCTGTCCAGATTCGGTTGTCCAACCAAAATCATCACAAACAATGCAACAGCTTTTAAATCAAAGAGGATGATTGATTTCTGCAACAAATATCATATAACCCTAGGTCACTCCACAACCTACTATCCCCAAGGAAACGGACTAGCAGAGTCTTCCAACAAGAGCTTAGTGAATATCATCAAAAAATTGTTGGAAGATAACAAGAAAACCTGGAACAAGAAGCTAGTAAATGCCTTGTGGGAAGATAGGCTGACCACAAAGAAATCCATTGGTACCAGTCCTTATCAGCTAGTCTATGGAATGGAGGTTGTTTTCCCATCTTCCTTGGGAACACTAGTGATGAAATTTCTCCAAGAAGCATAGGTTGAGCCAAATGATATTCAAAGGAGGATCAACCAAACAATTCACTTACAGCAGACCAGGGAAGAAGTGTATATCAGATCCCAAGTTGTGCAGGAGAGAATCAAGAAAGCTTTTGACAAAAGGACCAAGGCAGAAGATTTCTACCTAGGAGATAAAGTTTTGAAATGGGACTCAAGGAGGGAGGATAAAGGTAAACATGGGAAGTTCGACTTCCTATGGAAAGGCCCTTACATCATTTATGCTTTCAGGGGTAATAATGTTTTTTTCCTCAAAGAATTGGATGGTGCAGAAGTAGAAGGAGGACCAGTTAATGGTCGAATGCTTAAGCACTATATAGATCCCAGTCACTGATTTCACTAATCACTTGTACATATTTTATTCTTCAAAAAGTTTAGTGTTGACTGGATGGTAATTTTGGAGTTGAAGCCCGAAGAGAAGGCCGTAAGCTTCAAAAGTTTCACTATCATAAATATCAATAAAGCAGCAAAGTAAAAGGGGAAAGTTGTAGATTAAAATCATAGTAATTCAGAAGGCCATTGATCTACTAGTTCTTGACATCTCACCAGGAAATGCCATCCCCAAGTGGAGCCACTGTTATGTTCCTATACCAATAGGAGTCATAATTTTTTAATCGCTGAGGTCAAATCTATAATATGTAAATACCTTTGCTTTCTGCAAATGTTTTCCATATTCAAAAAAATCAAAAAATTTAAAAGATGTAAAGAGGGTATGTCCTAAAAGAAAAATCAAAGGACAAAAAGAATAAAAAAGGTCAAAAAATGAAAGAATATGAACCCAAAAAACAAAAGGACCATGAAAGTGTGCAAGACAAAATGCCATTACTATTTACTTTAGATGTAGAATAAAATATTGTGTGCAGCTTGTTACCTTTGCCACAATCCATGGATGGTCAAAATGTTTAAACTTGCCTATTTCATGCTTTCAATTTTATGCTTAGAGATAGAGAATAGAATCAGACCAAACTGTTTAATCTTGGCAGGTAATTAGATTAGGTAGAGTAAATAAAAGGAGCTCAATTGTTTAATCTGATCCCTTGGATGTAATAAGGTTAGACTTAGATAGGTTACTTTTGTAAAAGAAAATAAAAAGTTTTGATAAAGGGTTTGCCAGCTTAAGTGCACCATAATAAAGAGAAGTAAAAAAGGTAGCATGAGTAGATGGGTAAGTGGTTGAATGGTTGTAGAATTTTGATGATTGATTAGATAAGATCATATCATTCACCTTCATCATCAAATTTCTAAAGTATGGATGAAAATTGAGCATTTACCAAAGTACACAAAGTCAACTGATTAACCTCCCTCATTCATTACATTTTTCACTTAACTAATTTCCAAGGAAAGTCTTAAAGTACCTAAAATCTTAAGTTAAAGGGGCTCAGAGCATTTCTCTAACTTCTGGAGGGATCAGACCCTTGGCCCAATAACTTATAGGTCCTAAGTACTAAAGGTCCCCTCATAAGCATTCACCCCCCTTCAAATTCACTCATATTCCCAAATAAACTTACTTTCCCCTAATAAACCCCTTTCTCTAAGGATAAAACCTTAGAAAAGTGATCACCTCCCATGTAAAAACCTCCTTTTACAAAAACCCACAAATTTACACTTAGCCTAAGTTTTTATGTTTTCTATGTGAAAATAAAAAAAAAATTGCAAAGAATTCATTTTATACTTACCATTAAAACATTCTTCACCTTCATTCATATTAACTAGTAACTTTATCTATATTAACTCCCGAGAAAATAACCCTTTTCCCCTATGTATTTATTAAAACCCCTTAATATTAATATCTCATCCCAAAGTTTGAAATATAAACTTTATTAATATCATGAATGATTAATGGGTTAATTAGTCGATCAGCGACTAATTAAGAACCAAAACCCTCCGCCGAATAAAATGAATTAATTAACTGATCTACGGTTAATTAATAATTGACCTCCGCCAATGAAATCACCCCCGACACCCTTAATCCACCATAATCTGTGATTAATTAAATCCCATCACTCTTAAATCTCCACCGGACCCCTCCATTAAACCTCATGACTAATCCCTGCCCCGACCACCGTACGATCAGGTCCTATTTGATCTGACGGTTGACAATCATATCGGGTGGCCTCTGAAGGTTGACCTTTACCCGCCCGATATGAGTGGTTTCACTTTTCACCCCGCTGCTACATGGCGCCCGATGAGTGGCATCGGGCAGCCTCCCCCCAAAACCACTCCAGCCCAAAAGCGGTGTGATCTAAACCTGCTTACCGCCTCCCGCTAGACGACAAAACATCTCATCCCCCACTTAACTCCAAACGTACCTTTCCCCATGTACCCGCCAAAACAGTTGACTTTGCAAATAAAACTAAAAAAACTCATTGTTTTTAGTTTTATCGTGAAAAAGACTACTTAGACCTCCATGCAAGCACCAGAGTACGTGCAACTGTCAACCCACATCCAACTGCTAACCTGTTGAAGTTGTTGAACTTCCAGACCATCCTTCAGTCGCGTACGCTTCCTGCAAACCTTGCACAGTCACGCATCAATCTGTTCAGAGTCAAAACCAGGTTTTTACCCAAAATCACTAAGAAACCCTGTTTAATTCCCAAACCTTTACTCAATTGTTTCAAGTTATTAAGTAATTCAGTAAAACAATTTCCCAACAAATCCAAACCATTCCAAATTGAACCAATTTGCCCCCAATTTGACAGAAAACCTTTCGCCCCCGTCCTTGAATCAACAAGAACTAAGGATGGCTACGCTAGTTGCATTGAATGTTCGGCCAATTTCCACTCCCCACCAGGATTTATACCATCTCCCTTTGGTGGAAAAAGACTTTCAAATCAATAATATCTCTATTGAAGAATCCCCATTGAAATTATGTTGCAGGTACAGAGACCAGTACTTGAACCATGTAGACAAAATAGGTCTTTGGGAATCAAACTTGCCCAAGTACCAATTCCCCAACGTCCATATCTTCCCCGAAATTGTTCACTATTGTCATGCGAACTACAATCCCACCTTAAGAGCGGTGATGTCCCCCGACCATACAATACTTTTCACCATCACCGCTGAATCCATAAATGAAATGTTGCAACTACAACTTGGTCAAAATCTTACTCCCCTTTCTATTGGAGACCTGCTCAACAGATTCCCTATAGTTACCTCCATCAAACTTTCTTAGTTATTCCAAACTTTCATTGTGGAAGGAAAACACATACCAAAGGATCCCCCTCCATACATGTCATCCTATTTTTCTTAGCTTGGCAAAGACATCATATCAATGATATCCAGTGTTTTAGGCTATACTACTAGTGAGTATGTAGATGAAATTATTCTTGCCTACATGTCCATTTTCACTCCTAGGCAGCCCCCTGCCATCACGTTCGACTATGCCAAATTCATCTCGGATAAAATGCATGATCAGTTCATGCGATTGGAAAATGAGAGAGTATTCAAGTACTCATCAGTGTTGTATCATCTCTTTCTATACTATCAAGCTGACAATTTTCCCTTCACTATTCAGAAGCTTGACACCAGAGGAAATCCTAGATTAGTAGTCTTCTAGACCCCTCTAATCCACAAATATGAACCTCCATACACCTATACAAATTTTATAGATCTATTTGTGCATCCATTAGCAACCATGTTGATAGGAAGTCCTCCTCCAAGAATCAGTGCAGATATCAAGAGGATCCTACAGCTGTCCAAATAGTACAAAGTGGGAGATTGGTACTTGTACCAAAATCACACTGAAATCAGATTATATGGCTGCGAATTGGCACCTTACAAATTGCCAAGATACCTCCCAATGAGATTATTTTCCCTGGAGTACTACAGGCAAATAATAAACTCTAACGAGGTACATTTTGTGAAGGCCAAGAAAAAGGCACAACTCCGAATAAAAGACCAGCTAGGCCCCTTTATGTGTAATAGTAGAGAAGCTAGAAGAGTTGCAGAGGAAATCCTTCAAGGGCTACAACTCAAACAAAGCTTCATCTGGAGATATGACCCCTTTGATTTCATCTGTAACAGAAGACAGAAACACAAATTATCTCCTTACATCCACCACCGAATTCCTGAAATAGAACAATATGCAAATCAACTGGAATGGGTGGAGAACACTCTAGTAGACAGGGATAGCACATAAATTGTTTTCAATAATGTGTTGATTGATCTAGAAAGAAGACTTGATGAAGATTCCTTTCTACAAGTGCCAAGAGAATCCTAATCCCAAAGGGAAACACAGGAACACAGTGAGAAACTAGCAGAAGAAGGACCTCAAGAGTAAGAAGAATCAGAACAACCAAACATATCAAAAGAGCTAGCTCAGCCAGAACACATCATGAGTAATCATCCTATTGTACAAACTCCTCTAAATGAGGAGAAGAATCCCAAAAGAGATGGAGAGGAGGCCACTCCTTCTAGCAGAAATATTGCACATACTTATGTCAAGAGGCAAAGGTTAAATCCTTTTTGAGAACAAGAGTTCATAGAGGAAACAGCTGGAACCATAGGTACAGAAAGAGCAGAAAGCAGGCAGACCACTCCCTCTGGAGGTACACAAGAACCTTCCACTTCACAAGCTCAAATGCTAGAGAGACAACAGAGCGTGGAAGTATCCTCATTCAGGGCTCCAACAGGCCAGAACCAGGACATTAGAGAGAAATACAAAGAAATAAAGGCCAGAAATGAAAGATTGAAGGCCCAAAGTTATGCACAATACCTTAAAATGGCTCCCACTAATCAAACAAGGCTAATGTCAGCCTTTGATGTAAAAGAAGGTAAGATGCAAATGACTTTCATGAAGCCTACAACACAGCAGCCCAGGTCTATAGCAGATTACTTGAAGACAGATTTTGAGGTGTTGGCAAAGGATATACATCCTATCAACCAAATAGAATTACACAAACAGACCGGGGAAATGGTCTATTCTACATTGACCAGCAAGGCCATTGCAGCACATCAACTCCAAAATTCACTGAATAATATATCAACACAATTCCAGTTAGAGAAGGCCTCTTCACAGGCCAAGGATACCAGGATAAATTCCTTAGATGAATTAATCATAGAGCTGGGACATGATCCCAAGGATGTAAAGGCTACAGAAAGCTAATTAAAAAGAAAAATGATGACATAGCTACATTGAAAAAACAGCTTGAAATTCCTCCTCTACATCATCCACAAACTGTTGAAGTATTAGAAACTCGGAAGGAGGAAGAGCTTATGGACTTAGTCCTTAAGCTAAATGATAAACTAAAAGAAACAGAGAAAGAGCTGGATAACTTGATTCGGTCTAGACAGAGTGAGTTGGCCACCACTCCACAGACTGTCATTCCTACAGCCTCTACAGCAGTGCCCTCCACATTGGCTACCTCCTTAGCGCTAACAGTTCCACCAGCTACAGCTATGCCAGTCACAGGTACATCTACAAGCACAGGGACATCCACAGAAAAGACAGCTGAATTGGTAAAAGCCATGGAGGAAATGACCATCCAGGCTACTGAGCTTAAAAATCTTAGAGAAAAAGTGTCAAGTTTGGAAACTGATTGCAAACTTGCACAAATACAACAGAAGGAAGAAGCTCAGAAGAGTCAAAGAATGGGAGAAAGGATAAAAGTACTTGAAAAGGACTTGACATTGCAACAACCACTAGGATATATGAAGGAAATGCTTTGGGCCAACATCATTGACTCTGTCAATGATGTTTGGCCATCTATTCAAGTAAATTTTTAGCAAACTAAACTGGTAAAAGTGGCCACCGAAGTAATTCATAATACAAGAAAAGAGCTGGGAGACAAGCCTAAAGAGGCCAACCAATTGATAGAACTCCTGAACAACAAGAACAGGTATCAGCTGGATGAACTGGGCATAGAAGATAGGACAGGGACCATCATAGAAATCAAGAATATTCTCACCAAAAGGAACCTTATGCTCAATCTTGAGAAAAGATGCCAAAGCATCCAAGCTGATATTGATAGATTTATGACAAAGTTTGGTATTTTAAGGGAAAAAGGACTCCCCAGTCCTATGGTAATCCATGACAAGCTTATGACCCAGGATGATTACATTGAAAGACTAAACAAGTTGGCCAGCAACCAAGCTAGTACTTTAGGGGTAAAAGCTCTGCCCACGGGAAAGGTATTATATGATAATTTGGAAAATCTATTTTTTCTAGAGCATGAGATAAAGCACATGTTCATCAACAAGCCAAATTTTTCCAAGTACACTGAGGCTGATGAGATATATAGAAAAATGCTAAAGATGAAATTACCCGAAGGTGAATGGTGGATGAAATTAACAGATTTACTATAAAGTTACTGCAGTAAATCTATATGGCAGCCAGGTAAAACAGATGAAACAGAGTCAAAGTGTAGCAGGTAAAGAGTATCAGTAGATTGAAGACATAAAGTGATTCCAGCACACAGCTATAAAGCAACTGAAAGAGCCAAATTCGAATTACAACAGCTAGCACAATCACAATAAAAGGGACAACAAGAAGGCATTTCTCCATCTGTCTCTATCTTCATGCTTGAAGATATTTTTGGTTTCCTAAAATAATTCTCATATTGTTATGATATATTTTGTAACATTTTTTGTATAAATACTTCACATTTTGAAGTAATTAGTGTGGATTAAAATACATTTTTGTAGACATTTTATATCAAGCTAAGGATCTATTGTAATCAAGACTGGACTGGTTTTGCTGGGTCATGAAATAAAGCTAAAGACATTTCACTGGATTCTTGTGCATAGTTGGAACCAAATAAGTATTATCTCTTCATGTTTAATTATTGTTTTCTTGTCATGTTATAAATATTCACATGTTTTCTCTATGAAATCTGAATAGTAAACAAGGAATGATATTTTAGAATTAGCTTTAATGCTCTCTGTCTTGACTGTTTACTTTCTCATTGTTTTCTACTAAACTATCTTGGTCTGGGAATTCTTAATTGCTCCCTTACTTCCGTAGTTTCCCCCCTTAGGTCCATAGTAAAGGATTCTTAGTTGCCCTTTTCTACTGATCTCCTTCTGTTCTTCATCTTGATCCCGGTTTAAGGATTCTTCATTGCCCTTTTACCCTGGTTAGGACTACCTCATCCATTTGAACCTGCAAATTTTCTTTTTGTTGTGCTAGCCTGCCCTATGAACTCCTCCTTTAGTAATTGATCTGATCTAGTTAAGCCACTCTTTGATTGACTCCATAGCCCAATGGCCTAAATACTTTTTCTACCCATCTATTTTCTTAAGTCCACCACCCAATCAAAACCAAAACATCATGAGCACTAAGAACTAGCCTGAAATCCTACTCAAAACAAAGTTAAATTATAAAGAGAGAGCCCTCTCTGGACTTAGGTTGGCTAGAACCTGAGTCTAAAAGATTAGGTTTGTGGTTACCTCAGATTATTCCTTCTTTTATAACTTCTAGGGAAGACTTCTGAGTGATAACAAGACCCATGTCCTTCATCTCAAACTCTCTTGCAGGGTCCTCCTTGCAAGACTTGATCAGCTAATCACCACATGTCAGTATGAGATCATCAACATAAAGTACAATGATCAACAGTTTACCTTCTACCACTATGTGCAACGGTAGAGTCCTCTTTAGCATCTTTCTGGTTTCATCCACTACCTCTTCGAATTCTTCTATAACTTTATCATAGAAGTCTAACTGTTTTGACATCTCCCTTTGCAACTTCTCAAACTCAAGTTTAGAATTCATGACTTCTTGTCTAGCCTCTCTCAATTTTTCTTGCAGAACCTCTATTTCACTTTTTGTTTATACATGTTCCTTGCCTTTCCTTTTCTTTGATGACTCTGTCTTTCTTAAGGACAGCTCAGGTATCTTTTCAATTGGTTGTTGTGATCTTGTGACAGGCTTCCTAGGTTTGAAAACAAAACCTGATTCTTCTTGTGTAAAATATAATTTATTGGCCCTCTTGCTCTTATTTTTAGTTTCATTCTTGGTCACTTCTATAGGCTGATAAATTGGGCTTTCTTCAATCTCAATGGCCTCTAGGATATCAGTTAGCTTGCCCTTCCCTTTCCTCTGCCTTCTAGTCATCCTCCTCTCAGTGCTTGAAGAAGTTTTTACTGCTACCACAGGTTCTATCACAGGTTTTGTTTCAGGCTCAACTACAGGCTCTGCCTCAGGCTACTTCTCCTCCCTAGGGGTTATGGATTGGGACTTTGGAGTTTTCCTAGGGGTGGCAGTATCTAACTCATAGCCACTTAAAAATAGAAAGGTGAGCCAATCTTTGCTCAACCTGTTTAACTCTTCTACAACTAACAATTTAATAAGACCATGATGGAAAACAGAGGTATTACTGGCATCAGGCTTGGCTTGGACCTTGTCAGCCATTTTTCCCAAACTTCTATATAGATAAAAAGGAATATCTAAGGGTTGTTTACCTGTGAAGTGCAGTAGCAATTTGAAATGGTATTGGTAGACCATGTTGAACCTGCCTTCACATGTGAAGTACTTCTGAATGACCATCAAGAGTTTAGAATAATTTTCTTTGAGGCAAGTTCTAGAGATGGCTGCAGTCATATCAATCCCTTTGTGATCTTCCTTAAGAAACTCATCACAATTTAGCAGTTGCAACTTATGCACCTTAAACCACATTTCTCTAGACCTGGGGATTTCTGTAGCACAAGCAATGGTGTCAGGGGACACTATAAAGTTCAACATGCCAACCTTTTATTCTATCCCTGAGAAATTGATAGCAAAGTCTTTAGCAATTTTCCCATGGTAACCCTGCAATTTCTGACACAGACGAAGGCAGCCCACGTTGGAAAATGCTTGAGTGAAGATAGGGTCCTCTTCTAGTAGTTTCATATCCATTGGTTCATATCTCACAATTGAGCCTCCTTTATATCATTTTTTATGTGCTTCCATAGCTTCAACACGTTGAGAGCTGCTTTTCACCTGCAAATTACCCTAAAGACAACTAGGCCAGCTATTGACACCAACAGACCTATCCTAAGGACAACAAGACCAACTCACATGAAAGTAAAATCGAGCTTTTGACAACAAAAGCAATTTGAATGGAAATAAGACCAAGTTTATGACAACAAGAGAAATTTAAAGTGGAAAGAAAATGATATAGGAATGAAGTTATATGGTGTACGCATTTTGGGAATGATGGATAAAGACAAATAACATGTAATCATAACCCACCATGACTCTGACCATAATCCTTTTAAAAATTTTACCATTACCACAACAACAGACTTTCGTAGCGGGACAAGTGTTTGAAGAGACAAATCCACTATGAAAGTGTCAGGAACTTCCATAGCAAACCCTCGGTTTCCATAATTGGAGTTGCTGCAAAAATATGCTAAACTGTCAAAAAACTAATCATGACTAGATAAGCCCGATACATATGTAAGTGGATTTTAACCTTTATGATGACGTCCCATTTAAACTCAAAATGAACTTACAAACTACCTATATGACCAAAAAGACTTTTTGTACATGAATTTTATTCTAAGAAAACTCAAAACCCTAATTAACTTAACCAATTGACTCAAAAACTAACTCCGAGGGTTATCATGGATAACACAGTGTATATGAAGTACTCTTTGAGAGACTAAAGTTGAGTGTCAATTTCCCCTCAGTTCAACTGCAACAATCTTAATAACGAAAGAGATTTGTGAGTGGATTCAATTTGTTTCTATTATACCTCTACTTGTTCAGTTTTGTATGTTGATTATTTCATGTAGCTATCGTTTATGAAAGTGTTTGACAATTGCAATATTATTTTAGTTCATCTTCTACATTGAGAGATTGAAGCATTTTTTATTTTTTTTTGTTAAAGATCTTTCAGTTTGTACTTCTTATTCTACAACTCACTCAAATATACAGTTAAGTGTCCATTTTGGTTGATAGAGAGCATTCAATTGATCTATGTCCCACAATCCATAAATTATATACAATATGTATCCAATCATTTACAAAAGCAAACTCTAGTGCCTTGGCATAGTTCCCTAGCTAGGAATTGTCTCAAGGATGCAATAGAACCTATCAATCAAGTTATATAAAGATATCAGCTACACAATAGCAATCTTAATAGTATTGGATTTGTAGAATTTCTTTACTATCTTATTTTTTATAATCTAATTATTTTAAGCAAAGACTATATATATTTATGTTATTGATCAATTTTCCTCAATAAAATTCCAATAAATAAGAGTGTATGTCTTTTATTTAATTAAAATATAATATAAATATATAATTTAAAATAAATACAGGAATATATATATATATATAGATGAAATGACCATTTTTAGATCAGAATTTAATTTGTTTAATTTATAGAATTTAAGTGCCAATTTTTTTCCGGGAGTAAGATATACTTTAAATAATAAAAAATTCACAAGCTTATTTAAAATTATATCACCCAAACTCCATAAAACATTATTTCATCTATAAATCGCATTCTATATATAATTAAAATATAAAATACATATTATTTTATTATTTTTTCATAAAATATAAAATACATATTATTTTATTATTTTTATCACAGTGCAGGGATTAAAGACCCGTATTTCTCTCACATATTATTGTAGCATGTTATGACATCTCTATCACGGAATCATATTTTATCGAAGTCATTAATAACTTGAAAGTCATTAAAGACTTGTCTTTGTCTCAGAGGTATAGAATTTTAGTGGAAACTCTGACCTGCCGTAATCTTTAAGATTACACTATAATATTATTAAATTTTAATTATTTATTTATAAATCAATAAATAATAGTTTATATATATATATTTAGATAATTTTAATTTAATTAAAAGAGATGTGTGTACATTCTGTCAACTTAGGTAACTAAATGACAAAGTAGTACATTCTGTCAACTTAGGTAACTAAATGACAAACATTGAATGCCGTGTAGAAAACACAAGAGGTCCCTTGTAAGGTACTTCCATAAGAACACCAGCCGTGCTAAATTGGACACTAAGCCTTAGTTGTCCTATAGTCCTACCCTAGGCACCAGATCGAATCATATCTATACAATATCAATGTATAAGTATATGGATGATTTAATATTTTATTTTAAATATTGATGTTTTATATATTTTAATTTAATTTTTAGTAGTTAGAGAGATTATGTAGTTATTTGCCATATAGGTTATCAATTTATGTCAAAAATATAATATTATTATTAGTCATTTAATAACCTATCATCCTCAAGTAAATGGGTTGGTAGAATCTTTAAACAAAAGACTAATAACGATGATTAAGAATTTTTTGTTATATAATAATAAGAATTGGGATGCCAAACCTAAATATGCACTTTTATCAAACAAGGTACCAATCAATAAGTTTATTGGAAAATCGTTATTTCAGTTAGTATATGGAATCGGTGATGCCTTCCCCACTCAACTTACTTTTCTTATAATGAAATTTTACAAGACTCATAGGAAGAACCTAATGATCTCATAAGAAGGATAAATCAAATTATAGAGTTGGAGGAAGACAGAGAGTAGGTGAACGAAAAATTGCAACAATATCAAGACAAAATGAAAGAGATATTTGATAAAAAGGCTAAAAAAAGGGAAATCATTTTTGGAGATCCAGTGTTGAGATGGGATGTTCAAAGAGAATAGAGGCAAACATGGAAAATTTTATAGTGTTTGGTTTTGCCCCTTTAGAGTTGTAGAAGCAAAAGGAAATACGACATTTGTTCTAAAAAAATTGGATGGAGATCTACTAACAATACCTATGAATAGGTAGTAGTTG
Source organism: Pinus tabuliformis (assembly GCA_031772625.1). NCBI lineage: Eukaryota > Viridiplantae > Streptophyta > Pinopsida > Pinales > Pinaceae > Pinus > Pinus tabuliformis. Next base: position 236,653,953 of record CM062814.1, on the reverse strand, counting down.
AAACATTTAATCAAGTTTGAGAACCTTAAATCTTTTTGTTCAAGTTCACATTGTAATTACTGATATGGATTGGATTGACATTGACAAGTGCGCTAGTTTTGTTGAGACATCATATGATTTTATAGCCTGAGGTGAAGGCATTGCTCTGTGATACTTAGCATCGCATGAGGAGACATTGTCCCTTAATGGAATCAATGTTGTAGCAAAAAATATTTTTATTTTCTGCCATGTGCTATAGTTCTGAATTTCTAGGAATAATTTCTATTTAAATAAGTTTCAAAAAAATTTAAATAATACACCCATTTTGAAATATGGGAAAATGGCAAGCATCTCACGAGGACATATCTAAAGTCATTCTAGATTAGTGGTCCTTATTCATTTTGGGGCCTCCCAATGTGCTCGACAATTAACAAGGGAGTGGGGGGTGTTCTGAAATGACATCATGGAGAAAATTTGTTGACAACACGAGCCTAGTGGAGTGGTTATTCGCCCTACACTCCCCCCTCTATTTGAAATCCCACCAAGCTCACACCCCACCTCCCACAAAGTGGTTTGCAGTATTAGGCCAGGTGGAACATGATTTGAAGACCAATGAACCTAAGAATAGATGATCAAGCAACCGCATGGCAACCAAATATTATGTTGAGATCTAACCAATGTTGGTATAATATTAGCAAAAACTTCAAAAATGAATGGTAATGCATATCTCACAGATTTTTGACCAGTAAAACTTAATGCCACACATCCCAAAAGAGTTGGCTTGGCCATAAAAGTAGGAAAATGAAATATCGATTGCATTTGTAATTTTACGAGGGCGAGAAGATGACAAGCATTAGTAGCACCTTTCAACCAATGGTAATCACTAGTCATACCAATACTCTCTACCACTACTTTATGGGGAATTCTTAATCACCTCAGGTTTCTTTTTCCATAATGAATATTAAATGTAGAAAATCTTGTAGATTCACAAGCTCATGCAATTTACTAAAGCACGAGACAAGAATCTACTTCTACCTTCAACTAGCGGAAGCCAATAAATCGATGAAAACAATAAGAACAAGAAGAAGATAAATCAATGGAACATAACACATTAAGTTTTTCTGGGGAAAGCCACTGCTCAAAACCCCACTATTTGTATTGCATTAAATTAGAAATATGAGTGAAGATACAAAGCTTGTTCTCGTTAGAACAATTTCACACAAGTATGCTCAACTCTCTCAACTCACAAGCTAGCTCTTGGCCATCATTTAGCCAATTCTACAGCTCCTCAAGATCCTAATCTCTTCCATAATTCCTATGATGAATAGCTCGTATTTAAAGGGAATTCATGCTTCCAAAACTACACAATCCAAACATAGGATAAATATTTGATGCATGCATTATATTTACACTCGAGTAAATAATATCATTGATAGTATATTGTCCCTGCACTCTAGTCTCAACTGGGTCTTTCTCTGAACTGACATGCACGAGTTTCTCATGAGAGAATCTTCAGTTAACTAGAGTAGCACTAGTGGATGCATTAGTGCACCAACTGAGTGTTAGTCCTCTATTAGTTCTAAAAACAATTTAGAACAAATTCAACTAAACTTAACTCAGTAAACTGAGTGATCTAATTTCCAACTCAATTCAAACTCATACTAGACCCTTAAAAATTAGGGAGAACATATACATGACTACAAAAATACTTCCAACTCAAAACTCCTAAGATAATTCAGTTAATTAAACTTAATTAACTATTTACAAGTTTCTATGAGAATAGAATTCGATTTTAATTCTCAGTTTAATTCAAGGACAAATTAATCTGGAATTTCTTGTTGTCATTTCTCAACAATCCCTCTCAACAAGAAAGGGATTATCAGCTACCCCGATCCTATCAGTGAAAATTGAATTACATCTTAACAATGCCTTTGTTAAAATGTCAGCATCTTGCTCCTCTGTGGGAATGTACTCTAACAACATAATCCACCTCAATACACAATCTCTGAGATGTTGATATCGGATATCAATATGCTTGGACTAATCATGAAAAATTGGATTTTTAGAGAGTTTGATACAACTCTAATTATTGCATTAAATCACAGTTAGATCCATCTGTTGACCAAACAAACCAACTAGTATCTTCCTCATCCAGATGGCCTCACATGTTGCCTGACTCGCAGCCTTATACTCTGCCTCTGTCAAAATGAGTGCAACGGATCTCTGTTTCCTACTATACCAAGAAACTGTCAATGACCCAATACTAAAGATCCATCCTAATGTGCTTTTCTGGTTTGATGGACTCCCTGCCCAATCTGCATCGATGAAGCCTTGAAGCTTCACTCCCTCTTACTTTTTGTACCATAATCTGTACTGAGTAGTGCCCCTAAGGTATCTCGATTCTCAACACATGCTTTGCCACCTTCCAATATAGCTTGGTAGGCCTAACCATCGCTTGACTAAGCTAGTTAACTGCATAACACATATTTGGTCGTTGTTCACCAAGTACATGAGTGAACCCACAAGCTGTCTGTAAAGAGCAGCTTCCACTACTTCCCCTGAAGTAGAATCCTCCTTGCTCCAGTTACCTACTATAGGAGTCTCCATGGGTTTGTTATTCTCCATGCAGAATCTCTTGAGTATCTCATTGGAATACATGCCCTGCCATACCTCCATGCCAAGAAAGTAATGCATGAGCCCCATGTCCTTCATCTCAAACTCTCTTGCAAGGTCATCCTTGCAAGACTTGATCAGCTGATCATCACCTGTTAGTATGAGATCATCAACATAAAGTACCTTGATCAACAGTTTACCTTCCACCACTATGTGGTACGGGTTTGCATCCGCTTCACTCATTGTGAATCCCAACCTAGTGAAGTAGCTATCTATCCTGGTGTACCAAGCACGAGGTGCTTTCTTCAACCCATACAATGCTTTCTTTAGCCGACACACATGCCACTCATGGTCAAAGGTTTCAAAACCTTTAGGCTACTCTGTTTACAACTCTTCCTCAATCATGCCATTAAGGAAGGGTGTCATCACATCCATCTAATGTATCTTCCAACCCATATGTGCTAATAGTACCAATATAGATCTGATTGACAAGTAACTTGCAATAGGAGCAAAGGTCTCATCATAATCAATCCCCTCTACCTGTGAAAAGCCACGAGCCATAAATCTAGCCTTATGCATCTCCACACTACCATTTGTAGCTTGATTTACCTTGTAAAGCCAATGAGAGCTCACCACTGACTTGTCCTCCAGTATCAGGACCACATCCCAAACATTGTTATGAAGTATGAGTTCATACTCCTCCAGCATGGCATCAACCCAAACTAACTGTTGGATCGCTTCCTTAAAGGAAGATGGATTTGTCACAACACATTCACCCATAAGAGCCATGTATCCAGTGTACCTCTCAGGTGACCTCTTGTGCCTGCGTTGAGAAGCAGGTGCTCCCACATTCTCCCATGCATCATCCAACAATCTGTCAGCCTCTTTGGTGTGCTTTCTTCCCTCTATGGAAGACTCTACCTGAGTGGATGTCTCCACTCCTGGATCCTCTACATGTGGCTGCTCCACATCAATCTGAGGCTTCGCAACCCTAGGAGCTAAAAGCTCCTCTTCCACGTGTAGCTCAAGCTCCCTCTCAAGGGAAACACGCATGGCCTTCTCCTCATCGAATATGACATCCATGCGAACCACTGTCATCCTGCTGGTCGGAAAGTACACCCGATAATTGTGAGGTGTATCAGTGTACCCCACAAATATCCCCAACTCTATTGTAGGCTAAAGCTTCTTCCGTGCATCTTTGTTCACATGGCAATATACCGATGAACCAAAAATCTTGAAGTGCCCAACATCTGGCCTCTTACCAGAATAAGCCTCCTCTAGTGTCTTCATCTCATGTATCCGATGTGGGTTACGGTTCTAAACATAAACTGTTGTGCTATATGCCTCATCCCACAAGTGAAGTGGTAGGCCCTCATCATGCAACATTGCCCTTGCTTCCCCTATTATACTTTTGTTCTTCCTCTCGGCCACCCCATTTTGCTAAGGGTTATGGGGTGTCGTCAACTCCCATTTAATCCCTTCCATTGAACAAAAGTTCTTAAACTCATTTGAGACATACTGACCACCATGATACTGTATAGATTTAACCTTCTTGCCCGACTCTTTCTCCACCAGTGCCTTAAACTCACAAAACTTTGTGAAAGTTTGATCCTTTTTCTGCATAAAAAATATCCAGCATTTATGAGATAAGTCATCAACAAATATAACATAATACCTGTGTTTGTCCGTGGATGTTGTCGAGAATGGTCCACACACATCTGAATGGAATCACTCTAAAATAGCCTCTACTCACCTGTATCTATCGTGAAAGGAAGACTTGGTGCATTTTCCCAAAGTACACCCCTTACATGTATTAACTTGCCAAATTGTACCTTTGGGAAGACCGGTAGAGATCTGCTACAATATCTTCAAAGCCCCATGATGCAAGTGGCCCAATCGCTTATGCCACAACTCGCCAACGTCTTGGCTTTTCACCCTTTGTGCTTTTGTGCTCAAAGCAACACACTCCTCTACCTCGAGCTTATAGAGATTCTTCACCTAAATTCCTATCTTCTTTACTTGACCCATGGCTATGTGTCAAAGGAACGTCTTTCCTTTCGAGAAGATCACATCATAACCTCTATCCTCAAGCATGGCAATGGATACCAAGTTCTTCTTCAGCATAGGTGCATACAGAACACTCTTCAAGGTGAGTGGAGCTCCATGCTCCCTTGTTGGCTTGTTGGGGCACCCAGGTTCAAAAGTGATTTAGCCAAACAAATCCTGAAACTACCGGCCCTTTCTGCAACAGCCCGTGGTGCACAGATTGAGGTCTCACCCGACGTAGCATGGAAGGGTGTTGGAACTAGGCTTCCACATCCTAGGGATGCCTTGATGAAGTCTAGGAAGTTCACAAACCCAACCTGCACATTTGCGCTACTCCGTGTAGCCATTTGACCTTCGCAACTTGTGCGACTGCTTCCGTGCAGCTTTGTAAAGAGCGTGAAGAGGTGCTATCTAGATCCTTTATCCTTACTATGTTATTATTATAGATCTTGACTTAATTGTGTGTACCCAATATTCTTATTAACCATTCAACATTCATAACAAGTGCGCACAATCATAAAACTGTAAAGAGATGCATAAATACAACAGAAGCATAAACACACAGATCTACGAGCAGATGCACAATATTTCAGAATCAACTTATCTTTTATTAATCCTTTGTTCAAGTACAATCCCAACTCTGCCCTGTGCACTCAGCTGCAAGGGTCCGCGCACACAGCTGTGGACTCTACCAGGCCTCTGCACACACAGCTACAGAGCCTCTTCCTACTACTACAACCCAAGACTCAGACTTACAAACTCAGAGCTTAATTCATCATCCAAAAGAACATCATATGATTTTTGACTGCCTTTACCCTTAGACCCTTGCTCTATTTATACAATCCCATGGTCCGCAGACCATTGGTAGGCTGACATCCCATACATCAAATTACATTATTTTAGGGTGGACAGCCCTAGACTCTCGTGCTTCGCACCTACATTCTGCGGGGTCTTTACATTACATTGACCAAAACTCGGGCTTTAAGCCCCAAACCTTGCTATGGGGGGATCCGCTGCCCAACAAGCCCCTAACACAATCATCGTGACTCGTCCCGAGTCACTCGGCTGGTGCGGTGATCTTCGCGCGGAGTCCATCCAACAACTTCTACACTTCACTTACGTCTACAACATACTCTTTCGTTGTCTGTTCTATTAGTTGTGTGTGAATCTTCGATGCATCGTTGTCAGGGGCACCTTCTTGCCTTAGCACATATGTACTCTGCATCTGTGCCAGCTTTCCCTCAATCATGGCGGTGACTGTGAATGCTTCCTCGAGCCAAGGCTGGATGTGCGCTTTAAGCACTGCTTCTTTCTGGCATGCAATGTCCACCTATTCCTTTAGAGCCTGGGCCTCCTTCATCTTGGCAAGTCGCTGAGTAAGGGTGACCGTCTGTGCGGTCCCCCTGATATTGTCATATGCCTACTGTAACTGCCATGCTTCTGTCTCCAGACGTTGTATGGTTGGATCTTCCTGCAGTGAGGTGAGCGTGAAGAGGGACTGATCCAACAATCTCATGCAGTCCTGTACAGCGTGCTCTATCACTTCCAATGCCAATTGAATGGTGCGGTGGTAGTGATCTCTGACTTTTGGGGGTGTAGAGGGCTACGCCTTCAGTCGCAGCTTAGCGATCTGCAAGTTTAACTCCAACTGAACCTTCGCGGCCTCTTCTTGTGTCTTGAGGACTCCAACCGCTAGCTGGTGAATCTTTTCTATTTTTGGGAGTACCGTCGGCACAACCAACTCCGGTATGCTACTACAGGTCTCCTCCACGACCTGTTCTAACCCCTGGGTGTGTGCGACCAGGTTGTCGCGCTGCAGGCTGAGATGTTCTAAATTTAACTTATGCTCACTCAAGACCTGGAGAGCGCGACCCTCCCTGGCACGAAGCTCAGCAATTACCCAATCCTATAGTTGGTATAGGGTTTCTCTGCGAAGGGCAGCCAAATTCAACCCCCAGCCCTTCATTTGACTTGTCGTGGCCCCATCACCCTCGGTGGTTGCTAAGACTGCGCCTTCTGGTAATACAAAAGTGTTCGTGGTGTGGGCGCGCAACATCAGCTCGGCTTCGGATGTACCTACCGCAATGTGTGGTGCCATCATTCCTGGGGGTTGCACCTGTAATGCCTGCAACTGCTCTCTAAGCACCCCCAACACAGTTGTCTACTCCGTCATTAATTCATCAAAAGCATCTGTAGTGATATCGCAAACTGTTTTACCAAATTTTAAGAAGGTTTCCCTTAGTGAGCTGGAAGGTTTCCCTTAGTGAGCTGGATTGGGTTGACGGAGGTCTTTGTGGCCTTTGTCTTTTTCCGTGAGGCTGGCTTCTCATGGACACGCGGCCTCTTGAGTTGGGTCGATTTTGGTGCTGGGTCCATGCGTTCCTCTGTCTCTACCTCCCCTTGTATGTCCTGCTCTATGGACATTTCCTAGCCTTCCTCGATCTCTTTGGTGGTCACAGTTGTGGTCTCTACCATCTGCGCTACCGCTATTGCCTCAGCTACCTTCTGTTGCATGGTCGCTTCTTCTTCCTGGCGCCTTCTCTCTGCTAGTTTCACGATGCGCAGCTTGGTATCCTTATTTCGTTGCTGTGTTACAATCTTTTCCATTTCTGCCAAGTCCGGGGCGCGCCACTTTGGGGGCCAGGACTCCATTACTGCAAAGATCGCATCATCCATTGTGATGAACGGGAGCTTTGCCCATGTTCGTGCGGGATCTTTGCATGCTCGAATATACAGGTTATGCATATCCGCCTTGAACTCTGCCATGCTCTGTAAGCTGTTATGGACTGTAGGGGACAAGCACGGCCTGCGATTGATCCATGTTCGTATGCTCGCCTCTACGAACACCCAAAACACCTTTATCTCGTGAATCCTTGTCGCGTCTTTCATTGCCAAGAGCGAGGTGTACCTCATAGCTTCAGGTAGGTCACCCTCGAATGTGGGAAACTGGCTGTCCTTTGGCAGTTCTCCTGCAACCAACAGGATGGATAAGAGAAACCACACATAGTGGAAGGTCTTACCCTGCTCCTAGGCCTCCCTACAATTTGTCAAAAACTCGTCACAGAGGAACTGCGCCCAGTTGAACTGGACCCCCTATTTTCATTGCTTTGCTAACACAATTACAGACGCTAACACTTCGTCTACGCGGCATTTCCTCATCAGCTTGCCGGCCAACAGCTGGGTGGCTAGGCGCACCCCATGGTCCTTGATGCTTTCGATGACATACCCTCGCTTCCTCTTCTCCAGCTTATATTTGGCTTTCATAGCTTCTGTGAGGGCCAAGTCACTACTCTTTCCTACTATGGATACGGGGTTGTTTCCCTTGATGGGCAGCTAAGAAATCCGATGAATTAGATCGGCCGTGATGGGAATCGGCTCTGCCATAGATACCCATCATGTACTAGGCACAGTAGCTGCCGTATGACAAAAATAGTGACGGGGGCGCGGTGATAGTGGGGTATCCATTGTAGATAGAGTAGCCCAGCCTTCTCTACACCGCGTAGCCATTTCTACTTCAGTAATTTCTTTGCGACCAACTGTGGGAACTTCTCGTCATCTGCGAGGTCCCAGTCTTCGAACTTCATATTAGGTACCCATCCCAATGGCGGACCTTCAAACCTTATTTCATCTGGAAGGAGCAGGGTCCGGAGCGCACTCTTCATTGCCCTGAGGTCCTTTGGTATCTTGGCTTTCCCCTTCCACTGGGGGATGTAGGGGGGTAACTTTATCGCCAAAGGCATTTGGGAGACATTCTCCACCTCATCGTCCTGTGCATCAATTTGGGTGATCAGGGCTTGCAAATCTTCCTCCTCCTCCTTTGTTTCCAAGGTGACGACTTTTCCCTTCTCTGCCATTGACAATTTACTAAACCGTGGGTTCTGTGTGATACCTGAACTGGCCCCATCATCTACTTGTCTTTCTGTGGTCACAGCGTGCGTGGTGACTTTGGAACCTCTGGTGTAGCTACCGCCTCTCCAAGCTCCTCCTGGATCATACGGGGTTCTAGGGTAACTTCTGTGAATCATACTCTAGTTCTCGTAGCCATCATCGCGTCTACATTGGATCTGTTCAGTCGCGTACTCAAGGGTGGCAAGAGTTCTTGGTGCTCAATGCTCTATACTAGCTCAAATCTTCAACAACCAAGTGTTGCCTCGAGGCTAGCCCAAGGGATTTTATAGCATCGTTTGAATTTGAATTCGACCATTCCCTCCACTTCTGAGTCCTTAATACCTTCTTGGTGGTAGACCGTCCCGAATCTAGCTCTTAATTCCTGCCTTAATTACCTGTCGCCCGCTCCTTTCTACTTTAAATTGGACCTCTTATCATGAACAGTGATATCAACGGTCACCTTCCAGCCTACCCACGCAGCAGCGTAGCCCCTTATGCGCGACTGTGACCCTGTGACATATTGACCCTACGCGTAACCTCCTTCCTGCGCAACTCTCCTATAAACTTGTTTATAGTCCCGCACTCTCTTTCAACTGCTTGGAGCACTGAGACTGTGCTTCCTACGGATAGTCAGGTGGTTGCACCACTGGTGTGAGGCTTCACGTCACCTTCCAACCCGATCCGTGGGCCTTCCTTGATCACCCTTGCGCCAGTTTGTGCCTCTCGTTCTTCCTTATGCAGTGCGCTTCCCTAGTTACTTTGTCTAATAAGGTGCAGTCGTAGCCATGGTAGTATAGGTAGAAATTCTCGGCGACATTCTACAAGTGCGGCAGTAGGGCTACCCATACGTTGTCCTGTCCTTCGGTCAACATGTAATGCTTGCGCGATTTCGGTTTCTAGTTTTCTGATATCCGCGTCCATTAACATGCTCTTCTGCTTCATTCGTACCCAATCTTCTTCGAGTTCACGAAGCTCAATGTTCCCTCGCCGAATGGCTTCTTGAATCTACATATGTTCGTCCTCGCGTGGCTGCATAATTTCTTCGCTCTGGTCTTCACGCGCTGTCCCAATTATGGGAGTTATTACGTGAGGATTCTTTTCCCATGCTACGGCCTCGACTCTGCTCGTCGTCTTCGGAATTGTTCCCATGCTCAGCTTCTTGTGCATGGCCCTATAGGCCCATTGGACCACTGGTATGCATAGGTCCCAATCAATTCGTTTTGCCTGGTAAACTTTGTTCATGATTCCCCATAACTTTTTGAATGCTCCGACGTGGTATATTTGTGGTGCGTGTCTCTTTTCCTACTGCCGTGATGGGTTTTGGTTTTCGATCCTTAGTCTAGGATGTGCTTGCACAACACACGTCTGCACCCATCGACATAGGTGAGCGCGCAAGCTGCTTCATCCTGGCTGCCCGGCTCTCGTTCGACATTGGAGACTTCCAAACTATAAGTGCATCCATCTTCTACATTCACACGAGTTTCCCATGGTCTTCTGATGTGTACTCCACCATCGTTCGGGTGTTGCGCACAACGCCCATTTCAGCGCACCGTACCATTGTTGTTTCAGCATTGCACTTTCAAATTTGTCTAAGAATTCATCCACCATTGTTACCCCATCATATGTTGGCAAATCCCTTGCTTCTATTGTCACACACCGCAGTGATCTAATCATCATGTTGCAATTAAGCGTTGTCACCTCGTGCAACCGATTCTGCCAGCGTTCTACTTCTTCATCTAAATCCAAAGTACAGGAACTGTCGCGTTCCCATGAAATTCTCCCATCTGCATTCGGGTTCACCCGATACTAGTTTTGCGCCATTATATGGTAAATGCACTCTAGCTCTTTGTCGTTGCCATCGTCACGCACAGGTTCAGTGTAGTGCGCTCCTTCGGCTGGATCTAGCAGAACTACTACGCGTAGGGACTTTTTCTCGAATATCATCTTCTGCTTCTTCAGGTTGATAACTCCATTCATATCAGTGGCCTAGTCTATTCCTAGCAACGCGAGATAAGGATTTTTGTCACCAACAATCTCTATCACTTCAAAGTTCGTCTGCTTGCTTGCGCCTTCTATATCAACTGTTACCCCTTGCAACCTCCCCATGGGCAAAATCTTCTGTTGGTTCACCGTTTGTAATTGAATAGAAGACCACTGTAATGTGGGCCTTCCCATGCGTTCCCACGTCTACTTAGGTAACACATTCGCGTCGGACCCCAGGTCCAAGATTACCTGATCCATTTCGTATTCACCAATCTGCGCCGTCAACCTCATTTCCCTCTCGGTGGGCAATGCATGCTTTCCTAGTTTCCAGACCATGTGCGGTTCCCCTGACCCCGCACACCTGGTGATCAACTCCTGTAATCCCTTAACTGCATTATTGTCGTGCATCAGTTTCATGCATGCCTCTAAAAAGGTAATAAGCATAGAAGGATCCATACCCGACTCTGGTTGATCTTTACTACCTGAAGTAGAGGCTTCCGCGAAGCTCTTCTTAGCTTCCATAAACATATCCTTTGCACGTTCTAGGTCAAACTCAAGTTCCTTTGTAGGAGCCTTACAAACCGATGCATCTTCCTCAGGCTGCTTCCCCTTATCCTCCCCTGTGGTCGCACCGCTTCTTAGCACCATATTCACATTTGGGTCTTCTTCGTGCGGTTCAGATCTCATCATTTGGATATTTTGAGTCGGAGTAGGCTAGAGTACCCCTTTCTCACGCATATGTGCGATCAACGTAGGACAATCTATCACTTCATGATCAAACTAATTGCAATATGAATAAGACATTCTCGTTGGATTAGTACAATCGTGGGTGTAGTGTCCTGGTCCTCCGCAATTGTAACAGATTAACTATCTGCGGCCCCTTCCTAGCCCCATTCCTCCTCGTCCTCGACCTCGGCCTTGAAATCCAATGCGCGCCATCCCCGCGGCTAGGTTGAGGCCTCGCGTTTCTGTCTGCATTCTATAGGCTGGGGTTTGCTCCATCATTAACTTGTAGCTACGACAAGTACGCTCGTCGTGGCCCACCGACCTACAGAAATTACAAAACAGCTGCTGCAGAGTCTGTGTATACTTCTACAACAAATGATAATTGTCCATTGTGTGTTTTCTTTTTATCTGACAGATCACGCATCATAACGCGGGTGTCATACTCGACCTTGCCTGTGCTTCTAGTCTCAACGGAATCAGTCCCCCTCCTGCCAAGTAGTTCGCGAATACTGGACATTAATCCTTGTCGTGGCCTTGACCTTTGAATTTTATACACCACACTTCCTCACGTGCCTCCGGTTGCGGTGCCCTATCTTGCTCCAAGATCTGCATTTCCAGGAAGAGATTCTGTAGCTACACGTGGATTTGTTGAACTCCTAGCCCTGGATCCTGTATCAATGTTTCATGCAACCTCATCGCCATTTCCAATTCTTCGGCCTAGGTTGAAATCTTCTGCTGTGACAGTGCCGTCCTCAAGTGGGGTGTCAAAGATGCCACAAACCACGCGCAGTGTTGTGTGTTTGTGAGTGTCATATTAGCCTCACAGATCATACTCTTCAGTTGTTGGTCTAGATCCCATGGGGTCTCGCCTGGAAGCATCGCGATCTCTTTAAATCCGATGATTGACTGCGTCTCTGATTTTGACCGGCTAAATTCTCTGTTCAGCACATTCTGGATCTCTTCTATTCCTACATTTGGGTGATCATTGGAATGGTTGATATACCATGTCAGCGCATGATCCTGCATTGCGCTCACCAATGTAGCCTTCTTAATGTTATCATCCATGACTCCTTGTGCTTCCCTGTTAGGGTCCCACCCTAACCCCCTTATTTATGTAATGGGATCACGTCATAGTCAAGAGTCAATAAAGCCCATATTAATAATTGTAAGTGGTTAATCCGCAATTAATGAAGGAACCACAGTTAGTTGCAAATGGGTCGTAGTATTAGATAGATGGTATTAATAAAACCCACGGTATTGGCCAGTGGTATTGCATGTATGAGTCATATATAAAGGATAGAGACTCCCTGCGAGGAGCATCGTGTCTTATTTTGTAGTCGAGCTCTGCTCTATTGGAGGTTGCCCCCTCGAAGAGGCAAGTGAACATTACTCTCTGAATAATAAAATCATTGTTATTCTGTGTTCTGGGTATCTTTTCTTCGCATATTCTGTATTTGGGTATCATTTTGCAGGTTAAGAGCATAACAAGTGGTATCAGAGCACTTTCCAGGGCCGGTGGGATCTCCATTTCTTAGCAAAAAAAAAAATTGGCTAGAGACGTGTTCCGGCGTCTTTAAACCACGGGATCTGTCGTTGAGCGCATAAACCTGCGGATTTGGGGAGGCATGCACGCAGGAAATAGAAGAGGTGGTCACGTCTGTTGGACTCCCTTGTAACCCCTGTGGGTACCCCTTCGAGTAGTAGCGCATTAGACATAACCGCGCACGGATTGTCTTCCACGTACCCTCTGGGTATATCGGAAGCCCCCTAGGCTCCCTTGAAACCTCGCCATAGATAAATCATCGGCCGCCTTGCGGCTACAGTACACCGAGAAAAGCACTCGGGGAGATTACTCGCCCATACGATAGGGTAGTCAGGTTGTACGGCTAAGGGTACGGTCGATCCTCCTTAGTTAGAGCCCTGAAACATTAGGCCGGGTACTACTGCCAGACCCTTATGTATATTGCGATCTGTAGCACCTGACACTCCTCAAGACCTTAGTTCCCTTTTCTATCGGGGGATCACACAGCATCTCTTCCAGATCCGCCTATGCAAATGGGTGCAGCAGCAGCAGACATCAGTCCCGCAGTCTTGAGTTCAGAGATCAGCCACTCCGATCTATTAGATCCATCAGATCCGCAGAAGCATTCTGTTCCGCCATCAGATCCGCCATTCAGATCTCCGAACTATGTAACATGGTCGAGAAAATAGTCCCGAAGGGCAAGGAGCAAGCCCACGAGGAGGAGTATAATGGCACTGAACACAATGAGGGTAAGTCTAGCCACTCTCCTCATGTCTGGCACACCCACCCACCACCCAGTCAGCGACCTCCCAAGTTGGATATGCATAAATTTGACGGCTCTCACCCGTCGGCATGGATAGCACAAATGGAGCAGTATTTCAAACTGAATCGCATCTTCGATGATGAGACTCAGCTTATGTTGGGGAGCATGTACTTGGACAATGAAAGGTGGCAATGGTGGGAATGGCATCAACGTTGCACTGGACCTTTTAAGACTTGGACCAAATTCACCAAAGCTCTTCAAGACCGCTTTGACTAGGAATCATCTTTTTTGGGTCGTCTTACTAAGCTCCGACAGACTGGTATAGTGGATGAATATATTACAGCTTTTGAAGCCTTAGCCTTCCGCACTTGGGGTCTCTCAGATGTGTTCTACACGGAATGTTTTATCAGCGGTCTTAAAGAAGCTATCAAAGCCCAAGTCCTACTGCACCACCCTCCCACATGGACGGAGGCTTGCAAGGTCGCTCGTAACGTGGAACGTGCATTAGCAACCCAATACAGTCGCCTAAATTTCTCCGCTAAAGGTTGCCCCCCACAGGCTCACAACACGACTCAAACACTTAAGGTCCAAAAGGTGTCACCTGTGGAAATGGCCGAAAGAAGAAAGCAAGGCCTATGTTACTACTGTGATGAAAAATACTCCCCAGGTCATAAATGCAAGGAGCCCAAATTTTTTCAAATTGATGCCACTGACTACAGCTCAACAGAGGAAGATCCACCACTGGAGGAACATGAGCCGCTAGAAGAAGACAACCAAAAGGACAATGTCTCTGATGAACAAGTTATTTCGTTGCATGCTTTAGCAGGGATTTCTTCCCCTCAAACTCTCAAAATCAGAGGTTTTATTAAACATCGCCCAGTAGTAGTCTTGATTGATAGTGGAAGTACACATAATTTCATCCATCAAAAAGTCGCAGAAGCAGTGCATTGTTTTGTACGAGCAGTTTCTAACTTCCAAGTTCAAATTGCGGATGGAGGCACAATGAAATGTGAAGGCCACTGTGAAAATGTCAAACTTCAAATGGGGGATTATCAGTTGAAAACTCACATGTTTGCCATACACATGGGGGGTTGCGACATTGTCCTTGACGCTGAATGGCTCCGCACTCTTGGGCCAATCACAATGGATTTCCAGGAGTTATATATGAGTTTTAAGCAGAACAACTACACACATACCCTCCGTGGACTCCAGGCGGGAGCCCCCTCTATCATCAGCTCACATAGGATGGAAAAATTGTTAAAAAAGGGCAATCATGGAGTTGTAGCTCAATTTAATGCCATCCAGGCAGACGAAACCAAGCCTCTGCCAATTCATCCTGAGATGCAACAGATTTTAAATAACCATCTGCCGGTCTTTGACAAGCCTTATGAGCTTCCACCCTCGCGAGGGGAACATGATCATAGCATCACCTTGGTTCCAAGGGCCCAACCCCCAAATGTGCGCCCATACAGATATCCTTTCACCCAAAAGAATGAAATAGAAAAAATCATCAAGGAACTTTTGGAAGCAGGTGTCATTCGTCCCAGCATTAGTCCTTATTCATCCCCAGTGGTCATGGTGCTCAAGAAAGATGGGGAGTGGCGGATGTGTCCCGACTTCAGGGCCCTCAATAAGTTGACAGTCAAAGATAAATTTCCCATCCCGGTGGTTGATGATTTGCTGGATGAACTCAATGGGGCTCAATTCTTCACTAAGTTGGATCTTCGCTCAGGCTACCACCAAATTCGCATGAAGGAAGTCGACATCCCCAAGACTGCTTTCCGAACTCATGAAGGCCATTATGAATTCCTGGTCATGCCATTTGGTCTTTGTAATGCCCCCTCTACTTTTCAGAGCCTTATGAACCACATTCTCAAACCATATCTCAGGAAATTTGTCCTTGTCTTCTTCGATGACATCCTCATCTATAGTTGCACTTGGGCCGCACATCTTCAACATGTAGATCTACTCTTGCAACTGCTCCGCAAGCATAAATTATTTGTCAAGATGTCCAAGTGTTCGTTTGGCATGGCAGAAGTAGAGTATTTGGGCCACATTGTGGGGCGTGAAGGTGTCAAGGTGGACCCCAAAAAGATCCAGGCAATGCAGGAATGGCCTCAACCTAAGACCTTGAAGAGCTTGAGAGGATTTTTGCGTCTCACAGGCTATTATCGTAAATTTGTCCGCAACTATGGTCGCATGGCGAAGCCCCTCACCCAACTCCTAAAGAAAAATTCATTCTTCTGGAATGAGGAAGCATAATAGGCCTTTAAAGCTCTAAAAAATGCCATGTGTTCCACTCCAGTCTTAGCACTACTTGACTTCACCAAATCTTTTGTCATTGAATGTGATGCTTTGGGTACAGGTATTAGGGCGGTCTTAATGCAGGAAGGGCGACCGTTGGCCTTCACAAGCCAACAACTCAGTGGGAAGAATCTGGGCCAATCTACCTACGAGAAGGAAATGATGGCCATCTTACATGCAGTCGAGACCTGGCGACCTTACTTATTGGGGCGATGTTTCCAAATCCGCACAGATCATCACAGTCTTAAATATTTTTTGGAGCAACGCCTATCCTCCCCACAACAAAATAAATGGCTAGCCAAAATGCTGGGATATGATTATGAGATCATTTACAAGAAAGGGAAAGACAATAGTGTAGAAGATGCATTATCTCGCCAATTTGAGGAGGAAAGTACTCTGCTAGCAATTTCCCTCCCCATTCCAGAATGGATTGAAGAGGCTCGCAGGGAATGGTTTTCACACCCTGGGCTCTCCCAACTCATTTCTCAATTGCAGGTAGATCCAAATTCCACCAAGGGCTACTCGTGGCAGGATGATATTCTTCGCTACAAGGACAAAGTCGTAATATCACCAACATCCACCCTCAAAAGTCGCATTTTGGTAGAATTGCACTCATCTCCCATTGCAGGACATTCGGGCTTTCAGAAGACGTATGCTCGCACCAGAATATCATTTTTTTGGACAGGCATGAAAAAGGACATCCTTACTTTCGTAGCAGAATGCGATGTCTGTCAACGCCACAAAGGGGAAACCGTCAACACACCAGGCACATTATAGCCATTGCCCATTCTGGCATCAATTTGGACGGAGGTTTCTATGGATTTCATTACAGGTCTTCCAAAGTCAGGGAACAAGTCAGTCATCATGGTGGTTGTGGACCGACTGTCGAAGTATGCTCATTTCTGCGCCCTACCCCACCCATTTACACCAACTTTGGTTGCTCAATCTTTCATGGATCAGATCTTCAAATTGCATGGCATGCCCACTTCTATTGTGTCCGACCGCGACCCGATCTTCACCAGTAATTTTTGGCAGGAACTCTTCAGAATACAAGGCACTCAACTAAAACTCAGTACTTCCTATCATCTGCAAACAGATGGTCAAACCGAAGCCGTCAACAAATGTCTAGAAACCTACCTTAGGTGTTTCACTTCAGAAAAGCAACACCTTTGGGTACAGTGGCTACCTCTGGCTGAATGGTGGTATAACACCAACTATCATGCCACCACCAAAATGACTCCCTATGAAGTAGTATATGGTCAACTCCCGCCTTCACCTACTTCGTATCTCAAGGGATGCTCAAAAGTACAAGCAGTGGATCAACTTCTACAACACCACGCAACCATGCTCACCCATCTTTGAGAGAATCTTCATCAAGCTCAGAACCACATGAAGCAACAGGTAGACCAGCATCGCTCAGAGCGCCAATTTCAAGAAGGGGATCAGGTCTTTTTATGGCTCCAACCATATAAGCAAACATTACTCAAAGACAAGGGGTGTCAGAAACTCTCTCCCAAATTCTACGGACCATATCAAGTACTTCAGCTCATTGGAGAAGTGGCCTACAAGTTGGCCTTGCCACCTACTGCAAAAAATCCATCCAGTTTTCCATGTCTCATGCCTCAAGAAAGTGATTGGGAACAATTGCAGAATTCAGACCAGTCTACCTGAATTGGACGAAGAAGGGTCCATCTGGCTTCAACCCGAATAGGTCCTAGACACACAAGACAAGCAACCGCATGACCGCATGATTAAGGAAGTCCTCGTCAAATGGAAAGACACCTCTCCGGAAGATGCAACTTGGGAACCAGCCACTATTCTTCAGCAGTTTCCACAGCTTCAGCCTTGAAGACAAGGCTAGTCTTAAGGGGGAGGGCATGTTAGGGTCCCACCCTAACCCCCTTATTTATGTAATGGGATCACGTCATAGTCAAGAGTCAATAAAGCCCATATTAATAATTGTAAGTGGTTAATCCGCAATTAATGATGAAACCACAGTTAGTTGCAAATGGGCCGTAGTATTAGATAGATGGTATTAATAAAACCCACGGTATTGGCCCGTGGTATTGCATGTATGAGTCATATATAAAGGATAGAGACTCCCTGCGAGGAGCATCGTGTCTTATTTTGTAGTCAAGCTCTGCTCTATTGGAGGTTGCCCCCTCGAAGAGGCAAGTGAACATTACTCTCTGAATAATAAAATCATTGCTATTATGTGTTCTGGGTATCTTTTCTTCGCATATTCTGTATTTGGGTATCATTTTGCAGGTTAAGAGCATAAAATTCCCACATTTCTCTTACCACGAACCAGAACTGATCCAGATCCTCATTCCCTACTCCTCTAAATACGGGTAGCTTGATCACACTCGCTATGCTGAACTGTGGGTTTGGTCGAGGTGGAGTGGGTGAAGATGGAGGTGAAGGAGGTGAAACGGGTGGTGGCGTAAGTGGAGGTGGTAACTGCGAATGTGCTGCCTTATCAAACTAACCACACTTCTCAGAGATACCCGAGAAAGCTCTTCCTCGCTCTCTCACGAGGGTGAAATTAAGAGATTGTTTCCTAGTTCCCCGCTACCTTTGTAGATCTTTCCGCTCCGCGTCATCCAAACATTAATGTATTCACATAACCCGCTTTTCACATAACAGCATCTTAATCCATATATTCAAAGATTCAATATACTTACCTTGCGATCCACTCATATAGTTCAGAAGGGAAGGATGTGAAGAAGATCTTGTGGATTTCCGTATATACGTAGTGATCCAGCCACCTCTTCTTGGATATCTGTGGAGTTCTATTTTCCTGTGTCACGAACTCGTGAATTTTTTTGTCCAACCACTCTTCAATTTCCTCCTTCATAGGTTTCCAATGGCATGACATCAGACAGCCCTTAGGCAGATACCTGTCCTGGAAACGGAATGATTTGTTGGCTTGTTGGGGCCTGACCCAGGTTCAGAAGTGATTTAGCCAAATAAATCCTGAAACTACCGGCCCTTTCGGCAATAGTTCGTGGTGCGCGGACTGAGATCTTGTTGAAAATAATATTGAGAGGGGGGTGAATCAGTATTATCAGGTCACTTATTTTCTTTTTCAAACTCAGATCATATACGCTACTTCAGTTAGATAAAACCGCATATATACGCAACTACAGAGAAGGAAACCCGCGTATGCAATGCAAACTTATAATTTAATTTATCTTACTGATTTTGATCATTAATATGTGTATTAGGATCAAATAAACAGTAACCAGAAACAATAAAACAGATCTGAAGACAATCACACACACAATAACACAAGATATAAGGTGGAAACCCAATGTGGGTGAAAACCACCTGCTGCAATTCGTCTCTATCTTCTTTTAATTAGAAACTTCTTTTTACAATGCACTGGTGCAACCCTTTACCAGTACGCAGGCTGCAACCTGCAGAGAGCTACAACCCTCTCTCGTTCTCCAACTTCTCCTGGAAGGGAGCTACAACCCCCTTAGCTCTTGCACTAGCCAAGATACTAGTACGTAGGTGCTGGCCTACAGAAGGCTACAACCTTCTCTTTCTTTCAGGGACCACATTTCATAAATTTTTAGACTGGATCCATGAACATCAATCAATCATCAAGAATTTCTGCATCAACCAATCTCCTTTTCACCAATTAGAACTGAATCAGGTAGGTACTTCTCTAATAGTTGTACCCAAAACACAGTAACAGTAACCACACACCAAATTCTGAACCCAGAACACTGCAGCAATAAACAGAAGTAGCTAGATCACAACTCAAAAGATATGCGCTACTTCAATAACCTGAAACCTGCGTGCATATGCTTCTGTGTTTGGAGAAAGCTGCGTATACGCTGTTTTTATTCACTGAACCAGCGTGTATACGCACCTTCGCTTCACTGAACCTGCGTTCAGATCTATAAAGGATAATTCACTCTTTCAAATGTTCAGACACTAATTAACCCAGATTATCAGATTCATAGATCAAGCATGTGCCACATATAACAGATCAAAATCATGCAAAGATATTATCATTCAAGCCTGAAGATTATGACCCATCAATAGAACTTATCCTACTCTTTGCGCTAAGGTTCCTCCTTCATTCAGATCCAGATCTGCACCATAACCCCAATCACCAAATATTTTAGATCTAGCACTTATTAGATATTCAACAGATTCAGATGATCCTTTGCCAAATGATCTCCTTCCTCTTTTATAGTCTAAGGCCTTTCACAATACCATGGTACAAAACCATAATAATGCAATACCATGGACCCAATACTTGGGATCAACACTTCTGACGAGATACCATGGTCCAAAACCATAGGTTCAAATACCAAGGACTAACTACCACGGACCAAAGGTAAGTTCTCTAACATATACGCGCTTTTCCTTGCAAAGTGCGTGTATACGCACACGCGCCTTTGTAACATCTAACCCGCGTGTATATACGCCTTCGTCTAGCTGAACCTGCGTATATGTCTTTTTCTTCATTCTCAGAGCCTGTACTGAGATCCTGTCACCAAGGAGAGTTGCCATCAAGGACAACACCTGTGCCATAGCTCCAAACCTGTGCCATAATGCCAACAATCTCCCCCTTTGGACTTGATGGCAACCCCAAGATCCTCAAAGTCATTCTCCCCCTTTGTCATCAAGGGAAAAGGGTTGTGCTCCCCCTGCGTACATGTTGAAATCTCTGCTCTGCTGTGCTGACCATGCTCCCCCTGCCTGTAGGCAAGATCTACAAAAAGATGTTCTTCAAGAAGAACCATGACTTATACATCATAAAGGACCTTCCTATCACCAAAAGACTCAATACATACATCCATCACCCAACCAAGTGGGGATCATCCACCTAACCAAGTGGGGATACATCAGAAATTTACATATGACAACCAAGTACATTACATATTCATCCCAGGCATAGTGGGGAAACCAAAATAGGCCGTTACATGACCTTGACACCATAAAAGAGATACATGACATAGAGACAAAATATCTAGAGCAAGACTTATGAAAGTCACCAATAACTGATATCAGCAGCATCTGTCAATCACCATTCAGATCAGCAGCCAAGATTTCCTTCTGTTCTCCCTCTGCCTTTGTTCCACCTGAAACCAACAACAGTTGTGACCTTGAACCAAAAGCTTCTAAGATGATGCCAACAATGCATCATTAGAAGTTTATCTGCTCCCCCTGAACCTGTGCCGGATGGTCTCTGTCAGACCCATATTAGAATATCTTCAACCAGAGCCTGTCCCCACTGATATCCATCAAACCTCCATATATGCGACTGTCTCTGCACAAACCGATGTATGTATGCGGATCCTCCTCAGGAAACTTGCGTACGCCCATTTTTCTCTGAAACAGACAAGATTTAACAGCAAGATGATGCATCAACTACTCCCAGCTTCTGTCTGAGGTATTCAAAAGTTTCCCTGGGCAGTGGTTTGGTGAGTATATCAGCAACTTGTTCCTTAGAGGGAACATACTCCAGCTTGACATTTTGTTCCAACACTTGTTCCCAGAGAAAATGATATTTGATAGGTATGTGCTTGGTCTTTGAGTGCATCACTGGGTTCTTTGAAATTCTGATTGCACTTGTATTATCACATAGGATGGAGATGGGTGGTGTACAGGTGATTTGAAAATCCTGCAAGGTCTGTATCATCCAAAGGAGTTGAGTGCAGCAAGATGCAACAGCCACATATTCCGCTTCAGTTGTAGATAAAGCAATCGAACTCTGTTTCTTGCTGAAC
Organism: Pinus tabuliformis; assembly: GCA_031772625.1. Classification (NCBI taxonomy): domain Eukaryota; kingdom Viridiplantae; phylum Streptophyta; class Pinopsida; order Pinales; family Pinaceae; genus Pinus; species Pinus tabuliformis. Next base: position 236,632,379 of record CM062814.1, on the reverse strand, counting down.
CAAGATACTAATCTGGAACCCATAAAGAATGCACCACCACTTGTGCTCTTTCTGTCATCCATGCTTCCAACGCAATTTGCATCTGTATAAGCACGAAGAGTGAGATCTGTATCTCTAGGATACCATAAGCCATAGTTTTGAGTTCCTTGAAGATACTTGAAAATTCTCTTTACTGCCTGAAGATGGGTTTCCTTAGGATTTGCCTGAAATCTTCCCACTATTCCCACTGCATGCATGATGTCTGGTCGGGTACCTGTCAAATAAAGAAGACTTCCAATCATGGATCTATAGGTTGGTTGATGCACTGCTGCTGATTCATCATTTGCACTGAGGCTGCATCCTGTAACCATGGGGGTACATACTGGTTTTGCATCTTCCATGCCATATTTCTTCAAGATCTGCTTGAGATACTTGGTTTGAGACAAAAAGATACCGCCTTCATTTTGTTGGATTTGCAATCCAAGAAAATATGTCAATTCTCCAAGCAAAGACATTTCGAATTCTTTTTGCATCACTAAGGCAAAGCTTTGACTCATAGCTTCTTCATTACTGCCAAAGATAATATCATCTACATACACAACAAGTATTAGCAATTTGTCATTTTCAATTTTTATATAAAGATTGCTATCTGCTGATCCTTTTGAAAAACCTTGTTGATGAAGATATTTGTCCAAACGGTAGTACCAAGCCCTTGGAGCTTGTTTAAGACCATAGAGAGCCTTTTTTAGTTTGCATACAAGATTTGGATCATTCCCAAGAATGAAACCATCTGGTTGCTCAATGTACACTTCTTCTTCTAAGTCTCCATTCAAAAAGGCTGATTTCATGTCCATTTGAAATACTTTGAACTTCTGAAAGCTAGAGAGAGCAAGGAACATTCTGATGGCCTCAAGTCTAGCAACGGGAGCAAAAGTTTCTTCAAAGTCTATTCCTTCTTGTTGAGCATACCCTTTACAAACAAGTCTGGCCTTGTTTCTAATAACTTCCCCATTTTCATTCAACTTGTTCTTGAAGATCCACTTTGTTCCTATGACATTCTTATCTTTTGGTCTAGGGACCAACTCCCAAGTGTTGTTCTTTTCGATCTGCTCAAGTTCTTCATCCATTGACTTGACCCAACATTCATCTTTGCATGCCTCTTTTACATTTTGTGGTTCAGTGGAGGAAAGCAATGCCAAATATCTTGAGGCTTCTGCAATTTTTCTTCTTGTTTGTATACCTGCCTCATTCTGCTCCAAAATTTGAGATTCTGGATGATTCTTCTGAACATACCTGGATGGAGTCTTCTCTTCTATCCTTATATGTTCCTCTGGTGCCTCTTGAAGTTCTTCTTCATCATCAGTCTGATTTGAAGGATGGTCTTCATCCTCTTCAATATTTTCATAATTTACTTGCCTAAGAATGTTTCCTTCTTCATCAACCACTACATCAATGCTGTCAACAATTCTTCCAAGTCTTTTATTGTAACACTTATATGCTTTGATGTGGGGAGAATAACCAAGGAGAATGCCTTCATCTGCTCTAGGTTCAAACTTGCCAAGATGTTCATCATTATTCTTAATATAACATTTGCTTCCAAAAATTTTGAAATGTTTTACTAAAGGAGTCTCACCATACCAGAGCTCATGAGGAGTTTGAGTGTTGTTCACCCGAACATTTGTTTTGTTGAGAATAACAACCACAGCAAATGCAGCTTCACGCTAGAAGGTTGTGGGAGTTCCAAACTCATCAAGCATAGCACGAGCCATTTGTTGAACTGTTCTATTCATCCTTTCCACTACTCCATTTTGCTGAGTCCTAGCTGTAGAGAATTCCCTTCTTATTCCATGTTCTTCACAAAAATCGAAAAATTCATTTGAGGTAAACTCCCCACCTCTATCAGACCTGAGGCACTTAATTTTGTGATCTGATTCGTTTTCAACCAAGGCTTTGAAATATTTGAATTTTTCGAAGGCTTCGTCTTTGTGCTTCATAAGTCCTATCCAAACCATCTTGGAGAAGTCATCAATGAATAATATAAAGTATTCTTCTCCTCGAGATGACCTTTTATTAGATGGACCACATACATCTGTATGGACTATTTCAAGAGGCCTGCTAGCTGATCGTTCCTTCTCAGGGAAGTTAGTTCTGGTTTGCTTACCAAACTAACATGATTTGCATATTGTATTGTCTGGAATTCTGATGTCTGGAAGACCACAAACTGCCTAGTATTTGCATGCTTTTCTTATCTGTGAAAAGCTTAGATGCCCCAACCTCCGGTGCCATAACCAGTGTTCATCATTCTTGCTCAAATAGCATTGTTGTTGTCCTTCTTCAAATATGTATAAATTATTTGGAGTTCTTATGCCTTTGATCACTGTTTTTCCTGTATCAAGATCACGAACACTACATCCATTTGATCAAAATATTACCTCAGTTCCTTGATCGCACATCTGACTGACACTCAGTAGATTATGCTTCAAGCCATCAACACACAAAACATTTCCAGCCTTGACTTTTTCTTTCAACTGAACAATGCCTTTTCCTTTTATGACTGCATGGGTATCATTTCCAAAAGAAACTTTCTTTCCTTTTTCTAAAGCACTATATGATTGAAGTTTTTCTTTATCACCTGTCATATGATTCGAACATCCATTGTCGATGTACCATTGATTTTCCTGTCCTTCTGCATATAAAGCTATCCCACATCTTTCTAGTTGTGGTTCCTTCATTCTCCATGTTCTGGCACTTGAGGTTTGTTCCTTCTTAGTTATCTTCCGAAACCGGCTCCTGCATTCAAAATCTTCATGACCGAAGTTATTACAAATAGAACATTCAATTTCATTTTCAAGGGCGGAAAAATTGTTATAGGTCCTTTTCGTGATTCCAGTCATACTTCTTTGTTTTTGAGCTTCTCTAGTCATGATTGTCTTATAGGCAACACATTGAGTTGCTTTGTGGCCAAATTTATGGCAAGAGAAACATTGGCCATTGAAGAAGCTCCTGCGATTATCAAATCTACCAGCCAAATGATTGAATTTTCTATTGTCATCCATTCTTGAGGCAAATTGAGAATATTTTACCTGTGGCTGGTTGTGGCTTCTGTTTGTCCTTAAAATAGATTGCCCCCGATTTTCCTGATAGTATTTGTTTATTCTTGAGGTAAACTATCCCTGATTTACCTGATGATTTCTATTAGGCCTTTGCTCGCTCCTCCTTGCTGCATCAAGATAACTTTTGGAGGTGGATTCTTGAGATGCTTCTCCATTATATCCCAGACCTGTCTTGATTAGTGGAGAATGTTGCACATTGATAATCTCATCCAGAGTTTCAGATCCTTTAACAAATTTAAGATTAAGAGCTTTTGTTTTCTCAATCTCTTTTCTAAGACCAACAATTTCACATTCTAACTTTTCAAGAAGTTTTTCTTTTTCAGCAAGTTGGAATTGAAGAGTATCAATGATCACATTCTTCTCTTCTAAACATATTTTGAGTCTAGAAATCTCTTCATAAAGACCTTCTTCATCTATAGCATCCACAAAATCATCATCTTCAAAAGCCATTAAGAGTCTATAATTGTTACCTTGTTCATCTTCGTCACTATTTGAAAGTCCATCACTGTCTTCATGAGTGTAGTAACTTTTCTTAGTTACATTCTGTTTCTTGTTCCATCTAACAGGTTCCTTCCCCTTTTCAATCTTATCCTTATGAGGACATTTGGCAGCATAGTGACCGACTCTTCCACAAGCAAAGCATTTGAAAGGTAACTTACCTCAGAATCTTCTAGCACCCCGTTGAAGGTTCTTGACAAAATTTGATTCTTCTTCTTCTTACACGTGTCCTAACTCATAGTAGTCTCCTTTGCCTGAAGCCTTGAAGGCAGCTTCTCTCCTGTCTGATGGTCCTCCTTTCCTCATTTCATAAGCAACTAGAATTCCGTGCAGCTATGACATGGTAAGGTTTCATAGATTCTCTTTTTCTTCTATTGCATAAACTTTAGATTCAAACCTAGGGGACAAAGACCTTAGAACCTTTTCAACCACAACAGCCTCTTTTATTTCTTCACCCAAGTTTTTCATACAATTAACAATCTCATCTACACGAAGGAAATAGTTAGCCACACTTTCATCATTGTGCATTCTGAGATTTTCATACTGAATTCTGAGGGTTTGAAGTTTTTCTCGTTTTACTTGTTCATCTCCTTCATAGCTCAGAACAATCTTGTCCCATATTTCTTTTGCGGATTTATACTGCATAACCTTGACGAATTCTAATTGAGACAGACATCCTAATAGGTTATTGACAGCCTTTGCATTTCTTTCATATTTCTTCTTCTCAGCCAGATCTGTAGGAGTTGCTGATGGAAAGGAGTACCCTGTATCTATGATATCCCATACTTCTGTGCCAAGAGATTGAAGATAGGCATTAACTCTTACCCTCCAGTATACGAAGTTTGTCCCATCAAAAATCGGTAACCTGATAGATGCTTCTCTCTCGTAGTTGCTCATGATGATGGATCTTCCTTCAAGCGATCAAGCTTCTTCAGAAGGACCTGGCTCTGATACCAATTGTTGAAAATAATACTGAGAGGGGGGGTGAACCAGTATTATCAGGTCACTTATTTTCTTTTTCAAACTCAGATCATATACGCTACTTCAGTTAGATAAAACCGCATATATACGCAACTACAGAAAGGAAACCCGCGTATGCAATGAAAAATTATAATTTAATTTATCTTACTGATGTTGATCATTAATCTGTGTATTAGGATCAAATAAACAGTAACCAGAAACAGTAAAATAGATCTGAAGACAATCACACACACAAGAACACAAGATATAAGGTGGAAACCCAATGTGGGTGAAAACCACCTGCTGCAATTCGTCTCTATCTTCTTTTAATTAGAAACTTCTTTTTACAATGTACTGGTGCATTCCTTTACCAGTACACAGGCTGCAACCTGCAGAGAGCTACAACCCTCTCTCATTCTCCAGCTTCTCCTGGAAGGGAGCTACAACCCCCTTAGCTCTTGCACTAGCCAAGATACTAGTACGTAGGTGCTGGCCTACAGAAGGCTACAACCTTCTCTTTCTTTCAGGGACCATGTTTCATAAATTTTCAGACTGGATCCATGAACATCAATCAATCATCAAGAATTTCTGCATCAACCAATCTCCTTTTCACCAATTAGAACTGAATCAGGTAGGTACTTCTCTGACAGCTATACCCAAAACACAGTAACAGTAACCACACACCAAATTCTGAACCCAGAACACTACAGCAATAAACAGAAATAGCTAGATCACAACTCAAAAGATATACGCTACTTCAATAACCTGAAACCTGCATGCATACGCTTCTGTGTTTGGAGAAACCTACGTATATGCTGTTTTTATTCACTGAACCTGCGTGTATACGCGCCTTCGCTTCACTAAACCTACGTACAAATCTATAAAGGATAATTCACTCTTTCAAATGTTCAGACACTAATTAACCCAGATTATCAGATTCATATATCAAACATGAGCCACATATAACAGATCAAAATCATGCAAAGATATTATCATTCAAGCCTAAATATTATGACCCATCAATAGAACTTATCCTTCTCTTTGCGCTAAGGTTCCTCCTTCATTCAAATCTAGATCTGCACCATAACCCCATTCACCTCTGCCATAATGCCAACAGATCTCACTTGAGGTAGTATGGGAGGGTGCTGGAACCAGGCTTCCACACCCTAGGGATGTCTTGATGAAGTCTGGGAAGTTCGCGAACCCAACCTGTGCATTTGCGCTGCTCCGCATAGCCGTCTAACCTTCGCAACTCGTGCGACTACTTCTGCGCAGCTCTGTAAAGAGTGTGAAGAGGTGCTATCTAGATCCTTTATCCTTACTATGTTGTTATTATAGATCTTGACTTAATTGTGTGTACCCAATATTCTTATTAACCATTCAACATTCACAACAAGTGTGCACAATCATAAAGCTGTAAAGAGATGCATAAACACACAGATCTACAAGCAGATGCACAATATTTTAGAATCAACTTTTCTTTTATTAATCCTCTGTTCAAGTACAATCCCAACTCCGCCATGCGCACTCAGCTGCAAGGGTCCGCGCACACAGCTGCAAACTCTACCAGGCCTCTGTGCACACATTTGCAGAGCCTCTTCCTACTATTACAACCCAAGACTCAGACTTACAAACTCAGAGCTTAATTCATCATCCAAAAGAAAATCATATGACTTTTGACTACCTTTACCCTTAGAGCCTCATTTTATTTCTACAACCCCATGGTCTGCGGACCATGGGTAGGCAGACATCCATACATTAAATTACATTATTTTAGGGTGGACAATCCTAGACTCTTGTGCTCCGCGCCTGCATTTTGCGAGGTCTTTACATTACATTGACCAAAACTCGGGCTTTAAGCCCCAAACCTTGCTATGGGGGGATCCGCTACCCAACGTCCCTCTAAAAAGTAATCGTGCCCAATCCAGTAATAGTATACTTCCCATCATCACCCATCCTGATATGCATCTAGAGATGTTTCTCCTCCAAGTCACTGAATAACTCTTTATCGCCAGTTATGTGGAATGAAGCTTCACTGTCTAAGTACCATACACTTCATATCATTGATGACACCATGCATGAAATGAAGGAAAATTCCAATTCGAATTGAGAGGCCAAAGCCTCACCCGCCACTCCTCCTAAGGACTTCTTCTTGGACTTCTTAAGTGGACAATTTGTAGCAAAATGGCCCAGCTCATGACAATGAAAGCACTTAACTTTCATCATGTCTTTCTTCTTACCTCCATGATAAGAATCTGATTTGGAATGGGAATCTTTCCCTTTCCCCTTCTTCGCCTTAATCGCTAAGGCAAAATTCTCTTCATCATCAGTCTTTGATGAAGAGCCATCCTTGGTGTTCCTCCTAATCTCCTCCTACATCAAATCTGACCACAGTCATTCCCAATCTGGCAGCTTCTCCCAACCATTGATAGATTCCTGATAACTATTCCAACTCTTTGGAAGTCCTAGAAGAGCAAGACTCACCATATCATACTTGGCAACCGTGATTCCAACACTTCTAAGTTCATCACGACACTAAGTGAACTTGGTCGAGTATCTTGGAATCGTCTCACCTTTCTCCATTTTGATTTTTCGAATTTTGTCTTTCAGTGCCAATTTCCTTTGGTCACTACTCTTCTGATACAAGTCCGTCAAATGTTTTCCACATAGCATATGGAGTTTCCTTGCCATGGAGACTCAAGTCAATGTGGTCTCGAACTCCCTCAAGGATTATCTGCCTCACCTTTGTCACATACTTCTTCCATTCAGCCAAATTCTATGCATCCAATGTTGCTGGCTTAGGAATTTCTTGATCAATGAATTCCTTCAAGCTAGTATCCTCTAGCACAGGCTCCATTATGTCCCTCCAGACTATAAAATTTGAGCTGCCTTCCAAGGCATACTCAAGCTGCAAAACATAGAATGCCATCTACCGATCCTGAAGTATGTATTGCAAATTTGAATTTCCCTTGTAACCCAAAACTCAAAACCTCTAAATCTCCTCTAGCATATTGTTCTGAGCTCCGATACCATGTAGAAAATCCTTTAGATTCACAAGCTCATGCAATTTACTAAAGCATGGGACAAGAATCTATTTCTACTTTCAACTAGCACAAGCCAGTAGATCAATGAAAACAATAAGAACAAGAAGAAGATAAATCAATGGAACATAACAAAATAAGTTTTCCTGGGGAAAGCCACTGCTCAAAACTCTGTTATCTGTATTGCATTAAATCAGAAATATGAGTGAATATACATATATTGTTCTCACTAGAACAATTCCACGCAAGTATGCTCAACTCTCTCATCTCACAAGCTAGCTCTTGGCCAACACTTAGCGAGTTATACAACTCTCCAAGCTCCTAATCTCTTGCATAATTCCTAGGATGAATAACCCGTATTTAAAGGGAATTTGTGCTATCAAAATTGCGCAATCCAAACATAGAATATATCTCTTATGCATGCATGATATTTACACTCTAGTAAATAATATCACTGATAGTATATTGTCCCTACACTCTAGTCTCAAATGGGTCTTTCTATGAAGTGACATGCACGAGTTTCTCATGAGGGAATATTTAGTTAACTAGAGTAGCACTAGTGGATGCATTAGTGCACCAACAGATTGTTAGTCCTCAATTAGTTCCAAAAAAAATTTAGAACTAATTTAACTGAACTTAACTCAGTAAACTGAGTGATCTAATTTCCAACTCAATTTAAACTCATACTGGACCCCTAAAACTTAGGGAGAACATATACATGACTACAGAAAGACTTCCAACTCAAAATTACTAAGCTAATTAAGTTAATTAAACTTAATTAACTATTTACAAGTTGCTATGAGAATAGAATTCGATTTTAATTCTCAGTTTAATTCAAGGACAAATTAAACTAGAATTTTTTTGTTTCCATTTCTCAACATAAGAAACCGAAAATGCAATTTGTAGAGTGTTATCAACCACAGAAACTTGATGATGTACCTTTAATTGATTGGAAAAGAGATGTGCATAATACTGACTATGAATTTTATTTATTTGATTTAAGAAACTAGGCATATCAACGATTTACAAACCATCAAGATATTTCTTTGGTCTAGGAATTGTACCTAGCCTATTTAACATCCCTTAGACATAATTTTCTGAACATGGTGACTTGGTCTACAATACAGAATAAGTCATTTAGTAGTCCTAAGATCAATTGGGAAATAAAACTCAGATGGCCAATCAAATTGTGAATTTTTTGAATGCCAGAATCTAGAAGCAATTACATGCTATAGGATTCTAGGACAAAACTTCACTATTAATGGAGGCTAAGAAGGTCTTGACTAAACAAAACACAAAATTTAATGGAGGCTCATGATAAATGTAGGATGGTAAAGAAAAATGTAGATTATTTTCATAACTTGTTTAATGCCTTGATATAATTGGGTCTCCCATCTTGGTGGGATGTAAATAAGATTTTGATATCTTTGGATTTCTATAGAGAGTTGTTATTGAGGGAAATAAACAAGGTGTATAAGTTTTAATGATTTCTATATTCTTTGTCAAGTAAGTAATATTTTTCCAACTACTCCTAATTATTAGAGGTACATTGAGTTAGATGTTTCCTATAGAAATCTATCTACATTTCATCATCCATTTGGGGAAGATTGGGATAGGCTAGAAAAATTTGCTTTATGAAGATTCCAAGATCTCCTCAACAGATGCATTTGAATCGAGATATCTGCCAAATTTCTAGTTCAATTTTTTAAATCACTTTATTATTTTGTATATTAGATCCTAAAAGGTTGCATTTGCAACACACTTTGATTGTAATATTTTTGTATAAATAAATCAAATAAACTTAGAAAAAAGGTTGAAATTTTTTAGAAAATCCTACATTGTATTATCTTTGTAAAAGTGTGTGGACGATATCTCGAAGTGGATCAATTATAATATATTCTTCTTTTAGCCATTTGTAGTCAGGTTTTTTTTTTCTTTTTGTGAATTTATATCTTAGAAATCACACCATTTTGCATATGTAAAATGTTCAATGTGTTATCACTAGGTTAGAACATGTTGGGTTGTGTCAACCTCCAACCAAGCATAACTATTTCAAACCAAATTTTAACTGGAAGTTAGCCCTTCCAATCTGAGAGGATTCTCTCAAAATACTTATAAAATTCACTATAAAAAACTCAAAAATTTTAGATGTCTAACTCTGTATTTTTATGTGATTTTGCAAGTGAAAGAGAGTGTGATGGCTACCATCATTGGGCATGGAGTCAGTTAAGAAAAAATTCAATTACAAACAACAATGTTTAATGGAAGCTGAGGCATTTTTGGCTTTAAACTGGTGTGAAGTAAACATTTATAGTAAAACATAGAAAATTGAAGGAAGTTGGAGCAATTTGACATGAATTCCAAGTAATCAATATGCTATGAACACTGATAACAACATAAAAGCATGATAAGAAAACATAAAGCCAAAACTGAATCTCAGGTAGAAAAACAAAGTCTGTTGCAAATGTATATTAACTGGATAAAATATTTACATAAAGTGGCCTTCTCACATCATCGATCCACCCCTTCAGAGTCAAGAAACTACACATATATAGAGTGAGATCTCCTTTACAAAATCTGCCACCTGGGCTAGATTCGATCAATAACTAAGAGACCTAATCCTATTTGACTTACAAAACATTGAGCCTTTGTAGGGATTTTTCTGTTTTACACAATTTCAATACAAATAGGATTCTTCCATCATTTATGAGCTCAACAAAATTTTGTTGATGAACCTTATCGAATCCAACCAACTGTTGAATGTGCTGGACTACTATTGTGCTTTTGACACGTGGATGCTAACCTAGTTGACTTGCTGACATGTCTTCTTGAAAAATAGGAGTCCTTTGTGTGATGATGTGGACACTCCTATGACTTGTAGCCCATCTAGTTGCCTTTTTGTTTGATGCCCAATCAAAACTTTTATAACACAGAAAAACAAAGTTTAACAGTTTCGTAGCAAAAATTGGTAGAAAATTACAAAAAACACCCTTCTGCTACCATTCTGATCTTTCTGCAAGTTCTGAAGTCTTCACTGATGTTTTTTAGCTAAACACATGCCATTAGAACTCCCTTAGTTGAGATTTTTACTTGCATTCTCCTCCATGAAAAGCTACAACAATTCCGTAGCAAATATCCAACTTAACTATGGGGAGTTGCTACGAAACTGTGAAATTTCTGAGTTTTTGATTTTTCATGATTTCTTGTGCCTCCTTATTACTCCTAATATCATGTTCAACTATGCATAATGCTGAAACTATTAGTTAAACATAGTATAGGCAAAAATGAGGGTTTTACCATATTCAAGGAGTGCCATCTACTACAGAAAAAATATTTAGATTTCTCTTTAAGAGCTCAACTTTGATCATTTCAATTTGAGTTTCTAATGATTTGACTTGTTCGTGAAATCTTTTCCTGTCTGCTTGCAACCAATTGTTCCTTTTGTACATATGCTTCAACATTTTGTGCAAAGGTAGAGTCTTCTTTAGCATGTTTCTGTATTCATCCACTACCTCTTCGAATTCTTCTGTAACTTTATCATAGAAGTCTATCTGTTTTGACATCTCCCTTTGCAACTTCTCAAACTCAAGTTTAGAATTAATGACTTCTTGCCTACCCACTCTCAATTGTTCTTGCAGAACCTCTATTTCAATTTTTTCTTGTACAGGCTCCTTGCCTTTCCTTTTCTTTGATGGCTTTGTCTTTTTTAAGGACATCTCAGGTATATTTTCAATTGGCAATTGTGATCTTGTGATAGACTTCCTAGGAATGAAAACAAAACTTGATTCTTCTTGTGTAAAATATAATTTCTTGGCCCTATTGCTCTTCTTTTTAATTTCAGTCTTGGTCACTACTATAGGCTGCCCAATTGGGCTTTCTTCAATCTCAATGGCCTCTAGGATATCATTCAGCTTTCCCTTCCCTTTCCTATGCCTTCTAGTCATCCTCCTCTCAGTGCTTGAATAAGTTTTACTGCTTCCACAAGTTCTGTTTCAAGATCAGCTATAGGCTCTACCCCAGCCCGCTTCTCCTCCCTAGGGGTTATGGATTGGGACTTTGGAGTTTTCCTAGGGGTGGCAGTATCTAATTCGTAGCCATTTAAAAATAGAAAGGTGAGCCAATCTCTGTTCAACTTGTTTAACTCTTCTACACCCAACAATTTAATAAGACCATGACGAAAAACAAGAGTATTACTAGCATCAGGCTTGGCTTGGACCTTATCAACCATTTTTCCCAAACTTCTATACAGATAAAAAGGAATATCTAAGGGTTGTTTACTTGTGAAGTGCAGTAGCAATTTGAAATGGTAATGGTATACCATGTTGAACCTGCCTTCACATGTGAAGTACTTTTGAATGACCATCAGGAGTTTAGAATAATGTTCTTTGAGGCAAGTTTTGGAGATGCCTGCAGTCATATCAATCCCTTTGTGCTCTTCCTTAAGAAACTCATCACAATTCAATAGCTGAAACTTTTGTACCTTAAACCACATTTCTCCAGACCTAGGGATTTCTATAGCATAGGCACTCGTGTTAGGAAACACTATAAAGTTCAGCATGCCCACTTTTGATTCTATCCCTAAGAAATTGATAGCAAAGTCTTTAGCAATTTTCCCATGGTAACCCTGCAGCTTCTTATAGAAATGAAGGCAGCCCACATTGGCAAATGCTTGAGTGAAGGTAGGGTCCTCTTCCAATAGTTTCATATCCATTGGTTCATATCTCACAACTGAGCCTCCTTTATATCGTTTTTTATGTGCTTCCATAGCTTCAACACGTTGAGAGCTGCTTTTCACCTGCAAATTACCCTAAAGACAGCTAGGCCAACTATTGACACCAACAAACCTATTCTAAGGACATCAAGACCAACTCACATGAAAGTAAAACCGAGCTTTTGACAACAAAAGCAGTTCGAATGGCAATAAGACCGAGTTTATGATAACAAGAACAATTTAAAGTGGAAAGAAAACGATATAAGAATGTAGTTATATGGTGTACAATTTTTGGGAATGACAGATAAAGACAAATAGCATGTAATCATAACCCATCATGACTTTAACCATAATCTTTTTAAAAAATTTACTATTAACACAACAACAAACTTTCGTAGCGGGACATTGGAGCCCTACCCTAGCAGCGGGGCGACATCCACAAAAGAATTTACATGCAAAACCAAAATTAACATTACAAAATAACAAAAAAATCAATGCAAATAACCTAGTACAACAAATTCGTTACTATTTTTCATTACTATGCACTAACGTAATAATAAATAATATTTATTAAAAAAAAAATTTGATTTATTAATATTTTAAAAGTGTTATTTGATTTATTTTAATAATTAAATACTTTAAAAAGAAATATTTTTAAATTATTATAATTATGATAAACTCATAAATTAAAAAAGTTAATTATAATAAATATTATATATAATTATTTTAATCCAATGCAATTTAATAACTCAATACCTTATTTTATTATTAAAATTAACATTTAAATTTAAATTCAATAAAAAATATTAATAATATACTTTTCCAATCATACAATTTCTAAGCAATAGGAATATATTACCATTTTCCATGGCTGCATAATTGATTCCAAAGGCAAGCTCTACACATACCATTGCTTCATTCCCATCATCATTAAAAGAGATATATGTGGACTTTACAACCTACCAGATCCATTAGATCCATGACATAGTATATTTATTATGGCCATTCCTATACATATACGTTATAGTACATTCTGTCAACTTTGTCATTTTAGGTAACTAAATGACAAACATTGAATGCCCGTGTAGAAAACATAAGAGGTCCCTTGTTAGGTACTTCCATAAGAACACCAACCGTGCTAAATTGGACACTAAGCCTTAATTGTCCTATAGTCCTACCCTAGACACCAGATCGAATCATATCTATACAATATCAATGTATAAGTATATGGATGATTTAATATTTTATTTTAAATATGGATGTTTTATATGTTTTCATTTTTAGTAGTTATAGAGATTAGGTAGTTATTGGACATATTGTTTAGTAGTTATAGAGATTATATAGTTTTTTAGTCCATTGGCCATGGTCCACTGGTTAGGTGGGGTGTTTGGTTTGCACAGGTCTTGTGGTCTAACCCTGGGCAAGACTATGTATGCCTGAGAGCTGCTCCAGGTGTGATTTCTTCAGTTGAAAAAAAAGAGATTATATAGTCATCTGACATATTAATAGAAAGATTAGCCCTAAGGGTTAGCTCAATTGGTCGAGTTCCTATCGCTAAAGCATCTCGCTAATGAGAGGTCACAAGATGAAGTCTCCTTAATTCCCTTGAGGTTGGGCTCTGCTAATAAGCCGAAAAGATGTGATCCCTTCAGGTAGACCTGCCTGGATATTTCCTAGGGAAAAAAAATAGAAAGATTGAATTATGTAGCCGTTGGATATTATTCTATCTTATTTGTGGCATTTTTTTAAAACTCTAAAACTAGTTTTCTTTTTGTTTTATAGTAGATTAAAGTTAAATTGTAGCAAAATATATGTTTTTAGCATTTAATGACTTATTGATGTATGTCCTAAGATTAAGTCTTGTTTAAAAGTGCATTACAGAAGCTCATTTTTTCAGTCATTTTATAAGGTCGATATCAAAATTTATTTGTTGTTATATGCTTAGTTAACCATAAAATGTTTTTGTAATTTTGTCCTTAGTTTACTCTTAAATTCATCCTTCATCTCAATGTATATTTTTTATACAATTCTAAGGATTAAATTTGTTTTGTTATAAACTATTGTTTGATAGAAATTTGTTGTTCTAAAACCCTAGTTTATAGTAGCCTTGGTTTTTCTTGATTTAATGTGTTTGAATAGACTCATTGAAACTTTTTAGGCTATAATCTCAGTCATTAGATTGAACCATAGGTTATTTGAACTTGAATCTTAGACTTACACTTTCATCCATTGCAAACCCTAGTTGTGATACCATTATCTAGTGGAATTTTTATGTGTGATTCTTAGGGGCAATTAACTTAAAATCCTTGGGTTACTTAATCCCTAAGCCTTACCAAGGAGTCTCTCTTATGTTGGACTGTGTACCTTACTAAGTAAAGGGGAGTAGTTGTTGAGGTGACAATGGTAACACTCCATTGTGTTGCACATTGTCTAGGTCACCTAGTGAGGCTTTGCACTAGGCTACTAGATTTTGATATAGCATGTTTCATCATTGGTTTCTCTACCATTAGTCTAGACACATCATCTTGCCACCTTGGTATCTACTCTCCCACTACTTTAGCTAATCAGATATCTTTACCTATCTCGTTTGAATACCTTGTATCCATATCTATGAAAGTTTGGTTTATTTAACTGCTCTATGGCTCTTGGTTTGATCACTACTCCACTCTTGTTGGGTGCTTGTCTGCCATTATGCCTAGCCTTGGAACAGGTGAGGGTTTTTGAAATCGTCATGGGAATTAGAGTCACTCTCACGTGCAAACCCCTGTTCCAAGGCTAGGCAAAGCATTGGGACCATACTCCATGTCTCACCACCATCCTTCCATGTCTCACCACCAAGATTTTTCCCATGATAGTTTTAATTTGCTAATATAAGTCAACTATCTAGAAGTACCTATTATTTCTACTCCTAGTATTATACCTATATCTCAGACCCTTTGCCCCATATATTCATCAATTTCAATGCCTTGAGTGAAGTTTCATTCTAGGGATGTCTATGCTTCTACTAATTTAATTTTAACTTTAGCTTTAGGAGGAATTTGTTCATAGAATATTGTCGCTAATGTTATGTGCCTCGATGGATCTAAAAGAAAATACATGAAATAAACCCTTAACATATAAACCAAATCATTCGTAAAAGATCGAACATAAGAGAATAATAAACAAAATCCTTGAGGTATGGCAACACCATATGTGTTAATTTTTCTTAAGGAATAAATTCACTCCTTAAGCAATACTTGCTTGTCACAAATACAATATCCCTCAACATACCTCTATTACATTACTTCTACTTATTTATAATATTATCTGCCCCTAGGAACATTCGAGAAGGTGGAACCTTCTAATAAACATGTTTACATTATTTGTGTTCACACTACTACATGGGAATTATTTACTAGAAGTCACCTCCATAGACAACAATACATAAAAGCATATATATTGTTATTCCCATTGGGTAGCTTGCTAGGTACCCCATATTACCTCTCTAAATATACTATAGCTAATGACAAGTTCGTGCCTTTTTGTCCTATTTAGCATGTTGACCTTAATGACCTTGACCTATTCATGCCATGGTTGCAAGCTTGTAAAAAGTGAATTCGAAGGGAAGCAGTATCAAAAGGTAAACATCTTGACCAATAAACATTGTAGAAATAGCCACACATCCAATAGTCCAACAACTTTAAGTACCTTCCAGGGAAAGGGAACATGCACTAGAATCCTAACCAACAAGCCCATAAACAAATACTTAGAGTCAAAGAAAAATGCTACGTAGATGCCTTCAAACAAAGTTTAAATAGGCACTAGGTGGAGGGTGACAATGACTTAAGAAACATGTTAATACGGTTAATCCTTTTGGTCTATTCATAAAAAAATACCAAAGAATACAAAACTCCAACCAATATAAAGCAAGTTTGTTGGACATTGGATAAACTAGCTTTCCCTGTGTGTTTTGCGACATGTGCTTAACCACCTCTCATGGATCTGTTAACTCTCACGATGTGTCTGTTTACTAACACTTTCAGGTTTTGGTGTAACGATAATTGTGATTCCAACAAGTGGTATCAGAGCCAAAGGTCTTGAGTTTGAATCACACCCGGCTCACGCTCAAGGGGAAATTGTTGGACATTGGATAAACCAACGCTCCTCGTATGTTTCGCGACATGTGTTTAACAGCCTCTCGTGGATTCATTAACTATAGTGATGCATCCATTTATTAACACCTACTAATTTTGGTGTAACGACAATCGTGATTCTAACAAAATTTCATTCCCAAAAAAACGATAATATCAATAACGACCTAAACATTTTCTTCCATAATATTTGTATTCAAACTTATAAAAATGCCAAAACACTTATACCAATCTCCTTTAAATTCAAGTAAAGTGAAAATGATGACAAAAAAATTGACATAACTATGGGTCAATTTTATCCCAACCATCCTATGGGAGCAACTAAAAAATGATCATTTTCATTATGTATCTTTATTAAATCTATTAAAATAAAAAATCATATAGATATAATCATTTATCCCTATTGTATACGTTTCCATATGAATGTAGTCATGCTCTAATTGTGTGCATATATATAGATATATATAATAATTTATGTTTTATTTTTTATTTTAATTATCGACTTACGCTCATTTTATATCATATGCGATCGATATGATTATTGGTAGATGGAATAATATTTATTTAAATTATCTTTACAATTATAAATATGCTTTTACTATTATTTAAAAGAATGGATATAATTGAGGCTCCCTAGGAAGATAAGCGTACTATCTACTTCTTAGATGAAATGATGTTTTAGTGATTTTCCATGAGATTATATAAGTAACAAATCACGATGCATTGTTTACTTATGTAATTTATTATTATATAATATTTCAATAATAATATTTATAGATAATTACATTTAATGTATAAAATAATTAAAAAAAAATAGTTTTCTTTGTGAGCTTCGAGATGATTTCATATTTAATTTTTAACTTGCAAAATTGTGACTCAAGGATATATAAGTTGTTAAAATTACATGAGGATTGTATCTGGTCTGGGCCTCACCAACCCTTAACATGGTTGGATTTTTTCCCACAGAATTTCAAACTTATGACCTTTACATCACGAGATGCCTTAAGAGTGCACCCCATCACCATCTATTCTACGCCTCGTGAGCTAAAAATATTTATTAAAAATTAAACTTGAAAAACAATTACAATTATAAAATAATTTTTAAAACATTATTTTATTTTATTCTGATTATTTTATTAATATTTAAATTATGATTTTTCATATTTATTGTTTTTAAATTTATTTGCAAATAACTTAATTTCCATAAGTATTTTAGTTCAAATTTTAAAGATTTATTGAGGATTTATTTTATTCATGTCACCATTGTTATTTTATATGGATGTTGTTGAGAAATCTAGGGCATCGAGATTAGGTGATTTCTCTTAGATAGATAACTGCTTGTGAATGTTTTTTACTTCTTTATTAGGATCTTCTTTTACTTATGTTATTATAATGTTATTCTTCATGAAACGACTACCAAGTATAATCCATAAAGAGACAAGAGATGTAAATATAGGATATCGACCAAGGCCAAAACCTCTCACACTTGAGAGTAAAACCCGAACAAATTCTTCCAATTGACGAATACCAAGCCCAAGACCCTTGACCTATTTCCCACTCCAAGACCAAGACACAAGTTTCCTTGATGAGATCCTCAAATAGCGTTAGTGAATCTTCTGCTCCTTGTGGTCAAGTAAAATTATAAGTGCGGACACAAACAAATTCCTCTAGCCCAATAATGGGTCTAGCCACAACAGATACATTCCATGGAAGATTTCCTTAGGTTAGAACCAATCAAGAGGGCCTACGTCTTGGTATGCTTATCCCTCTTGATGATGTCCTAGCTTGCTCGCTCCAGCTATCTCTCGCTTCCTTCTTCAAGCACCTGAAACAAGTAAACAACAACAGACGACAAACATGATAATAGACAAATTGTAATTCAACCTACTTAACAAGTTAAGAAACATTAAGCCATGAATATGTAAGATTACAAAACACGTAGGAAATCAATCAATAGTTGCATATATTAATATCAAAGAGAGATTACAACCATTTGTCTTAACGTTGCAGTCCTCCTCTGACAAGACCAGGTTCCCACACACTTCTGTTGGCATTTCATGATGGCCTCAATCCACAATAGTTTTAAGGATCTTCCCTTTAGGCTTCACTCCAAACCAAATCACACTTCTCCCTCACATAACTAAATAGCTACAACTAGTAATAGCTTGCTGTTTACTCCAAATCAAAATAGCATTAACACACCAACATTAACACTCAGCAAAAACTAGCTTGTGCTTGGGAAGAAGGGAGGTTTATATAGGATGAATGGATGGGAGATGGATCCTCTTCTCATGGGAGAAGGGCTTATCCCTTGAGGTAGTTCCATCATTATAGGGGAAAGGATCCCAAATTGACATCCTCGACCCCATCCGACCAAACCATTTACTAGACTTCCGTTACGAAGCTTCTAGAGCTGGAAGCTTCGGCTCCTAATTTAAAAAACTTTCCATAACAGGACCGGCACGACTGGAACACAGCTCAGTCGCTCCGGTCGACGCTAGGGATAGTGCTAATCTCTGCACATCGGCACGGGGGAGACAAAGGTCATTAGCGCCGGTCTTGTAAACTAGGAAAAACAGAAGTTTCAGGGGAAATGGTGCAAAAGGGAATTGATTTGCTCATGAAGAGGGACACAATGGGAGTTTCTTCATGAAGGCAAAGCATGTGGGGTTCACTATAGAGGTCCTCCAGGATCAAAGAACGAGGAGTATAGGGATAGTGACAAAATGTTGTGTAACAGATGCCCCCTAAAGCGTGAAGGCCAAGCTAGAGTGAGGGATGAAATGCTTTATGAATCAATGCAGGGAACCGGTCTGCCATCGGAAAACCTGCAAGCAAGTACAAATACATATACATAACTAAGAACTCTGTCAAATGATACATGAATCATGGCATGGATGCAACCATCCAGAGAATGATTATGTAACTGGATCCAGGTATGGGCGCAACCATCCTTCAAAGAGGACCATAACGAACCAAGGTATGGTCGCAACCATCCAATAATGAGAAGGATCACATATGATAACTCATGGTATGGTCACAACCATCCATCTGAAAGAGACATGCATATCAACATAATCATGTCACATCACTTCGCAACCATAATTTTGGTGATCTGAGCCCAGGGTCTTGTGCTCCAACACGACCTGATCAAAGTACAATTTCTAACATGTGAATAGATGTGTTGACGTCAAACATGCTAGAAAGTCGCTTGATTACTAGTCAATGATGTAAACTGTTAACAAGTGCGAGAGAAACCACCAATAATGACAATGGTCTTCAAGGTACTATCAGCACAATCCACGAATTGTGAATAGAGGAACTGAAGTCGAACACTCATGAAATCACTTGATCGAATTCCAATGATGTGAACTTGTCATCGAGTGCGAAGAACTTGTCATTAGGGCATGCAAGCTCTAAGGTACTGGAAGGGAGTCTCTCGGTCAACTTCCCGGATAATGATTTGAAGTCGACAGAAAGCGACCGTGTCGAAGGAGGGCCATAATGTTTCCCACATCATCGACGTGAGACGAAAGGATGCAAAATGATTTTGGATGATACAGAGAATCAGAGGTAAGTGTAACTGCAAAAGGACAACTCTTGAACATATCAGCGACACAAATGGAAGTTTGGCAGCTTTTGGATCCATGGGATCGGTGGTCATGATGACGTGGTAGAGATCAAATGGAAGGCAAAAATGAATGGCCCAAACCCAGGAAGGTCGACAAAACAAAGGAGGATATCCCAACATGACATGAAGCAAAAAGTGACATGTTCAAGAGTGAGCTACCGACACAACTGATAGATTTCCAAATTTTCCCCCACCATTCTTGGCAGGTACCCCAATTATTTTTTAATTGCAAGCTTGAAGGTGATAATATATGCTTGCACTGTAAGTTCATCCTTCGAACGAATCCGACCTAGTAAGTTTAATGAGACCTAGGAAGGAAAATCTCATGTTCGTCATGGTGACGAATCCGATGTCATTAATAGTTTAACAAGTCCGAAAAAGGTGTAACTCGGTATCTTTTTCATGTTTAGAGAGTTTGAAAAAGACACATAAAAGGAAACTCCACATGGTCCCTTTTCATACATTTGTGTCTCTCGAGCCCGAAAAGGTAGAAAATGATACCTGAGAGAACCGCTTGACCATTTCAGTCAAGGAGTACCTTTTTCATAAATAGTGCCTCCCAGTGCGAAAAAGGGGTAAACTTATAATGGACGCACGACGTTTCACATCCATTAACGAGTTCAAAACGATAAGGGCTCGTCCATATTTTCACTTTTAAAGGGTCGGAAAAGAGCTTGAAAGCGGACCCCCCATTTTATTTTCTTTTACAAGTCAAAAGGGAAAAAACACTCGGCAATCTTTTCATATGAGTTTAACAAGTCAAGAAAAGAGCTGAAACGTGACTCATCATCATTGTCGAACATCTATCACCTGTCGCTGCACAAATAAGGTAAAGTGTATTATCTAGTTCTTGAGGCAAAATAGGTCAAAATGTTTACAAAAACCTAATATTTTCATGAAAAAATGAATAAAAAGGAGAAAAATAAATATATTTTTACCATTTACCATTTTACCTTTGCTGTGAAAACTTTTTACTCACTTTTGCCCTAATTGTTCCGGAGCAAATTATGGGAGATCCGAGAGGTCAATTGATGAGCTGCCAGTTCCAGGTAACAGCTAAAGCCCTGAGCTCCATTTTCATGTCCTTTATTTCTGTTTTAACCATTTTTTTAGTTTTTTTAGGGTGTTTTTGAAAAACTTTTTTGCCCTCAGTCGACGTGACTTCCGGGCACTAAATCGCGTCGGCCGAGGGTGATTAACAAAGCCATCTGTGTCAATCAGTGCAACTACTTTTAAAATAGGTGCACCAGCACAGTGAATAGGGAAAAACCCTATTTGCTAAAAAACTCACTGTTTAAACTTAAATTTTATGGGCCAAGCATGATTGTTGACTCAAATTAATGGATTTTGCAGGAAAGAATTGCTGAAAATGGTGGGCTGGAAAGAATGGGAACATGAGTATGTTGACACCCAAGCAATGAATGACCCAAATTTCCTAGAAGCTTTGAGGGCTTGAGGGGTCCTAAAATTCTTTCTTACGCCAGGGATGTGGGCCCAGCCCGAGTTGCTTCGATACCTGATTAGTCTTTGGGACATTAATCGGGAGATATTTTTCATTGGCGACCAGGAGCTAGAGTTGGAAACTTCAGATATATACTTCATCACTGGATTGTCCTGCAGAGGGGAACCAGTGAACTTGTACGGGTCACGACCGATTGGGGCAAGCATATCTTCCTTGCTTGCCAAACACTGCCCTGAGGCCTTGAAATCCAAAAGTGGGAAGATAGAGATTTCCAGTGTTTGGGATTTGACACTGAGAGTGCTTCTGTTGACTATCAACAGAGTGGCGAGGTCCCAGGCAGAACATGAGACTAACAAGTCAAAGTTCCTTTATGTTATTGACTGTACAGCTCCTACGATCTTCAACTGGGCAGAGGCCATGAAGATCAACATCAAACGCCAGTTGTCCAAAGCCAAGGTGGGGAATCTGAAGCAATTTTGCTTTGGATCTGTACTTGTGACCTTCTTCTTTGAACAGGTACCACTATTCTAGTATCAGCTGACTAAGGTAGATCCTCCTATACCACGTGATCCGCAGATGGCCCACTGGAGCCGTTTGATGCCCAGGATCACTAGGGGTCAGAACATGTCATACTGACCTACATTCTTTTCATGGCTACGATAAAAAAAGTCGTCGTGGAGAACTAGCCATAGATTGGCATTAATTTCCATGGAGATCCAGATATGCCCTTACCAGATGGGGAAGACTTCGATGATGAAGGTAAAAAATCAAATTTTTTATTTTGAGATTTTTTAATTGTTTTTGGTATATATGTGCTTATAACATTTCTCTTGATAATGCAGACATTGGACCAGAGTGGCCTTCTGGGATGTGCCCAATAGGCAGGCGCATTCCCCACCCTATTGTTGGTGTCACTCCTTATTAAGAAGGGAGTGACAACGAGGAGGAGATCGCGAGAAACCTTGAGGGGTATCCTGGAGTATGCTCGGGTAGGAGACATTCCTCGTTAGTACTAGAGACATACGGTGGGAGTCTTGGATCGGGTCCGCTGATTATTGACTTGTGTTGCACGAGCCGTATCATGCTACCGCGATCACCATGCTGATTAGTTCCTAGGTCCAGCATTCACATTTTTTGAGGCCTACGTGCCACAAATATTTGAGGCCTGTGAGCCGCCGATGTTATTTTGGACACACATATTATTTTTTGGGGTTTTGACGTATCAAAAATTATCACCATATATATACGTGTTGTATTTTCCTATCTACTATGGTACAAATGGTTTGTTTTATCTTTCAAATGTTTTGTAAATGTCTATCCAACACATGATTAGCTGATGCATTTGTCAATGTATTCATGCGTCTAGGAATATGATGATATGTAATGTAATCAAAATGCCTTTCCAATAGATGGATACGGAGATACATTCTCAATATTTGAGGGTTTCTAATAGAATAATGCCTATTGAGTTGAAGGACGATAAGCTGTGAATCTAGGTTGACAACCAATTCTTTGATTCCCAGAGTGATGGCTTCTGACAACAGTTTGATGAGGACATTGTATTCAGCGATGTTGTTAGTTATGCGACCTATACAGATACCTTGGAGGTCAATCAACTCACCGTTAGGGTCATAAATAGCCCATGCCACGGATGATAGGTTCCGGGTACTACGGCAAGCACCATCAGCAAAACCAATGTGGGGAGTCGTAGACATCCCCAAAGCAAGAAAAGCATCATAAATAGGAAAGTTGTTTGAAAACTATCACATAAAACCACGCTGCAAAAAAATGAATGACACACTAATGTACACAAGTAACCATGCAAGATGACCTAAGCATAGTACTTCTTGAGAGAGTCCATTCTGGAACTTGGGTATTCAATCAACACGGATGAACACCAAAGTTTCACCGTTGATATGATGAGTAAGCATCGACTTGGCCAAATAATAGAGTAGAACTCATATAAGGTTTTTCTCCCATGCCCCCTAAGCGAGGGAGGGTTACGAGTTAGAGGACAATCGATGAAAACTCGGGGAGCATGAAAAATCCTGAATCCTTGAAGGGATAAAGGAGCCCTCAGTTGAAAGATCTTGACCATGTCAGAATAGACTGACACGTCAATAAGCTGCTGAGAAGAAAATGTGTCAAGACACATATCCATGACTACTGAACGAGGCAGGAACGAGGAGCGATGATGAGTATCGATCCAAGGTGGTTCCTCGAGAGACATGACTTTCATGATACCTTCATCAGCAAGGAATGTCTTGGTTAAAGGATCAGGCGATTCCAAAGTGCCAAGCCACAGGGATTGAGAGTACGTATCGAGAGAGGTCTTCGACATAAGAGAATAAGAGGATGCAGAACCTGAAGCCGAAACAATTTCCATGTAATTGACTTCAACGGGACTAAACGGCATCACCTCGCCCAGGTATCAACAAGATCTAGTGAAGGCATGACCCAAGGATCAGAATGGACCCAGATCATGTTGACAAAGGCAACATAAGGAGGTGGGAATGGATAAATTCCCATTGAGGCATAATCTTTGAAAAGTCTTGCCCCCACACTCTCATAGGGAGCACCAGTGTGCTTGATGTACAGAACATTTCCATCTGGGGAGGAAGAGGCAAAGAAAGACAGCTGGTCGATAGTGACGATCTTCCCTTGATGGGGAAAACTAATCATGCCAAATAAAGAGGAAGCCACGGCATGCATGGAATGGGTCCAAGTTCGGTCGAGTAGAATATTATAATTGAGATTAGCGTCAACAATTTCTACTTTGACTTGCATTGTCTTGCCTTCCAGAGTGATGGCAAGGTTAGGTAAGACATTGAAGGGTCGCGAATTGCGCCCATCGAAAGCTTCCAAAGTGTTCGTATATTGGTTCAGTGCAGGAGAACCAATAGCCTTCCAACATGCGGTCGACATGATGCAGGTAGAAGCACCTTCATCGATGACCGTCCAGTGGATGGTCTTCTCATTGATGATTACCTAAATAAGAAAGGCAATCTGATGAGGAAGACAGATAACATGGTTCTCTAGATAAAAACATATCAAATTGGAATCTGTGGGATCGATGCCACGATAGCTGACAACAAAGATTTCCACTATGATGGGCAGCTTTGGAGAACCTCGAGGGCCGAAATATTTGATGGCGCCTGAGCCAAATCCTCAACAATATTATAGTGATGAGCGGCTCGAACATTGGGATTATATGAGGATTTCCGCAGCACACCTCGAGAGGGTGGTTGTATAGCAGAATCAGGGTTAGGGTGCTCAATATGAAGAGGGCGAGAACTTGGGGTAGAAGAAGAAGGTGTGGCTTCTTTCTCTTTCGCAGCTATTGACATGGGAGTTTGATAATCTTTCAATCTAGTAGCCACATTAATAGGCATACTCATCTTGAACACTTGAGATCTGGAGGAAGCAGATTGGGGTTGGTCTACCATTTGAGTCTGCTGGGACAGAAATGGCTCTTTGAGGATAGTGGAGGTCCCTTTGAGCAAGCGACTAACTTCGAATCGTCACAGACAATCCTTAGTGTAGTGATCTTCCTCACAAATGAGGCAGGGATACTTAGGTTTCCGTTATGAAGATTCACCAGTAGACAATTTGGGAGGACCCTGTTTCGAGGCATCGGATTTAGCTTTGCCTTTGCCTTTCTTTTTCCCTTTCAAGGATTTGTCTACTACGGTAGACTAGACAGCATGGACCTTGGAGGTTTTACTAGGGCCAGGTGGATTCTGGGATGAACTATTAGGAACAGCATTTGAGACCGAATTCTGTTTGGAAGAAGATTTAGTAGGGGTCTGGGATACTGAACCAATAACTCCATTGACGAGAGGTATCGCTGGTGACTTTGACACTTCAGGATTAGATGATGTCCATAGAGCATTGGGTAACAATTCATATAAAGTGCTAGGCTGAGAGTGAACTAGATCCAAGTACCGGGCATGAGTGATGGCCTGCTCTTCAATGACACATCCACCCATAGCTATATCGCGAGCAATTGGGGCCACGAATTATTTGGTGAACCATTAAGTGAGAAACTGATCAAAAATCTCGAATTTGATCAGGCAACGTCTGCGTCTCCATTCATGGATGTAATAAGAGATGTGCGTCGCAGTATATTGCTTAAGTGATGTGAGAAAATAGGTGCCAATTTTGTAGCGAACCAGCAACTGAAAATGTGTGAGGAAAGCCATGGCTAAAGAGTTAAAGTCATGGTAAGTACTTCGATGTAATTTGATGTACTACTTCACTGTAGCACCTGTGAGGGTTCATTGGAAAAGACAAAGATGAATGGAATCGTCCACGTACGAGTTCGACAAGCACCAGAGGTGATATGTCATCACATGGGCCTGAGGATCTTCTTTAGCTTTCCCATAAAACTTTGGACAATCGCTTGGTATCTTGGACGGCATTAGAGGCTAGTATGGCAAATGAAGGATCGGATCATTCGTAAGGCGAGATACATCTGGCAACTCGAGTGTAGCCAAGAATGGCAATTGGGTGTTAAAAGGCATGGGAGGTCAATAAGCAGTTCCATATGGAGGAGCCCATCCCTGCTGGTAAGGATTTTGGCCCCACAGTGGGGGATTTGGGCCATATGGCATCTGAGGTTTCCCCCATTGCGGATTACCTTGACCATAGGGAGGATTTTGACTGTGAATACCTTGGAATTGTCCAGCCATAGGTTGCTGATAAGAAACGTGCGGGTTGAAAGGATGTTGAGCGTGTTGACCTTGGACATATGGGTATGGGACCTGTTGTCCTGGAACATATCGGTTTTTTACCTGTTGTCCCTGAATAAGAGGTTTTTGGACTTGCTATCCTTGGGCATAAGGTTGATACACTTGTTGCCCTTGGACATAGGAATTTTGTACCTGCTGGCCTTTACCAAAAGGATTTTGACCCTGGTGACCTAAGTCATTAGGGTTTTGTATGTGACGCCCTTGGCCAGCAGGATTCTGGACCTGTTGATCTAAGACATTAGGACTTTGTGCTTGTTGCTACAGGACTTGACCTTGACCCTGCCCTTGCAAGGGTTGACCTTGTTGATATGTATACAGGGGTTGTTGTTGCCCTGGTTGTTTTTGCTGTTGTAAGGGTTGAGCTTGCGGTTGCAAAATTTGTCCCTAAGGCTACAGAGGTTGGCCCTGCGAGGACATGGGTTGGGAGGTGTGCGGAGCATATTGCATCTACTGCTACATGGTTTGCTACAATTGTTGCAAGGGTTGACCTTACGGTTGTTGCATTTGACCTTGCTATGAGATCATTTTCCCTAGCGGTTACGTGGAGAGCCCTTGCAGCAACAAAGGTTTCCCTTGTGGGAACAAAGGCTGCCCTTGTTGTTTTAGAGGTTATCCTTGCTGTTGCAAGGGTACTTGAACAGTGCCCAGGAAATTTCCGAACTAAATCTGGCCATAGCCAGGCTAGATGTACTACCTAGATTGGAGGGTGTAAGGTTGATTAACCATTCCTTGAGAACCATATGGAATGTAAGGATTTTGGTATTGGACCTGAGCCCCATAGGGCTACTGATACTGAACATTGCTCGATCCAGACGGACCAATGGGATTCTGAACCTTTTGGTACTGGACATTGCTTGATCTAGTGGGATCAGTAGGGTTGTGAATAATACCAGAAGAAGGTTGGTTTCTACCAAGCATGTGAGCTTGTGAGATGCTCACATTAGTGGCACCTGACACCATAGAAACATCTAGGTTTCCCCCCCCAAGCGGTGGCACAACTTGGCCACTGACTAGAGGGACGGAGGAACTGACAGAGACATTCTTTGAAACTGTTAGTTGTGCTTGACGAGTAACTGGGATTGACGATACAAGGGTATTCAAAATGGTGGGTTGCACTGGGACTGAGATAACAGCCCATTGGGAAGTTGTGTTCCTAACAAACGAACCTGAAGTAGGCGTGGCACCTGAAGCCCTAACAAGGTTATGGTAAAGCGATGAGGCACTAGGTGTACCTGAAACCAATTGTGCCAAAGACGTGTAGTTGGGTGGCAAGCTGGCGAGGATACCCCCTAAAAAGGGGAAACCCTCGGGAGGAAAAGGCAACTCTTCCCCCTCAATAGTGTGTGGAGTAGAAACTTCAGACTCATCCAGAGAGGTAACTGGAGCATCGCCTTCGAGTTCCATGTCTGGAAATAAACGACGACGAATAGGCAAACAAGTACGAGGGGATAGTTCCAAAGGAACACCCAACTGGTCGTACGGACTGTGTCATCACTTAAGAATACTAATGCCAAAATTTCTCAATTTAGTTAGAAGCATTACATAGGGATTCATACAATTGCAGACAACAACACAGTGGCAATGGTTATTATCAATCCAAGCAACCCATGCGGCACTACTTTTACCCATGATCATTTGGCTAAGATTGCAGAGACAGCTAAAAGTAATTACTCTTGGGAGCATATCAAAGAAATGGATGGTTCCTGATTGGCACAACAGATATTCCTGATTGGTGTTATGTGGAGGCATATGGAAAGAATAGAAAATACCGCCCTTGAAGCACCTTCAATAGAAAATGTTATGCCTTGTGTAGATGTGGCAACAGCTGAACAATCTTTAAATCAGAGCAAAATAGTGAACATTTAGTAGACCTTATGAGGAGGATGTTGTCTTCATTACCAATGATTGGCATACATCTCTTCTTCCTTGTTACTTGAAGATTCTTTCACAAATGCCAAGGTTACATATTGCATACATACCTTGAAGAATGGGGTATATATATATATTCAGTTTGAAAAGCTTCAAGGCACATGAAAAGAGACATTTGAAGATAGCAAAAGGCTCAAAATGAAAAATTTTTGGTTCAAAGCTATGTTTTTGTAATTACACAGCAGTTTCGTAGCGCGCTACGAAACTGCTGTAAGTGAATTAGTGGACCAATTTTGAGAGACAAAGGGAAATATTTTCAAAGGTGAATCTCTGCAAAAGATCAATTACAAAGTGTCAACATTCAGCAAGGGCAAACAAGTAGAAGGAGGACATTTTTGTTGAATTCTAAGCTACATGTTATAAAAGTGGAAATTGTTTCATAGCTAGATGATGCTTCAGGCAGCATTAAAGGAGCTATTTGTCTTAATTCAAGTGTGGGATCAGATTTCATGGTTGATTTAATGCATTTCATATGATTAAAGAGACAGCATGGTCAGCAGAAGGATTCGAAGATGAGCATAAGAATGAAACTCTAAAAAGGAGGAGTTTTGTTTCCCTGTTTTTACTAGTCAACTTCTAGAAGCGTTTCTGAGCATTTGAAAGCTTATCTCTAAAACGTGAAAGATTTTTTCGTTCATAAGATACTGAAATACAAAAACCTCTTCCACTTTCTTCAAATCCATTATGATTTGAGAGAAATGAATGATCAAACTTGCGCTACGAAACTGCTGTAGGTGCAAGTTTTCCACAGGCATATTTCTCTGTTTGACACCTGTTTTTCAAAGAAATATTATGGACGGTAGGAAAGGTGTTTCAAAAAACCAAGAGAGGTTTTTGTTAAGCATGGATTGGTTCACAAAAGCCTCCTTCAGTTTTTCCAAATACATTGTTTATGAGAAGTTATGAGCTCTGTCCCAAGACCTATTTTTCAGCCAGAACAGAGCAAGGGACAGTTTCCTAGTTTCTAGGAACAACAAAAGGATGAGTCATCAAGGGCCAGCTGGAAGGTTATGGGCTTCATCAAATTCGACTTCATGGAGTTTTATGTGTCAAAAGGAGTGTTTAATGCTTAGATAAGGTTGTTGTAATCATGATAAGGAGTTACACTCCTAGTTGTATTAGGTCTCTAGGACTGCTAGTTAGGTGTCATTTGAATTTAATAGTTAGTTTTGAGTGTCATTAGGTGTCAGGTCAGGTAGAATTCGAATTTTCCTCTTCCTAGAAGAGGAATCTAAGCATGTAAAGAGCTCTATATACAACAGAACATCTGATGTACAAAGGGTTGGAAAATTTTATGGAAAAGCTTGTATTTGGCCTATGTAAGACTCATTTTCAGTAATACATGCTTGACTTTACTTCTCAGGATTCATGAAGGATTTTTTATGTTCAGAATATGTGATGTTGTCCTTTTCTTAATTCTTACAGTGGTATGGATGTATAATCACTCAGAATTCACTGAATGTGCTCTGACTTCCTGTATACATTTATAAACTGTGTGGTCCCATATGAGTTTATGTTCTGAATGTTTAAATGCTGAATGCCCTGACTTCCATGTAGGGTTGAGTTCATTGTTATATTGAGGTGTTGTTGACTCCATAAGCCCAATGGATAGTTTTGTTTAATGTGTTTCCACCATTCATATTTTTCACAGTTGTTCTATAAGAGTTAGCCATCTTATCTTTAATCAAAATCATTAATCCATCAAGAGAGAGCCCTCTCAGGTTGAGGAGGCTAAGCCTCAGCCTAAAGTAGGTTGAAATAGTTACTTAGAGTCAACCTGACCAGCAGCCTATCAGGATCTGATTTTGAGATAACATTTTGGTGCGTCTGCCGGGAGCCTGAAGATTATTCATTCCCGAAATCATGAAGCTGAACTTCTGAAGGTAGCAGGAGCTCAGAAGGTTTTCGAAGCTGCAAAACTACCTTGGCGACTCCACACATCGAATAAGAAATTGGAAGGTGACTCCACTGCTAGAAGATCAGTAGCTTGATGAAGTTTCAAGATGAATTCCACTGCAAGAATGAATGCCAGGTATGCTCCTATGAATCGGTCTCATATCCCTGGTTTTCCAAATCCTATTCCAAAGGTTGATTGGTTAGAGGATCTTTCGATATTCAAAGATGAAAAGAAAGACAATGCTGCTCTTCATTTGGTTAGGTTTCATATGCATGTACGCAGTCTTAAGGTTCATTTCCCTGAAGATTGTCTCATGAGGATGTTTATGACCACTTTAGAAGGAAAAGCATGGTCTTGGTATAAAAGTTTGGAAAATGGTTCAATATATTCGCTAGCTAGTTTTCATGATGAATTCTATGAGATGTATAAAGAGTGTCATCCCTCCTTATTGCTGGTCAAATATTGTTGTAAACATTCTACGAGTTTTATTCAATATTTGGAGGATTGTTATGATGATGATGAATTTATGGATGAAGAGATTTTAGAGGCTCTTCATAACAATGCATTTCAACACCAAGAAGAAAGTATAACATCTCATGAAACGCAGCATGAAGATCAGCAGGGGTTTATTTGTGAAAACCATGTTTCGTCCTTTGATATGAATGAAAAGATGCAGCAGATTTGTCAGTCTTTTGATCATAAAGAATATGAAATTGATTGCAAACACCAAGAAGAAATACTGGAAGAAATTTTTTATAATCCTCAGGCAGAAGAAAAGGTTGTTCATTTTTGTGATTCCTTGCAGTAGCTTACATCAAAGAATGATCACAATAGTGAGGAAAATTACATTGTCTATGGGAATCATGCAGAAAGGCAGTTGGATAGCACATCAAAGGAATTTTGTGTGGCTAAGGATCAGTTGTCTAAAGAGATAGAATGTTATGATGATTATCAAAATAACCATGTTTTCTTTGACCCTATAAATGAATACATGGCAAAGTTTTGCACATCAGTATTTCAATTTCATTTGCATTATGAAGATCATATACATTATAGGTTGATTTGGTCATCTCACTACCATGGTTATTTTGAGGTTGAATGCAGTCAAGAGCCTCCAATATCAGAGAGGACAATTGATTGGCTTTATTGGAAATATCATGTTGCTTGAGCTACAAGTGGAGCTTGCAGCTGATAGGGTAGGTAGGTAGGTAAATGCAAATAAGCTCAAGGTTGACTGAGCATTTTTTTTCAGTAGTGGTAGATTTCTTTATCTCACAATGATCATCAAGTTTAAGCCCGAGGTGAAGGCCCAAGAAGTTGGAAAGGAATGCTCGTCAAGCAAATCTATGTTTTTCATAAAATGGACAAAGCACTGGACCTACGAGTTCTTAGTGTACTACAGGAGCACACTATCCCAAGTGGAGCCACTGTTATCACTTAAGAATACTAATGCCAAAATTTCTCAATTTAGTTTGATGCATTACACAGGGATTCATACAATTGCAGACAACAACACAGTGACAATGGTTATTATCAATCCAAGCAACCCATGCAGCACTACTTTTACCCATAATCATTTGGCTAAGATTGCAGAGACAGCTAAAAGTAATTACTCTTGGGAGCATATCAAAGAAATGGATGGTTCCTGATTGGCACAACAGATATTCCTGATTGGTGTTATGTGGAGGCATATGGAAAGAATAGAAAATACCGCCCTTGAAGCACCTTCAATAGAAAATGTTCTGCCTTGTGTAGATGTGGCAACAACTGAACAATCTTTAAATCAGAGCAAAATAGTGAACATTTAGTAGACCTTATGAGGAGGATGTTGTCTTCATTGCCAATGATTGGCATACATCTCTTCTTCCTTGTTACTTGAAGATTCTTTCACAAATGCCAAGGTTACATATTGCATACATACCTTGAAGAATGGGGTCTATATATATATATATATATATATATATATATATATTCAGTTTGAAAAGCTTCAAGGCACATGAAAAGAGACATTTGAAGATAGCAAAAGGCTCAAAATGAAAAAAATTTGGTTCAAAGCTGTGTTTTTGTAATTACACAGCAGTTTCGTAGCGCGCTACGAAACTGCTGTAAGTGAATTAGTGGACCAATTTTGAGAGACAAAGGGAAATATTTTCAAAGGGGAATCTCTGCAAAAGATCAATTACAAAGTGTCAACATTCAGCAAGGGCAAAACAAGTAGAAGGAGGACATTTTTGTTGAATTCTAAGCTACATGTTATAAAAGTGGAAATTGTTTCATAGCTAGATGATGCTTCAGGCAGCATTAAAGGAGCTATTTGTCTTAATTCAAGTGTGGGATCAGATTTCATGGTTGATTTAATTCATTTCATATGATTAAAGAGACAGCATGGTCAGCAGAAGGATTCGAAGATGAGCATAAGAATGAAACTCTAAAAAGGAGGAGTTTTGTTTCCCTGTTTTTACTAGTCAACTTCTAGAAGCATTTCTGAGCATTTGAAAGCTTATCTCTAAAACGTGAAAGAGGTTTTCGTTCATAAGATACTTAAATACAAAAACCTCTTCCACTTTCTTCAAATCCATTATGATTTGAGAGAAATGAATGATCAAACTTGCGCTACGAAACTGCTGTAGGTGCAAGTTTTCCACAGGCATATTTCTCTGTTTGACACTTGTTTTTCAAAGAAATATTCTGGACGGTAGGAAAGTTGTTTCAAAAAACCAAGAGAGGTTTTTGTTAAGAATGGATTGGTTCACAAAAGCCTCCTTCAGTTTTTCCAAATAAATTGTTTATGAGAAGTTATGAGCTCTGTCCCAAGACCTATTTTTCAGCCAGAACAGAGCAAGGGACAGTTTCCTAGTTTCTAGGAACAACAAAAGGATGAGTCATCAAGGGCCAGCTGGAAGGTTATGGGCTTCATCAAATTCGACTTCATGGAGTTTTATGTGTCAAAAGGAGTGTTTAATGCTTAGATAAGGTTGTTGTAATCATGATAAGGAGTTACACTCCTAGTTGTATTAGGTCTCTAGGACTGCTAGTTAGGTGTCATTTGAATTTAATAGTTAGTTTTGAGTGTCATTAGGTGTCAGGTCAGGTAGAATTCGAATTTTCCTCTTCCTAGAAGAGGAATCTAAGCATGTAAAGAGCTCTATATATAGCAGAACATCTGATGTACAAAGGGTTGGAAAATTTTATGGAAAAGCTTGTATTTGGCCTATGTAAGACTCATTTTCAGTAATACATGCTTGACTTTACTTCTCAGGATTCATGAAGGATTTTTTATGTTCAGAATATGTGATGTTGTCCTTTTCTTAATTCTTACAGTGGTATGGATGTATAATCACTCAGAATTCACTGAATGTGCTCTAACTTCCTGTATACATTTATAAACTGTGTGGTCCCATATGAGTTTATGTTCTGAATGTTTAAATGCTGAATGCCCTGACTTCCATGTAGGGTTGAGTTCATTGTTATATTGAGGTGTTGTTGACTCCATAAGCCCAATGGATAGTTTTGTTTAATGTGTTTCCACCATTCATATTTTTCACAGTTGTTCTATAAGAGTTAGCCATCTTATCTTTAATCAAAATCATTAATCCATCAAGAGAGAGCCCTCTCAGGTTGAGGAGGCTAAGCCTCAGCCTAAAGTAGGTTGAAATAGTTACTTAGAGTCAACCTGACCAGCAGCCTATCAGGATCTGATTTTGAGATAACAGACTGTAAGGACACCTCGATGATATCATATCAGGGTCAAACAGAGGGTTCGGAGGGTAGACAACCCTTCCAAGCTAATCGTCGGTGGTCGACGAGTTCTCTGGAGTTTGAACGGGATTGTCCAAATATTCCGGGCCAAAATCAGTGGATGACCTAGTATCGAAAGTAGGCGGAGGATGAGATGACAAAGGTTGAATGCTTAGAACAATTCTGAGTTCAACACCTTGGTCCTCGAGTGACTCTGTTTACTCAAGAAATAACTCCTCAGACAATCTTTCAGATGAAGGAGAGGAAGAGGAACTGGGTGAACTAGATGGTTCAACCACGATGACCTTGTCTTAGCCGATAGAACAATTAACTTCAAGACTTTAAAATGTTCTGTTAAGGAAACTCATGATTTGGTCTTAGAAAAAGACTAACAGGATATTTTCAGATCGTGGGCAATCAATTATTAAGACACATAAAAGACTGGTGCTCTTTCATTTTTTAAGAGTCGAGAAAGAAACAAATATGCGTCTATCACTTTCGATTGGAAACGAGGTAGAGAGGACAAGTGCTCGAATGATACTTTAAGTTTAATGAGTCAAAAAGATCAAATGACTTCTCTGGATGATCTAGGTAAACAAGACTACCAGGCAACTGTGAACTGCAGAATACCTCCCGGCGAACTGAGAAGTATGAGCAGGAAATCTTCCCGAATGTTGTGTTCCATGTATCACGTTTGTAAGGCGGTCAACTCGGCTTCCCAAGGATAAAAGGATTGCAGCCTAGAGGGGTCTCTCGTTATATACTCTACGGTACGGGGAGCACAAATCTGTACTAGCGCTATCTATTTCCGAAGCTAACGACAGCTGCTAGGTTTAAAGACGTCGGAAAACGTCTCTAGCCTAGACCTTATAAATATGATCGTTAATGTCAAATGCGCCTTAGGTTAATTGAATTCATTTTAAAGTTTATCTTGAGTTATTTTTCAGTTTTCAGGTCTTAGCGATGCAACTCAAAAAACCTTAAATTCCACTAAATGAGATAAGAACCTTTCAATTCGATGAAATGCCTACACTAGAGAGGGTAGAAACTACTCAATCAAATGCAAAAAATCACGCAACTGAAAATGAAATGATCTTTCACTACCTTATTTTTTCAAAAAATAAACTAATGAAAAATGCATTCCAATTCCTAATTTCTTGAGAAGCACTTATCTATTAGTCCTATCAAAAGCAAAAGAGTTTTCTTCCTTTTTCAAATGCCGAAGCAATTCTAGTCTTTTAATGACGCAATTTATCGTAGCACAATGATGCAATAAGCTAGAATTTCATACTTGTTCATGAAACAATGAAACACACTTTTCGCATATAATTCTTCAATGAAAAAATTCTCGAGACAATAAGATCTTCAAGCAAATGAACACATGAAAAGAGAAACTCATTCAAACTAATGAAACACCGAATTTACCAACCACAAGACAAGCAACGTAATCCAAGCCGGAAAAGGAATGTTTAAGCAAGAAAACGAAAACTTTTCAAACTTGTGTAAATGAGGTCAAAGTCGTAAAAGGACCAAAAACGAAATGCAAGGAATAAGTACACCTACAACCCGACTTACTGAGTTCACAAACTGCTGAATGGACCACAAACTAGATGCCCTAGTGTCGTTGACCACTTAATGACTCAATCAATCAAGCAGAAAGATGATAAGTCAACTAGCAAACACAACCAAATGAAAAGTAGCTTTCTAATCAGGGAGAAAATGGTCCAAAAGGCTTACGGGGTCAAAATCACAAGAGCAGAACACACTGGCCAAGATTGGGGTCAGGCCCTAATCTTCACTTACAGGCATCAGCACAACTGCCTAATTGATAACAAGTGCCAGAGGCTGGTCGGCACAACTATTTCTCAGCAACTCGCGCTGATCGGTGCGATTGTCAGTGAATTAAGCGTGCTGATCGAGGGAGCTAAGGAAAAAATAAAAAAATTTGAAACAGGGACCAGATCTGCTACTATGAATTTGAGACTCATGCCAGTAAGCAGGAGAAAAGAAACAGAACCAAAGGGAAAGAGTGGAACTAGAAAATTTCTCACGAAATCATGAAATCCAAGACAAACAAAAGGATTGGGTTCCCCAGTGGAGTCGCCAATTTGTGGTGAAGTAAAATTATAAGTGTGGACACAAACAAATTCCTCTAGCCTGATAATGGGTCTATACACAACAAATACATTCTATGGAAGATTTCCTTAGGTTAGAACCAATCAAGAGGGGCCACCTCTTAGTCTACTTATCCCGCTTGATGATGTCCTAGTTTGCTCTCTCCAGCTATCTCTCGCTTCCTTCTTCAAGCACCTGAAACAAGTAAACAACAACAGACGACAAACGTGATAATAAACAAATTGTAATTCAACCTACTTAACAAGTCAAGAAACATTAAGCCATGAATATGTAAGATTACAAAACATGTAGGAAATCAATCGATAGTTGCATATATTAATATCAAAGAGAGATTACAACCATTTGTCTTGACGTTGCAGTCCTCCTCTGACAAGACCAGGTTCCCACACACTTCTGCTAGCATTCCATGATGGCCTCAATCCACAATAGTTTTAAGGCTCTTCCCTTTAGGCTTCACTCCAAACCAAATCACACTTCTCCCTCACACAACTAGATAGCTACAACTAGTAATAGCTTGTTGTTTACTCCAAACCAAAATAGCATTAGCACACCAACATTAACACTCAGCAAAAACTAGCTTGTGCTTGGGAAGAAGGGAGGTTTATATAGGATGAATGGATGGGAGATGGATCCTCTTCTCATGGGAGAAGGGCTTATCCCTTGAGGTAGTTCCATCATTATAGGGGAAAGGAGCCCAAACTGACATCCTCGACCCCATTCGGCCAAACCATTTACCAGACTTCTGTTACAAAGCTTCTAGAGCTGGAAGCTTCGGCTCCTAATTTAAAAAACTTTCCATAACAGGACCAGTGCAACTAGAACAAAGCTCATTTGCTCTAGTTAGCGCTAGGGATAGTGCTAATCTCCACACATCGGCACAAGGGAGACAAAGGTCATTAGCGTCGATCTTGTAAACTGGGCAAAACAGAAGTTTCAGGGGAAATGGTGCAAAAGGGAATTGATCTGCTCATGAAGAGGGACACAATGGGAGTTTCTTCATGAAGGCAAAGCATGTGGGGTTCACTGTAGAGGTCCTCTAGGATCAAGGAACGGGGAGTACAAGGACAGTGACAAAATGCTATGTAACACTCATTTGGAGTCCTTCCTTCTTCTCGGCTCCTCTTCAATTTCAGCTTCCTTCTGCTTGAGACTTTCACTAGTTTCAACTTCCTAGAATTAGGCCTTCTTTGCATAGGGAATCCTTCTAGCTTGCCTCAACTTCCTCTTAAACTTGGCTTATTTCCAACTCGGCTACCTAAGAGGACTATAATTCCTCTTGGCTCTTTCTGCAGCAAAAGTTATCTTCCTTCTTCACATGTATGTCCCCAAAACAGATCCAAATGATACCACAGACCTCGCTCTCCCTTTGCTTCACTTCGCTGGCTATAGGACTGTCCTTCTTGACCCTTTCACACTTCTTGTTTCAAACATGATGTTGACCAAAATTATTTAACTGAAATGATGCCAAGCTGCCCAATAAATAGTTGTTTCCTCATCAAAATAAGCTGACTTATTGGAGGGTGAGTCAACGTGTCTTTTGGAGGAGATCATTTATTCTAATTTTAAGTTGACTTGAAGGAGATGTCTTGTGCTTGTCTTGGAGGGGTTTCATAATTATTTTAATGACTCATTCAAAATGTACATTCCCAAGAAGGGTCTTTATACATGACATTGAATCAATTTGACCTATATGACTAGATGACAAATCCTAAAGGCTCACAATGGGAGCCATTACTAAGAATACAATTCCTTGCTCGTGAAACCCATGAGACAAGCATTACAATAATAATTTTATTCTTCTTCTTGCATCAATTACATAAAATCAAAATGAAGACCAAACCTAGTTACACTTTTCAACAGATGTGAGGTTTGAGGTTGCAATATATCTAGAGAATCATGGAGGAAGATTGAGCTAATCCAAAAGCAATTTACAACCTACAACCTCAAGATGAAAGGAAATAATCCCTACCCTATCCTCTTGACTAGAACTAGATTTTTCCCCATTGAAAACATGGATATGTTTAGGTATCTGATGTATACGAAGAAAATTTACAACATGGAATCCAAGAGGTTCCCCAAAATTGCTTCTAACTTTAGTAAAAAACCCCCAACTCCAGCTCAAGCGAGGATGGCATAAGGATGCACAGTGTTGGATCAACCATTGAGGGATGAAGGAGGAGATCATCTTGGAGAACAAGTGATCTAGATTAGATAATTATATTGTTTTTCATCTATCTTGATGCATTCAGAGTGGAAAAAGTGTAGGAATCAGCTCACAGGATCGTTTTTACCGATGAGACCCAGTTTGGTAAAACAAGATCTTAAACCTTTCGAGAATGTTTTGAGGCATCAAACAAGATTTTTTGGGGGTAAATTTTTTTTGCTTTAGCGCCACA
The DNA here is from genome assembly GCA_031772625.1 of Pinus tabuliformis. Lineage (NCBI taxonomy): Eukaryota > Viridiplantae > Streptophyta > Pinopsida > Pinales > Pinaceae > Pinus > Pinus tabuliformis. Next base: position 236,594,007 of record CM062814.1, on the reverse strand, counting down.
CATTTTCATGCTATTCTACACACAAAGAATTTCCAATGGCATAATAAGCACGTCAATCAAACTTTAAATGTAAAAGTTATGCCACTTAGAAGTTGACCTTCCTGTTTTCACCACCATGGTTCGAGAGGATGTTGTGTTGGCGCCAATTATTCATGGAAAAAAGGGATATCCACATGATTGTGATGTAAAATACTTTAGAAGAATCTATATTGTAACTCTGGTTAAGAGTTGATGTAGTCAAACTTAACCACTAGTAGGCTATCAGGTTGTGTTATAATTGGGACGCTAGGAGGAAGGGGCATTCCATTCTTTTGAGTGCATTTGTTCCATAGTTGAGCAAAAATGGCTGAGAGGGAAAGGAAGTAGAGAAAACATCAGAGATTTGTGCGCTGAATTAATCCACGACCATAGGCTATACTTATTTGTACCTGCATCCATATTTCTAGATAAAGAAAGAGAGCGGAACAACCTCACCTTCTAGCTGGGTTTTCTCTCGAAAGGGTTTCGCAAAGCATATCTTGTGTCTTATGTGTGTGAGAGATTTTATTGTTTCCTTCTCTATTTTCTGCGTAATTTCCATTCACATGCATGCACTAATTACAATAAAATCTATAAATCTAGAAATTTAATAAAACTATGATAGTGAAGAATTTTAGTTTTCTAATATAATATTATCAAATATGTTGTGATGAATTTTCCAGTGGAATATTCACAATTTGGATCAATAAAGATAATATTAAAAATACCATTACTTCAAAATTTAAGGATAAGTTGTGGGATAATAAGGATTTTGAGGGAAAGAGGAAACTAAGATATTATAAGGAGGTGTGTTAGGGTCTGGCCCTAATCCCTTTATTAATGTAATAAGCCCAAGGGGCCCCATAAGAGTCATTATTAATTAGTTTAATAAATAAAGCTCGTAAGCATGTAAGTGGTTAACCCACATTATAAAAAAGGGACAATTAGTTAAATTGGTTGTAACTAATAAATAAAGTGGTTAAACTACATTATGCAAGGGACCACAGGTAATTAGGGTTTTGGGTCTCATGAAACTATATATTGTCGAAGATAGTAAGGGAAGTCTTATCTTGTATTGTGTAATTGAGCACTACTCCACTGGAGGTTTCCCCCTCGAAGAGGAAAGTGAACAGTACTGCTGCAAATCTTACTAAAATATTTCCATTGTTATCATCTCATTGTGTTATTTTCTATGATAGTTTTGGCGTATTTCATACTTTTGATATTTTATGCAGGTCAAGCATACTACAAGTGGTATCAGAGAACTTTCTTGGGTCAATCACACCACCAATTTTACCAAAAAAAGGTTTAGCTAGAGAGGTATTATGATGTCTTTAAACTACAGATATTTTTCGTTATGCACATCAACCTACAGTTGGGGAAGCATACATGCAGGAACTACAAGAGGTGGTCACATTTATTGGACTCCCTTTTAACCCCTATTTGTACTTGTTCGAGTAGTAGCGCATCAAACAACACTATACATTGAATACACTTCCACGAACCTCTGGTATATTCGAAGCCCCCCAAGGTTACCCTGAAACCAACTTTAGATAAGTCGTCGGTCATCTTGCTACTACAGTACATCGAGAACAACACTTGGGCAGATCACTTTGACATACCTAGGGTATTCGGGTAGTATGGATAAGGGCACGATTGATCCTCCTTAGTTAGTGCTATGAAATATTGGGCCAAGTACTATTGTTGGACCCCTCATGTATTTCACAATTTGTAGCACTTGACACTCCTTTATTGCCGTAGTGCCCTCACTTCCCGTTGATTGGACATCACAGTTTATAGTATCTGAAAGTTGGGATTTCATCCACCGCAGTCTTGATCAATTTGAATAGCCAAATTCCTATACATTTTGTAGTATTCAGCAGTTGAGGTTTCTAACATCACAATATTGATTAGTTGGGACAGCTAAATTCCTACACATGTTGCAGTATTGAGATTTTGGGATTTTGGCCACCACAGTATTGATAAGCTGGGAGTAATACTCCTATCAGAGTAAAAAAAAAATTGTGGTCCCAAAATTCCGCTTGCAAGAGACCTACCCCACAACATTCAACACGACGAGTTGATCACAATGATACCATCTGCTAGTAAGCGCTTTTTTTCCCCGCGGTCCCAATTTTTTCAAAGTGCTTCCAAGTGACCTACATCAATAGACTCATTATATCACACCCATTACAGCCACACAAATTTTAAGTAACCCAATATTCTGACCCAGGCCACTGTATGGTAGCTAAGAGGGCTCAAGTTATGGAAAGCCTCCAGAAAAAGGTGGAAGACCTAGAAGCAAGCATCACCACCAAAGTAGAAGAGGCAATTACAAAGGCCCTGGGACCCATACAACACATCCTCAAGACTAAATACCACATGGGGGAGGGGAACCATGTCGATGCCAACCTGGAAGGAGAATATAGCCACCATCGATATGAGGGGTATTATAATTTCCTCGGGGGTCACCAATATTCTAGCAATAAGACACCCAAGATTGACATGCACAAATTTGACGGCTCTAACCCAGCAGTGTGGGTGGCACAAATGGAATAATATTTTTAACTCAACAATATCTAGGATGATGAAACCAAACTACATGTGGGAGCTCTTTATTTGGACTAAGAATGTTGGCAGTGGTGGCAATGGCATAAAAAATGCTACTCAGGAAAGCCAACGTGGAATATGTTCTCTAAATCCATTTGTGCCCATTTTGATAGGGACGCTCACTTTCTAGGATGCCTCACGAAGCTTAAACAAATTGGTATAGTATGAGACTACATCATAGCATTTGAACAACTGGCGATCTGGACCGAGGGCCTAGGGGATGCATTCTATATGGAATTTTTCATTAGTGGCCTCAAGGAAGCCATCCAGGCACATGTTAGAATGAATCAACTGGCTATTTGGTTGGAAGCTTGCCACAACACTTCAGATGTAGAAACTAATATTAATGGCTAATCTAATCATCCTTCATTCACATCAAACGCATGTCCCACCCTTGTTAGTGGCCCCACCCAAACCCTTAAGGTGCAAAAGGTGTCGCTAGCAGAAACGGCTGAAAGTAGAAGACAAGGATTGTGTTACTATTGTGATGAAAAATATTACCCGACCACTAATGAAAGGAACCAAAGTTATTTCATATTGATGTGACTAAAAATAACACAAACAATGAGGCCCAAGCTACTGAAGTGCATGGGGAGGACACAACAGAACCCAAAGATACTATATTATATACTACATCAACACCTGATGAACATATTATCTCACTCAATGCATTAACAAGTATTTCTTCCCCACAAATGCTTAAAATCAGAGGCTTCATTAAGCATTGAATAGTGGTGGTGTTGATTGACAGTGACAACACGCATAATTTTGTTTATAAACGGGTTGTGGAGTTCGTGCATTGTTTTGTGAGGGAAATATCCAATTTTCAGGTCTTTATAGTTGATGGGGGGACCATGAAATGCGAAGGGAATTTTGATAACATCAAGCTCCAGATGGGGAACTATCACCTTAAAACACACATTTTTGTAATTGAAATGGTAGGTTGTGACATCGTCCTCATAGCAGAATGGCTTCAAACACTAGTCCCCATTACCATGGACTTCCAAGATCCATATACGAGCTTCAAACAGAATGGACACACTCATATGCTCTGAGGGCTCCATACAAGTGCTCCTAATATCATCAACTTGCATAGAATGGAGAAGATTTTAAAAAGGGGACACCATGGGGTAGTTTCTCAATTCAATGCAATCCAGGCCATTGAATCAATCCCTGCCAACATTCATCCAGATCTGCAAAAGGTGTTGAGTCACCACCAATAGGTGTTTGAAAAATCCAAGGAGCTACCCCCTTCTCAGGGTGAGCATGATCATAGCATCCCTTTGATTCTGGGTAGCTAGTGGCCAAATGTACACCCCTATCAGTATCCATGTGGACAAAATAATGATATTGGAAATATTATTAGGGAGCTACTAGGAGTCGTCATTATTCGTCCCAACACCAACCCTTATTCATCCACAATGGTCATGGTTATAAGGAAAGATGGGGAGTGGCGCATATGTCCTGACTCTGGGTCCCTCAACAAGATCACCATCAAGTATAAGTTTCCCATTCCAGTAATAGATGATCTCCTTGGAACCTAATTCTTTACTAAGTTGGATCTTTGTTCGGGCTATCACCAAATCAGAATGAAAGTATGAGAAATTCCTAAGACAACTTTCAGAACCCATGAAGGTCACTGTGAATTTTTATTTATACCCTTTGGTCTTTGTAATTCCCCATCCACCTTTCAAATTATCATGAATCACCTTCTCAAACCATATCTCGGAAATTGTGTACTAAACTTTTTTTATGATATACTCATCTACAACAAAACATAGGAAATACATCTTCAACATGTTGACTAGGTATTGCAACTTTTGAAGGATACTAAATTATTTGTCAAGTTTTCCAAGTTTTATTTTGGAATGGAAGAGGTGGAGTACTTGGCACACATTGTGGGTTGTCAAAGAGTATGGGAGGATCCATAAAAGATTCAGGCAATGCAAGATTGGCCACAACCTCAGACCTTGAAAAGTTTGTGGGGATTTTTGGGCCGCACAAGATACTATCATAAAATTTTCAGAAATTATGGACACATTTATAGGAACTTGATGAATCTTCTCAAGAAAAATGCATTCCTTTAGACAAAAGAAACTCAAAAATCATTCTTGTATATTAAACAGGCCATGTGTTCCACCCCGGTTTTGGCCCTCCTAGATTTTACAAAACCCTTTGTGATCGGAATTGATGCCTCAGGGACTAGCATTGGAGCAGTATTAACTCAAGAAGGTCAACCAATAGCCTTCACAAGCCAACAATTAAGTGCAAATAATTTTGATCAATCTACTTATGAGAAAGAAATGATGGCCATCCTACATGTAGTAGACTCTTGGCGACCATACTTACTTAGACAACATTTCCAAATCCAAGCTGACCATCATAGTTAGATTTTTTTTTGGAGAAACACTTATCCTCTCTACAACAAAATAAATGTCTTACCAAAATATTGGTCTATGAATATGAGATAAGAAGAGTCAAGACAATGTTGTGGTTGATCCCTTGTCAAGACAATTTGAGGAGGATGACACAATATTATCCCTATCCTTTCCCATACCATTTTGGATTGAGGAGGCATGCAATGAATGGTTTTCCAAACCATATATTTCCCAACTAATCCAAAGGTTACAAGGGGATCATAACCCCCTAGCAGGTTTCACTTGGAAATAATATATTCTTCGACATAAGGATCGTGTGGTTCTCTCCCCTAAATCCACTCCCATGCATACCAGCGGAGCTACACCCATCATCCATCACAAGGAATTTATATTTTTAGAATACTAATGCTCATGCATGATGCTCTTTCTTTTGTGAAGGGATTAAACATGACATTCTTATATTTGTAGTTGAATTTGGCGTCTACCAGCGCAACAGAGGGGAAACAATGAAGACTCTAGGAAAATTATAACCTTTCTCATTACCTACTTCTATATGGACAGATGTCTCCATGGGATTCATTATCGGTCTCCCTAAATCAAGCAAAAAGCCAGTCATCATGGTGGTAGTGGATTGACTACCCAAATACACCCATTTTTGTGCCTTACTGCACCCATTCACTCCATCTTTGGTGGCTCAAGTCTTCATGGATCAAATTTTTAAATTTCTTGGAATTCCTACTTCGATCGTGTATGATCATCCCACCTTCAATAGCAATTTTTGGTAGGATATGTTCAAGATACATGGTACACAACTCCAAATGAGCACAACATATCACCCCCAGACGGATGAAAAATTAAAGTAGTAAACAAATGTTTTGAGACTGACCTGTGGTGCTTTGCATGGGATAGACAACATCACTGGGTGCAGTGGTTACCTTTAGCATAATGTTGGTATAATAATAATTACCATGAAGCAACCAAAATGAAAGTGTATGAGGTGGTGTATAGCCAACTCCCACCTTCACTAACTTCTTATCTTCCAAGATCTTCCAAAGTATAGACAGTTGATAAGCTAGTTTAGAACTGAGCCACCACTCTCACTCTTTTGAAGGATGGTCTCCATCAAGAAAAAAACTGGATGAAACAATAGGTTGCCCAACATTGCTCAGAAAGGTCTTTTAAATTGGGTGACCAAGTGTTTCTTCGACTTTGACCTTATAAGAAGACATCTCCCAAAGGACTAGGCTTCCAAAAATTAGCTCCAAAATTTTATGGACCTTATCAGGGGACTCAACGTATTGGGTATGTCGCCTACAAAATGGCACCACCGACCACTTAAAAAATCCACCATGTCTTCCATGTTTATTGCCTCAAGAAAGTTGTGGGGCACAATTGCAAGGTCCAGACCATACAACCTAAATTGGACGAGGGAGATTATATTTGGCTCTAACCAGAACAGGTCCTTGATTAATGGGAATGGCATCTTCATGAATAAACTATCAAGGAAGTCTTCATCTAGTTGAAAGACACCTTATGAGAATACATGACATGGGAACCAACAACTATTGTCCAAAAAATTTCACAAATCCATCCTTGAGGACAAATTTGTTTCTGAAGGGAGAGGGCATGTTAGGGTCTGATCCTAACCCCTTTATTAATGTAATAAGCACAAGAGCCCATGTAATATTCATGATTAGTTAGTTGAATAAATAAATAATATAAACATTGCAAGTGGTTGACATGCATTATAAAAAAGGGACCATAATGTAACGAACAAAGTTCATATACTACAGTGGTATGTTATGATACCAAATGGAGCGAACAAAGTTTGTTTTTCCAGTTTAAATACTCCAAAAGACTTGGAATATGTAGATATCCATTGAGATACAAGAATATATATTAAATGTATGAATAGGAATGATACAATTGAGAGTGAGGGTCCTATATATATGGCTAGGTAAGTACCCTTTCACGAATGACCATGTCTGTAGAGACATGCCTCTTTGCTTAACTAATTATCATTTACATATTATTGTGATTATTACTTATTATCTATATTTATTACTTTTTACATAATTATATTCTTAAAATTTCCTACCACCTCAAAAATCCTTATCCTCAAAGCTTGTTGATGAACGTGCTTGATCTCTTTTTCTGTTACAAATGTCTTCTTATCTCGGGACAATCATCCTTGTCGATACAAGTTGATATGATCCTTGGGGTGATATATAAAATTGTCACACGAAGGAAGGTTCTGACCATCCTAAATTAATCTTTTGTGAAATATTTTGATTACTGGAAACTTGTGATGAATGGTTATCCCATACAATCCAGCCTCCTTTTCCAGAGAGGTTGGAAACGAGACTAAAACAACCCAAGTTCGATCTTGTGTTTGAATTAAGAAATGTATGCATTAAGATCCCATTGTTGCAGGAAATTAAAAATATCCCAATCTATGCTAAAATAGTAAGGGAGCTATGTACCAAGAGACCAGGAAGACAAAAGAAAGAACTCTCTACAATTCAAGTAGGTGGAAAGCTTGCATGTTTAATGTCTATCAGATTTGTTACTGAAAAATATGTAGACCCTGGAATCCTTGTGGTTACCACCTTTATCAATGGAAAACCTATAAAAAATACTTTAATTGATTTGGGTGTATCCATTAATGTGATAACTATGGAGACCTTATCTAGAATAGGAACCTTTGACTTATTGCCTACTACCATGTTAGAATTAGCAGACAGGTCTAAGGTAAAGCCATAGGGGGTATTAGAAGACATTGTCATCTCATTATATTCCTGGAAGCACCATGCAGATTTTTATGTTCTTCAACCCAAAACTAACTTAGGAGGGCATCCTTTGATCTTGGGGAGAGCATGGTTAGCCACAAAAGATTCCTATATAGGGTGTAGGTCTGGAACTATGACCATCACTTATGGGACTGAAATAAAGCACATTAATTTGTACCCCACCTCTCAACCTCTCTTGAGATCATAAATTACACATTAGGTTGAAGAAGAAGAGCATCATTCAGAATGTGCCCAACCAGTTTTGACAATCACCCAAGCCATGAGCCTTAAAGAAAATTCAGAAGAAAATTTGATAAATTGTTGTATTTCTAATCCTGATTTTTTGCAGCAAGAAGAAGGGCAGTCTAGTCATAATTTAGATTTCATTACTAATATGTAGGATTTTCATGAATATAGTACAACAACTGAATTACATTCAGCCTTATTATCTGCATTTCCTGCATATTCCATGACTGAATGGGGGAGTAAGGTGGTTGAATTTTTTCCTAAAAAACCTTTGAATATTAATTCTGCCTTAACCCCTAAACAGGAAAAATAGTTAATTCAAGCATTGAAATTTTTTTCAGATACTTTTGCTTGGGAATATACAGATATGAGAGGCATTCACTTGGACACATGCATTCATCATATTTATATAGAAGAGAAAGCCAAGCCCGTGAGACAGCCACAAAGGAGGATGAACCCCGCTTTAAGGGAAATTGTGAAAGATGAACTGCAGAAATTGTCAAATGTAAGGTCCATATATCCTATCTCGAATAGCTAGTGGGTATCTCCGTTGGTTATTGTCCCCATAACCAGGAAAAGACTACATTCACATGTCCCGGGTTATTGAGGGCACCTATGCATATAGGGTACTACCATTTGGTCTATGCAATGCACTAGCCACATTCCAGCGGGCAGTCCTTGGTATTTTTTTTTATCTTTTGCATGATTGTGTAGAAGTTTATATGGATGAATTTACAGTCATGGGTGATACTTTTGAAGAAGCTTTACATAATCTTGAGAAATTTTTGCAGAGATGTAGAGAAACTAACCTCTCATTAAGTAATGAAAAATGTTTTATGATTATGAATGAAGGTATTGTTTTGGGTCATCATGTTTCTGTTGCAGGAATTAAAGTTGATCCGACAAAGATTGAAGTCATTGCAAAGCTACCCCCACCAACCAATCAGAAGGGAGTCCGAAGTTTTCTTGGACATGCAGGCTACTATAGAAGGTTTGTTGAAAATTTTACAAAAGTAGCCTCTCCATTATTTAAATTGTTGACTAAAGAAGCTGAATTTCATTCGGATGATGAGTGTCAAGTTGTATTTGATACACTCAAGGAAAAACTTTCTTCAACATCAATTTTGAGAGGCCCAGATTGGAAATTGCCTTTTCATATTTCCACTGATGCCTTTGATTTAGCCATAGGAGTAGTATTGGGACAAAAGGAGGATCCTGTAACCCATGCTATTTATTATGTTAGTAAAAACTTAAATCCTACAGAACTGAATTATAAGGTAACTGAAAAGAATTCCTTGTTGTGATTTATGATATTAATAAGTTTAGACATTACATCACAGGCTATGAAGTTTTTGTACACACCGATCACTCTGCCATTTGATATCTCATGAATAAACCAGTTACTAATGGCAGGATTACTAGGTGGCTTTTGTTGCTGCAGGAATTTGACATCACGGTATTGGATAGGCCTGGAAAGGAAAATCAGGTAGCTAATTTCTTATCTAGACTCAACCATGTAGGTGAGGATGTTCCTGTTAATGATAACTTTCCTGATGAAAATTTGTTTGTTATTTCTGTTAAAACACCTTGGTTTGCAAACATGGCCAATTACCTTGCTACAGGAAAGTTGCCTCCTTATTTTTCATCTAATTAGAAAAAGTGTTGATTACTCTTGGATTAGGGGAGATCTTTTTTTCACTGGACCTAATTTGATTATCCACAGGTGTGTCTGGGAAGACGAGATCTATGAAATTTTGAGAGCCTATCACGATGAACCGTGTGGAGGACATTTTGCAAATAAGCAGACAACTTACAAGATCCTTTGCTCAGGTTACTATTGGCCAAGTCTTTTCAAAGATGCAAGGGAATATGTCCAGAAGTGTGACAACTGCCAGAGAATGGGGCTGCTTGTACAATCAGATGAGATTCCTTTGCAGCCATAGGTTCTCATAGAACCTTTTGAGATGTGGACTCTTGATTTTGTAGGTCCCATCAACCCTATGTCCAAAGGTAAAAAGTATATTTTAGTTTGTATTGATTATGTTACGAAGTGGGTGGAGGCAAGAGAATTACCTAGAACAACAAAGAAAACAATGGTAGATTTTTTTTTATTTTTTTTTCTGATAATTTTGTCAGATTTGGGGTACCTAGGGAAATAGTCACTGATCAAGGTACTCAGTTTGTATCAAAGCTTATGCAGGGAATTGTGCAGAAATATTAGATTACTCACAGAAGTCCACCCCTTATCACCCACAAGCCAATGGGCAGGTGGAATCAACAAATAAGGTGTCGGAGACAATCCTTACCAAGATGGTGTAATTACATAAGAAGGATTGGTCTGACCGACTTCCTGAAGCATTGTGGGCCTACCAGATTACATGGAGAAATACCACTGGCTTTTCTCCATATGAATTGGTGTATGGAAAGAAAGTTTTATTGCCCATTGAATTTCAGATCAAAACTTTTAAAATGCAGTAGATTTGGGTATAAACCTTGATGAAGCTCAGCAGCAAAGAATCCTGCAACTCAATGAGTTGGATGAAATTAGGCAGGATGCTTTTCAACATACTGACTTGATTTAGCAACAATGGGCTAAATGGCATGACAAATACATTAAAAAGAAGAATTTCAAAGAGGGAGACTAGGCATTGTTGTATGATTCAAAATTTAAGAACTTTAAAGGAAAATTTAACACACATTGGTTGGGCCCCTATGAAATTGAGAAAGTCTTTGATAATGGATCTATTTGGGTTAAAACCATTGATGATGGGAATGTTACCTTCTTGGTGAATGGGCACAGACTCAAGTTATATCAAAAACCCCAATCTAAGGAGGAATTTGTGGAAGAAATTGTGAAGAAAAGAGAGCTAGAGATGGTGAGAGAAGGGATCATTCCTTCCACTATCTCTTCCTGATTTCCTGCTGACACAATGAGCTCACTCTATTCCTCCTCGTGCTCGGTAAAACATGAGAGGAATGTCTATTGGGTATAGGTTTATTCCTTTCTCCAATTATTTTAGACTCTCTACAAATGAAATCTAGCAAGCATGCACTGCCCTGGGCTCGTTAAAATTACAGGTCAGTAGGTTATCTCAATAAAATTTTGTTTTCAGTTAAATCTGGATTTCTCGTGTTTGAATTATGTGGGATTTCTTAAGGCCCTCCTTCCAACAATCTTGGCCCATCGACATCAACAAGTTATCTAGGTGCAAGATCAAAGCCTTATGGTGCCTTGAAGCTTGTATGCCCTAATGACAGGCTATCTTTCCAGAAACAATGGGGAATCACTAGGCCCCTTGACTATTGGATCCTACAGGGGGTTTCGACATCAGCACATTAATTCACACACGATAGGATGCATCAAGGTACCTTGGTCCTCGCTCTCATTAAAGGTGATGGACCTCGCATTGGCTAATAGCTGACCTCAATGGCTGGTAATCCAATGAGCTCATTTCACATTCGACATCAGCACCTTTTATTCACGTGCAGTGAATTGTACACGAGTGAGGAAGAAGTGTTAGTTGGTGGTTTGATTTCCTGTAAAAGCTCTGCAAGTCATGGTCCGATTTCCTGCAGAAGTTTCAAAATTATTGGTTCGATTTTCTAGACAGCTCAGCAGTCCCGGTTCCATTTCCTATAGTGGCACCCTGGTTTTCTGAAAATAAAAATCATAGATAGAGCATTAATTCAAAACTATTTAGAAAGTACTGACAGATTTTTAAATACTAGTCGAGGTCATAAATTGTGAAATCATATATTTGATTTAACTATTAGGTGGGTTATCATCTCAAGGACATGCACGCGTCATCTGAAGTACTAGACCGTTGGAAGGTATAAAGGTAAAGTACAACCGACGACGAGACACTTGAGGTAAAGGGTAATTAACACTTTTATTTTTAAATATTTGCATGATTTTTCGGCTATGGTCACCCTTGCAGCAAAACGCAGTTGTAATCCGGTGCATTATGACTCCAACTCCTCACCTGATCTCCATGATTCTGACATGACCATTATATGTACTCCCCATATCTTCCTACAGGTTAGATCATGATGACAATCATGATCACGAACTATCTCTCAAAAATCCCATGCTTTTCGATCACCTTCTATAATAAGCCATCCCTTGTTGTGCGAGTCTGTTACAAAGCTTAAGCCAATATTTCCAAAGAAGTGCATACGCCCTGTCTTCCAGTCTTTCACCATGTCGAAATTATGTGCCCCCATCCTCTTTGAGCCGCAAGGGCCTGAGTTGTTGGAGGCCAACCCTCGCAGCAAGGCGAGATTGGAAAAAGCAGGGTGGCTGCCATTTTTCTAGCGATTCAGCGGCCACAACTTGGAGGTGACAAAATCTTTTGCCTTGAACCTGAATGACGATAAGGCTCAAGTTGGGGATGTTCAATTCAGGTTGACCAAGGGTTTGGTAGCGCGAGCATGCGAGATTTCATAGTTGGGAGAATGTTGGTTCAAGAACCAGTGTTTCAACAAGAGTTTATGCGCATCCTTCCTCCGTAGAGAGCATTCGGACCCCGACTGGAGTAAGGGAATATCGTAGGAGTTCTTGAAGAGTAAGTATCAAAACTTATTGTTTTTCCTGCAAAAATACATCATGTGTGAAGGTTTCTTTGGGCTTGCATTCCTGTTTCATATTCGGCTCCTAGCCCATTTCCATGACAAACCATCAATTTGTCCCTATTACTTGAGGATGTCGTTGATGAAGATGTCGATGGCTGCCAAGGAAAGGGGGGCCAACTTAGAGGAAAACCTCTACCACCACGGGCTAGTGAAAATGATCTTGGTGGAGGTTTTGAAAGATAAAAAGTGAACATGGGAGGAATTCTTGGCCGAAAACTACTTTGTAGAGAATGAGGATTCTAATTCCTTAGATTTCAAGGAGGAAGCACCGGTAGAAAAATTGTGGAAAAAGCCGCAAATGCATGGGCTACAGATAAAAGGGAAAGAAGAGGAGAAAAACTTTGATCCTTCAAAGTCTACAATAGAAAAACCAGTGGAAAAAGCAAAGAAAAAGTCACAGACTCAGAGGCCACTGGTAAAGAAGGAAAAGAGGGATGACCTCAACTCTCCGAAGCCCACTGAGAAGAAACCTAAAGAAAAACCAAAGAAGAAGAAGAAGCCTCAGATTCTCGGGCTAGAGACGAAGGAATTAGAAAAAGGTGAGGAAGTGGTGCTGACAAGGGAGATTATGGGCAAAATTCCTAAGTCAAAGAATGACACTTCCACCTCAGCAAAAATATTTACCAGAAGCTAGGTTGTTCGGCTGGAAATAAAAGATACTGCAGATGCAGAAGTTTTTCTTGAGACACTGGATAAGAAGAAGGAGAAACACCATAACCCACCCAAAGGTAAAGACAAGATTGAGTCAGTTGAGTTTATTGGCAAGGAAGCGATGTCCTTTCAGGACTCCCCACTGCATGGAAGTGGGAATAACACAGAAGGGGAACAACAAGCAGAGGAGGACCTCAGGTCTCCTTAATCTCTCCAAGGACATCAGGAAGGGGAAGTGACCCCTCAAAAGAGACGATCCCTGCAGGAATTGGAAGAAATCATCACCGATCTCACCATTTCGGAGAGAGCTTTGAGAAAGGAAAATGAGACCCTTAAGGAGAATAACCTACTTATCCAGAAAGAGCATCAAGAGTGGGTCCAAAACATGGCCTGAATTATGAAAATGAAGCAGGCTAAGATCGACCATCTGAAAAAGAAGAATGAACTGTACAAGGGTCAAATTCCTGTAGAATCTAGTGGGAACCAGTTGAGCCAGTTAGCAGAGGTAGCAAATCAGTTGGTTGCAGTAGATGCAGCTCATGATAAGGAATGATTTCCTTTTTCTTCTTTTTGGGAATACATAACAGTTTTTCTTGCATAAGGGGCATGCAAGGAGTTAGGTGTGGGGGAGATGTTGGGGCTTGGTTTTTCCCAATTTTGACACCTTTTTCTATACTTTCCCTCTCCCATTTTGACTATCTTTAACCCCTACTATGCCTATTTCGGTTATAATACTTATGTTTTTGCCAAAAGGGTGTCGTAGGCTGAAGGTATGCAAATTAATACTAAAAAGCATCTTTTACCTTAACTTTGAGTATTCCTTAGCTAGTTGTTCTTTATTTTATTACCATGCCAACTAATCTCGAGTTCCTGTGTAGATTTTCTTTGATTCGGAAACGACCCATAATTCCTGCAGACATTTGTGCAATCCTATTTCCTGTAGTCGCATATTTCCTGTAACCACCTGAAATTCCTGCAGCAACATTGACGGTTACCCATGTTCCATGAATATCTAAGTCAAATGGGAGCATGAGTTTTGTGGGGAATATATTATATATGGTTGCTATCCTATTGGCTTTTTCAGACCTGCCAACAACACTGCCCAGATTTAGAAGCCTTCTCTCGTTGGTCGTTTGAAGGAAAGCTATAGCCATGTAACGAGTTTCGTCTAATCCATGCTTTCAGTCATGGATTAGACCCAGTATGGCTAAAATCAATATTTTGTAATAGATCTATTAGCCGAAGGCTTAGATTAGTAGTCTCCTTTATTTCGAGCCATATATGGGCTTTGTAAATGTATAAATTTTGTCCTAGTTTTGATGATAGGGGTTGTTAGAGTGCTGGGTTGGTTTCAGCACAAACTGTGTATCAGATTGTACTTGACTATATTTTCAGATTAATATAAAGATATATGTTATGTCTATTGTAGTGAGCAAGCTCTTCTAATTTGAAGGGGTTGTGAGTAAGGGAGGGCCCCCTTTGCTCACAACTCCCATAGTTTAGTTTTTATGCATTTTATTTCTATTATGTAGCAATAATTCATTTTTACAGCTAATGCACTCTTTCTAATATATCAGCAGCACTGGATTAAATGAATTAGTTTTCTGTTCATGTGTGGAATTCAGTTAATGAAGATTTGATTTCTCATGTTGATTGAATTTCTGAATTTGCTGTAAGTTGATTTCTATATCTTTTCCTAATCATCATCAACAATCTTAAGAGTTGTAGAGGGAAGTTTGATCCACTCTATAGCCTTTTCTGCTAAGTGATTGATGCAAGAAAGAGTCATTGGTTTGTGTGATTGGTTAGTTAGATTAATCAACACTTACAGTGTTAGGCCTGCATAAAATTTGATGCATATCACAAGCTTACCTGCCTGAGTTGATGATTTATGTTAATCAAATTATAAGTCTATAATTTGACTTAACAGCTAATAAATAAAGTGGTTAACCCACATTATGCAAGGGATCATGAGTACTTAGGGTTTTTGGTCTCATGAAACTATATATTGTCAAAGATAGTAAATGAAGACTTCTCTTGTGTTGTGTAACTTAGCTCTACTTCGTTGGAGGTTACCTCCTTGAAGAGAGAAGTGAACAATATTGCTGCAAATCATAATAAAATATTTCTATTATTATCATCTCATTGGGTTATTTTTTGTGGTATTTCTAGCATATTTTGCACTTATGATATTTTCTGCAGGTCAAGCATACTACAAGGTGATCAACCCCAATCTTGTTAACCAGAATTATATTTTTTTCTTGACTAGTGCTAAGAAGAAAATTAACATTTCAAACATGATAATTAATTCTCATGAGCTTTGAAGTGAAACCGGGCATTGGTCAATTCTAAAACACATTGGGACAAAATATTCTGTCACCTTTGTGATACTAAGAGGGTTGACAGTGAAAAACACTTTCTCTTGGATTTCCCATCTCTTACTCATATTTATTCTCATTTCCAAAACCTTTTCCACACTACCAACCTTCTTGACTTGTTAAGTGAGTAAAACTATAGTGATCTAGGAATGCTTCTCTCCCTTTTTTTAATCATAGAAATAATATATTAAAGAGTCTCAATTAACCTCTTACTTTCTTAAGGTTTGATAGACCATATTGATCTTAGTGGACATTAACCATCATCATCATCATCATCCTCATAATTTCATACTTATTAATCACTTCTCACAACTTTGATCACCTAATACAATTGTGAAATGCAAAATTATATAATAAAATTAGTCATTAAATTTCAAAAGTTTATAAAATTCAAATTTACATACAATAATTTCATTTCCTCATAATAATAAAGAAACAAAATTGCATGCCAACATATCTCTCTCTCTCTCTCTCTCTCTCTCTCTCTCTCTCTCTCTCTCTCTCTCTCTCTCGCTCTCTCTCTCTCGCTATATATATATATATATATATATTGTAGGACCTTTCTATTTCATCGTCAAAAAGGAAGATTACATCCAGATCCAGAAGATTAGGTGGCCTCAACCTGCCCAGAGGGAAACTAGGTCTATTGGCCACCTAACAACATGATAAGCCAAACAATAACAAAATGTAATAAGTCTAATCATCCATGCCAAATAAGTCTAGTTGTCTTTAAACTGTCTTGATTCTAAATAACTTAAAGCGTCACTATAAACATACTGAACTATACTAAAGTTATACATAAACAAAAAATGAAGACTAAAAGATCAACCTCAAGCTAATCATCTTCTGCTAACTCCATTGGAGCAGGGTCTTTGGCACTAGATCTAGGGAGCTCAATTTGAGGGATGTGCGGAATGTGCTGCTCAATTCGACTAAGTCATCCATTTTGTTGCTGCAATTGAAATTGAACTTTATGAAATTCTTTACTATAGTTAGGCAACCCATGAGTGGTCATTGCCACCCCAACCAAGATTTGTTCAAGAGATTTAGCCAACAAACTCTTCATTAACCAGTACACATGGAGTGTTTTCTTAAATTAGGTAGTCTGACCCCGGGTATGACCAGGGTCCAACACTAATCTTTTCCAGTCTTCCAAATCAATGTCACTGAGCCTTTCTTTCTGATTTAACTCTTCCTCCCATTCCTCTACCAATTGGCGAACCTGAGTTGAGGTGCCTTCATGGTAAGTCGTCGCTGCCACATTGATAATTGAAGAAACTGATTTCCAGCCATGAGTCTAACCCCCAGAGGAGTTGGGATGGTTTCTCCCTGGGGAATTCCTTTAACTCCTATGGAAGCCACCCAAGCCTTGGGTAGCCTTTCCCTTGCCAGCGTAGAGCGAGCTATCATCCAATGATACCTAAAAAAGCAATATCTAGCAAACAAAGACCTCATAAACCACTCAGGTGGAAGCATTGACCCATAAACACAAAGCTTCCAGGGGTCACCACGGAGCCGGGGACTTGCCAGGGGAAATAGATGGAAAAATAAGAACTAAACCAAAACCCAATTCATATCCCTGAAAGAAAAAAGGTGAGAAGGGAGAAACCCCTAGAAGCCAACAAGCATCCTCTTTTGCTCAGGCTGAAAGCTAAAATTATACGTTGAATCATTTGCATACCAGAGCCTCGGGGCAACCAACTCAAAATTAATAATAAACAGACTTGAAGGGAGGCCTCGAGGCCATAGAGGAAAATAAACAAGAGCCCAGGAGCGACCATAGAACCACAACCAACATAATCCCATATGAGATAGATAAATACCAAAAATGACATACATAAGAAAACAAAAGACCACAGCCACTACTTCCTCTATTGAAATTCTCATTAATGAAACCATAAAAACCACCTTCCAACCGGACTGGATTGCACTAGAGCCTCTCATTCTGAAAGCCAATGGACATATATAGTGGATCATAGGGACATGGGTGAAGAAACTATGACCATACCCAGAGACTAGAGCTGGGATCGGTCACGACTGAGCCCACTTCCATGGAAAATGCACCATAATGTCTGCCTCCCCATCATTGTGTTACATGGACCAAATCCAAGGCAGGAGGAGAGAAAAATACAAAAACTTATGAAGTTGACCACAAAGAAAAATGATAATTCCTTTCCTGTTAATGACCCTGACACCTTCCTTTACTTGCCACATGCAAGGAGCCACCGCTCCATGTGCTTTGTCAATGTGGAGGGTGGTGGGGGGGATTTTTGGGATTGACACCATCATTCCCCTACAGATCTATTTACCGTCGACACACACCCCAATCGGGGAACCTTGATATATATTTTGAAAATATCAAATCTCGTTAAATTTAGAGGTTTTGTTACATTTTATGAATCAGATTTTTATTTTATTTTTTCATTTTAAATTTTGATTTTGAATAGATTTAATAAAATTTAAAGAAATTTGGTTTAACTCATGAATTTTGTTGAAGTTAACTTAATTAAAAATTTTAAATTTAAAAAACATTGAATATGATGATTAATCTCTTAAATATATATGATGCATCATAGTCTCTACCTCTACCGCTATTTAATTGATTATTTTGCGTAACATTTTCTCGCTAATGATGTGTTCATTTTCCAATAATAAAATAAAATAAATAGCTCCGCATAATAGGCTATAAGCTCCACACATTGAGGTAATTTTTGCACAATAGGCTATAACCTCCACACATTGAACTATGTTCTGCACAATAGGCTATAAGCTCCATACATTGAGCTAAGTTCCGCACAATAGACTAACTTGTTCACACAAAAAGTTATTAGTTGTTTTCTCGTATTTGCTTTCTAATAATAAAACAATAAAAACAATATAAATAAAATTATATTATAGCTTATTGTGTGGAACATAACTCATTGTGTAGAGCTTTTCTATTGAAATGTGTGGGGTCTTGGGATATAAGTCTCACATTTATTGAGTATAATGTTTACTCGGTAATGACGTATTTGTTTTCCAATAATAATATAAAATAAATAGCTCCACATAGTTCAACTTATGGTTTATATGAATAGGACATTTTGTGCAGAAGTGTGAACATATTTGGTTAATAGTAATATTTGTGTTTTCATTACATTTTTGTTTAATAGTAATATTTGTGCATTGATTGTGTGAAAAATTGTCCATGTAAAATAATTATTGAAATCAGAAAGAATTAATGCGGGAGAATTAGTAGCTATAATTAAATGCATAATAGCCTACTAATAGTCAAGTTAATAATAGTTAAATGTAATAGCTATTACAGTGTGGAGTTTAACTCATGAATTATTGACAATTAATAAAAAAAGTTAATAGATATAGTATTAAAATAGTTGTCCATGTATAATTATTATAAAAAAAAAACATTAATCATGGAGAATTAATAGCTATAATCAAATGCACAATAGTCTATTAATAGTCAAGTTAATAATAGTTAAATGTAATAAATATTGCAGTGCAGAGTTTAACTCATTAATTATTAAATATTAATAAAAATAGTTAATCGATATAGTATTATAGGTTAGTAGGTTTCCTTGTAATAGCTATAGTATTATAAAAATGTAATAGTTTCAGGAAACTATTGTTGTTGTTTAATTATTATAGTTATGAATAGTTATAGTTCATTTTGCTATTAATATTGTGTTGTTATCATTTATAGCTTCATAATTAACTCTGAATGACAAATTAATTAATAACAATTAGTTATTTTTATGCTTTCATTTATATTTTTATTGTTAATTCTTTGTGCAGAGTTTTTTGTTTTCATTTTCATTGTGCGGAGGCACTACTAAAACAGTTGAAATCAAAATAACCAATTTAAAAAGTCAAATGGTTGAAGAGTGTATGTTGGCATTGAAAAGGGGCGTAGAGTAAAAATGTGCAGAGCATTGCTTGTGCACTACTAAAACAATTGAAATCGAAATAACCACATTGAAAAGGGGTGTAGAGTTAACAGTGTGCAGAGCATTGCTTGTGCAAATATTTCCACACAAGAGGTAGTTTATCATCACTTTATAAAAAATAGAGAGCTTTATATTTAAATGCACAATAGTCTATTAATAATCAAGTTAATAATAGTTAAGTTCAATAACTATTGCAGTGCGAGTTTAATTCATTAATTATTAACTATTAATGAAAGTGTGAATATTTTTGTTTAATAGTAATATTTGTGTTTTCATTGTGTGGAAAAGTTGTCCATGTAAAATAATTATCAAAAGAAGAAAGCATTAATGTGAGAGAATTAATAGCTATAATTAAATGCACAATAGTTTATTAATAGTCAAGTTAATAATATCAAATGTAATAGCTATTACAGTGCAGAGTTTAACTCATTAATTATTAACTATTAATAAAAAAAGTTAATAGCTATATTATTAGATCTTAGACTTTTGTGATACATATTGTAAATAATAATGTCTTTCAGATTAATCACATCATTAGGATTTGGTCGACATTTCGAACTAACTAATGTGGTTCATCCTTTGTCCCGAGGATGAACCACATTAGTTGGTTCAAAACGTCGACCAAATCCTAATGATGTGATTAATCTGAAAGACATTATTATTAGCTATAGTATTATAAATGTCATCCATGTAATATATTAGGGCTAACCAATCTCGTCGCAGTGAAGTCAATAGAGAAAAAGGCCTTTGAAATTTGTGAGGCTCTAAAGATGGTGATTGCAACAAAAACCTCGACTGTGTTGAGGAGAGGTCATAACCCTCTCGCTACATCCATCGTTCTTCATCATCCAGATCTTGCAGAAAGTCGTGTAGGTGATTTTCAAACAATCCTGTGGAGCGAAGCCCTCATCCACTTGCTCTACGCGCCATATGGAATATTGATGGTTACGCTGCAATCGAGCCGAGTGACTTAGAAGATGGGTATGCTTTTGCATGGACGCATCCTAAGATATTCGGGGACCCTAGATCCAGATCTACCTCACCTTTTTGAAGATATCGACTCCTTAGTGGTAGATTGGCACCTACATTAGACAGATCTAGAGTTTTTCTTATTGATTCATGATGTCCTGCATAGAACACCCTACCACCTCCAAGATATTGTGCTCCAAGATGTAGACTGGTCTCCGAGTTGGCTAGATCTCTCAGATCTAGAGCTCCATGTAGCAGATCGACCCCTGATTTGGCCAGATCCGGACTCCTCCCTCCTGTTTCGTGTGTTTCCACAACATGTTGTCTTATCTAAGGATGATTACAATGGGGGGAATCCCTAAACGAACCAACTAACAAGGGTCTATGATAATTTTTATGATTTCACTCAAGCAGATGATTTGTGTGATTATCACGAATGGGAGATGGATATAAGAACCACAACATATTTTCAAATCTTTCTCAAAACCCCAGATGGAAAAACCATTCTATTTTGGTTTTGGGCCTCAGAGAGTGTTTACCATCTGAAGCAAAATATCCTGCATTCTCGGGGTATTCTGACACCCCTATAAAGCTTGATCAGTGGAGGAAAGTCTATGCAGAATGATCTGAGATTACAAGACTACAATATTCTTTTGTCATCCACCATTGTATTAAATCTGAGGCTTTGGGGAGGCTCTCCTGGACCAAGCTATCAAAAGGGAGCAGGGGGAGTACCTGGATCTAGTCTTCCCAAAGGAGAAGATTTGAATCAAGGACCAATAAATGGAGGATTTTCATTCAAGGACATCCTCAAAGGAAAATCGGGAGCATCAACAACACCAGATCGGATTCACAATATACCCAGTCCCTATATTATGGAACAGTTGAATCAAATACTAGCAATGACTATAGATCTATCAGAAATAAATGATCTATGCACAACTTATGAATCTCAAGCAGTCATTTGCAGATTCAACGGTTTCTGGCCAAAACCCATGGATCTTTTCCACTGGATCCTCACAACATGGTCAATAAATTGTGAGATTCACCTTTGCTCCAGGGGATTTTTCATAGTAAAGTTTGCATCATCAGAGGAACGTGAATATATATTACGAGAGGGCTCGTGGTTCTGGGGTTATGTAGGACTTTTTATCACCCCATGGTTCCCATATTTCGATGCCAATACTATGGTGGTATCAAGAATGTTGGTTTGCATTCGACTGCATAATCTCCCCATACATTTCTAGCACCACAAAGTGCTTGAAGACATTGGGAATCTCTTAGGGAGATACATCAAGATAAACACACAAAGAGTCGAAGAACACATCTACACTTTTGCCAGAATTTGTGTGGAGGTGGATCTCAGTGTTGAAAATAGCAACAAGAAATGATAAAAATAGAATCCATAAATTCCAGTTTAATTTGTCCTTGAATTAATCTGAGAATTAAAATCGAATTTTATTCTCATAACAACTTGTAATAGTTAACTAAAGTGAGTTGACTTAGTTAACTTAGGAATTTCGTGTTGGAAGTCTTTCTGAAGTCCTGTATATGTTCTCCCTATATTATAGGGGTCCAGGATGAGTTAAGTATGAGTGGCAATTAGTTAACTCAATTTATTGAGTTAAGTCCAATTAAATTAGTTCCAAACTGTTTAAGAAACTAATAGTGAGTTAATAGTCAGTTGAGGCATTAATGCACTCAACTAGTGCTACTCAAGTTAACTGAATATTTCCTCATCAAAAACTCGTGCATGTCGATTATGAGAAAAACCCAGTTGAGACTAAAGTGCAGGGACAGTGTACTATTTGTTTTACATTTTTTTGAGTTGCACTGATAGTGCATCAATTCAGGAACTGATCCTTAAGGGATTGTGCAGTTTTTAGAGGCTTTATTTCCCTTTAAATACAAACTATCCTCCATAGGAATTACGCATTGGAATAGAGACTTGGAGAGTTTGTGAAGAGGCTAAGGTTTGGCCTTGAACTTGCTTATGAGTTGGAGATTGGATTTGCTGAGTGTTGGGATTGTTCTAGAGAGAACAAGCATTGTAATTTCATCTTCATTTTTCGGATTAATACAATATAGTAGTGGGGTTTTGAGTTGTGGCTTTCCCCTGATATTTATTGTGTTATGTGCCATTGATGTTCTTCTTCTTGTCAATTATTGTTTGATCGATCTTTATGTGCTTCCACTGTAAAGAGTAGAATAGATTCTTGTCTCTTTTTTTAGTAGATTGCATGAGCTTGTGAATCTACAAAATTTTCTACATGGTATCGGAGCCGATAACAATATATTAGAGGAAATTTTGAAGTTTTGAGTTTTGGGCTGCGAGTTTGTAGAGGAGATCTGAAAATTTTTGAACAAAATTTTCAAAAACAAATAACAGATCTGGATTCCTTGCGGAAAAATACCCAAATTCAAAAAAAAATCGGTCGAATCAGATTTTACATGAGGGAGATATCGCTGATTTAAAATCAGCTCTTTTTCCAGAAAATTTCATGACGATGGGACAAATGAAACAGATTGGTGTGCTAGCAAAAAACCTGTATGCTCTTGAGTTTCAAGATGCATGCAAAGCCTTGAGGATAAAGGAAAAGGTTAGAGACTTGGTGGTTGAGAGGGAGAGTGAATTACCTCTCAACATGCAGCTCCAGAAGAAGCCTCTGAAGCAACTTCAGGAAGTTGTGGAGCAGCCACAACTAGAGAAGCTAAGAGGAGACCAAGTGGAGAGATCCGCTCAGGAAGAGAAGAAGCAATCTCAAAAAATTGTGGATCAGCCGTAATTGGATAAGCCGAGAGGAGACCGAGTGGAGCCATCTAGTCATGCTGAGACCTCCAGTAAGGGGAAATTACAAGCCAAGTGGGCAGAGGGATCACATGCAACCATACCTCCAGGTGTGAGGTGGGGCGACTTGAAATGATTGTCCTAAGAGGGCTGAAATTGGGAAGGGTCCATTGAGTGGTTTTATCTCATGGATCGTACCTTGCTACGGGAGCCCAAAGTACATAGTAGTAAGAGGAATGAGTGGGATTGATGCAGTTAGAGATCAAACTAACAAAGGCTAGAGTATTTAGATACTGAAGAAGCGTAGAGAGGGTTGACAATAGTGAAAAAAGGTACAGTCAACAGAAGCGCAGAGTTTTTTGTCGATAGAGGCAATAAAAGTCAAGAGACTTTGATGACAGAAGCATCATCCTGATTCAGGTTGGATGTTTTTTATTGTTTCTGGAGTTGCTGGAGCAACAACACTAGAGAGAAGTGTTGCATGCAGAACATTCCAAAGGTTCGGGATAGGGATCAAGATGAATTCCTTTCTTGTTGAGAGGGAGTGTTGAATACAACAACAAGAAATGATAAAAATAGAATCCAGAAATTCTAGTTTAATTTGTCCTTGAATTAAACTGAGAATTAAAATCTAATTTTATTCTCACAGCAACTTGTAATAGTTAACCAAAGTGAGTTGACTTAGTTAACTTAGGAATTTCGAGTTGGAAGTCTTTCTGAAGTCGTGTATATATTCTCCCTATATTATAGGGGTCTAGGATGAGTTAAGTATGCGTGGTAATTAGTTAACTCAGTTTATTGAGTTAAGTCCAATTAAATTAGTTCCAAACTGTTTGAGGAACTAATAGTGAGTTAACAGTCAGTTGATGCATTAGTGCACTCAACTAGTGCTACTCTAGTTAACTGAATATTCCCTCATTAGAAACTCATGCATGTCGATTCTGAGAAAGACCCAGTTGAGACTAGAGTGCAGGGACAATGTACTATTTGTTTTAAATTTTTCTGAGTTGCACTGATAGTGCATGCATTCAGGAACTGTTCCTTAAGGGATTAAACAATTTTTAGAGGCTTTATTCCCCTTTAAATACAAGATATCCTCCATAGGAATTACGCATTGCAATAGAGACTTGGAGAGCTTGTGAAGAGGCTAAGTTTTTGCCTTGAGCATGCTCATGAGTTGGAGATTGAATTTGTTGAGTGCTGGGATTTTTCTAGAGAGAACAAGCCTTGTAATTTCATCTTGAGTTTCTGAATTAATACAATATAGTAGTGGGGTTTTGAGCTATGGATTTCCCCATATATTTATTGTGTTATGTGCCATTGATGTTCTTCCTCTTGTCGATTATTGTTTGCTAGATCTTTATGTGCTTTCGCTGTAAAGAGTAGAAGTAGATTCTTGTCTGTTGTTTTAGTAGATTGCATGAGCTTGTGAATCTATAGGATTTTCTACAGACATCAAGACAGACACACAAAGAGTCAAAGAACACATCTACACTTTTGCTAGAATTTGTGTGGAGGTGGATCTCAACAAAGGATTGCCAGATCGTATCCTCTTGACACATAACAAATAGTGTTGGACACAGTTTTTAGATTTTCATAACATAACATTTAGATGTCGTATTTGTCGACAAACCAAACATCTTTTGAACTCATATCTCGATACCAAGAAAGTGCCTCGATGAAAGAAGAAGTCAGGGACGCAGCCCAAGGGATGGCAATTCCCACAGTAGCAGTCTAACGAAGAAGAGGATGATGAAGATCTAGAGCCCCCTACCACTAAAGAAACCCATATTCCTCAAGATGACGTCGAAAAAATTAATCATACTGACTCAGGAACCCCAACACATACATCGTATCAGGAGATTATCCCTGAAACAAAGGAGCTAGGGGGCTCTAAAAGTCAAAATGTTTTTGAAAGTTCGAATTCAGATAAGGAAAATCCAAGATTGAAAGAAGGGACCCAACTAGCCCTTGTCACGACCACTCCATCACAAGGAGAATGACGAAAGGTAGAAAAGAAGAAATGGAGAAAAGGGTAATTTGTATTTCTTATCCATTTCGAAGAAGTTTTTTGTCTATGTGAACAACAATTTCCACTAGCATGATTGAATGCATTGTAAGCATCTACAACATGTTTTTATTTTCATTAATAAAATTAGGAATTTTCCTGGGAGAAATGTCGTCCATGTAAAATAATTATCAAAAGAAAGCATTAATGACGAAGAATTAATAGTTATAATTAAATGCACAATAGTCTATTAGTTGTCAATTTAATAATAGTTAAATGTAATAGTTATTATGGTGCAAACTTTAGCTCATTAATTATTAACTATTAATGAAAGTGTGAATATTTTTGTTTAATAGTAATATTTGCGTTTTTTTTGTGCGGAAAAGTTGTTCATGTAAAATAATTATAAAAAGTAGAAAACATTAATGTGAAAGAATTAATAGCTATAATTAAATGCATAATATCTATTAAATAGTTAAGTGAATAATATTAAATGTAGTACCTATCCCAGCATAGAGTTTAGCTCATTAATTATTAACTATTAATAAAAAAAAGTTAATAGCTATAGTGTTATAAAAGATGTCCATGTACAATAATTATCAAAAGAAAGTATTAATGTGGAAGAATTAATAGCTATAATTCAATGTTCAATAATCTATTAATAGTGAAGTTAATAATAGTTAAATGTAATAACTATCATTAATTATTAATTATTAATGGAAATAGTTAATCATTATAACATTATAGGTTACTAGGTTTCCTTTTAATAGCTATAGTATTATAAAAATGTAATAGTTTTAGGAAACTATTAATGTTCTTTAATTATTACAGTTATTAATAGTTATAGTTCATTTTTCTATTCATTTTGTGCGGAGATTTTTTCTTTCATTTTCATTGTGCTGAGGCACTACTAAAACGGTTGAAATCAAAATAACCAATTTAAAATTCAAATGGTTGAAATGTGTGCATTGGCGTTGAAAGGGGGCGTAGAGTTAGCAATGTGTCAAGCTTTGCTATATAATTTTATTTCTGTTTTTGAAAGATTTCTCACATCAAGCATAAGCATCTCTCTACATAGTGAAATCTTTACGCAAAGCTCTCTCCACAAGCTTCAACAATAGTTTAATTGACATGAAATTTTTGAGGAGTATAATTTTAGTAATTGCAATAGTCTTAGAGATATCGTTGGTAGTAGCAGTGCGGAGAAGTTTATTATGCAGAGAAATGTGTTTTCTCTTCACTCCTGCACAACCATTCACTCATGTTATGCAATTAAGTTTTTAATAATCTGATAATATAATTTAAAGTTGGATTGAGTTACAATTACATTTTTTAATAACTTGAATATGTAGTTTTATTTATGTTTTTGAAATTAAAAAATAATTAATTTTTTAATAATTTGAATATATAGTTTTATTTATGTTTTTGAAATTAAAAACGTCATAAGGGATTGATTTTTTGCGTCTAGCATAGGCATAATAAAGGATAAGATATTGTTTGCAGTAGTAGTGCGAAGAAGTTGATTGTGTAAAGATGACGCATAGGCATAATAAAGGATAAGATATTGATATTGTTTGCAGTAGTAGTGCGAAGAAGTTGATTGTGTAAAGAAATGTGTTTTCTTTGCACTCATGCGCAACCATTCACTCATTGTGCAATTACGCTTTTAATATTTTGAATATATCGTTTAAAGTTGGATTGAGTTACAATTATGTTTTTAATAATTTGAAATTATAGTTTTATTTATGTTTTCGAAATTAAACTAGAATTACGTTTTTAATGATTCTAAGATGTAGTTTTATTTATGTTTTCGAAATTAAAAACATCATTAAAAAAATGATTTCTCAGGTAAGCATAGGCACAGAACACAAAATTACGTTTTTAATGGTTTGAAGATGTAGTTTTATTTATGTTTTCGAAATTAAAGACATCATAAAGAAATGATTTCTCACGTAAGCATAGGCACAATAAATGATAAGATTTGGTTTGCAGTAGTACTGCCAAGAAGTTGATTGTGGGGCTCATGTTGTGCAATTAAGGTTTTAATAATTTGAATATATAGTTTTATTCATGTTTTCTAAATTAAAAAAAAAAAACATCATAAACTAATGATTTCTCAAATCAAGGCATAATAAAGGATAAGAAATAGTTTGTAGCAGTAGTGGGGAGAAATGTGTTTTCTCTTCACTCTCCCACAATCATTCACTCGTTGTGTAATTAAATTTTTAATAACTTGAATATATAGTTTAAAGATGGATTGAGTTACAATTATGTTTTTTATAATTTGAATATATAATTTTTAATTATAATGTACGGGAAGCTAGTGTGTGGAATCTTTATGTTTCAAGTTAATAACGTTTTGGAGGCTTTTAATTACTAATATGTCTTCGCACAAACTCGGGAGTTTGGAGAATGGTATTGTGCGGGGATGCAAAAGTTGTTCGAAACTAGTTTGTGCGGAGAATTGTAATGCATGAAAAGCTAGTGTGCAGAGATTTGCTCTTGAGTAGTGTCGAATAACATGGTTAGGCATAACAATGTCAGTTTCAGAGCACTCACCAATGGACGGGCTAGCCACTTGTTTTTAATTTTAAAATGAATTGTGAGGGACTAATAAATACTGAAAATAAAACACTCCCCACCATGACAATTATGTCCCATTAAAACTCATTGAGCCAATCGAAAATTAGAAATAAGATTTCCAGAAAAATGCAAAATTATTTTTGAATTTATAGGAAAATAGAAATATTGAACATTTTCATGAAACCTTGATTAAAAGTGCAAAAAAAAAAAGAGCCAAATATGCATAGTAAATGCACTTTAACCACAAGGCGAATGCTCTAATCCCTCATAAGGCAGGGACTAATAAATTTTATATAAAAAAATATTTAAACTTAAAAAATACATTTTCTAAACATTTTATTAATTTGATATTTATGACAACTTAAAATAAATAAATAAGAAAGAAAGAAAATTAATATTTAACATATTTTATATAAATAAAATTGTAAATAAGTACTATTACAAAATTAAAATGAATTTTAAAAAATTTAATTTGAGATTTAACTTGAGTATAAATTTTGTTGGAGTTAACTGAATTACATATTTTAAAATTTTAAATGATATTTTCTGATTTACAAATTTTAAATTTAAAAATAATTGAATATGATGAAGTAATCTCTTAAATATATATGATAATAAATTTTGTATAAAGAAATATTTAGCCTTTAAAAAGAACATTGTCTAAACATTTTATCAATTTGATATTTATGACAACTTAAAATAAAAGAAGGAAAATTAATATTTAAAATTCCAAATTTATTAAGAATTGTAAACAAGTATTATTACAAAATAAAATTAGAATAATAGCATTTAATGGTATTAATTTTATTTTAATATTATAAATAATATTAAAAATAATAATATTAATAATTTAAAATTAAAATTTTAATAACTATTTTATGAGTAAAAATAACCGTAAAAAATTAAATCCATAAAAATTTAACATTTTTTAAAAATTTAACATTTTAAAAATATGAATAGCAAATTTTAATATTGTAATTTACATTTTTTCCAATTTTAAAATAATAATTATCATTATAAATATTTTTTTATTTAAAAAATAATATATTTAATTCTAAAATATAAATATGTATTTTAACTGTAAAATTAAAATTATATGTTTAAATGGCTTAAAGGGAGTAGAATAGATGGTGATAGGGTATATTATTAAGTTACTTTGTGATATAAAAAGTATTGGTTAGAAACTTTGTAACAAATGTCTAATTATATTAAAAGTTAGTATGATGACTTAGATACCCCTAAATCACAATTTCTTAAACCAAAAAATAAACATATTATCATCTATTGAAAACACACCATTTAACCAACCAAAAAAATATATAATTAAATATAAAATAAACATTATCTTATAAAAAATATAAGAACTTCTATTTTTATCAAAGCCATGAAAGACTTATATTTTCCTCACTAAGTTATTCAAAAAAAGATAGAATTTGAGGGAAGACTGTGACATGTCATGATATATCTATCACTAAAAGAGAAATTCTTTAAAAAATTATATTTGATCAAAGTCATTAAAGACTCGAGTTTGTCCAAGGAAAAAATTCATTAAAAAATTATATTTGATCAAAGTCATTAAAGACTCGAGTTTGTCAAAAGGAAAATAGAATTTTAGTTGAAAGTCATTAAAGATTGTAATTTTAATAAATATAAATAAATATTAATTTATTGGAAATTTTAAGATATTTATTTTATAATGGTAAATGATGTTGATATACATTTACTAGAATCAATATTGTTTGTCTGAATTAAAGTAAGAGATTAATTGAGATTTTTAATATTTTATTTCTATGATTAACAATAAGAGAAAGAAGTGTTATGATATCACTATAGTTATGCAGATTTAACAAGTCAAGAAAGTTGGTGGTGTGGCAGATGTTTTGGAAATGAGAGCGAATGAGTAAGAGTCAGGCAATACACTCTTAATATCGCAAAGGTGGCATATTCTTTTATCCCAAGGTGTTTTGGGAATAGAGCAACACTTAGTTTCTCTTCGAAGCTCATGGGAATTAGTTCTTATCTTCACAATGTTCATTTTCTTCTTAGCACTAGTCAAGACAGAAATATAATTCTAGTTAGCAAGAGTGGGGTAGATCACTTCCTTATAATACCTCAACTTTCTTTTCATGTATAGCTCCTTAACATCCCACATCTTATCCTTAAATTTGGAAGTAATAATATTTTTAATGTTATCCTTACTCTCTAAGATGATCTCCCCCTTTATCCCCCAAGAGTCAGCCAAGAATGGGCATCCTTATGTCATCTGCGCTTGAGCCGGAGGTGGGGGTTTCGACTAGAGTTAGAAACAATTTTAGGGAACCTCTTGGCTTCCATATTGTAAAGCTTCTTCTTACATCAGATACCCAAACATGCCCATGCTTTTAATGGGGGGAGGCTAACTTCCAAAAAGATAAGATAGGAAGTAATTTTTTTAATCTTAATGTTGTAGGTTATAAATTGCTTTTGGATCAATTGGAACTTCCTCCACACTTCTCTAGATATAATACATCTCACATTATTAAAATTATTAAAATCAATTAAATCTTTATTATTATTATTATTAAAAATAATTAATATATAATTTAAACATATATACATTTAAAAAACATAATAAAGTATACATGTTTAATCACACATTTTTTAATTAAATTGAAAAACAAAAAATACATAATTACTTTTGAGATATTTATTTTTGACTAAAAAAATATTTAGTGGAGGTTAAACCTTTATCATTCATTTAATAATTATTGATAATTAAATTAAAAAATTTAGAAACTTATTTTAAAATCAACACTCTATCAACATAATTATAATATTATTAAAATTTGGTTATTTACCTATAATAAATTAAAATTTGTTCAAATATTTTATTTATTTATTAATCTAATTTAGTTTTTAAAATAAATTTTATTTTTTTATATTAATTTAAAAGAAACTAATATATTTTATGGTTGGATTGAAAATGTTCTATGATGAATAAAATTAATAAATTGTGTAATTACAAATAGGTTAAATTTATATTTAATATAAGAAAGTTAATTATATTTTTGAAATTAAAATAAATTTATAATAATTATAAAAATGTGTTATTATCAAACAGTTAAAAAGATTAAGGGAAATTAAGTGGTTACTCAAATATATTACATTACATTTATTGAGAGTGTTTAACATTATGGTAGTTTTAGTATGATAGGTAGTTTTGTTAAGAGGCTTTTTGTGTGAAGGTTATTAGTTAAAAACTTGTGAGTAGATACAACTCCTAATTAGCAAGCTTAAGAAAAAATAAAAAATTATAGTGTTTTCAAAGTTTTGAATTTCAATCCAAATAAATAATAATTAATATGAAATAATAACTATAATGATAGTTCACACTCCCTAAAATCAATTTTGATTTATTAATTTTTTTTTAAATCATACTTTTAATAAATTAAAACATTATAAAAATTAATATTAAAACACATATTTTAAATTTAATTCCATATCCATATATTTTAAAAATTATCTAAATATCTTAGAAAATTTATAAAAAACTTACTTTTATTTTAACAATATTAAAATTTACAATAAATTAAAATTACACACTTAGAATAATAATAATAAACAATAAACCTTTTCCTTTAGAGTTTTTAATCAATCTAAGTGTATAACCTTTTCCATGGCTTACCTATTTGATGCCAAAGGCTTTGGCTCCACATAAACCATTGTTTTATTCCTATCATTACTAAAAGAGATGTATGTGGACATCACACTCACTATTCATCATAGAAGTGAGAAATAGTATATTTATTATAAGTGAGAAATAGTATATTTATTATAGCATTCCTATATTATAACTTATTTTAACATGTTTGTTCCACTACACTCTATCAACTTACATGGGCATCATCATTTTAAGCAACTAAATGACAACATTGAATGCCCATGTGGAGGTCCCTTGGGAGGTCCCTTGTCAGTACTTCCATAAGAACACCAAGCGTGCTAGATTGGGCACTAAAGCTTTAATTATCTTGTAGTCTTAGCCTAGAGCACTAGACCCAATCATATCCATACACTATTAAGGTAAAATTACAGTAATGAATTGAAAATCTAATTTCAAATATTGGTATTATCATATATAGTAATAATAACCACACATATTAATGCAACTTAATTATTTATAGTAATCATATGCACACATATTAACACAAGGATTGAATTTTGAGATATGATTTACTAAGTGGTACTAAATTGTGAGGCTGGTTGTATGATTGGTTGATTGTTTATTATGTTGTATTATATAGTTTTATATATATAAGTATGTTTATTTTGGAATAGAAATTTTAGAATTTTAATTTAATTATTAATAATTATGTGATGGATAATAGTTATTTAATCTCTGTATAATATTTTAGAATATTTTTAGTAATATTCATAAATCAAAAGTTGAGATAATTAAATTGGTTAATTAAAAGAAAATTTATATGAAGTGTCATATGAGATGAATTATGGTCTTTTAGATATGTGGTATTGATAAGTCATGGTATTGGCATGATATTATAACAAAGCTTATTTAGAGATTAAAAATTTCCATGTAAAATTGTAAGAATCTCCATAGTTAAGAATATTGTTACATTGTTTTTTTAAAAGTATATATGTTTAATTTATATATTAATTATTTTTATAATTAATAATACTAATAATTTAACATAAAGTTATAATCTAGTAATCTTTTTTTAGCAATGTGAGATGTATGATGAAGTAACCGTTTTGATGCTTATCATATGTATGGAGATTGGATTTTGGGATATATATTGCATTAAAATGTGGCACAAATATAATGATATCCCTATATTTATATATTTAATTTTAAATAGGGGTCGCAGGAGGGGGTGCTATATGGTTCAAAGGAAGTTAAAATGGCATAGCATTCATGGGGTTTAGGATGTATGACAAACAACCAAGTTGAAGTTGATGCCCTCTACCAAGAGATTCAATTAACCAAAGAAAATCAGATAGTTTCTCTCACTATTTTGGGACACTCCTTCCTTCTTACTCAAATTTTGGTGAAGGGATCCTCTCCTAGGGATAACACATTAGAAAGTATTATGAAAAGAATTAGTAAAACAATGGAAGGGTTCTCTACAATAACATGGAAAAGTGTCTCCCATTTGCGTGTTTGCTGTCGAAATTCTTCATGCAGGTACCGTGCCTTGGAGATGGGCCCAAGGTGTGGATGAACTTGTGAGCCCAATACTATTCCAGATATCCTTCTCTAATCCACTTCTTTACACAACTGTTTGCATGCATCATTGGATCTGTCTTACTATGTTCTCCATGATCTCAATAAAGATGTGAACTTACGTGCTAATGAAGGGTGTAAATTATGATTTGGGAAATTTAAGAAATCAATGACCTAATCAAACCTTTCCTATTCCTTAGAGATAAATAGATTTGAGAAAGTTAAAATCTTTTGAAAAAAAATTATTATTTTGCTATATATATTTTTAATTATTTAAATATAACTAATATTTTTATTTTAATTTATATATATATATATATATATATATATATATATATTTATATATATATTTTATACCTCATATCTCTATTGTTAATAGTTAAAGTGGTATATGGGTTTTGCAGTGTCTTGGGTCTCTATTGGTCTCTATTGGTAATCAATATAGTTAGAGTGGTATATGGGTTTTGCAGTATTTTGTGTCTCTATTGGTAATCAATATAGTTAGAGTGGTATATGGGTTTTGCAGTGTTTTAGGTATAACTCACTAAGTGGTAGTGCATTTTGAGGTATATTAAGTAATCGGTAGGTTGCACAATACACTATTATCATGACTTATGGATGATGAAGCTTTTGCCTTACTGGATTTTCCTCTTTTTTAAAAGCATGCCTTGAATCTAATTATGAGGAGATATAAAGGTTGGGGTGCATTGTGTCACTAGGTGACTAATATTTTGTGGAATATTTCGATATCAGATTTAAAAATTATAAAATTTATAACAAGTTCAAATTTTCCCATAGATTTTAAGTAACTTACTCTCAAAGATAGAGAATTAAAACTTTTGACCGTACTTAATAATAGTGACATCAAAATTGGTAAGTAGTCCATTATTGTAGCTTGTAGTCACAAAACGTCTGGAAATTGAGTTAGAAAAATGATTTTATATTATAATTTTAAAAACTAAAGCTCGAAAGAAAATAGAATGAAATCAATTTATTTTTTAAAAATTAAATACAGTGTTATTAAAAATAAATAGCATTAAGTTTAAAGATGTTGTTAAAGGTGTTGTTTAATTGGTGATCGCTTTGTTATGAAATAATAAGTAAATAATAAAATTTTATTCAAAAATTAAAAAAAATCATCATTTTTATACTTATTATTAATATTGTTAGATACCTACACTGAATTTAATAGTGAAAAAGTAATAATACTACTAAATTTAAAAAAAAATTATTTGAAAAAGAAAAATAACGCTTTAATACGGTGGGAAAACCTATTATAGTTTAGTTGTCAAACCAACGGTGAGGATAGCCATTTCCAGCTGCTATCCGCCAATGCACGCTGATTCATCACCATTATTCAAGGAGAACTACGCCACCTGGAATAACCCGTAAGAAGGGGGCAGGGTTTCACTCTTCCCACATGCCTCTAGGTCGAATAACTCGTCAAGAAGGGGGCAAGGTTTCACTCCTCCCACATGCCTCTAGGTCTTGAGCCATTAACCTGTTTCCTTACATGTGAGAAAGACGAACCAAGCAAAGCAATTAAAATACTCAGTGGTCAAACTAGTAGTGAGGACAACCATCACTCCTGCCAGATGCCTCTAGGTCTTGAGCCATTACCTTGTTTGGTTACATGTGAGGAAGACGAACCAAGCAAAGCAATTAAAATACTCAACTAGTAGTGAGGACAACCATCTCTCGCTGCTAAGTGGTTACTCATCACCCTTATTCAAGGAAAACCAAACCACTTGGAATAACTAGCTGGTGATCTGTAAGAGATAAGCTTTCACTCGTGCCATATACCTTGGACCTGTGGATTTGGGCTGTTACCCTATTCTTAAGTCCCAAAATAAAAAAAATTTAGTCAAAAATAAAAACAATTTTAAAACATACTCTAAACCCATAATTAAAATAATACTATAATCCTATTTTTATCCTAATTCTGTGATGTTAAAATAAACACATATATACATAGTTATTTTTGGAGTTGTCTATAATGCGACTTTTTGAGATTCCGGTGACGGAATCCGGCGGAAGAAATTGAGATGAAATCATGATTTGTTGCAGTTAAAATGGTTTTTTAACTGCATATTCGGATTCAGCACCCTGAAAAACCCCTGGGACGCTTTCATTGTGCAGAAACTAGTTATCAAACTTCGATTTCAATAAATTACTGCCGGATTTTCACCGGAAAAAATCGCCAGAAAGGCTTTCAAAAAGTCGCGTTAAAGACTACGTCGTTATTTTTCGTTCCCCAAAGGTTGTGGTGACCCTTTTCGTTCCCCAAAGGTTGTGGTGGGGGGTCAGGCTTCCAATCACCTAAATGAATGCGGGTCCCACGTGCAAGTACTACGGCCCACACGCAGCGAATACGAGCTGGAGTGATAAACACGAGCAATAAAAGCTAGCCGTTGCCGTTCGCCCGCCGGCAGTGCAAGCTGGCCGGTGCCTACACGCAAAGCCGACCGACACGTGGATGCTAGACTCGCCTCACACTTGGAATGGTCGGTCGAGAGAATCACGGCCCACGGCACAGAGCCCGGAAGGGACACACTCAACTACCGTCGACGAGAAACTCGAGACGCCGGTGGGTTTGGTATCCCGTTTTGGGAAACAAGGACATACCCTTAAAACTAAGGGCACATACCTGGTATAAACCATAAAATTAGCCTTTTCGTCCACTGCCCAGGTACGAAAAAATCGCATTAAGGTTCCGTGTCCCAGTAACAGTAGGGTACAACGGGCCGTTGTTTTGCTTTTATCCAGGGAACGGCCGTTAGGGTGAATCAGAAAGCATTTCGCTTAGCATCACGTGGGGTAGCTCCATGATCCTCAAGCGTGGTTGGAAAGTGGAAAAGTCTCAGACCCACCAGGGTCCAACCCCAGAATCCGATGCAGGACTTCTCCAGAACAATCCAGTCATTAGGTCCCAAAAAAGTGAATATAATTATGACAATTAAGCATCATACAGATAATCTAGCATTGCATATACTGTTTAATGAACTTTTTCCCACTGAATCATACGCAAGAAATGAGTATTTGAATTGGGCAAAACTTTGACAATTTCTGAAGGTTTGGTTGGACAGTGAAAATCTGAAGCTTTATAAAAAAAAAACCCCAACTTGGTCAGAATTTAACTACATTGCACATATTGTCTAACAAACTACTTTACTTAGGTGTATTCCATATATATATATAGTTAAATTG
This sequence comes from Pinus tabuliformis, assembly GCA_031772625.1. NCBI lineage: Eukaryota > Viridiplantae > Streptophyta > Pinopsida > Pinales > Pinaceae > Pinus > Pinus tabuliformis. The sequence goes on along the minus strand of CM062814.1, from coordinate 236,557,588 downwards.
CTTTCTACACAATTTTTTTTTTAAATTGGAACGAAGATGCTTGGAAAATTAGAAACTTTCAAAAATCAGTTACAATTATTACATCAGGTACAATTATTTCATAAATGTTATAAACCAGCAAGTTACAACATGTCTTCGGAGACTTAATGCAGTGAGGGAAATAAATTGTTCCCCAAACCATTTAGTGAAGATTCTCTGACATAGAATCCTTAATTTATTAATAAAATGAGTGGATATTTTTTGGGTGATTAGTGGAATCAATAATTTGGGTAGAACAGGTGTGGGACTACTTGCAAATCAATTCCAAACACCAAAACTCTAGAACCCGGAGTTGGTGATGGGACTTGCTTTCTTATTCCCTGTATCTTCCTACACTACAGGGAATAAAATGAGTGGATATTTTTTGGGTCATTAGTAGAATCAGTGATTTGAGTAGAGAACCCTTATTTTTATTAATAAATTGAGTGAATTGTTTTTGGTGATTAGTGGAATCAGTGATTTGGATAGAGAATCCTTAATTTTATTAATAAAATGATTCAATATTTTTTTGGTGATTAATGAAATCTGTAATTTGGATAGTTTTGTAGTTGTGTGAGACAGAGTTGATTCTACAAGTATCACTATAACTTTTTTCAGTTGCAGCTATTACATTTTGGATAGTCTTTGTAGTTGTGTGAGACAGAGTTGATTCTACAAGTATCACTATAACTTTTCAGTTGCAGCTATTGCATCTAGTACAATTGTTTCATAAATGTCACAAACGGGCAGTTACAACATGTCTTTGGAAACTTGAAGCATAGGGAAACAAATTATTCACCAAACCATTAGACTTAAGATTCTTTGACATAGAATCCTTAATTTTATTAATAAAATGCGTGGATATCTTTTTGGTGATGAGTAAAATCAGTGATTTGGGTAGAGAATCCTTAATTTTATTATTAAAATCAATGAATATTTTTTAGTGATTAGTGGAATCAGTAATTTAGATGAAAAATTCTTAATTTTGTTAATAAAATAAATAAATATTTATTTTTCTTAATAATTAATAGAATAGTAATTTGGAAAATCTCATACAAGTATCACTATAAATACTACTCACTGGTATAACAAGACAGATTAATTTGAAAACTGAACCAAAAACTTAGTAATATTTTACATGACACATAATATTTTACATAAAACCTATGGAAAGTGATGAAAATACTTTCATATGAAAATCTGAAATGTTCAGATTGCATAAAAATTTTTCACAATGCTATTCAATTTGAAAAACTCAAAATAATATAAAAACACTTCTAAATGGAGGACACTGCAATTTTTTGGTTGATGGTTCTATCCCAAAACAAACAACCTAACAAGAGAGTGAGGTTTAGCTTAACTTTTTACCTTTACCAGATTCTGAAACCATTGTTTCACTGTATCAGCAACTTTAATGACGATGGAACCCTAATTATGTATAAAAAATGTATGGTGCTGGAAAGAGAATCCATCCCCACAAATTTTAGCTTACTGTGGCTTTGACTGATGGATTCCTTTGTTAGAACATAAAAGTGTGCTAATCAGGAATTAGGATTCATCCATGGTAGTTACTGTTTCCAACGTGCAGAAAAAGCAAGTTGTGGGAGGGTAAAATTAACTTGTGTTGTATAGTAATTCGTCGGAACTGGCCGTTGGTGCATGAGATATGCCAGGCAGATGTGACAGGGACGGTCAGGCCAGAGTACACAGTGGATGGGTCCTCACGCAATAAATACTTCACATGATACCCATTCTTCCACATTACTGACCACTCCAGTTTTTTTCCATTCCTTTCTTCTGGTGCTATTGCTTGTCTGTCTCTGAGAACTTTTCAGTTTTGTTCAAGAAAAAGCTATGGCTAAGGAAGGTGGCAAAGAAGTTGAGCAGCAGGGATATGTGGCCAAGGACTACACAGATCCCCCTCCAGCAGCTCTCTTTGATGTTGGAGAGTTTAAGTTATGGGCCTTCTACCGTGCAGTCATAGCAGAGTTCATTGCCACTTTGCTGTTTCTGTATATAACAGTGGCCACTGTCATTGGTCACAAGAGAAACCAGGCTGCCTGTGGCAGTGTTGGGCTCCTGGGCATTGCCTGGGCTTTTGGGGGAATGATCTTTGTGCTGGTCTACTGCACTGCTGGTATTTCAGGTCAGAAATCAAAGTGTTTTCTTGGCTTAACTTATAAGGCTTTTTGTGGTTGTGCATGAAACTGGAATGAGAGATCTTAAGTGTGTGTGTGTTTTGCAGGTGGCCATATCAACCCTGCCGTGACTTTTGGGCTGTTTTTGGCAAGGAAGGTGTCCTTGCCTAGGGCAGTTCTCTACATGGTGGCCCAGTGTTTGGGAGCCATATGCGGATGTGGGCTGGTGAAGGCGTTCCAGAAATCCTACTACGACGAATATGGAGGCGGAGCCAACTCTGTGGCTCACGGCTACACTAAAGGCGTGGGGCTGTCTGCTGAGATCATTGGCACTTTCGTCTTGGTTTACACTGTTTTCTCTGCCACTGATCCTAAGCGCAATGCTCGGGACTCCCATATCCCTGTAAGTATACATCTCATGGGGCAGGTTTGGTGATCTCATGAGGTATTATGCTAAAGAATTACTATATTATGAAGTAAATAATTACTATATTATGAATTATTATGTAAACTATGAGTGTAATAGTGAGACTCCCATGTGTTTACCATTTTTTTTTAGATCTACAAAAAAATATCTTGTAATATCATGGAAAGCTCTCTACCCTATAAATCTCCACACCTCTTTTCTCTGCCCACTGGTCTTTCAAATGTATTCAGAGCTCTACTGAATCTTTCGATATGTTTACTGAGTCTTTCCATAAGTTGTCTGTGTTTTCAACGATGACCCTTGCAGCTCTATTGTTTCTTTACCTAATAAGTCTGTTATGTCCCAGTATCTGCAGGCTGCTCCATGTCTGTTTATGTATTTCCAGGTTTTCATCGTGTTATATTTCTCTACTAACATATGTTAATAATGGCTGCAGAATGAACATGCATTTTTGTTCTGTTATTTTCCTTTCTCTGAGAATGCAGTTTCCTGGAAGACTTTCTGCAATTTCAAAATTTCCTTTAATGGAATAGCTTTTACAGTTTCAAAAGCTTCTTTCTTATGGTTTTCATGTGCTAATGAATATGGTTTGTGAGATCTAGTTGGCTGTAGTATAACAATCAGGTGGAGACCCTATTGACATAATGGTTGATTAAATTTGACATAATCCATATCATATTGACTGTAAGATGTTAGTGCAAGCCTGCAAGGTTAATATATGTATTGGTTGTCCTACTAATATAATGGTTAATTTGCTACCGGTTTAATTTACTTGGCCTTCCTCTCGTTTTTTTGACATGTAGATTGTTACACTTATTTACTTGGCTGGTCTCTCCCTCTTTCTTACATGTGTAGGCTACTGTGCTTGTTTGTTGTGTTGAAAGTTTTCCCTCTGTGGCATATATGTTTATGAATATGGTTTGTGAAATCCAGTTGGCTATAGTATACAAATTACAATATAGCATTATCCTTGTGCCACTAAGGTGTTTATAGAGATAGTGACCCTATGGAAATAGTGGTTGATTGGATGCTCCATTATCCAATGTGTTTTAATCTTTATTCTCCCAACTCCTATTGACTGTGAGTTGCCAGTGTAAAGGCCCCAATAATACTATGAGCAGTATATGTGATGGCCTCCTGCCAACATAAAAGTTGATTTGCTGCAAGTTTTGTTTACTTGGCACTTATCCCCCTCTGGTTGACATGCGTACAGGCTGCTATATTTGTTTACTCCACTTGTCTCTCCCTGTTCTGATGTGTGTCTGCTACCATGTTTGTTTGCACAAGGCCTTTCCTATTTTGGGATAGATACTTGTGAATACGCACCATATGTTTGCTCGCTCAACTTTTTTCCTATTTTGGGATATATGCTTGTGAATAAGCACCATATGTTTGTTTGCTCAACCTTTTTCCTATTTTGGTATATATGCTTGAGAATAAGCACCAGTGGATATCCACAGAAGGTCTTCATCTTCTTTTGTGCATCATAGTATGTGTAATGGCTCTTACTGACATAATGGTTAATGAATAATTTCCCTGTGTGACATAATGGTTAATGGTTAATTTCCCTCTGTGTGACAATGGTTAATTGCTTACATGTTTTGGTTTCTCAGCCTCTCCCTCTGTGAGACGTGTGGAAGCTGCTATACTTGATTATTCAACCTTCTCTCTCTCTGTGGTTTAAATACCTATACTGTTAGATATCCATAAAAGGCCTTAATCTCCTTTTATCTGTACTGTTAGATCTCCATAAAAGCCCTTTATCTTTTTTTATGTTTTGCGTACATAGACTGCTATTCGTATTTCTTCAGACCCATGTGGCTTCTTGCACTCGATTGGCCGTTCTAGAATGGTTAGTTTATCTTATATAAGAGTGATGGTATTTGTTAATGCAGGTATTGGCTCCATTGCCTATTGGGTTTGCAGTATTCATGGTGCATTTGGCGACCATCCCCATTACTGGCACAGGCATCAACCCTGCCAGGAGCTTCGGGGCAGCTGTCATCTATGGTCACCAAAAGTCCTGGGATGACCAGGCAAGTTATTCATTCATCTATCCACAACACACCATCTATTTCCGATTTCCTTTTTTGGGTATACACATTGTGAATATGTTTTGAGATTTTTTTTTGTGTGGGGGCATGCAGTGGATTTTCTGGGTAGGCCCATTCCTTGGAGCAGCAGGAGCAGCAGCTTATCATCAGTACATTCTGAGAGCAGGGGCCATCAAGGCCCTGGGATCCTTCCGCAGCAACCCCCATGTTTAGAGCTTCTTCTCTTGTAAGAGGCCTTTGTAATAAAGAATATTGCTACTGATTCTGTTGAGAAGTCCAGGGTGATGATGAGGAGCTCGTTTTTGCCATGAAATAGCTCTCAGAAACCAACTTTGTAGTCAGAGTGGCAGCAGCTGCAACAGAATGTGTAGAAAGATGAGTTATTTTATTAGTGAGAGTTTTCTTGACATGTTACATAGTGATATGGAGTTTTTTCTTTTTTTGTTTTTTAGTGGAGGTGGGAGGGATGTTCATATTTTTCTTTTGCCTCCCATGGGGAGGAGTGTATCCTGATTTCTGTCACAGATTTTCTTCTGTACTTGTCAAGTCAGCAGTATAAAACATTTTTTACATCCTGCTTTTTTAGGAAAATGAGTGCCGAAATTATTGTTCTGGTGTGGTGTGTTTGGTTTCTCGATTTTGGGAACAAACAAAAACAAAATCCGAGCTGCAGCTATAATCGTGTTTGAATGTCTCATTATCAATTTGCATTGCAAGTTGTTAGAAAATGAAAAGGCATCTCTTCAACAATATTATTGCTTTTTGCTTGTATTTTTAAATTTATTTACAGTATTTCTTTTTACTAAATTTTCATCTGTTATTTCAATACCATACAGTGTATATGTGGTAAAATTTTCATCGGTTATTTCAATACCATGTGGATAACTGGCCTGTCTCACTGGACATATACAGTACTCGCTTGTTTAATGTTTATATTTCTGGCTGTTATATTTAATTATTTAGCCCGGCTCATTTAATGTTAATATTTTTGGCTATAATATTTTACAAATTTGGAATATGTTATATTTAATTATTTTTGACTATAATGTTTCATTGGAATATGTTATATTTAATTATTTGGCGATAATGTTTCACAAGTTTGAAATATGTTATATTTATTTAATTAGTGTTTTTGAGTATATTTTAAGTTCAAAATACTTTATAATTATGTTAGTTTATATATTTAATTATGTTATGGATAAAAAATTTATTACAGTTTGAAATATTTTATATTTATATTTATTAGGTTAGGTTTTATATTTAATTATGTTAGGTTATGGATAACAAAATATTATAATTAACTGTTAATCGATTGAGAATAGATATGGTTATTTGTGTAATATTTTAATAAGAGTTATCTGATTATTTTTATCTCAAAAAATATAATTGCTTAAATAAAATATAATTAGATAATAAATCAAAACCAAAAACAATTTGTATATTATTAACATTTATTTAACAATCACATTTTGACTCACCACCTTAATTTTAAAATTTTAAATTCTTTTTTATAACCATTACAAAAGAAGTCTTACAAAAAGTTTTGATACATGTGTGAAATAGATGTCTGGCTCAAAGAGCTTCTTATGATTATGTAGAAGTACCAAGATGCACAATTACAAAGACATTTCACTTGTTCCAATAGTGGAACATGGAAGCCACAACTTGCTTCTCAAGAGAATAATTTCTCTCTCCTATGCTAACAAGAGAAGCCAATTCCATTTGCTTGAGCTATGAGGGTCTATATATAAGGAGTGAGATGACTTTTCACCTCCCTTATGACTCTTGGACTCTCCTCATGACTCTTTGGATTCCATGTGACCTTTGGACTTCTTTGTGACTTTTCAACTTCTACATGTCTTTTCATTTTCTTCCCATTTTTCTAATTACAAAATTTGTCCTTTTTACAAAATTGTGACCAAAATGATAAAAATGCAATAAAACATATTTATGTACAAATTTGAGTAATTTATAATTTGGACATTGTACCAAGCATTGCATTCTAATGCTATGTCTTGACCTTTTGTGATAGCTCTCATTCATACTCATTTTGCACTCCAATGCACCTAACAATATTGTTTTCGAGTGCAATTGTATATTGTTCCAGAGCATGGTTAGTGTCATGTCCAACTTGATTGGTTCAACAACATATTGAAAAACAATTTCATTGGTTGCTTCCAAGTCCTCTTGAGTAGCCGCATGTCTTATGATATCCAATACCTCCTTCAACTCTTGCTTGATGACATCTCTATGTTTTACCTCTCCTGGCATACCGCTAAAGGTATCATCTGCATTCGAACTAAAGCTTCTAATTCAACATGAAATTTCATAGAGGCAGATATAATGCTAGTTATGTTGTTATTTAGTTGATCACAAGTTTGCATGAGGATCTTCACTTCAACTCTTTCTAGTTCAGCCTTCATTTTGCCCTTTTTAGGCAACTCTCTAGGTGCATTCAGGTATTTGGCGCCCCATTCTTGAATAAGCCCTATAGCCATGTGGGCTAGCTTTACCATTCTCATATTTTCCTGCACATCCTTTTGGATTTCATGCAAAGGGGCCACTACTTTATGCACTATGATCATTTTATCATATACCTGCTTCATAATGTCTTCCAACTGCTTAAGTTCCTCAAGTACTGCAGACTGCATACCTTCTCTACTGGAACTTGCGGAAGACACTCTCTGAATCTCCATCAAGAGTTGCTTGTTTTGTTTCTTTGCATCAACCAATTCTTTCTTCAACTGTTCATCCTTAAGAGTGAGATAATCAATGTTCTTTTCAATGGCTACTGCAAAGGTTGCACCTATCGAAGTAATTGCTTTTGGATTGGTCTTTGTGTTTGAAACAATTTATATTTCTGTATTGATAGGAGATTGGTCAATCTAGCTCGCTCAGAAAGTACTTCTCCTTTCTTGAATGATTTTGTGCTTGAGTTGATCAAATGTGAAATTGGAGATATCTAAGATTTTGTCTTCTCTTGGAGGCGGGATACCCATTTCACTGAGAGGAAGATGCCCACCTGTTAGAGGAGTTGGAAGCTGAATGTTTAGAGAGGCTACAATTTGCTCAACTTCCTTCGATTAACTCTCCTCTGCTTTCTCATCATCTATCTCTTGGGTAATTAGTTCTTCTTCCAATTTATTCACCAATTATTCTTCTTCCTCGTTCTGCTTCTTCAAAGCTTCCTCATGTTTTTTCAAAGATTCCTCTTCTTTATTTTTTCTTAGTTCTTCTTTTCTTTTCCTCATGGCCTCTTGCTTGAACCTTTTTTGTTCTTCCTTCCGTCTTTCCTCTTCTTCTTGTCTCTTCCTTTTAGCTTCTTCATGCTCCTTCCTCTTCTTTTCCTCTTCAACTACACCTTTAGTATCTTTATCAGCTTTAAAATTTTTACTTCTTTCTTGTGCAACCTCCTACTCCTATTTAATTTTCATTTTAGGATTGTCTTGGATGTCTATCTCCTCCTAGTTTCTTCCCTCTGGCTCATCTAGAACATTTGCTTGGTTTGAAGGACCCGCTTCATCGTTTGTTCCAACTGCTCTTGAGGCATTGTAATGATATTTTTTCTCCTCGTCTTTCCAAAAAACTGAGGCATATTGCCATGTATAGCTTAGCTTGGCACAATGTTGTAAAATGATGCCTCTAGGATGATACTAGTGATATCCCATCTCACCAAACCTAAGGCACTCCAGTTCTACAATTTCTTCCTCTATTTCCTTCAATTTCTTCAACTTGTATGATCCAATACACAATGGGAAGATGGGCCTTGGGGACTTCTTTGACCTCTATAATGATACAGACAATCCTATTGTTGGCTTGTGGGGACCTAACCCAAGTTCAACGTTAGTTAGCCAAACAAATCCCTACACTATTGGCCCTTTCGGCATCAACACGTGGAGCGCGGACTGAAGTCTCACTCGAAGCAGTATGGGGGGATGCTGGAACCAAGTTTCCGCACCCTTGAGATAGTTGTGATGTCGGTTTACTCCAGCTATACCTGCCTACGTGCAGGTTTCTTAGCCCTCTGTTCCACCTTTCAGTACCTTTGCAAAAGGATACAATCGGCTTTTGCGCAGCCCTAACCTGGGGCTAATATGCTTTCGCACCGCTAGGGCAACAAATTGCGATATCTCCCGAACTAGGCTAAGTGTCTTACTTATCTTATTAACCAATCTTAGTTAGATTTGCGTAAACAGATGTCCTTAGTTGTGTTTTCTTAACCAACACATTTACATACATTCGCGCATCATATAATCATTATAAGCGAAATTCATACCCAATATAACAGATGTATAAATAGGAAATAAAGACGAAAAAATCATAGAATCCTCCTCTTTATTAATAATTCCAAACAATTACAGACTCGACTCACCCTACGCACGCAGCTACAGGGGTCCGCGCACTCAGTTGCGGAGTTCTAGGCCTCTGCACACTCAGCTGTAGAGCCTCTACCTATGCTACAACCCAACTTATACTTTTACTTCAGAGCTATCTCTCATACATGTCAATGCGTTTTTAATTTTTCTAACTACTTAGAGCTTAGCTTTATTTATACAATCCCATGGTCCACAGACCATGGGTAGATATTTTACAATCGACATTACATTTCCAAAATAAGGGCGGAAAACCCTATGACTCTTTAACATCTACGCACTCCGCGACCATGAAATGCGGAGTCTTTACATTTGGATTACAAAATTGGAGCAAAATATGGGCTTTTAGCCCCAAAACTGCCCTTAGGGGATCCTGCACCCAATAGGCCCCCAACACAAACATCGTGACTCGCCCTCGAGTCACTCTGCAGGTGCAAATATCTTAGCGCGAAGACCTCCCAGCTCCGTTTGGATCACCGCAACTTCGGCAGCGCATTGAGAGGCCGCCTACTGGACTTCTTCCACTTGCTATTCGGTGACTTCCGTTGAACTGCTGTCCTGAATTTTCTAATAAGTTGCCTGTAGCTGTGTGAGCTTTCCTTCAATGGAGGCTCTGATCATATAAGCCTCGTCTATCCATGGCTGTAGGCGTGCTTTTAAGACCACTTCTTTGTGCTGAGAGGCATCCACCTATTTCTTGAGTGCCTTTGCCTCCTGCATTCGTGCGAGCCTCTGTGTTAGGGAAACTGTCTGCGCAATCCCTTTGACCTCGTCATACTTTTGTTGTAGCTCACGCGCCTCTGTCTCTAGACGCTCTGCATTCGGGTCCTCCTGCAGGGTGGTTAGGACCTCAAATGACTGTTCAAAAAGCTGCATGCAGTCTGCTATTGCACTCTTGACCACTGCGATTGTTGTTGTAACAGTGGTGGTACGTTGTTCCCTGACTTTTGACGGAGTTGAAGGCTGAGCCCTCAACTGCAATTTTGCGATCTAGAGGTTCAACTCTAGTTGAACCCTAACCATCTCTGCTTGAGTGTCGCACACCCCTGTAACTAACTTGCGGACGCGCGCCTCTACCAGTTCTTCTGCTTGAATGTCCAACTCTGGGACCATTCGGCAGGCTTCCCCCACTACCTACATTATTTTCTTTTTTTGCTCCACTACCTCGTTGCGCTACAGGCCCAACTGCTTGATGTTGATGCGCTACGCTCATCACCTGTAGAGTGCGACTCTCCCAAGCTTGAAGTTCTGCAGTGATTCCATCCTGCAAGAGGTAGAGCGTCTCTCGTATGAGCGTGGCCATATTCAATCCTACCCCTTTCAGACTGCTAACCATGGGCCTGTCGGCCTCATTCTTTGTAGTAAGTGCCCCATCTAGTAGCACTATCATGTTGGTCACCCTTATGCGCAACATCTCCTCGGTAGCTGAAGTGCCGATTGCGAGGCTAGTGGACATTGTGCCAGCCTGTGGAGTGTGAACCTGCAACTCCTGCAGTTCTGTTCAGAGAGTAATACCAACTGTTGTTGTGCTTCGAACTATTGGAGGGCCCCCATAGTGACATCCCTCATCGTTTCTCCGATATTGTGTAAATCCCCCTCAATGAGGGTGGTTGGGTCCAAGGATGTCTTTGAAGCCTTGGTTTTCTTTCGTGATGCTACCTTCTCTTGCGGGTGCAGACGCTTGAGTAAGGTGGACTCGTCTGCGGGTTTGCGCCGCCTTTTTCTTTCGGCTCCTCTGTTTCTACCCTAGCCCTGGTCAAAGGTGGCTTATGTCCTTTGCGCGCTTCTTCTCCTGTCTTCTGTTATTCCGCCAATTTCATGGCGTCGTGCGCTGCCTGGGCCTTAGCCTCCACTTCCTCCTTTCTGCGCTTCTCAGCATGCTACGCCATTCGGAGATTTGTTTCCTCCTCCTTACACTACGCGATGGACTTGTCCATTTCCACCGCAGAGCCTACTGGAGCGCGCCACTCCGACGACCAAGACTCAAGGACAACAAAGATCACATCATTAGTCGCCAGATATGGCGAGTTATGCCATGTCTTCACAGGGTCCTTCTGTGCCCTGATGAAAACATGGTGGAAATCCCCTTTGAACTTTGCAAAGCTCTGCAAACTGGCGTATATTGTGGGTGACAATCACGGCTTGCGATTGATCCCCATCCAGATACTCATCTCCATTAAGACCCCAAATATCTTGGTTTCTTTTATGCGCTGCGCGTCTTTGGTCGCCCACAGTGAAGAACACTTCATTGCCTCAGGAAGGTCCAACGCAACTAAAGGGAATTGGCTGTCTTCTGGTAGCTCCCATGCTACCAGTACGATCGACAGTGGGAGCCATTCATAGTGAAATGTTTTTCCCTGCTCTTGTGCCTCGCGAGAATTTGCAAGGAACTCGTCGCAAAGATAATTCACGCAGGTGAACTGGACTCCTTCAGTACATTGGGCCGCTAGTGCAATCACGAGCATGGGCACCTCATCCATATGAAACTTCCGCATCACCTTCCCTGCTAGTATTTGTGTTGCTATCTTGAATGCAGGGTTGTTAATACTGGAGAAGGAATATCCTTGCTTCTTCTTCTCTAACTTGAATTTCTTCTTCACAGCTTCTACGAGGGCCAACTCGCCACCTTTTCCTTATGAAATATTTGCTGGATCCTCCCCTGAGTAAGGCAGCCGTGTAATCCAATGGATGAAGTGGTTTGTGATGGGAATGGGCTCCTCTAGCCACAAACACCCATCATGCACCAAGAAGAGCAGTTGCCTGATGACGAAGACGGTCACTGGGGTGCGGTGGTAATGCGGCACCCAGAGTAGGTTAAGCAACCCGGCTTTCTCTACACCCTTGAGCCAGGTCCGCAGCTCCAATTCAATTGTTCCAGTAGTCACGTCAATCCGTCGGCGCATTAGCTACTCAGTCGCTAGATGTGGGAATTTCTCATGATCTACGAGGTCCCAATCTTCGAATTTCAGTACAGGAACTCGCCCTAAGTGCGGACCCTAAAAAAAAATGTCATCTAGGAGCAGTAGAGTTTGCAAGGAGCTCTTACTCTCATCTATGTCCTTTAGCACCTTGGCTTTGCCCTTGCGTGGAGGAACATATTCCGGTAACGTGGTAATAGGGTTTGCACCCTAGGTTTCGACTTCCATTTCCAAATCCTCCTCATACATCAGGATTTCTTTAGATTCTTCTTTGTCGGCCTCCAGATTAATGGCCTTCCCCTTTTCCTGCAAGGTGAGCTTGGTCCTCTGTGGGTTTCTTGGTGAGACGCGCACCGAGATCATAGCATTCTTATCCTTCTTAGGTCTCAGTGTTCTGGGTGATTTAGGGACCTCAACTATCACTCTGATGCTCTCTGGGGCTTCTACTACTGCAATTTCCTACGCAGCTTCCTCGGGTGTCGACATCATTCTAGTCAGGAGGTCCTGTGTCTCCTTTGGCAATATCTCAAACACTAAACTTGCTCTCAAAGCCTCAAAATTTGAAAGGTCCATACACAACTGATAACACAACAAATAAATTTTTAAAATGCTAAGTGTTTTTCGCTGGACAACCACTTGTAATTTATAGGGATTTTTGAATTCAAATTCAACCGTTCCCCCCACATTCAGCCCATTAATGCTAGATTGGCGGCAGATTTTCAAGAATCTAACCCATAAATTTCGCCTTAAATGCCTACCACCCGCTCCATTTGGCCTCAAACCGACCATCAAATCATGAATAGTGACTTTAACGATCACTTTCTGGCGGACCTGTGCGCTAGCACAACTGTCTTCACGCTATCGCGGACCCTATGACACTTCACTGCTTCGTGCAGTCCTGACATCGCGCAGCTCCCCCACCTGAGCAATGTAGTTTATATTCCTGTGCCTCCTTTTAGCTGCCTGGAGCGCTAAGACTGTGCTACTTTCATATAGTCACATGGTCGAATCGCTGGTGTATGGCTTCAAGCGACTGCCATTCACCTTTCCTAGGAAGGGTTCTCCATTTAACTTGATCAATTGTACCGCGCCTCCATCGATAATCTCCTTAATAACATACGGCCCTAACCAGTGCATCCTAAATTTTCCGGGGAATTTATCAAACTTACTATCATACATCAAAACTAGATCGTTTACCTTGAAGGTGCGTAGCTTAATATGTCGATCATGCCACGCTTTTTCACGCTACTTTTGGATCTGCTGGTGAAATCTAGCCAAAAGTCTCTCTTCTTCGAGCTCATCCAACTGTGCGAGCCTATCTTCTAGGGCTCCGCGATCTGTCATACCCGTGAGCGCTGCTATGCGCAAACTAAGCACAATGTATTCCAGAGGCATCACCGCTTCAACCCCGTATACCAGCCTAAAGGGTGTCTATCCCATCAACTTCTTGCATGTTGTTCGATAATACCATAACATTGCATGTATGCATAGGTCCCATTCACTTTGCTGAGCATTGCGTACCTTGGTCAGTGTGTTTTCAAGCACTTTGTTGAACGCCTCCACTGTTCCGTTAGCCTGTGGGTGATAAGGTGTGATCTTTTGGTGATACACCTGAAATTCCTTCATTAGTGCATTGATCTCCTCATTCAGGAAGTGTGTACCACGATCGCTCATCAAGATCATTGGACATCCAAATCACGTCAGGAACTTCGTGGTAGTCACGCTCGTGCAATCCTTCACCGGCTGTGCTTTTGTCCAACGAGTCAAATACTCTATCACAATGATAATGTACCTCGCACCTGTCTTTCCTTGAGGCTGAATGGGTCCTACAAAATCTATTGCCCACTTTTCGAAAGGTTGCAATGTCATTTGTGGATTCGAAGGCATTTCATCCCTCCACGATGGCCTGCCTGTTCTTTGACATACATCACATGCCTTGCAATATGCTTTTGAATCCCGATGAAGGGTTGGCCATCACAACCTGATGTGTAGAATATTCTATGCGGTTACTCTACTTACATAATGTCCTCCCGCGGTGCCCCCATGAGCGTCCGTGAGGATGCTACTTCGTTCAAATTCAGGTACATACCTTCCCAGTATTTCATCATTCTCCATCTTGTATAGATGCCCAGCAATGACAAAGAAGTCTGCCACACGCACCACTAATTCCTTGTTTTGCTGGACAGAGTATCCTTCCGATGCAGATCCTGTTGTTAGGAAGTGTGTTATATATATTGAAATGTCCATCCGTGACACACACAACAAAGATTTGTGCGTTAGGTAATCCTTCCTCCAAATTAGTAGGTTCCTCCCTTGTTTCGATGCGCGATAGATGGTCTGGTCCCACGTTCAATCATCCAGGCTTCACAACAACTTCAAAATCGTACTCTTGGAACAATAAGAGCCATCTGCAAATTCGCCCCCCCAACACAGGCTTATTGACCAGGTACTTTAGCGTGGAGTGATCTATATACATCTTAAAGTGGCCTCCTAGCAAGTAGTGTCGATACTTTTGGAGTGCATATACCATAGCTAGCCCCTCGCGCTTAGTGGTGGAATAATTCTTCTCCGCTTTGGATAATCTGTGGCTTGCGAATGCGATAGGGTGGTCCAAGCCTTCTCCGCCATCCTGTGTTAGTACTGCCCCCAATGCTATACACGACGCATCAACATGTACATGAAACTCTTTCTTCTAGTTCAGGAAGACTAGAATCAATGCGGTAACCATCTTTTCTTTCAATATATCCAAGCTTTTCTTACAGTGATCATTCCAGCAGAACGTGACATCCTTCTTCAACAATTTTTCCATTGGTGCAATGATCTGGGCATAACCCTTGATAAAATTTTTGTAATATCCCATGTATCCTAGAGTAGCACGTAGCTGTTTCACACTCCTCAGCTCTTCCAAGTTCATAATCATCGCGATCTTCGCGGGGTTTATCGTCAGCCCTTGTCTGCAAACCACATGCACCAATAGGTTTCCAAAAGGAATGCAAAACAAACACTTCTTGAGGTTGAGCGCGATCTGGTATCTTCGACAGGTATCCAGCATCAAGCAGAAGCTCGCTACATGGCACTTAACAACCCAAAATACAGTCTAGCCATCAAAATAGACCTCCAGGAACTTATGAATAAATTCCTTGAATGCCACAACAACCACGCGCGAAAAGATAGCAGGCACATTCTTCAATCCAAACGGCATTACAGTATATTGAAAGCAACCCCACTCAGTTGTGAAGGTTGTCTTGCTCCTATCCTCCAACGCGATTTTGATTTGGTGGTACCCAGAGAACCCATCAGTGAAAGAATATTCTTCCTAACCACCTACATTTTCCAACACTTCATCCATGAATGGAGTTGGGAAAGGATCATGCATACAAGCGTCAGTTAGTTTTCTGAAATCCACGCATATCCTTATCTCATCCTTCTACTTCTTCTCTTGCACCACCATTGGGCTTACCCAATCGGATTCCTCCACAGGCTCAATGATGCCTGCTGCTAGCATTTTGTCTAGCGCTATGACGACCTTCTCCTTGTATTTCGGGTTTAGTCGATAAGGTCTCTGCTTGAATAGCTTCATGTCGGGCTTTAACGTGATCCTCATCACTCCTAGATCTCTGATTATTCCTTTCAAATGCGTAAACTTGGTCAGGAATAAGTCCTGATATTCGTGGAGTAATTCAGCGGCCTTATCCACCATCGTGTCATCCAAGTATTATCCAATGTTTGCGAATTTGGGTTCTACCTCCGTACCAATGTTCACCTAATTAGTTTTCACTGACACGATTATATCAGGGTTCTCAATCTATCGCCCTTGAACCTTGCAGTGGCCTTCTGTTTCTGGAATGTTAACCTTCCGCGGATCTTCGTCCTCCTCTTCAGCAGTTACATTATAACATTCCAACATGTGACTTAGCTGAGTAGCCCATTCACGCTGAATCAGGTCTAAAGGATCCTGCGGTATCCTAATGATGGCTGCTTTCACCTCCTGTGGCGCTTTATCAATACTGTCAAATCCATCTTCAAAACCGAATGTCATCATGAATCCTTCACACAGGATATCCCATTTACTCGTCCCATTGTGGAGCTTTGTTTCTATATACCAATTCATTGGGATAACATCCAGGGTATGACAAAACAGGTGCACCCACTCAGGTTGAGGCTTTTCTCCATAAGCCTGTGTCCATTTGGCTAGATGTGCGTGTGGATCATCCTGCCCATCATACTTGTTTGTCAACCGCATCTTAGGCTTCTCAAATCGTGCTCTCATCATCCTCCTATATTCACGTCAATCATCAAAGCTTCCCTTGTGCGTACCCCACCATCTTGCAGGCGTAGTGCGCAGTACCCAGTCCAAGGCCTGGAAGCGTTGCTTTTCTGGCACCTCCCTTTCAAATGCATCCAAAAAGGTATCTACCTCAGTTAGAACATCATAAGTAGGCAGATTTCTTACCTCAGATGACACACATTGTAGCGACTGAGTCATCATATTGCAATTCAACGTAGTTACTTCATGTAACCGATTCTGCCATCGTTCTATTTCTTCATCAGAATCCGAAGTGCAGGAACTCTCGTGCTCCCATGTAATCCATCCATTCACGGTGGGATTCACCCAGTCTTGGTCTCGCATTGTTATCTTATAGATGCCCTTTAGATCATCATCACTCTCATAGTCGCGGACTGGTTCCATATAGCACGATCCTTTAGCAGGATCCAGGGGTATTATTACGCGCAATGATTTCTTCTCAAAGATCATCTTTCGCTTCTTCAGATTGATTACCCCGTTCCTATCAGTAGCCCAGTCACTTCCCAGGAGTGTAGGGTAGGGATTGCTATCTCCATAATATTTATTACTTCAAAATCTGCCAGTGCACTCACTCCCTCAATATCCACGGTCACTACCTGCAGCCGCCCCATGGGTATGATTTTCTGCTGATTCGCCATCCTTAGCTGAATCGGAGACCATTGCACCGTAGGTTGCCTTATTCGCTCCCAAGTCTGCTTTGGTAGGACATTCGCATTTTACCCTATGTCAAAAATGACCTGATCCATTTCATACTCTCCTGTATGTGCAGTCAGTCTCATCTCCCGTCTCGTCCTTGTTTTATGCTTGCCAATCTTTCGCACTACGCTCGGTTCATCTGGCGCGGTTCTAGTGCATCTATTAATGAGTTTTTGTAGCCCTTTTACAACCTTATTGTCATGCAATAACTTCATATAGGTTTCCACGAAAGTTATGAGCATAGAGGGCTCCATTTCTGGCTCACGCTTACCTTTGCTTCCTGAAGTGGAGGCCTCGGCGAACCTCTTCTTAGCTTCCATGAAGGCTTCCCAAGCGTGCTCCAAATCAAACTTAGCCTCTTTCGTCGGGGCCTTGCGAAACCATGTACTGTCTTCTGGCTATTTCCCCTTGTCATCTCCTATCGCGGTTCCACTCTGGAGCACTATATTTATGTTCAGATCTTCCTCACACGGCTCAGACCTCATCATCTACAGGTTCTAAGTCGAGGGAGGTGGTAACGTATCTTAGCTATCAACGTGAGACAATCTTCTGTTTCATGATCAAACAACGTGCAATACTTGCACGATGAACGCATTGGATTAGTGCAGTCGCGGGTATAGTGTCCCGGTCTTCCGCAATTGTAGCAAATCAATTGTCTTCGACCTCTACTAGGTCGTCCTCCACATCAGCCTCGTCCACGCCCCTGAAATCTTGTCCGTGCCATCCCTGCATTCTGGTCAAGGGGTCGCGTTTCAGCCTGAACCCTATATATGGGAGTTCTATCCATCATCCATTGATAGCTCTTGCAAGTACACTCATCATGTCCTACCGACCTACAAAAGTTGTAGAACAACTGTTGCGGTGCTTGTACATACTTCTGTAATAAGTGGCAATTATTTGTGGCATGTTTTCTTTCTACCTGACAGATAGCACACCATAAAGCAGGCACCGCGCTAGGTCCTGCTTGAGCTTCCGGCCTTAAAGGCGTCAGTCCTCCTCTTGTCAGGTAATTTGTAAGGACTGGGCAGTGGTCTTTGTCATGGCCCTGACTCTTGAATTTCAAACACCATACCTCTTCACGTACCTCTGGCTGAATCGTCTTGTCTTGCTTCAGACTTTGCATCTCAAGGCATAGATTTTTCAGTTGCGCATGGATCTGTTGGACTCCAAGATTAGGATCCTACATCAAAGTCTCATGTAATCTCATGGAAATCTCCAAGGCCTCTGCCTGAGTGGTTATCTTCTGCTACGACAGCGCACTCCTTAAGTGTGGTAGTAGTGAAGCCACAAACCACTGGCAATGCTATCCATCTGTCAAATTCATGTTGGCTTTACGAAGTGTACATTTCAACCTCTGATCCAATTCGCAAGGCGTCTCACCTAGTTGCATCGCAATCTCTTTGAATCCCACAATCGATTGCGCTTCAGACTTAGGCCTGCTAAATTCCCTATTTAGTGTTGCTTGGATGTCCGATACTCTAGAATTCGGGTTATTGTTGGAGTACTTACTATACCAGGTCAGTGCGCGATCCTGCAAAGTGCTAACCAGTGTTGCTTTCTTTATATGGTCATCTGTAACACCTTGAGCTTCCCATACAGCCCTCACAACAAACCAGAATTGGTCTGGTCCTCATTTCCCAAGCCTTTGAACAAAGGAAACTTCACTGTGTTTGCCATACTAAATCACGGTGGAGGTGGAGGTGGTACGGGTGAAGTTGGAGGTGCTGGTTGTGAAGTCAGTGGTGGTGAGGGCAGAGGTGGTATTTGCGAGAATTCTTGTTTTATCAATTGAATAGCACTTCGCGGAGAGAGCTTCGCGATCCCTTCCTTATCCCCTCGTGGAGATGAAATTAAGGGGCTATGCTCTGGGCCCTTGTTTCCTTCATTTCTGTAAAATCTTCCACTTCGCGAGTCCCGAACATCAAGGTAGCTACATAACCTGTTTTCGCACAACAACATTTTAATCCAAGTATTCAAAGATTTTACGTACTTACCTCGCAGTCCTTTGAAAAATCGTCGCTCTGCCTCGCTATAGCTGAGTGAGGTGTCAACCGCAAATTCAGTCACCAATCCTCCTATGATGCGATCAAGCCAATGATCGACAATGCAGGCGATCTTATCCTCTGATGCTTCCAACCTTCGCACTAGCTCTGAGGTCCAAACAATGGGATCGTCAAGTTTCCACCTTCCTTGGCTATCTGCTAGTTTCACGATCCACTCGTATAGCTCAATAAGAAAGGAGGCGAAAAAGATTTCATGGATATCCGTATACAGGTATCGGTCCAACCACTATTCTTTTGACAGTCGCGGGTTTCTATTTTCTTATGCCGCGAACTTGTGAATCCTTCTGTCCAACTAGCCTTCGATTTCTTTCTTAGTTGGATTCCAGTGATAGGACCCAAAATCAAACCCATTACTCCATGAGGCATTTTCATTGCTATGCCAAGAGGTCAAATGATATTGATTTGAGGGTTAAAGGAAGAAATTTTGTGTTTGATTGTGAATTGAAGGGCCACGCGGCGTATTGGAGGAGGTCGCAACGCACATAGGCCGCGTGGCGCATTGGGCGAAATTCCGCAATGTTAAATTACACTGTCGCGGCGCATCCAGGAGGCGCGGCGCACTGGGTTTGTGCGCGACGCACAGAGCCGACAGGCCAGTTTTTTATCCCGGCAGTCATCAAAACTCAAATAGCGCCATGTCTTTTGCTCCAAGTAAGTCTGAGCCTTCTTGCTATTGAATTTAACTTGTGTTGGGTGTTGCTTGGAGGGAGAATTCAAAGGTTTGAAGTGTGAAAATATAAACCCTACTTTTATATCAAAATCTGCTCCTTTGGGTTTTGTGATTGGTGTTTTCAAATGATGATTTTGGTGCCAAGTCTCCTCTACCACTTGTGATCCCTTCCCTTTCATAATCCTATCATTATTAAACTCCCAAAACACTCATACCCTGCTTCCCATTTTCCCTATACTAAACTCCTATCATTCTCCCTCTCTCGTATCATTCACAAAATCCCTAAATCCCCACTCCCTAAACACAGTCAAGTGACTGTTTGCTCATTTTAAAGGTTTCACTTGACAATTTTCATCATCCGCTTTTCCCACTGTCTCATATTCCCCACAGTCCCATTTCCCTTTGGCACATTCGGCATTGAAAAACACATCATCTATTTTCCTTTGTCAAACCAATCAAACAAGCACCATGACAGAGACAGATTTATCATATGAGCAAGAATATGAGCAAGACAGTGACTCAACCACTAAGCTTAATGTGCCGAGAAGGCCTCGAAAAGGTGGCAGACATGTCAGAGAAGAGCCTACTTCCTTAACTCAATTGCAGGCCTGCCTACTTGCAATGACATGCTTTCAGCAAATGTCATGCTTTTAGTATTGTGAGATGATTGCTCAGATCTAGCATCATCAGGGGTTAGTTCGGTTGTTTGTTTTACATTTGCATGATAGTCATGTTACTCTTGCTGGAGTAAACTTTACCTTGACACCAGAAACCATCTCTCATGCCATCGGGATACCGAATATAGGGGAAGAGTGGAACAAGAGGCATTAGTTGGATAGATTATATTATGAACCTTACATTAGGCCTAGCTATTTGAGATAGCTCAGGAGAGTATTCCCATTTTAGTTTCTGAAGGAATCTTATGTGCCATTGATGAGACTCATTATCAGATACTTCAGTTGTGAAGGTCGCTTCTCACGCCTCTATGCATACCATATCAGGTTATTGATGCATTTCACAAGAGTGAGGTTCATGAAAATTCCATATTTCATGTGCCAAAACATCAAGAGGATGATCACTCTTGTGCAGAAGAAGACTCCGGAACAACAGTACAACAACATTTATCACTATGCGCTCATCAAGATCATTGTTGTGCATCAGCTTGGTTTGCAGGGTATCACATGGGAAGATTTCATTTCCCATGAGTTTTTCATAGCTTCAGTAGTTCATCAGGAGGTTTTCCATCATATCGGTGAACCTTCATATCAACATGGAGGCCAGGAGGCATAGACTACTAGTGTGCTGGTATATGTCACCTATCAGAGAGGCACGAGAGGATTGTTTGCAGCAACAAAGCGAGTGTTATCTCCACTTGGGGTGGAAGGGGCCTTGATTCCTCCATCAGCACCACAGGTAGACAAAGGAAAGAGGCCAATGCAAGATGAGGGGCCTTCAGGTGAACGAGAGACTGACTTCATTCTCATTCATGATGATGATACAGATATGGGCCCGAAAAGTGCCAATCTTAGAGAGATCATCCAAGAGCAGCAAACAGAGATCAAAGCCTTATCCCTTGACTTACAGAGGGCTAAGTGGACTATGAAATACTTGGAGCATAGGAACAAATAGCTTGAATATCAACAAGCAATCATGGAGTTAGAAAACATCCACGAGAATCGCCAAGCTGCACAAAGGAGGAGGATTGAGCTCACTTCATTGGAGCAAGAGATTAATGAGGATCGGGAGTCTTGGCTCGAAAGAATCAAAATCCACTTGGAGAGACTGCTGGATAAGGCCGATAGAGATAAAGCATTGTTGAGACACATGGTTTTCCATTACAGGGCACAACATATGAGTTCCAAGGCACGAATAAGGAATCTAAAGGCAAAATTGAAGAAGGCGACAAAGAAGAAAAAGAGGCAAAAGGAGCATGATCGACTCCAAATTTTGGCCGAAGCTTCTTTGGCTGAGCATGGTACTTGATTGGGGACCTACAGCCCAAATTTCAAGAAATTTGGAGAAAATTTTGTCAATTTTGAATTTTTTGGCTTTAAAAGAGGTTTTTCTGCCCAACGCGTAGCACCACTTGGCACGTGCTTATAATTGGGAGATCTCCAGGAGGAAAAATTTATATTTTTGTATTTTTCATCAAAATTTATGTATTCTCATGGATTACCTAAGGATTTCATCAAGTTCTAGGTTGCCTAAAGGGTCAAAATGCCCTAAAAATGACCTCACTGCCCCTATTTTGACACACAGGAAGCAGTGTTGAGAGATTGAGGTTTTGGAGGGGAAAATGACATCCAAATTCAGAAATTCCACTTGGGTTGGAAATTACACAGGCAGGGATTTCTAACAAGCACACTTGGGCTCAATTTGGACTTCAGGAAGTGCCTCAAAATCAGCTCCAAAGTGGTGCGACGTATACAGATTTTGGCGCGGCGCATAGAGAATTTTGGCCTGTTTTTCACTCAGCAGCTCAGAATTTCGCCCAGTTTTAATTTTGATGTAATTATTGATCTATCTTGATGTAACTTGATGAATATGATTTAATTTTGGCACATATTTACTTGTTCTAGAGGATTCATTCACTAAAAGGTGAAAATTAAATGAATGAATCAGTTTCCTAGCATATAGGGGTAAGTTGTTTGACTACCTAGATTTCAGTTCCTTATTTAGAATTAGTTCAAATAGACCCTAGAATGATGAGCTCGATCCCTAGAGGCAAGGGAATGGGTTGGGCTAGTCTATATCATGTAATTTCTAAGTCATTTTCAGGGTTGGATACTTGGGATTGCTTGGCACTTCATTGTACATTTCATTTTTGCAATTTTGGCAAAGGAAAGACCAGGTTTTGCAGCACTTGTTGGGATCCATGTCGCTCTATTTTTTGATGGTGTGTTTCTCTATGTACTTGTAAGTTCACTGATGTTTATGTGTATCATTTTCCCTTCTCTTGTCTTCTGAAATTAAACAAATGAGTGATGAAGGTAGAATTCATTGGACTGTTATGCTCTGCCTGGATATTTTGTTTAATTCTTCATGTTTTAATCTGTTTGAGGACTCTTGAGACCCTCTTGCCCTCCTTAGCTTCTCACTAGTCTGATCCATCCATTCGTTCGATCCAAAGCATCAAAATGATTGCCTTTCTTGCCCCAATCAGAACTCTGCAAAAACTAGGCCTCATCCTCGGACCCAAAATTTGCCTGTCCCCTTTTCCAACAAAACCCCCAAAAACTCAAATCAAAACTTTTCACTTCATACCTAGCCTAAGATCAATTGTTAAATCAGTCATCTCAAGCCCCCGATTATCTTTCGCTGAGATTGACCCGGAGAACTGAGCGTGGTTTGATGTGGACCTAGAACCTTGCCTTTTCAACCTGAGGCAAATCTAGGCTCTAACAAGGCCATCCCAAAAACATTCCTTCTTAACCCTGTGGTAAGTTTTTAAAAATCCTGAGTTCCCTTGTTGGAGAGGTAAATCCCCTTTGCGGACAGAGGCAATCCCACTAGACCAAAATGGGTCTAGCAACAATCAATTAACGCTACCATGCAAGTTCCTAGTTGCAAATTGAAAGTGGATTATGAGAACAAACCTGGAGTCCAACGCTAGTGTCGTAGATGAGTTGATACTCTCGTTCCCTTGATCCGGCAGGTCACGATCCTCACGATCTCCGCGAATGGATACCTGCACATGCAAAGAACGAAGCGAATACAAGCATAAAATCCACTAAATACAACTATATATCGGTCAGAAAAGACATACATCAAACATTATCATAATGAACAATAAGATCGGAACCATAACGATAGTCATTTATTAATGAATAATCAACAGAGAAAAATACAACCAAAGTTCTGACGTTGAATCTCTCCTCTGGTTGGGTGAGCAGCTACATATGTCTTGCAATAGACCTTTCTCTCTCTTTGATTATGAATACACAGCTCAGACTTCTGGCAGCATAACCTCCCTATGCTCCAAGACTCTTACTATCACTCAAGACAAGCGTTATCACTACTAGCACTATCACCACTACTAAAAAACTAGCTTGTCAAATGCATGAGGACAGACTTTTATAGATGGAGAAGGGGAGGAAGATACAATGCATCAAGACACCCATTATGGATTGGCGTTATCTCCAAAAAGCCGCTGTGGATAGATGTAAGGGATAGATGATGAATCTCGACATCTAGAAGATTAGATTTATCCTCAAAAGAATTCATGACTTGAAGGGAAAAAACATCCGAGCGCGCGTTTGTTAAAAATCTTTTCCAAACTCGGTTGGCGCGGGTGTTACTCTAAGACAGAGCGCCAATGGGCGCGCCTTCTTTTGAGGATCTCCCTCATTGGCGCGGGTAGTACACTGTGGACCCGCGCTAATGGAAAAAGGGCACTTTTCAGGGATATTTTGCAGGAGGTGTCTTCAGGGCACATGAAGTCCATACTTAGGGGAACATAATGCAAGTGTTTTTAAGTTATGTCACTGCTCACAGGTCCCGGAATGAGTCCTCCAAAGTACGGGAAAGGGGTAACAGGGACGGTGACCAATGGTGACAAATTACTGTGTAACAGATGCCCCCTAAAGCATGAGGCCCGAGAGAGAGAGGGGTGAAATGCTTTACAAGAACACGTGTAGCTGCCGCCGAGAATTTGCATCGAGAGATTCAACTGATAGCTCAAGTACATGATATATGTGGTATGGTCACAGCCATCCATAAGAGAGTACATAATAATATAGATCCATAGTATGGGCGCAGCCATCTGGTTAGGATCAATGAATAGACTCAGGTATGGTCGCAGCCATCCAGTGAATGAGTCATGTAACAAGAAGCACACCTGGATTACAACAGACAAAATCCAGGGTCTTGCGCTCCATCTTGACCTGAACAAAAGTACAAGTTCAAGCATGTGAATATATGAGCTGAATTCGAACATGCGTGAACATCGTCTGATTACCAGTCAATAATGAAAACTGTTAATAGACGCGAGAGGTACCACCAATAATGACAATGGCCCTCAAGGTACTATAGGTACAATCTATGGCGTGCGAATTAGTGATCTGGCGTCGAACACCCGTAGAATCATTCGATCGGAGGCCAATGATGAAAACCTCACGTCGAACACGAAGAACCTGCCATTGAGGCATGCAGGCTCCAAGGCACCGGAAGGGGGTCTCTAGATCAGCTTCCTGGATAATGAGCTGAAGTTGACAGGAAGTGACCTTGATCGAAGGTGGGCCATGATGTTTCCCACATCATCGACACGAGACAGAAAGATAATGTTGTGAATCAAGATTATGTGAGCTATCAGAGGGAGGTTGTTTTTCTGTAGAGGTCAACTTCTCTTGAACATATCGGCGGCACGATAGTGGAATTGGCAGTATTTGACATCAATGGATCAGAGGTCATGGTGACGAGGCAATGAGCAGATGAGAGGTCAAACAAGATTATCCAAATCCACGGAGGCAAGTGAAAAATGAGATGAGATATCCCCACCTAGACACGAAAGCAGACAAGTGCCATGTTCAAGAGCGACATACTGCCGACACGACAATAATTATGGTTCCATTTTCCCCCGCCATTTCTGGCGAGTACCCCAATTATTTTTAACAAGCTTGATGGGGATAGCATATGCTTGTGGTGCGTCATTTCGACAGAATCCGATGTCATCAGGTTTTAATGAGTCTGACAAAGGAAGAACTCGGCGTCTTTTCATGTTTAGAGAGTTTGAAAAGACAGCAAAAATGGAAACTCCAAGGGTGTCCTTTTTCGTAAAGTTGTGTCTCTCGAGCCCGAAAAAGTATAAAACAATGCTCGAAAGAACCGCCCGACCATTACGATCGAGGAGTACTTTTCATAAATAGTGATTTTGACCTGAAAAAGTAAAAAAGCGATCAAAACCACGTCGTTTCGTACCCATTAACGAGTCTGAAATGACAAAAACCCGGTAATCTTTTTATGTTTTAACGGTCAACAAAAAGAACTTAAAACGACCGCCTCTTATTAACGTTTAACGAGTCAAGAGGAGTAACTCGACAATCTTTTCGTCTTTAAACGGTCAGAAAAGAGCTGAAAGCGGACCTCAAAGTAACCTTTTCACATGTTTTACCGAGCTTGAAAAAGTAGAAAAAAGGAGCTCATTTCGTCGCTTGAATTGCACCAACACCTGTCATCATACCAAAAACAGCGTAAAACCCATTTTGATATAAATATATTCAAAAATACCCAAAAAATAATATTTTTAATGCTTTTTAGGTCAAAAAATGCTATAAAATAGCGAAATGGTAAAAAACAAATTTACTTTTTACTTTTCACCTTGTGAGTTTACCATTGGAGGGTTTTGGGTGCAAACTTCAACCGTCGATTGTGATCAATCCAGGAAATCAATCGAGCCGTCGTCTGGAGCAAGTAAGAGGTCTTGTCCTTAGCTTCATTTTCGTTCCATTTTTTCAGTTTTCCATCCACAGACGGATCCCCTGCAAGGGGATTTGCAAAATTTAGGGTTGTGCCATTGGCGCGGGTTTCCCACTCGGGACCGCGCTAATGGGATTATTTTCCAAAAGGGGGCGCGCCATTGGCGCGACTGTTTTGAAAACAGTCGCGCCACCCGCGCGACCTAATTTTCCCGTGGATTTTACCGTTAATTTCGCAAATTTCCTTGAATTATGGTTTCACCAGTGATCTAATGATGGTATTTTCGACTTTATGGTTGCAGGGATTCGTCAAAATGGTTGTAGAATGGAGAGAAAGAGAGCATGATGCTATAGATGCTCTGGCACTAGAGGATGAAGCCTGCATGGATGCCTTGAGGGATTGCGGCTTAAAGAAGTTTTTCCTCACCTCCTATTTGCGTGCACAACCGGAGCTACTACGATTTATCGTGGATGCTTGGGACATAGAGGATCAGGTATTCCGCTTGCGAGATCAGACATTGGAGCTGGATGTTTCCGATGTCTATTTTATCACTGGGTTATCGCGGAGAGGTGCATGACCCATTTTGACTGGAAGTAGGCCTTCCGGAGAAAATATGGGGGAGGTGATGGACCGGGTTTGTCCGGGGGCATAGTTTGGATAGAACAGTGCCAAGGTAGATATCGTCACAGTTCCAGACCTAGTGCTACGGGTGATACTATTCACTATTACACGGACGGCGGGGGTACAGGTGCCCCATGAGGCCAGCAAGAATCATTTACTGCTGGCAACCGAGTGTCTCAACCCTACTCTGTTTGACTGGGCCACAACTGTGACCCTTAACATCAAGAGACAGCTTACGAAGTGTAAGCGTGGGGGAAACAAACAGTTCGGGTACGGATCCATTGTGGTATCCTTCTTCTTGGAGCGACTGTCGATTTTCCGGATTCAGGGAGGTATAGTGGCAGATCCAGTGCCACGGGAACCGAGGATGACTCAATGGGCAGCACTCATGCCCAGAGGAGGAGGGGGCCAGCAGATGGCCTGGAGGCCCGAGTTCTTCATATGGCATCGTCACCAGATGATCGTTATAGAGGATTGGCCCTATGCGAGCACCGATTTTACTGGAGACCCAGATCTCCCATTGCCTGCGGGAGAAGACTGGGATGAGGAGCTTGGTAAGAACTCTTTGTGTTTTTGATGTTTTTGATGTATTTAATAAATTTTCTTTTTTTTTTTGTAATACATGCATGTCTCTGACAACAGCTATATATATGTATGCAGATGTTGGTGCAGAGCGACCAGTTGGTCTGTCTCACATAGCACAGAGGGTACAACCCGCAGCTGACCCTCAGGTAGAGGGTGGTGTGGGTGAAGAGCTACAGAACCTTGAGGGACTCACTCGAGGGATTCCAGACTATGCCAGATTGGCGGATGTGCCCTTCGCGTACCAGAGGCACACAGTGGGAGTACCGACTCGCGTCCACCGTCTGCTGAGACGTTTGGTGCGAGCGGTGACATGCTATCATGAGCATCACCGTGATTAGACGCCTATGTTTCATTTTTGCATATTTTTGAGAGACACATTGTCTCCGGTCATATGAGATGAACATGTATTATTTTTTGGACTATGTAATGCGCACGGCGCAAACATTATGACACACACGTATATATATACATATGCCTATGGTTTATTATTGTGCTTTCATGTGCTTGCTTGTATAATGTTTTGATTACAAATTACGCAAATGTCTATCTAATACATGATTAGAAAATGCATAAGATAATGTGTTTAATTGTCGTGGAATATGCTGATATGTGATAAAATCAAAGTTCCTTTCTAACAATCTCACATGTAAATACAACCTTAGAATGCGATGGTCTCTGACGTAATATTGCCCGTTGAGCTGGTGGACGACAAGTTGAGAGTCCAGGTTCACTACCAATGCACGAATGCCGAGATTAATTGCTTCAACAAGTAGCTCGATTACAACACAATATTCGGCGACATTGTTAGTGGTACGACCCAAACACACACCTTGAAAATCTATCAGCTCGCCATGAGGATCATAGATCACCCACGCCGCAGAGGACAAGTTACGAGTACTGCGGCAGGCACCATCAACGAAACCAACATAAGGTGCATCAGACATCTGCACAAGAAGTGAAAGACACAATAAGTGGCAGTTACACCTTTAAAACTGACACACATACACACAACACACTTGCTAGAGTACATGTATGTACAAAATAAAGTGTACAAGCATCATGCATAGTACTTTTTCAAGTACAGCCCGTTTCGGGGCTTCCCGAGAGGGTTCCCTTCATAATCAATTAGCTCGTAGGCCCCTTTTTGCAAAACTTTCTTGACAATGTAAGGGCCTAGCCACATAGGCTCGAGCTTTCCTACTCCCAGCTTATCATTTGCCTGATCGTATAGCAGGACTAAATCTCCCTCAACAAAAGAACGTGGATGTACAGTCTGATCGAAGTGAGTCTTGACTCGCTTCTTTTGTGTTTCGATGGCCAAAGAGGCCAGGCGACGGGTCTCATCTAGCCGTTCCAGGTAAAGAAGGCGTTCTTCTAATGGAGTAGTGTTGGGAAGTAGTTCGACAACCAATTTTAATGAAGGGATTTCGCACTCGATTGGAAGGGTAGCCTCTAGTCCATAAACTAGTTGAAATGGAGTGAAACCAGTGGCGTCCTTCACGGAGGTTCGGTAGGCCCACAAGGCAGGGAACAACATCAAATGCCAGTTAGACTTATGCATGCCAACGGTACGTTGAAGCATTGTAACCAAAATCTTATTGATAGCTTCAACTTGGCCATTGGACTGAAGGTAGTATGGAGTCGAACTATCATGCTGTAAGCCTAGCTGGGTTGTTAGTTCCGACATCATATGATTACGGAAATGCTTCCCGTGATCAGTGACGATGGCTTGAGGGATGCCGAATCGCAAGATAACATGGTTGAATAAAAATTGCGCCGCTGTGTGACCGTCTTCAGTTAATGTAGGCATCGCCTCGGCCCATTTAGTAAAGTAATCGACGGCAACGATAATAAACCCATGCCCCCCGGCCGAGCGAGGGTTACAGGTCGTATAATCAATGCCCCATTTTGCAAAAGGGCTGACGGTGACAACAGGGTGCAATGGAGCGGGAGGCGCTCGCATCTTCTGCTGGTATATCTGGCACTCATGACAAGAACGGACGGCAAGAATGCAATCCTTAAAGATAGAGGGCCAAAAGTAGCCGATGGAGTCTGAGCTAAGTCCTCAATGATATTGTAGTGCTGTGCAGCACGGGCGTTTGGGTTGTAAGAAGATTTCCGGAGTACTCCTTTTGGAGGGGGTCGAATAGGCGTCTCAGTACTAGGTCTCTCGATGTGGAGCGGGCCTGAACTGAATGGAGGAGCACTGGAGGGGACCTCAGGCTCTTTCCCGACAGATGATGGATAATCTTTTGTTCGAGTACTGATATTGACAGGTATCGTTCCAGCCATAAACACTTGAGAACCGAAGGAAGAGGGAGGTTGAGAGGGGTCAGCCACCATTTGAGTTTGTTGTGAGGGAAAGGGTTCTTTGAGCACCGCAGGAATCCCGGGAGCGCCTTTCAACAAACGACTAACTTTGGACCGCCTAGGGCAGTCTTTGGTATAGTGATCTTCATCACAGATAAGACAAGGATACTTGGGTTTGCGCTTGGCACCTTCCTCGGGCGGAGGTTTAGGGGAGTCCTGTTTAGGTTGATCTGGCTTATTCTTCGCTTTCCCTTTCTTTTTTCCTTTCGAGGCTTTGTCTGCCGTGGTGGACTGGACGACATTGACCTCGGAAGTAATATTCGAAGCGGGTGTTACCTGAGAAGTGGGTTCATTCGAAGCACTTGATTTTTGCTTCCCAGGGTTCGCGGAATTTTTCTTCGAGGACGAATTAACAGAACCAATAATACCGTCAACAGTTGGTGTTGGCAGGGCTTTGGATGTTCCTGGTCTTGGGGCGTCAGGCAGATAATCATACAATGTACCTGACTGAGAATAAACCAAGTCAAGGTACTGAGTGCGCGCGATAGCTTGCTCTTCAGTGACACACGCCCCCATGGCAATGTCCTGAGCTATTGGAGGAACGAACGAAGTCGTAAACCAATCGGTAAGAAGTTGGTCGGGAATCCAAAATTTGATCATACGTCTATGCCGTCTCCATTCATGGATATGATCAGAGATATGCGTGGCCGTTGTCTGTCTTAAGGATGTTAGGAGGTGTGTACCCGTTTCATATCGAATGGGAAACTGAAAATGAGTGAGAAATGCCATAGCCAACGAGTTGAAATCTTGAAAGGATCCGCGATTGAGCTCAATATACCACTTAGCTGCAGAGCCAGTGAGAGTCCTTTGAAAAAGGTGAAGCCGAATTGAATCATTAAGCCATGAATTGGATGAACACCACAGGTGATAAGTCATGACATGAGCTTGTGGATCTTCATTAGCTTTACCATCGAATTTTGGACAGTCACCGAGGATTTTCGTTGGAACCGGAGGCCAATATGGATTATGGAGAATAGGATCATTGGTCAGTTTGGACACATCCGGTAATTCTAAAGTCTCTAAGAAAGGTAACTGAGGATTGAAGGACATCTGGGGCTGCTGATGGGATGGAACACCAGGGTTCCAACCAACTGGCGGTTGCCCCCAAGTGCTTGGTCCGGACGGATTTGGATTCTGCCCCCCAACGTTCCATGTATTACCAAACGGTCCTGCAGGAGCACCATATGGTTGCGGATAATTCTGAAAAGGACTCGTCTGCAGTTGTTGATAATTTTGATATGGGGAAAACAAAGGTTGCCCTTGAGGTTGCTGGTAACCATACGGTGGCTGGACTCCAAACTGAGTTTGAGAAACAGGCTGAGCTTGATAGATAGACCGGTTGGGATTGAACTCCAACTTGCATTTGAAGACCGGATGGGGTTTGGGGTCCAGCGTGGGGCAAAAAGCTGGGTTGAGCAGTGCCAGAAGGGTGTCCTGTAGGTTGGGCTATCTGGCCAAAAGGATGACCTTGTTGATATTGAAGTTGGCCTACCTGCCCAGAAGGTTGTACCTGCTGGGAGTGGAGTTGTTGTTGCACAGATGAGGGTTGTCCTGACGGACCAAATGGCCGAGTGGGCTGGGCAGTTGGTTGGCCTAACTGGGTTTGAGGCTGACTGACTTGCCCAGAAGGTTGATTATACTCGACGGTGGGCTGACCAGGTGGTTGAGCAGCTTGTCCAGATATTGGACCATACTGGACATTGGGTTGATTTGGGTTAACAAATGATTGACCAATTTGTCCAGTAGGATAACCTTGCTGGATACCAGGTTGGGCTTGTTGAACAGAAGATTGACCTGAGTTACCAGAAGGTTGAGCATAAGAGGTGAAAAACGGACCACCAGAGGCGAAATGGTTTCCTTGAAAGGATTGTCCTTGTAGGTCTTGATGAGGTGGTCTTTGGGATTGCGCAGACGATGCTTGGCCACCATGATAAGAGGTGGGACCCCAATCAATTGACAGTGGAACTGAAATCTCAACAGTTGGTTGAGACAACAAAGGCCCACCAAGATGTGGTACATACTGATCGTATGGGCCCTCAGGTGGGACGTTTGATGTAGGATCGAAGACTCCGAATAAAGAGGCTGAAGGTTGACTAAAAATAGGAGTCGAAGAAGCCACACATACCGTTGGAGCGGTTGTGATTGAGGTAACAGACGTACTGTGACTTTGTGGAGTAAAAGGTTCCGTGGTGGAAAAAGTGAGTTGTGACCAAATGGAACTCGTGAAGGGAGTTCCAGAAGACATAACATTGCTTATTTCTTTATAGCCTAGAGGTAGTCTCCCAGTAGTAGGAGTGCTACTAACAGGCGTAGATTCTGCTGCGGTGGGAATTTCACCGCTCGTCGCAACGGATTCGTCAGTCGAAGTAGGGGATACGTCCTCCATATCGGAAGAAAATGGTGGGGCTGGAACATGAGGAGAAGTGTATTCCCAAAAAGGGATACCGTCCTCAGAAGGTTCCCAAACAGGGTTCCAATGAAACTCGTAAGTCTCGTCACCTGGAGCACGAGAACTAATCGGTTGTATACTTGGAACAACAGAAAGAGTTTCACTCACAACCGGTATCTCGAAAGACGAAATGGGTAATTCCGCCAGGATGAAACTTCACAAAATCCTAGGGAATCTAACGAGACAAGACCCTACTCAAACTAACGCAAACAAAATCTAACCGGGTAAATGTGTATCGTGGCTGCATAAATTTTAAGACAAAGGAACTGAACTTGACCTTTTCATGTTTTAAGAGTCGAGAAAAGGACAAAAAGGTGACTCTAGTCTCCTTCGAATGTTTAATGAGCACGAAGTGACAAGATGCTCACTGGCACCTTTTCTTTTAAGGAGTCCGAAAAGGATCAAAAGCGACTACTCTGGAGACTCTAGGCAAAGGGCTTACCAAACAATCCGTAAAATTGCTTATACACCTTGGCAATCAGATGAAAACCAAGGACTTCCCGTACGGCAGTCAATCTTCCCGAATGCTGTGTTCAGTGCATTACGGCTTGTAAGGCGGCAGACATGGCTTCCTGTGGAT
Organism: Pinus tabuliformis; assembly: GCA_031772625.1. Classification (NCBI taxonomy): domain Eukaryota; kingdom Viridiplantae; phylum Streptophyta; class Pinopsida; order Pinales; family Pinaceae; genus Pinus; species Pinus tabuliformis. The sequence continues at coordinate 236,524,906 of CM062814.1, read as the reverse complement.
AAAGGATGATAACCTAGTGGGGTCTCCACATATACTCGATGGTACGTGGGAGCACAAATCCGTGCTAGACCACTACCGAGTCACAAAAGGAGGAATCACCCAACCGTAATGTGAAACAATAGTGGCTAGGTTTAACGACGCCGGAACACGTCTCTAGCCTAGACCTCTAGAATGTATGCATTAAGTTCCAATGCGTTGTTAGATTCATTCAGTTCATTTTACAGTTGATCTTCAATTAGGTTTCAGTTTTTAGGTCCTACCGTATGTGATCTCTCAGAATTTCCTAAATGCAAACTATATGCCAAAATATATCATTTCGTTCAATGAATGCTAACTACAGAAGAGTTGAGATTTTCAAACAAACAAAATGATCACCAAACAATCAACAAAGATCCTAATGCAGCTAATAGCAATAAATGAAACTTTTTTTCTTTTCTTTTCTTAAAAAGTGACTAATTGCCAATAACAATGAAGAATGCTAGCTAATGTAATGCAAAAAAGATCATTTGTTTTTTTTTTTAAATGGCATAATGCATTTAAGCAAATTTCGAGAGATGATAACAAAAGTAAACAGACAAATTTCACTCAATGCAAGTAGAACCAAGTCTGAAATACCAAGACAATCTGTCAAGCTCACAAAGACCTCAATGAACTATGTGATGTAAGCCCAAAACGAAGTCAAGTGAAATCCAAACGATCAATAAGTAGATTGCTCGAAGCACACAATAAAAGGTTTTGTCAACCACTAGACAAGTGCAGAAAACAACCAAAGAGTTGACTGGACAATCAAAGAACCAAAACTCCCACGGAAGGCTCGATGTACCAAGCCACTAGATGCTCTAGGGCTGGGATATAAGATCGATGGAAAAAGGCAAACACCCGAAGGATAATGGTAAAAAACCAGTCAACCAGAGTTCTAACACACTCCAGTAGCTGAAAAGGATGTAAAAATACAGAAATCTGAGTTTAAAAAGCTTCCAACAAACAAACTGGTAAAGTTCATAGGACTGGCGCGATTGTCAGCCTGTAACTCGCGCTATTAAGGAATTAGCGCGAGTTGCTTTTGTGCAACCTGCGCCAACTGGCGCGACTGTCAGGTAGAAAAACGCGCTAATAAAGTTTGCTGGCTTAAAAAATAAATCAAGCAGTTCAGGGTCTGGTCGACAGTATTCAGACAGATCAAACAACAAGAAACAACTTTAAAACTAACCCAGAAAGCTCATTTACGCAAGCAAGCAAGAGAAAACCAAAATGCAAGACAAACTCCAAGCTGTTCGGTTCATAAACCAAACCGGAGATTGACTGAAGTGGCGTTGATCTACTTCGCTAATGCAAAGCAATAGCGTTTCGAAGGCTGCCTGGACGTACTTCAGGCTCCGTCCAAGGTTTATGAATCAAACAACAAATAACTTCCCCAGTGGAGTCGCCAAATTTTTGGAGAGTTAAATCCCCTCTGCGGACAGAGGCGATCCCACTAGCCCAAAATGGGTATAGCAACAATCAATTAACGCTACCATGCAAGTTCCTAGTTGCAAATTGAAAGTGGATTATGAGAACCAACCTGGAGTCCAACTCTAGTGTCGTAGATGAGTTGATACTCTCGTTCCCTTGCTCTGGCAGGTCACGATCCTCACGATCTCCGCGAATGGATACCTGCGCATGCAAAGAACGAAGCGAATACAAGCATAAAATCCACTAAATACAACTATATATTGGTCAGAAAAGACATAGATCAAACATTATCATAATGAACAATAAGATCGGAACCATAACGATAGTCGTTTATTAATGAATAATCAATAGAGAAAAATACAACCAAAGTTCTAACGTTGAATCTCTCCTCTGGCTGGGTGAGCAGCTACATATGTCTTGTAATAGACCGTTCTCTCTCTTTGATTATGAATACACAGCTCGGACTTCTGGCAGCATAACCTCCCTATGCTCCAAGACTCTTACTATCACTCAAGACAAGCGTTATCACTACTAGCACTATCACCACTACTCAAAAACTAGCTTGTCAAATGCATGAGGACAGACTTTTATAGATGGAGAAGGGGAGGAAGATACAATGCATCAAGACACCCATTATGGATTGGCGTTATCTCCAAAAAGCCGTTGTGGATAGATGTAAGGGATAGATGATGAATCTCGACATCTAGAAGATTAGCTTTATCCTCAAAAGACTTCATGACTTGAAGGGAAAAAACATCCGGGCGCGCGTTTGTTAAAAATCTTTTCCAGACTCGGTTGGCGCGGGTGTTACTCTAAGACAGAGCACCAATGGGTGCGCCTTCTTTTGAGGATCTCCCTCATTGGCACGGGTAGTACACTGTGGACCCGCGCTAATGGAAAAAGGGTACTTTTCAGGGATATTTTGCAGGAGGTGTCTTCAGGGCACATGAAGTCCATACTTAGGGGAACATAATGCAAGTGTTTTTAAGTTATGTCACTGCTCACAGGTCCCGGAATGAGTCCTCCAAAGTACGGGAAAGGGGTAATAGGGACGGTGACCAATGGTGACAAATTACTGTGTAACAGCCCTCGTAAGGGAGAAGTGTGCAATTCCATAAGAATCTTTTGTTTGAGTTGGAAATTCTTATAGAAGTATAAGCGATCTTTGTACCATAACGAATCATTTTGCCAACTAAATGTATCAGATGTACTGGAATCTTCTTGTAAATTTTGAATAAGTGCCCACACTTCTTCATCATTCTTCCATTCTGGTTGGATAATAGAAATGGCACACAACAATGCTTCCACATCTTCATCCTTTCTTGAGAGTGCATCTGCCACCACATTTTGCTTCCCTTTTTTGTAGATTATTTCAAATTCATAACCCAACATCTTTGTGGCCCACTTTTGTTGTTGTTCAGAGGATAATATTTGTTCTAAAAAGTATTTAAGGCTATCATGATCCATTTTTACCTTGAAGTGTCTTCCCATTAGATAGGGTCACCATTTCTTAAGTGCATGTAGTATTGCCAACATTTCCTTCTCATAAATAGCTTTGTGTAAAAACTTTGCCTTGATTGAATGACTTTCAAAAGTAATGGGTCTTTCATCTTGCATTAAAACAGCACCAATTCCATTTTCTGAAGCATCACATTCCACAATAAAGGTTTTTGTGAAGTCCGGTGTAGCTAAGACCGGTGCTTGGCACATTGCCTCTTTAAGATGTTCGAAGGCTTTTGTTGCTTCTGGAGTCCATGAAAATGCATCTTTCTTCAATAATGATGTTAGAGGTGCTGCTATTCTCCCATAATTCTTAGAAAACTTGCGATAATACCCTATCAACCTAAGAAATCCTCGCAGATGCTTTATGGATGTGGGGATTTTCCATTCCTTAATGGCTTTAATTTTGCTAGGGTCTACCTTAAATCCTTCATGAGATACAATATGACCCAGATATTCCACTTCTTGTACTCCAAAGAAACATTGGGATCTTTTTGCATATAATTGTTTCTCCTCCAATAGTTGTAGCACTCTATCAACATGTTCAACATGATCCTTCCAAGACTTGCTGTAGATTAGTATATCATCAAAAAATACTAACACAAATTTTCTAAGGAAGGGTTTGAAAATGGAATTCATCAAACCTTGAAATGTAGAAGGTGCATTGGTAAGGCCAAAAGGCATGACCAAAAATTCATAATGACCCTCATGAGTTCTAAATGTTGTTTTCAAAATGTCTTCAGTCTTCATTCTGATTTGATGATATCCTGAACGAAGATCCAATCTGGTGAAGTAAATTGATCCATGCAATTCATCAATGACAGGAATGAGAAACTTATCTTTAATAGTGAGTTTGTTGAGCTCCCTATAATATAGACACATGCGCCATGATCCATCCTTCTTGTGCACCAATACTACTGGAGCAGAGAAAGAACTTTGACTAGGTTGAATTATACCAGCCTCTAGCATTTTTGCAACCATACGTTCAATTTCACTCTTTTGGACATAGGGATATCTATACGGCCTGATGTTTGGAGGAACACTTCCTGGAATTAGATGAATAGCATGATCATGATCATGAATAGGTGGGAGACCTTTGAGAGTCTCAAATACCTTGGAATGATTGTCCAAGACTTTTTGGAGATCTGGAGATGATTTCAATGTGGAAATATTTAGCAAACATAATTGTGCAATTACACCTCTTTGTTCCCTTTTTAGAAGCTTTGTCATATCATTAGAGCTGATTATCTTTCCCGGTTTCCCTGCAATACCCCTTAATTCAACTTCCTTTCCTTCCGTAGAAAATTTCATGAAAAGTTCTTGAAAATTAAAAGCTATTGTACCCAAGGATTGTAGCCATTGGACTCCTAGTACAACATCAACACCTCCCATTTGAATGGAAAGCATTGGGCTAGTCAATACATATTCTCCCATGGATAAATTGATATTATGGCACTTTCCAGAGAAATTTATTGTTCCTCCATTTGCAACCATTACTTGACACTCTGGTGCTGGATATAGGAAGCAATTCAATTCTTTTTCTACCTTACAATGAATAAAATTGTGGGTACTTCCTGAATCAATCAACACGATTACCTTTTTCTTCTTGATTTGTCCTTCTATCTTGATGGTTTGAGGAGTGGTAATTCTCACGAATGCATTACAAGATATGTTCAGATTCATTTCTTCTTTATCTAGGCTTTGTTCCTAGAGTATATCCTCTTCTTTTGACCTTTCTTGCTCCTTTTCTTCTTCCTCTTCACAATCTATGTAGAATAATTTATTCTTAGCACACTTATGACCTTTAGTGTATTTGCTATCACAACTGTAACAAAGCCCTTTTGCTATTTTTTCTTCCAATTGTTGTGGTCTCAACCTTATAGGTTGTGGAAGACTAGGTGCAACAACACCTCCATCTTTATAGTTGTGAGTGGTATGCTTCCTGGTTTCCATAATTTTGCTTTCCATCTTTCATGCTAACCTGAATGCCTTCTCTAATGAATCAGGTTCCCAAAGGTGAACATCATGTTGGATATTATCCTTTAAATTCCCTATGAACACATCAATCCTATGCTCCTCTGGAATATTTTTTACCCTTATGTTCAATTTTTGGACTTCTTCAATGTGCTCCATTATTGAACCCTTTTGTTTGAGACTTATCAATTGGCTAAAAAAAGTGTTGCTTTTTGTATCCTCATAATGTGCTATCAATTCTTCCGTAAAAATTGCCCAAGTGATAATTTGTTTACGAGAGCAAAGCCATTGATACCATACAAACTAATTTGGTTCCAAATATAAAGTTGCAATACGTACCTTTTGTGTGTTTTGCACATTATTGAGATCGGAAAATTGCTCCATTTGTAATATCCATGTTGCGGGATCTTTGCCATCAAACTTCCTCGTATAGATTTTTGGAATATGGTGGGTCTTCAATCCAACATTAGAGTCTATGAAATCATGATTAACATTTCTTTTGTTCAGATCATGAGTTTCCTTTACTACCCTCTCACCATTTGTAAGTATTTCTTGTAGAAAATTTGTCAAATCTGTCTTCAAATCTGCCATGTTTGTCTTCAAATCTGTCTTCAAATCTGCCATGTCTCTCTTCAAATCTGTCTTCAAATCTATCTTCAAATCATCCATATTAGCTTCCATGCCCTTTATCTTAGATTCCACGCCATTTATCTTAGCTTCTGTTAGCTTTTGTGAGAGTGACATTTGTTGCACTTGGTCTTGTAATTTTGATATATCATGTAGCATTTCTTCCTCTTTTTCATGAGTCATGCTAGATCTTTTAGGTTGCTTACTAGGTGTTTGCATTTTCTTCCCTTGGGGCTTCAGTTACCGATAATAATTCTCTATTATGCCCTTTGAATTCCTTCAAAATAATTTTTCAAACCAAGCTTAAGCAAAAACTTTAAAAAATCTACACACCTTTTTTCACTTTGTAGGAGCTCGATATTGCCTCTGATGTATCTCTATAATTTCAGATCATCTAGTTCTAAAATTGTGACCTGTAGTAGCCATCTATGTCCTCTTTCCAATTCCACCAGTCTGATCCAAATTGGATTCTCCAAGGAAGAGTTATGCCAAATCTCCCACAATGACCTGATTATAGACTAGTTCAGTAGAGCAAACTTGTATGACATGCCACGTGTCTCTGTTTTGACCTTTGTCTCTAAAAAATATATACAAGAAACTACAGCCCGTCTTATTTCTATAACTTCTTACAAAACTTCAATCCGATGCTCAGAGATAAAGTTATGACGATTTTCCCCAGGTCACTTGTTTGGAATGTAATTCAGGAGTCTACCAAAAGACCGACTTCCTTAGATCATATTTCCGTCAATATAGTGCGCAAAGCTCTGAAATTTGGACCCAAGGTTCAGTGCGATTTTGTCTCAAATGAGTTTTTTTTTTTCGCTTCTGAAATGTTGGCTAGTTGAATTGTTTGTTGATTAAACAATCAAGTACCACATTAATTGTCAACCTGGGAAAGTCTTTTTATTCCAAAGGCTACCGCGTACTGTATGTACTTAATCCTAAAAGCATTAAAAAGCTGTAGTATACGTAATTCTTACGCTAAGCTATCACAGTACAATTAATTAATTAAGATTACAAATCTGAAAAGCAAAATGATGGATACTCTGTTGGCAAAGGATGAGGACCCTATCCTCCAGGTGAGGACGTTCAACACCTGCCCCTGTAACCAGATTGCTAACACACACTGCACTCGAATTCACCGGTGAAATATCCTTGCACAACTTCAAGCAATGAATGAAACATAGTACTTAGCAAAGCGGAAATACTAGAGGTAATGCTACAGAATCCAAACAGAGTACCAGCAGAAAGAAACTATCACACACTTACACACTTGACAGAAAAGTAAATGGGTGAATCTTGTGAGGAAGGTGGGCCCAGTCCCTCTCACAAGATTCCCCAGAACACAAAGGCTAGATTAAGTGCTCAGAACAATCTTCTATTCATCTGCCAAAAGATTCAAGTACAATAAAGTTCAGACTTGCTGATGTCTCTCAAAATCTCACTTACAGATCACACATTAACCCCCTTCTAATGTAGATGTCTCCTCTTTATAGAGGAGACATCTATTACAATAGATTATTACAGTTCATTCAGTTAACCCATTTTATCAAAAATAAGAATTACAGAATGCTGTTACAACAGTATAATAATATATTCTTTCTTGGGTTCTGGCTGTTACACAGCTGATAACCGACTTCGACCGTCTTCTTGGGATCCTCGCATTCCTTTATCGTTTCCCCATGCTGTTCCTGATTTAGGCAATGGTAACTGTGTTCTACCCGCTTTAGACAGCTGCGTGATCATGCCGCGTCAACGTTCTTCAGATAGTTGCCGTTTGTTATTCCCAGCTGTTGCAAAATAGCCTGCTTTAGATGGTTGCTGTTGCTGACTGTAGCAACTGCGTAGTTGCTGCTTCTGGTGTTGCAGCAACTGCGTAGTTGCTGTTTCTAGTGTTGCAGCAACTGCGTAGTTGCTGTTTCTGGTGTTACAACAACTATAAATTATAATTCCTGCAGGCTTAAGACAATTACTTGGCAACTTAGTCAGCTTTTCAAAGATAAATATAAAGATACTCACGAATATGCAATGAACAATTAAACATATAGATATGCGGAAAGTTACTTCGTACCTTGGGGTGATTAAGTCATTATGTAATCAAAGCTTACAACTTATGACTGAAAAGGATAATATTATGGCAAAAATATAAGGTCAAAATTGGTCAATTCTGAGTCCTAACATCCCCCCCAACTGAAGAGATTGCATGTCCCTATGCAATGCCTACTCTGAGTCTGAGTCGGAGTACTGGGATGAACAATGTAGATTACTGAGACAATAGTTATAGGAAGTGGCATCAAACTTCTTCCTGAATCCACAAGCAGTCTGTATTTGCCTCCATGCTGCTGCTTCTTCCCTGTTGGATAATCCAAACTGTCCTTTGTATTGTTCACCAGATAGCCATAAAAGTGGAAATCTAAATCTGTAACCCATCCAATTTTCAGCACAGTGCTGCATGCAATTAACATAATGAGGTACCCTTGAGAGTGCCACCTGCAAATTAGGTGGATTATAAGGGTGATATTCCTGCCTCTCCTTGGGGCAGTTCTCCCAAAACAGTTTGTTTGCCTTGACAGCCAAGGATGCCTTAGTCTTTACATAATGCTGACAGTCTTTCAAGACCATTGCTTGCAGTTGCTTAACATGGTCCTTCATTTCAGGATCACTTACCATTCTCAGGTGTTGTGCAATAAAGGTGGCTGCGCTCTGCGGTTCAACTCTAATCCACATAAGACAATTCTGTTCATTATGTTGAGCTGAAGCAAAGGCGTTCTGCCATGTAAGTTGATTAGCTAAAAAGGAGATAAAGGCTCTCAGCTGTATGTCGCCAACTACAGGTATCATATTCATATTTCTTTCTTCGGACATGGCTTCATTATGGAGATAGAGCTCGCATAACAAATTTTGATCATTTTTAGGTGCCTCTGCAAAGGTTTGCATAAACTGCTCTGATGTAACTACCTGATGAGGTCTACCTTCTTTGACAGCCTTTATCTGCAAAAATGTGAGTCTTTCCCTCAAAAATGTTGCATAATTAAAAGAGGGTTTCCTTGTGGCAAGTAGTCTTTGGAACAACTCAAACATCTGGGTCAATCTGGCTTTTAGTTCCTTGATCTCTTTGTACTGGGCTCTGCACTGCTCAAGTGCTTCCCAGTTCTTGTATGCATGACTAAACCAGATCCCTTTTTGCTGTTGGAATGCCTTGCCTTGTGACTGCTCATATTCTCTCCACCACTCTCCCTTTAATGCTTGAAAACTATCTGTTTCTGTGCATACATCACTAACGGAGGGAAGCTCTGTTTGTGTAAAGGCATCCACAAGGATAACCTGCTCTGTAGGAGTAGGCTGGGATGATCCAACATCTTTTTCTTCATTTCTGGCTAGTGTCTCTTCTTCCTGTTGTACTGATTCATTTTGTTCCATGGTGATTTGGGTGGGCCGGGGTGAGTCTGTGCCTTTTTCCTCATTTCCTTCTTCTTCTTCTTTTTCCTGATTTTCTTCTTCTTCTTCTGCTTCCTTGGCAATTTGAATAGAGCTGGGTGAGTCCAATTTTTCTTCATTTCCTCCTGAAACTATTTCTTTTTCCTCCATAACAGTTTGGGTAGGCCGGGGTGAGTCTATACCTTTTTCCTGATTTTCTTCTATTTCTTCCTCTCGTTCCATGACACTTTGAGTGGGCCGAGATGAGTCTGTGTTTTCTTCTGCATTTCCTGATTCTTGTGTAACTACTTCTTCCATAGCAATTTGGGTAGGCCGGGGTGAATCTGTATTCTCCTCTTTCTCATTCCTTGTTTCTTCCTGCATAGTTTCTGGGGAACTTGCTGGTTCTTGTGTGTCAGCAAGCCCTTCGGTTTGTTCTTGCGCCATCTCTGGAGAACTTACTGGTTCTTGTGTGTCAGTAAGCTCTTCTGTACGGACCTGTGCAGTTTCTGGGGAACTTACTGGTTCTTGTGTGTTAGTAAGCTCTTTAGTTTGGTCTTGTGCAGTTTCTGGGGAACTTACTGGTTCTTGTGTGTCAGTAAGCTCTTCAGTTTGATCTTGCATCTTCTCTGGAGAGCCTGTTGGTTCTTGTGTAACAACAGGTTCTTCTGTCTGCACCTTTTCTGGAGAGCCTGTTGGTTCTTGTGTGTCAACAGGTTCTTTTATTTCAGCAGAGGATTGTGGCGTTTCCGTCTGTGTAACAACGGGCTCTTTTGTTTCATCTACACCAGCAGGGGCTTCCTTCATTGGTTCTGCCACTACCTTATATCCTGCTTGAGCATATATTTCACCACAATTGGTACACACATATTCATTATCCTTACTTTTCTCTGCTGCAGACGCTACTCGTGCTAAAACATGTAGGCTAAATTCATTCTGATATGCTTCCTTAACCCTTATTATTTCCTCCTGATAGTCCTGAATCTGAGATTTCAGAAATTCAATTTCTTCCTGCAGGGCAGGTATGGTAGGCTGGTCTTGAGGAGTAGTAGATTCCAATGGAGGCAGAGGTTGTGTTTCATCATTTTGATCAGTATTCCCCACAGGTGGTTCTTGTGTGTCACCTGGGGTAGTGGATGTTTCTTGTGTTGCAGCCACTTGGTCACTATTACCTTGGGTGTCGGCAGCTGGTTCTTGTGTGTCAGCTGCCTTAAAGTATGATGTCACGAAGCTATGAACACTCTGCATCTCAGCTTCCGAGGGTGAGGGAGAGGAGTTTTGAGGACTGGTGGGAGTGCGGATCCTTATAGTGATGGGCGGTGAACTGGGGGAATTAGGAGATTCAGCTGCTACTGATGACCGAGTTCTTCGCTTTGGTAGAGAAGCAGGGAATTTAGGCGTTTTTCTCTTCAGGCTAGCTTTCTTTAGGATGGGGACAGTAGCCGGGGTAGCAGGTGCCTTAGCTGAAACCCTAGTTCTTCTTCTTTTCGATGGGGTTTTCTTTTCCTGCTGCCTTTTTCGTTTAAGCAGGGTAATAGGGATATTGTCATCGGAGTCATCAGTAGAAATACCAAGTATGGGAATGGAAGGATTGGTTCTTTTGGGAGATGGGGTTGTTCTCGTGGTTATTTCTACTTCCGCTTGTTCATTCTCAGCAACTTGCGGGGGTGTTTGCTGGATTTGTTCAGGAATGTGCTCTGCTTGCTGAGGGTTTTCTAGAGGGATTTGTTCAGGCATGTCCTCTGTTTGCTGAGGAGGTTCTTCATCTTGCTGAGGTGTGTCCTCAGCTTGGTGAAGAATTTCCTCTTCTTGATGAGGAATTTCATGTTCCGGCTGTGGAATTTCTGCCTCCTGATGGGGATTAATGGGGGGTGGAGGGTTATTTAGAGCGAGGGCTCTATTAATCAGCAATTGGGCTAAGTGGTGGTGTTTTAAGGAAAGAAGTGGATGCTTCGCTTTCACAACATAACGTGACATATTTTGGAGACAACCCAATAGATAATATGGCATGTTTATTAACTGACCATTTCTCAAATGATTTAACAGGACGAAATCGTGCTGGTAAATTACCTGGTAGCGGCCTTCGCACGTCAGATATTGCTTGACAAATTCAGCGACTTTCGGCCACGGTTGAGGTAACGACCGAAGTGCTACGCCTCTACCCTTGGGCTCTACCTGCTCGCCTGGTCAGAGAAAATCCTGCTGTGCATTAAGAATCAGGTGCTTTCTGCTGAACCACCGTGTGCCATTAGCTGGTAGCCCGGTAACTTCGGCTATGATTTCCTCCGTGACTGGAACTTGAACTCCCTGGACGACAGAGAATCCTTCTGTTAAATTGCATGCAAATTCAAGGACTTGCTGCTCGTCAAAGTCCGGAAGTCTCCTGAAGTACTCTATCCATCCTGCTTGCAAGAAGATTTGATAAATCTCCGGAAAGAGTTCCAGGACTGCTGTTGTGCTAGGTTCATGTGTAATGAGGGTTCCTCCCATAGCTGTTGTTTCAGTGAATTTCAGAGTTCAGAGCCGAGCTTCCGATTTCAGTTCAGAGTAAAACGTCGCAAATGGTAACATGCCGTGATAGGGTGGCTTTTACATATTACCGGGAGAGTTAAGGGTGGCGGCAGTTGGCGTAGTATGTCATTATGAGAGTTGTTTTGGTAATCCCCCCCCTCCTACGTGTAATTGATATGATTGGAAGTACAATTATTTGATAGTCCTATCAACTTCTCCGCATTATCTATTATTTAATGTCCATACATAATCATGCGTACCTTCGTATTTTACCTTTTTGATTGCTGTGTCAAAAAGTCTTGTCTTGTCTTGTGCTGGATTATAATGATTACCGCGGATCTAAAAGCATGGGAATACCAACGATTTGTAATGATAATGACGGGAAGTGATAGTAGGGTGTTGTAATCATCACAAGAAGTGGTATATTTTATCAAAATTTGTTCCTTGGGGCTGAAGTGGTAAGACTGGCGTTTTCGTACATGAAGGAATTTGCTGGGAAAGATATTCCGTGATCGGGAAGTGATGTTGTAGCACTGGGATTGGTGTTGCAGCACGGAAAATTGCTGATGTGGCAACAGGGAATGATGTGAGACGTTTGTAAAAACGGGAAATGTGCTGGAGCAATAGGAATGGTGTTGCAGCAACAGAGAATGGTGTTGCAGCAACGGGGTGGTGTCAGAGCAATGGAAATGGTGTTGCAGCAACGGGGAATGGTGTTGCAGCAACAGGAGCGGTGTTGCAGCAACGGGGAATGGTGTTGCAGCAACAGGAAATGGTGTTGTAGCAACAGGAAAATGGTGTTGCAGCAACTGGAGTTCCGAGTCCACAAAGTAATTCCCTTGAAACTTTTGTTCTCAGCTACTTCCCAAGCTAAAATCTGCAAAATACTGAAATGTAATATCGCAATCCTTGGCAGGATTTATTAGTTTCTTAAAAAAAGAATATCTAACCTAAAAAATTACATAAATAATAGAAACTCAAGTGCTTTGAGGGACAGCAAGTTCCCCTGGAAAAGAATACTATTTTATTGCGATGCAAGTGGCTTTAAAATCTTCTTTGGAAACCGGCCACTGATATAACCGAAGTCGGTAGCCATTCACTAACAGTGGTGTTCTGCTTCCATCAATTGTTAAAAGTCTAACTGTTCCATTTGGAAAAACAACATCCACTTCATACGACCCTAACCACCTTGTTCTTAGCTTCCCTTGGAAATTCTCGAAACGTGAATCATAAAGTAGAGCCCAGTTACCTTTCTGGAACTGCTTTTGCTTGATGGTTCTGTCATGCCATCTGCTTCTTTGTTGCTGTATCATAGTTGTTTGATGGATGGCATCCAGTCTTTTCTCATCCAATTCCTGAAGCTGCTGCAACCTGGCTGTCTGTGCATCAGTTAAATCAAGGTTAACAGCTAAGGCAGTTCTTAAGGTTTTAATCTCAAACTCTACAGGGAAAATAACATTCTTTCCAAAAACTAATTCATAGGGTGAAAAGCCTGTTGTATTCCTCCAAGTGGTTCTATAGGCCCATAGAGCCTCGGGCAACCTCTGAAACTAGTCCCTTCTATTCTCCTTTATCGTTTTTGTTAAGATGGCTTCTATGACTTTGTTGGTACTTTCCACCTGCCCATTTGCTTGGGGGTGGTACGGTGTAGTCATTTTGTGCTTGATATGATATTTTTGGAGCGTATTTTTGAAGCCATGAGAATTAAAAGGAGGTCCTCCATCAGTGACTAATTCTCTGGGTAGTCCAAATCTAACAAAGATTTCTTCAAATAAGAATGTTAGTACTGCTTCTTCATTAGCTTTAATGAGTGCTTTGGCCTCTACCCATTTAGTCATGTAATCCGTGCATACTAATATATAGACTCTTTGATTAGATGGAGGATTAATGGGACCTACGAAATCTAATGCCCATTTCTCAAAAGGTTCAAGAGTTACCTGGGGATTAAGTGGCATTTCATCCCTATGGTTAGGCTGGCCCATTCTTTGATAGCTGTCGCAAGCCTTCACATATTTTCTGGCATCTTTAAAAGTTATGGCCAATAATAACCCATTCTAAGTACCTTGTGTGCTGTTCTTTTGTCTGCAAAATGTCCTCCACAAGGGCCATCGTGACAAGCTTTTAGTATGTCATAAATCTCGTCTTCCCCAATGCATCTCCGGATTTCTTGATCTATTCCTGTGTGGAACAGACACCCGCTTATCCAGCTGTACCTAGCACTTTGCTAGATGATCTTTCTTCTTTCCCTGTGTGATAGGTGTGATGGTAATTTTCCTGCAACTAGATAATTGGCAATGTTTGCATACCAAGGTGAGTGAGCAGATACTGCAAATAAATACTCATCAGGAAAAGAATCATCTACTGGAGCATTTTCGTCAGTTTTTAAACGAGAAAGGAAATCAGCAACTACATTTTCTTTTCCTGGCCTATCTACAATTGTGATATCAAATTCTTGTAACAGTAATAACCATCTGGTGACTCGGGCATTTGTAACTGATTTATTCATTAAATACTTGATGGCCGAGTGATCAGTATGCACAAAAGTAGTGTAGCCAGTAATATAATGTCGAAATTTATTAATAGCATAAATAACTGCTAGAAATTCCTTCTCAGTGACTGTGTAATTTAGCTTAGCTGGTGTCATGTTCTTGCTAATAAAATAGATGGCATAGGGGAGACTGTTTTCTTCCTGACCCAGGACAGCTCCAATTGCCGTGTCTGAGGCATCAGAGGAGATATGAAAGGGTAATGCCCAATCATGTCCTCTCAAAATGGGGGCTGCGGACAACTGATGTTTAAGTTTATTGAATGCATTTTCACAATCATCAGTCCACTTAAATTCAACATTTTTCATTAACAACACAAATAGAGGAGAAGCTATTTTGGAAAAATCCTTAATGAATCTTCTATAGTATCCGGCATGTCCTAAAAAGCTTCTTACATCAGTTTGTGTTTTGGGGATAGGAAGGTTCTGAATTACCTGTATTTTAGCTGGATCGACTTGAATTCCTAAAAATGAAACAAAGTGACCCAATACAATACCTTGATTCATCATCATATGGCACTTTTCAGTGCTTAAAGCAAGGTGTGCTTCTATACACCGCTTAAGTACTTTTTCAAGATTCTGCAGTGCATCCTCAAAGGTCACTCCATAAGGGGTAAAGTCATCCATAAATATTTCTAATGAATCATTTAACATATCAGAAAAGATCCCTATCACCGCTCTTTGGAATGTTGTTGGAGCGTTACATAGCCCAAATGGAAGTACTCTGTAAGCAAAGGTCCCCCATGGGCTAGTAAATGTGGTCTTGTCCTGGTCCTGGGGTGCAATCTTAATCTGATTATATCCACTAAACCCATCCAAGAATGAAAAGAATTTCTTACCTGCTAAATTATCCAATACCTGATCAATAAATGGTAAAGGGAAATGGTCTTTTTGGGTGGCTTTATTCAATGCTCTGTAATCCACACATACTCTCCATTTCCCATTTTTCTTGGGTACAATTACAAGTGGGGAAACCCACTCACTATTAGATATAGGGTATATAAATCCTGCATTCAAGAGTTTTTTAAGTTCCTCCTTCACAATTTCTCTTAGGTTGGGGTTCATTCTCCGCTGGGGTTGACAGACTGGCCAGGATCCCTCTTTAATATAGATACGGTGAGTGCATAATTCAAGGGAGATCCCTTTCATGTCTATGTAGTCCCATGCAAATGCCTCTTTATTTTCTTGGAGTAACTTTATTAATTTCTGTTTTTCATTATCAGTCAAGTCAGGATTTATATTTAATGTTTTTCCAGGCTCAATTTCAATTGTTGTACTTTTGGAAGGGCTGCCTACTGCTGTCTGAAATAAGTTTTCATCTTTCATGTTCTGCTGGGATTCAGATTCTAAGATTGCAGTGAAGTGATTATATGTTTCAGGGCTGACCGAAGAGGGTTCAGAAATAAAGCTGCTGATTATTTCATCTTCGGTGGAGTCCTTAAAAGTCAAGGCTTGTCCAATAGTCAATATAGGCTGGGTTTCTTCATCCTCATAGTCTACCCATACAGAATTGTCATTATTAATCATGGGTGTAGCATGAGGATAGAGGGTAAGCTATTTAGTTTCCTGCCCGTTAGAGATGGTCATTGATCCTGATCTACAGCTGATGAATGCATCTGCTGTAGCCAGCCAAGGTCTCCCTAGAATCAACGGATGACCCCCCAACTTTGTTTTAGTTTGTAACACCACAAAGTCAACCGGGTAATTCCAGGATTCTACAGAAATTATAAGATCTTCAATGACCCCTCCGGGTTTAATTGTAGAGCGGTCAGCCAACTCTAAGATAGTTGGAGTTTCCCTGATAAAGTTTTTTAACTGGAGCAATTGTGCTGTTTCGAGTGTCATAATATTTATTGCAGCTCCTAAATCTACTAGGACTTTAGAGATAAAGGTTTTTCCAACCTGGACTGTTACTGTAGGGTGACCAGGGTCACCATACTTTACAGGATAATCTTTTTCGGTCATTAAAGCAGTTAATTCTCCCATCACATGCACTGTGAGGGGATCCTTAGCCTTCCTTCCTGGTTTTTTTATACAAATGTCTCTAATAGTTCTAGCATAAATAGGAACATCCCTTAATGCTTGCAATAATGGGATTTTAACATACAAGTTCTGTAGCTCTCCTAAAAGGTTAAAGGTAGGTTGCTCAGGTGTTTTAGTGAGAGCCAATCGTTCAGGGAATGGCGGATCTATTGTTTGATCATTATTATTAGGTGCTGATTCTGCTGTTTCAACATTATTGTTAGCTGGTTTCTCCTTTCTAACTTCTTCTTTGTCAGAGTCAGTAATATCATCTATAATGGGTTCAACAATTCTCCCTAAGCGAAGATGGATATCGTTACATTGCAGGGGAGAGACAGGCTGATTTTGAATGTCAATCACTTACAGGGCTTTATTGTTATTTGGATTGGGGTTAGGTTGTACATGCAGCTGTGGTCTCATTGCCTGGTTATTTGGAGGAGTATTGGATGGTAAGGAAAGAGACTGTTGTTGTTGAGGAAATGGTATCTGTTGGGCTGCCCAATTTGGATTCCATTGATTAAAATACGGTTGCTGGGGAGCCCAAGGATTCCATATAGTAGGATCAGGAAAAGGAAGATTTGGTTGCTACATAAGTGGAAAATTCATTGTATTAAAGGGTGGGTACTGCATTTGGTTCATGGGTGGGTAGTTTGTTTGAAAAGGAGAGTTATTATTCCAACGACTGAATGCTGTGTTAGAGTTCATACCTTGTCTTTGTGGCCATTGCCTCCTCTGTGTCATCAGGTACACTGCTTCCGCCTCTTCTTCAGTTGTCTGCAATGCTGCTTTGATTCCAGGCAGAGAGGGGCATTGCCGGGTTTCATGGTCCTTCTCGCAGATTGTGCAGATAGGTATCTTATCCAGTGGGAATTTCCTGAGTGGGTGTTTTTCTCTGCATTTGGAACAGAAAATAGCTAGAGCAGCTTCTGCTTCCGCCTGTTTCTTCTTAACCTACAAAGCATCAATTTGTGAAGCAAAAGAGCTTAACATCTCAGTTTTAAATTCTTCTAATAAATTACCTATTTCAGCCCTTGTTGCTCCTCCACTTGCTGACTTCTGAACTCTTGAATATACATTATCTATGCTTTTTGATCTGCCTACTGCTCCCCTTGAACATCTCATGCAGAGATTGATAATTTCATCAAAGGGTTCTTTGGAAATGTCCCATTTTCCCAGCATGTTTAACATGTCCAGGCAGTCATCTCGTACTCCTTTCAGCAATATAGTCTTCAGAATATCTTTACTCATATTAGGATGATCAGACCGCTGCAGATTATACTGTAATCTTTCCACAAAATCTTCCAAATTCTCGTCCTCTTTCTGAACCATTTTAAACAATTCTTCCTTCCTTTCTCTCATCCGGCAGTAGTCTTGATACTTAGCCAGAAAGCTTTCTTTCATCTGGTCCCAGGTAGTGATTGCCTGAGCTCCTAGGCTCATAAACCATCTTAACGCATTCCCTTTCAGTGTTGCTGGAAATAGTTTTAGTTTCTGATTAGCGCTCACATAATCATAACTTCTACATAATATGTCGAATTCGAAGAGGAATTCATTCGGGTCTTCAGAGGATAACCCATGAAAGTTGGGTAATGCTGAGAGTGGAATGTTTTTCATGGGGGTTGTTCCTCTCGGGAGCTCTCCAATAGGGAATTCCAGAGTAGAGAGCGAATTTTCCCCTCTTCCTTCTGTTCTGTTATCCTCCATTGGTCTTTTTCCTGAATCACTTGCTTTATCTTCTGTGTCTTCTGTTTCTTCAGGTTCTTCTACCGGTTCCTCGGTGTATTCTGGTACTTCCAGCTTCCTTTCAGGTCCTATTACTTCCTCCGTCTGTCGATCTGTTTGTGAGGAATACTGGATCTGAGGTCTCCGGGAACTTGTCCTCTGTGATGTTTCAGCCTTTGAGATGATTTCGTCAATATAAGTTTTTCTTCCTCCTTTGCCGCCTGTGAAATTAGGTTTCTTGCGTCCTCTCATGCATCTGTTATTCTCGAAAAGAAATCATTAATGCCTTTAGAAATCTCTAGTTGCCTTCCCCGACAACGGCGCCAAAATGTTGGCTAGTTGAATTGTTTATTGATTAAACAATCAAGTACCACATTAATTGTCAACCTGGGAAAGTCTTTTTATTCCAAAGGCTACCGCGTACTGTATGTACTTAATCCTAAAAGCATTAAAAAGCTGTAGTATACGTAATTCTTACGCTAAGCTATCACAATACAATTAATTAATTAAGATTACAAATCTGAAAAGCAAATGATGGATACTCTGTTGGCAGAGGATCAGGACCCTATCCTCCAGGTGAGGACGTTCAGCACCTGCCCCTGTAACCAGATTGCTAACACACACTGCACTCGAATTCACCGGTGAAATATCCTTGCACAACTTCAAGCAATGAATGAAACAGAGTACTTAGCAAAGCGGAAATACCAGAGGTAATGCTACAGAATCCAAACAGAGTACCAGCAGAAAGAAACTATCACACACTTACACACTTGACAGAAAAGTAAATGGGTGAATCTTGTGAGGAAGGTGGGCCCAGTCCCTCTCACAAGATTCCCCAGAACACAAAGGCTAGATTAAGTGCTCAGAAAAATCTTCTATTCATCTGCCAAAAGATTCAAGTACAATAAGGTTCAAACTTGCTGATGTCTCTCAAAATCTCACTTACAGATCACACATTAACCCCCTTCTAATGTAGATGTCTCCTCTTTATAGAGGAGACATCTATTACAATAGATTATTACAGTTCATTCAGTTAACCCATTTTATCAAAAATAAGAATTACAGAACGCTGTTACAACAGTATAATAATATATTCTTTCTTGGGTTCTAGCTGTTACACAACTGATAACCGACTTCGACCGTCTTCTTGGGATCCTCGCATTCCTTTATCATTTCCCCATGCTGTTCCTGATTTAGGCAATGGTAACTGTGTTCTACCCGCTTTAGACAGTTGCGTGATCATGTCGCGTCAGCGTTCTTCAGATAGTTTCCGTTTGTTATTCTCAGCTGTTGCAAAATAGCCTGCTTTAGATGGTTTTTGTTGCTGACTGTAGCAACTGCGTAGTTGCTGCTTCTGGTGTTGTAGCAACTGCGTAGTTGCTGTTTCTGTTGTTGCGGCAACTGCGTAGTTGCTGTTTTTGGTGTTACAGCAACTATAAATTATAATTCCTGTAGGCTTAAGACAATTACTTGGCAACTTAGTCAGCTTTTCAAAGATAAATATAAAGATACTCACGAATATGCAATGAACAATTAAACATATAGATATGCGGAAAGCTACTTCGTACCTTGGGGTGATTAAGTCATTATGTAATCAAAGCTTACAACTTATGACTGAAAAGGATAATATTATGGCAAAAATATAAGGTCAAAATTGGTCAATTATGAGTCCTAACATGAAACATCGCAGAAAAAAAGTTATACCGAAACTGCCACGATGACCTATTTGGAGCAGCAAAACCCTAGAATCCAAAGCTCTGATACCAAATGTTATGAAACCAGCTCACAAAATATTGAAAATATATATCAACGCCTTAGAATTCAGCCTATTCGAGGGGGAAACCTCCTTTACATTACACAAATGAATGATTCTTTGATGATTCAAATGACAAAACTTCCTTTCTATATATAGGAGTCTAAGGAGTCACAATATAACCCAACCAACCTAACAATAATAATATAAAGGCACAAAGATAACAATATATGGATTCTATGGGGCACAGTAATAACAATATTGGGAAAATAGAGGCACACAAATATTAATAAGGGATATAACTACAATAGTAATGGGGTAATCACTAGTATTATAGGGACTTGACACACCCATAGCATTGTGAACACCAGATATATTGTAAAGCGCTGGGTGAAAGAGTCTTTGAAGTTCAGAGTGACACACAATCATGTTTATAAGACAAAGACGCTTAGGAAGGCTTACCATTTCTTGATCATATTTACATGTCGATTATACGATCAAGAGAGCACGTAGACCTTTTCGGAAAATTGGGTGGTTGTGTTGGACCAGTTGGTGAATGATGGAAGGCCATTCAACTGGTTGAATCTATGGGCTCTCCAGTGGAAAATACATGTGACTAACACCTGGAATCCTCCCAAGGATGAGCTAGTAAGTTTCTACATACCTACGTATTTTCTTATGCAATATGTGCCCAACATCAGTTTCCTGGCATGAGTTGGACATGGACACCAAAGGAGACTGTCGTCAACATTAATTGCAAGTTTTTTTTCTGAAAGCATCTACCAATGAGTTATGGTGAGGCTATCTGACCATTTCATCATCCCAGTGTACATGTTGATCTTTGAGTAGGATGCACCTTTCATATCCCAAGAAGTGATGGAGGTGATACTTAACATTGCAGATTGGTATGCATCACCCAATGGCACCTTCATCAGAGTATTTTGCGGAGAGAAGCCTCTGCATGTTCTACCAAGGTATGCCATGGACAAGTTGGTCATGCAAGAGGTCACATGTCACCTCTCCACAGGGTTATCAACAAGACTACACAGGAAGAAGAAGGCACCATGGCCCGCCCTTCCTTTTTGGATCAGATTGTACGAGATTAATAGCTTGAAATATGCAGATGACGAAGCTAAGGAAATAGTGAAGTTCGAATTTAGCACCAAAGACTACAATTCGTATGATCCCCACGCATTGCAGGAAGCAAAAACAACAATAGTAATAAGCAGCAAGCCGGAACAGGACAATGGTAAGAGGAAGATAGCTAAGAACCTAGAGGCAGAGTAAAGCTACAAGTTAAAAGAAGATCATCTCATTGAGAAAGAAACTTTGGCAATGGAGGAAAAGAGGCTACAATACATAAAGAGGGCAGAGCAAAGGAAGAAATAAAAGAAAATGCTAGAGGAAGCAGAAAGGAAGTTGCAGGAAATAGAGAAGAAGTTGAAGGAAGAGCAGGAGCTAAGAAGGAGAGAGAGGGAAGAGAAGAAAAAACATGAAGAAGAAGAAAGGCAAGGTGCGATGACGGAGCAAACTGTGCCCATATAGGTTGAGGAGTTGGAACAACCAAATATTTAAGAAGAGGGTGAGCGGATGTAGGATCGGGATCTTTCTCGGTAGATTGAGCAACTGATTCAAGTGATGGACATGGATTTGGGGCAGGAGCCATAGGACCAAGAAACTAACCTCATGTCGAAAGCACTCAAGGTCACCCCTCAGTCTCCAACACCTCTAGTATCAGAACCAATCCCAAGCAAGCAAGGAGAGGATGTTATTCCTTGATGATGATTTGGTGATGGATGTGTACAATCTATCATTTGATGAGTTGCAAAAGAAGATTGTATAGTCACAGATAAATAATTTCCCAGATGATCACACATAACCTGCATTTCTGAAGGGAAGGGTGATAGTCTCAGATGTTAGAAAGAATCCAGTTGCCATGGCCGATGCCACTTTGTCTTATGCAGGAGCCACAAGCTCAAATGTAAAGTTCCTATTAGCAGAGAATGAACAAATGAAAAATCACTTGCAAGCGGCTAGGCAGAAGGTAGGAAAATCTATAGGTTCCGCAATGGCATAGATGATGAAAGAGATACTTGCTAAAGTATCGACTCTTGAGGCCACCATTTGGAAACTATATGATGAATTTGTCACCGTGCATAAGGTGGTTGTCCATCTATATGGATTTCAATAGCGAAGCAGAAGGATTGCCCAAACTCTCAAGGACACACATGCTGGTATCGTCCATGTGAAGGAATGGACAATGAGGTAAAAGGGAGCCATGCTTCACTTGCCAAAGATGATGAAGTCGCAAGCAGAGCTAGACAAAGCAAAGATCTGGATATTGATCTAGAACTATGAGTAGCTCACCCCATTCATCAACATCATACATGCTTCATATGCATGATTGCACAAGAGTTTGGATGTCATGGTGAGAACGCACAAGATCTCGTCAATCGGTTCCCTTACTGAAGCTAAGCATAAGAACCAAGTCCGAATAGAGATAGACATGTACATAGAGCAACTAAGGCAAGAGGCCACCATCGCTGACTTCGAGTTGAGCACACAAAACATGCAGAAGTACATTGGTGGTCCTGTCATGGTCAATACCATGATGCACATGCTTCAGGATGAGTTGGAAAAAGGTTCCAAGACCATATACCCAGAAGCTATGGAGGCAAGAGTCTACCATCAGAAAGACAACAACAAATAGTTTGGGAACATCATAGCACAATACCAAGATTGGTATCAATACTTCACTAAGACGCATCAAGTGGAGGTCGTCGAGTTGGTCTTTCCCCAAAATTCTGAGTCATAGTGTTTTGTCTTGTTAGGCTGTCTCTAGCCTATTTTGTCTCACATGGGTATATGTGGAAAATGTATATTATTTGTAAATATGTTGTAAGTGAAATTCCAAGTGTCATTAGTGGAATGTGAACAATCACTATGTAATGTAATGAGTTATTTGTAAATAAGTTGAAGAGTCATGAGGGTAGTCAAAGAGTCACAAAGGGGAATGTCAAGGGTCACCCCACCCTTTGTTATAAATAAAACCTCATAACTCATAGAACATGATTTTGGGAGCTAAGATTTTGGCTAGGTTTACGCTTAGAGAAGGCTTAGGAGTATTGTGACAAGCATTGGCTTCTCCACAACATAGAGTGAGTATACTTCTTTAGAGGAGCAGGTTTTCTTGACTGTAATGCTCCATTATTGGGGCTAGTGGTTGTTAATGATGTATGTATGGATGGAACTTTCACTTATAATAATAATAAGTAAGCCAACATGCTTTCATGCATATGTTGTTATTGTAGTTTGACTATTTTGTTTTCTTTAACAATGTATGTTTTCTAACTTATGAATTTTCTTACAAACTAATTTGTATGCAATTGTATGAATCTTGTTGAATGTGTGTTGTTGAATTAACCCGTCACTTTGGTTTGTGAACTATTCCACATTTTAGCTTGTGATGTCATTCTGCTCATATGTTCCTTTCAAGTTGTGTACTATTACAGGATCCTAAGGGGCACACCTCCTTTTTCACTCTCTGTGTTAGAACCCCCACACATCTCACTTGACTTGTTGCAAGGTCACAAACTTGCTTCCGACCAAATTCATTAGACTTATATCTGCATGCTACCGCAGTCAAGGCACTACATTACCACCCACTGCTAGGACTCCAACTCCAAATGGTCAGAGGTCTAGTTGGGAGTTCTTACCAGGGAGATCCCTTGAATGTTGGTGGGTCCAACATTGTCAACACACTCACAATCATAAAGATGGAAGTCTTTCTACTCCTAGCCTACCACAACCTACAAGGTTTACACCACAATAATTGGAGGATAAAAGAGAAAAAGAGAATTATTACAGTTGTGATAACAAATACACTAAAGGTCATAAGTGTGCTGAGAAGAAATTATTCTACATAGATTGTGAAGAGGAGGAAGGAAAGGAACAAGAAATATCAAAAGAGGAGGATATACACCAAGAACCAACCCAAGAAAAAGAAGAAATGAATTTGACCATATCTTGTAATGCATTGGCAGGAATTACCACTCCTCAAATCTCAAGATAGAAGGATATATCAAGAAGAAAAAGGTAATAGTCTTGATTGATTCAGGTAGTACCCATAATTTTATTCATTGTAAGATATCCAAGGACTTGAATTGCTTCCTATACCCAACACCAGAGTGTCAAGTGATGGTTGCAAATGGAGGAACTATAAATTGCTCTGGAAGGTGCCATAATATCAAGCTAACCATGGGGGAATATGTATTGAATAGTCCAATGCTTTCTATTCCAATGGGTGGTGCTGATGTTGTAATAGGAGTCTAATGGTTACAATATTTGGGAGGATAACTTTTAATTTTCAGGAACTTTTATTTAAATTTTTTTGGGAAGGAAAGGAAATTGAGTTAAGGGGTATTGTAGGGAAACCAAGAAATATAATTAGTTCTAATGGCATAACAAAGCTTATGAAAAAATAAAAATAGGGCGTAATTGCACAATTATGCTCACTAGAAGTTCAAACGTCAAAATCATCTATTCCTCCATCTCCAAAATGTCTTGGACAATCATTCCAAGGTATTTGAGACTCCCAAAGGCCTCCTCATCCAGGTGGCTCCAGAGACACACAGGATAAAGAGGGCTTATGAATGCTCAAAAATCGAAGTGTTTGGATTATGCTTGAACTAGGTTCATGTTAAAGATCTTGTTGTCGTGATCATGATGGTGTGAGTGGCTCATTAGTTCGAGTCCGGATGAGGAAGATAGAGGCAGTCAAAGTTGGGTTGACTTTTTGCTGACTGGGCAGGCTTAAGGAGGTCGTAATTTGGACAAAACCCGGTCACCAGATTCCAGCCACCACCCTCACCACCCCACACCCTTACCATACACTAATTGTATGCCCTAAATAGTAATGTAGGGCTGACAGGGATTGAACCTGCCCGACCCATGTGGGCTGACCCCCATTAAGCGGCCCCATGAACGAACCAAACAGTAATGCACCCCAAAAACATTAAACAATGTGCCAGATAATACGGAGGTTATGGGGGCGGGCCACCCAATGTGGACCCGAGCCCCCCTAAAAAAGAAATATATATGCAGTTTCGAAACTGTAAAATGTTAAAATAGGAGGGGCAGGATTTGATCCCCCGACCCCTCCTCAACAACTTCACCATTATTACCACAGTGCCAAACTGACTTATTGTTAAGTCTACCCAGAAAATTTACATAAACCTAGTTTTTTCAGTGCACCTGGGGGCAGATGGAGGAACCAGGAGCGGGCATGGAAAACGAGGCAGAATATTTTGTTAATTAATTTTTAATGTAGGTGGAACCATCACTGAACAAGATTTCCAGGAGGGTGAAATTTTTGTAGTGTCCAAATTGGACAAATTTATGTTGATCTTACACCTCTCGGTGACACGAACCAGATGGCACAGTCAATTTCCTAATCTTAGCAGTCAACTTTCAGAGGACTCGGAGGAGGGAATCTTTGGGGAATCTAGGGGGAATCTAAAAGATTCCTTAAGCCCCAGATTTTCATTTTCTCAGAATTCAGAAATTTCACAGTCGATTTTGCACTATTCGATGCCACAAATCTGATGGTGCTTTTAGATTTTCCATTTTCTCATTCTATTTTTCAACCACTTTTATAAGTGGAATGCAGGTGTCAACATTCATGTGCGAGCAGTCATTTCCATGCGATTCAATGTCGTGAGATTCAACCTGCAATCAGCTTCAGTAGCTTGACATCCTTTTCTTCAGATGGCCTCGGGATGTGAGGTATATGCAGTGTTCATGTACTCCTTTTTGCTACGCATTGTGCTGTACAGATCCCAGTTTGATGTTTGGTGTGGGATCTTGTTTCTTACTTTGCTTCATGATTCCTGCTTGATGTGACGCGGAATCATTTGTGTGATGTACTTGTTGTCATGATTCGTCATGTTTTATTTGATATCCCTTTGTCGTTATGTAGATGGGATACTCATGTGTCGCCATGCATGTTTGCATTGAGATCCCCTTTATGCCATGTTGGCAGGATGTTCATTATCCTCATGCATGAGTTTGTGTCATACTGATAGGAGTCTTTTTGACTGAGATTTCTTGTAGCAGAAAATATCTTTGAGCCACTCTTGCGTGAGGGAATTTTCCTTGTATGATAGTGACATCACCTCTTATGTATATCATCACTATTGACAGCACTTAATGCAGTGGCCTACACCATCTTGACACTGGGGCCTAGAGACTTAGTCCCTCCTAGATGAACTCCATTATCAACGGCTTATGTTTTCATGTGCTGATGATTGTCATGTTCCTCTTCTTTATAGCCTGCACATGTATTCATTTATGTTCTTTTAAAAATGCAATTTATCACATCACGAAAGTAAAAGGTCTTGGAAGGGTCCTTTGTCACACCCGAACCTGGCTCACCTCCCACCTATTCATGATCATGATCATGATATTCATTTGATTCTAGGATGTGTTCCTCTAAACATCAAACCTTATAGATATCCCTATGCCCAAAAGAGTGAAATTGAACATATGGTTTCAAAAATGATAAAGGTCAGTATAATTCAACCTAGTCAAATTTCTTTCTATGCTCTAGTAGTATTGGTGCACAAGAAGGATGGATCATGGTGTATGTGTATGGATTATAGGGAGATCAAGAATCTTATTTTTAAAGATAAATTTTCCATTCTTGTCATTGATGAATTGTTGGATGAATTAAATGGAGCAAAATACTTCACCAAGATGGATCTTCGTTTAGGATACCATTAAATTAGAATGAATATTGAATACATTTTGAAAACAAAATTCAAAACTCATGAAGGTCATTATGAAATTTCAGTCATTCCTTTTGGCCTTACTAATGCACCTTCCACATTTCAAGGTTTTGTGAATTCCATTTTCAAACCTTTCCTTAGAAAATTTGTGTTAGTGTTTTTTGATGATATGCTAATCTATAGCAAGTCTTGGAAGGACCATCTTCAACATGTTGACAAGGTGCTTAAATTATTGGAGGAAAAACAATTATATGCAAAAACCTCCAAATGTTTCTTCGGAGTACAGCAGGTGGAATATTTGGGTCATGTTGTATCTCATGAGGGTGTTAAGGTAGACCCTAACAAAATTAAAGCCATTAAGGAATGGAAAATCCCCACAACCATAAAGCATATTCGAGGATTTCTTGAGTTGACAAGGTATTATTGCAAGTTTGTTAAGAATTATGGGAGAAAAGCAACACCTTTAACAACATTACTTAAGAAAGATGCATTTTCTTGGACTCCAGAAGCAACTAAGTCCTTTGAACATCTTAAAGAGGTAATGTGCCAAGCACAAGTCTTAGCTACACCAGACTTCACAAAAACCTTTATTGTGGAATGTGATGCCTCAGGAAATGGAAATGGTGATGTTTTAATGCAAGAAGGAAGACTCATTGCTTTTGAAATTCATTCAATCAAGGGAAAGTATTTGCACAGGGCTATTTATGATAAGGAAATTTTGGCAATACTACATGCACTAAAGAAATGTTGACCTTACCTAATGGGAAGACACTTGAAGGTAAAAACATATCATGATAGTCTTAAATACTTTTTGGAACAGAGATTATCTTCAAAAGAGTAGCAAAAATGGGTGACAAAGATGTTGGATTATGACTTTGAAATCATCTACAAAAAAGGGAAGAAAAATGTTGTTGAAAATGCACTCTCAAGAAAGGATTAGGATGTGGAAACATTGTTGTGTGCCATCTATATTATCCAACCTGATTGGATAATTGAAGCAAGGGATGAATGGAGGAATGACGAAGAGGTGTGCACACTCATTAAAAAGTTGCAGAAAGTTCCCAATACATCTGATACATTTAGCTGGAAAAATGATTCATTATGGTACAAAGTTCGCTTATATCTTTGTAAGAATTCCCTACTCAAGCAAAAGATTCTTTTAGAATTTCACACCTCCCCCTTAGGAGGGCACTCAATATTTTTAAAAACTTACCTCAGGGTCAAGAAGGATTTTTTTTGGGATGGCATTCAATCTGATATTCAGAAGTTTGTGGTAGTATGTTTGGTTTTCCAATAAAATAATGTTGAGATAATTAAGCCCCTGGGTTTTTTACAACCTTTAGCTAGTCCAAGTCAGCATTGGGAGGAGTTCTCAATGGATTTTATTATAGGTTTACCCAAGTCTGAAGGAAAGGGTGTCATCATGGTGGTAGTTGATAGACTTACTAAGTATGCACACTTTTGTGCATTATATCATCCTTTTAAAGCTAGTATAGTTGCTACTACATTTATGGAAACAATTCAAAAGATACATGGAAACTTAAAGATTATTGTAAGTGACAGAGATCCCATTTTCACTAGAAATTTTCTGATGAAATTATTTTCTTGTCTTGGTAATCAATTAGCTCATAGCTCATCTTATCATCCTCAATTTGACTAGAATACTAAGATAGTGAAAAAATGTTTGAAGGATATCTCCGTTGCTTTGTATATGATAAACAAAAATAATGGGTCAAGTGGTTACCTCTAGCTGAATGGTGGTATAACACTTCCTTCCATACTACAACAAAAATGACCTCATTTATGGCACTTTACGGATATCATCCACCATCTATCACATCATATTTAGGAGAAAATTCTAAGGTTCAAGTAGTGGAAGATCACATTGAGCATCAACAACAAGTTCTCCAACTCTTAAAAGATAACCTCACTCTAGTGCATAATCGAATGAAACAACATGCATATCAACATTGCAGTGAAAGAAGTTTTGATGTAGGCGACTGGGTATTTTTACAGCTACAACCATACAAACAAATGTCCCTCAAGCAAGCTAAGAAGGATAATAAATTATCACCCAAGTTTTATGGTCCTTACAAGGTGTTGCAAAAGATTGGTACTATGGCATAAAAATTGGAGCTATCTACAGCTTCGCTAGTACACCCAATTTTTCATGCTTCATGCTTAAAGAAGGTTATCAGTGACAAGATCCTAGTTCAAACAGTGTTGTCAGAACTTGACAAAGATTAAAAAATCATATTTGAGCCTGATGAAGTCACAGAAATAAGAATATGACAACTATGAAATTGATTAATTTCAGATTATCTCATTAAGGGGAAGAACTTACCCGTTGAAGATTCCACATGGGAGGATGACAATTTTATACAGAAGCACCCAAAACTACTCAAGCATTGAGGACAACATTTTTTTGAAGGAGAGGGGCATGTTAGGTCCCTATAATACTAGTGCATTCCCCTACTGTTATTGTTGTTCCCCATAGAAGTCCACTATTTTCTATGTTGTGGCCTTACACTATTATTTTTGTCTAGGCTTTGATTATATTGTGACCCCGTAGACTCCTATATATACCAAGGACGTCTTATCATTTGAATCATCTAAGAATAGTTCATTTATGCAATGTAAAGGAGGTTTCCCCCTTGAATAGGACAATTTTTAAGTCATTGATCTATATTTTCTTCTGTTTTGTGAGCTGGTTAGCATAACAAAAAGTACATGTAACAAAAAAATTATTGTTGAAAGATGATAACCTCCTAAACATATAAAACTAAATTCATTCCATCACATCCATCCTTACACATAATAAGGGAAATGGTTTTGAAGCAATATTCATAGATAAAAAATGATATTTTTGGCCCAGAGATTCAGAAAGATTTAAATTATTTCATTCATTAAAAATCACAAGATGCATAGGATAAACATACAAAAAATGTAATCGTTATATAAATTATTGAAACACATATGTTATGAATGCCTAGAATAGCTCTCTATGAGAGAAAAATATATTACACATTGATGTTCAAGTTTGAATAAAGTGTGTTCCTATCAAAAAAACCAATGTACCTGAAACTTAAACGATTAGAAGAACTACATTTATCTAGATGGACTAGGATGGGGTTATCGTGGACCAAATAAATATTAATAGCAACTTGAAGAAAAAGAGAAATGCAGTTGAGGATCAACTTTAAAATGAACAATACACTTAATAAATATGGATGATCAAGGAATGAAAGGAAAGAAGGTAATTTTTTTCAAATAAAAATACAATGAGACAATTTGTAGAGGAATTGTGGATGGAATGATATCTCCCTTCGTATTAGTGTACACACACACACACACACATCTATATATCTATATCTATATCTATATCTATATATACACTTGAGTATTTCTAGTGTGACCATGTTTCAATAGTTTTTCTAGGTTTAGAATATGTGTTAATGATTTTTTGATCCATTCTTTTAATGGTAGAACAATAATATCTTGTTTACACAGTGAAAAAAATTATTCTTTTAATTTTTTTGAATTCAAAGTGTAACTATTCCGCTGATGCCATGTGGTATTCATTATTATTGACAAAAGTAACTCACCACCTTTTAATTTCTTCCTCTAGAAAATCAGTGAGACTATCAAACTCCCTAGCCCATGAAGCTTTAACCACATTCAATTGTTCCTTCAATATAAGCATAGATTCTCTTATTAATTATGATCTCTTGAGATATTCAACAATTTAAAATTTTTGAGAAATGCAGTACCTCTTTTATCATTGATCCTTGTATAATAGACAATGGATTCTTGTAGCATATATATCCTTGTTGACCATTTCACTTTACTTATTTTATCCTTATGTTTGAGGGTAAACCTTGTTGACTTATGTGAAAATCACTTAAACTAGATACTCGAGTAATGAAAGTACTTAAATCTTTTTAATAAAAACATTCATCGTGTTCCAAATCTTTAAGCAAATACTCTGTAAAGCTAGAAATTCTTTATGACACATTTCTCTTATTTGAGTTGACCTCCTAGGTTTCTAAAATAATATTTAGTTGCTTATTAATGTTTCTTGTGACATACAATCTCACTCCACATGTAATTTAGTAGCTTTCTTACTTGATGGAAGGGTTAGGTGGCCACTTTGCTCACTTAGTAATGTTAGCTGCTTCCAATATATGATGCATCTTGAGTAACAAAGGAAACTCATGAGTGTAATGTCCATAAACACCATGAATATCATAAGGTTTATTGGTGTGGAGGTTAGCATTCTTCTTCTATTTTGGCTAGGGATTGTTACCTTGGCCTTGGTCGGTGGCATTCTAGTTTCCCCTAGAATTGGTGTTAGGATGTTAGGCGTGATTCCCTTGATTCCCTTGGTTTTCGACATTCTATTTACCCTTCTCCTTGTTCTTATTTTTGGGATTTTGATTGAAGGAGTTGGGAGCATTTTTCTATGCACGCACTTGTATCTGGGGGGAAGTGTAGGACAACGAATGGGGGTTTGGGGTATTGATAGTGGATGAACTTAAGTAACTATTGGTAGGCCAAGGAAAGGATAATACAAATGCAATACTACAATTTTACAAGGACTTGTACAACCTTTCCTTTGTGCATGCTAATGCACATGGGGTGGGGTATAAGGCATGCCACTACATACATGGCATGAAGGGCGTGATGACCTTGAGATGGACGAGAGTAAGTGGTATTCACACCACCAAAGAGTTTACCACATCCACTAGGTACTAGGGGATAAGGATGTAGATAAGTATAAAATCTATTTTAGATAGAGGGATTGATAAGCTTCAAGTCATAGATGATTCAACTCTGGTCACTAATTGGATTAAAGGAAGCCTCGGGGGACAAAATTATTTTCTGCTTCTACTAACATGTCAATTAAAGGCAATATCTAATAAGTTTCTTTGGATCAACCATGTTCATATAAAGTGAGAGCACAACAAGCTTGCATATGAACTCTTGAAAGGAGGACTTTATTAAATTGAATTTTATGGCTCCTTTGAACAATTACAAGTCGTACAAACAACAATTTTATTTTAATGATTTTTGAACTCCTTTTGAATCTACAAGCTGGGAGCCTTAAAGTCTATTGTCTATTTTGAATTGCTTAATAGATATTATATGTGATATTTTATGAAAGTTGTGGATATTTACTGATCTAGTTAAATATTCTAAAGAACTCTCTAGATGATATGATTTGGACAATGCTTACAACACCCAAGTCTTGTAATTTTGTTTATCTCAAATAAATATAATTTTTTTCTTAGAAAATGTATAAAACATAATTTTTTAAAATTAAATATGTTTTAACCCCAACTTTATAATACTTATTTTAACATGCACATTTTAACTCTTTTACATTTTGGTTTTTCATGAGAATTCGACGATATAATTTTTTAACAAAATTGTAAATTTTTATTATTTAAAATAATTTGTTCAATACATAAATATATTTAATACCCTGAAATTTCTGCACCATTCATGGCCTCCTTACGGGAGGAATGTATCATGATCTATTCATGGCCTCCTTACTGGGGGAATGTATCCTGATCTGTCTCAGGTTTTCTCTTGCACTTTGTCATTATAAAACATTTTCTTTTTTTCTGACTGCTTTTTAGAAAATGAGTGCTGGAATTATTGTTATTGTGTAGTGGGTTTGGTTTCTCGACTTTGGCAACAAACAAAACAATGGCGTTGAAGAAAACAGAATGTTGCCACGGATTTGAGGGAATCTCTGACAAAAATCAAGTCGGTATTATCTGCGATCGGATTATTCTAAAGATTATTTGACATTATCTGCGACCGGATTATTCCAAGGATTTCTTATTATCAATTTGGCATGTTAACATATTAAAAAATGAATATGGCAGGTTATTCTGATATGGTTCTCTCTTTTTGAATGATTATTTATTGTAACAGATAAAGTTTCTTCTGGTCAATAATAAATAAATCTTTTATTTATTTTTTTAATGGTTATTTATTATTTATAATAATTTATTAGTGATTTTTAAGTATAAAGTTTTCTGCTTGAAGTATGTTTTAAAATTGCTTTTGATTGGCTAAAAGTTTATCTTTCTAAGACGTAAGGAAACAAGTTAACGACCCAAGATCCACAGGCATGCAGAGTGAAACTCTGTCCCCTTACGGATATGCAGAGTGAAAGTCTGTTCTTACTGATCACCACGGGTGAAACTCTGTCCCCTTACGGATATGCAGAGTGAAAGTCTGTTCTTACTGATCACCACGGGTGGTTTTCCTTGAATAGCGGTGATGAGTCACCCTGCATTTGCATATAACAACTAGAGATAATTGTCCTCACTGCTGGTTTGACAACTAAATTATAATAATTTTTTAAAATCTAAAATAAATTACTTAGATTTTAAAGTATAAATTTTACTTAATTAAAAAAATTTAATCATATTTCAAAATTAATTATAATATTTTCACTTATATTTTAATAATCTAAAAAATCTAAACATTTTAAGTTTTCTTATTATTTATTTTATTGATATATTATATATTAAATCGATTCTATATAACTTATATTATTTTCAATCATTTTAATATTACAAAAATCACAAATTCTTACATTCCACAATGTTTTGGAAACTATCTTGATATTTGATTTCATTATGTATTACATAAATTATCCAATACTTAATTTCACTATGCAGTTCCCAAATTATGCAATAGTTAATTAACTATCTTGATGTTTGATTTCATTATGTAATACATAAATTATTCAATACTTAATTTGGCTGTGCAGTTTCCAAGTTATGCAATAGTTAATTTGCTGTGTAATTACTGGAAGTTAATTTGTAATTTTAACAATATTTTATTTATTTATTTTTGGTGTATCCAAAAATCATTAACTATGTTAGTTTTGTACTTGCATTACATGGGTTGATTGGGGATTTTGAATCTCAAATGTCATAGTTTACATATAATACTCCATAAGAGAGCAATTAAGTTACATGGAATATATATATATATATATATATATATATATATATATAACCAAAATTTTTAATATTAAATATTCCTTGTAATATAGTAACTTGCTATTTTTTAATTTTTCATTGTATTAAAAATTCTTGTAAATTTAAAAACAATAATTTTTTTCTTTTGTATCTTTGCTTTTCCAGTGGGGAAACTAGACCTAGAAACAGAATAGTTATTTGTCTAGGAGTCTCCAAAAAAGAACAAAGAGTAGTATCATTAATATGAGGATGAGACCTGTTCCAATAGAGGAAAATTGGCTACAAGTTTGATAACCAGTCTAACATTAACAACAATGTGCCAAAAGAGATGGTGGATCTAGATACAATAAAAATAAACAAAACCCATATAAACAGTAGAACTAAAAAGGTAGACTTCATATGCATGGAAACGACTAAAAGAAACATGAGAATCAAGAAAACAAGGAGATGTCTCAACCGATAGAGTAGTTTGCATTCTTGCAATGAATTTTTACTCCTCGGCCTAGAGGAGAGCCCATTTCAAGGTGAGCAAGCCTTCCTTCATCATCCATTGGAAGTAACTTCAACTACTTCAACTCTTTCAACTAATGTATAATATTTTTCATAGCCTCTTGTTTTTATGATGGCACTTTGTTGAGGAGCAACTTGACATGCCAATATAAGTCCACCATGTATAGATAGTGATTCTTGTTGAGAAATCGAAGGCTAATGAATTAGGGATCTTTGATAACTGCATGCGAATTTTGTTGCCTTTTTATTAATTTAATTACATTCTTCTTTATCAAGCAATGATCAAATGTATGGAACATGAAGATCACAAGAACATAAAGAACATAAGATATAGGCTCTAAGCCAGGGAAAACCCGAGAAAAATCTTTTCTTATAGAATCAAATCAAAGTGAAGAATCTTTTTTTAATCTTTATTTAATTAAAAAATTTAAATAATATTTCAAAATAAATTATAATATTTTCACTTTTATTTTAGTAATCTAAACATTTTAAGTTTCCTCATTATTTCTTTTATTGATATATTATTTAGTAAAGCGATTTTATATAACTTATATTATTTTCAATCATCTTAGTATTACAAAAATCACAAATTCTTACATTCCACAATGTTTTGGAAATTATCTTGATATTTTATTTCATTATGTAGTACATAAATTATCCAATACTTAATTTCGCTATGCAGTTTCCAAATTATGAAATAGTTAATTTGCTATGTAGTTAGAGGAAGTTAATTTGTAATTTTAACAATATTACTTTTTTTGGGTGTATTGAGAAATCATCAACTAGGTTAAGTTTTGTACTTGCATGACATAGGTTAATTGGGGGATTTGAATCTCAAATCTCATAGTTTACAGTATACTTCATAAGATGGCCATCCTCAATTAAGTTACATATAGAACTAATATTAATGTTTTTTTAATAACCAAACTATATGTTTAATATTAAATATTATAATTGACCACTTTCTTGTAATATCGTAACTTGTTATTTTTTAATTCTTCATTGTATTAAAAATTCTTTTAAATTTAAAAACAATATTTTTTTTTTCTTCTATGTCTTTGGTTTTCCAATAGGGAATCTAGACCTAGAGACATAATAGTTGTTTGTCTAGGAGTCTCCAAAAAAGAACAGAGAGTAGCATCATTAATATGAGGATGAGACTTGTTCCAATAGAGGGAAAATTGGCTACAAGTTTGATAACCATTCTGGAATTTAACAAGAAGGTGCCAAAAGAGAAGGTGGATCTAGATACAATAAAAATAAACAAAACCCATATAAATTGTAGAACTAAGATGTAGACTTCATATGTATGGAAACGACTAAAATAAACATGAGAATCAATAAAAGAAGGAGGTGTCTCAATCGATAGGGTTGTTTGCATTCTTGCAATGAATTTCTACTCATAGGCCTGGAGGAGAGCCCATTTCAAGGTGAGCAAGCCTTCCTTTATCGTCCATTGGAAGTAACATCAACTCTTTCAATCTGTGTATAATATTGTTCAGAGCCTCTTGGGTTTTTGATAGCACTTTGTTGAGGAGCAACTTGACATGCCAATATAAGTCCACCATGTACAGATAGTGATTCTTGTTGAGAAATCGAGAGGCTAATGAATTAGGGATCTTTGATAATTGCATGTGAATTTTGTTGGTTTCTTATTAATTTAATTATATTCTTCTTCATCAAACAATTATTAAATGTACAGAACATGAAGATCACAGGAACATAAAGAACACAAGATATAGGCTCCAAGCCAAGGAAAAAACCCTACAAGGGTAAAACCCAAAAAAAAATATTTTCTTATAGAATCAGATCAAAGTGAGATGTCCAAGGCCCATGACCATAAATACTTTAACCTTCTAGATGCCAAGTCAAACCCTTATTCTGCACAACAAATTAATCAACAAGAGACCAACAACAAATTCTTCCATAAGAGATGTGCTAAGTTAGAACTTCCAAACATTTGACTTCAAGAGAAAACCTTCTTCAACTTCAGACTTCATCCTTCCTTCTTCTATGGAATTTCATAACCAATGAAGTGAATTGTGTGTCTCCAAATGAGCTCAAATCATCCTCTATTTATATTTTCTAGAAGGGTGCAACCAGACATGTCCTTTGGGGCCGAGCCGACTTGACAGGTAGGATGACTTGGCACCTAGAGACAATTTTGACCCAAATTACAATTAGAAAAATTATTTTTCCTTTTTCTTTACAATAGGTCCAAGTAGAAATTTAACTCTATGACTCAATAAATCCTAGAAGCATGAAGAACATGCTTATCTAAAATAATAATTTGACTTGAGAATGAAACCGATGCTTGATTTTTTATTTTTTTTTAACATAAAATATATAAATACATAATGACAATGGAAATTATGAAGACCGAACCAAGTTACAATTTTCAACACTCCCTCTTAACTAGGTAGATATGCATAATTGCACAACAAGGTACAAGGATATTCTAAAATTGAAATATTCTCATAAGAAGAGTTAGATTTATAAGCCATCTTGAGCATCATGACTAGCATTGTTAGCAAGGCCTTGATTAACAATCTCTATTTAGATTAGAGAACAATGTTGGGGAGGAAATGACTATAGACACCATCATCATTACCTCACAAGGCGCACACCCCATATGGATGTTCACTGGGTATACCCTTTTAGGATTACTCTTGTCTTGGATTAACTTATCCTCAAAGAGTATCCTCTTCGACCACTCTTATCTTGGATATGTCATTCAATCCTCAAAGAGTGTCGATACAAAGGACTACTTCCTATCTTGGATTCCAAATCCTCAAGGAGTATTGGTCCTTAGATGCACATCCAATCCTCTATTCTCCCTACTAGTGACTTCACTAAGACTTACGACTGTTAGTCCTGGACTAGTGCATGACACATGGAGAATATGGTGTCCTTCGTCATTCTTTCTGGAATAAGGATATAATTCTTGCTCCCTCTCAACTAGGGACACTAACCATAAGCTTTATTTGTTCCGTTAATCATCTGCATGTTTTTTCATGAAGATATTTGAGTAGTAGTTACAAGCATGGAAAATTTTAGGGGCTAATATTCATAGGTGGACTAATTTTCCATGCTTTTTCCAAAAAATATTTGGCAATTTCCATTTCTTCTAAAGGTGATTTGCCCAAATTTTATAGTATACAATTATTTTACCTTAAAAAAAAAATGTTATAGACATTATATATAAAATCATTAGAAATTTGAATATTTTTGTTGAGATATCTCCAAATATTTTATAGTTTTCATATTAGGGACTAGTAATATTCACCAAGGTTTCTAAGCTTCAAGATAAATTCCCATCCTTAAAATTTTCCCTATTTACAAGGCTCCTTCTTCTTGCATCATCGTATTGTTTTTGAGATTCGATCTTTCATATTCTATCTTCATTATAGGGCTTCTTAGCTCCTAACAATATCATACTATATCAAACTTCAACCTTTCTAGATCTTTACAATCTTCATGCAACTTTTCCATCAAATGGTTTCATTTATCATCTTCAACGAGTCGAGCTTCCTCATAGCTGCTAGCATGTGTCTTCATTCCTTTTTTTATAGAGTTTTTCCTTATATTCTTCAATCATCTTTCTAAATATCAATTATCTACAATAGTTCCTTCCAGGGATCCGAACCGTATTTAATCAACATGATTCAATATCGTAATCATCGAGGTCTTTATGGATTTATCTTTCCATATGAGGTTAGTAATAGTCATTTTGAGGCATACATCAAATTGCTCCTTCCTTCATAGTCTTCATGTTATTCCACATGCCTTCAAAATTTTCCTCTGCTTAGTAGAAGAGTTATGAAATAACAGGGATACAAAATATAAACACAGTAGCATAATAATCAAGAAGATGTTAAATACTTATCTCCAGAGGAAGGTTGAATCCCTCTTAATCTTGGACTCCCTTTTTCATTATTATGATATAGTACCTATCATGAAGAAATAGGTTATTTTTCCTTACATAGAAATCAATTAGTTATGGTTTCTATTTCTATACTTTGCTAGGGTTTACAAACCCTAGATGCCAAGACCTGTCACTTACAAGTTGCAAATTTCTACAACCACACTTAGATAGTTGGTTGCAAAACCCTAGATATTTTAAAGTCTTCAAGATCGGCCACGTTAGGAATTGCAAATTATATGTAAGCCCTAGAAACTTTTATAGTAATAAAAAATTTCCATCCATGTATTGCAAAATTATTTTAGCATGTTGCAAAATCCTAAAGCCTTTCATTCAAGACTTAGAATTCATATGCAACATAGCATCAATCTCTTACATGCTACTATCTCTAATCTATACTTATGTTGACCATTTATCTTTCAAGTGAACTAGTGACTTTAACTCATATCATGAGATACACACAACAATTATACGTACCTCTGCAACTTTACCTTATTTTTCCTTTGCAGAGATCTATGTTTTCTTCAAGTGTTAAGTCTAATCATCATAAAAACACTTTGTTCTCCCATATTTCTCATCTTTCTTCCAAAATTTTATGCCTGGAATTCTTACCAGTAAGTACAACTAAACAAAATATACAAAGGCCAAAACATGATGTCAATTATGTCAATATAGGGTTTCATTATCAAACCCTAGATACCATTTCCAAGAGCTAGGGATTTCTTAGAGGGAACAATTATTTAGGGTTATGGATTTCTAGCTTAATCCTTTTATTATAGGGTTAATTCAATCTAAGAAGGGTTCAGAAACAAGAGTCTTCAAGGCCCCATAGATTTTTATTTATTATTTATTTTTTCGAGTTTAGACTTCTGTGATCCATATTAATCATCACAAATTCTTTCGAAAACAATCACATAGGAGCAATTTCGTCGACGCATTTCGAACCATCCAGTGTGGTTCATCTTCAGGACAAGATGATGAATCAGATCTAGGCATTGAAATAAATAGATGAAGAGAGCAACTAACTAGCCGTTAGAAAAAACAACTATTTTGACTAAGTTATTTATTTTCTATTTTTTATTATTTTAATTTGTTTAATTTTAATTACAAAAGGATTTTAATTATTATTATTATTATTATTAGTATTATAGAATAGTTAAAATGCTATAATAAAATAAATAAATAAAATGTATAAAAATGAATAACAATTATAAAACCAAATAATGAATTTAGCCCTTTATTAATATTAATTATTATTATAATATAGATATTATTTATCTCATAAAATCATAATATAGTTATTTTTTAATTTAATATAATATAGATTTTATTTAATACTTCCTTTAGTTATTATTTAATACTTTCTCTAGTTTTGAGGGAGAATTTTATGAACAAACCTGTGGTGTTGCTATGGGTTCCCCCCTTTCCCTTATGGTTGCCAATCTCTTTATGGAATTTTTTGAATCTAAAGCCTTGTCATCCACACTTTTCCAACCTAAGCTATGGAAAAGGTTTGTGGATGACATGTGTACCT
The DNA here is from genome assembly GCA_031772625.1 of Pinus tabuliformis. Classification (NCBI taxonomy): domain Eukaryota; kingdom Viridiplantae; phylum Streptophyta; class Pinopsida; order Pinales; family Pinaceae; genus Pinus; species Pinus tabuliformis. The sequence continues at coordinate 236,485,628 of CM062814.1, read as the reverse complement.
TTTGGTCTCATGGTAAAGAGAAGTTAGAGTTATTTTTCCATCACCTTAACAATCAGTCGGATTCCATAAAGTTCACCATGGAAATTGAGGTTGATGGTAGCCTTCCTTTCCTTGACGTTCTCATTTCAAAAAAGGAGGATGGTTCTTTCTCTCACCAAGTTTTTCGGAAGAAAACTCACACAGAGCAATATCTTCATGCAAATTCCCATCATTTCTTGGCTCAAAAACTAGGTGTTCTCAACACCTTAGCCACTAGGGCTTTACGAGTTTCCGATGATAATCATATTGATGATGAAAGGACCCACCTCCTTAAGGTCTTTAAAAAGAATGGTTATAGCAAATCTCAGGGTCTGAGAGCTTTCCATAATGTGGAAAGAGGACCTAAGAAGAGGATCGATCCCAAGGATCGAGCTTATGGGTTCATATTTCTTTTATTCAGGGGACCATGGACAAAATTGCAAAAATCCTGAAGAAATATAATATTCCTTCTTCCTTCAGATCCCTTCACACTATTCAAAGTTCTCTTCGTTCTGTCAAGGACCCGATTAACCCCAAGGATGTGAAGGGATTTTATATTATTCTTTTTTCCTGTGGGACTCCTTACATTCGAGAGACTGGTCTATCAATAAATCAGAGGATTTGTGAACGTGATACAAACATCAAACATGGGAGGTCTCGCTCCTCAGCCTTGGCAGGACATGCAGAAAAGACCAATCATCACATATGTATATAAGAGGCTAAAGTCATAGCTAGGGTTGACCATTTTCATCATCGTAAATTCAGAGAGGCCTTAGAAATTGAAAAAAGGCCCATTAATTTTAACAGAGACGATGGTTGGAGCATCAACAAGTGTTGGATCCCTGCCCTGATCTCTTTTATATATATATATATATATATATATATATATATATATATATATATATATATATATAATAATCATAATAATAATATAGATATTAATTTAAATTAATATCTACATTATAATAATAAAATTAAATAATGTCTACATTATAATTTTATTAAATTAAATAAAATCTATATTATATTAAATTAAATAATATCTATATTATAATAATTATTAATATTAATAAAGGACTAAATTCATTATTTGGTTTTATAATTATTATTCATTTTTATACATTTCATTTATTTATTTTATTATAGCATTTTAACTATATAAAATAAATAAATAAATAATAACAATATTAATAATAATTAAAATCTATTTTTAATTAAAATTAAACAAATTAAAACAAAAAATAGAAAATAAATAACTTAGTCAAACTAGATGTTTTTCCTAACAACTAGTTAGTTGCTCTCTTCATCTATTTATTTCAATGCCTAGATTTGATTCATCATCTTGTCTTGAAGATGAACCACACTGGATGGTTCAAAACGCCTATGTGATTGTTTCTGAAAGAATTTGTTATGACCCCATAAATTTTCAAGTCCTACAAACCATAGATTCTAAAGATCTATAAAAACGTGCAAAAGATTAACTACAAAACCCTATAGATTTTTCAAATTATCATCATCATGACCTACAACATTTTAAGAAATTGACATAGGTCAAGAATTATAAGTACCTCTTAGACTTTACGTGTCCTCTTTTGTAGAGACTTGGTCTTTTGACATCATTAACCTCAATTAAAAAGGACAACTTCTTAGCGCGGCGATAAACCAATCCATTCATAGAGATATCAAAGCTTCAATATTCTATCCATCGATTATCATCTTATTTCAAATCTCCAAGTCAAATTCGTGGTGAGGTACATCTTCTTTATATATATAGACAAGAAGTCTCTTGGCAGACTTTTCATATAACATTATCCATAATTCAGATATATTAATAACCATCTAACTTCGGATGTGTTTTCTAGAGATAGATGGGAGCTTCAAATCGTTAAACCTTAGTTTCATGTTGTAATGCAATATTCCACTAATGTCGAGTCATGGAGTCAATATCACTGATGATTCTCCTTAGATGTGATATCATGTGGAAAATATGACAATGCCATTGTGATGTGAGATACATGCAATAATGAAAACCCTTCAATATGTTGTAGTAAGAATTTTATATCTTGCAGACTAAGTTGCTTTTCATGTCATCTATCAAGCTCATTACTTGTCATGAATGATGAGCACTATTGTACGTAGGTTTTGTGAGCCATTACAAATTCGAATCACAAAATATCAAGCCACTAAAAAATGTGACCTATTGAAATATTGATCTATAGAAATAGAAAGCCTCGACTACCTTTTATAATACTATATCATTCCTCATGCCATTGTATCACCTCCAGTTGTAGGATTACAACGAGTATAGAGTGAGCCTCAAAATAGGGATTCGAGCCACAGAGAAATCCACGAACCATTGTATCGAACCAGATAAGAGCTAGCTTTAGAGAGTGTTGTGAGTCATAGGGATATGTATCCACCAACAAAAATCATGGTTCCAGGAATGCGAGGCTTAAGAAAATATTTGCAAGCGATAGTAAATGATTGTAATTCAATGTAAATATTGCGATCCACATAGATACGAGAAATTCGAGCTACTGAATGAGTCATTATCATTATACGGGGATGCAGGTGTGATCTAGAAGAATTATAGCATGCCAATGTGAGTAAAGCGATTCCATGTGGTGCAATATCAATGTAATGTAAGCGTGCCACAAAGAAAGATGCAAGCAATAAAGTAGTGATTTGCCTCAGATATCACAAAGTGTGAGCTACAGCGAGCCAATACTTGTCTTTCATTTTTCATTGCTTCAGGGAAATATCAGCAGATTCGAGCCATATGTTAGAGAAATAATGAATGTGAGGTTCAAAGTAGGGTATTTTTTAAGGATTTAATATTTTTCCTATATATAGTATTGTAAACGATTATTTGTGTTTAAAAATTCATACCTATAAAATATAGGAAAATATTCAATAAAAGCATGTAATTTATTATTAAAATTGGTAAATTTTTGGTGAATATCTTCCATTTAATCATATTTATGTAAAAAATAAGCGATTTTTTAACTAAACTGGTGAATATGTTTTTCATAAAATGTCCAAAAAATAGCCCATTTGTGAAATTTCATCCCTAAATTTTTCCCTACTTTAGAGTATGTCATAGACGTGAATTACAAATTTAATTCGAACCACATAATGCAAACCATAGTTTTAGATATTTGAACAAAATCGTATAATAGAAATAGCATGAACCATTGTGTATTTGTGCTAACAAGTCACAAAAGAGAGCCACCATACCACAGTGAGCCATCGTTGAACATAAGAGTCACTTTCATATAAATCTAAGCCTCAAAGGTCCATGTTTAATGAAGGAAGTTCAAAATTACTTCTAAGACATAGTGACTACCCAATAAAACCACAGAGAACATTAGAATTCAATCAAAAGCCAATGTATTATGATCTTCAGGCCTCCAACTTCAAGCCTTAGCTTTGATACCATGTTGAGAAATAGGGAGGCTAATGAATTAGGGAAGACTTCTCATTCTTTGATAGTTGCTTGTGAAATTCGTTGGCTTCTTACTAATTTAATTATATTCTTCTTCATCAAACAATTATCAAACATACAAAACATGGAGATCACAATAACATAAAGAACAAAAGATATAGGCTCCAAGCCAAGGGGAAACCCAGAAACAATATCTTCTTATAGAGTCATATAAAAATGAGATGTCAAAGACCCATGAACATAAAGACTCCAACCTTATAGATGCCAAGTCAAACCCTCCTCTTGCACAAAAAATTAATTAGCAAGAGACCATCAAATAATTCTTCAACAAGAGATGTGATAAGACAAAAATTCCACACATTTGACTTCAACAGAAACCCTTCTTCAACTTCAGACTTCAACCTTCCTTCTTCTGCGAAATTTTAGAACCAATCAAGTGAATTGTGTGTGTCCAAATGAGCTCAAAGAATCCTCTATTTATACTATCGAGAGGGGTGTGAATAGACATGTCCTTTGGGGTAGGGCCAAGTTGACAAGTAGGCTGAATTGGCATTTAGAGGCAGTTTTGACCCAAATTAAAATTAGAAAAATATTTTTCCTTTTTCTTTACAATAGGTCCAAATAAGACTTTAACTCTTTGACTCAATAAATCCTAGAAGCATGAAGAAAATTCTTATCGAAAATAATAATTTTCCTGAGCATGAAACCCATGCTTGAAAAATAAAAATAAAAAAATTCTTTTTTCTTTTACATAAAATATATCAATACACAATGACAATGACAATTATGAAGACTGAAACTCATTATAATTTTCATCAATTTTGTCTACTCCAGAGTTTCCCATGTTGGGGATCTAGGTCACGAGTCCCTCCCTCACTTCAAAATATAAGATTCCCTAATTTTTTTGCCTTGTCTCTTCCTCAATGGCGCGAATCTCTAATCAAATATTCGAAGGTGTATGTGCCTAGTAATGCTAGGCAGGGACTTCTGCTTGAAACTTGGCTTGAGAACTTCCCATATTGCCTTTGCCTCCTCCCCTGTGTTGACATCCAACCCTTTGTCTAGTCATGGTTTTCAAGGGGAGTGAGAAGTGAGTTGGGCTGAGATGTCGTAAGGCGAGCAAGTGAATAAAGTGCTCACTAAAGAATATGTTGATACCCATTGTCAAAGTGAAGATTAAATCTATAAACTTCATGGTAAACATAGTGCCAATCTTCATCTCCAACAAAGGAAAGAGACAACTAGAGTAAGGCTACTAGGTGAGGATCAAAGCGATGGCGAGTAGTAGCCAAAAGTCATGGCTAACAAGGGAAACAACAATAGAAAAGTATCTAGAGAAAGAATGGAAAGAATAACAACAAATTATGAGATTAATGCCACCTTGAAGGGCTTAAAGACTCCCCTCGCACGATCCATGTAGGTTCACGAGCATTGGGCTTGAGACTAGAATCAATGCTCTAGTGGTCGAGGTGGCATGCCAAGGTGGGCGATGGTCCCATGCAAATGCTCGCACACCAAGAATCTCACGATATTCACCTTTTATCACTCGATCGAGAAAAAAAACTACATCATCATCATCATCATCATCATCATCATCATCATCATCATCATTGAAGGGCTTAAAAACTCCCCTCACACGATCAATGTAGGTTGGCGAGCATTGGGGTTGAGACTAGAATCAATGCTCTAGTGGTCGAGGTGGCATGCCAAGGTGGGCGATGGTCCCATGCAAATGCTCGCACACCAAGAATCTCACGATATTCACCTTTTATGACTCGATCAAGAAAAAAAACATCACCATCATCATCATCATCATCCTCAATCATTATTTATTAAATAAAATGATTTTAAGTTTAATTATGAAAACTTAACTTAACAGATGGTTTTTCCTTAATTTAAAAAATAAGAGCAAGTGACTTATATTTCATTTAAAATTTTCAAATACGTTAATTTTTATCATGTTCTGATAATGTGTAAATGGTTTTGCTTTAAAATATCCAATTGAAATAAAAGTTAAGGTTGTATTTTTTTAATAGTGTAATATATATATATATATATATATATATATATATATATATATATATATATATATATATATATAATTTAAAATTTTAAAAATGTTTCCTTTAAGTTTCAAATGAAAAATGTAAAATATAATGGAATATATATATATATATATATATACACGTATTTTGTAAGTTCGGTGTTGGTGATGTTACATCATGGTCATGTCCAAGAATAGAACTTGAATAGGGTGTGGAATTGAACTAATAACTTAACATTTGAGAGTGCCTTAACAATGCACGTGATCGCCTTCTATCCAAGACTCAATGGACTACTTCAAACAATTTTTATTTTCAATCTCAAATAAACTAATTATTTTCTAAATATAAACTTTTACTTAATTAAAAAGTTTAAAATTATATTTCAAAACAAATTATAATATTTTCACTTCTATTTAAACATTTTAAATTTTCTTATTTATTTTATATAAATAAAATTATAGTGTAAATCAATTATATATAACTTATATTATTTTTAATCCATTTGTTATTACAAAGGTCATGAATTCTCACATCCCACAATGTTTCGGAAATTGTTCAATACTTAATTTCACTATTTAGTTCATAAAAGTTATTTTGTAATTTTAACAATATTGAGGTTTTTTTTGCTTGATGGCTTTGTACTTGTTTGACATTACTTAATTGGTGTAAAAGCTCGAATGTCATAGTTTACATAATACTTCATAAGATGGCCACTTGTTGATTAAGCTACCTCGAGAACTAATATTGATTTTTGTTAATAACCAAAAGATATTTTTAATATTAAATATTAGAATTGACCACTTGTAATATCTTAACTTTTTATTTTCTAATTCTTCACTGCATCAAAAATAATTTTAAATTTAAAAACAATAATATATTTATTTTTTTCTTTTGTTACTTAAGATTCTATTGTTGTGAATTGACCATTTCCTTGTAATATCTTAACTTATTATTTTCTAATTCTTCATTGCATCAAAGATTATTTTAAATTCAAAATCAATATTGTTTTTTGTAAGTTAAGATTCTATTTCTATGTCACAATGTTACAAAATTCCTTGAGAGGTTACCTATCTAAGGTATGCCACTCGAGAAACCAAACCAGAGACATAATTATTGTTTGTTCATTAGTCTCCAAAAAAGAGTAGAGAGTAGCATCATCAATCTAAGGAGGATGAGACTTGTTTGAATAGAGGGAAAACTAGGTACAAGTTTGATAACTAATCTGACATGTAACATGAATGTACCAAAAAAAAATAGCAGCTCAAAATATAATAGAAACTAGAAAACACCATAGAAATTGTAAAAATTAAAGATGTGGAGTTCATATGCATGGAAATAAGAAAAAGAAACCTAAGAATAAATAAGACAAGGAGGTGTTGAAGTCGACATAGTGATTTGAATTCTTGCAATAAATTACCTCTCATGGGCCTAGAGGGGAGTCCATTTCAAGGCAAGCAATCCTCCCCTTGCCTCCCATCAGTGGCAACTTCAACCCCTCCAACCTGTGCATAATTTTTTCCCTAGCCTCTTGTTTTTCTAACAACACTTTGTTGAGGAGCAACTTGGCATGTCAATATAGGTCCACCATGTATAGATAATGATTTCGTCTACCCCTAGTGTTCCCCATGTTGGGGATCCAGGTTGCTAGTCCCTTCGTCACTTCAAAATATAAGATGCCATAATACTCCTATTTATCTACTCCTTGACAGCCTGAATCCCCAAATGAATCTTTGAGGCCGTATAGGCTTGGTAATGTAGTGTAGAGGCATCAGCCTAGGACCTAGCTCAAGAACCTCCCATATTTCCTTTTCCATCTCCATTACGTTAAAATTTGACCCTCTATTGTCGAGGGGAGAGAGATATAACTATATATATGTTTTTCTATGAATTAATAGAGATACCATATGTTGGGTACCTATAATACTAGTGATTACCCCATTACTATTGTAGTTATACCCCTTATTTATATTGTTGTGCCCCCATTGCCCCCATATTGTTATTAATTTTCCCATAGAATCCCTCTATTGTTATTTTTGTGGCTTTATATTATTATTGTTAGGTCGGCTGGATTATATTGTGACTCCTTAGACTCCTATATATAGAAAGGAGGTTTTTTCATTTGAATCATCCAAGAATTGTTCATTTATGTAATATAAAGGAGGTTTCCCCCTCGAAGAGGCTGAATTCTAAGGCGTTGATCTATCTTTTCTATCTTTTCTTGTGCTGGTTTCATAACATTTGGTATTAGAGCTTTGGATTCTAGGGTTTCGCTGCTCCAAACAGGTCATCGTGGCATTTTCGCTATAACTTTTTTTTTGTGACGTTTCAAAAGTCGCAAAAAAAACCCATTTGAGAAGAAATTGCGCTGAACCTTGGGTCCGAATTTCAGAGCATTTTGCGCGATATTTTCAGAGATATGATCTGAGGAAGTTGGTATTTTTGTAGACTCTTGAATTACATTCAAAACAGGTGACCTGGGGAAAATCGTCATAACTTTCTTTCTGAGAATCGGATTGAAATTTCGTAAGAAGGTACAGAAAGAAGACGGACTGTAGTTTTCTTGTATATATTTTTTAGAGTCAAAGGTTGAAACAGTGACACGTGGAACTTCATACAAGTTCGCTCTACTGAACTAGTCTATAATCAGGTCACTGTGGGAGATTGTGCATAACTCTTTCTTGGAGAATCCAATTTGGATCAGACTAGTGGCATTGGAAAGAGGACATAGAAGGCTACTACAGGTCATAGTTTCAGAACTGGATGATTCGAAATTACAGAGATACATCAGATTCAATATCAGGCTTCTACAAAGTAAAAAAAGGTGTAGTTTTTTTTTTAATTTTTGCATAAGCTTGGTTTGAAGGAATTCAAAGGGCATAGTAAAGCATTATTATCGGTAACTGATGCCCTGAGGAAAGAAAATGAAAACACCTAGTAAGGAACTTGAAAGCTCTAGCATGACTCATGAAGAAGAGGAAGAAATGCTACATGATATATCAAAATTACAAGAACAAGTGCAACAAATGTCACGCTCACAAAAGCTAACAGATGCTAAGATAAATGGCGTGGAATCTAAGATAAATGGCGTGAAATCTAAGATAAAGGGCATGGAAGCTAAGATGGATGATCTGAAGACAGATTTGAGGACAGATTTGAAGATAGACATGGCAGATTTGAAGACAGATTTGACAAATTTTCTACAAGAAATACTTACTAATGGTGAAAAGGTTGTAAAGGAAACTCATGATGTGAACAAAAGAAATGTTAATCATGATTCCATAGACTCTAATTTTGGATCGAAGACCCACCATATTCCAAAAATCGATATGAGGAAGTTTGATGGCAAGGATCCCACCACATGGATATTACAGATGGAGCAGTTCTTCGATCTCAATAATGTGCAAAACACACAAAAGGTACGTATGGCAACTTTATATTTGGAACCAAATCAGTTTGTATGGTATCAATGGCTTTGCTCTCGTAAACAATTTATCACTTGGGCAATTTTTACGGAAGAATTGATAGCACATTATGAGGATACAAAAAGCAACACTTTTTTTAGCCAATTGATAAGTCTCAAACAAAAGGGTTCAATAATGGAGCACATTGAGGAGTTCCAAAAATTGAACATAAGGGTAAAAGATATTCCAGAGGAGCATAGGATTGATGTGTTCATAGGGTCTTTAAAGGATAATATCCAACATGATGTTTGCCTTTGGGAACCTGATTCATTAGAGAAGGCATTCAGGTTAGCAAGAAAAATGGAAAGCAAAATTATGGCAACCAGGAAGCATACCACTCACAACTATAAAGACGGAAGTGTTGTTGCCCCTAGTCTTCCACAACCTATAAGGTTGACACCACAACAATTGGAAGAAAAAAGAGCAAAAGGGCTTTGTTACAGTTGTGATAGCAAATACACTAAAGGTCATAAGTGTGCTGAGAAGAAATTATTCTACATAGATTGTGAAGAGGAAGAAGAAAAGGAGCAAGAAAGGTCAAAAAAAGAGGATATACTCCAGGAACAAAGCCTAGATGAAGAACAAATAAATCCGACCATATCTTGTAATGCATTGGCGGGAATTACCACTCCTCAAACCATCAAGATAGAAGGACAAATCAAGAAGAAAAAGGTAATAGTGTTGATTGATTCAGGAAGCACCCACAATTTTATTCATTGTAAGGTAGCAAAAGAATTGAATTGCTTTCTATATCCAGCACCAGAGTGTCAAGTGATGATTGCAAATGGAGGAACAATAAATTGCTCTGGAAAGTGCCATAATATCAAGCTATCCATGGGAGAATATGTATTGACTAGCCCAATGCTTTCCATTCCAATGGGAGGTGCTGATGTTGTACTAGGAGTCCAATGGCTACAATCCTTGGGTACAATAGCTTTTAATTTTCAAGAACTTTTCATCAAATTTTCTACGGAAGGAAAGGAAGTTGAATTAAGGGGTATTGCAGGGAAACCAGGAAAGATAATCAGCTCTAATGGTATGACAAAGCTTCTAAAAAAGGAGCAAAGAGGTGTAATTGCACAATTATGTTCGCTAGATGTTTCCACATTAGAATCATCTATTTCTCCAGATCTCCAAAAAGTCCTGGACAATCATTCCAAGGTATTTGAGACTCCCAAAGGTCTCCCACCTATGCGTGATCATGATCATGCTATTCATCTGATTCCAGGAAGTGTTCCTCCAAACATCAGGCCGTACAGATATCCCTATGTCCAAAAAAGTGAAATTGAACGTATGGTTGCAGAAATGCTAGAGGCTGGTATAATTCAACCGAGTCAAAGTTCTTTCTCTGCTCCAGTAGTATTGGTGCACAAGAAGGATGGATCATGGCGCATGTGTCCGGATTATAGGGAGCTCAACAAGCTCACTATTAAAGATAAGTTCCCCATTCCTGTCATTGATGAATTACTGGATGAATTGCATGGATCAATTTACTTCACCAAGTTGGATCTTCGTTCAGGATATCATCAAATCAGAATGAAGATTGAAGACATTCCGAAAACGACATTTAGAACTCATGAGGGTCATTATGAATTTTTGGTCATGCCTTTTGGCCTTACCAATGCACCTTCAACATTTCAAGGTTTGATGAATTCAATTTTCAAACCATTCCTTAGAAAATTTGTGTTAGTATTTTTTGATGATATACTAATCTACAACAAGTCTTGGAAGGATCATGTTGAACATGTTGACAGGGTGCTACAACTATTGGAGGAGAAACAATTATATGCCAAAAGATCCAAATGTTTCTTTGGAGTCCAGGAGGTGGAATATTTGGGTCATATTGTATCTCATGAAGGAGTTAAGGTAGACCCTAGCAAAATTAAAGCCATTAAGGAATGGAAAATCCCCACATCCATAAAGCATCTGCGAGGATTTCTTGGGTTGACAGGGTATTATCGCAAGTTTGTTAAGAATTATGGGAGAATAGCAGCACCTCTAACAACATTATTGAAGAAAGATGCATTTTCATGGACTTCGGAAGCAACAAAGGCCTTTGAACATCTTAAAGAGGCAATGTGCCAAGCACCGGTCTTAGCTACACCGGACTTCACAAAAACCTTTATTGTGGAATGTGATGCTTCAGGAAATGGAATTGGTGCTGTTCTAATGCAAGATGAAAGACCCATTGCTTTTGAAAGTCGTCCAATCAAGGGAAAGTTTTTAAGCAAAGCTATTTATGAGAAGGAAATGTTGGCAATACTCCATGCACTTAAGAAATGGCGACCCTACCTAATGGGAAGACACTTCAAGGTAAAAACAGATCATGATAGCCTTAAATACTTTTTAGAACAAAGATTATCCTCTGAAGAGCAACAAAAGTGGGTCACAAAGATGTTGGGTTATGACTTTGAAATCATCTACAAAAAAGGGAAGCAAAATGTGGTGGCAGATGCACTCTCAAGAAAGGATGAGGATGTGGAAGCATTGTTGTGCGCCATTTCTATTATCCAACCAGATTGGATAAATGAAGCAAGGGAGGAATGGAAGAATGACGAAGAAGTGTGGGCACTTATTCGAAAGCTACAACAAGATTCCAGTACGTCTGATACATTTAGCTGGAAAAATGATTCGTTATGGTACAAAGATCGCTTATACCTCTGTAAGAATTCCCAGCTAAAACAAAAGATTCTTATGGAATTGCACACTTCTCCCTTAGGAGGGCACTCAGGATTTTTAAAAACTTACCACAGGGTTAAGAAGGAATTTTTTTGGGATGGCCTTAAATCAGATATTCAAAAGTTTGTGGCAGAATGTTTGGTTTGCCAACAAAATAAAGTTGAAACAATTAAGACACTGGGTCTATTACAACCTTTATCCATTCCAAGCCAACGTTGGGAGGAGGTTTCAATGGATTTTATCACAGGTTTACCCAAGTCTGAGGGAAAGAGTGTCATCATGGTGGTAGTTGACAGACTTACCAAGTATGCACACTTTTGTGCATTATCACATCCATTTAAAGCCAGTACAGTTTCTACTGCATTTATGGAAACAATTCAAAAGCTACATGGAAACCCAAAGATTATTGTAAGTGACAGAGATCCCATTTTCACTGGAAATTTTTGGACAGAATTATTTTCTTGTCTTGGTACTCAGTTAGCTCATAGCTCATCTTATCATCCTCAATCTGATGGGCAAACTGAGATAGTAAACAAATGTTTGGAAGGATATCTTCGTTGCTTTGTATCTGATAAACAGACACAATGGGTCAAATGGTTGCCTCTGGCTGAATGGTGGTATAACACTTCCTTTCATACAGCAACAAAAATGACCCCATTTATGGCACTTTATGGGTATCAAACCACCATCCATCACATCATATTTAAGAGAAAATTCTAAGGTTCAGGCAGTGGAACATCACATCGAACATCAACAACAAGTCCTCCAACTCTTAAAGGATAACCTCGTGTTGGCACAGAATAGAATGAAACAACAGGCAGATCAACATCGCAGTGAAAGAAGTTTTGATGTAGGTGATTGGGTATTCCTACGGCTACAACCATATAAGCAAATGTCCCTCAAGCAAGCTAAGAAGGATAATAAATTATCACCAAAGTATTATGGTCCGTACAAGGTGTTGCAAAAGATTGGTACTATGGCATACAAATTGGAGCTTCCTGCAGCTTCTCGATTGCACCCAGTTTTCCATGTTTCATGTTTAAAGAAGGTTATAGGCGACAAGCTCCCAGTTCAAACAATATTGCCAGAACTTGACGAGGAAGGAAAAATTATATTGGAACCGGAAGCAGTTATAGAAACAAGAACTCGACAGCTACGAAATCGATCAATTTCAGAGTACCTTATCAAGTGGAAGAACTTATCCGCTGAAGATTCCACATGGGAGGATGAGAATTTTATGCAGAAGTATCCAGAACTACTCAAGCGTTGAGGACAACACTTTTTTGAAGGAGAGGGGCATGTTGGGTCCCTATAATACTAGTGATTACCCCATTACTATTGTAGTTATACCCCTTATTTATATTGTTGTGCCCCCATTGCCCCCATATTGTTATTAATTTTCCCATAGAATCCCTCTATTGTTATTTTTGTGGCTTTATATTATTATTGTTAGGTCGGCTGGATTATATTGTGACTCCTTAGACTCCTATATATAGAAAGGAGGTATTTTCATTTGAATCATCCAATAATTGTTCATTTATGTAATGTAAAGGAGGTTGCCCCCTCGAAGAGGCTAAATTCTAAGGCATTGATCTATCTTTTCTATCTTTTCTTGTGCTGGTTTCATAACACCATATGTATAATATCTTCCAAAAATGTGTGTAAGACATTTGATATGGTTTTATCTATCGTTAGAATACACAATTACATCATCTTGGTAAACAATGATTTATGGTTAATCACACTATAAAAAACAATTTTCATTTCTCTTTGAAAAATTGCACCTACATTGATAAACAAAAATTCTTTCATTCATATACAATTATTCCCCATTTGGTCCTAAATGTCATCTTAATATTCAATTACCAAAACCTAATTATAACTTGAGAAGACATCATGCAATTAAAACATCTTGAAGCTTAATAGAATCTATAGGATCTAAATCATAAGAGGCATGAGATAAGTGTCCTTTTAAGAGGTTTTATTTAGGTCTGAAAATTGACGCATAGTCAAATATTACAAGTTTTCTTCCTAACTAGCATTAGATTGGGTACCCAAGTAGAATATTGAACTTAAGATAATTTTTGTACCGATGAGCTCTATCAACTCCTTTTTCTTTTGGGATTCTAAGGATTGAGGTATCTTGCATAGTTTATGTTGAAGAGGCCTTACAACCTTTTTCATAGGAATTGTATGTTGTATTATTCTTGTGTCATAAGTGTTTAAGTCATCATATGTCCATGCAAACATGTCCTAATATTTTTGGAAGAGTTTTATAAAATGTAAGTTTCTCATTTTCAGAGCAAGATGTCCTAACATTGACAAATTTTGGGATTTGTTTTGTTCCAAGATTGATCACCTCATGCCCTAACGTTGAACTATGATTTTTGATGTTATATTTTTGGATGATCTTTTAAACTTATCTTATAAGTCAAATAACTTCTCTAAGGTTACCACACCTTTCATAATAGTATTGTATATTGATTCATTCTCTCCTTCTTTACTACTTTCCAATTTCTAGTAATGTCCCTCATCATCTATAGCTACATGTTTAAAAGGTTTTTGATTTATATGGAATTGTAGAATTTTCTCATTACCTTTGAAAACTTTTGAGTTAGTAATGTCATTCAAGAATGAAGATCAATGAAGCAATTCAATAGAAAACATATTGGCTTTAAAGTATTCTAATGATGATAACCTAGAGGAATTAGTAGCTATAGATTCAGTAACTATATTTTAGTATGAGGAATGGAATAAATGTTGAATGATTCAACATTGTCAACCAACATTGATACCTCTTTGTTTCAGGGAAAACTAGTGTCGATTCGAACTGCTAGTCCCACTAAGACGGGTATCTATCTTAGAAACAAACAATGAAAGCTTTTCAAGAGTTCCTTTAAGTGTGATAGATGGAAGAGAAGAAAAGAGGACCAACCTGGATCTTCCGCTTTGATCCTAGCTTGATCTCTCCTTTCCTTGATAGAATTTTCCACTCCTCTCCTACTTGTCCCGCTTCAAAGAGTACCTGTAGAGTCAAAGTAACAACAAACTATCAAAGCATCTCTATCTAAAACATCATACACAATACGGAATCAGAAACACATTGACCATACAATTTCATTCATAAACAATAAGATTCACAAATACAAGATCATATGGAGGAAAACTCAAAGAACTTTATTAATAGTAATGTAAGAGAGGATTATAACCTAGCTATTTGATCCATCATCATCCTCCCAGTTGTAGAAGCCCTCTTCACCTCATGAACAAGCAAATCACCCAACAATGTAATGTCTCTTCTCAGCAAACCAACAACACTTCCTTACAAAGTATAAAATTCCAGCTTCTAGATCTCTTAGATGAGGGATCCATTTATAGATGTCTTGCAAGGGTGTGAGTCAGCTCTGGGTTTTTGATTAGTGTCATTCCACTAATAGTTCTTGGTTCCACTTGGAGATTTCATGATCTCTTACTCATCTTTGGGCGAATTCAGAGAGGCAAGTGTCACAGGAGAAGTTTCTAGAAGATTCCATGATCATCCACCTTGTAAACTGCCTCTGCCATTTGTCTATTCTCACTCATCGCACCCCACAGAAGGCCATTTGAGTATGCATCGCACCTGACGAGTTAGACAGTTAGTATGCATCGCACCTTGCCCATGGAGCAGTCTGTATGGTCTAGTTTTGGCCAGTTTTGAGTAGTTTTTCAGGTGGAACTTCTGGGAAATGATGTAATCAGTTGACCATGATCCTTTAGGGTGTGAAACAACACTTTTAGGGACTTAAGGAGCCCTCAGTTTATGGACATATGAGTTTGGGGTTGTAGTGCCCAAATATGTCTATAACAGCTGCCCCCTAAAGCATGAGGTCGTAAATCTTCTGATGTCGGGTGAAATGCTTTATTCATGAGGATCTGAGGTATTCGAACTAGAAGGTGACCTGTATAAGATACAATACAATACATCATAATCATATTATTTTCATGATCTAGCTGAGGCAGGCATTCCCATACTCAGCTTTATAAATTCATTTTCATGTACATAGGACAAATGATCATTTGTTGTTGCAAACTTGTGATTCTTCGCATGAAGAGTCATCTTCCCTGGTTTAGATGACCATCTGTGCAGCTTCTGTGTATATTGATGTCTTTATTTTCCTGAATATATCGCAGCCCAGATGGATGAAACTAGATCCGGGGCCTTCAAAACTCATGTAATCTTCGCTCGATGTACAAGTCGATCCACGTGAAAAGATGTTCTGAAGTCAAACATGGAAAGACCGCCTGATTACCAGCCAGTGATGTACGCTGTTAACAAACGCGAGAGGAGTCACCAATAATGATGATGACCCTCAAGGTACGACAGTACAATTCACGTGGTGTGAATACATGAGCTGATGTCGAAAACCATGCAAAGTCTTTCGGTCGAAGGTCATTGATGTAAACCTATCGCCAGAAGTGAGAAACTTGCCATTGAGGCATGCAAGCTTCAAAGTACTAAAAGGGTTGTTTCTAAGTCAACTTCTTGGATAATGAGCTGATGTCGACAAGAAGTGACCTATCGTAGGAGGGCCTTGATGTATCCCACATCTACGACGTGAAATGGAGCAAATGATTTTTGTGGAGGTGAAAACGATCTAATGATATGAGGTTCAAGAATGGCGGTCATGAAAAATGAAGCGTGGATGTAATGCAGTGGATGAGGCATTTGCTGGATGGTGAATTCTCTGAATGAATTCTCTTGAACATATTGGTGACACTGATATGGACTGGTAGCGTTAACCCCATGGATGGCACGATGGACCAATGGTGACGGTGAACGGAAAAACCCAACCCAACTCAATCACGGTGATGGAGTGAAAGTGTCATGTTCAAGAGCGACTTGCTACCAATAGAGTTCTTCAAGTTTTCTTCCCATTTTTCCCTAGTCATTGCTGACCAGTACCTCTTTATTTTTGACAAGCTTGAGGAGGATAACATATGCTTGGTCTATAATTTTCCCTTCGGGCAAACCTGTTGCTTTGTGTTTAGCGAGCCTAGCGTCAGTGAGACTCGTTCTTGTCTGGGTGGACAAGTTTGTCGCTATTGTTTTAACGAGTTTAATGACAAATATAACGCGGTCCTTTTCTTGTTTAGAGAGTCTAAAAATGGAAGGAAAGGTTGACTCCAACAGTCCTTTTTTGTGGCATAATCCCTTAAGTCCGAAAAAGTGTAAAATAATACGAAAGGGATGAATTTTCGATATTTTTAACGAGCCAACAAAGACAAGCGCTCGATCTTTTTGTTTAATAATCCCTCAAGTCCAAAAAGATTAAAATATATGAGAGGGATAACATTTCCCTTACTTTAACGAGCTGGGAAGGCTAATAGCTTGACAATCTTTTTATATTTAACGAGTCTAAAAAGAGTTTTAAAAGAGGCTCGTTTTTTAGGAATGAGTGATATTTCTGGGTAGCAGCTGGTTCTAGGTAAGTTTGGAACTTCTCAAAACATGGCAGTGTGAAGAGGGTGGCAATTAGAATCACTCGTCGCAGATGTTTCTCAAAAGGGTAAACAATCAAGTGGAAGTGTATGGTCGGCCGAATGAAATGGAGGTGACGAAAGGAACACAACCAAAGTTCAAGAAGGGCTGATAGCAAAGCGATCACAAAGGTTATTTACCAAAGACAGGTTTATTTTTTAATGATCTTGAACCTTGTGCCAACATGTGCTCAGTGCAGGTTGATTTTTTAACGAGCTTGAACCTTACGATAACATTTCTCTTTTTCCTTTTTATGTAAGCTAGGAATGACCAAACTATAAAGCTAAAAAGCTAAAAACACTAAAAATCTAAAAAATGAAATTGGTCGTTTTTGCTTGTATAAAAAGGTTTGCATGCCCCCAGCATAAAAAAGTCTTCAGTAACCATATGGAAATTTACTGTGGTTAAGCAGGATGATTTTTTGTCAATAATTAGACAAAACACTTCCTGCACTTTGTCCACCAAATAAACAAAGATGAAAGGTCACTCGGACCGATCACATCACTTATAGGGAAACTTATCTCTACAGCTGGGTTTGTCTGCAAAATAGACAAGGGTGCATGCCCCCTAAGCTTCGTTACATTCACCATACTACTCGCGGTAATTAGGTGGATGGAATGAAGGTTCCTTTACGAGATCAAGTTGAAGACTCAACTTGGAAATTTTCTCAGCCTTGTTTCATTTTTTAATGAGCTTGACACAAGACAAGGAATTGTGCTCAGATCCTTGGTTTCATTTTTTAGCGAGGTTGACACAAGTCAACGAACTATCCTCTGGCAACCTTTGATCACAACTCATAAGGGGTCATGAAGGAAAGATCTGGTTCCAATGCCCCTAGTACATAATGTACAACATCACTTAATTGAGTCATGTCAGTCAGATTTTCAACCATGAAAACCTCGTTGTGATTGACACTATTAAAATTGTCAGAGTCCTTCTTAATATTTGATGATGTAGAAGATATCATATGACAGGTTTCCACTGTGGCCACTTCCGCCAGATTATTTAGAGGTGGGAGGGCAAAAGTACCCATTAAGGATGAGTCTTTTAGGAGACCTACTTCGATATGTTGAAGCAATTGAGAACTTCCATGGATCAATGGAATGCTTCTGGTAACTTGAAAACTGTTGGGGAGGAAGGTCAGTTGGTCAATGATTGTAATTCCACCTTGAAAGGGCAATGCAATCTTTCTAAATATGTTGACACAACAGTAGCCATAGCATAAATCCAAGGCCTGCCTAGTAGGATATTGTAGTCAAGGTTTCCATCAATGACCTTGACTTCAATTTCTACTGTCCTGCCCCCCAGTTCGACTTGCAAGTTACTTAATATCCCATACGACGTGTATGTTCTTCCATCGAACATTTTTAATGTCATTGATGATCATGACAAGGGTGGAGAGCCTAAAGTTTTCCAGAAACTCATTGACAATATACAGGTAGATGCCCCCTAATCAATGATTGTTCGATGAACAATTTTGTTGAGGGATTTTATCTGTATGAGGAAAGGGAGCTAGGCCGGTAACTGAGGTTTGTATCCTTTATGATTAAAGGTCACTAGATTGGAATCTGTTGGATCAATCCCACCTATTGCTGATAACAAAGCCTGCTTTTGGGAGGGGAAATTCTGCAGTACTTCAAGTGTCGACATAGCGGATGGCGATTGGGCTAGATCCTCCACTATATTATAATTCTGTGCTACTCGAGCACGAGGATTAAACGTCGATTTATGTACTACTCCCTTAGGCAGTTTTATTGTTAATTCAGGAATGATTGGTGGAACAACTTCTGGCGAAGTTGTTGTCGAACTACCGGGTTGATCTGTAGCCTTTCTGTTTGATGACTGTGGATTTCCATAATTTTTATTCCTTGTTGATATCAAATCGTCATTTTGTTTTTTTGAGATGGATAACATAAGCACTTGGGATTGGGAAGCACGATCACTAGCAAATAGGTTTTTTTCTGGTCTTGGAAATGGATTAGTCAACACCGCTGGGGTATTTGAAGTTTTTAAAAATTTCATAACCTTAGCTTTATGTGGACAATCTTTCGTGAAATGCTCGTCATCGCATATGTAACATGGATAACGAGGTTTCTTTTTCCCAGTAGGGTTTTCAGAAGATTTTTCAGGAGGTGAATTTTCTTGTTTCTTCTTATTATTTTTCCCTTTCTTCTTGCCCCCTGGTTGCTTAGCATTTTTTCCTTTGTCAGTTGACACGGCATTGACCTCCGAGGCGAGAGGTTCCTCATCTGCTTTTTGACTAGAAACCGTATGGGATTTCTTAGATGTAGCCTTTGCGGTTTTCGTGCTTGTCATACCTATCACGCCATCGCCGGCATGAGAGTCTTTGTTTGATTTAGGAGGAGGAGGAACGGAAAATTCTAGTCTAGGAGCATCATGAATTTTGTCGTAGAGTGTGCCAGACTGAGTATAGATCAAGTATAAATATTGTGCATGAGCAATGACCTACTCTTCTGTAACAACTCCTCCCTTAGCCACATCCTCTGTAATAGAGGGTAACAATGACTTTATAAACCATTCAGCTAAAAGCTGATCAGGAACGTATGTCTTCACCATTCTTCGACGACGCTACCACTCATGAATATGATCAGATATGTGAGTGGTTGTCATCTATTTAAAGTTGGTAAGGAGTTCTGTCCCTATTTCGTACCTTATGGGTAACTGAAAATGGGTTAAAAAGGTAGTGGAAAGGGTGCTGAAGTTATCAAACGAAGCTCTAGGCAATTCTATATACCATTTAGCTGCTAGACCAGTTAACGTTCACTGAAAAAGGCGAAGCCTAATCGAATCATCATTCAGGGTGTTGGATGAACACCACAAATGGAATGTCATTATATGATTCGATGGATCTTCGCCTGGATTTCCATTGAATTTAGGATTATCAGAGGGAAGTTTATGAGGAATCACAGGCCAACAAGGGGCGTAAGTAATTGGATCATTCGTCAAATGGTTTAGATCTAGTAATTCTAGAGTCACTACAAAGGGCAACTGTTGATTCAAGTTAGGTGAAACGTACCCATGATAAGATGGAATCGCCTGAGTAGTAGGTCTTTGCATACTAGCATAATGTATTTGATGCTGGTAACTTTGATAAGGTTAATGGGCATAACCATTATAGTATGGTTGTTGATAACTGCTTTTGAAATGCGGTTGCCCATTACTTACAAAGACTTGTTGCTCAGGTCCTTGGTATGATTGCTGGAATTGCGGTTGTTGATATTGAACCAAGCATGGTTGTTGGACCATTTGCTATTGTCCATTACTGGATGATTAACCAAGATGCAGAGTCATAGTACCTGTTTGAGCCTGAGTCACTCCAGATAAGGAGGCACCAACTTGAGGTTGTGATTGAATCGCTGAGACGAGAGGCTGTTGTATTGCAACATGAGAAACTTGAGGTTGACATAGAATAAGTAGTGCTTGTACTTGCGATACAGTCACAATAGTAGGTGTAGTGGGAATATTCGACACAGGATGGATTGGTTGCATTGAGTATACAAACCTTGGGTGTTGAGGCAGTATTGGTACCCAACCGCTGGATGTAATTCCAGTTTGACCTCAACTTTGTTGTAAACTCTCATATGGTTGTTCTCTAGGAGGGAACAATGAAAAGGAACACTGCCCCCCATATGGTGGTAATCCAGTACTTAAAGGGTAGATTGGCCTTTGAAGACACATTGGATCATCTTATTGAGCTTCAACATAAGAAATACCAGATGAGATTCCAGATGAAGAAATAGGAACAGACCATGTCATTGAAACAGTCCCTGATTGGACTCCGGATTGTTGTAGATAACTAGCCGGGACAGATGGTATACTAGCAATCATTGTAGGAACAGCAGCAGGAAGCTCCATCGTAGCTGTGTCAGTTGACACAATCCTAGATGTTGATGGTTTCTCATACATATTTAGTCTATCCAAAATATTTCCTAGCGATTCGACAGGAACTTGCGATGAAAAAGAACTAACTTCTGTAGTAGAAGGATGTAAGTGGATCCCAGTTCCAAAATGCACTGGATTACTGGGTGGAAGATCCTCTACTATTTCTTCTATAGCAATCAATCCTGGTGGAAGAGGTAGATCGTCAGGTCCGTAAAATATTTCTGGAGCTGAAGAAAGTGTAGCTTCTGCAGTAATAGATACTGGAGGGGTGACACCTTCTAAATTCTGGAACTCAACTTCCAGATGTTCAGGTAAGTGAACTTCAATTTCTTGATCAGTCCTAGGTGGAGCTGCTTCAGGAATAGAGGTGTCTACCGTTACACTAGGATCAATTCTAATGTCCTCTTGTAACTGCGGAACTTCTTCTGTAAAGGCAAATGTACCAGAGATAAATGGAGTAGCTGTAGTCTCTGACGATGTTGAAACACAAGTTTCAAATAAATCAGGTGAATTGGTCTCAGTTAAACAATAACGTTTTGCCCAGGATGGTTTCGCTTCCGGGGTCAAAGACGGTTGATTCACTACTCTCCGCGAACAATGGGGTTTTGATTGACTTTCTTCCACGATTGTGGATTACTTGATCAACTAAAAAATTAAAGGGGAAAAATTTTATTCCGATTTAAATGAATTTTAAGAGACTTTGACGCAACTTGCTTTTTCAATTTTTAAGAGTTGAGAAAAAGCTAAAGGTGACTCTAGTCACCTTCGATTTTTAATGAGCTTGAAGTGACAAGTGCTCAGATGGACCTTTTCTTTTAAGGAGTCGAAAAGGAACAAAAGTGACTGCTCTGGAAGTCTAGACAGAGGGTTTACCAAATCGATCGTAAAACTGCAAAATACACCTTGGTGATAAATGATAGAGAAATTACCAAGGACTTATGTACAACAGTCAATCTTCCCGAATGTTGTGTTCAGTGCATTACGATTGATAGGGCGGCAGACACGACTTCCTAAGGATAAAGGATATTAGCCTATTGTGGTCTCCCAATATATACTCGACGGTACGGGGAGCATAAGTCCGTACTAGCACTTGTCGTATTAAAGAGGAGGAATCACCCAAATTTTGATGAAAATGATAGTTACCAGGTTTTACAACACCGAAACACGTCTCTAGCCTAGACTTATAAATGTGTTGCGTTAGATTCCAAAGTGTTTTTATGTTCATTGAGGTTTATTTTAGAGTTGATCTTGCTTAGAAGTTTGTCTTTCAAGGTTCACCGCATGATGTAGATATGAAATTCCTAAATATGCAATCTAAAATGATAAAGAGTCGTTTATGTTCTTTTAGCAATGAAAATCCTAGCTACAAAGGAAAGAAGATAATGATTTTTATTTCAACAGAGAGCATAGAGCACACACTAAATGCACTTTCCTAAATGAAATTTTGCAAGCAGTCAAAATGCAGATGCACATGCATGTATTTGTTTTCCACTTTCTTAATGTGTGAATGACAAAAAGAAAGCTAAGTACAGATTTGAACTATTTTCTTTCAAAGTGACAATACTAACAGTTTTTATTTTCAAAACGAAAGGAAGACTAAGACGACACTTTTCGATTTCGAATTTAAAACTGTTTTCGATACTTGAAATACTAATAATTTCAAAATCAAGTACAATGACAAAAGTACAATCAACTATCTAGAAGAGGAATACTTTACAACACTCTTCTTTTGATTCAGAATGACAATTACAACACTTGGATCAAAAACAACAGTTTGATTAGGCTACTTTCGACAAACAAAGATTGCAAATGATTGACAAATACACAAAAAAATTTACAATTCCTAACTGATGTAGGCTGAAATAATGTGAAGGAATATGGTTACAGCAAGAAGGTAATGATCATGAACAGTAAAACTACTGAATAAAGCTGAAAATAGAGAGAAAAAACCAAATTTCAAAGAAGAAAAATAGTTCACTCAATCATCGCACCTGCAACACAGGGAAACAGGGATGCATCTCACCTGCAACACATGGGAGGTGCGATGCATCCAGGTTGCATAGTTATAGCCAGTGTGATGGGTCAGGGAGCAAAACTGGGCTTGTTTTTTGCTCAAAAATTGCAGCTAAGTTCAGTGATTTAGGCTGAGTAATGATGGACAATAAACACAAAGCATAAGGGTAGGATCTGATGTGGTTTTGAGCTACCACAAGGGCACTTAGGATGCTTTGTAAGTCAGATGTTTAGTTCATAAACTAACCCAGAGATTAACTGAAGCAACGTTTATCTACTTCACAATTGCATAGCAAAGGTGTTTCGAAGGTTAGCTGGCTAACTTCAGGATCCATCTGTAGTTGATAAAGCAAACAATAAACAAACAAAAAAAACGATTCACTCCCCAGTGGAGTTGCCATTTTTTTTCATGGAAAACTAGTGTCGATTCGAACTGCTAGTCCCAATAAGACGGGTAACTATCTTAGAAACAAACAATGAAATCTTTTCAAGAGTTCCTTTAAGTGTGATAGATGGAAGAGAAGAAAAGAGAACCAACCTGGATCTTTCGCTTTGATCCTAGCTTGATTTCTCCTTTCCTTGATAGAATTTTCCACTCCTCTCCTACTTGTCCCGCTTCAAAGAGTACCTGTAGAGTCAAAGTAACAGCAAACTATCAAATCATCTCTATCTAAAACATCATACACAATGCAGAATCAGAAACACATTGACCATACAATTGCATCCATAAACAATAAGATTCACAAATACAAGATCATATGGAGGAAAACTCAAAGAACTTTATTAATAGTAATGTAAGAGAGGATTACAACCCAGCTGTCTGATACAACATCACCCTTCCAATTGTAGAAGCCCTCTTCACCTCATAAACAAGCAAATCACCCAACAATGCAATGTCTCTTCTCTGAAAACCAACAACACTTCCTTACAAAATACAAAATTCCAGCCTCTAGATCTCTCAGATTAGGGATCCATTTATAGATGTCTTGCAAGTCAGGTTTGGGTTTTTGATTAGTGTCATTCCACTGATAGTTCTTAGTTCCACTTGGAGATTTCATGATCTCTTACTCATCTCTAGGCGAATTCAGAGAGGCAAGTGTCACAGGAGAAGTTTCTAGAAGATTCCATGATCATCCACCTTGTAAACTGTCTCTGCCATTTGTCTATTCTCGCTCATAGCACCCCACAGAAGGCCATTTGAGTATGCATCGCACCTGGACAGTTAGGCAGTCAGTATGCATCACACCTTGCCCATGGAGCAGTCTGTATGGTCCAGTTTTGGCCAGTTCTGAGTAGTTTTTCAGGTGGAACTTATAGGAAATGATGTAATTAGTTGACCGTG
Organism: Pinus tabuliformis; assembly: GCA_031772625.1. Taxonomy (NCBI): domain Eukaryota; kingdom Viridiplantae; phylum Streptophyta; class Pinopsida; order Pinales; family Pinaceae; genus Pinus; species Pinus tabuliformis. The sequence goes on along the minus strand of CM062814.1, from coordinate 236,461,204 downwards.
ATCCTTTAGGGTGTGAAATAACACTTTTAGGGACTGAAGGAGCCCTCAGTTTATGGACATATGAGTTTGGGGTTGCAGTGCCCAAATATGTTCATAACACTCTTGCTAATAATTTTTTAGGTGTGGGGAATTATAAGGTATCATGTTTTAATTTATCTTACAAGGATCTTCGATTCCGTAAAATCTTTTATGTTTTTAATTTTTAAGTCAATGACCTATTCAAGACCTTATATAAAAGCTTCATACTCTACAATATTATTTATAAAATAAAATATTAACCTATAGGAAATGAAACCACATTTGCATTGAGGAACTATTATCATACAACCTAGTACTCCAACTCCCTCTTGAGAATTAGATCCATCAAAGAATGATGTCCAAATGTCAAGCAATACTGCAAAGTCAATCTTATCTACTTCATTTACATTGCATCCATAATTTACTTTATATACATAAACTATATTACAATTTGTTTCTCAAAATATGTTATCTTAAAATTTAATTTAAGATTGTTAGTTATAAGGGATAAGGAAAGTTTGCAACAAAATCACCAACATATGAATTTGAAGTGTAATTCCCTAGAATTAAAAACTTGAAGGAGAATGGTTTAGTAGAAGATTTTATATTAGTCATGGGGCACTCCATGTACCATTCACAATCAATAATTTTATTTGGTTTTCCATTCCATGGAAGCCATAGATGTGACCCATCAAAAGTGAAATAACCTTGAAGTTATTGTGACTAGTCCCCAACAAACCATGTGTTTTGGGGATGTTTATGATAACAATATCGATGATTTGGTGAACCTTAAGAGTTGAGGCAACTTAGATTAAAGATTTCTTTGGTTCTATTATGACTTTGACCTCTGACATATCTAACTAAATTGTATGGTTTGAACACTTAGTTGGGATTGCATTTAGTGTTCTACAAATAGAATTAGGCATAACATTAGAGGATGCTCTTGAAACCACTAAACAATTGTTAGTTTTTTTATTGAAGGTTACGAAGGTTAAAACAAATGGTGGAGTTTGGGAGTTATATCTCTTTTATGGAAGTGTAACATTCATGGTTGTACTTTGCAAGCTATTAAATTTTATTTTACTAGTGTTTTTTTAATAGTTGCAGGTCATACATTACTGCGTTTTAAAACATTTAGCAATAATTTTCTCTATTGGTAAGTTTGTCAAACATGCAGGATTGAATTTTTTTCTTTGATTTCCTTTAAATCCTTAACAACAATGTATTCCATAGAATACTATTTACTAATGGAAGGATTACTCGTACTAGGTCAATTAGAATACGTTTCAATAGGTGGTGATACAATCCAATTATTTTATTATTTGAACAGTGAAGGTATGATGGAAATTTTTGTGAAACAATTCCTTCACTTCTAAGGTTGTAGTCACATTGAACATGCAATTTTTCTTCTATTCTTCTTCAACCAAATTAAATCCAATAAACATGTCACAAAGAACCATGAATGTTTCACTATATTTCTCCTCAATTGTAATGGCTAAGCTTCAAGAATAATTATATCGAAATCACCTAAAAAAAATTAATACCATTAATTAAGAGAGATGAAGAAAATTCTATCAATAATTACATAATATGTAGGAGCAATTGGTGATGATAACTTACATGTTAGATGAATAACCCAACTTGTTGAAGCTTATAGAGGCTTCGAAAGGTATTCTTCATAGGTTTCGTGTCTTATCATGTGGAAGATGATTTATTGCCTCGTTAGGTGCTTGCTTGGTGGAGTAAGTTTTTTATATCTTCTTTCCCAAGTTGAACCTAGGAAAAGTACAATAATTAAATTCAATTATTTATTTGGACTACTAGTCATTTTTTAAGGATAAATAATTTAATTATTTAAGTGAATTAGAAACAATTTCAACCATCGATTTCCAAGGTATTCTAAAATGGAGATTAGGGTACAAATTTTGGGTTAATGAAGATTATTAAAGAAGCTTAGCGAAGAGGTAAAGACAAAAAGAGTGGAGACACAACAAGAGAAAGTGATTTTATCTAGTACAAGTGGCTCCGTAGACTAAAGTTTAGAGGAGGACAAGTATAGGAGGATTCGAGGGTGAATCTAGGAGGCCAAGTTATGGAGATTGTGGGGCTAAGTTTTTGGAGAGAAGATAGGTTGAGTTAATTAGGGAAGTTGATTTTCTAGAGGGTCTTTCCTAAGGCGCAGTGGCAACTCATAGGGAAAATGCCAGGTCAATTGCAACATATTTTTGGGTTGTATTTCTCTAAGACAAACTCAATGAGCCTTGTGATTGCGCAATGCACAGTACTAACTGGGCACGAGGGAAAAATTGCGTAGTTTTTGCGATCAAAGGTTGAGCTTATGCGTTGTGATTGTGTAGTGCATAGTCTGGGGAGGCAGGAAATGCACATTTCATAGTTCCAAAAGGTAGGGTTGCAGATTGAGTGCTGATACTGCACAATGCATAGTTCAGGAGGGTTAAATGAGGCTAATTTGCTTGGTCGAGAGTCTTTTATAATTTCACTAAGTGTGGGATCGATGAAGCTCATGTGGACCGTGATAATACTTCACTATGATGACACACTTAGAACACTTGAAGACACAATGTAGATCATCCAAAACACATGAACAACAAACTTCCCCTATTGCAACAACTTTGCAACGATAAGTGCGACACCAAAGATACACTTTGTGATGACCGCGACGACACTTGTGCAACAGTGCTTAAAACTTTGGAAATGAGTGCAATGGATGTTTACATAGTAAGAAAAACTTATTTACACAAATATAACCCCTTCAAAACCACCAAAACAAGCTCATATACAATGTGAGACACTTAACATGCAAAACAATGACACTTTGATCTTCTTGCAAATGAGAGAAAAACAATTAGAGAAAACACATGCTATGAGTCTCAATGTTTGCAACGATGGTATGCAAGATCAAGGTAGGCTTTGAAATTCAACTGAAAGCCAAAATTTTGGAGGGTGTTGTAGCAACAACAAATCTTGATGACACACTGGTAGAATTCCATCTTCTCTGTATTGGTTGATTCTTTTATGCAAGGTCTCAGTTCTTCAATGAGTATTGATTCATCATGCAGATCACTTTGGATTCCCCACTTACCCCATGAATAAACATGGCCCCTCATGTGCCTTCTTGGTTAAACATAAACATAAGATCAACCAAATCACAATGATTCAAATCGGAAAGAGTAGTACAATTTGTGAGATTTACATTTTCATTTTCATAGTATAGTTTTTCATCTCTAGTGTTTCTTCGTTACAAGTAGGCCTGTACAGTACCCTGGCAGAGCCACTACAGGAACACAAACATTGCTCCACTGCCAACAAGCCTAGACAGTACCCTCGAAATGTTTCCTGCAAGCCTTTCTCTTCCTTTACCGTTATTTATATATTTATATAGGATTGTGCATATGCACTAATTCATGTTATGGGCAGAATAGGTATCTCGACTTATTGATATCGAGAGAGGTTGTTCCTTCATAGAAGCATATAGATACCTCTGATTTAGATTTGTTCATTTGAGTTTCTCCCCTTTTCCTCCTCTAGTTATCAGATAAGCGTGAAAAAATTGAAACATAAGGAACCAATTACAGGCATAAGGTTTCCAGAATAGACACGGGTATCATGGTTTGGCACAAAAATATCCTTATACAAAGATTGTATTTTCCCTCAGAACATCATTGACTAAAATATGTAACCAACACAAAGAAGGAGGATCGAAGGTTAGGCAAATGTTGTAGTGTAATAAGACTCTTTTCTATTTGGCCACATTATCTTTCGAGACCAAATGGGACACCCTTCATGCAATATCTTATTAACAAAACAGAAAATAAAAGACATGACACAACAAGAAAGAAAATCCAAAAGACAAGCAAAAAGAAGCTTAAGCCAAAGCATGATGTAAGACAAAAATGAGAAAAAATAAGAAAGACTAAGGAGAAAAAATTTAGAATGAGTGCAAGAGAGGGGAAACTAGAATGTAGCTAATCCTACTCCTAACCTAAACAGCCAGAAGGTCAAGGTCAAGTGTAATGAAACTTCCAGTGAAACCACCATAATTTTTCACGGCCTACATACAAAACGATGTGAGAAATTAAATTAAATATAAAGCAATGTGTAATGGAAAGGATAAGAGCTTGAATAAATTGCACAAAAAATTGAAGCTCTTGCTTGTCAATAGAAAGATATGAAATCATCACTACTTCTACTCAACTTGCAATCTTACCTTTTTGATGAAAATTATAAACAGACAAACCTCGGAATCTTCTTGTGAATACTCCTTCATCTGTGCCATTATTATTAGAAAAAATTAGAAAAGAGTGCAACTTGTTGTTAGAAAAAGGACATGCTAAATAAGATTCTTACAGGAAATCATAGATAGGGTTGTGAAATTCAAAACAATCCTCTTGAAAACCCTGAAATATTTTTAAAGTTGAATTTTCACTTAAAAACATGATATCAAGATGAGAATATTGTGAGGGAAAATGGATCTAATCATATTCAAAGGGCTTATCAAAATAGTGAGGTCTTGACATAACCATCGGTGAAGGTTAAAGTGACTCGGCTACTTGACAAGTATCTAAACAATGAGATAGTATATGAAGGTTAATCAATGTGAAACAATTGTCTTCAGATATATTGATGGGAACATGATAAAATGAATGACAATTAATATTATGATCAGATGGATTGTTTATGGCATGAGATTCTCGGTTCAAATATGGATCAATTTGAACATATTTATGAATGTCCTAAACAAATTAATCATCTTCCTCACTTGATACATATGACAACATGTTTCCTTGTAACTGATAACATACTGCACTAGCATCGTAATCACAGGAAGAATTGAAAATGAATGCCAGTAACACAAACACATGAAACCAATTAGGATACGAAATATGAATAAGAATTTGATTTTCCAGATAACTTGTGCATTCATTATCACTCAAGAGGATTTCAGGTTCGATGAAGGGAAAAAATCACTATATAACATTCACAAGAAAAACTAGGAGTTGACTATTAAGAAATGAATTTGGTAGGCATGATTACTTCGGCCAAAGATAGTCTTTGAAATTATCAAATTCGCAATTCCATGACTCTATGGAATAAACACACTCCAAACTCGGTTTCAGTACAAGAGCTTTGCATGGAGATGGATCATGTGAAATAGAATCTTGAATCCAATTAGAAACCAAATCTCAAAAGTTTGAAAAATTACATCCAAAATACTAAAAAAGATTCAAAAATAAATTTACATCGAGTGAAACCATGCAAAGAGAAGGATTGTGCAAGAGAAACCAGGTCTGACTAGTTCGGGGGGCTTACTAAAGTCGTGAGATCCTGACATAACCATCGACGAAAGTTGAAGTGCCTTGACTTCCTGACAAGTCTCAGAACTTTTGGGGAATGTGGATTGATATAGATCATGTATTGTGTAAGGATAGTTGTGCCCTCTGATTTAAATGGGACCATTACTAAATAGATGGTAGCCATCTCTTTCACTAACTTGATCAGATTTTACAACTTCAACAACCATATTATTCAGATCAAAATTTTTATGTGGAATCTACGAATGTGGACAAAAGTATCTTCCCTAAGCCCGGTGGACTAACCTAGAACAACATAAATAAAAAGGCATTAATGTTTTCCTTAAAGTAAATAGATAATGTGATGAAGCCTACCTAGAATCTGTCGTATGCTTCACTCCTTCTTGGCTTGAATGCTCCAGTCCTAGCTCCAGTCACTATTATTAGAACCTGCATAGTTAGATAACACAAGCCAACGATCCACAGAATATATGCAGCATCATCTAATCACTTTATTCAATAGATAAACATGGTATTGGAACTTGTGAAACCATAACATCATATATAGTAAAACAAAGAACTCTTTGCATTAATAGAAATGGAATGAGTTACAACCAAAAATAGGTAATGATCCTGTAAAAGAGCTCCTACAAGTTAACTTGTACTTTCCTTGTCACAAAGTGCACCTCTAATCACCTTAATGCATGGAAAGATATCTTTAACATCAACAACATAAGGGTAGAATCACTCTCCAAAAGGAAACCCCTTTCCTATGGATGGGAGTAAATATATAGGTGAAGGAGGTATTTCATGAATTCTTATCCTTTTACTAATTAGAGATTGAGATCCACTCTTGATGGGAGGATGAGATCAAGGGATATGGGATGAAAAATCCAAGGTAGGATAGGATAGGATTCAAGAATTATATATGAGGTAAATGGTTACAACACATCTTGGAAGCTTCTAGAAGAAGAGGCTTCAGAATTCTCTCTATTTTTCCCGAATTTTTAGAATCATCGCAAGTACATAGTAGAGCAACATGTAAGTGATCATCGAAATCCACAATGGAGCAACTTAGTTGCCAATGTTGTCCAGTAGGAGGTTAGGGAGCATTGATCCTTAAAATGAATGAAAGAAGGTGTTTTTAGGTAGAAACTTTAGGATTATAATGAGTGATACTTAGGGATTTGTATAAGGATGATGAGAAGGAGATCAAAGGATATTGATTGATCCAGTTGAAGGCCTTTTGACCAGATGTGAAAAAATGGCCTATAACAGATTTCCCCCTAAAGAGGAAAGTCCAAAATGATACTTGATGACTGAAGTGCTTTACATTGTAACATGTCGGGATTAAGAACAATCGAATATATTATCAACTGTTACAATAAATTTACATGATGATATTATTTTTGAGGGATGGATACCCATAGTCAGTACATAAGATAACATTACATGTAAAATGATCAAAAGACACGTCCACAACTAACTGATGGTGGACCCATGACTGGATGAATGCTTGTATGACCATAGCCATCATACATTTTGATCATCCACTACTCTTGAAATCGTAGCCCAGGTGGATGAAATTAGATCTGGACATTTACATGACCAACCAATGTATAAGTCTAACCATGTGAATCAATAAGTTGGAGTCAAACATGGTAAACACCATCAAATTACTGACCAATGATGTAAGTCTTTAATATACGTGAGAGAAACCACCAATGATGTTAATGACTCTCAAGGTACTCTAGTACAATCTGTATGGTGTGGATAAATGAGTTGACGTTGAACACAACATATAATATTTTGGTCAAAGGCTAATGATGTAAACTTGTTGCTGAGAGTGAGGAAACTTACCAATGATTTATGCAAGCACCAAGGTACCAAGGGGTGTTTCTAAGTCAACTTCCTAGATAATGAGTTGATGTCGACAGGAAACGACCCATCACAGGAGGGCCTTGATGTATCCCCCATCAACGACACAAAACGGGTATGATAATTTGAGACAAAATGATCAGAATGATGCTGATACAGAACTAGATCAAGAAAGGTAAACATGGAATGAAGTTTTAAGAGTATCATATCAGATAGTAACTGAATGACTTCTCTTGAACACAACAACAACACTGAATGGATTTTGCAGCACTGACCCAAAACCAAAAATGGAGGCTTTTAAATGGTGTGATAAACCAAAAGACAAGCATATTTCCCAACCCAACAGCCACAAAGATGAAGTGGAAGAGTGTTTTGTTCAATAGCGACTTGTTGCCATTAACAAAATGGAATTCCCTATTTTTCCAATTTCCCCAACCATATTGTCCAGTACCTCTTTATTTTTTAACAAGCTTGAGGAGGATAACATATGCTTTATCTATAATTCCATCCTTCAGATGAACCCCTATGAGAATATTTAACGAATCCAAAGAAGGCATGGTTCAGTCCCATTGTGAACGACGAGTCCATGATTGTTTGATGTTTTAACGATTCTAGTGAAGGTAAAACTCTACATCCTTTTCATGTCCGAAAAAGAAGAAAATAATACCTAAGATAACCTCGTAGCCATGTTCGACTAAGGTATTCCTTTTTCGTAGTTAGTCTATCTCAGTCCGGAAAAGGGTTAAAATTATACCGAGTAGATGTATTTTCATTTACTTTAACGAGTTCTAAAAGACAAGTGCTCGACAATATTTTGATATTTTGGGAGTCTGAAAAGAGTTGAAAGAGGACTCCAGGGGGTTTATATTTTGTAATTTTACGGAGTCTGAAAAAGTGATAAAAGTATACTCCTTTGTCAAAATTATATATTCAAAACATGGTAAAATCTATCAAATAGTTGTCGACCTGCTTAGAGCATCACAAAAAGAATTAAATATACCCGTTTCATGGTAAAAATAAGTTGTTACTAAGTCAAAAAATTAAATTTGAATAAGATAATGGAAGAAAAAACCATAAATATATAAAATAACCATTCATATTTACCATTTCACATTTACCTTCAACATTGAAAGCTTTGAGTATTTTTTTCCCTCGATATTCTGCAGTTGATCACTATCAAACCAGTGGATTGTTTCAAGTGTTATCACTTCTAGGTAGGAGCTAATACCTTTCTCTTTAAACTCATCGTCCCATTTCATGATTTCATGCATTTTTTTGGTATTTTTGAGGGCCCTAGGGTTCTAAAAATTTTCCCTAGGACCAACACAAGCCCAGGCAGTTGAAAAATGTGTTGCACCTAAGTCAAGAAACACTGCAGGATGGGGTGCAATTCTCTGTCTCCTTCCTTGGGGGTGTGTTGGACGCAAATCCAAAATTTTTTTGCCATTTTCCCTTCAATTTTTTTGAGTTTTGTTGCATGGAAAGAATCTTATTGAATCTCCCTTTGATGTTTTAGGTCTTCATTAGCATAAAATGACTTTCATCTAGAGAGAAAGAGAACATGAAGAATAGGATTTAAATGCAACTAATGATCCTGTTATCATCCACGCACTGTAGGATTGTGGATTATTGAAATTATTTTGGCTTCCTGGCATGAGGCAACAAATGGAGTTACTATGATATCTTGTTCATGCATGGGATGTGCAAGCACAAACATTCCAATTTGTAGAACATCTTCTCAAGATCATAGTAGAGGATATATATGTTCTGACTGAATTATCCAGGAGAGGTGCCCCTATCTCTCTCCTAAGTGGTAGAAGGGATGGAGAAACAATGAAATACTATATCATTACTTACTGCAGGCCTCAATCCAAACCAACTAGATATAGAAAGATCAGTATAAAATATGTAACTAGTTTTCCCTTAAGAATGATCTTGTTCATTATTTCTAGATTAGCAGGTAGCTCAACACTACATGTGGCCAACAGATCATACATGCAGTATGGTATGGAGTGCTTAGAGCCAACAATATTCAACTGGAGTGAGAGGGAATTGGTCAATATAAAAGAAAACCTTACTAAAGCAAGAGATGGAAAGTTGAAAAACATTGGATACATTTCCATCTTGGTCTTTTTTTCCCTAGAACAGATTCCACTATTTCAGCCTCAGCAGATTAAGCTTAAGCCCATTGATCTTAGGGTACCATGGATGAGAAGGTGGATATATCATATGTCTCGACATGCAAGTTCATTGGTTACTATCTTCTCGCCATCCTTCTTTGGGCGGTTGCATAGACAACTCATTATTCTCAATGATTATCCATACACGTGAATGGATTTTTTTGATGACCCTGAGCTCGTGCTTCCTGAGGGTGAGTGATGGGATGTTATAGGTAAGATATTTCAACCATTTTAATTTTTGAAAATTTTACAATTTTTTTTTTTTTGTTTTTGATGTTTCTGAGACCTAAACTATTGATTTTTCATGCATATATTGGGCATGTTCAACCGATAGGTGCTTCATATGTCTGTTGTGCGAGAGAAAAACCTCAAGTGGTAGTAAAACTAGTACAATTTGTTGAACTGCGACAAGATGCACTATGGGATCTAAATGTAGCCGAAATCCTAATTGAGGTGGAGCACCACATGGAGGGGTTGACTCACAAGATAGATGAGACCGTGATTGACCAGGTTCCATTGCAACTTCAACAACATACCATAGGAGTGCCTAGCCGTATTGGTCAGCTATTGTGCAAGATAAATTTTGTAGTGTCTTGTTATCATGAGCACTTTGATTAGTCTACTTAGATATTTGCATGTAGTTTTGTATATGGGTCATGTGGCCATATGTGTCTTGGGCACGAATTTTATAAAACCAAACTTTATATATATATATATATATATATATATATATATATATATATATATATATATATATATATATATATATATATATATAGATATAGATATAGATATATATACTGTTTTCGTGTTCCTATTGTAGTTTAAATGATGTGATGTGTATTGAAATTTCTTTACATTCATTGCAAATGTTTATTTAAAACATGATTAGCAAGCACATCTGTCAATGTATTCAGATTTCTAGAAATATATTCATATTGTATGAATTTGAAATGTCTTTCTAGAAGGCAAACCCTTAAAAACATACAAAATATGGTAGGACTTATGACTTAATAAACATCAGCAAGTTGTAGCACCACGAGTTGTGAGTCAAGTCTGATGACTAAACGACGGATTCCATGTCAAATATCATCAGAACGCAGCTCAACCACTGTGCTATACTCAGTGATATTGTTAGTATAGTGACCAATACAAATCTATTGCAGATGCACTAACTCGCCACTTGGAGCAAAGATAGTCCATGCGACAGAGGACAGGTTCTGATTACTACGACTAACACCATTGACATAACCAAAATACGGTTCAAGGGATGTCGACATATGCAAACCAAGGGTAAAAGGAATCAACTTAAACCTTAATAAACTCTAAAGAGACACACCACAAACACACTCAACACACCTATAGACAGTATGTACACATTGTTACTATGCATGAGATCAAGCATAGTGTTTTTTTAGGTACAACCCATTCCTAAGTTGCACTAATGGAATCCCATAAAAATCCAATAACTCATAATCCACTTTTGCAAGGACACACTTGACAATATATGGACCTGGCCACATAGGCTGGAACTGTCTTGAGTCTATCTTATAAGATTCTTTATCATATAAAGGAAACATTTATCCTTTTGAGAAGACACGAGGCTTGACACTTTTTTCATATTGCTCCTTGATACGTATTTTATGAGCTTCATTAGGTATAGCAGCATCACATCGTGATTCATCTAATCGAGTCAGATGTAAAATACGTTCCTCTTCTATAGAAGTGGTAGGAAGAAGTTTGACAGCTAGTTTCAGTGATGGAATCTAAAATTCAATTGGAAGGATTTCTTCCAAACCATAAACCAACTGAAAGGGTGTAAATCCTGTAGGAGTCCTCATTGAGAACAATATTTTTAAGGACTTTACTAATAGCCTCAAATTTTCCATTAGCCTAAGGATAGTAGGGAGTGTAACTTTCATGGGAAAGTCCCAGATTAGCAATTAGTTCGATCATCATATGATTCCAAAAATGTTTTCCATGATATGTAACTATGTCTTGCAGAACACCAAACCATGCGATAACGTGATTGAAAAAGAAGTATGCAGTCATTTCACCAGTGCTGTCAAATGTACGCAATGCCTTGGCCCATTTAGTAAAATAATCTATTGCAACAATGATATAATCATGCCCCCCTAGCCAAGTGATGGTTACATGTCATGAATTTGATACCCCATTTCACAAATGGTCTGACAATGATAATGAGATGTTGGAGCGGGTGGAGCATGGGTCTTACAATCATAAATTTGGCATGTGTGACACTTCTCGACAGCGAGAATACAATCTCGAAAAATGGTAGGCCAAAAGTAACCAGTGCATAATAAGTTTTGTGTGGTAGTCTAGCCAGATAAATGACCACCACATGACCATAAGGGGCATTCATTCAGGACTTTCTTAACCTCCTCATGTGTGAGGCACCTTCATAAAATTGTATCAATGCCACGTCGATAAAGAGACTTACCAATGATGATGTAATTCTTGGCTTGATATCAAATACATCACTACTTGGAGAGAGAGGTATCAGACCAAAAATTTTGGGTCTGGAGATAAATCAGAATGTCTCCATACCATGGGTCATATGAATAAATCATAAATAGTGACTCGTCGGGGATAAAATCTTAGATGTCGATTCAAAATCAGGGGAAGGAAGGTCACACATAATCTCGGAGAAAACCAAGTATTTCTTCGACTTGGATTTGATGAATTCTAAGTCAAACTCTTATAGGATGATGATCCATTTAGAGTATTTTTCCCTAGCAATTGATGGGACAAAATGTATGTGATAGGGTTGCAATCTGAAACTACCATAGTTTTTCAAAGCAATATGTAATGGCGGAACCTTTGAATGGCTTGAATGGCTGCCAAAGCCAACTTTTCTACGTGGATATACTTGATCTTGGTATCATTGAGATTTTGACTTAGATAATAAATAGGGTGTTTTTTCCCTATATCATCTTCTTGGACCAATACCATTGCTATAGTAGAAATGGCAACAACAAGATATTTGAAATAATTGTGTTGGTAATCAGGGGGACATAATAGAGATGCCCAAACCAGAACATCTTTCAGGGCATCAAATGCTTTTCGAGTTGTGTTATCCCAATGGAAGGGAACCCCTTTATTAAGCAGACGAGTGAATCCTTTGGTCAATTCAATATAACTTGAGATGAAACATTGCAGGAAATTGGCTTTCCCTTGAAGTTGTTGTAACTGAGCAAGTGAAGAAGGTGCAAGAAAGTTGATGATTGCCTGCACTTTCATAGGATCAATACGAATTCCCTTTTTTGAAATAAAAAAAAACCAAGAAGCTGACCAAAACTAAAGGAGAACACACATTTATGTTTATTTAGTCAAATATCATAGTGTCTACACCGTAAGAAAATGGCCCTAAGATGCATCAAGTGACCAATTTGATATTTGGAATGAATATGGAGATCATCCAAATAGGATTGTATGATATGTTTAATATCATGAAAAGCGTAATCCATTGCCCGTTGAAACGTGGCCCCAACATTCTTCAGACCAAATAGGAGTTTTTGGTAGACAAATGTACCCCAAGGATAGATAAATGTAGTCTTAGGTTGATCTGCTAGGAGAATGTTGATTTGATTATATCTAAAGAAATTGTCCATAAATGAATAGATTTCACAACCAGCGTAGTCATCAATAATCTGATTGATGAACAGGGTTTGGTAATTTTCCTTCAAACAAGTGTGATTCACATCCTGATAATCGACGCATACATGGATTGTTCCTTGTTTCTTCATGACAGGGAAAATATTCGATACCTAATCGGTGAGAGGAATGGGGTAGATTAAATCAGCATGAAGGATTTTTTCAACTTCACTGTTAATCCTGGCAACCTTCTTTGGATGGACCAGACGGAGGTGCTCCTGGACTGGTTTAACATCAGGATACATTTTAATCTTATGAAATACTATATTTGGTTTGATACCTAGCACTTCCTGATAAGTCTAGGCTAAGCAATCATGAAACTCCTAAAATAGGGCTTTATAGGTCTCAATATTAGATGGAGAGAAAGATGTACCAATATGTATATTTTCGACAATAGTCAGTTTAACAGAGATATCAAGAGGTATCATCTCTTCGATATTCGAGATATTTTCTTTGGAATTGATTTCATGGATAGAAACTGAATTCACAAAATATTCGACGAAATTGGGCAAATACACATCATTAATACTATCCTCAATGGCATATGGTAAGGAGGAATGATGGTGATGATCATCCCACAACATATCGTCTAGAATCATGATCTCCATGATGATCTTGTCGGTAGAGAATATATGAGAGAATGGATCAGAATACCTGCCATAATCCAATGATCGATTGACCCAATTGAACAAACAAAAGGTATGAGCCACATAAGCCGAATAGATAGCTTTGTAATCTAGTGCAATAGGGCTAAGCGAAATTCGGTCACCAAAACTATGGATGCTAGTTTCATTTGGTACAATCCATGAACCAGCCTGGAAAGTGGAAGATGATATCATATTGATATAAGAAATTGAAGATGAGTTGTTAGAAAGAGGAGGAGGAGGAAGTGAAAAGGTTCCCATAAGCGAGGAATCCTTCAACAGTCCAACCCCAACATGTTGATAAGAATGTATAGTTTCCCTTACAAGCGAGACACTTCTAGTAACATGATAATCGAAGGCGAAAAAGATGAGTTGGTCAATGGCCACATTTTCACCCTTTTGAGGAAAGGAGATCATACATAAATAAGCCGAAACGACTGTGACCATGCCATAAACCCATGTATCACCCAATAGAAGATTATAATCAAGAGGTCCTTCAATAAATTTCACTTCTATGGATATAGTTGTCCCCCCTAATTTTACTTGTAAGTAATTAAGAATACCACAAGGATTATATTTTCTACCATCAAAAGCCTTCAATGTGGTAGGTGACTGACTCAGTTGAGGTGAACCAATCACTTTCTAGCAAGAAACAAACATAATGCAGGTTGAGGCTTCCTCCTCCACAATAGAGAAATGAATGTTATTACCACGACATATGACCTAAATGATAAAGGCCAATTAAGATGGAAGGTGGGGGGTATAATTTTCATGACTGAAAATAACTAGGTTGGAATCCAAAGGATCCACACATTCGATATTTGAAAGCAAAGCCTTTTTCTAGGTGGGGTAGTTTTGTAACACCTTGTGGGTCGACATAGTTGATGGATATTGAGAAAAATACTAAACTACATTATAATTTTTAACATCCCTGGCACAGGGTTGAAAGCAGACTTATGAACAACACCCTTTGGAGGTTTAATAGTTAACTCTGTAGGAATTGTGGGTAGATGAATATCAGATGGAGGTGATTTCGAGCTGGTAGGTTGATTAGTAGCCTGATTGTTCAAAGGATTCACATTACCATAGTGCTTGTTTTGAGTAGCCACCATAACATCAAATTTATGCTTCTTGGAGGAGAGAATTAAAATTGTGTTAGAGGAAGATGGGTCCCAAGAAACCATATGGGTCTCTTGATTTGGAAACAGGTCCGTCAACACAGTAGGAGAAGTGGAAGATTCCAAAAGTTGATTCACTTCTGCGCAGTGAGGACAGTCACAAGTAAATTTCTCTTCGTTGTAGATCAAGCACGGGTACTGAGGCCTTCGTTTATCATTAGATCATTGATTTGTTTGTTTATCCCGCGGTCAAGAATATTTCTTATTTTTACCTTTTCCTTTCTTCTTGATCACTGGTTGTTTTTGAGATTTTCCTTTTTCAAATGAAACAACATTTATCTCAAAAGAAGAAGCCACAGGAGGATTGGATGAATATTTTTGGGAAAAAATAGTGGGAGCAGTACCAAATGGCTTGTTCACTATATGCAAACTGGCAGAACTAATGATTCCATCAGCAGCATGAGATTCTTTACCAAGAGTGGAAGGAACAACATTCAAAGGTCTCGGAGCATATGGTATCCTTTCATAGAGCGTGTCATATTGGATATAGATGCGGTCCAAATACTGAGCATGAGAAATCAATTTCTCCTCAGTCACGACTTTTCCTTTAGCTACATCCTATGTGAGATGGCAGCAGGGATTTAATAAACCATTCTTCTAGCCATTGATCTAGAACATAAGTCTTAACCAATTGGTGACGACATTGCCACTCATGAATGTGATATGAAATGTGAGTGGCTATAGTTAGTTTGACGTTGGTTAGAATTTCTGTTCCAGTTTCATATCAAATGGGTAATTGGAAATTCGTAAGGAAGGTGGTAGCCAAGGAACTAAAATCATGAAATTAAGCTCTAGGTAACTCAATGTACCATTTAGCAATGGTACCTGTAAGAGTATGCTGGAAAAGACGTAATCATATGGAATCATCATTAAGGGAGTTAGAAGAACACCATAGTTGATACATCATGACATGGGTTGACGGGTCTTCCCTGGTATTCCCATTGAATTTTCGGATATTGGATGACAATTTGGTGGGAAATATCTGTCACCAAGTAGAATGAGAAATGGGATCGTTGGTAAGCCAAGTCAAATTTGGTAATTCGAGAGTTGCTATAAAAGGAAATTGTTAGTTAAAATATGGTGAAGGATAGCTTGGATAATAAGGGATAGCCTAACAAACAGGTACTTGCATTCCCAAATAAGGAGGGTTCTCATAAAGAGGAACCTGGGCACTAGAGTAAGGAGGATTATGGTAACCAGCATACGTGTAAGCTTGTTGACCAACACCAAGATAACCCTGCAAAGGCTAGAATGGTTGGGATTGGAAGTGTTGGCCTTGGAAAGGCACTTGAGGAACACCCTGATATGGTCTATATTGTTTCCCTGCAGGATCTTGCATCATCTCGATATAAGGTGGGTTTGATTGGGACTGTGTCATATTATACACATTCTTTCCTATCAGAATTTGAGGAGTAGCTTGCCCAAGTGGTTGAGACTGTAAGGTACCTTGTAAAGGTTAGGTAAGTGGAACTTGAGGGGTACTAGATATCGATAGAATGGATTGATATTCAATAGAATCCTATGAAGGTTGACTTACATGTATTTGAAATTGTTGAGATATGGATGGATGGGTAGGAATTTGAGATGAATGTGGTAAACGTTGAGGATTCAACAATTGGTCCCAAAATGAACTAGGTTGGACGGGAAAAGTAGGCTTCCAAACACTAACTACCATCCCAGAATAAGGAGGATTATAACCAACTTGAGGCATACCAATAATAGGTTTCCCCCTTGTCGTAGGAGGAGGGGATGATGAAGGTAATTTCAATCCAGATGGAGGGAATCCAACATGATGAGAGTTAGGTTGTTGAAGATAACCTTTCCCACTAACGTAAGGGCTAGCCTACGATTCAATCGTAGGTGTAGGTGGAGGAGAAGGAGCAAGGTATGTAGCATTCATAAGAGAAGTACCAAATGGAATTCCTAGAATGGATGACATGGGAGATGTCCAAGGACTGGATGTTGGACTAGAGAAGGTACTAGATAAAGACTAATAGTAAGGTGGGATGGACGGACCACCATATAGATGTTCCTTTGGTGATTTTGCAAACATGGATGAGGAAGCAACATTCGATGTATCAACCATAGTGGTGGACATGGGTTGGGAGATCAAATCGGATCCAGTCATGGTTAACGATCCCAATGAATATTGCTACGAGAAATCGTGGGTAATTCCAAAGAATTAGATAAAAGAGTTTGTGTTGGAGTTTGAAGAGGAGGAATAGGATTGATCTGATAAAAATGGAGTCCACTCCAATGAACAAGAGTAGACGAATGAGTCTCTTCTTGTGGGATATCTTCAATACTCACAAGTCTGTATGGAAGAGGTTTACCATTGGGTCCAAGATATATAGTTGGATGTTTTTTCTGAGACAAAAGAAGAGAAAGGTAAGGAACTAAAGTAAGAGGTGAAGATGGTTGAGCTTCCTTAGGTTCAACAACCTTAGGAAGTAAAGTATTTGACTCAATGGCCTCAAGCAATAAGATTTCAGGGGCTTCGATTTCGATTGTGTTAGATTTGTCTACAATGATATCGAGTTTAGTACTCAAAGGGAAAGATGATTCTGGTTTATCAAATTCAGGAGGAGGACAAGAAATAGTTCTTGAATTTCTTGATTGGGTAGCTCACATCTTCTTATGCTTTTGATGATGGCCAAGAATAGCCTCTAGTGGAAGTGGAGGCTTATTTTGCATTCTACATGAACGACGAAGTGGGGGATTTTGTTCTTCCACGTTGGATAATAAATTTTAGAAATTAACACAAAAATAAATCAAAAAGAGGGTAATCTAGGCATAATGGATTACCAGAAACCATGAACTGCAATATACACCTTGGTGAACCAAGGACTTAATGTATGACATCTAATCTCCTCAAATGTAGTGTTTGGTGTATCACAGTATATAAGGTAGCTAACTTGGTTACCTATGGCAAGGATATCAACCTATAGGGGATTCCCAAAATATACTCGATGGTATGTGGGAGTGAATTCCATAGTAGTGTTGTCTATTGTGTAACTATTCAATGAGAGTGTTCCCGTATACTTTACGTGTTTGGAGCATCATCCAATATATCCAAAGGTACGTGGAGAACGATCTTATACACTCACATACATGGAATGGGATTTCACCCCTGAGAGACAATGTTGGAAAAATCTGAGAACTCCTACATTTAACGATGACGAAACACATATCTGGCTTAGACATCTAAATGTTTGTGTTAATGTTACAGATTCTCTTTAGGTTGATTCAAACAAAATTATTGTTTATCTTCAATTAAGTTTCTGTTTTGGGGTTCACCACGCATGTCACCTGAATATGCTAAAATTCAAACTAGCATGAGGAAATGGAATATTTCTCATTCAATGAAAATATATTTAAGGAAGGGAAGAGGCAAAGAATACGTAGAAAAAAATATGCAAAATTCATTTCCCTTTTCAATGCAACTGTTCCAATTTCAATGCACACAAAAAACCCTAAATGCCAATGCAAATATTTTTCTTTTCAAGTCACTTAATTTTCAAAAATGAAGAAAACTAAGATGCAAAGTCTAATCATTGATTCAAACAAGCTTTTTAGAATGATGACTAGAACACCAATTCATCTAAGCACTCAATGATCAAACAGATTCAGATTGTAAATAACCTAATGATAAAAAAAAAGGAAAATATTCAAAAAAATCCTTACTAGAGGTATAAAAACAAAGTAAAACCAAATGGAGGCTCCAAAGGACCACAAGACACTGAGAAACTCAAGGAAGAGGAGTTGGAATCAAGGCTGAATCAGAGAGAAAATTAAGGCAAATACAAACTTGTGCATGAATAGGGGCTAATGCAGGTGTAGAGAAGGCACGAGTGTTATGAAACACAAGCACATAAAAGGTTGGGTTGAGGTGCAATGCTCTGTCAGAGGACC
This sequence comes from Pinus tabuliformis, assembly GCA_031772625.1. NCBI lineage: Eukaryota > Viridiplantae > Streptophyta > Pinopsida > Pinales > Pinaceae > Pinus > Pinus tabuliformis. Next base: position 236,442,407 of record CM062814.1, on the reverse strand, counting down.
AAAGAGTGTGTTGGTCTAGGGATACAAAGTTTTGGAACAAGGATTACAATTGAAACTCAATGAAAGGTATTCCTAGATATGTTCTTGATTGGATAATACAATAAAGGTCCAAGAAATAGGTAAGACAAATGCAATGGACAAAGAAACCACCAAGGGAATATATTGATCCCTAGTGGAGTCACAAATTTGTTATGCAAAATCTATGACTGTGGACAAAAGCATCTTCCCTAGGCTTAGTGGACTAACCTAGAACAACAAAAATACAAAGGCATTAATGTTTTCCTTAAAGTAAATAGATAACAGGATGAAGCCTACTTGGAATCAATTGTATGCTTCGCTCCTTATTTGTCTTGAATGCTCCAATCCTTGCTCTAGTCATTATTATTAGAACCTGCATAGTCATATAACACAAGCCAAAAATCCACAAAATCTATGTAGCATCATCTAATCACTTTATTCAATATATCAACATCGTAATGGAACATATGAAACCATAACTTCATATATAGGAAAACAAAGAACTCTTTGCATTAACAGAAATGGAGTGAGTTACAATCAAAAACAGGTGTTGATCCTGTAAACGAGCTCCTTCAAGTTGACTTGTCCTTTCCTTATCACAAAGTGCACCTCTAATCACCCTAATTCATGGAAATATATCTCTCGCATCATCAACATGAGGGTAGAATCACTCTCCAAAAGCTAACCCCTTGCCTATGGATGGCAGTAAATATATAGGTGAAGGAGGTATTTCATGAATTCTTATCCTTTTACTGATTAGGGCTTGATATCCACTCTTGATGGGAGGATGATATCAAGGGATAGCGGATGAAAAATAAAAGGTAGGATAGGATAGGATTCGATACTTTTATCTGAGGTAAATGGTTACAATAGATCCTGGAAGCTTATGGAAGAATAGGCTTTGGGATTCTCTCTCTTTTTCCTAAATTTCTAGAACCAACACAGGTGCATAGTGGAGAAACCTCTAGGTTATCAACACAATCCACATTGGAGAAACCTAGTTGTCAATGCTATCCAGTAGGAGGCCAGGGAGAATTGGTCCTTAAAATGACTGAAACAAAGTGTTTTCAGGCAAAAACTTTGGGATTAGAATGAGTCATGCTTAGGGATTTGTCTAAGGATGATGAGAAGGAAGTCAAAGCATGTTTATTGATCAAGTTGAAGGCCTATTGAGAAGATGTGCAAAATAGCCTATAACAGAAAGATACTTCTGATTGAAAATATGGAGATGTATGAAGCAGAGAAATTTCATGAGCAAGTTGATTTGAAGAGTTATCTTCATGACAAACTAGAGATGATGAGGGATGAAAAGAATACTCAATGATTCTATCATTTCCTTTCATGTCATGGATAACCTCACTACCTTGTGCCAATTAGGAAGTTAAATCATTATATGGAGAACTTGAAAAGCATGAAGCATCTTCATTGCAAGTAGATGCATTTCAAATAGTAGAAGACAAGGGATAGTGAGATGAAGAGGAAGTTTCCATAAGAACATCTTATTTTACCGAATCATATTCTACATGTAAATTAAAATCTTCATGAGAAACCAAAAGATCAATTGATGCACAGGGAATTCATGATTGTATACATCAATAGATTTTTCATCATCGGAATGATTGCTGCCCAAGGCTACGAATTGATTGTGTTTGATTCACTATCAAGATTACAAAACTGAAAATCATCCAAGAATGGAAGTGCGTCATCTTGACATGGGTTACTTTAAAATAGGCAAGATAGATCAAAAGTATCTTCACTTTCCTCCTCCTATACCAGTGTAATGTGACTGCCTTGTATCTGATCGCAATTTGAACTAGCAACTCGAAAATCATGAGAGCATGAAGGGCTAGTTTGTGGAGAAGATTGATCAAGAAAATCATGATACTGAGAGTCATTACATGTAGATGATAGAGGATGATGGATGTCCCTTGAACAAGTGACACATTCAGTGGAACCATATTCAATATTGAAGTTAAGAGTGCTAATGTCACCTTAAAGAATGAAAGGATTAGCCTTCACCCTAGGCTCCATGAGCCATTACAGGGTTTCTTCCATTAGATATGAATCATGAAAAGTTGGAGGAGGATGAAGAGATGGATTAGGAATTTGATTTCCATATTTCCAAACTTTATTATCAGAGGGAAGCACCTAAATTGATACTAGAAAAGGAGGATGGAAAGGAACAAAATGATTAGTAGGTTCCTCCTCTTAAATTTGAGGTGTCTCATGATTTACAAGAGTTGGGGAAGTAAAAAAATCAAGGGTTTTAGATTCATCGTGCAAAGAGATATGAACCAAATGCTTAAAATTTTGTTTAAAGAAATCCCAATATGTGTCTTCTCCCATAAATTCATAACAAAGGTGAAGGAACTGATCAAAAAAATACTTAATTGATTCATTAGACTTCATTCTTAGTTGATTAATTCTTTTAAGAAAATTCCAGTAATCATACCTATCAAATGCTTTATGAAGCTCCTTTACAATTTGGTCTAATGAATGGATAGAAGGAATAGGTAACATGTGATACCATCTCTTAACATGACCTTCAAATGTGAGCGTGAGAAATTTGGTCATGACATATTTGCAATGTATTATGTTAGAAAGGCAAAGGTGGACAACCTGAAACAAATTTTTATGAAGAGTTGATTCACCCTCGCCATCAAACTTAAATTGGGACGGGTTATGAAAAAATTTCACAGGGATGGTAAGATTAATCTCTTTAGAAAAACATCCCAGGATTATGATTTGGGGGAGAGCCACTTTAAATTAGAGATTGAAAGTAGACTCAACAGGAACAACCTATTTTGTGGCCCTCATTCCAGTGCCATCTGTTGATGATGCTAGAAATCTGTCAACCAAGGGGGTCTCCCCAATGTGAAATCCCAACTAGGCCTCACACTATTTGGAGAAGGAGCCCCACTTGGAGTATTGATCTAGTTCCCATGTATTCTTATAGATTTTCCTTAGCTTTAGTTGTTAGCAAGAGAGAGAACTGTGTATTTTCCTTTGTGAAAAGCAAGTAAGTGTTGCTGGTGAATGTTTGGTTGCAGGTGTATCAAGGTCCTTCTACTACTGAGGGAGGAGAGATGAGATTCTAAGGGATAGGTAATAGTACCACCCTAGTAGAGACACACACAAACAACAAATATCCATTTAACATCCACCGGAATAGTCCATAAATATGCGACGATCATTGCAACCATTACAACACATTTTCAATAAGATAAGCACTAAAATAACTGAAATAGTTCAACTACTCTAGCACAGGTGGAAATAAACATGAATCATAAACATTCACATAACAATATTACAAGTATTCACAATCCATGCATGAAAAAGTATCGCCCATCAGTATTCAAGTATTAAATAAAAGTCCCAAGATACATGTATACAATGAGCATCACTAGCTCCAATAGTGGAGCATTGGAGCCACAACTTGCTCCCCAAAAGTATTGACTCTATCTCTCTAATGCCTTATGGGAGAAGCAAAGGTGAAAAGTTATTTTCTCATACAATGAGGGTGTATATATAACCAATGGGGTGATGCTTCACCTCCCTTGTGACTCTTTGACTACCCTCATGATTGTTTGACTTCCTATGACTTTTCAACTTTACATGACTCTTCATATTTTGTACATGTCCTTTTGGATTCCACTTTACAATACATTTATAATAGGATTTTACATAATCAAAAAAATTGATGTGGCACATGGTGACTCATGACATGACATGACATGACACTGATGACATGGACTACATGATGACATGGAAATGTCAAGTCATTATTTTTGCTTCTTGCTATGTGTCTTCTTGAGAATGCTCTTATGTCCACCTCCATATGGCTTAGAGATGAGGAGTCTTTTGTGTTATCAGATCTTGAGTGGTGGTTGAAAACTAGTGTCCCTTTTATTTCTTCTGATGATCCACTTGCATATTAAACCACAAAGGTGTCTTCTTGTATGTTCCCCTTCTCCATCTCCTTTTTCATTGCCTTGTCATGGTATGATAGAGTACCTGCATTTGCAATTCACTCATGACAAGATGTCATCAGTCTGATAAACCCTTAGTCTAACATTCTCCATGACAATCCACTAACTTAGCCGAAACCGATTGGTAGGCTAAGGGAAAGGCTCATTTATTGTGCAATTGTGTAGATCAGGAAGTCAGGGGTTAGGATTGAGCCTTGAGACTACACAATCTTCATTTCAAGCTTGAATGAGCAAGAAAATTTCACAATTGGGGAGCTCAGGGAGTCAAGATGAGGGCTTGAGCACTGATTTTTACCACTTTGTAGTTCCAAAAGGAATATGAGGCCAGACGATTACATAGTTGTGTAGTTCAATAGCTCAAAGCTAGGGTTTGAGCCTTATGATTGCGTAGTGCACAGTACTAACTAGGCAAGAGGAGAAAATTGCATAGTTTTTGGGGTTAGAGGCTGAGCCTAGGCACTGTGATTGCACAGTGCACATTTAGGGGAGATAGGAGATACACATTGCATAGTGCCAAGAGACAGGGTTGCATCTTGAGGTTTGATACTATGCTATGCATAGTTTAGGAGATTTGGATGACACTAATTTACTTGGTCGGGAGTCTTTCCAAATTTTCTAAGTGGCAGAGAAATGAAGCTGACGTGGACCATGATAAGACTTGATTGTGATCACAAACTTATAACACTTGATGACACATCATATATCATCCATAACACATTAACAAAAAACTTCCCCTAGTGCGACAACTTTGTGATGATAAGTGTGACACAAATTGTGACGACACTTATGCGAAAGTTCTTAAAACTTTGGAAATGAGTGTGACTGATGATTACATAGTAAGAACAACTCATTTACACAAAGATAACCCCTTGAAACCCCCAGAACAAGCTCATATACACCGTGCGACACAACATGTAAAGAAACGATACTTTGATCTTCTTGCAAATGGGAACAAAACACTTAGAGAAAACACATGTGACGAGTCTCAATGTTTTTTACGACAATATGCAAGATCAAGGTAGGTTTTGAAATTTAGGTGCATGACAAAATTTTGGAGGTTGTTGTAGCAGAGACAACACTTGGAAACAAACTGGTAGAATTTCATCTTCTCTGTCTTGGTTTATTATTTTATGCAGGGTCTCATTTCCTCGAGGAGTATTGATTCATCATGTAGATCACTTTGGCTTCCCCACTTACCCCATGAATAAACAAGAGTTATAGCACCATTTACCACTCTTGGTATTTGTGATGCTTGGTTTATGGCCTAGGGAAACCCCTCCTTCTAGACTTGGTCTAAATATATTAAAAACAATGTTTTATTCCTTGTATGCTACTTTTCCCTGAGCTAAAAGCCTATACATGTAGGTCAGTCAATACCCAATCCACATATATGTATTAAAACACTTAAAAAAATTAAATTTCCTTAATTATGGGTGGAGTTCACAGGTTTTACCTGTTGATTACCTCCTATTGCCCATGGCCCAACTATTTCCCAACTAAAAAACTAATTGGGAGAAGTATAAATAGACTTCTATGGGAAGGCCTTAAGGAGGAGAGGAGATAGAGTTATTATACTGAGATTATCCCTGACTGAGTCTGATGAATCTCTGTGCCTCATGCACTTCCCCAAGCTTCAGGAAACCCTTGTTTCCTTGATTATAGATATTCTCCCTTTTGCTTGAGATATCATGGTATTGGTTATGGAAGAAGATTGTTGAAGGCTGGGATAGGACAAATCTGGAGGACGGTTCTGCTTGGAGCCGAAAGAAGAAGACTCAGGTGAATTCTCTCCATGTTATTTATAGCTTACTACAATAAAATAAATGTTGTCTTGTTCCTGAAATTAACTATGTTTATGGATCAAATTATGTTTTAATTCATTTATGAATGATGTTTTGATGTATGATTAATCATTTGTTTATATAATAAAAAGTCAATTTCGTGAATATGCTTCACTTCTATACTGCTATGTATGTTCAAATTGAATGATTTTCAAGTTTGAAGAACATTTGGAGTTGCAGAGGGTCTGAACCCTACGGGACCTACTCGAACAAAGGAAATCTGAGTACAGTTGCTCTCACGTAGTTTGATTATATAAGAATTTTTCTTGGGATGTATGAGTGTTTCTTGTTGTAGCTTGCTTCTACTCTGTTGGGGTTCTAAACCAAAGCCCTAGGGTAATTGTTCCTGAAACATAATTGGCAACTTCCCAGGGGATAACAATCTTGTTATTCCTGGTTTGGGTTGTTCATTATCAATCAGGGCTCAATCTTTGGTTTGCTTGCTTTTATAGTATTATTTGGTCTACTAGAGTCTCAGGCTTTAAGTCTGATCTTTTGGATCAGACTTTGTTTTTTATTTTTTCTTTCAAAGCTTTGTATATGCTTTTTACTTTTTTTACAGTAGCATATACATGCTTATTTCTATAAAGTGAACCCGCGTATACGTGAGTTTCCTTTGTCATAAGCGTGTGTGCACGCTTCTATGTTTAAACACAGTTGTGTATGCAAATTTTTGCATTGTTTTTTCAAATCTCTCTGCCCAAATAGATTTGTTGCCTGGTCTTTTTAGCATCTGTATGGTCAATTTCTATCTAAAGAATTTAATTATTCTGCAAGCTTACTATTTCGAAGTCTCTTCCTCATTGAAAAGATTTGGCCTAGGTTTGCTTTTTAGTGAGTTTTTAATTGGTGTTTTGGCACACAAGACTTCATTCAGAAGTTATTGATTTTTCTGGTTCTCCAGAACACAAAATTGTTTTCAGTTTCAGTGTCAAGCTTGGATTTTGAAACTACTTGCTTTGCTTTCCTTTGTTTTGTGGCCTCATAGCTTTTCTTTCTTTTTGAATATCTTTTTGATGAATTTGAAAGTATTTCTTTCCTGGCTTCTTGGTCAGTTTGTCAAGCTCTTTGCTGCTGTTTGGGTCGTTTAGTACAAGTTGAAGCCTTTTTGCTCAAGTTTTCGTTCATTTTCGAGTTTGTAACTTGCAAAGACTCCTTGTGCTCTCTTTTCGATCTTTGAGTTTTAGTAGCATTTTGGGTGATTTCAAAAAGTTGTTTTGGTTGTTTCTTTAAAAAGAAAAGATCTCAAAAAACTTTGTTTTTGTTTTTCTTTTGCCAAGTTTGGTTTTTGGTTTCTTTTTGTTGTTGAAAGCGAATTGCAATCTTTTACAATTTGTCCTTCTTGTTTGGAGAGAATTTTGTGTTCAAAATTTGTATCCTCTTCAGTACTTTAGTTGGCTCATTGTTAGTTATAAACAATTGCTTTTTCTTTTTGAGTGATTTAGGATCTTGCATCTCCATTATATCTTGCATTAGGGTAGTTTGCATTGTTAAAGAATTCATAGTCTTTTAGTTTTTTGGGTGTGTGAAGTGTGTTTCAAGAAAAGAAGAGAAAAAGTACTTGCTTTTTAGAAGTTTCATAGAACCCATATAAAGATCTCTTTCATCGAAGAAAAATTATTGCATTCATGTAGTTAGTTTTTCATTGATTTTTGTTGCGTCATACACACATCATTGGTTTCACTCCAATCTATACATTTGACTTAAAGAACAACCATTAAAATCAAGTGATTAATTAAAATAAACTAGAACTTTTGTATTGTCATTAGAATACACCAAGAAGTTTAGGTTTATTAGGGCCTTGGATTAGGAAAGAGGAGAGTTAACTCTCCAAGACCGCTCAAAATTACAAAACATAGAAGTTTGATTAATGAGTGAAATCCAATAGCATTAGGAAGATTGGGAAAGCTCCGTAACTGGGAGTAAAGCACGAGGGTGACTGAAGATAAGGACGAGAGATACCCCTCTCTTACTTGTCGGATCCTACCTCATGACTGTTCCGCCTGGATTCTAATACGAGTTGGTGACCATAGTTGCCTATCCTAGGGACCACACAAGTGGCTGTGTTGGGAAATCCCATGGCACTTGAGGTTAACGTTGTATCATGTTCAACAATACTTCTGGAGGGCACCCTTGCGAAGCTTGGGGGCTTGCACTAGTAAAGGCTGTTGTTTGGAGGTTAGTGTAACTACCTCTAATACCTTTGCCAGTAGGCCGGGACGTAATTACCCCAGTCTATTTTCAGAAGGCCCTTATTATTAACTTTCTTGTATTTTGGTGTTCGGTCCTAATCACCCTGAGTGAAAATACTTGAGATTTGTTTGATTGCTGATATCTTTAGGTATTTTTTAGTGAGTGTTATTTTCTCCTAGTCAGCCTAGCTCTATATTTTTTTTGAGTCTTTAAGTAGATCTTTTAAATAATTCAAAGTGGCTGACTGACCATCTTGACAGTCTAGGAGACTTCGTGGGCTATCACCTACGAGTCTTGAGCCTTCTCCTAGAAGGTGTAGGAGCGAGTCTACCAATGGTTTCCAACCAATGGCAGCAAGCGCATCGGAGATTGATCCTTCGCTTGGGGTCATTGATTCACAAGATAGACCTAGCACTAGTAGAGAGTTAGAAAGGAACATGTCAATTCTTTCTTGAGTACTTTTTCAATCGGAAGATAATATCGAAGTTAAAGAGCTTTCAGAGTCGTTTGCGGCTCTGAATTCTCCACTTCCTCTTGATCATCCAGATGTTCTATTGTACATCAGAACTCCAACTCATAGGCTTTCAAACCCAGGTTTACATACATCTATTCCTTCGATTACCACCGCTAGAAGCATGGCATCTACGAAGAGTGTTGCGAGCATGCAAACTCCCATATCTGTACAAGGAGGAGAAAGTATTTCCATCCATTCTATTACTCCCAGGACAACTATATTTGGGTCCACTTCCATTCTGTCAACGAGTGGAAGTTTTGAGGTTACTGCATCTAGTTTTGGATTTTTCCCTTATGGAATGCCATCTCACTGGGATTCCTCCAGTTCCTTTGAACATACCATCGACCGCCTCTACATTCATGATGAGTGGATTGAATTCTTTTTAGGGATTACCATTTGGAAGTGGTCATATACCACATTCCAATCCAATAGTAGGGTCAATGCCTTTTTCTTTTACAAGTCAAGGTAGTAACCCCTTCAAGAGTTGGACAACCCTGCAGTTAGTGGGATAGGAGTTGGGAATCAATTTTTCGGCAGACTGCGCAGACTAGACAGCACAAGAAGCTAACCAAGCTTCTAAATTCTCAGGTTAAACACGCAGATTCGAACGAACATAACACAAATACCTTCGAAATGGGTTCGGACAGCGCTGGTTCAAAGAACAAGAATCCTGGTAACTGCGCAGATGACCCCAATATCTGCTCATATAAATACAGCACGAACTTGCAGCCCAATAAACATATATGTTCAAATAAAAACAGCGGAAGTGAATTTGATAATTCGGATAAAAGCAGCGGAAGGAAAACCGATAACGCAGAAATAATAACGGTGCCAAATAGCAGAGGTAATCCAAAATGCCGGTTTAATAATTCGAGTAACAGTTACGATTGTGATATGAAGAACGCAGAAGTGATAACTGTTAATTCTCGGATTCACCACGCTGATTCAAACGTAGATAACAGAAATACCTTTGAAATTAGGTCGGTCAGCACTGGTTCAAACGCAGATGATCCAAGTAACGACTTAAATAGATGCAACACGATAAATTTGCAGCTCAATAAGCATATGTATTCAGATAAAAATAACGGAAGCGAAATTGATAATAGCAGAAAGCAAATTGATAACGCAGAAATGATAATGGTGGGAAACAACGAAGGTAAGTTAAACGACCGGTTTAATAATTCGATCAACATTTTAGGTGGTGATATTGAAAGCGCAGAGGCGATAGGTGTTAACAGTTCGAACAACAGCTCCGGTGAAAATGGTAATAATTCGAACAGCTGTTTCGGTGAAAACGCAGAGGTAATAAATCCAAAAAATTTAAATGAAAATTCTAATAAAAATAGTGAGTGTGACAATAAAAGCGCAGAGGTGTTTATATGTGATGAGTCTAAACCAGAAGCAATGAATAGGATCGACATAGATAGTGATAACTCACTGGGCAGGGCGGGAAATGAAAAGAATGAGAACAATGTGAGCCTAGTTGACATGGATAGTATCGAGAGGGTGCAGGTCTCCAGAGAAGATGCGCATGGCAGAGTCAACAAATTCTATGAGGATGTGAAAAGGCCAGAATTAAACGCTAAAAATGACAGTTTTATCCAAAAAGATGTGGTAAAATGCAATGTGCTGAGCAAGGGTGACAAGGAGGTTGGCGAAAACTCATATGGATCAACATCAAAAAGAAAAGTAGTTAACCTGTCTTCCGAGGTTCTTGACCAGGTAGCCGTTAATGTTCTCAGCAAGGGGATGGGGTTTGCAATGGCCCCTAAAAGCCTCCCCATTGAAAAGATGATTTGTAGCATTGAAGATGGGATTAGCAACCTCCCTCTTGAAGACAAAGAAGCATTAAGGCAAGAGTTTTCTCTCATCATGAGAAAAGCCAAGGCTCCCAAAAGCAACTTGAGTAAGGAAGAGCAAAAGGCTTTCAGATCCTTACGAAATAATGACAAGATAGTTGTTCTTAAAGCAGATAAAGGAGGAGCAGCGGTTATCCTTGATAAAGAAGACTATGTTAAGAAAATGAATGATCACCTAAATTGTGGCAGTTATAAGAAGCTGAACAGTAATCCCATGCCCAAAATTATGAAGGATGTAAAAAAGATTATCTCAGATTCCAGCCTTGACGAAAAATTGAAGAAGAAATTAACCCCCTCTTGTGAAACCATCCCTAGAATCTATGGATTACCCAAGATCCATAAGGAGGGGGTCCCCCTTAGACCGATAGTTAATACTATTGGCTCCCCAACCTATGAGCTTGCTAAATATGTCGCCAAGATTCTAAAGCCCCTGGTTGGAAATACTGATTCCTTCATTAAAGACTCGCACGACTTTGTGAATCTTATTAAAAATGAAAGAATGGAAAAGGATGACATCCTTGTGAGCTTTGACGTGGTTTCCTTATTCACGAAGATTCCTCTTGATGAAGCCATTCAGGTTATAAGAGGTGTCACTGATCCAGAGACCGCAAAACTGGCTGAAGTCTGCTTAAGGTCAACTGTATTCACATTCCAAGGAACATTCTATGAACAGACATCTGGTGTAGCAATGGGATCACCCCTCTCGCCAATTGTGGCCAACTTATACATGGAATATTTTGAGAAGAAGGCCTTGGAATCTTATCCTTTAAAACCAGCTTGGTGGAAGCGTTTTGTCGATGACACCAATATAAAATGGACCCATGGTAAAGCAGAACTCGACAGGTTTTTCAATCACCTTAACTCCATCTCCCCTGATATAAAATTCACTATGGAGCTTGAAGAAAATATGAGCATCCCTTTCTTGGACATTCTTATCATCAGAAAAGAGGATGGCTCTTTGGGCCATAAGGTTTTCAGGAAGTCAACTCACACGGAGAGTTACCTTCATGCGGATTCCCACCATCACCCAGCCCAAAAGCTTGGCGTTCTGAACACTCTTGCCATTAGAGCCCTCCGAATTTCTGACTCAGAACATATAAACGAAGAGAAGAGGCATTTAGTTTCAACTTTCAAAAATATAGGCTACAAGGATCATGAGATTAAAAAAGCCATAAAGAAAGCTGAAAGGAGGTTGTCATCTCCCAAACCTAAAGAGCAGGATCAACCTCAAGGTGGTAAGGTTTTTCTACCTTATATCCATGGAGTCACAGATAAAATGGCAAAAATCCTAAGAAAGAAAAACATTATAACTCAATTCTCAGCTCCCGGTACCATCAGACAAAGTTTAAAATCTGTTAAGGATGATATTGACAAGCAGCAGCTTAAAGGAGTCTATAAAATAGACTGTTCGTGTGGAAAAAGCTACATAGGTGAAACTGGTCGCTCCCTCCAGACAAGACTGAAAGAACATGGCGCTGACATCAGGAATGGAAGATCTCGTACCTCAGCCTTGGCAGAGCACTCCTCGAAGACTAAACACCACATCTGCTTAGAAAACGCATCAATTATCGCAAGAGAAGAGCAGCATCAGAGACGGAAAATCAGAGAAGCCCTCGAAATCTTGAAGCATCCTTGTAATCTGAACAGAGACAGCGGTTTGGAGATTAGCGGAAGCTGGCTTCCCCTGATCAGTGAAATCAAGAAACGTCAACCCAACCCCAGGTAAGTTGTCGAACAGGTCAGTTTTTCCCTTCCTTTCCCTTTTCTATTATGATTAGTCAGTTCTTTTTTGTTTCATTAGTAGTATTATTTCCATCAGAACCCTTTAGTATATTAATTTTCTTCATATTGATCAATTAATATATAAATTATTAGATTAATTATTTATAAATATTAATTATTTATAATATAATAAGGTTTTATATTAAACTATACTAAACTAATTTATATAGAAATTATTTTAGATATTATTTAGCTTAGACATTAAGATAGTTATTAATATAGATATTAATATAAGTTTACATATTAATATAAATATTATTATAGATATTAGCATAGTTTTGATTTTAATATTAATTTTGTTATTGGGTTATATATATTCTATTAAAGCTCTAGTTATTAATATAATTACAAACATGGATTTTAATATAATTTAGACATTAATGTAGGTTTCAATATAGTTTAGATTTTAATATAGAATTTAATATAGAATTTAGGTTATATTAATATTAATTTATATAGATATTGATATAGATATTAGAAAAGAGATTAGGTTTTATAGATATTAATACTATTATATATATTAAGTTTTATAGATATTAATATTAATATAGATTTTAGGTTATATAAATATTAAGTTATATAGAGATTTAGTTTTATAAATATTAAGTTATATAGACATTAGGCTATATAAATATTAATGTTATATAGATATTAGGATTTATGATATTAATATTAATATATATATTAGGTTTTATAGATATTAATATTAATATAGATTTTAGGTTATATAAAGATTATGTTTTATAGATATTAAATAAATGATATTAATTTATAAAAATTAAAATTAAATTTAAGTTTCATTATAAATCTTTCATGCCGACCTGTGCTGTTCCTTTAATATTCATTCCCTCATGAGTATTTATTTCTTCCATCTTGCTCTTCTTTTATCATCTTTCTCTTAACCCTGATGATGGATCCCATTTGGGATTTGAAACGTTGGTGTAAAAATTCTCTTACTGTGGATTCTCCGGTCAAAGATTCAAAAAATGTGTCATATTCTTCAGTTAATTCGTTTCAATATTTTCCACCCTTTGCTAATGCATGGAATCCTTATCAGGGGTTGTCAGCTCCTTTCAATACTTCGTTACGGGGTTACTTCATTGGTTACGGAGAATTTTCGACAGGAGTTGGTCAAACTCCAAATTTTGCTGGACCACAAGAGCACCTTTTGGTTTAGTAGGCTCTACAAGTTACTTCAGGAAACCTGGTGTTTTTCAAAATCCAGGTCATTCTTTTCAGACCTTTGGGAACCTCACCCGCTCGGGATGGAATTCCCAAGGTCCCCCACGACTTCCTTTTCTGGCCACCCTTAACTTGCCAGACTTAACTAAATTGAAAAATGATCCGATTCGGTACAATCTAGCTTGGCCTCCAGTTCCAACTAAACTTCCCTCAGATATCCCAAAATTTGAAGGGAAAAATGGTGAAGATCCGGGAGACCACATAACCACATTTCACTTATGGTTCTCATCCAACTCCCTGATAGATTATTCGATCAGGTTGAGGTTATTTCAGTGCACCCTAACCAGAAATGCAGCCAAATGGTATATAGAGTTTCCAGGGGGCACCTATACTTCTTTATGTGATTTGGCAAATATCTTTTTGAACCATTTTCAGTTGCTTGTTTGTATGAAGCCGGAACTGAAATTTTGGCTAACTTTTAGCAAGACACCACAACTCACATTTCGAATCACATCTGTTAGAGCCTAGATTGACCTTAGGCTGAAGGGAGGAAATCCTAGGATAACCACAAACTAAGCTTAACTTGGTAGCTAGCCCTGCCAAATCGGGAGAGGGCTCTCTTCTTGTCAATCTCAGTTGAGATGACTGAATTAAATATGGATTTTAGGCTAGGTATAGTAGCTCTAGGGTTTTTGGTTGATTTTGAAGGTTTTGTTGCTGGATCAAATGGAGCAGGCAGCTTTGGGTTTGGGAAATCAAGTCAGAATTGAAGGGTGTTCTATGGGGCGAGGTAGGTAGGTTTTCTGGCACTTGGAATTGAGTGAGATGGTAGGTCTAAGAATGGTGAGGAGCTGAGGAGGGCATGCAAGGATCATGATTCCTCTTCAGACAACTGAAAACATCAAAAACTAAATGTATTCCCAAGGCATAGCACTGTTACCAATGTATTCCACCTATCTATCTTGATTTCATTTAGTTAAGAAGAATGAAATAGAATTTGGCGCATATAACACATGAGAAAAACTAATGACAGAAGGAGAACCAATGCAAAAACACATTACCACAAGAATCCCACAAAAATAGCTACAAATCCTGGTTTATTTCCTTGCCAAATTACTGTAGAGATGTACAATGTAGCTCAAAGCATCCACAAGAGTCCAACCTTTACCAATGAGGAAGAAAATACATAATATAGACATGCAAAACACCTATGGTAGACATCAGGGGTCGAATCCAAGAGATAAGGGACTGTTCCAACCATATCTAAATTAGGAATAGGAATATAGGCAATGGAACAGCTTGCCTCTAAAACCATGGAAACTGATTCATTGACCCCTAAACCACTTCAAAATGATGAATCTACCCTATAAGGTCATTTTACACTTACATTTACATAGCATAGCATCATTTACAATCATTCATTCATCCAATATGAAAGAAAAAGTCAACTTGTAGGAAAACTAGGCGAAATTTTGGATTTTTGAGCAAACTGGTCCTATGCATAACACCACGTGTCTTGTGTATAGCGCCACTTCTCAGCTGATTTTGGAGGCCTTTCCCTTAGCCAAATTGAGCATGTGATATCTCCTTGGAAATATTATCGAGTCTACTTTCCAGAACATCTTTAATTTTCCAATTTGGAGTTCATTTGCCCTGTCAAAAGTCCAATCTCCCAAGACTGGTCAAAATGTGCAGAATGAGGCTGCCAAAATGTAGAGTGTTGTTGCAGTCAACGTTTGAAGGTCTTCCTCAACTCAAAATTGAGCTCATGATAGCTCATTGGAAAGATATTTTTGTTTACTTATCATTTTACTCATCAGGAAAATTATTTGGTCATTCCATCTAGGAGAAAATTTGATTTTACAAAGGTCACTCCAAAGGTGCAGCAACTCTCTTGCAGCGATTGTATTTTTCACATTTCTCTAAAACCATGACACCTGTGTAAAAAGTGAAAGAGGTTTTTTTTCTTGGCCTATTGTGGACAAAAACCTCTCTCACATTTCCCAAATTCATTTTTTCTTGCTCAAAAACAAAAACCCTAGGAGAGGGAGATGAGCCTTAACTGAAGCACAAACAAGGTGTAAAATGACCCATTGGAACCTGAAATGATGAGGAAAACTTTTTTGAATGATGGTACACTCAGCTAAATGGTGACATATACCAATACTAAGAAAATTTTGGAAGGAGTGAAAACAAATCCTAGACCTAATACCTAGTGACCAAATTTTACTTGAAGACACACTGAAATGATAAAATTTGACCTTAACACCCTAAAATCACTTTGTAAGAGCATGTTTGATCACTGGAGGAAAGCTTCAAATACCGAAACTAACATTGGCTCCAATGGGGATGGTAGCTCCTTGGAGGTGCTAAGAACACTGTAGACCTAGTAGCCTTATCCATTGGGCATGGAGTCAAAAACTCAAGCTGAAATTACATAATTGAATACTGATGACTCAAAGACCAAAACTGACTTGACACTAACTCAATACTAAAACACAACTGAAAAACTAGAAAATATGCTCAAAATGGATCTTATTCAATAAAACCTACTCTAACTGTTACATTCATCACCTAATCAAGTGAAATGAAACAACCAATGCAACCGAGTAAGCATTCAGGATGTTGTTTGAATTCTCCTCAAGGGCTTGTTTACGAGTAAGAAGAGAGAACTACTGAAATGCAACTCCCATGAAAATTTGTGAACAGATCTGTTGAATAAAATGGATTCTCTATCCGACTCCAAAGATACTATATAAGGATCTTGAAATTCATGTGCACTGGGACTTAGCTCATCCAATGAATTACTGTTCTTCTCCTCGTACCATGAATGCAAACTTTCATCTGAGCTTTGTGACGAGACTCCTGCTGAAAATGATAAAGAAACCGGCTGTTGGATCAAGTTTGTATGAATACTTTTTTCAAGCTCAAATCCAGCTAATGGAGAACGATGTTGACTGCAAACATCATCTAACACATCAGCTATTGGATTGTGAAAAACTTGAAAAGGCTGTTGCAACCCATTTCCGATTGTTTCCAATGAGATTTCATGATTTTCTAAAGGTTTCTCATCCTTTACGGAAGATGTACTATGAAAATTTCCCTTCAAAAACTGAATTGATTCAAAACAGAATGGTATGGAATCATCTTTCATCATTTGATCATATGTTTCAGCTTCCAAGTCTTCATCTACAACTTGACAATCAATGGCATTCAGGGGCTGGAAATATAGACATGAGAAGTCTTGGAAAAGGATTTCATTGCCCTCTAGATGGTCCAGATCAAGACTTGTCTACAATTGATTTTTGGTTGCATGAAAGTTGTCTCTGATGAACTGAAACGAAGAAAAACAAAAAGGCAAAGATCCTTCACTTACTTCAACATTTGTTGCACTTTCCTCCTCACTTCCATGGCTGATATGTAACGACTTATCACCGTACTCAAACTGCTGAAAGTGGACTTCCTCCTTCCACAAACCAGCTACTAGTTTGTCTACAAGATTAACTTCTGTTTGGAGAATATAATCATCATCATATTGATCGAACTCAAGCAAATCATCAATATAAAACACATCATCAAGCATACATGTTATATCAATATATCTCTCTTCTCCAAGATGATCTATAAAACAATCATTATTAGATCTATGACAACTAGGATAAGAAAGGAAATGTCTTGGATCAGCCACTTGTTCTTCTTCAATCAGCGAGACATTGTCTTGAACATCATACTCATTCCTTGTGGTGATATTTTGCATCATCTCTTCCACTGCACTTACCAAAATGTCGAGCTTTACCTCTAAAGATGTCGATTCCTCTGGATCTATGTTCTTCATCTCTTCTTCCTTGAACTTTGCCCTGCTGATCAGCAGATTAGCCTCTACATCTACTGCATTATTTTGCATCTCTTCAAGTGTTACATGGTTCCTTTCTCTCAGCTGAATCTCCATTTCCGGATCAAAGGCTTTTGGGTAGTGCAAGAGAGCGGATCCAGGAGGAGGTCTTATATTAACAGGCATCAAAAAATAAACTTGGTTAAACCTAGGAGAAAACTATTGTACTATCTCCCTTGGTAGTCTTTTTAGCTAGTTATATTCTTCTAGAATCAAGAAAAGGTTCTGTCTAACCACCCACTTGTCGAGGAAAATTTTGATGAACTGCTGGAAATATGAGATGCTCACATCAGGTAAGGTTTTGAACCAACTCTTGACTTTGCCTTGCAAAGAAAGAGAAAAAAGCCTAATACTGACATCCTCTTCATCAACTTCGAAAAGGTCAAGAAAATACTCAAAATTCAGTACATGTCTCTCAGTAATGATATTGTCACAGTCACCATCAAATCTTGGTAGATATAGGTAATGATTTTTAGGGAAAGCATGGGATATAGGAGGTAAAATCAGAGGCTTGTATCTGTCTGGAATTTTACAAGGTATAGGGGTATATACAAAAGGTGTAGAATCAGTCTTGGTCTCTTGAGGCTCATCAGTTTGAAGACGGTCATCATGAGATTCAGAAGAAGGGTCTTGATCAAGATCAAAGGCATGCAAACATTTTGTATTCACAATCTTCAAAGGGAAAGAATCAAATGCAGGTCTAGGATCTTTTCTCGAATACAGTATACTTTGTAAAGCCTTCTTGACATTCTTGGGAAAAGAGAAGAAATAATTTATAACAAAGAACATAATGTCTTGGATGAAATTCCAACTTGAATACCTGATCTTTCCATATTGTCCTTTCATGTTTCTGCTGGTCAGGTTCATCCTCCAGTGGAGTCCTTGGATCTAATCTCGAAACTAATTTGAAGTCGCCAGGTGAATGATTTCAGCCTTTCGATGTTTGATCGTTGTCCACCATCAACAATCAGATTTAAACTTGATACATTTTGCCGAGGAACATAAAACTACATTCCCCGGGATGGTCACCACTATGTTAGAGCCTCTATTGACCTTAGGCTGA
Organism: Pinus tabuliformis; assembly: GCA_031772625.1. Taxonomy (NCBI): domain Eukaryota; kingdom Viridiplantae; phylum Streptophyta; class Pinopsida; order Pinales; family Pinaceae; genus Pinus; species Pinus tabuliformis. The sequence continues at coordinate 236,424,074 of CM062814.1, read as the reverse complement.
AGGGAGGCAATCCTAGGATAACCACAAACCAAGCTTCACCTGGTAGTTAGCCCTACCAGGTCAGGAGAGGGCTCTCTCCTTGTCAATCTCAGTTGAGATGACTGAATTAAATATGGATTTTAGGCTAGGTATAGTAGCTCGAGGGATTTTGGTTGATTTTGAAGGTTTTGTTGCTAGATCAAATGGAGCAAGTAGCTTTGGGTCCAGGAAATCAAGTCAGAATTGCAGGGTGTTCTGTGGGACGAGCTAGGTAGGTGTTTTGGCACTTGGAATTGAGTGAGATGGTAGGTGGTAGGTCTAATATTGGTGAGGAGTTGAGGAGGGCATGCAAGGATCATGAGTCCTCTTCAGATAGTTGAAAACATAAAAAACTAAATGTATTCCCAAAGCAGAGCACTGTTACCAATGTACTCCACCTATCTATCTTGATTTCATTTAGTTAAGAAGAATGAAATAGATTTTGGCACATATAACGCATGAGAAAAACTAATGACAGAAGGAGAAACAATGCAAAAACACATTACCACAAGAATCCCACAAAAATAGCTGCAAATCCTGGTTTATTTCCTTGCCAAACTACTGTAGAGATGTACAATGTAGCTCAAAGCATTCACAAGAGTCCAACCTTTACCAATGAGGAAGGAAATACATAATATAGACATGAAAACCACCTATGATAGACATCAAGGGTCGAATCCAAGAGATAAGGGACTGTTTCAACCATATCTAAATTAGGAATAGGAATATAGGCAATGGAACAGCTTACCTCTAAAACCTTGGAAATTGATTCATTGACCCCCAAACCACTTCAAAATGATGAATCTACCCTCTAAGGTCATTTTACACTTACATTTACATAGCATAGCATCATTTACAATCATAAATTCATCCAATATGAAAGAAAAAGTCAACTTGTAGGAAAACTAGGCGAAATTTGGATTTTTGAGCAAATTGATCCTATGCGTAGTGCCACCTATCCTGTGCATAGTTCCACTTCTCAGCTGATTTTGGAGGCATTCCCCTTATCCAAATTGAGTGTGTAATAGCTCGTTGGAAATATTATTGAGTCTAGTTTCCTGAACATCTTGAATTTTCCAATTTGGAGTTCATTTGCTCTGTCAAAATTCCAATCTCCCAACACTGGTCAAAATGTGCATAATGAGGCTGCCAAAATGCAGAGTGTTGTTACAATCAACTTTTGAAGGTCTTCCTTAACTCCAAATTGAGCTCATGATAGCTCAGTGGAAAGATATTTTTGTTTTCTTATCATTTGACTCATCAAGAAAATCATTTGGTCATTCCATCTAGGAGAAAAAGTGATTTTACCAAGGTCACTCCAGAGGTGCAACAACTCTCTTGTAGTAACTGTATTTTTGACATTTCCCTAAAACCATGACACCTGTGTAAAAAGCGAAGGAGGTTTTTCTTCCTTGGCCTATTGTGGAAAAAAAATTCTCTCACTTCTTCTAAATTCATGTTTTCTTGCTCAGAAACAAAAACCCTAGGAGAGGGAGATGAGCCTTAACTGAAGCACAAACAAGGTGTAAAATGACCCATTGGGACCTGAAATGATGATGACAAATTTTTTGAATGATGGTACACTCATCTGAATGGTGACATGGACCGATACCAAATTTTTTTTGGAAGGAGTGAAAACAAATCCTAGACCTAATACCTAGTGACCAAATTTTACTTGAAGACTCATTGAAATGACAAAATTTGACCTTGACACCCTAAAATCACTTTGACAGAGCATGTTTGATCACTGGAGGAAGGCTTCAAAGGCTGACACTAACAAAATCCAGGAATGGAGGAGGAGGAAAAGGCTTATCAAAGCTAAAATCCCACCATAGTTCCTTCTCGAATGGTTTCTCAAATCATTACAACCTGAGATATCAAAGGATGTGTCTCTTTCCGAGGTTTATTCAGAAGAGTTGGCTATTTTCCGAGCCCAACAATTGTAACCAATATATTCTCAGTCTGGGACTCTTCAGAAAATTCTACCTAATGCTCCTAGATCTAAGGTTGATTTAGCCAAACCGAAACCAGGCCCCCATGCTGATGGTATAGTCAGATCGATTGATGTTAACATGGTGAACCTTTTGAATCAATTACAACAGTTGTCTCTACAAACTGCTTCTCCTAACTAGGCAACACCATCTACACCTACACCTTCCCAACCTATCTCTATAAATGTCGTCCAGAGCTCTAACCCCAAAGGAAATCAACAATCTGATGGGAAGAGGAAGGGACATGGTAAGAAGAAGAACCAGGAAGGGAAAGGCAATGCGAACAAACCCAGCAATGGTGCCGGAGAGGGTAGGAAAGAGTCCAAGAAAAAGGTAAAGTTTCCATGCAAGTTATGCAATGGAGATCATATGACTCACCTCTACCCCAAGATGCAAGATGCTCAACATTTATTAGTGCAGCAAGGGTCCTCTAGCTCCCAAGCTATTTTGACTAACCCTTTTCCCTAGGGGCAATAATTACTTGCTGGTGCGAATTCAAATGCTGGTACCTCCATAGTGGGCAACCAAGAAGGGGAAAATTCCTCAAATGTTTATATGATGAGCTCTCATATCAAAGTTGCTACGTGAGCATGCAATTATGGTGAATTAGAAACATCTAAGGCTAAGTCTGTTCCCAAAGCCACAGATCCACTTCATATTGAGCAACCCTTTGTTGAGTCTATACCTCGGATATAGAAAGGTTCCGCAAAGTGCTCAACTATTAACCCTAATGCTAGGGCAGCCTAGAACTACTCGATTGTATAAGATTTGGCTCAAAGTCCTTGTGCTATTTCTGCATTGGAGGTACTCCAGTCGTGCCTTGCTCAAAGAAGTGCTTTGCTTTTGGCCATTGGCATAGTAGATCCAAAGAATTCTTTAGTGCTCACTTTTGATATGATGAATGTCAAAAAGAGACTTCCTCACCATATGGCTTTCCAGATAAAGTCCACATACTGAAAAACCAATATTTTTCGGACAATTATAGATGAGGGAGCTTCCACATGCGTGATGTCTATGTCATGTTGGAAGGCCATTGGATCACCTTCAGCCATTCCTTCACCCACTCTTTTGATGAAATTTGATGGACATTCTAATAGGCTGCATGGAATTATCCCAGCCTTTCCTATCTGTGTTGGGGGAAAGGTAGTGAATATTGAGGTAGAAATTGTTGATGCGAACCTAGATTATAACCTCCTATTAGGAAGGAATTGGATTTATGAGGTGGATGCCATTGTTTCATCATTATTCTGCATTCTCTATTTTCCTCATGAGGGGAGGATTGTTAAAATTGATCAGTTGGATTATTCTCTAGGTGACTCCCACACAACTTCGTATTCTACAATTCCATTGGTGGAAAATCCCCATCAACCTATTGAGAGATTAGGAGTTGGGATGTACTCTTCATTAATGGGTATTTTTTACCTCCCTCCTCCTACAGCTAGAATTAATGCAATTTCATCCTCTAAGGGACCTTCTCGGAAAGAGTTCTTTCGAACTCATTATTTTTTAGACCCTTGGCCCTTACCTTCATCTACCACCACATTAGATGGAGGGTAGGTAGGTGGAATGGCATTTCCCATGTCTACAATGGAACTTAGTTATCAATCTATCATTAACTCTATAGACAACCATCCCACTCCTTTTTCAAAAGAGGAGTTAGATGGAGACGTGGCTCCGGCTTGGACCCTTGATTCTTCTTCAGCTCTAGATTGCTTGGATACAGTGTTACCATCTAAAGAATAAATTTTGGAAGCAATGATGGGAGTGGATTGACCATGGGAGGATTTACATCATCATTCATATTTTCTCCCTCCATTGCATGAAGTTGAATCTAGTTTATCCAATCTGTCTACTAGTGATGTTTGTACAATTTCAAACCGTTTGGCTCCAACACAATTTTCCGCCGAAGGTAACATGTTGGTTATATCATGAACTGTACCTGTAAACATCTCTAGGAATCCTAATGTAATAGAAAATGTCTTCATGGGAGGTGATTGTTCCTATGAAGAAATTCAAATCTACATTGATCTCTTTAAAGAGTTTCGAGATGTGTTCACTTGGTCTTATGAGGAAATGCCTGGAATTGATCCATCTATAGTCTAGCATGAGATCAAGACATATGAAAAAACCAAACCGTTTCATCAAAAACTTCGACCGATCAATCCTTAGAAAGCAACAGTTATTAAAGATGAAGTTGAAAAGTTTCTTAAGGCAGGTTTCATATACCCCGTTCCTCTAACTGTGTGGGTTTCCAATGTAGTCTTGGTAGATAAGAAGCAAGGAACGGTCCGAGTATGTATCGACTTTAGGGATTTAAATAAAGCTTGTCCAAAGGACAACTACCCCATGCCTTTTATTGATCAAATTGTTGATGAATGTGTGGGTAATTAAATTTTTTCATTCATGGATGGATTCTCTGGTTACAATCAAATTACCATCCATCCAAAGGATCAGCACAAGACAACCTTTATTTGTCCCTAGGGCACATTTGCATACAAGAAGATGCCTTTTGGTCTTAAAAATGTTGGAGCTACCTTTTAGTGTGCCATGTCTTATGCTTTACATGACGTCAAACATGTTATCGAAGCATACTTGGATGACTTAGCTGCTTGTTCTCGCAAGAGAATTGATCATCCAAGTCACCTTCAGTTAGTTTTTGAGAGATGTTGTTTTTATAAAATCTGGTTGACTCTGAATAAGTGTGTTTTCACGGTCACATTTAGTCGGCTGTTAGGATTCATCATATCAAGTGAAGGGATTTAAGTTGATCCTTTCAAGGTTGAGGCAATAATTTAGTTGCCTCCCTCATATTCCATTCATCAACTTCAAAGTCTCCAAGGAAAGGAAAATTTCATGAGGAGATTTATAGCAAATTACGCCGAGATTACCAAAGGATTTATGGGGTTTCTTAAGAAAGGAGTTCCATTTTTATGGGATGATTTCACGAAAAGATCTTTTGATGCTTTGAAAAAATCACTAACCTCTGCTCCATTATTGATTCCACCAGAATTATGGTAGATATTTCCTTTTGTATCTCACTGTGGCAGAATCAACCATCGGTATGGTTCTGGTTCAGGAGGATGATGCTCTCAGTGAGCATGTAATCTACTACTTGAGTCGAGGCTTAGTAGGACCTGAGCTACGCTATTCTCCCATCAAGAAATTGGCCTTGGCAGCTGTCCATGCCATCCAACGGCTTTGTCATTATATTCTGCTGTGCAAAATGTTCGTCTTAGTGGCTTTCAATCCTTTTCATTTTGTCCTCAGTAAGAAAGTGATTGGGGAAAGTATAATTGATGGATTGTTATTTTTCAAGAGTTCAATCTCAAATTCTTATCAGCTAAATCTAAGAATTCATTAGTTTTTGCGAATTGATTCGGAGTTGCCTTGTGAGGAAGCTATTGTTTATGAGGAAAATTTTCCCGACGAAAATTTATTCCTCATTTCTTCACAAGACCCTTGGTATGAAGATATCATTATATATCTCCAGACTTCGAAGTTTCCACCTACTTTCTCCAAATATGAGTGTCAAACGTTATGTCACCTTGCAAAAAACTATGTTATTATTGGTGATACATTATATCGTAGAGGGGTTGACTCAATCCTTAGGTGTTTCTTAACTTTGGAAGAAGTTGAGTCTATACGTAATGATTTCCACAGTGGAGTTTGTGGCGGTCATCTATCAGGGCTTGCAACAGCCTAGAAAATTTTGCGTGCGAGCTAATTTTGGCCTTCAATTTTCAAAGACTGTATTGAAGCGGTCAAATGTTGCCATCCTTGTCAAATTTACACTCAAAAAATGCACGCTCATCCAACTCCACTTTTTCCTGTTACCATTGTCGGTCCATTTACGAAGTGGGGCATTGATTTTACTACTTGTAATCTACCTTCAACAGTGAATCACAAGTACATCATTGTGGCTGTAGACTACTTTACGAAGTGGGCTGAGGCCATGCCTACTTACAAAAACGATAGTGAAATAGCAACCTTTTTTCTCTTCAATCAAGTTATTTCACGATTTGGTATCCCCAGAGAGATTGTCACTGACCATGGCAGTCACTTCCAGAATCAATTGATGACCGAATTGGCTCTCAAGTTGGGCTTCCGGTAAGAGCATTCGTCTCCATATTATCCTCAAGCCAATGGGTAGGTTGAAGCCATGAATAAGTCCCTTAAGACTATCCTGCAAAGGACAATTGATAAAAATCGATCCAATTGGCACATCATGTTGTACCTGACGCTCTAGGCATATCGAACCTCAGTTAAGACTGCCACTGATTTTACTCCTTTTCAACTAGTTTACGGGTTGGAATCTATTTTCCCTATCGAATGTGAAATTTCATCCCTTAAGCTAGCTGTAGAACTTCTTCCAGAGACATCTAGTCTCAAAGAACACCTCGTTCATTTGGAACATCTTGATGAGCAGCGTCGAGATGCAGCCATAATAAATGAAGCCCATAAGAAGAGGATTAAAACTCAATATGATAAAGTTGTCCATCCTAGGTTTTTTTTCTAAAGGCGACCTTGTCTTAGTCTATGACCAAGACAAAGATGCCCTAGGGGCAGGAAAATTCAAATCTATGTGGTATGGTCCCTTTATAGTTAAGCGAGTTTTGGAAAAAGGGGCTTATGAATTAGTTTATTTTGAAGGGAACGAGCTGGCAGAACCTAGAAATGGGCTCTAGCTTAAGAAGCATTTTGCTTAGGCTTTGGCCAAGAAATTGCTTGTTTGAATATATTGTATCTTTGTACATATTTGTCTGGCATTTTATGATATCAACATTTTTGATCTGCTTTGGCAGGTATTGATGGATGATTCGATATATTTCGGATTATTCAATGGTGCGAGTCAGCACACTCAAAATCTTTCTTCCGCGGCTTGGGTGATTTATTATCCATCTGGCTAGTTGATGGTGTCAAGAGGAGTTTGTATTGGCCCTGCTTCAAATAACATTGTGGAATACACTGTTGTTCTTAATTTACTATCCAAAGAGATATCTTATGGGATTGATTCGTTGGTAGTTTATCTAGACTCACAACTGGTGGTGTCACAGTTAAATAACACTTATCAGGTTCGTGATCCTTATTTATATCGCCAATTTTTTAGAGTGAGAGTGTTGCAACGATCATTTATTTATATTACATATGTTCACATTCCACGATCTGAGAATTCATTAGTAGACTCTATTGCTAATCAAGCATTAGATTGGCATATTAATCATTCATCAAATTAAATAACATCAAAAATCAAATATATATATATATATATATATATATATATATATATATATATATATATATATATATATATATAGATATATATATATATATCATAAAATCGCCTGTATATAGATAGAGTGTTCAAAAAATAATATACAAAGTTGGGACAAGATGCCCTCAAAATTTGGGTTCATGCCCATAATCATGTCTAGTCATACATAGATCTATCTATTGACCCGGCTCAAGATGAGTAGCTAAAAAGTTAACCACAACATTGGCTACATGCCGAAGTATCCGGACCCAGTCCCGTGGTACCCCTACCACACAGCGTTGCATCTCCTCAGGTAGATCCTCTACAACTATCATAGGTACCTGGTGAGTTAGTCTCACCAATTTTCTCTAAACAACATAAAGGAATCTTTCTACCTCAACTACTACCTCTTCGTCCCCTGTTCCGCGACGCCTATGCCTCGGAAATCCATCTGGTCTCACTGGACCCACATCTGGAACATGGTCATTTTGTCAATATTTTGTCTCATAAAAAATATTTTTTCTAAGTTCATTTCATATTAGAAAATCCAAAAAATCTTAAAAAATTGTTACCTATTTCTCCCCATGCCGCATTTGGTGGTAACACTAAGTCTAGATCTCCTTGGAAATCCATACCGAAATAAATACAAACATAGATCATCCATATCACAATGCTTCAAATAGGAATTGGTAGTATAGTTTGCGAGCTTTAGATTTTCAGAGTATATTTTTCATCTCTGGTGTTACTCTACTACTAGCAAACCTAGACAATATCCTGGTGGAGTCACCACAAGAACACAAACGTTGCTTTGCTTCCAGGGATCTTGGACAGTACCCTAGTAGATTTTGTTGCTTCACCTCTCTGTGTAGGAAGCCTTTCTCTTATTTTGCCTTTATTTATATATTTATATAGGACTGTGCATAGGCACTTATTCATTCTATGGGCGAAAGAGGGATGATGAATTATTGAGAGCAAGAGAGGTTGTTCCTTAAGAGAAGTATATAGATACCTCTAATTTAGGTTTTCTCATTTGGGTTTTTTCCCCTTTTCCTCCTCTAGTGATTGGATAAGCGTGAAAACATTGAAGCATAAGGAACTGAGTGTAGGCACAAGGTTTCCAGAATATACATAAGTGTCATGGTTTGGAACAAAATTCTCCTTACATGTGGATCGTCTTTTCCATATAGACATCATTAACCAGAAGATGTAACCAACACAAAGAAGGAGGACTGAAGTTTAGCCAAATGTTGTAGTGTCACAAGACTCTTTTCTATTTGGCCACACTATCTTTTGAGCCCAAATGGGATGCCCATTATGCAATGTAATATTAACAGTGGAGAAAATAAAAGACATGGAACAACAAGAAATCAAATCCAAAATATAAGAAAAAGCAAGCTTAAACCAAAGCATGATGAAAGACAAAAGTGAGAAAACAAAAGAAAGACTATGGAAAAAAAATGCAGAATGAGTGCAAGAAAGGGGAGACTAGAATGCATCTAGTCCTACTCCTAACCTAAATAACCAGTAGGTTAGGTTCAAGTGTAATGAAACTTCCAGTGAATCCATCATCGTTGTTCCTGACCTACATACATAAGGATGTGAGAAATTTAAAAAAATATAAAGAAGTGTACAAATTGAAAGGATAAGATATTGAATAACTTGCAAAAAAAAATGAATGTCTTCCCTGTCAATAGAAAGATATTTCATCATCACTACTGCTACCCAACTCGCAATCTTAAATTTTTGATGAAAATTATAAACAAACAAACCTAGAAATCTTCTTATAAATACACCTTCATTTGTGCCATCCTTATTAGCAAACATCAGAAAAGAACACAACTTGTTGTTAGAAAAAGGGATTGCTAAGTAAGATGCTTCCAAGAAATCATAGATTAGATCGTGAAATTCAAAACAATCCTCTTGAAAACCCCAAAATATTTGAAAAGATGAATTTTCAATTAAAAGCATGATATCAATATGAGAATCTTGTGAGGGAAAATGCATTTGATCATATTCAGCGGGCTTGTCAAAATAGTGAGGGCCTGACATAACCATCAGCGAAGGTTGAAGCGCCTCAGCTTCTTGACAAGTATCCGAACAATGAGATAAGATATAAAGTTTAATCAATGTGAAACAAATGTCATTGGATATATTTATGGGAACATGATCAAATGAATGAAATTTAATATTATGATTAGATGGATTGTTTATGGCATGAGATTATCAATTCAAAGATGGACCAATTTGAACATCTTTAGGAATTTCTTAAACAAATGAATCATTTCCTCGCATGATAGATATGACAACATGTTTCCTTGTGACCGGCAACATACTAAACTAGCATCGTAATCTTCAGAATAATTGAAAATGAATGCCACTACAACGCATGAAACCAGTCGGGATACGATGAATGAAGAATAATATGATTCATCAGATAACTCGTGCATTCATTATCACTCAAGAGGATTTCAAGTGTGATGTGTTGTTTTTCCACAACCTTGGTGTCTAGATTAGAATCTTAAGTCATTGACGCTACCAAACCAAGAATCACAATGGAACTAATTTGCACATCAGAATATAAAAAATAATAAATCTACTAGAGTACAAAATATAGACAACTTTTTACAATTTTTAACAATAACCCAACTTTGTTATATTAATCATCCTGAATAATACAACAGGCTAAGGCTCTCATACTAGGGATAATAGCCCTCATACATACACTAGTACAAGAATACAAAATTGGGCTTGGTGTCAATCCATCGACAACCAATATACCCTCAACAGGATAGTCTAACCATCTGGCTATCGCATGCTCTATCAGCTCCTCTCAGTCGTACCTTGTACCTACTCGGTCCTTCGGCTCCTGATCTATCACACTGCCCATATAAATGATCCAAGTCCATCTGGTCACCGAACCATAGCTATCCAATCTTCTCAAAAGTTTTTCCTTAGTGCATCAAGGGCACAACACATCGAGACTCCTGTCAAGTTTTTCACAACTTTGTTTGTGAACAACTTACAATCATCCCACTACTACTCCTCAACTACTCAAGGACTTCAGCCCACTATAGTCTTCCTGTGTTGCTCCAATGAAGACTAACATAGGGCACAAAGGGATGCCCCCTATCACTGTAAGATGTCCATCACCCATAATGAACATGGGCTAGGAGGAATGTCCATCATCTGTTGTAGAAGTCCTCCACACACAAGTCTAGGGTTGCTCAGCTTATCCTCTGGCTGATCAAACCTTGAGCTCAACTTATGCCACTCTAGAAACAACCTAAATCCATGAAGTTGGTGTACAAAGGGCATCAACTTGGGTACTATCATTTTGTTGTCCACCAGACCATAAATTCCCAATCCATGTTCACACATGGTCCACTCACATGTTGTCCTCCAACAGACCACGAGTGACCAATCCTTGTTGTAGCATCTACTCCTAGTTAGGGTGTCCAACACCTATGGAGACCCTTCCAGATGGCTGCTAACATACTTCTCAACATTTCCTCTCCTAGGACCCACATCCACTAGCATCCATCCATCAACAAGGTGAAATCTATAGGTTTTAACCCTGTACAGAAATTACCTGCATACGAATTCTAAAAACACAAATTAAACAATGGCAAGAGAATAACACATAAAACAAATATACACAGATATTTCCCCTTGGATCCAAAAACTATGACTACCAGATTGATTTTTCATTATGTTCCTTTCAATGTTACAATACATATATATACATGTCGAAGCATCGATAAACCTCGATCCATTAACCCTAGATTAGAACGTAATTGTAGTTCTCTTAACTGGATCTACAAAATACCATGGACCGAAAACCATCGCACCCAAAACCATGTGCGAAATCCATGCACAAAACCATAGGTAGGTTCACCCACCTAATATAGGGTCCAAAAAAAAATTCCCCAGGGCGTTGTCAGGGACCCTATAGAGGGGGGCTACTTCCACCCCTATGACCCCCCCACTACGCCTGACACAACAAAGGGGGGTCTCTAACCCCCCGGCTTAACTACTAGGACTAGTCATGGAAAGAATATAACACTACCCAACATTCTCCCACTTGTTGTTTCTCTTTCCATAGGGGGCCACAAGAGAGCTTAGTCATTGATCTAGTCCTGCAATGCCCATTGTTTCTCTACACCAAAAGAACTTCTCAGTGCTCACAGAATTTGTCAATGCACCTGCAGTATTATTCAAAGTGTCCACCTTTACCAACAACACCTTTTTTTCTTCTACCATATCCCTCACAAAGTGATACTGAACATCAATGTGCTTTGTCTTTGAATTATAAGCAGGGTTCTTTTCCAAGAAAATTGCACTTTTGTTGTCACAATCTATCCTTATAGCTCCCTGTACTAACCCCATACATGAACATAATCTTTGCAACCAAACTGATTCCTTGCTTGCATGAGTGGCTGCCATGTATTCTGCCTCTGTAGTTGACAGTGCCACTACAGATTGTCTCTTACTCATCCAACTAAATGCACCTCCAATTAGTTTAAACACATACCCACTTATAGATCTTCTCTGATCCAAATCTCTAGCCCAGTCTGCATCAACAAAGCCATGGATGTCTGAAACTATGTCCAATCTTGGTCTTCCTTGGTAGCACAAACCATAATCACTAGTGCCATATAAATACCTGAAAATCCACTTCACTATTGTCGAATGCTCCTTCCCTGGTTTTGACATAAACCTTCTCAAAACTCCCACTGCATGTGCAATGTATGGTTTAGTATAGACCATTGCATACATCATACTACCGACTAGACTTGCGTATTGAACATGAGACATGTCCTCTTCCTCTTCTTGTGTCTTGGGACACTGTTCAGCAGATAACTTTACACCTATAGGAATAGGAACCTTCACCGGTTTACTATCCTGCATATTAAACCTCTGCAGTATTGTCTCGGCATACTTCCTCTGGTTTAACCAGAGCTTCCACTTTGCCCTATCTCATTTAATTTCCATGCCCAAAATATAGTTTGTAGCTCCAAGATCTTTCATGTTGAATTTGGAGGACAATTGAGTCTTCAAATCCTTGATAATTTCTTTTTCATTTCCAACCAACAAAATATCATCCACATATAAGACTAGATAAATAACCAGGTCACCAATTAATTTAAAATATACATAGTGATTTTATTTGCTTCTGGTGAAGCCAACTCTCCATACAAATGTATCAAATTTCTGATACCACATCCTAAGTTGGTGATTGTTTTAACCCATACAAAGACTTTTTTAACTTGCATACTAGTTCTTTCTTACCCATCAATGCAAGGCATTCAGGTTGCTTCATGTGGTTCTCTTCTTCTAGATCCTCGTGAAGAAATGTTGTCTTCACATCCTTCTATTCTACCTCAAAATAAAAAAGAAATAGCAACAGATAAAAGTTATATAATAGAATCTACCTTGGCAACAAGAGAAAAAATATCACCAAAATCAATTCTCAATGCCTAGGAATAACCTTTTTCTACCAACCGAGCTTTGTATTTCTCCACCTTTCCTTTTGCATTCATCTTCTTCTTGAACACCCATTTGTTGCTAATGGGTTTCCTTCCAGTCGGCAACTCCACCAGATCCCACGCCTCATTTTTGTGTAAAGATGCCATTTCATCGACCATGGCCTCTTTCTAGAGTTTGACATCCTCTGCATCTATTACTTCCTTCACAGTTTTGGGATCATCATCAATAATAGATAAAGGAAAATTTGAACAGAAAGTAGATGGACTATACCTTTCTAACTGCCTTCTTTCTTGAATTGATCTTCTCACAACCGAAGTTTGTGGCTCTTCATCTTTTGATTCCTCTTCTGCTATAGAGTCTGATTCTTCCTCCTTTAGCTCAAACTCTATCTTCTCAAGTTCCTTTTGTAGGACTTCATGTTTAATAACATATTTCACCTCTCTAAACACCACATCTCGGCTATACACAACCTTCCTTGTTACTGGGTTGCAAAGTTTATAACCTTTTAAACCATCCTTATACCCAATAAAGATGCACTTTTCAAATTTACTATCCAACCTTTTTCTTTTCTCCTTTGGAACATGTACATATGCCTCACATCCAAATACCCTCAGATGTGAAAGAGAAGGTTTTTTACCAGTCCATACTACTTGTGGAGTCTTATCCTCCAGCGTTGATGAAGGTGATCTGTTGACCAAGTAACATGCAGTCTCCACTGCCTCTGCCCATAATTATTGTCCTAACCCGACACCACTAAGCATGCTTCTTTCCCTTTCCATCAACATCTTGTTCATTCTTTCTGCAACTCCATTTTGCTCAGGTGTATATGGAGTAGTCTTCTACTGTGCTATACCACACTTCTTAGAGAACTCTTCAAATTCCTTCTTACAAAACTCTCCACCATTATATGTCCTCAACACCTTTATCTTCTTCTCTATCTAGTTTTCCACCAGAGCCTTAAATTCTTTAAACCTGTAAAAGACTTTAGATTTATTCTTGAGGAAATATATCCATGTATTCTTTGAGAAGTTGTCTATAAATGATACATAGTATGCAAACTTACCTAGTGATGAAACCGACATAGGTCCAAACACATCACTGTGCACAAGCTCTAATATCTGTTTCGCCCTCTTACCACGAGAGGGGAAACTCACCCTATTATGCTTCCCATATACACAATTTTCACATATATCAAAATCTAGAGAGCTATTAGACATACCTTCTACCATACCTTTACCATGAAGTATTCAGAGGCCCTTTTCTCCAATATGTCCAAGCCTTTGATGCCATAGCATGGTCTTTTCTCCAAAGACCACTAGATTTTCTGCTCCACTTTCAGGAACCACAGAACTATTTCACCCATCAATAGTAGTGCTACCTTGCAGCTTGTACAGAGTTCCAGTCCAAACTCCTCACATCAATACCAGTGCTTCTCGAACCATCTTGCAGGTATCTTTTCCAACATTGTTTTTACACCTGCATCATCCATCTTGCTTACAGAAATCAGATTTCTGGCTAATGCAGGAATATGTAGAACACCCGAAAGTGTTCTAATTCTTCCACCTTGAAACTTCAACTTGAATTTTCCACGACCAATGATTCTATCCTTCATGTCATCCCCTAGGAATACATCACCACCATCATATTTCTCCTACTCGCAAAACCACTCTCTATGGGGAGTGATGTGAAAGGATGCACCTGAGTCAGTCAACCATGCCTCATGATCTACATATGTACTTGAAGAAGAATTCAAGTACACATCCCCACCTTCATCTAAGTTATTTTTTGCCTCTACAGAAGGAGCATCATTAGATCCCTTTCCTTTCTCAGGAGCTTTAGATTTACAATCCCTTTTGTAGTGCCCTTCCTTTCCACATTTCCAGCACACCTTGACAGGTTTTCCTAGAGATTTAGATCTCCCACTTGAGGACTTAGTTTTGCTTCTGTTCTAGGACCGTCCTTGTATAGACAAGGCATCACCATTCTATCTCTCCATATTTTTCCGTCTCATATCCTTCGTCAGCAAGGATGATACTATTTCATCAAGCTACAACGCGGTTGCATTGCTACCTATTGCAACAACTAGACTATCCCATGAATCTGGTAGAGAACATAAAAAATTGATGCACTGATCTTCATCTAAAATTTTAATATCAATAGATAATAACTGGCTTAGCACAATATCAAATGTGTTCAGATGCTCTGTCATCGAATCTCCTTCTTTCATCCTCAGGTTATATAGTTTTTTCTGTAGGAACAATTTATTCACCAGAGACTCAGATTGGTACAAATTCCCTAACTTATCCCACAAAGCCTTCATTGTAGCTTCCCTTAATACATGCAACAATACTAAATCTAAGACACACAATCATATTGTGCTTTTTTCCTTCCAATCCAACTTCTTCCATTCTTCATCAGACATTGTCGTTGGTTTAGTACCTGGATCTACCGCGATCCACTGATCTTTATCCACCAACAGATCCTCCATCTTGAGTTTCCACAACTCAAAACTCTGACCATTAAATTTCTCGATCTCTATCTTTATATTGATCGCCATCTTATTTCACCATAAGAATCGATCCCATAGATCTCCTAGTGAACAAGGTCTACCACATGCACAAGCTAAACCCCTCAACAACAAAGGCATCCCCTTGAAGACAAAACAACTTTGATACCAAATGTAGGTTTTAACCCCATACATAAATTACCTTCATATGAATTCTAAAAATAGACAATAAACAATAGCGAGATCATAACACATAAAACAAATATACATAGATATTTTCCCCTGGATCCCAAAATTAGGACTACCAGATTGATTTTTCATTATGTTCATTTCAATGTTACAATGCATATATATACATGTTGAAGCATCCATAAACCCCAATCCATTAACCTTGGATTAGAACATAATCATAGTTCCCTTGACCAGATCTAAAAAATACGATGGACCGAAAACCATTGCGCCCAAAACCATGTTTGAAATCCATGCACAAAACCATAGGTAGGTCCACCTAACTAATATAGGGTCCAAAAACAATTTCCCTGGGGCACTACTCCGGACCCCATAGAGGGGTGTTACCGCCCCCCTCAAACCCCCAATAGGGGGGGCTGCAACCCCCCCCCCCCACTACATCCTGTGCAACAAAGCGGGGTCTCCATCCCCCCTTTAATACCCTGGCTTAACTATTGGGGCTAGTCGTGGAAAGAATATAACACAACCCAACAACATCTACAACTACCTATTTCTACCTCATTGACCTCAATATCTGTGGATACACTAGATTGGTTAGGGCACACACCAACCCTAAAAAATTGTGTATCCTTCTGCAATCTGGTCACTTCCTTTTTGTTTCCATTTGGTCACTGAACCTCAATTATCTAATATTCTCACTAGTTGTGCCTCAATCCATCAAGGGAACAACACATCGAGACTCTTGTCGAGTTGTTCACAATTTAGTTTGTGAACAACTCACAATATTCTCACTGTTGCTTCTCAGCAACTGAGGTACTTCATTCCACTATAGCCTTGTTTTGCTTCTCTAATGAATAATAACATAGGGCATGGAGGGCTGCCACCTATCACTGGAATATGTTGATCTCCTAGAATGAACACGACTAGGAGGAATTCCTATCATCTACTATAGAAGTCCTTCTTCACACACAAGTCTAGGGCTGCTCAACTTCTCCTTTGGTTGATCAAACCTTGAGCTCAAATTCTGCCACTCTAGCACCTCCTAAATCCATGAAGATGGTGCACACAAGGCTCCAACTTGGGCACTATCATGTTGTCCTCCACCAGACCATAAATTCCCAATCCATTTTCACAGTTGTTCCACTCACACACCGCCTTCCAACAAACCACGAGTGACCAATCCTTGTTGTAGCATCTGCTCCTGGTTAGGCATACAACACCTATGGAGACCCTTCCATAAGGCTGCTAATAGACTTCTCAATATGCCCACTCCTAAGACCCTAATCCACTAGCATTCATCCATAAACAAGGTGACATCTGCAACTCCCTATTGCTGCCTTCTTGACCTTGATTTTTGTGCATACAGTATACTGGTTAGGGCACATACCAACCCTAAACCACTGCCATAAAACACTGTGTATCCTTCTCCAATCTATTCTCTTACTTTTGCTATTGTTTCCTAGGAATCCAAGGTGTTTTTTTAGGCCTTGGGCATCTCCACAAGACTCAACAACACTTAGATCAAGCACCACAAATTTTCCCACACCAGTACTCATGAAACAACCCTAACACATGGAGAAAGGTTTTGTCCAACTGTGTTGTCCTTTGAGATAGTTGGGGTCAGGATAGGAGGCTCCTCTAGGCCTCTCGACCCTCTCAAATTTCCCCCCATGCACAACTGTAGCAACACCTCACTACGGCCTCATGAATAGAAATAACTTACATTGAAAACATGCATAGACCATACCCTTTGACTGTATCTGGAACTGAAAGGAAACTCGCACTTTTTCAAGAGATGAATAGCTATAAAACCACCTTCTTTTCCTCCATGCAAGGTGCCTCGGAGTTCCGACTTTGCTACTCAAAAATTTACACCTTCAATAGAAGTCTCCTCCCTCAAAACACATGCTTCAACACTTGCATCCTCGCTGCCTCCTTCGTTTCCCTATTTCAGAGCTCTTATTTGATGTGGATTGCACATTGGATGTGTGTAATAACCTCACACTTCACCTCTTTTTATATGCATCTCAAGGGCTCAATGAATCTGCCCTTATGGATTTACTTTAACACAAGCCGACCTGATTTTTCATGAGAAAACCCAACAACTACACATAAAAAATAATATTTCCATTTCTACATGTTGGATTTCAATGCTTTCCATTGTGTTGGATTCGTCTCAACATCCTCTATCATCTCCATCCATCGCATGTCCAAAGTTTTCCATTGTTTTGGCTCAAGAAATTTGGTTGCATAACCCCAGGCTTGGGTTTCAAGCCCACAAGGCCACTTGTGGAGCTCCTTCCTCCAAACCCTTAATCCTCAAGGATTGGAGTACCTCCCAAGCTAAAAAAATCAACACTCCCTCTTAGTAAGGGAGGTCTTTCGAAGACTAGGAAGTAACCATCATCATCTAGCGACACAAGCCCATCTGGAGTCCATCACTGTAGCATGCTCTGTAGAATGAACCTTGCAATCTTAGTAGTGCCTCAACCTCATCACATCTGAGCCTGAAGGTCCCAAACCTCCATGGGGTTGCTCCCTCTTATGCTAGACTCCCTCTAAGCCTATGTGATTTCCACTGGCTCAGTCCTGGAAGCACTCATCCTCCTAGATCAAATACAACTCATGAAAATCCCCCCAATCTCGGATATGCAACATCACGATCTGATGAAGAATCTAGCCTGCCAACCTATAGTCCATCACATGAATCCATATTGATCAACATTATCTCTTCCAAGCCAAAGAAACCCTCGAGTTGTCCCAAGCATCCATGGAAAGTAAAAGGAATTCCACAATCAACAACTTTCCCTACAATAAAATATTGTTCATCAGGCTCACCACCAATCCACCAGAACTCCCAGCCAATATCGTTTCCTAGTCAAAACCACATCTCCATGTCCTTAGTTGAATCCTCTGCTCCATGATCTAGACAATTTTCTATGATTTTCTTCGTTGTGCACACTCTAATTCATTTTCCCTCAAAGTAGAACTGATATGATTTGATACCATGTTGTTTTTCCATGACCTTGGTGTGTGGAATAGAATCTTAAATCACTGACATTATCAAACCAAGAATCAAAACGAAACTACTTTACACATTGGAATACAAATAATGGTAAATCTAATAATGCACAAAATATACACAAATTTTTACAATTTTGTACAATAACCCAACTTCATTATATTAATCAACATGAATAATACAATAGTCTAGGGCCCCTGTACTAGGGATAATAGCCCTCATACATCCACTAGTATAAGAATAAAAAATTGGGTCGTGGTTTCAATCCATCAACAACCCATCTACCCTCAACATGATACTTTGGCCATCTGGCTATCGTGTGCTTTCTTAGCTCCTCTCGATCATACCCTGTACATGGTCGTTCCTTCGGCTCCTAATTTGTAGCACTGCCTCTATAAATGATCCAATTCCATCTGGTCACTGAACCTTGGCTACCCAATATACTCACAAGTTGTGGCTTAGTGCATCAAGGGCACAACACATTAAGACTCCCGTCGATTTGTTCACAACTCCATTTGTGAACAACTCACAATTAGCCCATTGCTACTCCTCAACTACTCAAGGACTTTAGCCCACTATAGTCTTCCTGTGTTGTTCCAATGAAGACTAAAATAGTGCACAAAGGGCTGCCAACTATCACTGTAAGATTTCCATCACCCAAAATGAACATGGGCTAGGAGGAATGCCCATCATCTGTTGTAGAAGTCCTTCTCCATATACAATTCTAGAGTTTCTCAACTACTCCTTTGGCTGATCAAACCTTGAACGCAACTTATGCCACTCTAGAAACCACCTAAATCCATGAAATTGGTGCACAAAGAGCTCCAACTTGGGCACTATCACACTGTCCTCCACCAAAACATAAATTCCCAATCCATGTTAACACTTGGTCCACTCACATGCTGCCCTCCAACAGACCACGAGTGACCAATCCTTGTTGTAGCATATGCTCCTGGTTAGGGCTTCCAAAACCTATGGAGACCCTTCCACATGGCTGCTAACATACTTCTCAACATTTCCTCTCCCAAAACCCTCATCCACTAGCATCCATCCATCAACAAGGTGACATCTACAACTACCTGTTTCTACCTTCTTGACCTCGATTTCTATGCATACACTAGATTGGTTAGGGCACACACCAACCCTAAACCACTGCCCTAAAACACTGTTTATCCTTCTCCAATCCATCCGCTTCCTTTTGTTGTTTTTTCCTAGTCATAAAAGGTGTTGTTGTAGGCCTTAGGTATCTCCAGAAGGCACTCAAAAACACTTGTTGGCTTGAGGGGGCCTGACCCAGGTTCGGAGTTATTTAGCCAAACAAATCCCTACACTACTGGCCCTTTCGGCATCAGCCCGTGGAACATGAACTGAAGTCTCACTCGAAGCACTATGGGGGGATGCTAGAACCAAGTTTCCACACCCTTGAGATTTCTATGGTGTCTTTTTAGTCCAGCTGTGCTTATCTTCGCATATGTTACTTCGCGCACTATTCTACCCTTCAATACCCTCGCGATCTGTTATATGTGCCTTTCACGCAACCCTAACCAGGGGCTGAGATGCTTTCGGCTAATATAGCAACGAACTACACTATTTCCTCAAACAAATCGCGAATCTTACTTATCTTCTTAAATTTATATTCACTGTAAAAGATGCAAAAAATAGGAAATAAATATGCAGAATGGGTATGAAGTTCTCTTTATTAATTCTCCAACTATTACAAACTCAACTCGCCCTACGCACTCAGCTGCAGGGGTCCATGCACTCAGCTGTGGACTACTAGGCCTTTGTAGACTTAGCTATAGAGCCTTCTCCTACTCTACGACTGAAACTAGACTTTCCACTTCAGATACGACTCAACTCTTCATCCTTATCATTATTCAATGATCCATTGATTTCTTAACTACTTAGAGCCTCACTCTATTTATACAATCCCATGGTCCGCAGACCATGGGTAGATCTCTATAGCCGACATTACATTACAAAATTAAGGGCGGACAACCCTATGACTCTTTTATAAACTACGTGCTCCGCGCCCACAAAATGCGGAGTCTTTACATCAGGGTTACAACTTTCGACCAAAATTTGGGTTTTAAGCCCCAAAACTTCCCTTGGGGAATCCCGCACCCAACATGTCCCCAACACAAACATCGTGACTCGCCCTTGAGTCACTCTGTTGGTGTGGAGATTTTTGCGCGAAGACCTCCCAATTCTCCCTAAACCACTGCAAGATCGGCAGCGCACTGAGCAGCTTCTTGCTTCTCTTCCTGGACGCACTATTCAGAGACAGATGTGGCGTAACTACTTCCCTGAACCTGTTCTTGTGTTCCTTGCATCTACGCGAGCTTTGCTTCAATAAAGGTTGTAATGACATACGCCTCATCAATCCATGGGTGTAAGCATGCCTTCAAAACCATTTCCTTATGTCGAGCAGCGTCCACCTAGTCCTTGAGCGCTTTTGTCTACTGCATCTATGCGAGCCTCTGTATAAGGGAAACCATCTGCGCAGTCCCTTTTACATCGCCGTACCTCTATTGTAGCTCGTGCGCCTCTATTTCTAGGTGTTGTATGTTTGGGTCCTCCTATAGAGTAGTGAGAACCTCGAATGACTCCTTGAATAGCTTTGTGCAGTCTTTCACTGCACTGTTGACCTCCATTATCGCTGTTGTAATCATGTTGGTGCACTATTCCTTAACCTTTGGTGGAGTTGAAGGTTGCGCCTTCAATTGCAGTTTGGATATCTGGAGGTTTAGTTTGAGCTAAACCCTGGTCATCTCTTCCTTTGCCTCACACACCCTTGCTACTAGTTTCTGGATGTGTCCCTCCACTGGTTCTTCTGCTTGGATGGCCAGCTCCGGGACCATCTAGCAGGCTTCCTCTACCAACTGTAAAAGTTGTCTATTCTGCACCACTACCTCGTCATGCTACAGGCTCAACTATTCAATTTTGATGCATTGCTCTCTCATAACCTAGAGCGCGTGACCCTCCCTGGCTCACAGTTCTGTAATAACTCCATCCTGCAAAACATAGAGCATCTCCTGAGGGAGCATAGCCATATTTAGCCTGATTCCTTTCAACCCGCTGAACATAGGCCTGTCAGCTTCATTTTCTATCACGAATGCTCCCTCTGGAAGCACTATAGTGGTGGTAATTTGGTCGCGCAACAATTCCTCAGCCGTGGATGTGCCTACTGCGAGGTTGGTTGACACAGTGCCAGCCTATGGAGTGCACACCTACAACTCCTGTATCTATGCTCAAAGTGACCCCAATGCCATCTGGTGTTCCTCCACGAACTACAAGAGGGTCTCCGCAATGATGTCCCTCACCGTCTCCCCAATGTCACGTAGATCCTCCTCAGTGAGGGTGATCGAGTCGAAAGAAGTTTTTGAATCTTTCGACTTGTTCCGTGGCCCTACCTTCTCTCTTAGGTGCTGTCATTTCAGCTATGTGGACGTTTTCTATGGGTCCGCGCCACCTTCCTCTGTATCTATTTCCTATTCAAGCGAAGGTGACTTTTCTCCCCCGTGCTCTTCCTCAGTTGCCTTCTGCCGCTCTTCCGCTGCCTTTGCAGCATCCCAAGCTACCTGGGCCTTGGCTACTGCTGCTTCGATCCTGCGTTTTTTGCTAACTATGCCATTTGCAATTTTGCCTCATCCTTTTTCCTCTGTGCGGCATACTTCTCTGCTTCCACTGCGGAGCTAGCTCGAGCGCGCCACTCTGATGGCCATGACTCAAGGATTGCGAAGATGACAACGGTTGTTTCCAGGTAGGGTAGCTTGTTCCATGTCTTCCTCATGTCCTTCCATGCCCTAATGTACATGTGGTGGAAATATTCCTTGAACTCCGTGAAGCTCTGCAGACTGTTGTAGACAGTGGGTGATATTCGTGACTTGCGACTAATCCCCATTTTGATGTTCATCTCCATGAACATCTAGAATATCTTATTATCCTTGATTCTCTGTGTATCTCTAGTTGCCCACAGTGAAGTGTACTTCTCTGCCTCCGGAAGATCCTGCACAATCGTTGGGAACTGGTTGGCCTTAGGCAATTCCCATGCCACCAACACTACGGACAACAACAACCACGCATAATGAAAATTCTTCCCCTACTCCAGTGCCTCGCAACAGTTCTCCAGGAAATTTTGGGTTGTGTTATATTCTTTCCACAACTAGCCCACATAGTTAACCGGGGGGTTAGAGGGGGGGCGGAGCCCCCCCTTTGTTGCACCGATTACGCAGCAAGGGGGTCATAGGGGGGGCAGCAGCCCCCCTCTCCGGGGGGTTTGAGTGGGGCAGGTAGCCCCCCTCTACGGGGTCCAAGACAATGCCCCAGGGAAAAACAAATTGGACCCTATATTAGCTTGGGAGGACCTACCTATGGTTTTGTGCATGGTTTTTGCACATGGCTTTGGACGCGATGGTTTTCGGTCCATGGTTTTGGACGCAATGATTTTCAGTCCATGGTATTGGATGCTTCGGCATGTATAAATATGTATTGTAACATTGAAAGGAACATAATGAAAAATCAATCTGGTAGTCCCGGTTTTGGGATCCAGGGGAAAATCTCTGTGTATATGTGTTTTATGTGTTATGCTCTCGCATAATTTATTTTCTGTGTTTTAGAATTCGTATGCAGGTAATTTCTGTACAATGTTAAAACCTACATTTGGTATCAGAGTTATTTTGGCTTCAAGGGGACACCTTTGTTGCTGAGGGGTTTCGCTCGGGCCCGTGGTAGACCCTGTTCAGTGGGAGATTTGGGGGATTGATTCTGGTGGTGAAAAAATATGATGAGCAGTGGAAAGAGAGAGAACAATAAATTTAATGGTCAAAGTTTTGAGTTGTGGAAACTCAAGATGGAGGATTTATTGGTGGATAAAGATCAGTGGATCGCGGTAGATCTAGGTACTAAACCAACGAGAGCATCCGATGAAGAATGGAAGAAGTTGAATTAGAAGGCAAACAGCACAATACGATTGTGTGTCTTAGATTTAGTATTTCTCAATGTATCAAGGGAAGCTACGACTAAGGCTTTTTGGGATAAGTTAGGGACTTTGTACTAATCTAAGTCTCTGGTGAATAAATTGTTCCTACAGAAAAAGTTGTATAACCTGAGGATGAAAGATGGAGACTTAGTGACAGAGCATCTGAACGCATTTAATATTGTGGTAAGTTAGTTATTATCTGTTGATATTAAAATTTCAGATGAAGATAAGTGCATCATTTTGTTGTGTTCTCTACTTGATTCATGGGATAGTCTGGTTATTGCAATAGGTAGCAATGCAACTGCCTCACAGTTTGATGAAATAGTCTCATCCTTGCTGACAGAGGAGATGAGACGGAAAAATATGGAGAGCCAGAATGGTGATGCCTTATCTGTACAAGGACGGTCCTAGAACAGAAACAAAAATAAGTCATTAAGTGGGAGATCTAAATCTCCAGGAAAACCTGTAAAGTTGGTGTGCTGGAAATGCGGAAAGGAAGGGCAGTACAAAAGGGACTGTAAATTGAAAGCTCCTAACAAAGGAAAGGGATCTGATGATGCTCCTTCTACAAAGGCGAAAACCACCTCAGATGAAGGTGGGGATGTGTACTTGGCTTCTTCAAGTACACATGTAGATCATGAGGCATGGTTGATTGACTCAGTTGCATCCTTTCACTTCACTCCCCATAGAAAGTGGTTCTGTTAGTATGATAAATATGATGGTGGTGATGTCTTCTTGGGGGATGACAGGAAGGCTAGAATCGTTGGTCACAGAAAACTAAAGTTGAAGTTGCAAGGTCGAAGGGTTAGAACACTTCTGGGTGTTCTGCATATTCTTGCATTAGCTAGAAATCTGATTTCCGTGAGCAAGCCAGAAGATTCAGGTGTAAAAATAGTGTTTGAGAAGGATGCCTGCAAGATGGTTCGGGGAGTACTGGTATTGATGTGGTGAGTTTAGATTGGAACTCTGTACAAGCTTCAAGGTAGCATTGTTGTTGATGGGTGCAATAGTTTTGTGGTTCCTGAAAGTGGAGCAGAAAATCTAGAGGTCTCTAGAGAGAGGACCATGTTGTGGCATCAAAGGCTTGGACATATTGGAGAAAAGGGCCTTTAAATACTTCATGGTAAATGTATGGTAGAAGGTATGAGTAATAGCTCTCTGGATTTTGATTTCTGTGAAAATTGTGTATATGGGAAGCAAAATCGGGTGAGTTTCCCCTCTGGTGGTAAGAAGGCGAAACAGATATTAGATCTTGTGCACAGTGATGTGTTTGGACCTGTGAAGGTTCCATCACTAGGTAAGTCTGTGTACTGTGTATCATTTATAGATTACTTCTCAAGGAATACATGGATATATTTCCTTAAGAAGAAATCTGAAGTCTTTGATAGGTTTAAAGAATTTAAGGCTCTAGTGGAAAGTCAGACAGAGAAGAAGATAAAGGTGCTGAGGTCAGATAACAGTGGAGAGTTTTGCTACAAGGAATTTGAAGTATTCTATAAGAAGTGTGGTATAGCACTGCAGAAGACTACTCCATACACACCTGAGCAAAATGGAGTTACAGAAAGAATGAACAAGATGTTGATGGAAAGGGCAAGAAGCATGCTCAGTGGTGTCAGGTTAGGACAAGAATTTTGTGCAGAGGTGGTGGAGATAGCATTTTACTTGGTCAACGTATCACCTTCATAAAAGTTGGAGGATAAGACTCCACAAGAGGTATGGACTAGTAAGAAACCCTCTCTTTCACATTTGAGGGTATTTGGATGTGATGCATATGTACATGTTCCAAAGGATAAAAGAACCAAGTTAGATAGTAAATCTGAAAAGTGCATCTTTATTGGGTATAAGAATGGTTTAAAGGGTTATAATCTTTGGAACCCAGTAACAAGGAAGGTTGCATACAGCTGAGATGTGGTGTTCAGAGAGGTGAAAGATGTTATTAAGCATGAAGTCCAACCAAAGGAACCTGAGAAGATAGAATTTGAGCTTAAGGAGGAAGAATCAGACTCTACAGGAGAAGAGGAATCAGAAGATGAAGATCCACAAACTCAGGGTGTGAGAAGATCAGTTCAAGAAAGAAGGCAGCCAGAAAGGTATAGTCCATCTACTTTCTGTTCAAATTTTTCTTTATCTATTATTAATGATGATCCTAGAACTGTGAAGGAAGCAGTAGATTCAGAGGATGGAAATATTTGGAAAGAGGCCATGGTTGATGAAATGGCATCTTTGCACAAAAATGAGGCTTGGGATATGATGGAGTTGCCGGCTGGAAGGAAACCCATTGGTAGAAAATGGGTGTTCAAGAAGAAGACAAATGTAGAAGGAAAGGTGGAGAAATAAAAATCCTGGTTGGTAGCAAAAGGTTATTCCTAGGTGCGGGGAATTGATTTTGTTGATTTTTTTCTCCTGTTGCCAAGGTAGCTTCTATTATATTACTTTTATTTGTTGCTACTGATTTTGATTTTGAGGTAGAACAGATAGATGTGAAGAAAACATTTCTTCACGGGGATCTGGAGAGGAGATCTACGTGAGGCAACCTGAAGGTTTTGTGGTGAAGGGTAAGAAAGAATTGGTATGCAAGTTAAAGAAGTCTTTGTATGGGTTAAAATAGTCACCAACGATGTGGTATCAGAAATTTGATACATTTATACGGGGACTTGGCTTCACTAGTGATCCAGGTGGACGTTGGTGGCCACCCACCTATCCCATTTGGACCCCCACAACTGTCTCTTTTAGTTTTTCTGTTTCCTTAATTATAGCACAGTTTACTATTTTTAGCAGTTTTTCGGGTCCTAAACTTCTGGAGCCGTTTTGAGGCCCTAAACGACGTTTTATGGGAAATCCACCGCCAGCGATTTTTCTGTTTAAAAATCATCTTTTCCATCGTAGTCCTCGGAGATATCTTTCCAACGGGCTATCATGCGCGTCAAACGGAGATAGTACGACCAATTCGCGACCTCGGGAAGTTGATGTACCAACTTACCCAAAAATGGGGCCCACAATTTGACGTTTCATCTTCTAGGGTTAGGTTTTGGAATATGAAGGGTTTTCCATTGTTTCTCAACAATAAATAGGCCCTCGAGCCTCATTGTAACACAGTTTTTGGAGAACAGTTTAGAGGCATGTAGCCGACACATCTCTTCTCAGAGATAAGATACCATCGCCCTAGCTAGGTTATTTCCATTTCTATTTGTAAGAATATTTCAGTATTTTACATCAATGAAATGAAGTATTATTTCCGCTGCATATTTGTCTTTATGATTATCTCTGTATTTTATTGCGTTCCTATTTAAATCCGAATCAGTGGTATCAGAGCGGTCTGCTTTTTCTCTGTTTTTCTTGGCATGTCCCCAACGAGGTCGGGATATAAGGAGTTAGGTCTGGAACTGGTCGAACCTTTGCAAGTCCAGACTCGCAAATCTCGACGACCTCCCATGGCGGATGAGAAGAAAAATGAGGGGGCAGGAGATCCTATCAAAATCTTGCTCGAAGAAGCCCTCGAGCGACAAAGGAATGCGATGATGGACAGCTTTGCCCAAATCCTTCAATGGATACCTAGAGGCGATGCATCGGCTTCCAACAGCTACTCTGGAAATGCCACACCGTTTAAGGTACAAGTTAATTTTGAAATCCCCATCTTCGAGGGTCAAATAGACGCAGATGCCGTAGATAAATTGTTAAATCTGCTCGATGGGTATTTTTTTGTTCATGAATTTTCAAGTCGGGAAAAGATTGTTTTCGCTCTTCTCAAAACAGCCCCCCACGTCAAGGACTGGTGGGAAACCTACTGCGAACAGAAGGATGAAAGTACAGCCTCACTGTTTTCAGCCGCACCCACTTGGAATGACTTCCGGGATGCCATCAAGGAGTAGTACTACCCTGTCAAAAGCTATGAGGACAAATACATCAAATGGACCACACTGTGGCAGGGACGAGACCAAGATGTGCCGGAGTTCACAAACATTTTTCATACCCTTCGCACACAATTGGGTATCAAAGATTCTGAGCTGCATCTAGTACTCAAATACCGCGGCTGCCTACACAGATACATCCAAGAAGAGATGGAGTTCTTGAACATCTCCTCACTTGGCACATCATACCGATACGCTGTCAAAATCGAGCAAAAGTTCAAACAGAGGAAGCGAGACTTTGGATCTGCAAATCCAAAGCCCAAAGGACAAAGCCAAGGTGGGGTGACGCAAGACAACCCGTCAAAGCCGCAAGAAAAGAACAACACCACGAAGCCGAAGAAGGACACAGGAAAGTGGTGTGAGTTCCACAAGAGTCCCACTCATAACACAAGTGAGTGTCGGACCAAGCAGTCGCTGGTGGCCGAGTTGAAGGCTTCCGAATCAGATGCATGTTCCAACTTTGAGTCAGAACCCGACAAGGGGAATGAAAAAGGGAAGCAGATCATTGATGCGGATCCCAACGCCACTGTTGCTACTGCCAAGATCCAAAAAAATGAGCCCGAAGATCTAGAGGAGGGGGAACGTCTTTTCCACTCACAGATGTGGGTGAAGGGTTTGCCGCTGCAATTCATTGTCGACAGTGGCAGCCAAAAGAACCTCATTTCAGCAGAGGTCGTGAAGCGGTTGGGCCTACCAACTACACCACACCCATAGCCGTACAGTATCGGTTGGCTTCACGAAGGACGAGATTTCAAAGTTCGCCAGCAGTGCCGCCTTCCCTATAGCATCAAGCCCTTCACAGACGAGGTATTATGTGATGTTACACCTCTAGATGTTTGTGATGTACTATTAGGCCAACCATACTTGTGGAGGCAACATGCTTTGTATGAGTCAAGGCCTCGCGTTGCCATCATTTCTTTGGATAATTCATTATACAGGATACCGAAGGTAGCCCCACCTACCGCCACCTCTTTGATCACTGCTAAGAAAAGCAGCAAGCTCATCTCACAGACTAGGAAATTTATTTTCTGTCTGGTTCGCTCCCAAAGTAAGGGGAAGATCGTTGCTACATCCATGACCCCCGCGAAGGGTTCCTCCACACAGCAACAACAACAGAGGGATACAGTCGTGACAGAACATAGGAACAACTTCTCCTTACCCGGAGGGGTACCACACAAGTTTCAGGTGGGCGACAAAGTTTGGTTACATTTGCAGAGGGAGCGCCTTACCAGAACCCATCAGAAACTCAGACCACTTTGACATGGTCCTTACACCAGTAACAAGGCTACGAGAAATAATGCTTTGAAGCACAACATTCCTCCATTCCTTCGCTTGCACCGAGTGTTCAATGTGGACCATCGCTGACCATGCTCCCCACCATTTCTGGACACATCAGAGATTGCAGAACAGCTCACCAGAGACCCAGCTCTACAGAAGCTTCCTCATCTCAGGGAGGAACTCAACGCAATGGGGACCATTGCTTCCTAGGGGGGAGGAATGATCCAGGTGGATGTTGGTGGCCACCCACCTATCCCATTTAGACCCCCACAACTATCTCTTTCAGTTTTTCTGTTTCCTTAATTATAGCACAGTTTACTATTTTTAGCAGTTTTTCGGGTCCTAAACTTCTGGAGCTGTTTTGAGGCCCTAAACGACGTTTTATGGGAAATCCACTGCCAGCAATTTTTCTATCTAAAAATCGTCTTTTTCGTCGTAGTCCTCGGAGATATCTTTCCAATGGGCTATCATGCGTGTCAAACGGAGATAGTACGACCAATTCACGACCCCGGGAAGTTGATGTACCAACTTACCCAAAAATGGGGCCCACAATTTGGCGTTTCATCTTCTAGGGTTAGGTTTTGGAATGTGAAGGGTTTTCCATTGTTTCTCAACAATAAATAGGCCCTCGAGCCTCATTGTAACACAGTTTTTGGAGAACAGTTTAGAGGCATGTAGCTGACACATCTCTTCTCATAGATAAGCTACCATCGCCCTAGCTGGGTTATTTCCATTTCTATTTGTAAGAATATTTCAGTATTTTACATCAATGAAATGAAGTATTATTTCTGCTGCATATTTGTCTTTATGGTTATCTCTGTATTTTATTGTGTTCCTGTTTAAATCCGGATCAACTAGAAGCAAAGCAGATCACTGTGTGTATTTTAAATTAATTGGTGACCATTTTATCTATCTGGTCTTGTATGTGGATGATATGTTACTGGTTGGAAATGGCAAAGAAATTATCCAGGATTTGAAGACCCAATCATCCTCCAAATTCGACATGAAAGATATTGGTGCTGCAAACTATATTTTAGGCATGGAAATTAAAAGAGATCAAGAAAAGAGGAAGCTCTGGTTAAACCAGAGGAAGTATTTCGAGACAATACTGCAGAGGTTTAATATGAAGGATAGTAAACTGGTGAAGGTTCCTATTCCTGTAGGTGTAAAGTTATTTGCTGAACAGTGTCCCAAGGCACAAGAAGAGGAAGAGGACATGTCCCATTGTTATAGACATTTTTGTGCCTTACAGCTATAAGCATGAAATGTCCATAATCTAAGGGAACCAAAGTCCCTAAACATGTTGTTCCTACCCCTAGAAGAACAAGGCTAACAAACCACAACAATTCACAGAAGTTCTCCACCAGAAACTGCTCAAAAACAAGTCAATTCAGGATCAGTTCAGAGGCTCCACTAGCTGTTTGCGCTGAAATGCAGAGATTACACTGGCTAGGTGCACTGCAACGCAGGTAGAAGCACTACCAAGGTGCGCTGAGCGGGAAGTGACAAATGGCAAGTTCATTCAACGAGGTGGAAAGACCCTGGAAGCTTCCAGAATCTTCTCCAATGACACTTGCCTCAATGAATTCGACTAGTGATGAGTAAGAGGCTCTTAGTCTCCAAGTGGAAGCAAGAACTGACAGAGGGAGAGGACACTAGTCAGATCTCAAGCTGACTCATCCTCTCTCCAAACATCTATATATGGATCTCTCCTCCATGAGATCTAGAGGCTGGAATTTTGTTATTGCAAAGAATTGTTGTTGGTTTGAGATTGAAACCATTGGGTGCTTAATGCTTTGAAGGAAGGTGAAGATAGGAATTTCATTTGCTGGGAAGGAGATGCTGGATTGGAACCCTCTTGGTTGTATCTCCTCCTGAACCTTGTTATTCATCAATAAAGCTATCTTGGTTTCTCCTATATACTGATGTATCTTTGATGTATGATTGCATTAGTATGTTTAGTTTATTTCTAATCCTGAACTAGTTATGAATATGAATCTACGTCTTTGTGTAGTGTTCTCTTCTTGTGATCTTGCAGGAACCTGTTGAAGCTGGGCGAGTGAGAAGGCAAGTAGCTGGGAACTCTCAAAGAGAAGAGAAACCGGATCGAGGGACAAACGGAAGACACCGGTTAGTCCATCCATCTCTCTTCATTCTTAATTCATAAAGGAAGAATACGAGAATAGTTGTTTCTGTTTGTTGCTAAGGCACTGTCACACCTTAGGTGGATAGGATCGTCCTGCATAGGCATTTTTCCCCACAACACCCATGTTCCATATGCAAGTGCAGTCGGTAGCCTGATGTATGCGATGGTCTGTACTAGACCAAACATTGCACATGCAGTGGGAGTATTGAGCAGGTTTATGTCAAAACCAGGGAAGGAGAATTGGACAACAGTGAAGCGGGTTTTCAGGTATTTTTGTGGCACTAGTGATTGTGTTTTGTGCTACCAAGGAAGACCAGGATTGGACAGAGTTTTGGATATTCGTGGCTTTGTTGATGCAGATTGGGCTAGAGATATGGATCAGAGAAGATCCACAAGTGGGTATGTGTTTAACCTATTTGGAGGTGCAATCAATTGGATGAGTAAGAAACAATCTGTAGTGGCAATGTCAACTACAGAAGCATAATACATGGCAGCCACTCATGCAAGCAAGGAAGCAGTCTGGTTACAAAGATTGTGTTCAAGTATGGGGTTAGTACAGGGAGCTATAAGGATATACTGTGACAGCCAAAGTGCAATCTTCTTGGCCAAGGACCCTGCTTACCATTCAAAGACAAAACACATTGATGTTCAGTATCACTTTGTGAGGGATATGATAGAAGACAAAAAGGTGTTTTTGGTAAAGGTGGACACCTTGAAGAATACTGCATATGCATTAACAAAATTTGTCAGCTATGATAATTTCTCTTGGTGTAGAGAAACAATGGGTGTTGTGGGGCTGGATAAATGACTAAGCTCTCCTATGGCCCCCTATGGAAAGAAAACAACAAGTGGGAGAATGTTGGATTCTTTTATATTCTTTCCATGACTAGCCAACGTAGTTAACTAGGGGGTTAGAGGGGGGCTGGGTAGCCCCCCTATGGGGTCTAGGGCAGTGCCCTAGGGAAAGAAAAAATTGGACCCTATATTAGTTTGGGCGGACCTACCTATGGTTTTGTGCATGGTTTTCACACATGGTTTTGGACGCAATGGTTTCCGGTCCATGGTTTTGGATGCGATGGTTTTTGGTCCATGGTTTTGGACGTGATGGTTTTCGGTCCATGGTTTTGGATGCAATGGTTTTTGGTCCATTGTATTGGATGCTTCGGCATGTATA
Source organism: Pinus tabuliformis (assembly GCA_031772625.1). NCBI lineage: Eukaryota > Viridiplantae > Streptophyta > Pinopsida > Pinales > Pinaceae > Pinus > Pinus tabuliformis. Next base: position 236,392,123 of record CM062814.1, on the reverse strand, counting down.
AATATGTATTGTAACATTGAAAGGAACATAATGAAAAATCAATCTGGTAGTCCCGATTTTGGGATCTAGGGGAAAATCTCTGTGTATATGTGTTTTATGTGTTATGCTCTCACATTTTTTATTTTCTATGTTTTAGAATTTGTATGCAGGTAATTTCTGTACGGGGTTTAAACCTACAGGAACTCGCTGCACAAGTAGTTTGCCTAGTTGAACTGGACCCCTTCTACGCATTGCACGGCAAGTGCAACCACCGGCATAGGCACGTCATCCACGTGGCACTTCCGCATAACCTTCCTGGCCAATATCTGTGTCGCGACTTTGACCACAGGGTTGTTGATGCTGGAAATAGCATACCCTCTCTTCTTCTTCTCCAGCTTGAACTTCTTCTTCATGGCCTATGCGATGGATAAATCATCAGTTTTATCCTCTGATATGTTTGCTAGGTCCTCCCCTTTGCAAGGGAGCTGGGTAATTATGTGAATTAAGTGGTCCGTGATGGGGATGGGCTCCTTTAGCCACAAGCACCCATCATGCACCAAGCAGAGCAGATGCCTGATGATGAAAATAGTCACTAGGGCACGATGGTAATGCAGCACCTAGAGCATGTTTAACAATCTTGCCTTTTCTACACCTCTTAGCCACTTACATGGCTCCAACTCTATAACTCCCGTCGGTGTGTCTTTCTTCTGGCACATCAGCTGCGTGATTGCCAAATGTGGGAACTTCTTGTGGTTCGCGAGATCCCAGTCTTCAAATTTTAATACAGGTACTCGCCCAAAGTGCGCTCTGTAAAAAATAATGTTGTCAGGGAACAGCAGAGTCTGTAGAGAGTTTTTGCTCTCATTTATGTCTTTGGGCACCTTTGCTTTTCCCTTCTACGACAGAACATATGCGGGTAGCCTAGTCATAGGGTCCACACCCTGGGTTTCCACCTCCATTTCTACATCCTCCTCCTCCTCTACCAAGATTTCTTCAAAGTATTCCTCCTCATCGTCTTCCAAATTGATCACCTTCCACTTTTCTTCCATGGTAAGCCTAGTCCTTAACAAATTTCTTAGGGATACATGCACTGGCACCATAGCTTGCTTGTCTTTCTTGGGTCTCAGCATGCAAAGTGATTTAGGGATTTCTACGACTATCCCGACACTTTCTGGGGCTTCTCCTATCGTCATGGCCTTTACGGCCTCCTGAGCGATCATTACTCTGGTATCCATGGCTTCCTCAGGTGCTTCCATAGTGCTACTCCACAATTCTCTCAGTGACTCAGGTAAGTGCTCAAACAATGACTTCGCCTTCAAAAGATTGAATAGATTTGGGTTCATGAATGTTAGTGCTCACAATAGCTCAATCTTCAAATTTCCAAGTGTTGTTTTTTGGACAGCCCTTTGTAATTTATAACGCATTTTGAATTTGAATTCGAATGTTCCCCCACATTCGGTCCATTAATGCTCAAATGGCGACAATATAGCCCATAAAGTTTGCCTTAAATGCCTATCACCCACTCCGTTTGGTCTCAAACCAAGCATCACATCATGAATAGTAACTGTAGCGGTCACTTTCGAGCCGACCAGTGCGGCAACGCAACTAACCTCGCACTGTCGCAGACCCTGTGACACTTCGCTGCTACACGCAGTCTTGACATCATGTAGCTCTCGGGCAAAGTAGTTTATAGTCTCGTGCCTCCTTTCAGCTACCTGGAGCACTAAGACTATGCTTTTTTCAGCTAGTTAAATGGCCAAGTCCCCTATGTACACCTTCAAATGACTGCCATTAACTTTTCCTGGGAATAGTTCTCCATTTAATTTCTCTAATTGCACCGTGCCACCATTTGTGATCTCCTTAATAACATACGGTCCCTGCCAATGCATTCTGAACTTCCCTGGGAATTGATCAAACTTACTATCATACAACAACACTAAATCATTCACCTTAAAGGTGCGAAACTTAATATGTCGATCGTGCCAGGCCTTTTCGTGCTGCTTTTGCACCTGCTGGTGGAATCGAGCCAAAAACCATTCTTCTTCGATCTCCTCCAACTGCGCGAGCCTCTCCTCCAGGGCTCCACTATCCATCACACCTGTGAGCGCTACTATGTGCAGACTAGGCACGATGCATTACATAGGCATTACAACTTCCACTCCATAGACAAGCCGAAAAGGTGTATGTCCCGTCAGTTTCTTGCATGTCGTCCTATAAGCCCATAATATTGCGGGTACGTGTAGGTCCCAATCACTTCGCTGTGCATTGCATACCTTAGTCAGTGCAATCTCTAGTACTTTTTTAAACGCTTCTACTGTCCCGTTAGCCTGTGGGTGATATGGTGTGCTTTTTTGATGATACACCTAAAATTCTTCCATAAGTGTGTTGATTGTCTCGTTTAGTAAATGTGTGCCGTGATCGCTCATCAAGATCTTGGGACATCCGAATCACATTAGTACATGTTGAAACAGAAACTTCGCAGCCGTCGTGGCCGTGCAATCTTTTACAGGCTGCGCTTTTTCCCAATGATTCAGGCACTCCGTCGCAGTGATAATATATCTCATGCCTATCTTTCCTTGAGGTTTGATAGGTCCTACAAAGTTGATTGCCCACTTTTCAAAGGGCTGCAACGTCATTTGCAGATTCAAAGGCATCTCGTCCCTTCATGATGGTTTACCTATTCTTTAACATACATCACAAGCCTTGCAATGTGCTTTTGAATCCTAATGAAGGGTTAGCCACCACAACCCTGCACGAAGAATCTTTTCCGTGGTCGCTCTCCCTATATAATGTCCTCCCACAGCACCCCCATCAGTGTCTGTGAGGATATTGCTTTGTTCAAACTCAGGTACATACCTTCGCAGTATCTTGTCATTCCCCATCTTATATAGATGACCCGTAATGACAGAGAAATCTGCCATGTGCACCACTAGTTCCTTCTTCTACTAGATAGAGTACCCTGCCAGCGCAGTTCCAGTTGTTAAAAATTGAATTATATCTTTAAAGTGTCCATTCACAACAACAACAACTTCAAAGTTATATTCTTGTAATATTAAAAGCCACCTACATATGCACCCCCCCAACACAAGCTTATTGACCAAGTACTTTGGCGTGGAATGATATGTATACATCTTAAAGTGACCTCCTAGCAACTAGTTTCGATACTTCTGGAGCGCATATACCATAGCCAGTCCCTCGCGTTCAGTGGTGGAATAGTTCTTTTCTGCTTTGGATAATCTATGACTCACGAATGTGATAGGGTGATCCAAGCCTTCTCCATTGTTGGCTTGTATGGGCCTGACCCAGGTTTAGAGGTGATTTAGCCAAGAAAATCCCGGTACTACTGGCCCTTTCGGCAACAGTATGCAGAGCGCGGACTGAGGTCTCACCCGAAGTAGTATGGGATGGTGCTAGAACTAGGTTTTCGCACCCTGGGGATATCTAATGAGCTTCTGGCAGTCCGTGGTTTGACCCTGTACGTGCGTCCCTACGCGCACCTATTAGTCCCTCACAACCTGTGATGTTGCCTTCATGCAGCCCTACTCGAGCTGCGATCCGTATTATACCCAAGTTCCTTACTATTTAACCTATTATTATCTGATTACTTAACTTATCTATGTAAAACTAGTTATAATTAATAGTATATCCAGCAATCATATAAGTGTGCATGATAAACAAAACAGTATAAATGTATAGAATGCAATACACAAGAAGATACAAAGAATTTGGAATCAACTTCTCTTTATTATTCTTTGTTCAAGGTTACAGATTTGACAGCCTACACACTCAGCTGCAGGGGTCCACACACTCAGATGCGGACTCTACTAGGCCTCTGTGTACTCAGCTGCAGAGCCTCTTCCTACTACTACGACCCAATATACTTAAACTCTTACTCTATGTTCTATCTCTTTCTTTGCTTATCCGCTTCTTAGATATCTTTACAACTCAGAGCCTCACTCTATTTATACAATCCCATGGTCCATGGACCATGGGTAGGCCGACATGACATTACATGACATTACAAAACTTAGGACAGACAACCCTATGACTCAACCTATACTTCACACTCCACGCCCACAATTTGTGGAGTTTTACAAAAAATCTGACCAAAACTTGGGCCTTGAGCCCCAAAACATGTTGTGGGGGGATTCAATGCCCAACAGGCCCCCAACACAATCATCGTGACTCGTCCCCGTGTCACTCAGTTGGGGCGACGATCTTGGCATGGAGTCCCTCCAACTGGTCCTGCACTGGTTATAGATCCGCATCGCACTATTCTGTGGTTTGTTGGACCTGTTGCATGTGCTCTTCCGATGCTTCTTTGTTAGGATCACATCCCTACATTAGTGCGTATAGCCCCTACATCTGTGTGAGCTTTCCCTCGATATCTTTTGTAATGGTGAAGGCCTCATTAATCCATGGTTGGACACGTGCTTTGAGAAGTGCCTCTTTCTATCTTGCAGCATCCACTTACTCTTTTAGTGCCCTTGCTTGCTGCATCTTTGCTAGCCGTTGAGTGAGGACGACTATCTATGCAGTTCCCCTTACATTGTCGTACTACTCTTGAAGCTCGCGCACCTCTATTTCGAGGTTTTGTATGTTGAGGTCCTCCTGCAAGGATGTGAGGATGCCAAAGGCTTGGTCCAACATACTGGTACAGTCCTGTACTACCTATCCAGTTTCTCCCAACACTGTTTGGATGGTGCTAACACGCTAATCTCTAACTTCCAGAGGATTGGAAGGTTGCGCCTTCATCTACAACTCAACAATTTGGAGATTCAGATCCAGCTACACTCGCGTTGTTTCCTCACGTGCGTTTCAGACTACACTTGCCAAACAGTGGATCCGCATTTCTGTTGGTAGGTCCACGACGATGGACAACTCTGGGACACGCCGGCACACTTCATCCATTGTCTGTACTATCTGCTAGTTTTGTGACACTAGTTCGTCACGCTATAGGCTAAGCTATTTGATGTTGATCTTTTTCTCACTCATCACCTGAATTGTGCGACCCTCCCTAGTGTGGAGCTCAATTGTTATTCCATCCTGCAGTTGGTACAGTGTGTCTTGTGGAAAGGCAACCAAATTAAGGCCAAGTCCCTTGATCCCGCCAATCGCGGATTTGTCAATCTCATTCTCTGTTGCTAGCGCCCCTTCTGGTAGCACTATGGTATTGGCCATCTTTGCGCATAGCATCTGCTCTGCTACTGATGTGCTTGTTGTGGCGTAGGTGGATATGGTTCCTTCCTGTGGGGGCCGCACCTGTAGTTCCTGCAGCTGCGCCCTTAGGACTCCCAACACAATTTGCTGCTCCAACATGGCTTCTTGGAGTGCTTCCTTAGTGACCTCGCAAACCGTGTCACCGATGTCGTAGAGGTCAGCTTCCATTAACGTGATCGGGTTGATGGCCAATTTGGAGGTTGACGTTTTTATGTGGACCCGACCTCTCTGTGACACGCAGCCTTTTTAGTTGGGTGGAAGTTGTGCCTAGGTCCGTGTCTTCTTTTGTAAGGTCTGTGTCCTCTACCTCCTCTCCTGTAGACAATTCTTGGCCCTCCTCTTCCTGCGTTGTTGTGGCCGCTATTTTCTACGCTGCTGCTACTACTTAGATGGCCTTTGCCTGCTCCGTGGCTTCCTTTGCTGCCTTGCGGACTGCCCTTACCTCTTTTGCTGCTTTTTCATTTGGCCTCTTCTCGGCCAACTATGTGACACACAGCTTGGCCTCATCCTTTATTTTTTGTGTTGTTGTCCTATCCAACTCTTCCAAATTTGGGGAGCTTGGTCCACTACTACACCAAATCCTTTCGCACCTTGATGTAAATATTGTGCATGTCTGCCTTGAAGTCTGCAAAGCTCCACAAATTATTGTGCACTATGGGGGACAGGCACGGCCTCCTATTAATCCACATCTGGATGCTCACCTCCATGAGCACCCAAACGATCTTCGTATCATGAATCTGCTTCGCGTCCTTGGTAGCCTAGAGCGACGCGTACTTTGCGGCCTCTAGTAAGTCCTGCTCAATGCTCAGGAACTGACTGTTCTCCGACAGTTCTCCCTCTACCAACAAAATGGACAAGAGAAACCACACATAGTGGAAGGTCTTACCTTGCTCCTGTGCTTCCTTGCAGTTGATCAGGAATTCCTCATAGAGGAACTCGACCCAGTTGAATTGGACGCCCTCTGCGCATTGTTCGACCAATCCAACTACCAGGCTGGTAATTCATTGCCACGACATTTTCTCATTACCTTCCCGGCCAGGAGTTGGGTGGCTACGCGCACCCCTTTATCTTTGATGCTGCTGATTGCATAACCTCGCTTTTTATTCTCGAGCTTATATTTTTTCTTCATGGCTTCCGTAAGAGCCAAATCACCACTCTTTCCTACTATCGTTGCAGGGTCCTTTCCCTTATAGGGAAGCCGAGAAATTTTATGGATGAGATTCGCCGTGATGGGAATAGGCTCTTCCAGCCATAAGTACCCATCATGCACTAGGCAAAGTAGTTGCCTGATGACGAAAATAGTGATGGGCGTGTGGTGAAAGTGTGGTATCCACAGTAGATGAAGCAATCCGGCCTTCTCCACACCGCGCAACCATTTTCACGGCTCTAATGTTGTGACTGGCCCCTCCGTGCTCTGCTTCATGAGGCTCTCCGTTTCTAAGTGTGGGAACTTCTCACTGTCTGCAAGGTCCCAATCTTTGAACTTCATTGTGGGCACGCGGCCCAGGTGCAAGCCCTCAAACACAATTCCATCAGGGAGGAGCAGGGTCTGGAGTGCACTCTTTGCGGAATCCAAATCCTTTGGTATCTTGGTTTTCCCTTTTCGTGAAGGGACGTACTTGGGCAATTTCGTTGCAGAGCACACCGGCTGGATATCCTCTTCCATGTCCTCTGCTTCCTCTACCTCAGCAATGAGATCCTATAGGTCCTCCTCCTCGTCATCTAACTCAATGGTGATAGCATTTCCCTTTTCTTCCATTGAGAGCTTACCAAACCGCAGATTCCTCGGGGACATGTGGATTGGTCCCACTGCCTACTTATCTTTCTTAGGCCTCGGCATCTGAGGCGATTTCAGGATTTTTGGAGCGACCTCAGTGCCTTTGGGAACATCGTGTACCGTGGGGTTCTGTGCGGCCTCGCTGATAGTTCCTTCTACAAAGCCCAAACCTCTCCTAGTAGCCACCATCTCATTTGAACTGTATGTGGTCGTTCGCAAACTTACGGGCTCAAATATCGTTTGGCGCTCAATACTCTGTGCTTTAATCAACTACTCAAATCTCAAATGAATAAGTGTAGTCTTGTGGCTAGTCCCTTGAGTTTTATAGCACCTTTTGAATTCAAATTTGACTGTTCCCCCAAATTCCAGGCCATCAATGCTTTCTTGGCAACAAATTGTCCCAAATATTGCCCTTAATTCGCATATTAAATGCCCGTCGCCTGCTCCATTTGGCCTCAAATCAAACATCCCATCATGAACAGTGACACCAACAATCACTTCCCAGCATACCCTTGTGGCAGCGCAGCCCCCCCTACGTGGGTGCAAACCTTGTGACATTCTAATTCTACATGCAACTCCATTATCGTGCATCTCCCAAATAGACTCTTTTATAGTCCTATGCTCTCTTTCAACTACCTGGAGCACTGAGACTGTGCCTCCTACAGCTAGTCAGGTGGTTGCACCATCTGTGTGAGGCTTCAACTTGCCTTCCAATACAGTCCGCGGAAAATCCCCAATTGCCCTCGCGACAGCCGGCGCTGTGCATTCTATCGTATGTAGGGTGCTCCCCTGGTTACTACATTTGATGAGATGCGGTTGTAGCCATGGCAGTAGAGTCATAAATTCTTGGCGACATTCTTCTAGCTCAATGGTATGATCATCCACATCTTGCCTTGTCATCCTTGGTTTATCGATGAGACATGCTTGCTTGATCTTGTTTTCTAGTCTCTTGACCTCGGCATCCATCAAAATGATTTTCTTCCTCAATTGTACCCAGTCATTTTTGAGTTCGTGAAGTCTAAGGTTCCCTCGTCGAATGGCTTCCTGAATCCTTATTTGTTTGACCTCGTGTAGCTATGTGATTTCTTCGTCCTGGTCTTCGCGCACTGTCACATCTACGGGAGCTATTACGTGTGGATTCCTCTTTGCATTTTATTCAGAAATTTTTGTTTCTTGCACCTTTGGAGTCGTTTCTGGAGTCAGGGTTTTGCACATGGTCCTATAGGCCCATCGAACCGCTGGTATGCGCAGGTCCCAATTAGTGTGTCTCGCCTAGTAAACCTTGCTTAGTACTTCACATACCCTATCGAATGCTTCTTTGTGGATAAGTGGTAGCGCATGTCGCCTTTCCTGTTGCTACGTCTTGTTCTGATTCTCTATCCTAGGAGTGGTATGCGCTTGTACGGGTTGTACAGCATATGTCTGTATCCATCGGGAAAGGTGGGCACACAAGTTGTTCTGCCCCTGGTGACTGGCTCTCGTTTTGAGCTAGATTTTTCCAAAGCGTAGGCAGATCATTCTTTTTCATCTGCGCTAGTCCTCAAAACTTCCTTGATGTGTACCCCACCATCGTGTGGACGTTGCATGCAGTGCCCACTTCAGAGCATTGAACCACTGTTGTTCTAGTACTGCGCTTTCGAATTTGTTTAGGAATTCATCCACCGCTGTCAACCCATCATATGTTAGCAAATCCCTTGCCTCTATTGTCATGCAACACAGTGATCTAACCATCATGTTGCAATTAACTGTTATTACTTCGTGCAGCCGATTCTGCCATTGCTCTATCTCTTCGTCTGAATCTGAAGTGCAGGAGCTTTCGCGCTCCCACGAAATCCTTCCATCTGCAATCGGATTCACCCAATCCTCTTCTCGCGCAGTTATCTTGTAAATACAATCGATATCATCATCACTATCATCGTCGTGCAACAATTTAGTGTATCGCACTCCTTTGGCTAGATCTAGCGGTACTACTATGCGTAGTGACATTTTATCAAAGATCATTTTGTGCTTCTGCAGATTTATGACTCCGTTCATATTAGTGGCCCAGTCTATTCCTAGTAGCATGGGATAGGGATTACTATCATCAACAATCTCTATCACTTCAAAATCCGCCTGCGCACTCGCACCTTCAATATCTACTATCACCCCTTGCAATCTTCCCATGGGTAAGATCTTATGTCGGTTCACCATTCATAACTAAATAGGAGCCACTGTAGCACGATCCTGCCCATGTGTTCCCATGTTTGTTTTGGCAGTACATTCACGTCCGATCTGAGATCCAGGATTACCTGATCCATTTCATACTCACCGATTTGTGCAGCCAACCTCATTTCCCTTGCTGTGCGCAATGCATGCTTTCCAAATTTTTGGACCACGCATAGTTCTCCTAACCCTGCAAACCTAGTGATAAGTTCCTGTAGTCCTTTTACTACCTTGTTGTCACGTAGCAGTTTCATGCATGTCTCTAGAAAGGTAGTGAGCATTGAAGGATCCATCCCTAGTTCTAGTTGATCCTTACTACCTAAAGTGGAGGCCTCCGTGAAGCTCTTCTTAGCTTTTCCATGAATGTATCCTTCGCGTGTTCTAAATCAAATATAGGTTCCTTTGTAGGAGCCTTGCAGACCCATGAAATTTCTTCTGACTGCTTCCCTTTATCATCACCAGTGGTCATACTGCTCTTGAGCATCATGTTTACATTTAGGTCTTCTTCACGCAGATCAGACCTCATCATCTACAAATTCTAAGTCGAAGGAGGTTGAAGTACCCCTTGTTCACACAGTCTCGCTATCAATGTTAGGTAGTCTTCTGCCTCATGATCAAACTAGGTACAGTACAAACATGATGTCCTTGTCGAGTTTGTACAATCGCGGGCATAGTGCCCTGGCCCTCTGCAATTATAACAAATTAGTTGTCCACGACCCCTTCCTGGTCCCATTCAACCTCGACCTCGACCGCGTCCCTAAAATCCAGCGCGCACCATTCCTGCATTTGGGTTGAGGGCTCGCGTTTCTACTTGCACCCTGAAGGCAAGATTTTGATCCATCATTAGTTTGTAGCTTCTGCAGGTGCGCTCATCATGGCCTACCGAACTGCAGAAATTACAAAACAATTGCTAGGACGTCTGTGTATACTTCTATAATAGATGACAATTATCCGTAGTGTGCTTTCCTCCTATCTGACAAATCGCGCACCATAATGCAGGCGTCGTGCTCGATCCTGCTTGTGCCTCAGGTCTTAATGGCATTGGCCCTCCTCCTACCAAGTAATTTGTGAATACTAGACAGTGGTCCTTGTCATGCCCCTGGCCTTTGCATTTTATGCACCATACCTCCTTGCGTGCCTCTAGCCGAGGTGTCTTGTCCTGTTTCAAACTCTGCATCTCCAGACATAGATTTTACAGTTGCACATGGATTTGTTGGACTCCCAGACCAGTGGCTTGTATAGGGGTCTCATGCAATCTCATTTCCATCTCCAAATCTTTCCCCTGGGTGGAAAGTTTTTGCTGAGATAGCGTCATCCTTAAGTGCGGTGTTAGTGATGCTACAAATCATGCACGGCGTTGTCCATCCATCAACGTCATGTTGGCTTCGCAAATCATACCCTTGAGCCTTTGGTCCAAATCCCAGGGGGTCTCACCCAAGAGCATCGTGACCTCCTTAAACCTAATGATTGATTGTGATTCCGACTTTGGCCCACTAAATTCCCTGTTCAGTGCAATCTATATATTTCTATGATCCCTGCATTTAGATGGTCATTAGAATGCTTGATGTACCATGTTAATGCGTGATCCTCCAACATGCTCACCAACGTTGCCTTCTTGATATTGTCGTCCACGACTCCTTGTGCTTCCCATACTACTCTTACCATGAACCAAAATTGGTCTGGATCTTCATTCCATACTCCTCTGAATACCGGTAGTTTGATCGCACTCGCCACACTGAAATATGGTGGTGGCGGAGGTGGGGTGGGTGGAGATGGAGGTGAGGAGGGTGAGATGGGTGGTGGTGTAGGTGGAGGTGGTAAGCGCGAAATTCGCTACCTTATTAGACTGACCACTCTTATCGGAGAGACTTTCGCAAGCTCTTCCTCACTTTCCTGCAAGGGGGAAATTAAAGGACTGGTTTCCAATTCTTCACTACTTTCATTTCTGTAGATCTTCCCACTTCATGTAGTCCCAAACATTAATTTATTCACATAACCCACTTTTCACACAATAGAATCTTAATCCAAGTGTTCAAATATTTGATATACCTACCTCGCAGCCCTTTGGGGAAATGTCGCTCCACCTCACTGTAGCTAACGGTCTTGTCTACCACGAACTCAGTGATAAATCCTCCTATAATTCGGTTGAGCCAATGGTCCACAGCTCACATGATCTTATCTCCTAATGCTTCTAGCCTACGCACTAATTCTGGAGTCCACACGATTGGTTTGTTGAGCCTACACCTTCCCTGACTATCTGCTAGCTTCGTGATCCACTCATACAACTCAGAAGGAAAGGATACAAAGAAAATTTTGTGGCTTTCCGTATATAAGTAGCACTCCAACCATTTTTCCTTAGATACTCGTGGATTTTTATTTTCCTACACCGTGAACTCGTGAATCTTCTTGTTCAACCATCCTTCAATTTATTTCTTTATTGGATTCCAGTGGTACGACATCAGACATCCATTATGCAGATCTCGGTCTTGGCAACAGAACCATTTGTTGGCTTGTATGGGCCTGACCCAGGTTTAGAGGTGATTTACCCAAGAAAATCCCGGTACTACTAGCCCTTTCAGCAACAATCCGTGGAGTGCGGACTGAGGTCTCACCCGAAGTACTGTGGGAGGGTGCTAGAACCAGGTTTCCACACCCTGGGGATGTCTGATGAGCTTCTGGTGGTCCATGGTTTGACCCTGCACACATGTCGTTACGTGCATCTATTAGTCCCTCGTAACCACTGATGTTGCCTTTGCGCAGCCCTACTCGGGGCACGATCCGTATTATACCCAAGTTCCTTACTATATAACTTGTTATTACCCGATTACTTAACTTATCTGTGCAAAACTAGTGATAATTAACATATATCCAAAAATCATATAAGTGTGCATGATAAACAAAACAATATAAATGTATAGAATGAGATACACAAGAAGATACACAGAATTTGGAATCAACTTCTCTTTATTATTCTTTGTTCAAGGTTAGAGACTCGACACCGCCCTGCGCACTTAGCTATAGGAGTCTGCGCACTTAGCTACGGACTCTACTAAGCCTCTATGAACTCAGCTGTAGAGCCTCTTCCTACTACTACGACACAATATACTTAGACTCTTACTCTATGCTCTATCTCTTTCTTCACTCATCCGCTTCTTAGCTATCTTTACAACTTAGAGCCTTGCTCTATTTATACAATCCCATGGTCCGTGGACCATAGGTAGGATGACATGGAATTACATCACATTACAAAACTTAGGGCAGACAACCCTATGACTCAACCTATACTTCGCGCTCTGCGCCCGCAATTCGCGGAGTTTTACAATACATCTGACCAAAACTTGGGCTTTGAGCCCCAAAACATGTTGTGGGGGGATTCCATGCCCAACATCCACCATCCTGTGTTAGTACTGCCCCCAGCGCTATACTTGACAAGTCAACATGGACATGAAACTCTTTCTTCTAGTTGAGGAAGACCAGAATCAGCGTAGTAACCATATTTTCTTTCAATAGATCCACGCTTTTCTTACTGTCATCGTTCCAGCAAAACGTGACACCCCTTTTCAATAGCTTTTCCATCGGTGTGGTGATCTTTGGATAGCCTTTGATGAACTTCCTGTAGTACCTTGTATGTCCCAGAGTAGCGCGCAGCTATTTCGCACTCCGTGGCACTTCCAAATTCAGAATCACCGCGATTTTCGTGGGGTCCACCATCAGCCCTTGTTTACAAACCACATGCCCCAATAGGTTCCCAAAAGGAACTAGGAACGTACACTTCTTGAGGTTGAGCACGATTTGGTATCTTCAACATGTATCCAGCATCAAGTGCAAGCTTGCAACATGGCACCTAACCAACCCAAATATAGTCCAGTCATCAAAGTAGACCTCCAAGAACTTATGAATATATTACCTGAATGCTGCAACAACCACGTGCGAAAATATAGTAGTGGCATTCTTCAATCCAAATGGCATGAAATTATATTGAAAGCAACCCCACTCAGTCATGAAGGTTGTCTTTCTCCTATCCTCCAGTGTGATTTTGATCTGGTGGTACCCTGAGAACCCACCAGTGAAAGAATATGCTTCCTAACTTCCTACATTGTCCAACACCTCATCCATGAAGGGAGTTGTGAAGGGATCATGTACACACGCGTCATTCAATTTTTTGAGATCTACGCATATTCTTATTTCATCCTTCTGTTTCTTCTTTGGTACCACCATCGGGCTTACCCAATCGAATTCCTGCATAGGCTCAATGATGCATGTCGCGAGCATCTTGTCTAGTTCTACATGGACCTTCTCCTTGTATTTCAGATTCAAGCGATACAACCTCTGCTTAACTGGCTTCGTGTCAGGTTTTAATGTGATCTTCATTACCCCTAAATCTCCAAGTATTCCCTTTAAATCTGTAAACTTGGTCAAAAATAAGTCTTGATATTCACGGAGTAATTCAATGACCTTATCCACTATCGCGCCATCCCAATAGTCTCCAATCTTCGCGAATTTAGGTTCCGCCTCCGTACCAATGTTTACCTACTTAGTCTTCACCAGCATGGTTATGTCAGGGTTCTCAATTTGTCGTCCTTGGAACTCACGGTGGTCTTCCATCTCTAGAATGTTAACTTTTCGTAGATCTTCATCTTCTTCTTCAGAAATTACATTATAACATTCCAACGCACAACTCAATTGAGTGTCCCATTTAGGCTGAATCACTTCTACTGGCTCCTATAGTATTCTACAAATGGTTTCCTTTACCTCTTGTAGCACTTCATCAATACTGTCCCACACATCCTCAAAACTGAAGGTCATCACGAACCCTTCTCGTAGAACATCCTATTCACCTGTCCTGTGGTGGAGCTCTGTTTCGATATACTAGTTCATCGTTATAACATCCAGGGTATGATAGAATAGGTGCACCCACTCAGGTTGTAGCTTTTCTCCAAAAGCCTATGTCCACTTGGCCAGATGCATGTGCGGATCATCCTATCCATTGTATTTCTCTGTCAATCACATCCTAGGCTTCCCAAATCGTGTGCACATCATTCCCCTACACTCACACCAGTCATCAAAGCTCCCTTTGTGCATACTCCACCACCTCGCGGGTGTAGCACGCAGTACCTAGTCCAAGGCCTAGAAGCGTTGTTTTTCTGGTACCTCCCTTTCAAATTTATTCAAGAAGGTATCTACCTCACTTAGACCATCATAAGTAGGTAGGTCTCTTACTTTTGTCGATACATAGCACAACGACCTTGTCATCATATTACAATTCAGTGTAGTTACCTCATGTAACCGATTCTGCCATCGCTCTGTCTCCTCATCTGAATCTGAAGTACAGGAGCTTTCGCGCTCCCATGCAATCTGCCCATCCGTGGTGGGATTCACCTAGTCCTAGTTTTGCATTGTTATCTTATAGATGCAATCCAAATCATCATCACTTTCATAGTTGCGCACTGGCTCCGTATAACGCAATCCTTCAGCAGGGTCCAAGGGTATAATTATGTGTAGTGAATTCTTCTCAAAAATCATCTTGCGCTTCTTCAGATTAATCACCCCGTTCATGTCAGTGGCCAATTCAATTCCTAAGAGCACGAGATAGGGATTGCTATCATAAAAAATCTCTATCACTTCAAATTCTGCTAGCATGCTCACTCCCTCAATATCCACGGTTATTCCCTGCAAGCGCCCCATGAGTATTATTTTTTGTTGGTTCGTCATTTGTAGCTAAATAGGAGACCACTGCAGTGCAGGTCACCCCATTCGATCCCATGTTTGTTTCGGTAGAACATTTGCATCTGATCCTAAATCTAGGATGACTTGATCCATCTCATATTCTCCAGTGTATGCGGTTAGTCTCATCTCTCTTCCCGTTCTTGTCTTATGTTTTCCGATCTTCCTGACTACGCGCGGTTCTCCTAGGGTGGTTTCAGCGCATCTGTTAATGAGTTCGTATAACCCTTTTACCACCTTACTGTCGTGCAGTAACTTCATACATGTTTCTAGGAAAGTTGTGACCATAAATGTGTCCATCTCCAGCTCCGGTTTATCTTTTCTTCCTAAAGTGGAGGCATCAGTGAAGCTCTTCTTAGCTTCCATGAAGGTTTCCCGAGTGTGCTCCAAATCAAACTCCACCTATTTTTCTAGAGCTTTGCAAACCCAAGTACTATCTTCTAGTTGTTTGCCTTTGTCGTCTCTCATCACGATTCCACTTCAAAGCACAATGTTTACATTTCAATCTTCCTCACTCGGCTCAGACCTCATCATCTGTAGGTTCTGAGTCAGGGGAGGCGGTAGCACTCCTTTGTCGCATATCCTAGCTATTAGTGTAGGACAATATTCTGTCTCATTATCAAACAAGTTACAATACAAACACAATGGGCGCATTGGATTTGTATAATCACAGGCATAATGTCTCGACCCTCTGCAATTGTATCATATCAACTGTCTGCGACCTCTTCCAGGTCCTCCTCTGCCTCGGCCTCGTCCATGCCCCTGAAATCCTATTCGTACCATTCCTGAATTTTGGTCAAGGGGCCACATTTTGGCCTGAACTCTATAGGTGGGAGTTTTATCCATCATTAGCTCATAGCTTCTACAATTGTGCTCATCGTGTCCCACTGACCTACAAAACTTGCAGAACAACTATTTTGAATTTTGTGTATACTTCTGTAACAAGTGAAAATTGTCTGTGGCATATTTCCCTACTATTTGACAGATCATGCACTAGTGAGCTCCAGTATTGCAGCAATAATGCTGCAACTCCTGGGCTTCCTACTTTAATTTTATCAACCCGGTAGTTTGCAACAAACTTGGAAGCAACGATGTTGTATGCACAAGTACTAGTTCTTACTACAGGCTGTCACTTGGTCAGCTGGCGCAAGATCACTAGGAGCTCAAGCCAACTTCTATGAATTCCAGAAGAAGCTTTATATGTGATGAAAGAAAGGAAGGCTTACTCAACAGAGGCTACTCTACTTGCAGAAAGAGAAAGAAGACTGAAATGTGAAGTAAACCTAGCAAACCCTGCTTAACCATCTAATCCTACTTTTGCAGAAAGAGAGATGAAAAACCATCAAAATGAATGCCATTACCTACTTAGGAAGTAAACAACATCTACTCAAGCTATTTCTAGAATCAAATAAGCAAAAAAGCATCTTTCTGGATTTTTATGTATTTTTAGGTGAAATTGTCTTGTGTGTAATTTATTTGTTTGTGTGTGGCAGCGATTAGGTGGCAATGGAGGATGACTTTAGAATTTTCAGAGGTGTAAGAAGGTGTGGATGGGTCCTAGGAGGTCTCAGGTGGCTTTTTGGAGGCTTTTCCTACAATCAGACTTCAAAAAGACACCTACAGGAGGCTGCAAAGGATCTATAGGAGGTCTACAGGAGGATTCCGAGAGCAGTTTTGGAGGTTTTGAAGGTGGGAAAGCGTGTGGAAAGGGTAGCGGATGGCTAGGATGATGTGTTAAGGTGTCTAGGGTTCATCAAGAATGTTTAGGAGAGAGAAATATGGTTGGATTTGTCCAAGGAAAGAGAGGAAAGTTTATGGGAAAAGTGCAGAAAACTAAGGTAGATTTGTGAGGGACTTTGGGTGACCTGTGGAACATAGATCAAAGAGATATGGTGATGGATGATTGGCTAAATTATTGTGAGAATAGATTTGCTGCAAGAGAACTGAAAATCAAACAATGAAATTAAGCAAGCAAAGAAACTAGATACATCAAAAAAACAGAATTTTCATCAAGCTAATCTAAACTTTGATCTAGGAAAGTAAATGCTGAAAAATGCTACATGGAAAGAAAGCATGGAAGGAAATTTATTGCAAAGACATAAATGAGCATGGTGAAATAGATCTAAAGTAAAGCATTAACCTTCTAACAAACTACAACACTAGAAATCCTATGGAGAAGGCAAAACTGTGTTTTGTGGCAGCAAGAGGGTCTTGGCCTCAGTTCATGGTCCCAAAGGGATGAAAGGAAGCCAAGGATCTGTTGATGGACTTGTTGTATCTTATTTTTATCACTATTAAACCTGATACATAGAACTAAAATGGAAACAACCTTCTAAATCACCAAAAGCAACCTATTCTTAACCAATAAAGAAATTTATCTAATTGCAATTAATTCATAAATTGAAACAAAGCATATAAATACAAACAAGAGGAGCTTGGCTACTTGGATTGGGCCCTAGCCCAAGAGCTTTAGCCCTCTGAGGTAACTCAATGCTAGCTCAAAAAGGATCTCATCTTTATTATCAAAATAATAATAGGATTACATGAAACTGTCAACAAAAGTAAGCTCGAAGTTGAGCAGAGCAAAGCTGCAACAAAAATTTGAAAATTTGACTAACTTCCTAATGAGGCTCTAGGCCTCTCTACTTATACAACTATAGCTTCCAAAAACTTCCTTAAAATCAAGGAGGCTTGGCTCCCAAAACTTGAGACAAATAGAAGTTATCCTCCACTTGCTCGGCTGCCTCCTAGTGCATTGATTTGGCTGTTTGTGCTCCGAGCTTCTTGAAGGAGAATTCGAAGTGGGGAGTCATAAATGAGGTGACACCCTTCTATAAATCCTCTCCCTTGTCTTCTTCGAATATTTGCTACCAATTATCCATTAAATCTTTGAATTTTTCTCTAAAATTCAACAAAAATTTGCATTAAACACACATTAGACTCCATGGCATAATAACCAACCCATCTCACTGTAGAAGCATAAATATAATCAAAAAACATGCAATAAGCTAAGAGAATGGTGGATTAAGCTAAGATAGGAGGCAAAATGAGCCCATATAATTACCCATTCTTGGGGCTCATCATCACCCCCCTACTGAAGGTGTTGCTCATCCTCTGAGCAACTAGTCCATCTCCTCATCCTTGATGGCCCTGATGGCCTCCTTGCCATCCCATGCTTCTGATGTGAGGTCCTCTTCTTTGTCATGGAATCCTGCCTTTATGTCCACCTCTTCCCACTGTTGTTGCTCTTCTTCCTCTTTTCTGCCCTCTAGCAGTCCTAGCAGCAGTGGGGGACTTAGTTTGAGGCCAATCCAATTGACCTTCAAACTTTGCATAGAGTGCTTGTACAATGGCACTCTCCTTAATGATTCTTTCATCCTTGTTGGGGAGTGATACTCCCTGATCTGCAAGTTGTGTGGTAGTGTGTTCCACCTTCTCATACAGGCATGAATGTATTCATCCCCAAGTAATCTTTCCATATCCTCAAAATGTGCAATGGCCTAAGCCTAATCATTGATATACTTAGGGCAAATTTGAGGATTATTTGCAAATAGCTGGTGTGTGCTGATGAGAGCCATGGGGTCTGATGGCTCAGCTCTGATCATTAGGGGTTCATTTTTCTCTTTTTCCATCAAATTTTTTATTTCTGTTGCCCTTTTCTCCTCATGATTCATCCATGAGGCCATGGCCATTAGCTGCAGGTCCCCTAGCCTAGCATTGGGGTCCCACACATTCATGTCTGTGAGGGCCATGTTATGCAAATAGAACTCTACTATTTTTGCCTTATCTTCTGAAGAGCTTTGGTCGCATAGGTCCATGAACTGTCTATAATCCTAAAAAGGCATTGTGCCTCTCTGTGCCAAAGTCTTGATCTGAAACTATAGCCATTGGTCTTTGAGGTATAATCCATATGATTTTGCTAGTGTTCTGCACTGCAGTGCCTCCATAGACTAGCTGGCCATGCATGCCAATTGTGTCTCCTTTTCTTGCAGCTGTCTTCTTAGCAACTCATTTTATGTTTCCAAGTGAGTTCTTGTGATTGCCTCTCTATGTCTTACAACACTTAACTCCCTGCCCATTTCTCTAAGCTTGTTCTCCATGTGGCCAATATCCTCTACCCCCTTGGATTTGGCGATTTGCATCCATCTATGGCTCCTTATCCTTTCTTTCTCCAACTCAAAGAAAAGTGGGACTGCAAATTTTTGTGGAATGATTTTTCCCCCCTCAAGAAGATTGTAGTAAGAGCCCAAACTAGGCTGGGGGTCAGGTTCTTGTGCCTCTGTTGTTTCCTCCTTCCCCTTTGGCTGTTCTTCTACCCTTTTCTCAAGTTTTTCAGTCTCCTGTAGCTTTGTCAGGGTCTCCTATAGAATAGTCTGTGCCTCCTATAGAGTTGTTTTCGAGTCCTGTAGTTGCACTCTTTCCTTCCAGGTGGAAGATCTGGGACTTCCTCTTTCATATGTGATGGGGGTTTTAGAGGGATATTCTTCCCCTTTGACAGTGGGTGAATCTTCAATTATAATAGGCACTGTTGAAGATGGTTGTGGTTTCCCTGTTTTTATCCTTGTGCTTTTCTGAGCCCTGAAATACATTGATGTCTGCCTCTTCCTCTTTTGTTTTGGTTTAATTGGGGTGCTGAGGGCAGTGAGGGCAGTTGTTGCCTCTCTTTCTAGGGTCTCAGGAGACACTTCTGTCTTTTCTACCCCTTTTTCCTCTCCTTTTGTCTTTTTCTCTATCTCTGCTGGTTTTGTTTCCTTTTGTTCTGTTTTGGTTTCTTCCTCCTCTGTTTTGGTTTCCTCCTCCCCTTCTTGTTCCTCAATTTCCTCCCCCTCTCCTTCTTGTTGCTCTTCCTCCTCACTATCAGAAGGACTGAGATCATATGTGAGGGCCTTTATATCATCTTCTGCGGTCATGTTTCGGAAAATTTCCCATGCTATGGGGATTGTGAAGGTATGGAGGGCTTCTTCCACTAAAAATTTAATTAACCCATGGTGAACCAGCTGATCTGGACCTCCTACCTTCAACTTATTGCTGGAGTCTATGAGGGACTGCAGGAGAAAATAGGGGATGTTGAGATTCTGGGGTGTTGGAGTGTCCATGCCATATCTCAGCTCATGGAGGAGTCTAAAATGGTAGCCATAGACTATGTTATACCTCCCTTCACAGGAAATATATTTGATGATTTGGTAACTGATCTCATCCCAAGGGTAGGGTATTCTTGTCCTTCTAATGCCATTTTTGTCTTCTACAGGGTGTTCATTGTTTTGGAAGAAGATTTTCTTGGTAGACTATCTAATTGGTTTTTCATCTTTGCTCCAAGGTAATCCAAGAGGAAGGGTGGTAACCGTACTGATAAATTCTGGGGTGATTTCTATGGATAGACCTCTAAAAGTAACAGTGGCATGGGTCCTTGAGTGAGGGACTAAAGAAAGGGCAAACTCCTGAGCCACTTCTTCATCAAACCCTTAGAATTTCTCAAAAAAAGGCATCCAATTTGCTCTAGTGAATATGGCTACTACTTGGTATGTTCATTGATCCTGATTGAATTTTTGGGCTCCTTCCTCATGAATCCCCCTATCATTTTTCTTATACCGCTTTGGAACACCCCAGGTAGAGATGGAGACAAGAATTTTGAAGAAACAGGAAAACAGAGAAAAACTGTGTTTTTTTTAAGAAAACAGGCAGAAAGTTTTTATGGAATTCCTCTTCTTCTACAGACTCAATTCCTCCTTAAAATTGTATCATTCCTTGCACATATTGATAGTCAAGGTGGGTATGCACAGAACCTACCTCTTCAAGCCATAATTCAAGCAAAAACCCCGTGTTTTCTCCTTAAAAACTTCTTACTGCCCCTGCTCTAGAACTGGCTGTAGGTGCTCCTGTAGAACCTACTACTTCTCCTGTAGAACACCGATAGCAGGAGGATGGATGAAAGTGATGGAGAACGATGGTTTCGAGGCTATTGTGGTGACAGAAAGCTTTCTACAGCTAAGTGGACGAGGATGAAATGAAAGAAAAGGTGGTGAAGGAGTTCCAAGGAGGAATACTTATTTCTTCTTTTAGATATTTTTAGTGATAGGGTGAGCTGGCAAAAAGGTACATTGCCATATTTGGACCGTTGGTCCCCACTGCCTTGTCATCATGGCTCTTGCCTGCAATCACTTCCCATCATTGCATCGGATTTTGTATACCCTCCACTGCCTGTCCTTTGGATTTTTCTGTGAGTTGACTAGGCACACATGTGGTGGCATCTTTGGCTGAGCGCAGTCAACTGGATGAGGGTGGCCAGTTAACTGGCCACCTTTTCTCATTCAACCCTAACCATCCCATTCGCTTATGCATATTTTTCAATTACACAAATGCAATAGAGGAGAGGGTTAGTCACTTATCTGGGAGTTGAATGTACGTGTTGTGAGGCATTTTGGTTCTTTTTGCTGCTGCATGCTTGTATTTCAGTTGATGCATGCCTGTATTTCCTTTGTTGCATGATTTATACTGTCTATTGTATGGCTTGTTTGCTTTGTGCAGGTATCCTCTAGCTAGATCTGGCTTTAGACATCCCCTTCAATCCCCTGGTTGCACTTCTTTTTCTGTTGTGGCCTAATTTTAAGGGGATCAGCTACTACAGGAAATCTTATAGGAGCTCCTATAGCTGCTTCACCCTTTACAAAATTTAGCTGATTTTTGTGCTGGGAGCTGGGAGAATGATACCAGATATGTTGATGGAGATGGAGAGGTATTTGGTAAGTTGTAGGTGATATTTAGAGGTGCTGCTCCCTTTTTTATTTATTTATTTTCTTTTTTCTAAAAACTGGTTTCTGTGTTTTTCGACAAGGAGGAAAATAAATGATGATGATGAGGTGCTGCAAGTGTGGGATGGATGGCTAGGATTGTGGATAGCTATAGGAGGGTCTACATGCTCTTCATGAAAATTCTCAGCCCCTCAAATTTCTTTCTGGAACCATTTCTGGTTCTCTGTGATTTCTACAGGAGCCTCTTATAGAATACACAGGGCCTCCTGCAGAACACACAGTCTTTGAAAAAAGCATAGTGAGGTGGAAGAAAGGTCATAAATGATGGAGAAGAGTGTAGAGGAGATGAAATAGGATTTGTGGCATTTTCTCTTGCTCCCAGTGGTCCACCTATAACCTGCAATGCACAATAAGAGTCAATTTTCTCTTCCTTCTTTTCTCTGCTTTTTCTCTTTTTTTTTCCTTGTTTTTTTTTTGAAAGACAAGTAGGGTGCCTCAAGGGGGTTTTCACCCTAATTGCCTACCTTGGATGCCTCCAAGGGAGGTTTTCACCCAGGCATCTTATTCCCTCTCTTTTTTTGGTGCCGCCTTAAAAGAGGTTTTCAACCCAATGATGGGACTCAAGCGCCTCATGGAGGTTTTCACTTGAGTCATTATTTTTTCTGTTTTTTTTCTGCTTCTTCAGTGAGTGGGTGGAGTGGAGGCTAAGACCTGCTCCACTACCAACACTGTCTTATTCATATCTTCAATGAAATCTCACTTGGAGAGGGACTTCTTGTAAATTTTCAACCTATTTCCATTGACAAGCATGGGGATGGCTTCCTCATCAATGGTTTTGATCAGTACTGAACCATTGTCATTGCATTTTTCCATAGTGCAGGGTCCCAACAATCTTGTCCTCAGCTTGCCTTTGAAGTATTTATACCTTGAGTCATATAGCAGTGCCCAATCTCCCTCTTGGAATTGTTTCTCCTTGATGTTTTTGTCATGCCATATCTTCCTTTGAAGTTGAACTACCTCTGTGTGGAGAAGGGCTTGCAATCTTTGTTCATCCAATCCTTTGAGCTAGAGTAGTCTTTCCCTCTATGCATGGCTGAGGTCTAGGTCCAACTGAGCCGCCATCCTTAGTGTATTGTATTCAAATTCTATTGATAGCAAAGCCTTCTTCCCATAGACTAGTTCATAGGGTGTGAAACCTGTAGTGGTCTTCCATGTTTTGTTGTAGATCCAGGTGGCCTCAACTAGTCTATCCGCCCAATCGTTTCTACTGCTGCTCACTACCTTGGTCAGAATTCCTGCCAAAGCTCTATTAGTGACTTCCACCTACCCATTGGCTTGTGGATGGTAAGGGGTGGAAGTCCTGTGCTTGATTTTATGATGTGTGAGCAGGTCTTCAATCAAATTGGAAGTGAACTGACTGCTTTGATTTGTGACCAGTTCTCTTGGATACCCGAACTTATAAAATATGTTTTCTCTTAAAAACTCAGCTGCATTTTCCTCTGTTGCTGCCTTGATGGCCTTGGTCTCTACCCATTTTGTCAGATAATTGGTGCACACAATGATGTATTGCTTGTGTTTTGAAGGAGGGTTGATAGGACCCACAAAGTCCATGCCCCACTTCTCAAATGGCTCAAAGGTCACTAGAGGTTGCATGGGCATCTCATCCTTTGGAGTAGGTTTCCCCATCCTTTGATAGCGATCACATTGGCTAGTATATCTCCTCACATCTTGATGAAGAGTGGGCCAATAGTACCCTACCTGCAATATTTTGAAGGCAGTCCTCTTTGCTGCAAAATGACCACCACAAGGCTCGTCATGACAAGTCAGGAGAATGTCAAAAACTTCCTTCTCCCTGACACATCTTCTCAAGATCTGATCTGGGCCAAGTTTGAAGAGATTGCCCCCAATCTAGGTGAAAGGGGCGCTTTTCCTTGTGATCTTGCTCTTCTCTTTTGAGGATAGGTGTGGTGGGAACTGTGCTTCAACCAAGTAATTTGCTATATCAGCAAACCATGGAGAGAGTACTGAGATAGAAAATAGGTGTTCATTTGGCATTTGATCATCCACCATTCCTTCATCACCTGCAGGTAAACTTACTCTAGACAAAAAGTGAGCAACAACCTTTTCTTTACCAGGCTTATCAACAATGGTTAAATCAAACTACTACAGTAAAAGAAACCATCTAATAATGTGAGCATTTACATCTGGTTTTTTCATTAAATACCTAATTGTAGCATGATCAGTGTGTACAAAGGTTTGATAGCCTGTGATGTAATGTCTGAATTTGTTTAAGGAATGCACTACAACTAGGAGTTCCTTCTCGGTTACCGTGTAGTTTAACTCTGCCTTTGACAAAATTTTACTTATAAAATATATGTCATAATGTAACTTTTCATCAATTTGTCCCAAGGCTACTCCTATTGCTTTATTCGAGGCATCTGTGTGAATGTGGAAAGGTAGGGCCCAGTTTGGGCCTCTCAAAATTGGGGCAGTCACAAGTTTGCTTTTCAAGGTATCTAGGGCTTCTTGACAGTTTTCAGTCCATATGAACTCGACATCTTTTCCTAAAAGACCAAACAACGGAGAGGCTAACTTACTAAAATCTTTAATGAATCTTCTGTAATATCCAGCTAAGCCTAGGAAACTTCAGACATCTCTCACCTTTTGAGGAGGTGGGACCCTTTGGATGATGGCAACTTTGTTGGGGTCCACCTGCAATCCTTGTTGAGATATTGCATGACCTAGCACGGTCCCTTCAGTCATCAAAAATTCACATTTTTCCAGACTGAGGGACAAATTCATTTCAATACACTTGTCCAAAAATTTTCCTAGGCTATATAAAGCTTCCTGAAAGTTAGAACCATGAGGAGTAAAATCATCCATATATATCTCCACTGCATCATGAACCAGTTCAGAAAATATACTCAATACTGCTCTCTGGAAAGTGGTTGGAGTGTTTCACAAAACAAAAGGAAGGACCCGATATGTGAAGGTACCCCAAGGACAAGTGAAATTGGTCTTATCTTGGTCTTCCAGGCTGATTTGAATCTAATTGTACCCGCTAAACCCATCTAGGAAAGAGAAAAACTTTTTCCCCGCTAGACCATCTAACACTTGATCTATGAAAGGCAAAAGAAAATGGTCCTTTTTAGTGGCTTTGTTCAGTTCTCGATAATCGACACAGATTCTCCACTTACCATTTTTATTTAGCACTAGCACCAAAGGAGAGACCCATTCACTGTCAGAGATGGGGTAGATGAATCCTGCATCAAGTAGTTTTTGCAATTCTTCCTTAACAATGTCTTTAAGGGCTTGATTCATCCTCCCTTGAGGCTGCCTGACTGGTTTGCAATATTCCTTAATGTATATGTGATGAGTACATACTGAAGGGTGCACTCCCTTCATCTCCTTATAACTCCAGGCAAAGGCATCTAAATGTTTCCTCAATAAGCTGCATAATTCCTTCTCCTGGGAAGTGGATAGGGATGAGTTGATTTTCAAGGTTCTTTCTAGGCCAAACTCTATATTCTTAACATAAAGAGAGGTCGGGTCGGCCACACAGAGGTCGGTTAAGGGATTGTCTTGGGTTTCTTTCACTAGATCTTCTAATGGAAAAATACTGGGGGGTGGATTCTGAATTAAATTTTCAATGATATCATCCTCATTTTGTGGTTTCCCCCCCATGACAGTTTCTACTGCACATAGTGGTGCAGAATAGACTTCATCCTCATCCTCCTCCTCCAACCAGAGAGGTAGATCATGTTCTAGCAAGGGTTGGGCAAGAGGGTATAGGATTAGCTGCTTGGACATATGCCCATTCTTGATGGTCATGTTCCCAGCCCGACAACTAATGTAAGCATCGGCAGTGGCCAACCAAGGTCTTCCCAAGATGAGAGGATACCCAGTGAGCTTTGCCTTCAGATGGAGAACTAAGAAATTAGCAGGGTACTCCCAAGAATCAATGGAGACCATCACATCCTCCACAATCCCTTCAGGGGTCACGGTGGAGCAGTCTGCTAGCTGCAGTACTGTCGTGGTCTTCCTCAAGGAGCCCTGGAGGTTAAGTTTGAGCATGGTGTCCTTTGTCATCACATTAATGGCAACACCCAGATCAATCAGGGTGTGTGGGATCATGGTGTCATTGATGTGGAGATCAACTACTGGGCTTCTAGTGTCCAGATATTTCGAACAGATTACCCGCCTCAACATCAAGTCAGACAGTTGTCCTATTACATTAATGGTTAGGGCATCTCTTTTGCGCCTACCTGAATGCCTAAAGCACTTCTCTTTGATCATTCTACTATATATAGGCACAACCTTTATGGCTTGAAGAAGTGGTATCTTTACACATAATTGTTTCAACTCTCCCAGAAGTTTAGTTTCTTCTAGGGTGGGCTGTGTTGTCCCAGATAGTCTCTCAGGAAAGGGTGGAATTGCTTTAGGTTCACTTTCCTCTTTATCTTCCTCAACCTCCTTAGGGGGAGTCTGGCTATCTGGGAGAACCTTCCCAGATCATAGGTTAATCTCCTAAATCTCCACAGCATAAGTTAGGCATGATGGATCCCCACTATATACTTGTTGGGTCTGTCTGTTGTTCAGGTTTAGGTTCAGTTGGGCAGGCATTTGGGGTTGCCTTGGTGGAGAAGGAGGCAATGGTTGTGGTTGAGCAAGTAGTGGAGGAAAAAGAGTGGGAGGAGAGTTGTATTGGGGCCTCCACCCCTGATGAGATGCATTCCACTGAGGTTGTGGTTGAGCATAAGATTGAAATGAATGAGCGGCTAGTTGGGCATGATATTGAGATGGATAGGACCAAGGAGGAGGCATGGACCAGGAAGGATGAGCAGGAGGGCCCCAAGAAGGTATGGAAGTGGCTTGGATGGGGTTGTAGTATGCCTGGGATGTCCCTTGCATCCCTTGTTGGTATGGTCTAGGTCCATGCGGTCTCCTTTGGTTCATGAAATAGAGTGGTTCAGTGGCTCCTTCGGGCCCCTAGTATATAGCTTTAAGTTCAGACAAGGAAGGGCACTTATCTGTAGAATGATCTTCTTCACAGACTGAACAAACCTCTATAGAGTTCAATGGACATTCATTCCTAGGATGCCTTCTAGTGCACCTAGGACAGAAAATGGCCAAAGCCCTCTTTGCTTCTTCTTGTTTCCTTTTGATATGCAAGGTATCCATTTTCATGGCAAGAGTCTGCAGAATCTCACTCTTGAAGTCTTCTAGCATGTGTCCAAGTTCACCTTTGATGGATGAACTAAATGAGGAGGTACTGGCTATGGGTTGACTCCCCCTACCTCTCTTTCTGGCTGCTCTAGAATGGTTTCTAAAAATAGTCTTTATGTCCTCATAAGGTAGTTGGTAGATGTCTCCCCTAGCCAGTAGATGGAGGGTGTCTAGAAGGTCTTCTAGAATTCCCCTGAGCAAGACCAACTTCAGATATTTAGGGTCAAGTGTATACTTGGCCCTTTTATAACTGAGTTGGAACCTCTCTTCATAATCTTCCAAAGATTCATCACTTCCCATGGTCATTCGGAAGATTTCTTCCTTGGTATCTTTTGACCTACGCTAGTCTTGATATTTGTTATTAAAGGCCTGCTGCATCTAAGCCCAAGTTGTGATGCTATTGCCAGGTAACCCCATGAACCAGTGCAATGCTGCATCCTTGAGGGTAGAAGGAAATAGTTTCAACTTTTGCTCATCTTATGCATAGTCATAGGTTCGATAGATAACAACAAACTCAAACAAAAAGGTGTCAGTATCTTCTGTAGTAAATCCATGGAAGTGAGGTAGGGTTGAAGGGCTTATGTTCTTCATTTTGGTGTCCCCATTGGTCTCTCGGATAGGAAAGGTACCCTCTACTCTTTCTCCATTCCCCCTAGCATTTTTGTTTTCAGCCATTGTCTCAGGAGGGACGTTTTCTTCTTCTTCTTCCCCTATAGGTTCTTCAAATATCTTTGGTTGTTCACCTAAAGGTTCTTCCTGGTCACTGCTACCGAAGAAGAGAGAAGGGTGGCTATGTGATGTGGTGGGGGTGTTGGGCAAGAATTTTCCTGAATTATCTCTGTTCCTACGAGGCATGAAAAGAAATCTTTTTGGTTGCTTTTTGTGTTTTTTTTCATTGCCTGTACCTGCAAAACTGAAATTTATTGAACAAACAAATTGCAACTAACTGAAATGAACTTGTTGAAATGAAAATGCAGAACTGAAAAGGAAAGCAAATGAAATGCAGAACTAAAAGCAAGGAAATGACTAATCTACTTTTGCTGAAATGAAATTTACAGAATTGGAAATGAAAGCAAATGAAATGAAAAACTGAAAGCAAGGAAATGACTAATTTACTTTTGCTGAAATGGAAATTGCAGAATTGAAAATGAAAGCACGGAAATGCGGAAACTGAAAGAAACAATTATTCTACTTTTTCTTAAATAAACTACTTAGCATAATGTTGTGATAGAAAATAGAAGAAAGTAGTAATCACAAAATACTCTAATGCTTTCCCAGCAACGGCGCCAAAAAGATGGTGAGCTCCAGTATTGCAACAATAATGCTGCAACTCCTGGGCTTCCTACTTTAATTTTATCAACTTGGTAGTTCGTAACAAACTTGGAAGTGATGGCGTTGTATGTACAAATACTAGTTCTTATTGCAGGTTGTCACTTGGTCAACTAGCGCAAGATCACTAGGAGCTCAAGCCAACTTCTATGAATTCCAGAAGAAGCTTTATGTGTGATGAAAGAAAGGAAAGCTTACTCAACAGAGGCTACTCTACTTGTAGAAAGATAAAGAAGACTAAAATGTGAAGTAAACCTAGCAAACCCTACTTAACCATCTAATCCTACTTTTGCAGAAAGAGAGATGAAGAACCATGAAATGAATGCCATTACCTACTCAGTAAGTCAACAACATCTACTCAAGCTATTTCTAGAAGCAAATGAGAAAAAAACATCTTTTTGGATTTTTATGTATTTTTAGGTGAAATTGTCTTGTATGTAATTTATTTGTTTGTGTGTGTGGCAGTGATTAGGTGGCGATGGAGGATGACTTTGGAGTTTGTAGAGGTGTAGGAAGGTGTGGATGGGTCCTAGGAGGTCTCAGGTGGCCTTTTGGAGGCTTTTCTACAATCGGACTTCAAAAAGACACCTACAAGAAAATCTACAGGAGGCTGCAGGGGATCTACAAGAGGTCTACAGGAGGATGTCGAGAGCAGTTTTGGAGGTTTTGAAGGTGGGAAAGTGGGTGGAAAGGGTAGATGATGGCTAGGATGATGTGTTAAGGTGTCTAAGGTTCATCAAGAATGTTTAGGAGAGAGAAAGATGGTCGGCTTTGTCCAAGGAAAGAGAAGAAAGTTTATGGGAAAAGTGCAGAAAACTAAGGCATATTTGTGAGGGACTTTGGGTGACCTATGGAACATAGATCAAAGAGAGAAGGTGATGGTTGATTGGCTAAATTATTGTGAGAAGATATTTGTTGCAAGAGAATTGAAAAACAAACAATGAAATTAAGCAAGCAAAGAAACTAGATACATCAAAAAAACAGAATTTTCATCAAGCTAATCTAAACTTTGATCTAGGAAGGTAAATGTTGAAAAATGCTACATGGAAAGAAATCATGGAAGGGAATTTATTGCAAAGACAAAAATGAGCATGGTTAAAAATATCTAAAGTAAAGCATTAACCTTCTAACAAACTGCAACACTAGAAATCCTATGGAGAAGGCAAATCTGTGTTTTTGTGGCAGCAAGAGGGTCTTGACCTCAGTTCATGGTCCCAAAGGGATGAAAGGAAGCCAAGGCTCTGTTGGTGGCCTTTTTGTATCTTCTTTCTATCACTATTCAACCTGCTATAGAGAACTAAAATGGAAACAACCTTCTAAATCACCAAAAGCAACCTATTGTTAACCAAGAAAGAAATTTATCTAACTATAACTAATTCATAAACTGAAACAAAGCATATACATACAAACAAGAGGAGCTTGGTTGCTTGGATTGGGCCCTAGCCCAAGAGCTTCAGAACTCTGAGGTAACTCAATGCTAGCTCAAAAAGGATCTCATCTCTATTATCAAAATAATAATAGGATTACATGAAACTATCAACAAAAGTAAGCTCGAAGTTGAGCAGAGAAAAGCTGCAACAAAAATTTGAAAATTTGACTAACTTCCTAATGAGGCCCTAGGCCTCTCTACTTATACAACTGAAGCTTCCAACAACTTCCTTAAAATCAGGGAGGCTTGTCTCCCAAAACTTGAGATAAACAGAAGTTATCCTCACTTGTCTGGCTGCCTCCTAGTGCATTGATTTGGTTGTTTGTGCTTCGAGCTTCCGGAAGGAGAATTTGAAGTGGGGAGTCATAAATGAGGGGAAACCCTCCTATAAATCCTCTCCCTTGTCTTCTTTGAATATTTTCTGCCAATTCTCCTTTAAATCTTTGACTTTTTCTCCAAAATTCAACAAAAATCTGCATTAAACACAGATTAGACTCCATGGCATAATAACCAACCCATCTCACTCTAGAAGCATAAATATAATAAAAAAGCATGCAATAAGCTTAGAGAATGGTGGATTAAGCTAAGTTAGGAGGAAAAATGAGCCCATATAATTACCCATTCCTGGGGCTCATCAAGCACCACAAAGAAGGTGTCGTGTTAGGTCCTACTTGTGCTTCCGATCTTAAGGGCATCGGTCCTCCTCCTATGAGGTAATTTGCGAAAACCAGATAGTGGTCCTTGTCATGACCCTAACCATTTCATTTTATGCACCACACCTCTTCGCGCACTTCTCGTCGAGTGGTCCTGTCTTGTTTCAGACTCTGCATCTCAAGGCATAAATTCTTCTGTTGTGTGTGGATCTGTTAAACTCCTAAGTTTGGATCCTACATCAAGGTCTCATGTAGCCTCATCGTAATCTCTAAGGCCTCTGCCTAAGTCATTAGCTTCTGTTGTGATAGTGCACTCCTTAAATGTGGCATTAGCGAGGCTACAAACCACTCGCGATGTTGTCCATCCATCAGATTCATATTAACTTCGTGAATTGTACATTTCAGCCTCTGATCCAGCTCCCAAGGAGTCTCACCTGGTAGCATCATGATCTCTTTGAATCCAATGATTGACTGTGCTTTAGACTTCAGCCTGCTAAATTCCTTATTTAGCGTAATTTGGATACCCGTGATTCCTGCATTTGGATTATCAATATTGGAGTGCTTAATATACTAGGTTAGAGCGTGGTCCTGCAGGGCGCTAACCAGTGTCGCTTTCTTTATATTTTCATTTGTAACTCCTTACACTTCCCATAGAACCCTTACGATGAACCAGAATTGGTTTGGATCCTCATTTCCCAAACCTTTGAACACAGGAAACTTCAATGTGCTTGCCATATTGAATCGCGGTGGTGGTGGAGGTGGTATGGATGAAGATGGAGGTGATGGTGGTGAAGCTGGTGGTGGTGTGGGTGGAGGTGGTATTCATGGAATTCTTTACCTTATCAGATGGATCACACTTTGTGGTGAGACCTTCATGAGCTCTTCCTCGTCCCCTCATGGAGATGAAATCAAGCGTCTAGTTTCTGATCCCTTATTCCCTTCATTCCTATAAAATTTTCCACTTCGCGTAGCCCCGAACATCAAGGTAACTGCATAACCCTCTTTTCTCATAATACCATTTTAATCCAAGTATTTAAATACTTTACGTACTTTCCTCACAGCCCTTTGAGAAAGTGTCGCTCTACCTCGTTGTATCTAACTAAGTCTTCAACCGCAAACTCAGTAATGAATCCTCCTATGATACAATCGAGCCAATGGTCAATGGTGCACATGATCGTATCCTCCGACGCTTCCAACCTTCGTACTAATTTTGTGGTCCACACAATAGGATCATCAAGTTTCCACCTTCCTTGGCTATCTGCTAGCTTCACGATCCACTTGTATAGTTGAGTAGGGAAGGACGCGAAAAAGATTTCGTGGATCTCCATGTATAGGTAGTAGGTCATGTTATCCTGCGCTACGAACTCCTGAATTCTTCTATCCAACCAGCCTTAAATTTCTTTCTTTGTTGATTCCAATGATATGACATCAGACATCTCTATGTAGATTTTGGTCCTGGCAATAGAAACATTTGTTGGCTTGAGGGGGCCTGACCCAGGTTCAGAGTTATTTATCCAAACAAATCCCTACACTATTGGCCCTTTCAACATTAGCCCATGGAGCGTGGAATGAAGTCTCACCCGAAGTAGTATGAGGGGATACTGGAACCAAGTTTCCGCACCCTTGAGATGTCTGAGGTGTCGTTTTAGCCAACTGTGCTTATCTTCGCACAGGTTACTTCACGCACTATTCTACCCTTCAATACCCTCGCGATATGTTATGAGAACCTTTCGCGCAACCCTAACCAGCGGCTGAGATGCTTTCACACTGCTATAGTAGCGAACTGCACTATTTCCTCAAACTACACCGTGAATCTTACTTATCTTCTTAAAGATCTTAGTTAACTTTGCGTAAACAGAAATTCTAACTTGCATTCACTTAATCAACACATTCATACATATTCGCGCATCATATAAGCATTAAAAGTAAAATGTATATTCACTGTAACATATGCATAAAACAGGAAATAAATATGCAGAATGGGTATGAAACTTCTCTTTATTAATGCTCCAACTGTTACATTGTCGACTCACCTTGCACACTCAATTGAAGGGGCCCGCACACTCAGCTGTGAACTACTGGGCCTCTACGCACTAAGTTGCAAAGCCTTCTCCTACTCTATGACCCAAACTAGAATTTACACTTCAAATACGACTCAACTCTTCATCCTTATCATTATTCGATAATCCATTGATTTCTTAACTACTTAGAGCCTTGCTCTATTTATACAATCCCATGGTCTGCGAGCCATGGGTAGATCTCTACAGCCAACATTACATTACAAAATTGAGGGTGGACAACCCTATGACTCTTTTACAAACTACACGCTCCATGCCCACAAAATGCGAAATCTTTACATCGGGGTTACAAATTTTGACCAAAATCTAGTTTTTAAGCCCCAAAACTTCCCTTGGGGGATCCTGCGCCCAACAACAGTCAGATCAAGCACCATAAATATACCCACACCAATACTCATGAAACATCCCCAACACATGGATAAATGTTTTGTCCAACTACGTTGTCCTTTGAAATAGTTGCGATTGGGATAGGAGCCTCCTCTAGGCCTCTCGAACCTCTCAAATGCTTTCCCCACACATAGATGTAGCAACACCTTACTGCAGCCTCATGAATAGAAATAACTTACGCATAAAACATGCACAGAACATACTTTTGACTTTAGTTGGACCTACAAGCAAACTTGCACTTCTTCAAGAGATGAACATCCCTAAAACCAACCTATTTTCCTCCATGCAAGGTGTCTCATAGTTGTGGCTATGGTGGTCAGAAATATGCACCTTCAATAGAACTATCCTCCCTCAAAACTCATTCCAACACTTGCGTCCTAGCTGCCTCCTTCGTTGCCCTATTTCAGAGCTCTTCTTTGATGTGGATTTCACATTGGATGTGTGTAATAGCCTTACACTTCACCTCTTTTTATATTCATCTCAAGGGCTCAATGAATTTTCCCTTGTGGGTTTACTTTAACACAAGCCGACCTAATTTTTCATGAGTAAAACCAACAACTACACATAAAAATTAATATCTCCATTTCTACATGTCGGATTTTGATTATTTTCATTGTGTTGGATTCATCTCAACATCCTCTATCATCTCCATCCATCACATGTCCAATTTTCTCCATGGTTTTGGCCCAACAACTTTGGGTGAAATACCCTAAGCTTGGGTTTCAAACCCACAAGGCCACTTGTGGAGCTCTTTCCACCAAACCCGTGATCCTCAAGGCTTGGAGTACCTCCCAAGCTACAAAAATCAACACAATGAAGGGACAATTTCACAATATAACATTCGCAAGAAAAATAGGAGTTGAATATTAAGAAATGAATTTGGTAGGCATGATTCCTTTTGCCAAAGATATTCTTTGAAATGATAAACTTTGTAATTCCATGACTCTATGGAAGAAACACATTCCAAAACCGAGTTAAACACAAGAGATTTACATGGAGATGGATCATGTGAAATAGAATACTGAATAAATCTCAAAAGTTCAAAAAATTACATCCAAAATACCAAACATTTTTCAAAAAGAAATTTACATCGTGTGAAACCATGCAAAGAGAAGTATTGTGAGAGAGAAACCAGATCTGACTAAGTTTTGGGGCCTTACCAGAGTCACGATATCTTAACATAACCATCAATGGAATTTGAAGTGCCTCGACTTCCTGATAAGTCTAGGAACTTTCAGGGATTGTAAAATCACATTCTGATGGTTGAATCATATCATACATGGCATGAGGATAGTTGCTTCCTCTAATTTCAATGGGACAATTACTAACCAGATGGAAACCATCTTTGTCACTGATTTGACTAGATTTTACAACTTCAACAACCAGATTGCTCAGATCAAAATATACTTCTAATCGCAAATAGGAAGATGTATGAATTGAAGAAATTTCTTGAGCAATATGATAAGATTTGTCTTCATGTAAAACGAGAGATGATGAGGGATGTGTTAGCACTCTATAATTTTCCTAGGCTGAAGAGGAAATTGCAGAGGTAAGCACAAACCACTTTTAAAGATGGGACCTATCCCTTCCATCTTCAGAGAGGTCTCTCTCTGTATGATTTTAGTTTGTTGTTTAGATCTTAGGCTAGATATGAAAGGTCAAAGATAAGTTTTTTTTTTTTTTAAGTTTTAGTTGTAGGATGGAAGAAAAGTCCATTGGGCATGCATTCATGAAAATCTTTAGTAATCGATCACAAATACACAAAATAGCATAAATAGGGTGAGGTAGGCAAACTCCTAGATCTTATAATATTTTATGGTGTGGGTGAGATGAATATTAGGTGAGGATCAATTAAATATAAATCATACACAAATGAATTTTAGATTTAATTTTCAGAAGGAAAACATTCAAATTGTTTAAACAAGTCAGAGCATAATATTGTAAGTAAATTCAGCATGTAATATTCTTGTACCAATGAAGAAAGAAACATTCATGTGATAACTTGAAATAAGAAACATTTTGAAAAGAGAGAAACATCACCATTTATCTAACACAAGAATCTTGAAACAATATTGCCTATGTATTTCTGAATTGATTACTTCAAAATAAAGTCCACAGCTTACAATCCAAGAAAGATCTTCTGTCTTTACATAATCCAACCCTTTCTAATTATTTTTACAAAATACTTATAGAGTTTTTTTTGAACTAATTCAAACTTAAAATAAAATTTATTACAAAATAATATCTACCAGAAGATGTAGATATTTCAAAAATAGAACTAAATGATAGCAATCCTGGACTAATTTGGATGTTTTGTTCACACTTTGAGGAGTGTTGTTGATGACTGTAGCTATATTTCTGCTTCTTTTGTTTGACTGCTCCTAATATGTAGGATTTCTATTTGATTTTACTCAATGAGCTCCAACATTTTATCCCATCTCTCTTCACTAGGAATAGAGAAATTTACCATAATTCGAAATTTTTCATCAACTTTTTGTGTATGTTTGAAAAATTGGTTTATTGAGAAATAGATGATGGATTTCATGCTGAATGAAGAGGTCATATTGTAGGCCTTCCATGAAAGCTTATCCACTTATTATTCCTCTCACTTTGGTGAATTTGGATGTATTTTCAGCTATATTACACAATTGGTCCTAGTAGTTCTCTAATGGAATCAATTTTCCATTAGAAGCTCTCAAAGGTGGAATCCCTTTCTCCTGCAACAAATTAAATTTTATGTTAAATCTTTTTACTTGTAGTTATAACTATTTTGCACTTGTTTTCAAGTTGTATCATCAAGTTCTTCTTTGTTATAACTCTTTTCACTTCCGTGATTGTGCTTGTTCTGTCTTGAATTTGAAGTTCTTCGATCTTGCCCTTAGTCTTAGAGTTCAGCATCTTGATAATTCTGTGTGCTTTTGCGGGCCTGTGTTCAATTTCAACCTTTGTTTGTTCAACTATTTCTTTGACATTTTGTACTATTTCCTCTTGCTCAAATATAATCTGGAATGATGACCACAACTCTGTGATATTTGCATTAATGTTATGCCATATGCTTTTCTTAGCCTCTGTCAACATTTGTGTTGTTAATGATTGATTTTCATACTTTCCAAGTTGTTGAGTAAGCTTGAATTTTTTTTGCACTTCTGCTAAATATGCATTGTTAGCTTTGATCTTATTTTCCTCCATTCTTTTCAATAATGCTAACAATCTTTCATTTTCTTGGTTGGTTAATGATAAATCTCCCAGAGCTTTCACTAACTTTTCAGAAGAATCTGTAGTGGATGTTTCTGCCCTTTTTTTTGAGTTCATTGTTGTTGTTTTTATAGTGGATGTTGTGTTGATGTACCTGTAGCTACCAACAATGCTTTTTCTTTCAAAAATTCCTCCATGTTTGTCTCCATTTTCTGAATTTTCATGTTTTGTTCAACTATCACTACTTGAACAAATCTTCTTTCTCTAGCTCGTGCTGAGTGATTTCTTTGGTCTCTCAGTGCTCTATGGTTGAAGCTTGAGCTGCTTTCTCAGAGCTTGAATATTAGCATTCTTATTTTTAATCATGTCCTCAACTGCTTTGATTTCACTAGGATCGTATTCTAGTTCAATCACCAAACCTTCAAGAGCTTTGGTTCTGGTGTCTTTGGCCAAGGATGGAATTCGTTCCATCTTTAGTTGTGAATGCATGTTGTTCAGAGAGGCCTATAGCTTAGAGGTTTCCATGGCTAAACTTGTTAATGTTGAGTATATCATTTCACCAGCATGTTTATGCAAGTCAATCTGATCGATTGCATGAATATTCTTGGTATCAAAAGAAAAGACAGAGGCTTTGTAGTCTTTTGCACCTTTAGGGACTGGAACTGTAGGTTCTAAGAAGGCTAATTGGAATTGTCCCTTCTTTGTGTATTAGAAGTATGCTTCCAAAATTATGAGTATGTTGTAGCCTTCAATGCTTCATTATTCTTCTTAATCTCTCTATATCTGGAAAAAATGTTTTGTTGTGTTGCAATCTGGGATGTAGAAGATACAGGTGACTCTGTTGTCTCTTCAATGTGTGAGAAGGAAGTGGTGGGAAGACCTGTTAAAACAACTATAGCTTGCTCCTGTGAGCCCTTTTCTTCTGATGATTCCTCTTGAGTATTTTTTTGAGTATCATTTTTAGTATCAGTCTTAGTATTTTCCTTAGGATTTGTCTTCTTTCTTCTCTTGAAAACACGAAAGTCTGTAGCTTGAGACCCTGAATCTGTAGGAGACATACTTTCCCTTGATCTCTTAGCTTCTTTTTCCTTTGAAATAGGAGTTTGTAGAGATGTATGACTAACAATTTTATCTTCGGCCTCTTGTAGTTTATTTTCTATCCACTCCTCTTGATTGGAATACTACTCTATTTATGGTCTAGGTGTATGTGCATAAGGTGTGGTATTTTTCTCAACTCTTAATTTTTAAATTATCCCTAATGGATCATAAGACCATGTAAAAATCAGCTTGAATTTCATTTTCTTTAATAAATCATCTACCTCATTTGTTGTTTCTCTGGTGTTGATGATGTAAGGACCAATGTGTGCCTTCAATTTAAACTATGCCTTTTGCTTTCTTGACACAAAATGTAGGTCATCCATATTCAATATTTGTCTGATATATTCAAAGGCAAAGATTCTTACTGGTACAAAAGTTGGCAACCTGTAGGGAGGGAGTTCACATCCATAGATTCGATGTATAATTCTAGTAAAGATACCACTCTCCAACCTTGGCTTGTTCTATAAGATGTAAAACTATTTTGATTTCTGGTGAAATCCTTGGTATAACATTGCTACTAAGAAGACATAAGGATACATGCAAAAACTGATCTACAAAATTACTAAATGAATATTCCTCTGAATTCTTTCTCACCAAGGAAGTCCAGTGAATGACTGATAGTGGTCTTCCCTGTACATCCACCTTCTGCAACTGAAATTTGAACATGTCTGCTTGATAGAACAACATCAAATATACAAGGACTAATTGGTGTTTGAATGCACCTTCAGCAGTAAACTTCAAAAACTGATCATGAATAACATTTGATATATATTGACTATAGTTGAAAATGATTGATGTTTTTTGACCAATTGAGAACACTGACAAAAATCCTAACACTACTTCATCTACCCATTGATCTGTGGGATAACCTAATAGGCAAGTAACCATAGAAATAACTTGCCTTGACATTTCAAGGAAAATAGAAGCAGAATATTTGGGATTATTTCTGGGTAACTCAGAATTTTCAGGCATAAAATACCCAAAAATATGGGCTCATTGAGAGAAAGTAAGCTTATGGTATGTGAATAAGTGGAAAATGGACGTAAGGGAGCTTGAAGATTAATATAAAGAGCTTGGCAGATAGCTTCCGGTGTAATTGTAAATAAGGTTTCATTATTTTGGGAAATTATAGCCTTCTTGCTAGGGAGATACCTGAGATGACACCATGTAACAAATTCTTGGAAGACATGAGTTTGGGGAAAAATGAATTGAGGTAAGAATGACTCCTAGATACTCAACTCATCATTGTTATCTAAGAATTTTTTATTTTCCCAG
Source organism: Pinus tabuliformis (assembly GCA_031772625.1). Taxonomy (NCBI): domain Eukaryota; kingdom Viridiplantae; phylum Streptophyta; class Pinopsida; order Pinales; family Pinaceae; genus Pinus; species Pinus tabuliformis. Next base: position 236,353,802 of record CM062814.1, on the reverse strand, counting down.
TTGTGGAGCTCGTACAAGTCAAACTCACACTGGGTCTCAGATATTTTATATTGAGTGTTGACCAAAGGAAATTCATCTAAGTTAAAAACAAGAGGTAATACAGAGCTTTCAACAACCATTTTTTGCCTTTCCTTTATGAAATGGAATTTTTTATTGTAATGGAGGCTATGTGAATGGCGTTACCAAATTGTATTTGATACATAGATAAAATGAAATGGAAAAAGGGACTAATACAGGGTGATGCAGGGCTTTTTAAAGTGAGAGAGGGGTGAATAACGGAAACATTACTATTTTTGGAGCATTTATTAAAAGCGTTAAATGTTGGAAAGAGTTATTAATGACCAATGTCCATATTATTGTTGGTGGGAAGGTTCAATGGGAAACAGTAACATGATGTGGGAAAATGAGGGGATAGTAGGTGGTGTGGGTTGAATGGAGCGGGAGCGGAACAAGAGAAAAGAGGGAGTGGGAAGGCAGTTTTTTTTTGGTGGGGGGGTATGGGTGGTAAGCGGTATTGGTGGAGGGGTTCCTAAACTCACTATGGATCCACCACATGGGTTTCGTTTGTTTCCACAAATCCACATTTCAGACCCCCCCTGTTCTTCGAAAGTGTGGGGGTGGCCCAAACAACATCCTCCGTCATTGATCCATGAGGAGATGATCTCGTTCGTTCAATTACATCAGTGTTTTATCGAAAGGAAACAAAATATCACATATCCCTTTATTTCAAACTTTAATCAAATCTTTTTTATAATTAATCAAAATTAAGCATAGTCAAAAAAATTAAGGCAACAACAACAATTAAACTAAAATATAAGGTACAACATCCCTCAGGATAAATAGCTAGATAATCATACCTTGATCACTATATTTATAGGACCCTAACATCATGGAAATAATACTCAATGATTTGATTATTTCCTTTCATTTCATGGATAACCTCACTACCTTTTGTCAATTGGGAAGTTAACTCATCAAATGGAGAACTTGAAAAGCATGAAGCATCTTCATCACAAGTAGATGCATTAAAAATAGTAGAACACAAGGGATAGTGAGATGAAGAGTAAGTTATGATAAGAAAATCTTCTTTGAATGAATCAAATTCTAGATCTAAATTAAAATCTTCATGAGAAACTCTCTGAAAAATCTTGTTTTTCGTGATCGATCAAAGCATATTGATATATGGTATCATCGTTTACAGGATTGTGTGTAGAGGTGGATTATGTTGTTGTAGTACATTCTGACAGAGGAACAAGATGCTAACATTTTGACAAAGGCATTTTCAAGAGGGAAGTTCGAGTTCCATAGGTGCAGGATATGGGTGGTTGATAATCCATTTCTTGATGAGAGGGAGTGTTGAAAAGGCAGCATGAAAATCTCAATTTGACTTTGCCTTGGTCAAACTAGAGAAAAATTGAATTTCTATTTCAACATAAATCTTGGAGGTAGTTAACTGAGGTGACATGGAACTTGTCACTTATTTACCTAAGTTAATTCGATTTGGGGAATCTTGAGTTCAGTTCAATATGTTTGATGTCTAATTTGTAGCAACTTGTTGAAGTTAAATTTAGTTATTATCAGTTAAACTAGTTCTAATTGTCAAAAGAACTAAAGGAGGTCAAGTTGTGGAAGTGGAAATTCAACCAAACTCAATATTCAATTAGCACAAAATAATCATTGCATGCAGATAATTCGAGTTACCCAGTTGAGATGGAGATTCCATGGCAGTGTACTATCAGTTGTAGATTGTTCCCATGTGTACAGCTGGCGCATGCAATCAAAGGAAGGACCTAGAGGAATTGCGCAATTCAATAGTGGGAATTTCCTAAATAATAGGGGCTAATATCCTCAAGGAATAGTGCAAGGAAATAGGAGCTTGGAGGACTTGAAAATTGGCCAAATGTTGGCCAGAGTCAATCATTCAAGCAGAGGGATAGACTATACACTTGCACGATGTGCTCAGGATTGAGAAAGAATATGTATTTCATTTATATTCTCTTATTAATGCAATACAAATAGGAAGGATTTTTGAGAAATTTCTTTCCCCTAGATAATTTTTTGTGCATGTGTGATGTTTCCTTTTGCATGTTTATGATTTTTGTTGTAGATAGTGAATTAAATTTTGCAGATTAGTAGAGTAGATTCGAGTCTTGTGATTTACTAAATTTCATGATAATTTTCGAATCTACACATTAATTTCTACAAGAATGCAGGTCTAACATTTGACTCCATGAAAACATTAATGTAGAGGGAAATCTGAGAGGATCTTATCGACCAGAATGGCTTTGCCATATTTTCCAAGGAGGTCATCATGAGAATGAATACGGGAGCCAATGGGAAAAAGAGACACAAAAATTTGATTGTTCGACCCATGGTACCAAAACAATGCATGTAAACAAGATGAACAAGGGGTGACAACAAAGCAAAGAATCAGTGGAGTGTGACACAAAAGCCAGGGTGAAAACGGAGAAGAATCTGGGTGGAATGACATGCGAGGGACAACGAACGAGGGTTATATAGAGATCTACAACAGAAGGTTGAAGTGACTTGACCGTTACACTATGGATAGACACTAGACCTAAAAACCCCTCATTATTATGATAAATTGTTCCATTTTCCTTGAAAAATTAAGTGATTGACACACCAAATCCAGGAGTAATGGAAAATATTATCGAGATGCGAGCAAATCAGATTGCGAACTAAGACAAGACAAAACTTAATGACTGAAAAGACATGTATTAAGGGAAAATGACAAGACAAGACGTGGCAATAAACCCCTCGACCACAATTTGTTTTTGTGGGTCACAACTAGAAAAGAATTATTGACACTGCAACAAAAATAAACCGACTCGAACTAAGATTGACATTCTATAAAAAAGAATGGGTGTTAACTAAAAATGACACAACTACCCTAAAAGCTAACTAATGCTCCATTTTCAAAGAGCACTTTAATTAGAAATTGATGAGCCAAAATAGGGCTTCAGGCGAGCACCATTCATCCAATTAGGAAAATAGGATGCCATCCAACTGAGCAATCTTGACATCTATAGAATCTCTAATCTCTGCAACATAAAATGGACCAATCCAATGCATTTGGAGCTTACCATGATACTTTAGATGCTTTCTATCATAATCTAAGACATGGTCTCCAACAAAAAAGGACTTATTCTTGATTTTTCGGTCATGCCAAGCCTTTTGTGTTTCTTTCTCAACAGTCTGATGGAAATTTGAAAGAAAGTGTTGCTCATCCAATTTCCATAACTCCTGCAACCTTTCTGGGATGCATTCATCCTCTAACATTTAGTGGCGTGAGCAATAAAGAGATTATGAATTATAAATTTTGTTGGAACCGCCCTTCCATAAACCAACTGAAAAGGTGTGTATCTATGCAACCCCTTGGTGGTAGTAAGATAATCCCATAATGTTTTTGGAACCCATTCTTCCCAGACATCCCTATTCACAAAGCAAATTTTAGTAAGACATTTCTCTAATATCTCATTAAATGCTTCCACATTTCCATTCTCTTGCGGAGGATGAGGGCTACTCTTGTGATGCTATATCATGAAGTTATGCAGCAGTGTCTGAACGAGCTCATTAATAAAGTGGGAACCTTAATCACTAGTAAGGCTTCGGGAACAACTAAATATGGTGATTACGTTTTCAAAAATGAATCATGTTATTGTATCAGCAATGTAGTATTTAATAGGAGTTGCTTCAACCCAACGACTCAAATAATCTATTGCAGCAATGATATATCGAGCATGTGAATGAAAAGAAAGCATGTTAATAGGTTCAATTAAATCAACGATCAATTTTTCAAATGCTTCTAGTTCCAAAATTGGATGCAGAGGTAGCTCATATTGTCAAGATGATTGATCAATCTGTTAATAGACATCACATTGCTTTACATATTCTTTGACATCCTTGAATAAGGTCGGCCACCATAGATCAACTTGTAAAACCTTTTGAACAGTAGATTTCCCTCCAACATGGCCTCTTGCAACACCTACATGACATTCGAATAGGCCATTGTCCCTCTCATGATTCAAGGCACATCACCTAAAAATATGATCAAGTCCCATTTTACATAACTAGCTTGTAATCAACTAATAATCAATGGCACAAAGAACCATATGTCATTTTTTAGTGGAAGTATACTCCTCTGGGCATTGACCTGTTGCGAGGAATAATACAATATCATCCAAATAGTCTGGAACTGCTTCAATGTGGATTAGTGGGCATTCAGAAACTAGTCATTGACTAAACCTATTGATTCTTATGATTCAAGATGAGATAAATGATATGGACCTACATTTTATCTCCCTGGATTGACAATAACTTCAAAGGTAAACTCCTAGAATAGCAAAATCCAACAAAAGATTCTCCCTTCAAACATTGGTTTATTAACCAAGTATTTCAAAGTTGAATGATCTGTAAATAATTTAAAAGGACCTCCCAATAGATAATGTCAGAATTTCTAGAGAGAGTAAACCATAGAAAGAGCTTCCCTTTATGTAGTTGTATAATTCTTCTCTGTAGTAGAGAGTTTGCGGCTGGAAAAGTAGATGGGATTATCTAAATTGCCTTCTCCAGATTGCGTCAAAATAGCTCTTAATGAAATTCTAGATGCATCTATATGAACATGTAATTCCTTATTCTAGTCAATATAGACCAAAGTGGGCTCACTTACAAGTTTTTCTTTGAGAGTGTTAAATGCATAGTCTTTTAGCAAACCAAATAAACCTTTCTAATTTCTTCAAAATCTTCTCCAGCAGTGTCGTGATTAAAGCATAATTCTGAATGAACTTGCGATAGTACCCAATATGTCTTAAAGTTGATCATCACTGCTTCATAGTAGTTAGTGGTGGCATATTCAGTATTACTACAAGTTTGGTTGGGTCCACACATACCCCCTCCTTGCACACTATGTGACCCAATAATGTTCCAAAAGGGACAGCAAAAATGCATTTCTTCAATTTTAGAGAGATTTGAAGCTGCCCACACTTGTCAAACATAATTCTTATCAATATAGAATGATTCTTTAGCAAACTATAAATTTTCCAATCATCCATGTAGACCTCAAGAAACTTGTGAATGTATTCCCGGAAGGAAGCTATCACAATCTATGAGAAGACTACAGGAACATTCTTTAAGCCAAATGGAATAACATTATATGCATAAGAACCTCATTCAATGGTAAATGTGGTTTTCTTATTTTCTTCTTCTACAATCCTAACTTCAAAAAATTATCAATGAAAGAATAAGCTTCATTTCCTGCAAGATTGTCCAAAACTTCATCACTAAAAGGAGTGGGAAACGGGTCATGTACACAAGCATTGTTAAGACTTCTATAATCTACACACACCCTAATATCCTGAGAGTCTTTCTTATCTTGGATGATGATAGGGCTTATCCACTCAACCTCATCAACCAGAAATATAAGTTTGACAACCAACATTTTTTTAATCTCTCTTTTCACTTTCTCTTTGACCCTTGGATTTAACCTACAAGGATGATGCTTGAGTGGCTTTGAGTTTGGTTAGTGTTATCTTCATCTCCCCAAGTTCTCCTTTAACATATTTTAATTCATAAATTGAAGCGAGAAATAAATCTTTATATTCCTGTTGTAGCAGCTACAACGACCCTCCAAAATTTTTCTTTGCATGCAAATTTCAGAGCCTACCTTGGATCCTATGATTGATTATCCTTGGTCACTTGTTGGTAAGCTGATGATTTTAAGTTCCCCTCCTTGATCTTGAGAGTTGTCTGCATTCGCATCTTCATGCAGCATGTGTCATATTTGGGAACAGGGGTTGTTGTGTTGCTTTAAGGGAATTGTGTGCATATGAGTGGTTGTCATCACAGAGACATGTTTCACACTCACCTCACGCACTCACGTCACAAAGTTTGTTGCATCAAGCAAAGTATGTTTTATGTATTATGGATGGTCTATGGTTTGTCATTAAATGTCTGCATGCAATCACTATTGAGTCTTATTAATGTTTGCATATGTTTCATTGATATCACACTTAGCCATTTTCCCAAGAAACCTAGCCTCATCCAAATTCCCAGAACTATGCACTTTTCTTCTGCAACCATCAAGCTTCCTCCCTTACCTGTTGAAACCACATAGTGCATAGAAACACCAGTTTCCCATGCCTGTTGAAACCCCACAGTGCGCAGAGACATCAATTTCCCTTGCTTGCTGAAACCCCGTAGCCCGCAGAGGCCCCGGCCAGCACTGCTCCCCAAAAATGCACAGAGAAGCCAGGAAGCTAGCACTTCTCTCTAGAAATTTTTAGAATAGTCCAGCTACACTACACTTGGAAATTATGTAGACGGGCTTCCCAGGGCCTCATTCTGGCAATAGTCATTGTCTGTTGAAATCTCTACAAGGAGTTGAGGAGAAGGACCAAGGAGCCAAGTAATGGAAAAGATCAAGACCACATGAAAAATTTGTTAGATGCATGATCATCTTGAGGGTAAGTATGGTAAGTACGGAACATGTTTTGAAGTATGCCTCTTAGTTGAGTTTACAAGACTACTTGTCATTATCATATCATCCTGTCCTCAGTAACATGCATGTGCACAAATGCTAAAAGTCAATTTATGTGTTGCTTTTACATGTCGTGCTTCTTTTTCACTTGTTCGACCAACTGTCATCTTTTGCATGTTGATTTCTACGTCATGCTTGTGACCATGTTCTGGTCATGAACAAGGTCATCGCTTCGTGTATACATGTTGTGTTCTCTATGTAAACATCCATCACGCTCACACACAAAGTTGTGTGCACTGTCGCACAAGTGTCGTTGCGGTCGTTCAATGATATATCACAAGTGTCACACTTGTTGCTTGCACTGTCAGTCAGTCATGTTGAACATGTGTGTCTTGATGGTTTGAGGCATCTTGTCATCATGTCATGTGAGTTTGTGTTTGCAAGGCCGCGTATGCACAAATTCACTCGCTCACACACTTAGCCTTTTTTGTTGCAGTTATGACGATCAGATCACCCTCTAATAGTCGAATCTGCACCCCACCATCGACTCAACCAACTATCACGCATAATAGTGTAGAAGCATCCAGTAAGCCATTTCAATCTACACTACTCACAACCTGATCAATCAGCCCTCCTACTGTCAATCGGAGAGTTTGACCAGGCAGTCACCCCGGGACTCACTCCCCTCAAACATTGTGTAAAAGCTGTAGACCTCACCCGCTCTGCTGACCGAGGAAACTACACAGAGAGGCTAAGCAAACACCAAATTCCCATCCATGTCTCCCTCAAAAAATTGCACAGTTTTCCCAGTTAGCCACCTAGTCAGTCGGTCGGCTGCTCACCTAGAAAATTGTGCAGATTTCATGAGAAAGCTTTTGCAACTCAGTAGCCCACTCAGCTCAGAAAATATGTAGAGGTGGTCAATAGGTTAGCCTCCTAGCAACTGTGCATTTTTTCTTGCCAACAACCCAATGCCATCTCCCTCAAGAAATTGCAAAGATTTTCTTGCCAAGCCTTCTTGTAGCCCGCATTGTTTCCCTCCAAAAATTGCACAGATTTGTCCTCGAGCCGAGCCAGATCCCGTGGACAGTCACTGTCGATCCAGATTTCCTATCTCCATGTCCTAGTGACTTCTACACAATTTTCACCAATAGTTCCCGGAGCCCGCATCCTAGCTCGAAACTTGCCTCGCGCAGTTTCATAACATTGTCCTCTCTCCTAGTCACCTGCATCCAAAAACGATCATTCATCATGGTAGAATTGGAGGTTTATGGATTTGATGTCATCTCATCATGAGTGACAGCAGATACCGGTACATGAATAGACATGGCATGACGACATATGGGATGAACAAGGAGAGTTCATGCAAAACAACATATCCGCGAACAGACAAACAAACGATGCATGCAAGGATATGTGTTCATAAATAGACGACCATGCAAAGATGTGTTTGTGGACAGACGAATGATTGAATCGATGAACACGCGAAGCTGTTTTCGCGGACAGACGAATGGACGAACATGCAAGGATGATTTCACAAACAAACGAACGTACAAACATGCATTTTCACGGAAAAAAGAGCATGTCAAGCATGCCAAAGTAAAATTAAGGATCAATGTGTGGACGCAACATCAAGTGAACCCAACAACCATCGAGACTCTGCATACCTTGCCATGCGGAGGTGAAGTTGTGATACATCATGAGAACATCTACCACTCAGCAACACTATAGCTCAACATGCACACCGGCAGCAAGATGAACATACCAGCACAATCATGTCGAGTTGTGTCATAAGTCATGTCAGCCACATCACTACTGTGGGCCATACTATTGTCAATCAATGTAATGTAATGTGGAATTCCAAGAGACCCACTTGTAATCTGAAGAGTCATGTAAAGTTGAAGAGTCATGTAAGTCAAACAGTCATGAGGGAAGTTGAACAGTCACAATGGTCAGTTTCACCCTTGGCTATAAATACCCCTCATTTGTACATGCAAAGGACTTTTTCACCTTGGATCCTCCCGCATAGCCTTGAGAGTATGTAATCTTTTCTTTGATGAGTAAGTAGTGGCTCCAACACCTTGTCCACAGGGTTAGTGACGTATGGTGTATCGATGTGTCTTGGAACTTTCGCTTAATTCAAAAGCCTACTAAGGCTAGCACATTTTCACACCCGTTGTAACTGTTTGTAAAATTTATCTTGAACACTTGTAATACATGTTTCTTTAACCTGTGTTAAACACTTGAACTCATTCAGATGTTCTAATGCATATATTAATGAAAATGTGTTGTATAAGTTGTTAACATTTTCTTTCCCGTGTTGGTTACCTCCCAGAACTTCAGACAGAACCTTTCACGTAAACTTGTTATAAAGACCGTTGCGCTTGCGTGGTCTGTCCCGCTGAGTATTGTACATGCTATATTCCCTTTTGTGTTGTGATTGTCGCATCCATGTGGATTGCTCCTCCAGAAGTTGTGCATGTCCTATTATGTTGTGTGCCTTTGATAGAAGCCTCAACTCTTTCAAATCATCATCGGGTTCTCTATTAATTTTTCCGCAAGCTACAGCTTCATGAAACCCCAACCCATATTGATGTGCAAAATCTCCATATATGTTGCATTTTGTTAGAGACTTTCCATACAGGAATAACACTCTCTTTATAACCTCGAGAGCTTAAGTTATCTTCTCATAAACATCATGAAATGAAAAATCTTTACAGAATTGAGAAATCATCATATGCCACTCTGTTATTTTTCTTTTCATCTCCTCCTTCAAATACCAGTCTTGCAGAATAGTACCCAATGTATGAATGAATTGATGCATCCACATTGCATCTAGTACACCATCATCCTTCCAAGTGGAACAACAATTCTAGATATGCTTTTGTGGGCTAGTACATCCATCATATATGAGAATCCTACTCGACCCAGATTATCCATAGTACTTTGTTCATCATGTCGACATTTCGAACCCCAAAGTGGATCCATCATCAGGACAGAAAATGAGTGATACATTGAGAGAAGAATTTACCGATCAGAACAAATAAATAAATACCTAATGATAAATTAAAGTAGAAGCCAACTAATTCATAAGACTAAAATATATAAACTATTCAATTATATTTGTTTTATTTCTTATTTTAATTTAACCTAATATGAATTACTAAATAATAAAAAATATCATAAGTCTATTTATTCATTATTTAAATTTAACCTAATATGGATTACCAAATATAATTAGTTTATTTATTTTTATTTTTATTTTATTTTAATTTGAATTCTCATTATATTTTGTAACCTATTTAATTGGTTTATTTTAATTTTAATTCATATTTTTATTTGGAGTACTAATTTTTTTTTATAAAATAAATAATAAATCTAATTATTTTTTATTGAATAAATAAATAAATTAAATATAATTCATTAAATACCTGACTAATAAAGTAATAAATAATTTGATTTAGATTTAAATTAATTTATTTTCAATTAATTTATAGATTAATTTATTTAAAAAAATTTATGATATTAATGTGAATGTTAAAACCTAACAGTGAAATTTTTATTTTTATTTATTTATTAGTTAATTTATTAATTTATTATTTTTTAATAAATTTTTAATAATTAATCATCTATATTAACTTAAAATAATTTTAATAATAATTATTTATTTATTATTAATAATAATCGTTTATTTGTAACAAATAAATGGCTGTTATGTCAAATAAATAATTATTAATTCTTTTTTTTTAATTATTTTAAAAATTCTACTAATTAATTAATTAACTAAGAGAGAAGCTAGTAATTAAGAAAGGGGGAAGGGAAATACCTCTGATACTACACCTTGAAAGATCTCGAAGGATTGATATGTCTAATCAAGGGAAGTCAGTTTCCACTAATCTCATTCCCATTGTCCCTATTGAGGTTATGTGGAGGCTTCATAATTTCAATAGCCTCTCTGATTTCCCTCTTTTGATAATGATCTTCCCTTTCAATAATCCTGCCATTTTCCTAATGCACATGATGCTTGGTTTTGGAGGAGTGTTCCGCAAGGGTTGATGTATTAAGAATGGGAGATCTCGTACATCAGCCCTTGCGAAACACTCCTCCAAAACCAAGCATCATGTGTGTTTGGAAAACACCGTGATTATTGCAAGGTAAGATCATTATCAAAAGAGGAAAATTAGAGAGGCTATTGAAATTATGAAGCTTCCACATAACCTCAACAGGGACAATGGGAATGAGATTAGTGGAAACTGGCTTCCCCTGATTAGACATATCAATCCTTCCAGATCTTTCAAGGTGTAGTATCACAGGTATTTCCCTTCCCCCTTCCTTAATTACTAGCATCTCTCTTAGTTAATTAATTAATTAGTAGAATTTTTAAAATATTTTTTTTTAAGAATTAATAATTATTTATTTGACATAATAACCATTTATTTGTAACAAATAAATGATTATTATTAATAATAAATAAATTATTATTATTAAGATTATTTTAAGTTAATATAGATGATTAATTGTTAAAAATTTATTAAAAAATAATAAATTAATAAATTAAGTAACTAATAAATAAATAAAAATAAAAATTTAACCCTTAGTGACATAGTTAACATTAACATTAATATTATAAAAAAATTAAATAAATTAATCTATAAATTAATTGAAAGTAAAATAATTTAAATCTAAACCAAATTATTTATTACTTTATTAGTTATGTATTTAATGAATTATATTTTATTAATTTATTTATTTCATTAGATTTATTATTTATTTTATAAAATAAAATTAGTAATCCAAATAAAAATATGAATTAAAATTAAAATAAAGTAATTATATTTAATTAGGTTACAAAAATATAATAAGAATTCAAATTAAAATAAAATAAAATTAATTAATTATATTTGGTAATCCATATTAAGTTGAATTTAAACAATGAATAAATAAACTTATGATATTTTTTATTATTTATAATTCATATTAGGTTAAATTAAAATAAGAAATAAAACAAATATAATTGAATAGTTTATATATTTTAGTTTTATGAATTAGTCGGCGTCTACTTTAATTTATCATCAGGTGTTTATTTATTTTTTATGATCGGTAAATTCTTCTCTCAATCTATCACACATTTTTTGTCTTGATGATGGATCCCCTTTGGGGTTCGAAACGTCGACATGATGAAAAAAGTACTGTGGATAATCTGGGTCATATTTTTCCAAAAATGACCACAGAAGTTTAAAATTTAATAATCATAGCAATTTTAATAGTATCCCAATCATGTAAAAGGTCACAATGGTATTCCCACCATCTTGCAGGGGTCTCTTGTAAAGAAACATTCATTAAATACATATTTTGACCTTCCTCTATTCGGGAGTCATCTTCTTGAATAAAATTCACAACATATCCAGTACCATTGAAAACAGGATAATTGTGTACCTCAGTATCGATCCAACGGAGACACCTGACAGTTGCACAATGCTAAAAATGAAGCTCATGATTCCCCTGTTGTCAATCCTCCATTGTGACATCAGATCCTACTTTTGTACTTTGAACACTTCTCCAACTGATGCATCCAGTCACTGTGGGGTTGATATAATCCTCCCTCTTCCCAACAGTCAATTTATACAATTGATCTAATAAATTGGGTTCTTCAACATCATCAATAGGCTTAGTAAATATTAGGCCTTTGTATGGATCCAGTAGTTTTATGACACAAACTCCATCCTCATCAAAGGTCATCATTTACCGTTTTAAAATGATCATTGCATAGTTTTCAAATGCCCAGTCAATGCCCAGTCAATACACAATAAATCTAGATATAAATCCTTATCACCCATAATATCAATTACTTCAAAATCTACATAAGTCTTAACACCTGCAATATGAAACTCAACATCTTCCAATCTCTCGATGGGTAGAATACAATGCTAGCTGGCCATGCATAGTTGAATGGGTGAGAAGACCAATTTGGGTTTCTCGAGAGCCTCCGAAGTTTTCCTTGGTAAAATATTAACATATGAACCGAGGTCTAACATGGAATCCTTGATCTGATATCCAACAATCTGAGCATCAAACCAAAATTCTCTTCCTATTCTCCTCTCATTTCACTGAACTTGCCTCGAATGTCTTTCAGGAAGATTAGCAGAAATATATCCTTCTGAGAATAGATCATCCTTCATAATAGATTTTAAGTTTTTGCGCGACTAACTAGCAAGTTTCTCATCATTCATAATCTACAAGAATAACTTAAATCAATCCAAAATTAGTTGGGATATCTTTCGTGAGGATATATGACTTTTGGTCTACACTTGTTTTGGTTACTCAATCTGATGACCTTGAGAATAAATTAGTTTCCAGAATAATTCAGTTGTATCTCTATAGTATCCTTCTTGCTAGTTGGCATCATAATATTTCTTCAGTGACATTGGCCTTATGACAGTTGGTTTCTCAGAAGTTCCAACATCAGCTTCACTTCTTTTCCCTCCTTCGGTCACAATATTAATATTCGATTGCGCCACTACCTATGGTTCTCGTGGTTTAGAATTAATCAAATTAGCTCCCTTCATTTGGTTACGTTCTTCTAAGCGAGCAATCAACTCTGGATAATCTTTTGTAGCATGTGTATTCACCTGACAATGTGAACACTAAGGTCTTCTTTGCATGGGAAATTCCCTTACAACATGACCTTCTTGATCATAGTTATAACATATTATTGGGCCTCTGCCTCCTGCCCTCCCTCCTCTTAGGGTTCCACCCCCTCGTCCTTGAGAAGATTCATTGACCTGGAAAGTTGTGCAATCTAGGAAATTAGCCAAAGCATCTAAGAACGGACATTTATCTGTATGATGTGTGGGCGACCCACAAAATTCACAAAACATATTGTTGGTCACATTAGAATACTTTTGTAAAATAGAGCCTAACCAAGGTGAGTGATCATAGGACCTGAAAATTTCACAATACTCATTCATAAACATACCTTCATGTGGAGGGAATGCCTAATATTGGGTTGAACCTTGAAAGGGCATTATTGAAGAAATTTGCATGAATTCAGGATTATGCGGTGCCAGTGGAGGTGGTCTCATAGGTAGATTAGACCACCCTAGTCCCCTTAGTCGTGGACATTTAGTGACATGATTCCCTTCAACTTGATAGTTTGTACACCAAACTTGAGGTCACACAAGTCACATAGGAGCAAGATCCTTGATCATCTCATTAAGAGTGGAAATCTGGTTCTCGAGTCCCATGATAGCAGGATCAGCAAAAGAAGCACCCAGTTTGTAATCCTGAGGATATCTCGCCATTTCCTCATTTGCATTACATGTTCTAATGCATCTTACAATGTGTTAATCTTCAGTTGTGACAACAGAATCCTAGTCACTGGTAGCAAAGTCTTAATAAAACAATCCCTCTGTTACACATTGTTTTGTCAAACCTCCTGCACTTCCCTGTAACATACCCTAAAGTTCTCGAAACATTATCATTATACAGTATACTCATCAATGTATACAGCTCGGGTCTCTCCTTTAACTTTTCTTGGAAAATATCTAGAGCTTTCCCTAAAGAAATGGCTCATGAAACCCTAAAATGAGAGTCATCGCCCTTATGAAGCTCAAAACCGCAATGATCGCTTGTTGGACCTTGCTAAGCCAACGATGGCACCGCTCTATTCTAATGAAGCTCAAAACCGTAATGATCGCTTGTTGGACCTTGCTAAGCCAACGATGGCACCGCTCTATTCTCTCTCATACTCGTGATGGTCTCAAAAAGGAAGCTTTCCCAAAGAGGATGAGAAGCTTCATGATCTAGAAGCTTCCAAAGCGGCGAGATGGAGGTAGTTTTTCATAGATGAGGTAGAATCCTCCTAATTTGACCTCTTTGTCTCATCCCTATGAGATACCTCCTTACTATGTGGGCCTAATCCTATCTTTGGAGGAGGCCTAACTCCCTCTCCCAGCCTATAAATTCCCCCTCTACCATTCCCAAGTGGTTGATCTATGTCCATTTTCACCCCTATGCTGAGCTTGTGCTTAGAGGTTATTCATTATATTTGGAGAAGGGGTGTTGGAGAGTTTCTTGGCTTGGACTTGGATTACCACTCAAGGAGAGCCTTTCAACGTCAAGGTTATGGTTGTAAGCTTCCCCTTTATTCTTTAAATAATAATACAACTACCAGTTCATCTTCCCAAAATGTATATGTTCATTTATGTATTGTTTTGGCATTCCTTGATCAGTTAAATAGGTTATTATTGGATTTTCTATTGGTTTTGGCATGCTTTGTTGTCTCTTGGTCACTTGTGCAGGTATATAAGCAGTGGAAGAAGTAGGAACAAGTCTATGACACAAGCAGTTCGAGGATCTCAACAAAGGAAATTAGATAGTATCAAAGCAAGGTAGGCCTTATCCCTTGTTCTATTTTTTCTAATTATAATCCAGGAAGATGTCTTGTTGATTGTCCCTTTAGTTTCTAGACCCACTCATTTTGTTGAAAAGGTTGATCCTCTTTGCGGGCAGAGATGAACCCAATTGTCGAGAACATCCATATTGGGGTTACCTGTTCTCCAAATGAGATCAAGATTTATACTCAACTTTTTAAAGAATTTTGAGACGTATTTGCTTGGTCATATGAGGAGATGCCTGGTATCGATCCAGCCATAGTGGTGCATGAGATTCTGACTTATCTTGGTGCTAATTCTGTTCGGAAACAGCTTCGCCTTGTGCACCCTTGAAAGGTTGTTGCGATCAAAGCAGAAGTTGAAAAGATTTTGAAAGCAAGTTTCATTTATCCTAATCCATTGACAGATTAGGTATCCAATATCGTCCTTGTTGCCAAAAGGCAAGGTATGATACGTTTTTGTGTTGATTACTATGATATCAATTGTGCATGTCCTAAGGACAATTATCCTACTCCCTTTATCAACCATATCATCAATGAATGCGCAGGTAGTGAGATTTTTTCTTTCATGGATGGATTTTCTGGCTATAACCAGATTAACATTTCACCCGTCGATCAGCATAAAATGACCTTTATCTGTCCTTGGGGTACTTTTGCTTACAAAAAGTTTCCTTTCGGTTTGAAGAATGTTGGCACTACCTTTCAATGAGAAATTTCCTATGCATTCCATGACATTCAACACATTGTTCAATCATACCTCGATGACTTGCTTGCTCATTTGGCTAAACGTCGTGACCATCTGGATCACTTAAGAGCTATCTTTTTACGATGTCGGCATTATAATATCCATCTCAATCCACACAAGTGTGTGTTTTGCTTGAGTCTGGCTAGCTCTTAGGTTTTGTGGTGTCTCATGAAGGAATCAGGATTGATCCTTTGAAAGTTGAGGCCATAGTCAATCTACCCCCTCCTTCATCACTGCTGCAATTGCAGAGTTTGCAGGGAAAAGCTAATTTTCTCCATTGATTTGTCCCGAATTACGCCAAACTTGCCAAAGGATATACTCGCCTACTTAAGAAAGGGATCCCTTTTATTTGGGATGAATTTTCCCAAGAATCCTTCGATGCTTTAAAGAAAGCCTTGATTAGTGCTCCTTTACTGGATCCCCTTGATTACTGCCACGATTATTTCTTGTATTTGGTTGCAACTGATAACACCATTGCTATGGTGTTAGTTCAAGACGATGATGACGGCAATGAGCACGTGGTTTATTATCTGAGTCGGAATCTTCTTGATACTGAGTCTTTCTATGCTCATGTCGAGAAGCTTGCTTTGGTAGCAGTTCATGCAGTCCAAAGCTTTCAACACTATATCATTTTACGGAAAACCACCGTGATTTCTAATTGCGACCCCATGACATATATACTGACTCGCCAGTTGTTAGAGGGAAAATACTCCAAATGGATTGTCATCCTGCAGGATTTTAATTTGGAATTTGTTGCTGCCAAATCAAAGAAATCACTTGTATTTGCTAAGTTACTTTGTGCTCTTCCATCTACAATCACTCCAACTGATTTTACTGAGCAGATACCTGATGAAACTTTGTTTATGATCTGCACTCTTAACCCATGGTATGGAGACATCATTGTTTATCTCCAAACCCAAACCTTCTGATCTAATTTGTCCTGATCAGACCAACGTCACATCTAACATCAGTCCCAACCCTATCGGATCCTGGGTAATACATTGTATCGGGTTGATGTAGAATTTGTCCTTTGTAGATGTCTCACCCTTGAAGAGGATGAGTGGGTATTAAATTATTGCCACTCTGGTGCCTGTGGTGGTCATATGTCTAGATATGCCACTGCTGAGAAGATCCTTCGCGCCAGTTATTGCTGGCCTTCTATCTTCAAATATTTCATTCTAACTGTCCAAAAATGCCATGAATGCTAGATTTTCAACCACAAGCAGGGCGCCCCACTCGCATCTCTACACCCCGTAATTAATTTTGTCCCATTTTCCAAATGGGGCATTGATTTCATGACATGTAACCCTCACTCGGCTAGGGGGCATGGTTATATCATCGTCGTTGTCGACTATTTTACAAAATGGGCTGAGGCGATGCCTACATACAATGTTGATGGTATTACTACCACACAGTTCCTCCTTAACCACGTTATAGAATGTTTTGGTGTCCTTCAAGCTATCATGACTGACCATGGATCACATTTTCATTAGTACATGATGGCAAAGCTAACTTTCAGTTGGGCCCTCGACATGATAGCTCAACTCCATATTATCCACAGGTCAAAGGCCAGGTTGAAGTAATCAATAATGTTTTGATTACTATGCTTCAGCATACCATTGGGAAGCACAAAAAATATTGGCATTTAATGTTATTCTCATCTCTCTGGGCTTACCGAACCTCTGCAAATACGACCACTGGATTCACTCTATTCCAGCTGGTATACGGTTTAGAGGTAACTCTTCCAATCAAATGTGAAATCCCTTCACTTAAGATAGCTATTGAACTTCTTCCAGATACCTCGCCTGAAGAAGAGAGGCTACTGTATCTTGAGATAATTGACAAGACTCATCACATCGCTGCATTGGTCATTGAAGCTCAAAAGAAACAGGTCAAAGCTCATTTTGACCAAACTATTTCTCCTCGCACTTTCATTGAAGTCGACTTGGTCCTTCTTTATGAACAAGCCAATGATAAATTGGGGCAGGAAAGTTTGAACCTATGTGGCATGGACCCTACATTGTCAAGTGTGTCTTATAGAAAGGTGCCTATGAGCTATGTGATTATGAGGGAAATGCATTGTCATAGCCCGGTAATGGGTTGTTTCTCAAAAAGTATTACGCATAAGATTTGTATGATAACTTTTGTACATTAGTGTGTTAATTCATTAGTGTGTGTTTTGATTTTTGGTGTGTTTGTTTGCTTTGTAGACATGTGTTTTTCTTCTTACCCTGTGTTCCACTCGGTTTGCAGATGTCATCAAGTCATTACGTCAGTTTTACTGATGGTGCTTGTCATAGCACATGGAACATCTCTTTCATAGCATGGGTACTCTATGACCCTAATGGAAAGCTGATTAACTTACAAAGTATCTGCCTTGGTCGAACACCCAATAATATAGCTGAGTATAGTGTGGTTATTGAACTCTTGTCAAAAGCAGTTGCTCTTGGCGTTAAGGATTTAGTTGTCAAGTTAGATTTGTAGCTCGTTGCGTTGCAATTAAACAATCATTATTCAGTGAGAAATCCACAGATATTTTGTATGTATCTACGTGTTAGATTGTTGGAAAGAAATTTTGATTACTTTACATATCAACCTATTCCATGTAATTTAAATACATTAAATGACGCATTAGAAAATCTTGTTCTTGATAGACATTTGCATCATTTATGAAACTGAATAATGTTATGAACACATAAGAAAAAATAAAAATAAAACATGCATATATATATATATATATATATTATATATATATATATATATATATATATATATATATATATATATATATATATATATATATATATATAGATATCGCATCTGTCAGGGCGTTTACATCAAAATGTCAAAAACTAGAGTGTTCCAAGACACTTCCATTTCAAAGCCTACAAAATGTATAAAATACTAGATGAACTATCAAACTACATGGTGATCATGATAACATGAGACCGCCGTGATCAATCGGTCTAGAAGACGATGCAGTCTCGCAGAGACTCCCACAATGTGTCTCTACCAATGCAGTGGAACATCGTCGATTGTGGCATAATCTGGAGCCCCTCAAGTGATTGCCTCCACATTGCACTCCATCTATGCTAAGGGTCAGCCCCTTCCTCATAGTCCGCACCCACTATTGGATGGGCAGCTTGTCATGCTATTGGCGACATGCCTGCTGGTCTCTCTGGTCCCACATCTGCACATTCATCATAAGTTGATTCTTAGTTCACACTTTTATAAAAATCATAAAAACTTGAAAAAATTCAAAAAACAAGTTTTTACCTCCGTCGATCCACCATTCGCTTAGTGGTAGAGGTAGATTTGGATCCCCTCTGAAATCTATGCCGGCGTAAGCATAGTCATATACCATAAGTAGTTGGTGTTCAAGCCAAGTGAAGAACTATGATGGATAATGCATATGTTGACCTGTGCCTCCTCGAGGCATGAGTTGGATCCATCTCACGAGCCTCAAATCTTGGGGGGAAGGATGTGGTACTTCTACCCACTGATACTAGAAGAGCAGTATTCCCTCCAAGAATAAGGTCACCAATATAGAACCAAAGCTGAATTGCTTCAGGTGTCCCTGCGTACCCTTGGTTAGTTGATGCTTCATATTCACCAAAAGGCCTCCACACTAGTTGAATATGGTGGCGGTCAAACATGTGATAGCATACTGAAACTGAGACTTGGAAGCCTCATGCAAAGCTTGCATGCTAGATACATGCACCATGGTGAACAAAAATTTTCGCAGAACGAGGTTGTTAGTGATTGTTGCAATCTTCACCTTACCTCCATTGGTTATCTTGGCACCAAGACAATATCTATGGACTAGACTCCTGGTACTCTCACCTCCTTGGTGAGATCCAATGAGTTGAATTGCTTCTCCTCGATGGGATGATCCCGTGATGAAATAGATGTCCATCTCCTCCAGTTCTAGTTCTTTCCCTTTGATGATGAAGATCTTTCAATCTAGATCCCAAAGGCTGATCAGATAGGATAGCAACTCCATCTGAGCCCTCAACCCTGTGGTCTGGAAGAATTTTAGTAGGCCACAATCCCTCAGAGAATTTATGCATGCCGAATCCTAAGATGCTTGGAAATCCTTAGCCTCATGGCCTCTTTCTTTCCACTCCAAGACCATATTTCTCCTGCAAACAACATTTAAACACTTATTAATGCTTTTTACATGGATAAAAATCATCAAATTTTGCTTAAAAAAGAGTTTTTAACTTTAAAAAGTCACTCTCGGCGCCATCACACCTGTTTTTCAAAACAGTGTGATGGCATCGCATGAGCCTTTGGGCTCGAGCGTGACCATCACAGGTTTGATGACCATACCTGCGATGGTCGTCGGTGACCTAAAATTTTAAAATCCTCCTTTCTAGCCTAAAATTTACCGTTAAAATTGCAGTAAAAAATAATGAAATGGAAGAGCATGAATGAGGCTATTACTTGTCGCAGATGGATTGTGAAATGGTACCCTGGATCTCCCACAACAACCATTGGAAAATCAAGGAAATTAGGGCACAAAGGCACTTTCAAAGCTCAATTTGGTAAAATGGTAAAAAATGAAATTACTTTTACCTATTTATAAGTTTTGAAAGTCATTTTGTCAAGTATTTTTGTAATATTTTAATATTTTCTTGATGCTAGTGATGGGTGTGTTTCTTGTGCAGTTATAGGTACCTTCAATGTGAACAATGATCATTTTTTACCGATTCTAAGAGTTTTATTTTATCTCTTTTTCAAACTCATTAAATAAATGAAAAAGGAACCCCCTTGGAGTCTTTCAGCTCTTTTCTGACTCTCAAAAATTGAAAATATTGTTGAGTGCTTGTTGTTTCTAACTCGTTAAAGTAAATGAATCGATGTCACCTCAGTATATGTTTACCCCTTTTCAGGCTGAGATTGACTATTTGTGAAAAAGGTACACCTTGATCGACATGGTCAAGAGGTTCCCTCGGATATTTTTTTCTACCTTTTCAGATTCGAGGGACAAATTACAAAAAGCGACATGATTGAGTTTTCTTTTTTTGTTTCTTTTTCAAACTCTCTAAACATGAAAAGACACCAAGTTATTATTACGTTGAACTCATTAAAATTTTATGACAAAAGACTTGTCACCGTGACGAGACCGAGCTTCTCCTTCCTAGGGCTCGTAAAACTTACTAAGGTGGATTCATTTGAAGAATTAACTTACATGACAAGCATATGATATACCCTTCAATATTGTGATAAAAATAATTGGGGTACTCGCTAGAAATAGCGGGGAAAAATGAAGATGAGACATCCTTTGTATAGGCAGCATGTCACTCTTGAACATGAGACTCTTCTGCTCTCATGTCGGGTTTGGGATATCCTCACTCAGTCACTTGTCCTCCTAGGTTTGGGTGATCCATTTTGCCTCTCATTTGACTATTCCACACTGTCATCATGACCTTTAGTCCCATGTTGAGTCAGATGTTACCACACTCCGGAGTCGTGTCGCCAATATGTTCAAGAGAAGTCCAATCTGCAGTTATTTACCTATACATTGTTTGATTCATTGCTACAGTCCTAAATATCATGCCATTTTATTCCTTCTTTTGTGTCAATGATGGGGGATTCATCATTTCCCTCCTTCAACGGGTCACTTCCTGTCGACTTTAGCTCATTATCCAGGAAGATGACTTAGGAAATCCCTTTCAGTACCTTAGAGTTGGCATGCCTTAATGGTCAGTTCTTCGCATCCGATGACAGGTCTTCATTATTAGCTTTCGATCAGGTGATTCCATGAGTGTTTGACCTCAGCTTTATTATCAAATTTACGGATTGTACTCTTGTACCTTGAGAGCCATTGTCATTATTGTTGGTTTCTCTCGTACCTGTTAACAGTTCACATCATTGGCCGGTAATCAGGTGGTTTTCTAGCATTTTCGACTTCAACACATTTATTCGCATGATGGAATCCGTACATTGATCGGGTCGGGATGGAGCACAAGACCCTGAGTTTTATCTGTTATGGCTTAGGCTACATGGAGTTTTATGTTATTCCTGATTATACACATGTTTCTACTATACGGATGGTTGTGACCATACCATGAGACTTTATATTCATGATGATCCTTGTTATCTAGATGGTTGTGCCCATACCATGGATCTTTTATCTAGTATTCATCATCCAGATGGTTGCATCCATGTCGTGGATTCATGTCTTGATCTCAGATATGTATTTGTATATGTGTCCTTGATTTCCAGGTCTCTTGACAGTGCGTGTCCTCGTCCTTGCCAAAAGCTCATAAATCATCTCAGCCATCACTCCTCGTTCTACCTTCATGCTTTAGGGGGCATCTGTTACATAGTATTTTGTCACGCCTCCTGCACTTCCTTGTGACATACCCTGAAGTGCCTGAAACATGATCATTATACAATATACTCTTCAATGTATACAACTCAGCTTCCTCCTTTAACTTTGCTTGGAAAATATATGGAGCTTTCCCTAAAGAAATTTCTCATGAAACCCTAAAATGAGAGTCATTGCCCTTATGAAGCTCAAAACCATGATGATCACATGTTTCATCTTGTTAATCTCGCAACGGCATCGCTCTATTCTCTCTCATACTCACTATGGTCTCAAAAAGGAAGCTTTCCCAAAGATGATGAGAAGCTTCGTGATCTAGAAGCTTCCAAAGCGGCGAGATGGAGGTAGTTTCGCATAGATGAGGTCGAATCCTCCTAATTTGACCTCTTGGTCTCATCCCTATGAGCTACCTCCTTAAGATGTGGACCTAATTCTATCTTTGGAGGAGGCCTAAATCCCTCTCCCAGCCTATAAAGTCCCCCTCTACCATTCCCAAGTGGTTTATCTATGTCCATTTGCACCCCTATGCCGAGCTTATGCTAAGAGGTTATTCATTAGACTTGGAGAAGGAGTGTTGGAGAGTTTCTGGCTTGGACTTGGTTTACCACCCAAGGAGATCCTTTCAACATCAAGGATATGGTTGTAAGCTTCCCCTTTATTCTTTAAATAATAATACAACTGTTGGTTCATCTTCCCAAAACATATATGTTCATGTATGTATTGGTTTGGCATTCCTTGATAAAATAAATAGGTTATTATTATATTTTCTATTGGTTTTGGCATGCTTTGTTGTCTCTTGGTCACCTATGTAGGTATATAAGTGATGGAAGAAGCAGGAACAAGTCTGTGACATAATTGGTTCAAGGATCTCAACAAAGGAAATCAGATTAGCATCAGAGCAAGGTAGGCCTTCTCCCTTGTTCTATTTTTTCCAATTATAATCTAGGAAGATGTCTACTTGATTGTCCCTTCAGTTGTTAGACCTACTCATTAGGCTAGAGGGATCATCTTTGTCTGCAAAGAGGATTAAACTTGTCAACACCCTCTGATGATGGGGATCAATAGGATATGACAAATTTCAAATAGCATATTTGAATCTCTGCATGCACTGCCAAGAAGATTCCCCCTCCCTTTGATGAATATCCAATAATTCCGCCAAGCCTTGCTGATTAGATTGAGGTAACTTAAATTCTTGAAGAAATTCTTGTTTAAAAACATCCATTACAGCATTGGGATTTGCATCAATCCACTTAATAAACCAACAGAGTGCCCAACCTCTGAGAGTAGTTTGGAACTCAATAATTTTAGTGGCATGAGGAATCTATTGAGCCATCTAAACAACTTCACACAAGCACCAATGTTGTTCAACATCTTCGCCACCTCGTCCTAAAAATTATGGATAGCGAGTAAGTGATCCAGTCATATTTCCAGCCATGACTATGTGCCTCGAATGAACAAATACAAATCCTTTGGAACCCTGCTGAAAGTGATTACTTGAATTGGCCTGAACACCACTACTAGAACT
Organism: Pinus tabuliformis; assembly: GCA_031772625.1. Taxonomy (NCBI): domain Eukaryota; kingdom Viridiplantae; phylum Streptophyta; class Pinopsida; order Pinales; family Pinaceae; genus Pinus; species Pinus tabuliformis. The sequence goes on along the minus strand of CM062814.1, from coordinate 236,330,310 downwards.
AATTCCTCCACTAGAACTAACATCATTATATCTAGAACATATATGCTGAAATTTTATAGTCTTAGTTAACTTAGAAAGGAATTGATTAGGATTTTGATACAGTAACAGGGGAAGATTAGGGAGAGGAAGAGTTGTACTAGTATGTTGAGGTATGATGCTAATGGGGACTGGTTCATCTTCAAAGAAGAGTTGCCTCATCACAAAATGCATATCATCATCCATTGCAATATGCTCCCTTGACATCATAATTGGCTGCACAAGTGGCTTGTAGGTTTTAACCATGTACAATAATTATTTGTAGCTGTTACACAACATTTTGTCATTGTCCCTGTACTCCTCGTTCCTTGATCCTTGAGGACCTCTACAGTGAACCCCGCAGGCTTTTCCTTCATGGAGAAACTCCCATTATGTCCCTCTTCATGAGTAGATTACTTCCCTTTTGCACCATTTCCCCTGAAACTTCTATTTTTCCCAGTTTACAAGGTCGACGCTAATGAACTTTGTCTCCCTCACGCCAATGTGCAGAGATTAGCACTATTCCCCACACCGACCGATGTGACTGAGCTGTGTTCCAGTCACACCGTCCTGTTATGGAAATTTTTTTAAATCAGAGCCGAAGCTTCTAGCTCTAGAACCTTCATAATGGAAGTCTGGTAAATGGTTTGGCCGGATGGGGTCAAGGATGACAGTTTGGGATCCTTTCCCCTATAATTATGGAATGACATCAAGGGATAAGTCCTTCTCCCATGAGAAGAGGATCCATATCCCATCCATATTTCGTATATAAACCTCCCTTCTTCCCAAGCACAAACTAGTCACAGTGAGAGTGTTGGGTGAGTGTGAATATACTATTTTGATTAGACAAGCAAGCTATTACTAGTTGTAGCCATCTAGTTGAGTGAGGGAGAAGTGTGTTTGGTTTGGAGTGAAGCCTAAAGGTAAGAGCCTTTAAACTATTGTTGTTTGAAGCTCTCATGGAGTGCTAGTAGAAGTGTGTGGGAACCCAGTCTTGTCAGAGGAAGATTGTGATGTCAAGATGAATGGTTGTAATCTGTCTTTGATTTTAATATATGCAACTATCGATTGATTTCCTACATGCTTTGTAATATTACATATTCGTGTCTTAATGCTTCTTGACTAATTAAGTAGGTTGAATTGCAATTTGTCTATTATTATGTTTGTGCGTTGTTGTTGTTTACTTGTTTCAAGAGCTTGAAGAAGGAAGTGAGAGATTGTTGGAGCGAGTAAGTGAGGACATCATCAAGCAGGATAAGCGAACAAGAGGTAGGCCCTCTTGATTGATTCTAAGCTAAGGAAATATTCCATAGAATGTATCTATTATGGCTAGACCCATTGTTGGGCTAGAGGAATTTGTTCGTGTCCGCACTTATAATTTTACTTCACCACAAATTGGCGACTCTATTGGGGATCCCAATCCTTTTGTTTGTCTTGGATTTCATGATTTCATGAGAAATTTTCTAGTTTCACGTTTTCCCTTTGGTTCTGTTTCTTTTCTCCTGCTTACTGGCCTAAGTCCAAAATTCATAGTAGTAGATATGGTCCCCGTTTTGAAAAAAAAAAAATCCTTAGTTACCTTGGCCAATGCACTTAATCCACTAACAATCGTGCCAACCAGTGCGAATTGCTGAGGAACAGTCGCGCTGACCAGCCTATGGTTCTTGTTGTCAGTTAGGCAGTCGCACTGATGCCTATAAATGAAGATTAGGGCTTGACCCCAATCTTGGCCAGTGTGTTCTGCTCTTGTGATTTTGACCCTGTAAGCCTTTTGGACCGTTTTCTCCCTAACTAGAAAGCTTAATTTAGCTTGTTTTGTGTGCTTGCTTGGTTTAGCCCACCCTCTGATGTGTTAATTCTGGCCCTATGTGAAGTTATTTTTTCTTTTTTCTTTGAATCCCTCGATCGATGTTATTTTTGGCCAAAAATTCGCGTCGATCTCCATCAGCGCTAGTTGTAGTGCTGGTCAGTCATGTCGATCGGTGCAACTTTTGGCCCAAAAGTCACTCCGGTCTTAGGGGTAAGAAAAAATCATAATTTCTCCCATTCCAATGCTAGTGTGTCTTGACCCTCAGACTCTCTTCTTCCTCCCAAAAGTGACTATGATGCTTTGTTTTCAATTGAATGAGTGAAAAAGCCTCGTTTGTTCTCTTATTTCGAGTGTCTCTTTTCTCTTTCCAAGCATAGATTACATTGCTTGGTTTGTCGATTGAAGCATTTATGTGTTTGGTTTGTTTGATTCAGGCAAGAAGTTTCTTTTAGTTTCATTTATAATGCTTTAGATTTGATTAATGCTTGTTTGTTCAGAATTGTGAAAATTTTCATTAAAGTGCTTTATGTGAAAGATTCAATTTGCATTTTATGAAAATAAGGACATCATTCTAGTTTACTTATGTGAAAATATTGCATTAGTAGCGTTATTGAGAAGCTAGAATTGCATCATCATAAGCATTGGAAATGAAATGAAACTTCTTATGTTGTTATAGGAAGATTAAGTGAATTTAGGAGATTTATTAGAGAAATATTTCATTCTTTGATTGTTGCATTGATTTTGTGTTCTCTATCTCTCAATTAGTGATAACTTTCATTGAAGACAAAGATCTCTTTTCTCATATAACTTCATATAGGATTTTTCAGATGACAGTGGTAGGGCCTTGTAACTGAAACCTAATTCAAGATCAATCGTTAAAATTTATTGAATTAACCTAAGGAAGCATTGAAACTTAACACTCACATTTAGTGGTCTAGGCTAGAGACGTGTTCCGACATCTTTAAACCTAGCAGTTGTCATTAGCTTTGGCATTAGACAATGCTAGTACGGATTTGTGCTCCCCGTACCATCGAGTATATAACGGGAGACCCCTCTAGGCTACAATCCTTTATCCATAGGAAGCCGAGCATGCCACCTTGCAAACATTATACACCGAACACAGCATTCGGGGAGATTTCCTACCAGTAATTCTCAGTTCGCCAAGAGGTATTCTGCAATTCATGGTTGCCTAGTAATCCTTTTTACCTAGATCATCTAGAGCAGTCATTTTTTTATCTTTGTTGACTCTTTAAATTTGAAAAGATCATCGAGTACTTGTCCTTTAGAGCTTGTTAACTTCGAAAGTGACTAGAGTCACCTTTTGCCCTTTTCTTGACTCTTAAAACATGAAAAGGCAAATTTTTGTTTCAGTATTCTAAACTTAACTTCCCACGAAATATTCTTGGTTAAAGTTATCTTCCTTAGTGATTCTTTAGGTTTGTTTCCAATGGCAACATTTCCAAAGTATACCAGTAAAGGATTCCCCTCAAATGTGAATCCTGGTCGTTTTCCTTCTTTCGGAAATGTTGGTGCTCCTTATATGGCAATGTTGTCCCTCCCTGGGTTAACCATTAGTTTACCTATCTAGTTGTTTTCAACTTTGGTGGTCCCAAGCATCTCAACTCCTATCCAAATGTCTCCTTCATTCGAATCACGTCATGATGATTCTAAGGTTGACCCCTCGCCTTCTTCCCCCATTTCTTCCTCTTCCTCTTCTACTTCACCTGGTGAAAGTTTGAAATCCAGTAACCAGGAAGCTAAGAAGAAGAAGAAGAAGATAGATAAGCGAGAGGCCAACCATGCAGCTGTTACTCCAAATGCACCCCCCGTTGACAAACCTTTTGATCCTACACGGAAGATCAATTTCCGTTGTAGTCTATGTAAGGTAGACCATCTCCTTCGAGAATGTCCTAGCATTCCTAGAGTCTTAGAGGTATGGTCTTAAAATCTGAATCAACCATCCCCATCGACCTCCGGAGATCATGTTGATGCTACACCCTCAGCTAATGATGGTAAGAATAAAGGGAAGATTAGATTCCCCTGTAGGTTATGTGAAGGAGAGCATCTTCTTCACCTTTTTCCTCTCATGGATAAAGCTTCCAAATTTTTTGGAAACCTTGCAGCTCCTCCACCCCAACTTCCTATTGGTTATCAGAGGCTTTCTTCTGACCCTCTCCCGGTTACTAAAGAGATTGAATTGGATTCATCTCTTGCCCATCCTCCTCTTCCCGAGCGTGACTCTCTTGTGTTTGTTCCCAACCAACCATCGGTCGAAAAGAGTGTCGACTTGGCTCCACCTTCATTTGTTCACTCTGTTCCCAAAGAGAGTAATGATGATCATACTACTCATGTACTTCTCATCTCCTCAGATTATCATGAATCAAAGAGTGACCCTGCCGTCCCGATTGTTCAGGAGAGTCCTTCTCCTATTCTTGTATAGCTTGGGGGCAATCATATGATACCCCCACCAAGTAGTTATGTTGTCTCTTTCGATTGGGTTCCATTGACTGCTTTCCGTCTCCCATCTTATGTGCCTTTCCAGATCATAGTACAAACCTATAATATGGTAGTACCTGGCACTATATTAGATGAAGGTGCATTTGTTAACATCATGCCTTCTACTACTTGGCAAGATTTGGACTCCCCACAACTTGTGCCTGTCACCCAGAATCTGTTGGCTTTCAACGAAGCAACCAGTCAACCTTTAGGGATCCTTTCGAAGTTCCCTATTACTTTGGGAGGAAAGGTCGTCTATATAGATGTGATGGTAGTCCGAGGTCCTTTAGATTTCAATCTTCTCCATGGATGTGACTATGTTTATGTCATGGGAGCTCTTGTTTCTTAAATTTTCCGTGTGGTTTGTTTTCCACGCGAAGGGATAATTGTGACTATTGATCAACTATCGTTCATTGGTCACCAGGTACCTCCTTTGCAACCATTGTCCCCTATCGACTCTTGTTTGCAAGAAGTACCTTCCCCGCCATAGGTCAATTATGTGGCTACTCATTCCGTCTCCACATCTATTGATGATCACACAGATGGTATAGTACATTATGTACTGGGGGCATTGGAACCCGAGCTGTCTTTGGTACCAAACAACATGTATTCCTCCTAGAGCATGGTTCTTTCGTCTAGTGAAGACCTCTTGGGAGCCATGTTCTCTTATGGTCCATGATCGAGGGATGAGGATAGTTCTTTTACTATGTCAACCTCATTAAAAAATGAAATAGGTCTCCATGAGGATAGTTGTTGTTCTTGTTTCAACCTCATTAAAAAATGAAACAAGGGATGAGCATAGTTCTTTGTCTTGTGTAAAGCTCATTAAAAAATGAAACAAGGGTCTCAAGGATAGTTCTTTTACTATGTCAACCTCATTAAAAAATGAAGCAACTCCCTTTTCCAAATCGAGTCTTTGGTTAAGATCTCGTAAAATCCTAGTCAAGTGTTTCCAGGATGTCGAATGTGAACCTTCATTCCATCCACCTAGTTGATTGAAATGAAACTTGGGGGGCATGTACCTCATTTGAGTCATTATGCTGGGGGCATGCAAACGTATAGCAAGCATAGTTTTTTATTTCAAGCTTTTCTAAACATGAAACTAAATCCAAATCCAAGTAGAGTTCTCCATGGTTCAAGCTTGTTTGAAAATGAACCCATGCCCAATTTACATCTCGTGATTGCCATTTTAATCAGCTGATTTCTGCTAGATGAGCCTTGGTTTTTTCATTCCATTGCCACCATTTCTTTGGTTGATCATATGCTTTCACTTGGTTGTTATTCCTTTCTTGAGGGACCGCAGTGATGAGTGGTTTTATTAGCTATCCTCTTGACCATTACATGTTTTGAGCAGTTCCACCATTGCCAGAACCAGTTGCTACCTTTTATACCACTCGTTCCTCTAGGAAAAGTCACTTTTAAGTTATTTTCTCGGCTCGTGAAATTCAAATGAAAATATCATCGAGTATTTTTCCCTTTTTGACTTGTTAAAGAGAATAAAAATGGGGGGTCCTCTTTCAGCTCTTTTTCGACCCTTTAAAAGTGAAAAGGTGGACAATCCCTTATCGTTTTGAACTCGTTAACGGATGTGAAACGTCATGCGACCAGTATAATTTTACCCCTTTTTCGGGCTAGGATGCACTGTTTACAAAAATGGTACTCCTTGACTGAAATGGTCAAGCGGTTCTATCAAGTATTGTTTTCTACCTTTTCGGGCTCGAGAGACAAAAATATATGAAAAGGGACCATGTGGAGTTCTCCTTTATGTATCTTTTTCAAACTCTCTAAACATGAAAAAAATACTGAGTTACACCTTTGTCTGACTCATTAAACTATTAAACGACATCGGATTCGTAACCATGACGAACACGAGCTCCTCCTTTCTAGGGCTTGTTAAACTTACTAGGTTGGATTCATCCAAAGGATGAACTTACAGTGCAAGCATATGATATCCCCTTCAAGCTTGCAATTAAAAAATAATTGGGGTACTCACCAGAAATGGTGGAAGAAAATTTGGAAATCTATCAAGCCGTATCGACAGCTTACTCTTGAACATGAAACTCTTTGCTTTGTGTCGGGTTGGGACATCCTGATTTGTATCATTGACCTTCTTGCATTTGGGACATTCATTTTTTCCTTCCATTTGATCTCTTCCACGTCATTATGACCACCGATCCCATGGATCCAAAAGCTGCCAAACTTCCAAATGTGTCGTTGATATGTTCAAGAGTGGTCCTTCTGTAGTTAAACTTACCTTTGTTTCTCTATATCATCCAAAATCATTTTGCATCCTCTCATCTCATGTCGATGATGTGGGATTCATTATGGCCCTCCTTCAACATGGTCACTTTCCGTCGACATCAACTCATTATCCAGGAAGTTGACCGAGAGACTCCCTTCCAGTACCTTAGAGCTTGCATGCCCTAATGGCAATTTCTTCGCACTCGATGACAAGTTCACATCATTGGCTTTCGATCGAGTGATTTCACAGGTGTTCAACTTCAATTCCTGTATTCACATTCTGTGAATTGTGTTGATAGTACCTTGAGGGCCATTGTCATTATTGGTGGTTTCTCTCATGCTTGTTAATAGTTTACATCATTGACTAGTAATCAAGCGACTTTCTAGCATGCTTGACATCAACACATCTATTTGCATGCTAGAATCTATACTTTGATCGGGTCATGTTGGAGCGCAAGACCCTAGACTCAAATCACACAAGTCCAGGTTGTGAAGTGGTGTGACATGGTTTATGATGATATGCATGTCTCTTTCAGATGGTTGGCTGTGACCAGACCATGAGTTATCATATGTGATCCTTCTCATTATTGGATGGATGTGACCATACCTTGGTTTCATTATGATCCCTCTTTGACGGATGGTTGCACCCATACCTAGATCCATTTACATGATCATTCTCTAGATGGTTGTATACATGCCATGATTCATGTACCATTTGATAGAGATCTCAGTTTATGTATATGTATCTATACTTGCTTGCAGGTTTTCCGACGGCAGACTAGTTCCTCGCACTGATTTATAAAGCATTTCATCCCTCACTCTGGCTCAGCCTTCACGCTTTAGGGGGCATTTGTTACACAAAATTTTGTCACTATCCTTGTACTCCCCATTCCTTGATCCTGGAGGACCTATACAGTGAACCTCGCATGCTTTGCCTTCATGGAGAAACTCCCATTATGTCCCTCTTCATGAGCAGATCACTTCCCTTTTACACCATTTCCCCTGAAACTTCTATTTTGCCCAGTTTACAAGGCTGGTGCTAATGACCTTTGTCTACTCTGTGCCGATGTGTAGAGATTAGCACTATTCCTTGTGCCGACCGGTGCAACTAGGCTATGTTCCAGTAGCACCGGTCCTGTTATGGAAAGTTTTTTAAATTAGAGTCGAAGATTCTAGCTCTAGAAGCTTCATAACAGAAGTCTGGTAAACGGTTTGGCCGGATGGGATCGAGGATGATAGTTTGGGATCCTTCCCCCTATAATGATGGAACTACCTCAAGGGATAAGTCCTTGTCCCATGAGAAGAGGATCCATCTCCCATCCATATTTTCTATATAAACCTCCCTTCTTCCCAAGCACAAACTAGTCATAGTGAGAGTGTTGGTTGAGTGTGAGTATACTATTTTGATTAGACAAGCAGGCTATTACTAGTTGTATCCATCTAGTTTTATGAGGGATAAGTGTGTTTGGTTTGGAGTGAAGTCTAAAGGGAAGAGCCTTTAAACTATTGTTGTTTGAAGCTATCATGGAGTGATATCAGAAGTGTGTGGGAACCCAATTTGTCAGAGGAAGATTGCGACATCAAGATGAATGGTTGTAATATCTATTTGATATTATTATATGCAACTATCGATTGATTTCCTACATGTTTTGTAATATTACATATTCATGTCTTAATGCTTCTTGACTCATTAAGTAGGTTGAATTGCAATTTTTCTATTATTATGTTTGTATGTTGTTGTTGTTTACTTGTTTCAGGAGCTTGAAGAAGGAAGCGAGAGATTGCTGGAGCGAGAAAGCGAGGACATCATCAAGCAGGATAAGCAACCAAGAGGTAGGTCCTCTTGATTGATTCTAACCTAAGGAAATATTCCATAGAATGTATCTGTTGTGGCTAGACCCATTGTCGAGCTAGAGGAATTCGTTCGTGTCCGCACCACAGTAGCCAAATTCTAAAAAAACAGAAAATAAACAATGAAGATAATATAAAACAAATGCACAGATATTTTCCCCTGGATCCCAAAATCGAGACTACGAGATTGAACTTTCATTATTGATCTGAATTGGATCCATGAAGAATAATCAAAGCACCATGAATGTATCAAATTAGGACAAAACTTTGAATTCAAGAGCATAGAGCAATCAGGAAGACCTCTGAACAGTGGCAGTCAGCAGCCAGCGAGGAACGACGAGGACCTCGGTTAAAGCGCGCTGACCGAGGCCCATGGAAACCACACAGGAGGTGAAACTATCACCTGGGAAGCCCAGATCAGGAAAAGGAGGCAGTTTCTAATGCGCGATTAGTGCATCGCTGGGCAAAACCCCTCGAGAAGGAAAGCCCCAAAGCAGTCGGTTGCATGGAATCCAGGAAAACCGTGGGGAAAGCACTAAGGCAGAAGGCGGGACCCACGTTCCAAAACTGATAGTATTTATCGGGGGCACCCTTGGGTGGTAAGCAGAATTGAAGAAAAGTGAGTGATTCCACTCAGCAACCGATGCATGGCAGGCGGAGGAGAGAGAAAACAACCACTCATCACATGCTAACGGTCGGATCTGGGGGCTCCAGATCTAACGGCTAAGATCGCACCTGATGGAGGAACCGAATTTAAGAGGGGATTAAGCCGCAATGTATAAGGATTTGAGGTCCAATTTGATCGTTGAGATGGTGGATGACTCATTCCACAGTGTAACTAGAAAACCGAACCGACGAGGAAGAGCTGGCACAGTTCGCGAGAGGACAAGTGTCCACTCCCTGTGAGTCATTGATGATGACGCAAAAGATAGGGAATTCCAAGTGAACAGCAGTAGGTGATCTGACGGGGGAAGGAAGAGGAATCGAACAGTCATGAGATCGATTGGCTTCAAAGCAATGAACAAATAGAACAAAACACAGGGGGAGAGTGAAGAAAGAAGAAGATGAAGACAAAGAATGAAGAGACAGTGAAGCAAATAGCAGAAAGACAGAGAGCCGAGCTGACCTGCAGCTTAAGGCAGCATCGAGCCATCCCTAAGAGGATCTATCAGGAACTGAGTATCACATTAGGCTCCTTCCATTAAATACCAGAAAGGTCAAGAGCTGGTAAGGAAAAGAGTCTGTGCACTCAAGTGGCTTGGGGAATCCAAGAACCACCCTACCAAGCAATTTTGTTTTAGGAGACTCAGTTTGAGCTCCTCATTGTAATTCTCTACTTTAAAGACACAATAAAAGAAGGCCACCATTAAAAGCTGGACCAAAGACGTAGCCCTGGAGGATATGGTGAGCTCTTTATTAATTGTTGTGTTCTTGTTTTGCTTACTGTGTTTCTCTTACTATTTTCTATTTCCAATGTCTATGTATTTTGCAATCTGATCGATCTATTGCCTAAAATAACATGGACACACACTAGCACATGAGTCTGTAATACCTTCATTCAGTAATTAATTAACTGAGGTCACTCAAGAGTGATTTTCAGATCAAGTGGTATCAGAGCTTTAGGCTGTTAAGGCTAGACAAGCTTGTGTTGGTTTAGTTGTTGAATGCTCACTATATCAAAGCTCAAATTAGGAGAAGGAGAGTTGGTCAAAACTAATCTTGAGATTGGGAGAGTCTATCCTCGGAAGACAATGTCAGAGGAAGGTTCTATGGGGCCAGACCCCCAATTCATAGAAATTTTCCTAGCCATAAAGTCCATGGTAGAGGAAATGTATAGGGACTTTAGAAAACATAAGGATGAAGATTCATCAGGCTCTAAACAGGACAAAGGAGAAGATGAGTCACATTTCCATGACCACTCAAAGGGAAAAGGGAAAGAAGAAAGCTTTCTCACACCTCCTAATAGCCATGTACATAACAAGAAGGCATCTTTGATTAAGCTAGATGTTAAATTTTATTTTCCTATATATGATGGAGAGTTGAATTCAGAAAAGCTAGACAATTGGATTAGACAAATTGATGTTTATTGCAGAATGCAGAGTATTGATTTAGAAAAGAGCAAGATTCATCTGGCAAGCCTATGCCTTGGAGGCACTGCCTTGGTTTGGTGGGAAGGAAGGACCCAAGATGACTTGAAGAGACATGGTAAGACCATCTCTATCTAGAATGAATTTGTTTCTACAATCAAAAAATAGTTCTATCCATTGGCCTACATGCAACAAGCCATGATGAGTTGGCAAACTCTTAGACAATTGAAAGGGAAAAGTGTGCAAGGGTACACTCAAGAATTTAGAAAGAGAGCATTGATTCTAGGAATCTCACTAGACTCACCAAAGACTCTTTTGAAGTACAATGGTGGTCTACACAGCTACATGAGGCATACCATCCTCATGTTTAATCCCACTAGTATAGATGAGGTATCTATACAAGCTACTCATCTAGAGGCTAGAGGAAAGAATGGAAATCCAGAAGTTGGGGACCATCCCAACCCACTGCAAGCAAGAACAAGGAGAAAAGAAAGCAGAAGTGGAAAGAAAGGAAGGCTAATACTGCACAGAAAAGCAAGGCTTCATGCAGTCATTGTAAAAAGGATGGGCATGATGATGAGCACTATTGGATTCTGCATCTAGAGCTGAGACCTAAGAAGTTCGAGGGAAAGAAGAAGAAGACTGTTGCAGCTATTCAGAAGGATTTGGGGTCAGACTCAGGAGATGAAACAACTATTGCAGCCACAGGTATAAAAGGTAAGAATTTTGAAGCATCTACTAGTAATTCTGCACAATCTATTATTGATGAAGAAAATGAGAGAAAAAGACATGAGCTTTTCCATATTCGAATTATTTCCAAAAATCAAAAGATTGATACTTTGTTTGATAGTGGCTCACAAGTAAATTTAATTTCTGAAGCAATTGTAAAGAAGTTGGGATTAGTAACTACACCTCACAAGAAACCATACCCATTAGGATGGTTGAATGATAAAGCACAACTACAAGTGACTAGACAGTGCAAACTCAAGTTTTCTTTTGGGTCAGCATTTGTAGATGAGGTTGAGTTAAACATAATTCCTTTGGATATATGTGGAATTGTTTTAGGAAGTCTTTATGTAGAAATTTTGAATAATTTAACACATATTCAATGGAGATTATCCTGATCATGTACTATTGTGGAATACATACACAATACATAATCTCCTCTACATTGATCATCAATATAGCAGCATCAATAACAATAAAACATCAAGAGCATTCACACATTAACACAGTATGTAACCCGGGGAAAGCATCTCGCTAAAAACCCCAACTATCTGTATATTAATGATTGATACCATGTAACATTACAAAGTACAATTCTTATCACAAGAAATCCAGTACCAGCTCCACCTGTTACACACAATACAGCTAAGATCTCATCTCCAAATCTATTCCACTGCTTGCCTGCCTCCACTGCTCAATACTTGCTCAAGAAGAATGATAATGGTTTACCAAACTCGTATTTCACCTCCATAGAATCACTCACACTGTGTCAGACGTGAGCAAAGGCTATAATACTGGGAAAATACATGAGCAAACTCATTGGCATACTCAATCCCTTCATTGTGCAAATCCTCATGCACAACTATAGTCACAACTGATAGCAATCTGATCCTCTAACACCTATCCCTGTTGAACTGAACATGCACTGACATGCAACTGAGTTAACTGATGTATTCTATAGTTGCATTATGAGTTAATAATTAGTTTAACAACTCATCTTTAGTCTATTTGCAGTTAGACTAATTACAACTAGTTTAACCAAGTCAAACTGAACACAACTCCATCAACTCCACAATCAACTCCACCAACCTCAACTGATTGAGTTCTAACTGAAGTCATGCATGCAACAACTCAACTGACTCATAAGAAAAGTGTACTTCCTTCTGACAGCTGCATGGGCCACATCTGTAGCTCAAACTGAAGTGCTCCAAGAGAATAAGATCAAGTTTATAGTCCAAATATTATTATGAGACAATAATATTTGACTTTTCTATTTTGGACAACCAGTCTAAAAATAGACTTTGATCACTCCTGCTGTGATCACTCCTGTTGTGGTCACTCCTACTGTGATCACTCCTGTTGTGGTCACTCTTACTGTGATCATCCCTGTTGTGGTCACTCCTGCTGTGACCATCCCTGCTGGGATCCAAAAATAGAACTTGCGCCATAATTTTCCTGCGGGCCCACTTAGTGAAGGCGAATCTTTTCACTAAGCTCCATCTTCTTGTTGCAATCTCAACACCCCCTCTCGACAAGATATGGATTATCAGCAATCCCTATCCTGCCTCGGTGGTATTCGAATTTGCTCCTAGTGAGATCCTTCGTCAGAATATCAGCATCCTGATCCTCCGTTGGAATGTATGAAAGCAACATGATCCCCCGCTGCACACAATCTCTGATATGATGGTACCTGATGTCAATATGCTTAGATATATCATGAAATACAGGATTAGCCGAGAGTTTAATGCAACTCTAGTTATCACAGTAAATCACAGTAGGATCCAAATGAGAACTGAACAAACCAACCAGGATCTTCCTCATCCATATAGCCTTGCATGCAGCCAAACTTGTTGCCATATACTCAGCCTCCACTGAACTGAGTGCCACAGATCTCTGCTTCCTGCTGTACCAAGAAACCGTTGTCGATCCAATACTGAAGACCCCTCCTAATGTGCTCTTTCCGTTCGTTGGGCTCCCTGCCCAATCTGCATCCGTGAAGCCACATAGCTTCACCTCATCCTCCTGTCTGTACCACAAACCATATCCCGATGTGCCTCTCAAATAATGCAATACATGCTTGCCTGCCTTCCAAAAGAGCTTGGTAGGATTAACCATAGCTTGTGAAAGCTGGTTAACTGCATAGCATATATCGGGTCGTGTATTGACCAAATACATCAACGACCCCACCAACTGTCAATAAACAGTGGCATCCACTTCTTCTCCCGAACTGGCATCCTCCTTCCTCCAACCTCCAGGAAGAGGAGTATCAACAGGCTTGCAGCCATGCATGTTGAACTTCTCCAGTATCTCCCAAGCATACTTACCCTGAGAAACAAACAGTCCACCATTGCGCTACCATATTTCCAATCCTAGGAAATAGTGAAGGAGGCCCAAGTCCTTCATCTCAAACTCTGTAGCAAGATCCTTCTTGCATGACATTATCAACAGCTTATCACCTGTTAGAATCAAATCATCAACATACAGTACAATGATAAGCAACTTACCCTCCACCACAATCTGGTATAGGTTAGGATCCGCCTCGCTCTTGGAGAATCCAAGTCCTGTGAAATAGCTGTCTATCCGTGTGTACCAAGCACGTGGTGCTTGATTCAACCTATACAGCGCTCTCTTGAGCCTGCACACATGTGACTCACTGCTGAAGACCTCAAAGCCTTCGGGCTGCTCAATGTACACCTCCTCCTCAATGACTCCGTTGAGGAATGCAATCTTCACATCCATCTGATGAATGTGCCATCCCATCTGCACTGAGAGAGCAAGAATCGTCCGTATGGAAGAATACCTTGCGACAGGTGCAAAGGTCTCCTCATAATCGATCCCCTCTATCTGTGAAAAGCCTCGGGCAAAAAATATTGCCTTGTACTTCTCCACACTCCCGTCAGCTGCCTGCTTAACTTTGTAGATCCATCTCGAACCCACCACTGATTTCCCTTCCAGTCTAGGAACAATCTCCCATGCACTATTTCTGACAATAAAATCATACTCTTCCACCATGGCGTCTACCCATGTGGGATCTTCCACAGCTTCCTCGAAAGAGGATGGCTCAGTCACAACACACTTGCTCATAAGAGCCATGTATCCAGTGTACCGATCAGGTGACTGTCTCTTCCTGCATTGGGTTGTATGTTGTCCTACAACTTTCTCTGCATCTTGAGCCAGTCGCTCAGCTTCTGTCAAGCGCTTTCGCCCTCTGATGGTTGGCGCTGCATGAGTGGTCTCTTCCACTCCATGAACCTCATCCTGTGGCTGATCCACGTCCTGAAGCTCATCCTTAGGAACTAATAGCTCCTCATCTGCATGTAAGTGTAGCTCCCTCTCAAGAGAACACTTCATGGCTTTCTCCTCCTGAAATTTTATATCTCGTCGCACAACAGTTTTACCACTGTCTAGCAAATACACACGATAGTTGTGGGGCGTATCAGTGTACCCCACAAATATCCCAAACTCTGCGGTCAGCTCCAACTTCTTCCTGGCATCCTTCGTCACATGCATGTAAATGTTAGCACCAAAAATCCTCAAATGAGAAATTTCAGGCTTCTTACCAGAATAAGCCTCCTCGGGTGTACTCATGCCAAGTATCCTATGAGGACAACGGTTCTGCACATAAACTGTTGTATTGCATGCTTCCGCCCACAAGTGAAGGGGTAGGCCCTGATCATGCAACATTACTCGTGCAGCACCCACAATCATTCTGTTCTTCCACTCAGCTACCCCGTTCTGCTGTGGGTTATGGGGAGCTATGAGCTCTCTTCGAATCCCTTCTGCCTTATAGAAATCCTTGAACTCGTCTGAGATGTATTCACCACCATTATCACTCCTAAGAGCCTTCACCTTCTTCCTTGACTCCTTCTCGACCAGTGCTTTGAATTCATAGAACTTTGATATGTCTCGCTCTTCTTCTGCATGAAGAAGATCCAGCACTTACGAGAGAAATCATCAACAAAATTCACATAATACCTGTGTTTTGTTGTCGAAGCAACTGAGAAAGGTCCACACACGTCTGTGTGAATTCTCTCAAGGATCGTCGTGGCGCGACTATCCTTCTCGTGAAAGGTGGTTTTCACAAACTTCCCCAAATTACACCCCTTGCACTGATCTGACTGCGCAAGTGTGCCTTTAGGAAGCCCTGTAGTGATTTGTTGCAGTATCTTCAAGGCTCCATGGTGAAGGTGACCCAATCTCCTGTGCCACAACTCGCCATCATCCCGGCTCACCAATCCTTCTGCCTTGCCTGCCATTGCTACGCATCCATCTACATGCAACTGATAGAGGTTCTTCACTCGAACCCCTATCTTCCGGGTCTCACCAGTTGTCTTGATGCGCAAGAAAGCCTTTCCCTCGCTGAAAACAACATCATACCCCTTGTCTTCTAACATCGCCACTGAGATAAGATTCTTCTTCAATCCTGGAACATGCATGACTTCCTTCAATACGAAGGGTTTACCAGACTCCCTCTCAAAGGAAATGGTACCGATACCGGTCGCACTGTATCTACCATCATCGCCCATCTTGATGTGCACTCCAAGATCTTTGTCCTCCAGATCAGAGAACAAATCTTTATCTCCCATCATGTGAAAAGACGTACCACTGTCCAAGAACCACACCAATCCCATCACACTTGAAACCAAGCATGCGATCAATGAAAAATCAAGCTCAAACTACGAGGCTAGAGCCTCTCCTACTGCCGATCCAGCAGCCTGCTTGTTCTTCTTCTTCTGCGGACAATTAGTGGCATAGTATCCGTGCTGGTGACAGTGAAAACACTTCACCTTGGACATATCCTACTTCTTGCCTTTCGTACTAGACTGAGAAGCTTTCTTGCTCTTCCCTTTCTTTGCTTTGGCAGCCAAAGTGCAATTCTCTTCATCAACTCCCTTTGACGAAGATCCGTCCCTGGTACTCCGCCTGATCTCCTCCTGCACAAGATCTGACCATAGTCTTTCCCATCCTGGCAATTTCTCTCGACCATTGACAGAGTCCTGATGGGAATGCCAACTCTTTGGAATACCAAGGAGAGCCAAGCTCACCAAGTCCTCATCATTGACAGTAACCCCCACAGTTCCCAGCTCATCACGACACTGAGTGAACTTCGTGAGATACTTGGGCATACTATCACCCTTCTCGTATTTGATGTTTCTGAGTTTATATTTGAGCGCCAGCTTCCTCTGATCACTCTTGCTTTGGAATAGATCTGTTAAACCCTTCCACATCAGATATGGAGACGTCTTTCCATGTAGGCTAGACACAATGTGATGCTTCACGCCCTCCAACAGAATCCTTTGACATTTTGCAGTCTTCTTTTGCCAAACTTCTGCCTCAGGAGCATTAGTGGGCTTTGGGACATCCGTCTCTATGAAATCCTTCAGCCCATTATCATCCAATACTACCTCCATCCTGTCGTTCCATGCAATGTAGTTTGAGCTGCCCTCAAGAGCATACTCCAATCGCAATCCGTTGAAAGACATTGCTGCGTTGCCACCAAGAAAACACTACTGCAAATTCGAATTTCCACCAACTCCAACTCAACCGCCTCATATCTAAGATTCGTGAGAACACAATATTTCTCGTACAGAGATTAACTGTATGGGAATTCACCGGATATCTCACCTTCCAAAGGAAGGATGAATCCAGAGGCTACTTGGCCCGATTACAGACTCTGCCTGAAGAAATAGAATGTAAACACTTCCTGAATAGTAGATCTGATGATCAACAACTATGATACCATGTATAAATTTTGAATAATTTAACACATATTCAATGGAGATTATCCTGATCATGTACTATTGTGGAATACATACACAATACAGAAGCTCCTCTACGTTGATCATCAATATAGCAGCATCAATAACAATAAAACATCAAGAGCATTCACACATTAACACAGTATGTAACCCGGGGAAAGCATCTCGCTAAAAACCCCAACTATTTGTATATTAATGATTGAGACCATGTAACATTACAAAGTACAATGCTTATCACAAGAAATCCAGTACCAGCTCCACCTGTTACACACAATACAGCTAAGATCTGATCTCCAAATCTATTCCACTGCTTGCCTGCCTCCACTGCTCAATACCTGCTCAAGAAGAATGAGAATGGTTTACCAAACTCGTATTTCACCTCCATAGAATCACTCGCACTGTGTAAGACATGAGCAGAGGCTATAATACTGGGCAAATACATGAGCAAACTCATTGGCATACTCAATCCCTTCATTGTGCAAATCCTCATGCACAACTATAGTCACAACTGATAGCAATCTGATCCTCTAACACCTGTCCCTGTTGAACTGAACATGCATTGACATGCAACTGAGTTAACTGATGTATTCTATAGTTGCATTATGAGTTAATAATTAGTTTAACAACTCATCATTAGTCTATTTGCAGTTAGACTAATTACAACTAGTTTAACCAAGTCAAACTGAACACAACTCCATCAACTCCACCAAACTCAACTGATTGAGTTCTAACTGAAGTCATGCATGCAACAACTCAACTGACTCATAAGAAAAGAGTACTTCCTTCTGACAGCTGCATGGGTCACATCTGTAGCTCAAACTGAAGTGCTCCAAGAGAATAAGATCAAGTTTATAGTCCAAATATTATTATGAGACAATAATATTTGACTTTTCTATTTTGGACAACTAGTCTAAAAACAGACTTTGATCATTCCTACTGTGATCACTCCTGCTATGGTCACTCCTATTGTGATCACTCCTGCTGTGGTCACTCCTGCTGTGATCATCCCTGCTGTGGTCACTCCTGCTATGATCATCCCTGCTGGGATCCAAAAATAGAACTTGCGCCATAATTTGCCTGCGGGCCCACTTAGTGAAGGCGACTCTTTTTACTAAGCTCCATCATCTTGTTGCAATCTCAACACCTTACTTGTATGATAGAAAAGATATTTTCTATAGAGTTGAGAACAAGTATCTACTTGTTAAAGATGGAATCGAATACTTTGTAAGAGCTCATAAGCTCAAGAATAATTATACTCTCATAAACTCAGGGCAGATGAAAAGAATGATAAAATCATGTAAACAATTCTTACTAATGGTTGTAAAGGAAAAGAAACCTGATAAAACCAATGTATTTCAGGGCTGTAATGTTGAACAACAAGCTGAATTAGAAAAGGTTGTTTCAGAATATGATATCTTGTTTCAAGAACCTAAAGGTTTGCCACCCAAAAAGGAAATAGTACATGATATTATTTTGCAACAAGATGCTCCATTGCCTAACATTGGAATGTACAGGTTGTTTGCTTTAGAGAATGCTGAAATCAAGAAGCAGGTGCAATAGTTGCTCGAGAAAGAGTTCATTAGGCCTAGCACATCACCATGTGGGTCACCAATCGTTTTGGTGAGAAAGAAAGATGGCTCATGGAGAATGTGAATTCATTACCAAGCACTAATTAAGATAACAATCAAAAATCGTTATCCCCTTCCTCGCATAGATGATCTTTTGGATCAATTGAAAGAAGATGTTTATTTTTCCAAGCTAGACTTGCATAGTGGATACCATCAGGTCAAAGTTGCAGAACAAGATGCATGGAAGACTGCTTTCAAAACAAAGTAGGGATTGTATGAATGGTTGGTTATGCCTTTTGGCTTAACTAATGCTCCTGCTACTTTCATGAGATTAATGAATGATGTACTCAAACCTTTTCTTGATGATTTTGTTATTATGTATCTAGATGACATTCTGATATTTAGCAAAACATGAGAAGAACACTTAAAGCATGTTAAGAAGATATCAGATGTTTTGAAAAGAGAAAAACTTCATATTAAACTCTAAAAATGTGAATTTGGCAAAACATCTCTAAATTATTTGGGTCATATAGTAGGGAGTGGTGAATTGAAAATAGATCCCTCTAAGGTGGCAGTCATCCTGAACTGGCCTAAACCCAAATCTGCTATAGAAGTGAGAAGCTTCATAGGAGCACCACAATATTGAAGGAAGTTCATTTCTAACTTTTCCTCAATTGCAACTCCCTTACATGCTTTGACAGGATTGAACAAGGTGTTTCAGTGGGGAGGCAAACATCAGAAAGCCTTCAACACCTTGAAAGAAAAGATTAGTACAACACCTATACTAGCACTGCCTGATCTTCAAAGACCATTTGAGATCCAAACAGATGCTAGTGACTATGCCATGGGAGCACTGTTGACATAGCACAGTAAACCCATATGTTATCATTCTGACACTTTTAATCCTGCAGTAGTTAACTATCCTACATATGATAAAGAATTGTATGCATTAGTTTAGAGTGTGAAAAAGTGGAAACATTACTTAATGGGAAAAGAGACAGTAATACATACTTATCATCAACCACTTCAATATCTACACTCCCAAACTAAGTTGTAGCAATCAAGACACTACAGATGGATGGGTTTTCTACAACATTTTCATTTAGTAATCAGATAAAAAAAGGGCATACATAATAAAGTTGCAGACATGTTATCTAGACCCATTATAAATGCATCTACTTAAGCATAATTCTGTGTTACATGAAAGCTACATCGAACAATATGCTCAAGATATAGACTTTAAAGATGTATATGCAACTTTAAGTCAAGGAAAATGAGTAGAAGAATTGGATTATCATGTGAAGGACCGACTCTTATACCATTGTGGGAAGTTATGCATTCCACAAACTGAAAGAGTAAATATAATTCAAGAAGCACACACTTCTCTAATATCAGGTCACTTTGGGGTAAGTAAAATAGTTGCACAGCTGCAAAGATTTTTTTATTGGCCAAAAATGAATGAGACAGTTTCTAGATATGTAAGAGGGTGTACTATGTGTGCTAAAAGCAAGCCCAGCAATAGAAAACTACGATTGTACACTCCATTACTAGTTCCTGCTCACCCTTGGGAAAGTATTTCCATGGATTTTGTTGGAGGACTGCCTGAATCTAGGAAAGGTCATGATTATCTATATGTTGTTGTGGATAGGTTTAGCAAAATGTGTATTTTAATACCTTGTAATAAACAGATTACAGCTAAACAAACTGAAAAATTGTTCTTTGAACATGTATGGGTTCATTTCGGATTACCCACTTCCATTGTATCTGATCGAGACACCCAATTTGTGTGGAAGTTTTGGTCAAGTCTGTGGGAACTAATGGACACCAAACTGAAGAAAAGCACAGCTTTTCATCCACAAACTGATGGCCAGACAGAAGTAGTTAATAGGACAATGATCCAATTAGTCAAAGGATATTGTAGCAAAAATCCTAAGCTTTGGGATGAACATTTTTGTTATGTGCAACATGCTTACAACAGAGCAAAACATTCTTCTACACAGAGATCTCCTTTTGAGACCTGTTTTGGTTTCACACCAAGGTCTCCTTTGGATTTTTTCCTTGGTAAAGATACCACAGTTGAGGGACATAGTGATGTGGACAGGGCAACTTAGGTTCATTGAACAAATCCAGGAGATCCACCAGATAGTACAGGAACAGCTGGAAAAGAGCCAAGCCAAATACAAGGCAAGGCATGACAAGCATCAGATGGAGCATAGTTTTCAAGTTGGTGACCAAGTCTGGCTGTACATCAGTAAGGACAGGATGAAAGGTGAAGGTAAAAAGCTAAAGCCTATCAGATATGGACCTTTTAGGATACATGAGAAGATTGGGGAAAATGCTTTTTGCCTTGATCTACCAGCTTACATGCACATCTACTCAATCGTAAATGCAAACTGCTTGATATTGTTTGAACCTTCACTGATTGAGGATCCCGAAGAGCAGAGTCAGTTGCCTTCTATTGATGACCTACTACCTGAATATATTAATGAATTGCAGGAAGACATAGTTTTGGACAGGAAGGTGAGGACGACACACAAGGGAGACGTTGAGTACCTCAGAATTGGGCTCAAAGGTTCAAAGCTGAGAAGTGCAAAGTGGATTGAGATTGGACAAGTGAGACAGTTGTATCCTCACTTAGTCAATGCTTGAAAACCAACTTTTGGTGATCCAAAATCTTTTTCAGTGGGAAGGCCATGATCCGAATCGGATCCATGAAGAATAATCAAAGCACCATGACTGTATCAAATCAGGACAAAACTTTGAATTCAAGAGCACAGAGCGATCAGGAAGACCTCTGAACAGTGGCAGTTGGTAGCCAGCAAGGAACGACGAGGACCTCGGTCAAAGCACATTGACCGAGGCCCATGGAGACCGCATAGGAGGTGAAACTAGCACCTGGGAAGCCCAGATCGGGAAAAGGAGGCATTTTCTAATGCGCGATTAGTGGCGCTTAGCACTAATCGTGCATCGTTGGGAAAACCCCTTGAGAATGAAAGCCACAAAGCACTTGGTCGCATGGAAGCGGGAAAACTGTGGGGAAAGCGCTAAGGTGGAAGGCAGGACTCGTGCTCCAAAACCGACGGTATTTATCGAGGGCACCCTTGGGCAGTAAGCAGAATTGAAGAAAAGTGAGCGATTCCACTTAGCGCCCAACGCGTGGCAGGTGGAGGAGAGAGAAAACCTCCGCTCATTACATGCTAACAATCGAGCAAGTAAACCATGCGAAATGAGCAAATGGCGTTGGATCTGGGGGTTCTAGATCTAACAGCTGAGATCGCGCCCGATGGAGGAACCGGATTTAATAGGGGATTAAGCCGTGATGTATAAGGATTTGAGGTCCGATTTGACCATTGAGATGGTGAATGACTCATTCCACAATGTAACTAGAAAACCGAATTGACGAGGAAGAGCTGGCGCAGTTCGCGAGAGGACAAGTGGCCACTCCCTATGAGTCATTGATGATGACGCAGAAGACAGGGAATTCTAAGTGAACAACAGCAAGCGATCTGACGGGGGAAGGAAGAGGAATCGAACAGTCATGAGATTGATTGGCTTCAAAGCCATGAACAAACAAAACAGAACACAGGGGGAGAGCGAAGAAAGAAGAAGACGAAGACAGAGAACGAAGAGACAGTGAAGCAAAGAGCAGAAAGACAAAGAGCCGAGCTGACCTGCAGCATAAGGCAGCATCAAGCCATCCCTGAGAGGATTTGTCGGGGAACTAAGCATCACATTGGGCTCCTTCCATTAAAGACTAGAAAGGTCAAGAGCTAGTAAGGAAAAGATTCTGTGCACTCTAGTGGCTTGGGGAATCCAAGAACCACCCTGCCAAGAAATTCTGTTTCAGGAGACTCAGTTTGAGCTCCTCATTGTAATTCTCTGCTTTAAAGACACAATAAAATAAGGCCACCATTGAAAGCTGGACCAAAGACGTAGCCCTGGAGGATAGGGTGAACTCCTTATTAATTGTTGTGTTCTTGTTTTGCTTACTATGTTTCTCTTGCTATTTTCTATTTCTAGTGTCTGTGTATTTTGCAATCTAATTGATCGTTGCCTAAAATAACATGGACACACACCAACACATGAGTCTATAATACCTTCATTCAGTAATTAATTAACTAAGGTCACTCAAGAGTTATTTTTAGATCAATTATGTTCCTTTCAATGTTACAATACATATATATACATGTCGAAGCATTCATAAACCCCAATCCATTAACCCTAGATTAGAACATAACCATAGCTCCCTTGACCAAATCTACAAAATACCATGGGAAGAAAACCATCATGCCCAAAACTATTAGAAAATCATATATTTTAGAGCAATGGAACACATAGAATATATTGCATAAATATAAACACAAAAAATGCATAAAACAAGAGAGACACAGATATACGTGGTTCACCCAATTTGGGCTACGTCCATGGAGAAACAGCCAGTCCTTCCTTTTATATTATCTAGCAAACTAAAGAGATACAACCTATAGCAGATCCATTGTAATTCCATCTTCGCTCTCACACAACCTCCTCTCTCTTTATTTCTCAAAATACACATCTACATAGCTGCAATATAATTCCCTCATATATAGCGAGGGGTTGCCTTCTAGGAAAAAAAGCCCTAAATGTTAGGTCCCTATAATACTCGTGATTCCCCCATTACTATTTTCATTGTGGCCCTTAATTTTATTGTTGTGCCCCTATTGTCCCCATATTGTTATTATTGTGCCCCATAGAAGCCCACTATTATTGTTGTTGTGCCCTTATATTATTATTGTTATGTCAGCTTTGATTATATTGTGACCCCTTAGACTCCTATATATAAAAAGGAGGTTTTATCATTTGTGTCATCCAATAATTTTTAATTTGTGTAATGTAAAGGAGGTTTCCCCCTAGAAGAGGCTAATTTTGAAGGCGTGATCTATCTTTTCTACTATTTTGTGAGCTGGTCGCATAACATTTGGTATCAGAACTTTGGATTCTAGGGTTTTGCTGCTCCAAACAGGTCATCGTGGAATTTTCGCTATAACTTTTTTTCTATGACGTTTCACAAGCTAAAAAAAACTCATTTGAGCTGAAAGCATGCTGAACCTCAATTCTAAATTTTAGATCTTGTCTCACTATATTTTCGGAGATATGATCCAAGGAAGTTAGGGTTTTTGCAAGATTCTGAATTATATCTCAAACAGGTGACCTAGGGAAAATCATCATAACTTTGTTTCTGAGCATCATAATTAAATTTCATAAAACTTTACAGAAATAGGATGGCCTATAGTTTTCTTTGTATTGGTTTTAGGTCCTAAGGTCAAAATAGTGACACGTGGAACTTCGTACAAATGTGCTCTACTGAACCAGTCTATAATCAAGTGATCGAGGGAGATTTGGCATAACTCTTCCTTGGAAAATCCAATCTTGATAATACTTATGGGGTTCAAAAGAGGACTCATAGGGCTACTACAGGACGCAATTTCAGACCTTGAAGATATGAAATTATAGAGATACAACATATTCAATATTGAGCTCCTACAAAGTGAAAAAAGGTGTGTAGTTTTGTTAAAATTTTGCATAAGTTTGGTTTGAAAAATTAGTTTGAATGAATCAAAAGGGCATAGTGAAGAACTATTATCATCAATTGATGCCCCGAAGAAAGAAAATGGAAACACCTAATAAGAAACTTGAAATCTCTAGCATGACTCATGAAGAAGAGGAAGAAATGCAACATGATATATCAAAATTACGAGACCAAGTGCAACAAAATTCACTCTCACAAAAAGTAATGGAAGCTAAGATGGATGGTATAGAAGAAAAAATTAAAGGAAACATGGAACATTTGAAGACAGATTTGACAAATTTGCTACAAGAAATGCTTACTAATGGCGAAAGGGTAGTAAAGGAAACTCATGAGGAGGACAAAAGAAATGTTAATCAGGATTTCATAGACTCTAACGATGGATTGAAGACCCCACCATGTTCCAAATATCGATATGATGAAGTTTGATGGCAAGGATCCCATAACATGGATACTACAGATGGAGCAATATTTCGATCTCCATAATGTGCAAAACACACAAAAGGTACGCATTGCAATTTTTTATTTGGAACCAAATTAGTTTGTATGGTATTGATGGCTTTTCTCTCATAAACAAATTGTCACTTGGGAATTTTTTACGGAATAAATGATAACACATTATGAAGATACAAAAATCAACACTTTTCATAGCCAATTGATAAATCTCAAACAAAATGGTTCAATGATGGAGAACATTGAGCACTTCCTAAAATTGAATATAAGGGTAAAAGATATTCCAGAGGAGCATAGGATTGACTTGTTCATATGGACTTTAAAGGATAACATCCAACATGAGGTTCACCTTTGGGAACCTGATTCATTGGAGAAAGCATTCAGGTTGGCAAGAAAAATGGAAAACAAAATTATGGCCATAAGGAAGCCTACGACTCACAACTATAAAGATGGAAGTGTTGTTGCCCCTAGCCTTCCACAACCTACAAGGTTGACACCACAACAATTGGAAGAAAAAATAGAAAAAGGTCTTTGTTACAGTTGTGATAGAAAATACACTAAAGGTCATAAGTGTGTTAAGAAGAAATTATTTTACATAGATTGTGAAGAGGAGGAAGAAAAGGAGCAAGAAACATCAAAAGAAGAGGATATACACCAGAAAAAAACCATAGAGAAAGAAGAAATGAATCTGGCCATATCTTGTAATGCATTGGCCAGAATTACCACTCCTCAAACTATCAAGATAGAGGGACATATCAATAAGAAAAAGGTAGTAGTGTTGATTGATTCAGGAATTAACCATAATTTTATTCATTGTAATATAGCCAAGGAATTGAATTGCTTCCTATATCCACCACCAGAGTGTCAAGCGATGATTGCAAGTGGAGGAACCATAAATTGCTATGGAAAGTGCCACAATATCAAGCTATACATGGGAGAATATGTATTAAATAACCCAATGCTTTCCATTCCAATGGGTGGTGTTGATGTTGTACTAGGAGTTCAATGGCTACCATCCTTGGGTACAATAGCTTTTAATTTTCAAGAACTTTTCATGAATTTTTTTTCGGAAGGAAAGGAAGCTAAATTAAGGGGTATAACGAGGAAACCAGGAAATATAATCAGCTCTAACGGAATGAAAAAACTTCTAAATAAAGAACAAGGAGGCGTAATTGCACAATTATGTTCGCTAGAAGTTCCCACATCGAAATCATATGTTTCTCCAGATCTCCAAAAAGTCTTGGACAATCATTCCAAGGTATTTGATACTCCCAAAGGCCTCCCACCTATTAATGATCATGATCATGCTATTCATTTGATTCTAAGAAGTGTTCCCCAAACATCAGGCCTTACAGATATCCCTATGCCCAAAAGAGTGAAATTGAACGTATGGTTGCAGAAATTCTAGAGGTTGGTATAATTCAACCTAGTCAAAGTTCTTTCTCTGCTCCAGTAGTATTGGTGCACAAGAAGGATGGGTCATGGCTCATGTGTCCAAATTATAGGGAGCTCAACAAGCTCATTATTAAAGATAAATTTCCCATTCATGTCATTGATGAATTATTGGATGAATTGCATGGATCAATTTACTTCACCAAGTTGGATCTTCATTCAAGATATCATCAAATCAGAATGAAGATTGAAGACATTCCAAAAACAACATTTAGAACTCATGAGGGTCATTATGAATTCTTGGTCATGCCTTTTGGCCTTACCAATGCACCTTCTACATTTCAAGGTTTGATGAATTCCATTTTCAAACCCTTCCTCAGAAAATTTGTGTTAGTATTTTTTGATGATATACTAATCTACAGAAATTCTTGGAAAGATCATGTTCAAAATGTTGGCAGGGTGCTCAAACTATTGGAGGAGAAACAATTATATGCAAAAAGATCCAAATGTTTATTTGGAGTACAAGAGTTGGAATATCTGGGTCATATTATATATCATGAAGGTGTGAAGGTAGACCCTAGAAAAATTAAAGCCATTAAGGAATGGAAAATCCCCACATCCATAAAGTATCTGCGAGGATTTCTTAGGTTGACAGGGTATTATTGCAAGTTTGTTAAGAATTGTGGATGAATAGCAGCACCTCTAACAACATTATTGAATAAAGATGCATTTTCATGCACTCCAGAAGCAACAAAGGCCTTTGAGCATCTTAAAGAGGAAATGTTCCAAGCACCAGTCTTAGCTACACCAGACTTCACAAAAAAAAATTATTGTGGAATGTGATGCCTCAACAAATGGAATTTGTGTTGTTTTAATGCAAGAAGAAAGACCCATTGCTTTCGAAAGTCATCCAATCAAAGGAAAGTATTTACACAAAGTTATTTATGAGATGGAAATGTTGGAAATACTACATGCACTTAAGAAATGGTGACCCTACCTAATGGGAAGACACTTCAAGGTAAAAACGGATCATGATAGCCTTAAAAACTTTTTAGAACAAAGATTATCTTCAGAAGAGCAGCAAAAATGGGTCATAAAGATGTTGGGTTATGACTTTGAAATCATCTACAAAAAAGGGAAGCAAAATGTTGCGGCAAATGCACTCTTAAGAAAGGATGAGGATGTGGAAGCATTGCTTTGCGCCATTTCTATTATCTAACCATATTGGATAAATAAAGCAAGGGATGAATGGAAGAATGACGAAGAAGTGTGGGCACTTATTCAAAAGTTACGACAAGATCCAAGTACATCTGATACACTTAGCTAGAAAAATGATTCATTATAGTACAAAGATCACTTATACCTATGTAATAATTCCCAACTCAAACAAAATATTCTTATGGAAATGCACACCTCTCCCTTAGGAGGGCACTCAGGATTTTTAAAAACTTACCACAGGGTTAAGAACGAATTTTCCTGGGATGGCCTTAAATTGGATATTCAAAAGTTTGTGGCGGAATGTTTGGTTTTCCAACAAAATAAAGTTGAAACAATTAAGACAATAAGTCTATTACAACCTTTATCCATTCCAAGCCAATGTTGGAAGGAGGTTTCAATGGATTTTATCACTGTCAAGCTTACCCAAGTCTAAAGGAAAGAGTTATTCGGTGTGGAGCGTGATTATCTTCTTTATTCAGAGGTATCACCACATTGGACCCTAGGTCGTAATGTGGTGGCAACGTCGCCCATAATATTTGTGTTGCAAGGGGGGTCCGGGGGGGCATGGACAGGTAAAAAGGTAAACTACTCATTTTTAAAGACTTTTGGTTGTGAAGCCTTTGTCCACATTAATAAAGAAAATAAAACAAAGCTTGAGGAAAAATCAAAGAAATGTACCTTTATTGGATATGGTGTTAATGATTTTGGTTATTTCTTTTATGATTATGAAAAACACAAAATCATTAGTAGCAGAGATGTCATATTTAATGAAAAGGTTTTGTATAAGGATCAGATGCAGGAAAAGAAACAGGAAAAAGAAAACAGATAATACACAGTGCTTGATGAGCTCACATAAAAAGTGAATATGCTTGAAAATCATAATGATCAATAGCCAGAACAACAACAACAACCACAATATCAACAAGCACCTCAAATACCTGAAAGTGCTGTTAGAAGATCTACCAAGATAAGTAGACCCCTTGAACGATACTCTCCTTCATTATATTATGTATTGTTGACTGATTCTAGTGAACCAGAATGTTATGAAGAAGCAGTGCAGGTAGAAACCAGGGAGAAGTGGGAGCAAGCCATGAAAGAAGAGATTGACTCCTTAACACATAACCAAACTTGGGACTTAGTCAGGTTTCCTGCAGGTAAAATAACATTGTAGGATAAATGGGTTTATAGGTTGAGGGAAGAAGATGAAGGTAGAAAAAGGTATAAAGCTAGACTTGTGGTGAAGGGGTTTAAACAGAAAAAGGGTATAGAATTTGATGAGACATTTTCTCCTATTGTTAAAGTGACTTCAATCATAACTCTTTTAAGTCTAGTAGAAGCTGAAGATTTTCTTCGTAATCAGTTAGATGTAAAGACAGCCTTTCTCCATGGGGATTTGGAGGAAGAGATATATATGCAGCGGCAACAAGGATATGAGGTAAAAGGGAAGGAGAAACTAGTGTGCAAGTTGAAGAAGAGCTTGTATGGCTTAAAATAGGCTCCAAGGCAATGGCATTTAAAATTTGACAGGTTTATGTCTGAACAAGATTATACTAGATGTCACTCTGCTCATTTTGTTTATCTCAAAATGAAAAATGATGGCAGCTATATTATATTGTTATTGTATGTAGATGACATGCTTGTTGCAAGTTCTAACATGCAGGAAATAAATGTGCGCAAAATAAAATTGGTGAACTCATTTGCAATGAAGGATTTGGGTGTTACAAATAAAATCCTTGGTATGAGAATAATTATAGACAGGAAGAATCGAAAATTAACATTGTCTCAGAGTGAGTACATGGAAAAGGTGTTGAAAAGATTTAATATGCAAAATGAAAAACCAACTAGTATACCTTTGGCTATTCATTTCAAACTAAGTAAGGAGGTGTGTCCCAAGACTCAGGAAGAAATGGCTTATATGTCTAAAGTTCCATATGCATCAGCAGTTGGAAGCTTAATGTATGCAATGGTCTACAAGGCCTCATATTGCACACGCAGTGGGAGTTTTAAGCAATTACATGAAAAATCCAAGAAAATAACATTGGATGTTGGTGAAGTGGATTCTTAGGTATTTGAGAGGTACCAAAAATCAAGCATTATGATCTGGTGGTTCAAACATTGCTCTACGGGGATATGTTGATGTAGATATGGTGGGTGATAGAGATAACAAGAGGAGCACAACAGGGTATGTGTTTACTGTAGGTGGAACATATGTCAGTTGGGTTTCAAAACTGCAAAGTGTTGTTGCACTCTCAACAATGGAAGTAGAGTATGTTGCTGCTATAGAGGCTAGTAAATAAATGATTTGGTTACAAAGGTTTCTGGCTGAATTGGGTAAGAAGCAGGAGTTGGGAAGTTTATACAGTGATAGCCATAGTGCCATACATCTTGCAAAGAACTCTGCATTTGATTCCAAGACTAAACATATACATTTCAAGTACCATTTCATATGGTCAGTGTTGGAAGATGGACAATTGAAACTGGAAAAGTTACACACTAGCCAAAATTCTACAAATATGTTAACAAAAGTTGTAACCAGGGAGAAACTGAGATTCTGCTCAGTTTCAATTGGTCTCCAAGTATGATGAAGAAGATGAGAAACATCTAGGTCTAAATTGGAGTCATTGTCCAACAAATGAAGCAACGGTGGAGTTTCTAAACTCAATCTCCAAGTGGGAGATTATTGGGTGTGGAGCCTGATTATCTTCTTTATTTAGAGGTATCACCACATTGGACCCCAGTTCGTAATGTGGCGTAAATGCCGCCCGTAATATTTTTGGTACAAGGGGGGTTCAGGGGGGGCAGCTGCAATCTTTGGGAGCCCCCTCACATGGGGGATCGTGGGAAGCGCCCCCGAAGCTAAAAATAGACGTAAAATTGCCTTGTAAAATGTTATAATTTTGTAGTCAAGCTAGGTTGTTCTTTAGGCGGGGATCTGACGGTAGAAGTTATGTTTAGTTTAGGGTTTTTTTCCCTAGAAGGCAACTCCTCGCTATATATGAGGGAGTTGTATTGCATCTATGTAGATCTGTATTTTGAGCGAGAAAGAGAGAGGAGATTGTGTGAGAGTGAAAAGGGAATGACAGTGGATCTGTTGTAGGTTGTATCTCTTTAGTTTGATGGATAATATCAAAGGAAGGACTGGTTGTTTCTCCATGGACGTAGCCCAAATTGGGTGAACCACGTATATCTATGTCTCTCTTGTTTTATGTGTTTTATGTGTTTATATTTCTGCAATATATTTTATGTGTTCCATTGCTCTGTAATATATAATTTTCTAAAAAGAGTGTCATCATGGTGGTAGTTGACAGACTTACCAAGTATGCACAATTTGTGCATTATCACATCCATTTAAAGCCAATACAGTTTCTACTATATTTATGGAAACAATTCAAAAGCTACATGGAAACCCAAAGATTATTGTAAGCGACAGAGATCCCATTTTCACTGGAAATTTTTGGACAGAATTATTTTCTTGTCTTGGTACTCAGTTAACTCATAGCTCATCTTATTATCCTCATTATGATGGGCAAACTGAGATAGTAAACAAATGTTTGGAAGGATATCTTCATTGATTTGTATCTGATAAACAGACACAATGGGTCAAATGGTTGCCTCTGGCTGAATGGTGGTATAACACTTCCTTCCATACTACAACAAAAATGACCCCATTTATGGGACTTTCTGGATATCATCCACCGTCCATCACATAATATTTAAGAGAAAATTCTAAGGTGAAAGCAGTGGAATATCACATCGAGCATCAACAACAAGTTCTCCAACTATTAAAGGATAACCTCACTTTGGCGCAGAATAGAATGAAACAACAAGCAGATCAACATCACAGCACAAGAAGTTTTGATGTAGGTGACTGGGTATTCCTACGGCTACAACCATATAAACAAATGTCCCTCAAGAAAGCTAAGAAGGATGATAAATTATCACCAAAGTATTATGGTTCGTACAAGGCGTTGTAAAAGATTGGTACTATGGCATACAAATTGGAGGTTCCTGCAGCTTTTTGAGTGCACCCAGTTTTCCATGTTTCATGCTTAAAGAAGGTTATAGGTGACAAACTCCCAGTCCAAACGATACTTCCAGAACTTGACGAGGAAGGAAAATCATATTGGAACCTAAAGTAGTCACAAAAACAAGAACTCGACAACTACGAAATCGATCAATTTTGGAGTATCTCATCAAGTTGAACAACTTAACCACTGAAGATTCCACATGGGAGGGTGAGAATTTTATACAAAGAATCCATAACTACTCAAGTGTTGAAGACAACACTTTTGGAAGGAGAGGGGAATGTTAGGTCCCTATAATACTAGTGATTCCCCCATTACTATTGTCATTGTAGCCCTTATTGTTATTGGTGTGCCCCTTTTGTCCCCATATTGTTATTATTGTGCCCCATAGAAGCCCACTATTGTTATTGTTGCGCCCTTATATTATTGTTGTTTTGTTGGCTTTGATTATATTGTGACCCCTTAAACTCCTATATATAGAAAGGAGGTTTTTTAATTTGTATCATCCAAGAATTGTTCATTTGTGTAATGTAAAGGATGTTCCCCCTCAAAGAGGCTGCTTTTGAAGGCATTGATATATCTTTTCTTCTATTTTGTGAGTTGGTTTCATAACACTAAATTAAACATAAATTCTACTGTCATATTTCCACCTAATGAATGGCCCAGATTGACTATGAAATTAAAAAAATTTACAAGGCACTCCACACCCAACAATCTCCCCCTTGGAGACTAATTATAACAACTCCACTGATGCTTCATTTTTTGGACAATGACTCATCTTTGGACAGGCTAGTTGTTTCTCATCTTCATCATCATACTTGAAGACCAATTGAAACTAATCATAATTTTAGTTTCTCCCTGGTTACAAATTGTGTTAACATATCTGCAGGATTTTGGCTAATGTGTATATTTTCCAGCTTCAACTACCCATCTTCCATCACTGACCATATGAAATGGTACTTGAGTTCTATATGTTTAGTCTTGGAATAAAATGTAGAGTTCTTTGAAAGATGTATGGAACTCTAGATGTCACTGTATAACCTACCCAAGTCTTGCTTCTTACCCTATTCATCTAGAAACCTTTGTAACCAAATCATTTCTTTACTAGCCTCTGTAGCAGCAACATACTCTACTTCCATCATTGTGAGTGCAACAACACTTTGTAGTTTTGAAACCCAAATGACATTTTTTCCACCTATAGTAAACACATACCATGTGGTTCTCCTCCTGTTATCTCTATCACCCTCCATATTTGCATCAACATATCCTTGTAGAGCAATGTTTGAACCACCAAAGCATACTTCTTGATTTGTTGTACCTCCCAAATACCTGAGAATCCACTTCACCACCATCCAATTTTTTTTCTTGGATTGTTCGTGTACCTGCTTACAACTCCCACTGCATGTGCAATATCAGGCCTTGTGCAGACCATTTGCATACACTAAGCTTCCAACTGTTGATGCATATGGAACTTTAGACATATAAGCCATTTCTTCTTGATTCTTGGGACAGACCTCTTTTCTAGTTTTTCATTCTTCATATTAAATCTTTTCAGCACCTTTTCTATGTACTCACTCTGAGACAATGTTAATTTTCGATTCTTCTTGCCTCTAGTTATTCTCAGACCAAGGATTTGTTTTGTAGCACCCAAATCTTTCATTTCAAATGAGTTTGCCAATTTTATTTTGAGAACATTTATTTCTTGCATTTTAGAACCTGCAACAAGCATGTCATCTACATACAATAACAATATAATATATCTTCAATAATTTTTCCTTTTGAGATAAAAAAAATGATTAGAGTGACATCTAGTATAACCTTGTTCAGTCATAAACCTGTCAAATTTTAGATACCACTACCTTGGAGCCTATTTTAAGCCATACAAGCTTTTCTTCAACCTGCACACTAATTTCTCCTACCCTTTTAGCTCATATCCTTGTGGTTGCTTCATATATATTTCTTCCTCCAAATCCCCATGGAGAAAGGTTGTCTTTACATATAAATTCTCAAGATGAAAATCTTCAGCTGCTACTAGACATAAAATATTTCTGATTGTAGACATTTTAACAACAGGAGAAAATATCTCATCAAAGTCTATACCCTTTTTCTATGCAAACCCCTTTACCACAAGTCTAGATTTATACCTTTTTCTACCTCCATATTCTTCCTTCAACCTGTAAATCCATTTATTATGCAATGTTGTTTTACCTGTAGACAACCTAACTAAGTCCCAAGTGTGGTTATGTACTAAGGAATCGATCTCTTCTTTCATGGCTTGCTCCCACTTCTTCTTGGTTTCTACCTGCACTGCTTCTTCATAATGTTCTGGTTCACCAAAATCAATCAACAATACATAATATAATGAAGGATAGTATCATTCAAGGGATCTACTTATCCTGGTAGATCTTCTAACACCACTTTCAAGTGTTTGAGGTGCTTGTTGTTGGTGTGGTTGATGTTGTTGTTCTGGTTGTTGATCATTATGATTCTCAAGCACCTTCACTTTTTATGTGATCTCATCAAGCACTATGTATTCTATGTTTTCTTTTTCATGTTTCTTTTCCCGCATCTGATCCTTATACAAAACCTTTTCATTGAATATGGTATCTCTACTCCTAATGATTTTTTGTTTTTCATAATCATAAAAGTGATAGCCAAAATCATTAACACCATATCCAATAAAGGTATATTCTTTGATTTTGCCTCAAGCTTTGTTCTATTTTATTTATTAATGTGGACAAAGGCTTCACAACAAAAATTATTTAAAATTTAGTAGTTTACCTTTTTACATGTCCATGTCTCCTCTAGAATACCATCATCCAAGGAACTTGAAGGCCCTTTGTTTATTAGACAAACATCAATATCTACAGCATCTACCCAAAATTGTAAAGGCAATCCTGCATGCAATCTCATGCACCTTGCACGCTCCATGATTGTCCTATTCATCCTTTCTGATGCACCATTTTCTTGTGGTGTTCCTAGAACTATCTTCTCTCTGCAAATTCCATTCTCTAAACATTACCTATCAAACTCTTTGCTGCAATATTCATGTTATTGTCTGATCTGGGACACTTCAACTTTTTCCCTGTCTCATTTTCAACCAAATCTTTCCATTGCTTGAAAGTATCAAATACATCAGACCCCCCATTACGAACTGGGGTCTAATTCCGCAATGCCTTTGAATAAATAAGATAATCAAGCTCCACACCCAACAAAAACCATGTTCAAAACCAATTAGGTCGTCCCACCTAATATAGGGTCCAAAAAGAAAATCCTTGCGCGCTACCCCAGACCCCATACAGGGGGGCTACCGTCCCCTTAAAACCCCCCAATAGGGGGCTGACCCCCCCTACCCCCTTGCTGCACTTGGCACAAGAACAGGGGAGTCTGTTGCCCCCCCATGACCCCCCCACGTGTGTGACTAGTCGTGGAAATAATATAATACACACCCAACATTCTCCCACTTCTTATTTTCTTTTCCACACAGAGGATCATAGGATATCTTATTCATTGGTCCAGCCCTGCAAAGCCCATTTTTTCCCTACACTAATAAAACTTCTCAGTGCTCACAGACTTTATCATTGCATCTACATCATTCTTCAAAGTATCCAACTTTACCAGCAACACCTTTCTATCCTCAACCATATCAAAACAAACTAATACTGAACATCAATGTGCTTTGTCTTTAAATGATAAGCAAGGTTCTTTTCCAACTAAATTGCACTTTGGCTATCACAGTCTATCATTATAGCTCATTGTACTAACCCCATACTTGAACACAATATCTGCAACCAAACTTCTTCCTTGCTTGCATGAGTGGTTGTAATGTATTTTGCCTCTGTAGTTGAAAGTGCCACTACAAACTATCTCTTGCTCATCCAAGTGACTTATCCTCCAAATAGGTTAAATACATACCCACCTGTAGATCTTCTCTGATCCAGATCTCTAGCCCAATATGCATCAATAGAGGCATGGATGTCTAAAACTCTGTCCAATCCCGGTCTTCCCTGGTATGATAGACCATAATCACTAGTGCCATGCAAATACCTGAAAACCCACTTCACTATTTTCCAATGTTCCTTCCCTGGCTTTGACATAAACTTTCTCAACACTCCCACTGCATGTGAAATTTCTGGTCTAGTATAGACCATTTCATACATTGGGCTACCCACTGCACTTGTGTATAGGACACAGGACATGTCGTCTTCCTCTTCTTGTTCCCTGGGACATTGTTCAGCAGATAACTTTACCCCTACAGGAATAGGAACCTTCATTGATGATATGTTGACCAGGTAACATGCAGTCTCCACCTCCTCTTCCCATAACTCTTGTCCTAACCCAACACCATTAAGCATGCTTATTGCCTTTTCATCAATGTCTTTGTTCATTCTTTTTGCAACTTTGTTTTTTTGAGGTGTGTATGGAGTATTCTTTTTTCATGTTATACCACACTTCTTATAGAACTCTTCAATTTCCTTCTTGTAGAACTCTCCACCATTGTCTGTCCTCAACACCTTGGTATTGTTCTCTCTCTGATTATCCACCAAAGCCTTAAATTCTTTAAACCTGTCAAAGACTTCAAATTTATCTGAGAAAATATATCCATGTATTCCTTGATAATTCATCTATAAAGGAGACATATTACATAGACTTACCGAATGGTGGAACTATTGGCTTATATGGCCTGACCCAGGTTCCGAAGAGTTATTTAGCCAAACAAATCCCGCAGCTACCGGCCCTTTCGGCAACAGCCTACAGAGTGCGCACTGAGGTCTCACCCGAGGTAGCAGGGGAGGGTGCTGGAACTAGGTTTCCGCACCCTTGGGATGTCTTGATGTGATCTGGAGGGTTCGCACACCATTATGTGGCTTCGCACCACTCTGCTCCGCATAGATCCGGACCCAGGAAAATCCTTAATACTTATTAATGTGTTGTTTATAGATTAGATATACTTTTTATGGTCTTTAAGCCAACATTTAATAGAAATAACTAGTTTGCACACCCAAAATGATAAAAATTCACATAGACTCGTAACATAAGTATTCGGGCATAGATCAAAGAGTTATATCAACCACAAATTAGCCAGATCCGCAATAATTCATATTTAACAAAAAATTTCATAATCCACTTATCTTTATTTACTTTCTTCACCAGTACATCTAGATCCACCCTGTGCACTCAGCTGCAGGGGTCCGCGCACACAGCTGCGGACTCTACTAGGCCTCTGTGCACACAGCTGTAGAGCCTCTATCTATCTACCAACCCTCTTGACTTGGACTTACAAACGCTTCAAGACTTCGTTCCTCAACAACCCATTACATTCCAGAGCCCAAAAGTACGTACCAAAAGACTGACTTCTATCCATAGAACCTCACTCTATTTATACATTCTCATGGTCCACGAACCATGGGCAAGCCGACTTACTTCCTATTATTTTACATTATTTTTGGGCACACAACCCTTTGACTTGACTTATTTACAATTCACGCTCCACGCACTTCATGGAGTCCTTACCATACCTTTCCCAAAATTGCGGGCTTTGAGCCCTAACATTGTTATGCGGGCCCTCTTCTACCCAATAGGAACCGACACAGGTCCAAACATATCACTATGTGCAAGCTCTAATATCTCTTTTTCCCTCTTAGCACCAGAGGGAAAATTCACTTGATTTTGCTTCCCATATACAAAATGTTCATAGAAAATGAATTCCAATGAGAAATTAGACATACCTTCTACCACAACATTACCATGAAGTATTTGAAGGCTATTTTCTCCAATATTTCCATGCCTTTGATGCCATAGCATGGTCTTTTCTCCAGAGACCACTAGATTTTCTGTTTCACTTTCAGGAACCACATAATTGTTGCACCCATCAATAACAGTACTACCCAAAAGCTTGTACAGAGTTCCAATCTGAACTCCCTGCATCAATACCAGTTCTCCCTAAACCATCTTGCAAGTATCTTTCTTGAACATTATTTTTACACCTACATCATCCATCTTGCTTACAGAAATTAGATTTCTGGCCAATGCAGGAATATGCAGAACACTCGGAAGTGTTCTAATCCTTCCACCTTGCAACTTTTATCGAAGATTCTAGCCTTCTTTTAATCCCCTAAGAAGACATCACCACCATCATATTTCTCATACTTTCAAAACCACTCCCTATGGGTATTGAAGTGAAAGGATGCACCTAAGTCAATCAACCATGCCTCATGATCTACATGTGTACTTGAAGAAGAAGTCAAGTACACATCCCCACCTTCATCTCAGGTGGTTTTTTCCTCTGTAGAAGGAGCATCATCATATCCCTTTCCTTTCTCAAGAGCTTTAGATCTACAGTCCTTTTTTAAGTTCCCTTCCTTTTCGCATTTCCAACATACCTTTACAGGTTTTTCTAGATATTTATATCTTCCTCTAGATTTAGATCTCCCACTAAAGGACTTATTTGTG
The DNA here is from genome assembly GCA_031772625.1 of Pinus tabuliformis. Lineage (NCBI taxonomy): Eukaryota > Viridiplantae > Streptophyta > Pinopsida > Pinales > Pinaceae > Pinus > Pinus tabuliformis. The sequence goes on along the minus strand of CM062814.1, from coordinate 236,292,650 downwards.
TTTATAGTCTAGAAATTTCCTCGTACAAACAAGGCATCTCCATTATGGCTCTCCATATTTTTCCATCTCTTCTCCTCTAATAGAAAGGATGAGAGTATTTTATCAATCTTCAAGGTAGTTGTATTTCTACCTATTGCAACAACCAGAATATCCCACAAATCTGTTTGAGAACATAGAAAACTGATGCACTTATCTTCATCTAAAATTTTAATATGAGCATATAAAAATTGGATTACCATGGTATTAAAGGTGTTCAGATGCTCTGTCACTGAATATCCATCCTTCATCCTCAGTTTATACATTTTTTTCTACAAGAATAATTTTTTCATCATAGACTTAGATTGTTACAAAGTCCCTAACTTGACCCACAAATCCACCATGATCCATTGATCTTTATCCACCAACAGATCCTCCATCTTGATTTTCCACAACTCAAAACTTTTACCATTAAATTTCTTGATCTTTATCTTTCCACTGTTCACCATCTTCTTCCACCGCAAGAATCGATCTCGAAAATCTCCCACTAAACAAGTTCTACCATAGGCCCGAGCAAAACCTCTCAACAACAAAGGCATCCCCTTGAAATTGAAACAACTTTGATACCAAATATAGGTTTTAACCCTGTACATAAATTATCTACAAACGGATTCTAAAAAATTAAAAATAAACAATGAAGAGAATATAAAACAAATACACAAAGATTTTCCCTTAGATCCCAAAATCGAGACTACCAGATTGATTTTTCATTATGTTCCTTTCATTATTACAATACATATATATACATGTTGAAGCATTCATAAACACTAATCCATTAACCCTGGATTATAACATAACCATAGTTCCCTTGACTGGATCTACAAACTACCATGGGCAGAAAACTAGCATGCCCAAAACCATGTGCAAAACACATGCATAAAAACATAGGTAGGTCCACCCACCTAATATAGTGTCCAAAAAAAAATCTCAGGGCATTGCCCCGGACCTCGTGCAGGGTGCCTATCGTCACCCTAAAACCCCCTGATGGGGGAGTTGTGCCCAACGCAAAGAACATGTGGGACTATCGCCACCCTGTGATCCCCCCACACTTTCGACTAGTCATGGAAAGAATATAACACACACCCAACATGGCTCATGCATGTGAACTCCTTCTGACTCTAAGTGGGACCTACCAATACTATCTGAACTCCCCGTAAAAATGATTTTGCCATCTCCTACTTCACCAGACGAAGGTCCCTAATGCTCTCCACTTCTCCACAACTCGAGACTATCCATGTTATCTTCAGTGATGCTGAAATAATCACCACTTCTCCTATCCTTTGCAACTCTCTTATTCTACACCTAATCTCTCGCAACTTCCTGTCTCACCACTCGTCAAATATTCTCTCCCTTCATAATGCTTTAAAATCTCATGCATTATGGAACTCTTCTAGATCCATTGCAACAGTCCCTCATTTTCCTTAACTTGACAACATTCTTCCCCGCCCCCTCTAAGTCCAACCCCCAGTACCTAGGGTTTTAGGCGGCCATTTGAACTTCTTGGAATGGTAGCATATATTCTTCAACCATCAATACCCCTATCCATAGGTGAATTTCTTTCAACAATCTTCCTTGCAAACCAAACTTGAAAACTTATTCTACTCTTGAAAAGGACTGATGATATTCAGCTGAAAATTCAATAATATACCCTTATATTGCTGCATTCACCTAGAAATCAACAACCCTTATCAGATTTGTATCCTACTAGTGCAATTCAGCCAGATCAGTGGTCAACCAATCTCTACGAAATGGAGGTTGAATTGCAACACTTGCCTTGGTTCCTAATCATTTTAACCAATCTTGTAAATTCTCAGGAAACTCACACAAGAAGATTTTGTATTCATCACAGGTAGTTTCAATGTACAAAACTTCTAATCTCACCCAATCTAGGTTCTTTTGTCTTAGTTGAGCTTGTTGTAAAATAAAATGATCAACTTTCTCATGCCACCAATTCTGAATAACTTTACCAAAAATTATAGATACCATGATATATATCCATTTTAAGCTTAAGGTCCCAGCAACCAAACCATTTATTGGTTGAAAATTTCAAACAAATAATGACCCAGGGTTCGACCTAAGTTTCCAACAAAATAGGTCATCGTAGTCTAGCTTTTTTTTGGCATTTTCACTCCCTTTTTCAAAGGAGCATCTCACCTGAGGCAATTCATAACCATAGAAATGATTAAGGGATATAGACTATTATAGAAACATTATTTGTGCCATTAACCTTTTATCATCTATGTGACTAGATAGAAAATATAACATGCATTCATCACAGAGTAATCAAGGACATCATTCGCATATATCACACAGAAAATTTTTAAATGGGGGTATACATTCATCAAACCACAACAACACAAAAATTACCAAACTCCATTTTATTACTATAGCCATCCATTACATCATGGATCATATATGTCTGCAAGAATCTCTCAATCAGAACATTATATTTAACATTACAACACATAAACTAAAAATTCTACGGAGAGTCAAAACCTTGTGGCACTAGTGAACCAATACAAACTCGAACAAAGAATTTTTATATAGAAAATTTGTCAAAGTCATCCCTCTTTTCCTTCCTTTATAGCCTCACTCACTTGATCTGGTCTTCTCTACAGTTTATTGATCCCATTTTGATTTGGTCCACTTTGACAAAATATTGCAGTTATTTCCCATTTTCCTGTTGATTCCTTCAAAATTGGCCCCATTTTCCTGCTTCCACGGGCATTCTTCCCTATTTTTTGGTTGCACATGTCCTAATATTTTACTCTCTACCGCATTAAAATTTTGATGACCTTGTTCCGATCGGTATAGAATTTTCCTTCCATGACTGTTGTTCATAATATTTCCCAAAAAATGAAGGAGCTAACAGTAACAGCCCTTGGTTGATTTTCTATGTAAATAAAATAAGACCAAGGTCATGGGATAGGTATGGAAATTGGCAAAGGCCTTGGCAAAAAAAAGTGGCTATTAATTGGCATTTTATTTATGAAAATAATGGACAACAGGAGAAAAGGGAGATGAAATGTCAAAAAATTGCATGAGGAAATTGAAGGAAAACTAAGGAAAAAATGAAGAAAATAGAGGCCTCAATAATAAAAAGGCTTTTGAGGATCAGTTCACAACCTTTTGTTAGTTCAGTTTTGGAGCTCTCTTATATTCTCTCATTCTCTCATACTCTTCCACACTTCGATTATTCTTGGAGCACTCTAGTATTCACTTGGATTTGGAGAAAGAAGGCAAAATGAAAGTAGAAAAGTGAAAGGGAAGAGTTGGATCAGTAGCTATAGTTGGATTTCTTTGTAGGTAACAGGTTGCATGTGTGTTTTCCTTACTGACTTATGGATGCATGGTGTATGCATGTGATTATTTGGTTATGTGACACCATTGGAATGGAGGATTACCTAGATTGAAAGTGGTTTTAGCCTTACCTTTCCATTTCCTAGATAGCCATGGTGTTGTGGGTTTTTCCATTTGATTTTTTTCGAGTTGGTTCTCATAATTCCTTATGGTTTCAGGTTGGAACAAATGCTCTGGAAACCCTAGAACAACTTGGGTTCAGTTACTAGTCCTGGAGCCTAGGTTGGGACAAAATCTCTATATCCCTTGGTAGGTTGAGTTACTAGTCCTTAGAGCTAGGTTGGACAAACACTTTGGAGCCTTGGAAGGTTGTGGGTTGAGTTACTAGTTCCTAGAGCCCTTGACAGCTTGGGTAGAGACTGATCTAGTTGGTGTTAGCGATGTCCGGCCATGAGGTGGAATTGTTGGTTGAGTATTGAGGTGGTTTGGCCTCTAGAAGCCCTATTTTGGTTTTGTTTGGTTTATTCCATGAGATCCCACATTCTCTCTTGGAATATGGCACAGGGGTGATTAGATGAAAGAGAGATTTGGTTCAACCCAATCTATGGTTGAGTGGTACATGAAAGTCCTTGCCTTGGTTGGCATTCTCATATGTTAGTAAGATCTATTCTTATATGAAGATTCATGTATAATTATTGGGATTATGTTGGTGATATTATGGGTGGGTTTCCATGGTTTATATGTTGGTTATTTTATGGTTATATGTTGTTCATATGATGTGTATTTATATGGCTCTTGTCATGAATTGTTTATCTATTGATCGGTTAATGAATGTATGGACTAATAAGTGGTGTTGCAGCTATGTGGAGATGGCATAGGGCCTTCTCTATGATTATCTAGTGAGCTTATTGAATTAATGAACAAATATGTTTTTATAACCTACAGATACTATGTACACAAAGTGTCTGTATAAATGAGTAATTTGGACCTCCAAATTCTGGGGGTCATAAATTTGGCATACTATCTCCATTTGACTATCATACTACCTCATTTAGAACATATCCATGAGAAGGTTGAAGTTAAACATGTAAACTGGTCTAGAACCTTTTAGGTCTCTATGTTTTCCCTAAAAATGTAACTTTGGCCCTTAAAACGGCCTTAGAATTTTAGAGCCCAAAAAACTGGGTCTCGCTTTGTAATTATCAATTTCATGTTTACCCTAGTGACTAGATTAAAGTGGTTAAATATGGGGTGAGGTGGTAATAGGGTGGTATTAGAGCTTTCAAGTTCAAACACTTGGACTAGATGGGCTAGGTGTGATTGTTATGTATACACGTTACTTGTCAATATGTTAGATATGCAAGCATTGTGATGGTCATTGTGTTGGCTTATTGGTGCCTGACCCAGGTTCAGAGTTAAGTTAGCCAAACAAATCCCAGTACTACTAGCCCTTTCAGCAATAGTCTGTGGAGCATGCACTGAGGTCTCACCCGAGGTAGTATGGGAGGGTGCTAGAACCAGGTTTCTGCACCCTGGAGATGTCTAATGAGCTCAAGTGATCCGCGGTTTGATCTTGCGTGCAAGTTGCTTCACTTTCCCGTACTTCGCAGCCTGGAATATTGTTTTCGTGCAACCCTACCCAAGGGTTGAGCGTCACACTTGACATTATTACCCAAGACCTCAATGGCATTCCAACGTTAGTTAATTAGCTTTGCCTACTTGAGTGCTTTAAGTATACTTAACAATATAAACCATTCATACAGGTGCGCGCAGTAAATAAACAGTATATTTGCAAATTATATTAATCCTTCATTAACCCAAGATAGATACACAGGATGATAACAAAACTTCTCTTTATTAATTCCTTCCCCAGTTACAGACTCGACTCGACCCTACGCACTCAATTGCAGGGGTTCGCTCACTCAGCTGCGACTACTAGGCCTCTGTGCACTCAGCTGCAAAGCCTTCTCCTACTCTACAACCCAAAGACATGCTTCACTTAGTTCCTCAGACTCTCTCCCTGTCTCTCCTTCTCTCTCTTTTACACTTAGAGTCTCACTCTATTTATATATTCCCATGGTCAATGGACCATGGGTAGGTCTATCCCGTCGACACTACATTACAAAACTAGGGTGGACAACCCTGTGACTCTATCATACTTTCACGCCCCACGCCCGCAATTCGTGGAGCTTTACAACAAGATTGGGTCAAAACTTGGGCTTTGAGCCCCAAAACATGCCTTGGGGGGATTCCATGCCCAACAAGCCCCCAACACAAACATCGTGACTCGCCCTCGAGTCACTCTGTCGGCACGATGATCTTTGCACAGAGTCCCTCCAATTGTTCTCGAATTGCACAGAGGTCAGCAGCGCACTGAGCTGTTGCTTGCTGGATCTGCTGCATACGCTATTCCGAGACCTTTGTGTTGGGAGTGCTTCTTTGCATAAATGTGTGCATCCCCTATATGTGTGCGAGCTTGCCTTTGATGTCTTCTATGATGGTAAAGGCCTCGTCGATCCAAGGCTAGATGCGTATTTTTAGGACTGCTTCCTTATGGCGTGCCGCATCCACCTGATCCTTCAATGCTTTAGCTTGTTGTATCCTCGCAAGCCTTTGGGTGAGGACCACTATCTGCATAGTTTCTCGGACACTGTCATACTGATGTTGGAGTTCTCGCACCTCTATCTCTAAGCACTGGATGTTGGGGTCCTCCTGTAGAGTTGTGAGTACCTCAAGTGATTCTTCCAACATGCTGATGCAGTCTCGCACTGCACCTCCGATTTCCTCCAATCCTACTGCGATAGCGCTATCACACTGTTCTCTGAGTTTCGAGGGAGTGGATGGTTGTGACTTTAGCCATAGCTCAGCAATCTGAAGGTTCAGCTCCAACTGAACCTTTGTCATTTCCTCCCTAGCCTCGCGGACCCCTGCTGCTAACCTGTGGATCCATGCCTCCGTTGGTATATCTACTAAGATGGCTAGCCCCAGGATGCTTTGGAAAGCATCGTCTATCACCTGTACCAGTTGTTTATTTTGCGACACCAATTCGTCATGTTGCGAGCTTAGTTGTTCCATATTTATTTTCTGCTCATTGAGGACTTGAATCGCACGGCTCTCCCTATCTCATAGCTCTGCAATTATCCCATCCTGCAACACATATAATGTCTCACGTAGAAGGGCAGCTAGATTAACACCGAGATCTTTCAGCGCACTAACCGAAGGCCTGTTGGCCTCATTTGATGTCATTAGTGCCCCTTTTGGCAGCACTATTGTGTTCGTCATCCGCGCGTGCAACATCTTCTTTGCTTCCATCGATCCGAATGCGAGGTTGGTTGAAAGGGTACAAACCTGAGGGGGGCACACCTGTAATTCCTATAACTGTGCTTTGAGGTCCCCCAACACAATTTGGTTCTCCTGCATGAAATATTGGAGAGCCTCATTTGTGACATCGCGCACCATCTCACCAATGTCATGGAGATTACCCTTGGTTAGGGTGATCGGGTCAATGGAAAATTTTGAGGCCGTGACCATCCTCTATGACCCTACCCGCTCTATTGGGTGTTGGCGCTTTAGTTGTGTTGACGCGGTTCGTGGGTCCACGCCTCCTTCTTCTGTTTCTACTTCCTCTGCCTCCTACCCCTGTGAATGCATTTTTTGGCCCTCACTTGCCTTTGCAGCTGCTTCCTGTGATGTTGTTGCTGTTGTGGCCTTTTCTTGCTCATCCGCATTCTATGCCACGTCCCACACTTCCGCTGCTGCTGTTTCCTTCCGACATTTTTTGGCCAACTACGTGATGTGCAGCTTGGCCTTGTCCTTCTTCTTTTATGCTGCAAACTTCTCATTTTCTGCAATGTCTGGGGCGCGCCATTTCGGCGGCCATGTTGGGTTGTGTTATTCTTTCCATGCTATCCCACGTAGAATTTTTTTGGACCTTATATTAGGTTGGGCGGACCTACCTATGGTTTTGTGCATGATTTTCGCACATGGTTTTGGACGCAATGGTTTTCGATCCATGGTTTTGGTCCTTGGATGTGATGGTTTTTGGTCCATGGTATTGGATGCTTTGGCATATATAAATATGTATGGTAACATTGAAAGTAACATAATGAAAAATCAGGCTGGTAGTCCCAGTTTTGGGATCCAAGGGAAAATCTCTGTGTGTATGTGTTTTATGTGTTATGCTCTCGCATTGTTTATTTTTTGTGTTTTAGAATTCGCATGCAGGTAATTTTTGTACGGGGTTAAAACCTACATTTGGTATCAGAGTTGTTTTGGCTTCAAGGGGATGCCTTTGTTGCTGAGGGGTTTCGCTCGGGCCTGTGGTAGACCCTATTCAATGGGAAATATGCGAGATCAATTCTGGTGGTGAAAGAATATGGCGAGCAGTGGAAAGATAGAGATCGAGAAATTTAATGGTCAGACTGTTGAGTTGTGGAAACTCAAGATGGAGGATCTGTTGGTGGATAAAGATCACTAGATCACGGTAGATATAGGTACTAAACGAACGAGAGTGTCCAATGAAGAATGGAATAAGTTAGATCGGAAGGCAAAAAGCACAATACAATTGTGTGCCTCAGACTCAGTATTGTTGAATGTATTTGGGGAAGCTACGGCAAAGGCTTTGTGGGACAAGTTAGGGACTTTAAACCAAACTAAGTCTCTGGTGAATAAACTGTTCCTACGGAAAAATCTGTATAACCCGAGGATAAAACATGGAGACTCGGTGACAGAGCATCTGAATGCATTTAATACTGTGGTAAGTCAGTTATCATCTGTTGATATCAAAATTTCAGATGAAGATAAGTGCATTAGTTTTTTGTGTTCTCTACTAGATTCATGGGATAGTCTGGTTATTGCAATAGGTAGCAATGAAACTGCCTTACAGTTTGATGAAATAGTCTCATCCTTCTTGACGGAAGAGATGGGATGGAAAAATATGGAGAGCCAGAATGGTGATGCCTTGTCTGCACGAGGATGGTCCCAGAAAAGAAACAAAAATAAGTCATCAAGTGGGAGATCTAAATCTCCAGGAAAACCTATAAAGGTGGTGTGCTGGAAATGCGGAAAGGAAGGGCACTACAAAATGGACTGTAAATCTAAAGCTCCTAACAAAGGAAAGGGATCTGATGATGCTCCTTCTGCATAGGCGAAAAACACCTCATATGAAGGTGGGGATGTGTACTTGGCTTCTTCAAGTACACATGTAGATCATGAGGCATGGTTGATTAACTCAGGTGCATCCTTTCACTTCACTCCCCATAGAGAGTGGTTCTGCGAGTATGAGAAATACAATGGTGGTGATGTCTTCTTACGAGATGATAGGAAGGCTAGAATCATTGGTCACGGAAAAGTAAAGTTGAAGTTGCAAGGTGGAAGGGTTAGAGCACTTCTGGGTGTTCTACATATTCATGCATTGGCCAGAAATATGATTTTTGTAAGCAAGTTGGATGATGCGGGTGTAAAAATAGTGTTTGATAAAGATACCTGCAAGATGGTTCGGGGAGCACTAGTATTGATGCAGGGAGTTCAGATTGGAACTCTGTATAAGCTCCAAGGTAGCACTGTTGTTTATGGGTGCAACAGTTCTGTGGTTCCTAAAAGTGGAGTAGAAAATCTAGTGGTCTCTGGAGAGAAGACCATGTTGTGGCATTAAAGGCTTGGACATATTGGAGAGAAGGGACTTTGAATACTTCATGGTAAAGGTATGGTAGAATGTATGAGTAATAGCTCTCTGGATTTTGATTTCTGTGAAAATTGTGTATATGGGAAGTAGAATCGGGTGAGTTTCCCCTCTGGTGGTAAGAGAGAAAAACAGATATTAGAGCTTGTGAAAGTGGTGTATTTGGACCTGTGAAGGTTCCATCACTGGGTAAGTCTGTGTACTATGTATCATTTATAGATTATTTCTAAAGGAATACATGGATATATTTCATTAAGAATAAATCTGAAGTCTAAAGAATTTAAGGCTCTAGTGGAAAACCAGACAAAGAAGAAGATAAAGGTGTTAAGGACAGATAACGGTGGGAAGTTTTGTAGAAAGGAATTTGAAGAATTCTATAAGAAGTTTGGTATAGCATGGTAGAAGACTACTCCATATACACCTCAGCAAAATGGAGTTGCAGAAAGAATGAACAAGACATTGATGGAAAGGGCAAGAAGCATGCTTAGTGGTGTTGGGTTAGGAAAGAAATTTTGAGCAGAGGCGGTGGAGACAGCATGTTACTTGGTCAATAGATCACCTTCATCAGCGTTGGAGGATAAGACTCCACAAGAGGTATGGACTGGTAAGAAACCCTCTCTTTCACATCTGAGGGTATTTGGATGTGATGCATATGTACATGTTCCAAAGGAGAAACGAACCAAGTTGGATAGTAAATCTGAAAAGTGCATCTTTATTAGGTATAAGAATGGTTTAAAGGGTTATAAGCTTTGGAACCCAGTAACAAGGAAGGTTGTGTACAACCGAGATGTGGTGTTCAGAGAGGTGAAAGATGTTATTAAACATGAATTCCAACCAAAGGAACTTGAGAAGATAGAGTTTGAGCTAAAGAATGAAGAATCATACTCTACAGCAGAGTAGGAATTAGAAGATGAAGAGCCACAAACTTCGGGGTGTGAGAAGATCAAATCAAGAAAGAAGGCAGCCAAAAAGGTATAGTCCATCTGCTTTCTGTTCAAATTTTGCTTTATCTATTACTGATGATGATCCCAGACCTGTGAAGAAAGCAATAGATTCAGAGGATGGAAAACTTTGGAAAGATGTCATGGTTGATGAAATGGCATCTTTGCACAAAAATGAGGCTTGGGATCTGATGTTGTTGTCGGCTAGAAGGGAACCCATTGGCAACAAATGAGTGTTCAAGAAGAAGACAAATGCAGAAGGAAAGGTTGAGAAATACAAAACTCGGTTGATAGCAAAAGGTTATTCCCAAGTGCCGGGAACTGATTTGGGTGATATTTTTTCTCCTGTTGCCAAGGTAGCTTCTGTTAGATTACTTTTATCTGTTGTTGTTGCTTTTGATTTTGAGGTAGAACAGATGGATTTGAAGATGACATTTCTTCATGGGGATCTGGAAGAGGAGATCTACATCAAGAAACCTGAAGGCTTTGTGGTGAAGGGTAAGAAAAAACAGGTATGCAAGTTAAAGAAGTCTTTGTATGGGTTAAAACAGTCACCAAGGATGTGGTATCAGAAATTTGATACATATATATGGGGACTTGGCTTCACTAGAAGAAAAGAAAATCACTGTGTGTATTTTAAATTAATTGGTGACCATGTTATTTATCTAGTCTTGTATGTGGATGATATGTTGCTCGTTATAAATGACAAATAAATTATCCAGGATTTGAAGACCCAATTGTCCTCCAAATTCGACATGAAAGATCTTCATATTGCAAACTATATTTTGGGAATGGAAATTAAAATAGATCAGGCAAAGAGGAAGCTCTAGTTAAACCAGAGGAAGTATGTCGAGACAATATTGCAGGGGTTTAATATGCAAGATAATAAACCGATGAAGGTTCCTATTCCTATAGGTGTAAAGTTATCTGTTGAACAGTGTCCCAAGACACAAGAAGAGGAAGAGGATATGTCTCGTGTTCCATATGCAAAAGTAGTTAGTAGCCTACTGTATGTGATGGTCTGTACTAGACCAGACATTGCACATGCAATGGGAGTATTGAGCAAGTTTATGTCAAAACCAGGGAAGGAGCATTGGAAAGCAGTGAAGCAGGTTTTTAGGTATTTACGTGGCACTAGTGATTATGGTTTGTGCTACCAAGGAATACCAAGATTGGACAGAGTTTTGGATATCTATGGCCTTGTTAATGCGGACTGAGCTGGAGATCTGGATCAGAGAAGATCTACAGGTGGGTATGTGTTTAACCTATTTGGAGGTGCAGTCAGTTGGATGAGTAAGAAACAATCTGTAGTGGCACTATCAACTACAGAGGCATAATACATGGCAGCCACTCATGTAAGCAAGGAAGTAGTTTGGTTGCAGAGATTGTGTTCAATTATGGGGTTCGTACAGGGAGCTATAAGGATAGACTATGACAGCGAAAGTGCACTTTTCTTGGCAAAGAACCCTGCTTACCATTCAAAGACAAAGCACATTGATGTTCAGTATCACTTTGTGAGGGATATGATAGAAGACAAAAAGGTGTTGCTGGTAAAGGTGGACACTTTAAAGAATACTGCAGATGCATTGACAAAATCTGTGAGCTCTAGGAAGTTCTCTTGGTGTAGAGAAACAATGGGTGTTGCAAGGATGGATAAATGACTAAGCTCTCTTGTGGCCCCCTATTGAAAGAAAAAAACAAGTGCGAGAATGTTGGGTTTTGTTATTCTTTCCACGACTAGCCCACATAGAATTTTTTTGGACCCTATATTAGGTTGGGTGGACCTACCTATGGTTTTGTGCATGATTTTTGCACATTGTTGTGGACGCGACGGTTTTCGGTCCATGTTTTTGGACACGATGGTTTTTAGTCCATGGTATTGGATGTTTTGGCATAGATAAATATGTATTGTAACATTGAAAGGAACATAATGAAAAATCAAGCTGGTAGTCCCGGTTTTGGGATCTAGGGGAAAATCTCTATGTGTATGTGTTTTATGTGTTATGCTCTCACATTGTTTAGTTTCTGTGTTTTAGAATTCGTATGCAGGTAATTTCTGTACGAGGTTAAAACCTATAGGCCATGCCTCCAAGACATTGAAAATGGCGTCATCAGTGGCTACAAAGGGTAGCTTTTTCCACTGCTTCGTTGGGTCCTTGCACGCCCTGATATATATGTTATGCATGTCTGCCTTAAATTATGCAAAACTCTGCAGACTGTTGTAAACTATGGGTGACAACCACGGCTTATGGTTGATCCACATGCTAATGTTCATCTCCATAAGCAGCCAGAAGATCTTTCTATCACGTATCCTTTTAGCATCCTTCGTAGCCCAGAGCGAAGTGTACTTCGCCCCCTTCGGTAAATCTCTGTCAATTATGGGGAATTGACTATCCTCTGGCAATTCCCCAGCTACGAGTACTATGGATAGCAACAGCCATGCATAGTGGAATGTTTTGCCCTGTTCCTGGGCTTCGCAGCAATTCTCTAAAAATTTCGTGCAGAGGAATTCAGACCAGTTAAACTGGACCCCCTCCACGCACTTCTCAGCCAGTGCGACCACTGACGCCGGTACCTCGTCTGCGCGGCACTTGTGCATAACTTTTCCTATGAGGATTTGGGTTTCCATGTGTACTTCTTTGTCCTTGATGCTAGAGATGGCGTAGCCCCTCTTCTTCTTTTCCATCTTGTACTTCTTCTTCATGGCCTCCGCGATGGCCAAATCACTGCCCTTCCCTTCCAATATGGCCGTGGGGTCCTCTCCTTTGTATGGAAGCCAGGAGATGCGATGAATCAAGTCTATCATGATGGGGATGGGCTCCTCCAACCATAAACACCCATCATGCACCAGGCAAAGCAACTACCTGATGACGAAAATGGTTATTGGGGCGCGGTGGAAATGTAGCACTAGAGTAGGTTCAGCAGCCCGGCTTTTTCCACTCCGCACAACCACTTTCGCGGCTCTAATGTTGTCACCACCCCCACAGTGTTTTTCTTCATGAGGTTTCTGGTCTCAAGGTGAGGAAACTTCTCATGGTCGGTGAGGTCCCAATATTCGAATTTCATGCTCAGCACGCGGCCTAGGTGCGTGCCTTCAAACATAATGCCATCTAGGAGGAGCGGGGTCTAGAGCGAGCTCTTGGTCTCGTCTAGGTCCTTGGGCACTTTGGCCTTCCCTTTTTGCAGAGGGACATAGGCAGGTAGTTTTGTCATAGAGTGCGTAGGCTGAGTATCCACCTCCATGCCTTCATCTTCTTCTTCAGCGATGATAAGCTCCTGCAGATCTTCTTCTTCTTCATTTGTTTCTATAGTGACGACTTCCCCTTCTCCTCCATCGATAGTTTGTTGCGCAGTGGGTTCCGTAGGGACACGTGTACATGAGCCATTGCTTGTTTGTCCTTCTTGGGTCTCGGCGTGTGTGGTGATTTCAAGATTTCTGCCACAATCTCGACACCTTCTGGAACATCCCCCACAGTTATGGTGGTTACTTCTGCTATCTCCATACCATCCTTAGTTGTTGCCATTGTATCTATGCAGCGATCTATCACTCGTGAATTCAGGGGCTTAATCAATGCTCGGCTCACAAAAATCAGGGTTCTGCTCGACCTCTCAATTTGAAAATGACCAGGTGTTGTTTGTTAGGCAGCCCTTTGTATTTTATAGCACTTTTGGGATTTTGATTCAACCGTCCCCCCAATCTAGTTCATTAATGCTCCCTTAGCGGAAAATTTTCCCAGATTTTGTCCATAAATCGCGTCTTAAATGCCTTCCGCCCACTCCATTTGGCCTCAAGTCGAGCATCCCATCATGAATAGTGACTTCAACAGTCACTTTTTGGCCAACCACCGCGGCAGCACAGCCCTACGTGTGCGGTCGCAGACCTTGTGACTCTTTGCTTCTATGCGCATCTCCAATATTGCGCAGCTCCCGAGCAAAATAGTTTATAGTCCTGTGCCCCCTTCCAACTGCTTGGAGTGCTAAGACAATCCTTCCCTCAGCTAGTCAGGTGGTCGCACCACCCGCGGAAAGTTTCATCTGATCATTCATCATGTTGCCTGGAGAATCTTTACCTTTTACTATTATGGTCAGCATCACGTACTTTATTACTTGCAACGCACTACCCTGGTCATTATGTTTAGCAATATGTGGTCCAAGACAAGGCATTAGATGGATCAATTCATGGAAATAAGCCTTAACCCTGTCATCGGGATCGCACGCACCCTGCCTTACGATTCTAGTCTTTTTGCTGAGAAAATATTTATTTATTTCGTCCTCCATCTTCTTGACTTCCGCATCCATCAAAGTGCTTTTCTTCCTTAACTGTACCCTTTCTTCTTCAAGTTTGTGGAGTCTAAGGTTTCCCTGTTGGATTTCTTCCTCAAGTCCCATGCATTCTGTTTCTTGTGGCTGTGTGATCCCTCCTTTCCTAGCTTCATGAACCATTGTATCTACGAATGCTACTATGCATAGACTAGGCTTTGCATGCTCCATAGGGATTACAGAATCTGCTTCATACTTTAGCTTCGGAAGTGCCACGCGGTCAGGGTTTTGCACATGGTCCTATAAGCCCAAAGAACCGCTGGTACGCACAGGTCCCAGTTAGTTTGTTTCACATGGTGGACCGCATTCAGTGCATCGCATACTTTGTCAAAAGCTTCTACGTGAATATGCTTCTATGTGCTTGGTATTACCATACTTCCCGGTCCCAACTGGAGGGGTCATTCGTGCCTTTGTCTTGCACACTTTTGCTTGTCGGTCATGTTTCCTATCATGAGGACGGTGTGTGTTTGTGCAGGTTGTGCACCATACTCCTGTACGCACCTGGAAAGTTGGGCGCGCAGGCTGTTTCATCCGTCGTACTCGGCTTTCATCGAAATCTGAGGCTTTGCAAATCGCATGCACATCTTCCTTCTGCATTTGTGTCAGTCCTAAAAACTTCTTTGATGTGTACCCCACCATCTTGCCGGTGTAGCGCGCAGTACCCATTTCAAAGTGTCGAAACATTGTTGTTCCAGTACTTCTCTCTCAAATTTTTTTAGGAAATCATCCACCTCACTCAACCCATCATATATAGGTAGATCTCTTACCTTTGTTTCCATGCAGCGTAGTGACCTTGTCATCATGTTACAGTTGAGCATGGTTACCTCGTGTAACTGGTTCTACCATCGTTCTATTTCCTTGTCTAAATCTAGGGTGCAGGAGCTTTTGCGCTCCCACGAAATCCTGCTATCCGTTGCTAGATTTACCTAGTCCTGCTCCTGCGCGGTTATCTTGTAGATATAGTCTAGATCGTTGTCACTATCGTAGTCACGCACTGGCTTTGTGTAGCGCGATCCTTCCACAGGGTCTAAAGGTACCACTAAGCGCAGTGACTTTTTCTCGAAAATCATCTTATGCTTCTTTAGATTTATCACTCCATTCATGTCAGTGGCCCAATCTATTCCCAGTAGCACGGAATAGGGATTGTTGTCATCAAAAATCTCTATCACTTCAAAATCTGCAAGCGCGCTCGCACCTTCGATATCCACCATTATTCCCTGCAATCTTCCCATAGGTAGGATCTTTTGCTTGTTCGCCATTCATAATTAAATAGGAGACCATTGCAGTGCAGGCCTACCCATGCGCTCCCATGATAGTTTTGGCAGGACGTTCACTTCTAATCCAAGATCCAAAATCACTTGATCCATTTCATATTCCCCGTTCTGCGCAGACAATTTCATCTCTCTTCCTATTCACGTGGTGTGCTTCCCGAGCTTACAGACTACGCGTGGTTCCAATGCATCTAGTGATGAGTTCTTGCAGTCCCTTCATAGCTTTGTTGTCGCATAGCAGCTTCATGCATGTCTCCAAAAATGTAGTGAGCATTGATGGTTCCATTTCCAGTTCCAGTTTCTCTTTACTTCCTGAAGTGGAGGCATCCGCTAAGCTCTTCTTAGCTTCCATGAATGTCTTATTAGCGTGCTCTAAATCAAATTTGGTTCCTTTGTTGGAGCCTTGTGAAGCCAGGCACTCTCTTCGGGCTGCTTACCTTTGTCATCTCCTATCTTGATACCACTTCGAAGCATGATATTTACATTTAGGTCTTCCTTGCATGGCTCATACCTCATCATTTGTAGGTTCTGAGTTAGGGGAGGTTGGAGTGCTCCTTTATCGCAAAACCTCGTTATCAGCATGGGATAGTCCTCTATCTCATTATCAAACTGGGTACAATATAAGCATGATGGTCTCGTCAGATTTGTACAATCATGGGCATAATGCCCTGGTCCTCCGCAATTATAACATATCAATTGTCCGCGACCTCTTCCTGGTCCCATTCTTCCTCGACCTCATCCACGCCCCTGAAATCCAGTGTGTGCCATCCCTGCATTTTTATCAGGGGCTCGTGTTTTGGTCTAAACTCTATAGGTAGGAGTCTGATCCATCATCAATTCATAACTTCTACAAGTACGCTCATCATGGCCTACTGACCTGCAGAAATTAGAGAACAACTGTTGGGAATTCTGTGTATACTTCTGTAATAGATGGTAGTTATCTGTAGCATGCTTCCATCCTATTTGAAAAATCACGCACCATAATGCGGGCGCCATGCTTAGTCCTGCTTGTGCCTCTAGTCTTAATGGCATTGGTCCTCCTCCTGCCAGGGAGTTCACAAAGACTAGACAATGCTCCTTGTCATGTCCCTAGCCCTTGCACTTTATGCACCATACCTCCTCGCGCACTTCTGGGTGAGCTATCCTGTCTTCAAACTCTACATCTCAAGGCACAATTTTTTCAACTATGCATGGATCTATTGAAATCCTAGGTTAGGATCGTATATCAGGATCTCGTGCAGTCTCATTGCGATCTCCAAGGCCTTGGCTTGAGTGGTTAGCTTTTTCTGTGACAACGTGTTCCTTAGATGCCGCATTAGCGATGCTACAAACCATGCGCGGTGTTGCCCATCCGTCAAGGTCATATTGGCTTCATGAATTGTACACTTCAATATCTGATCCAGCTCCCAGGGGGTCTCTCCTGGAAGCATCATGATTTCCTTAA
The DNA here is from genome assembly GCA_031772625.1 of Pinus tabuliformis. NCBI lineage: Eukaryota > Viridiplantae > Streptophyta > Pinopsida > Pinales > Pinaceae > Pinus > Pinus tabuliformis. Next base: position 236,275,658 of record CM062814.1, on the reverse strand, counting down.
ATTTGATGATCGACTATGTCTCTAATTTTGGCCTGCTAAATTCCTTGTTTAGCGCAGCTTGGATATGTGTGATCCCTGTGTTCGTATTGTCATTGGAATGCTTAATGCACCAAGTCAGTGCGCGATCCTGCAGCACGCTGACAAGTGTTGCTTTATTTATATTGTCATCCATGACTCCCTGCACTTCCCATACAACCCTTACCATGAACCAAAACTGGTCCAGATCTTCATTTCCTACTCCTTTGAACACTGGCGACTTTATCGCGCTTTCCATATTGAACTGTGATGGTGGAGGAGGTGGTATGCGCGAAGATGGGGGTGAAGATGGTGAAACTGGTGGTGGTGTAGGTGGGGGTGGTATGCACGGAATTCACTTCTTTATCAAACTGATTACACTTCTTGGTGAAACCTTCGCGAGCTCTTCCTCGCTTTCTCGCGGAGGTGAAATCCAGGGGCTAGTTTCTAGTTCTGCGCCACCTTTGTTTCTATAGATCCTCCCACCTCGCATAGCCCCAAACATCATTTATTTGCATAACCCGCTTTTCACACAGAAGCATTTTAATCCAAGTGTTCAAATATTTAACGTGCTTACCTCGTGGTCATTTGAGAAAGTGTCATTCTACCTCGCTATAGCTGACTAAAGTTTCTACCGCGAACTTTTATAAATCCTCCTATAATTCAATTGAGCCAATGATCCACAGCGCGTGCGATCTCATCTTCTAATGCTTCCAGTCTTTGCACCAACTCTGGAGTCCACACAATAGGTTTGTTGAGCCTACACCCTCCCTGACTGTTTGCTAGCTTCGCGATCAACTCGTACATTTCAGATGGGAAGGATGCAAAGAAGCTTTCGTGGATTTCTGTATATAAGTAGCAATCTAACCACTCTTCCTTTGATAACCATGGATTCTTGTTTTCTTGCACCGTGAACTCGTGAATCTTTCTGTCCAACCACTCTTCAATTCCTTTCTTTTTCGGATTCCAGTGATACGACATCAGACATCTCTATGCAGATCTCAATCCTAGCAATGGAACCATTTGTTGGCTTATTGGGGCCTGACCCAGGTTCAGAGTTAAGTTAGCCAAACAAATCCCGGTACTATTGGCCCTTTCCACAACAGTCCGCAGCACAGACTGAGGTCTCACCTGAAGTAGTATGCGAGGGTGCTAGAACCAGGATTCTGCACCCTGGATATGTCTGATGAGCTCAAGTGGTCCGCGGTTTGACCCTGCGCACAAGTTGCTTTGCGCACTTTCCTGTACTTCGCAGCTTGGAATACTATCTTCGCATATCCATACCCAAGGGTTGAGCATCATGCTCAGCATTATTACCCAATACTTCAATGGTATTCCAATGTTAGTTAATTAGCTTTGCCTACTTGAGTGCTTTAAGTATACTTAACAATATAAACCATTCATACAGGTGCGCGTAGTAAATAAACAGTATATTTTCAAATTATATTAATCCTTCATTAACCCAAGATAGATACACAGGATGATAACAAAACTTCTCTTTATTAATTCCTTCCACAGTTATAGACTCGACTCCGCCCTGTGCACTTAGCTACGGGGGTCCGTGCACTTAGTTGCGGACTACTAGGCCTCTGTGCACTCAGTTGTGGACTACTATGCCTCTGTGCACTCAGCCACAGACTACTAGCCCTCTGTGCACTCAGTTGCAGAGCCTTCTCCTAATCTAAGACCCAAAGGCACACTTCACTTAGATCCTTAGACTCTCTCCCTATCTCTCCTTCTCTCTCTTTTACACTTAGAGCCTTGCTCTATTTATATAATCCCAAGGTCCGTGAACCATGGGTAGGTCTATCCCACTGACATTACATTATAAAAATAGGGCGAACAACCCTGTGACTCTATCATACTTTCGCGCCCCGCGCCCGCAATTCACAGAGCTTTACAAAAAGATTGGGTCAAAACTTGGGCTTTGAGCCCCAAAACATGCCTTGGGGGGATTCCATGACCAACACATTGTTGTGATCTTGTGTCACTATGATTTTGATGTTGAGACAATTGATATGTTGATTTCATTATACCTATACATATCTTGTGCTAATATAGATTGATTTAGAAAACGAGATAGCCTCCTTTGAACTTCACTAAGGTATGCTTGATCATGTTTGTATTTGGTTTATCTGAAATGGTATGTTTGCAAGAAGAAGATCGGAGATGACAAGCAATATGGTGGATTATAGTTCATGTGACTCTCCTTATAGATCTGTTGTAGCGGCTACAACCACCCTCCAAAATTTTTCCTTAACTTTGTTTTGGAGCCTCCCTACCAATCTTTCACAGCAACATGTCTTGCTTCGTCAAGTACACAAGCTTCAGTGATTTTCTTGCAGAAAGGTAGCCTGTCTATCAGAGCTTGATGCATTCCCCTCACAGGCTATTTCTTTGGACTTGGTCCATCTACAGGTTGAGCAACTCCTTCAAGAAATTGCGCAATTATGGAGGGTAACCAGCCTTCCCTCCAGAAATTTCACAATTCAGTCTGGCAGCCTACTAGGCTCCAAAATTGTACAATTTTGCCAGTCAAGATTCATCCAGAAAATTGTGCAATTCCTCCCAGCAAGGCTGCTCAGCCTAGGTATTGTGCAATCCTGGGCAGCAGTCAACTTCTCTGCCCAAAAATTGCACAAATCTCCTAGGCAGCCAGCCCATCTCCTTTCCAGAAATGAACATTTTCTCCCATTAGTTGAGCAGCCTCTTGCATGTGCAGTTAGGTTGACCAGTTCCACCTGGGACCAAGGAAACTTGACTTGAATGCATGGCTTTCTTTTTCCCAAAATAGTAAAAGGAAACATGAAAAAATCATCCCTTGGTTCAAGAAGCTATTTTTAGTAGCTAGAGGTTACATGCAAAGATCGTTTTAGAATCTTTCCTTCAAGTGTTGCCTTTTCCTAGATTTGTGGCATGCGTGTCATGAGCACCAAAATTATTTATTCAATGCTTCAAAGTTCATTTCTTCACATCTATCTTGGAGCTTTGACATCCCACAGCACATCCAGGACTCTTCAACACATCCAGCTCAGTTATTCATGGGTAAGTGGCCTCAACTTGTCTTTTATAACATTTCTGTTTTTTTTTTGTTTCCTCTTGTGTGAGTGTTGTTTTCTTGATTTATTAGAATTCTTTTTGTCGTTTACATGCATACTAGCTTGTACTAGCACCGTTTCGGTTTTCGTTGCTATCTCACTAATGTCGCATGCATGAAACTGTTTTATATGAACGGTCATCGATTCGGCGACTCGCTTCACCCACATGCATGTCATTCCATTTTCTGAGTCTTTCATTCATTGTTTGCATGCACAATCATTTGCTTCTACCTACACTCAATATCGCCAAGCATTCACTTTCACATTTGCTTTCAGTTGCCCATCAGCGGATTTGAGCAGCCTTGGCCCGGACTCTGCCTCACCAAGATAGCATTGCACAATCCTGAGAGGGAAGGCTCTGCCTTCCTCTCTAGAAATGTGCATTTCTACCTAGCAATTATTCCCTGGGCATACTTTTCACAATTCTAAGGCACAGTGGCTGCTGGCCCAGAAAATTGCGCAATGCAGTCACATAGCCAGCTGCCATTGCCAGCTGAAATTGTGCATTTCACAATTCCAACAATCAAAAGTTAGCTTAGATTGCACATTGTGCAATTCCAGCAGCCAGTCATGCCTCCCAGACAACCCATAATTCCTTTTTCACATTTCTGGTAGCCAGTCACTCAAGCTCCCATAAGAAATTGTGCAATCCCTGCTAGTCTTTCCCCAGGTATGTGTTATGTCATTCCTCCAATTTGCTTTGGTTTTCACTGATATATTTATTGCCATGCATGTTGCTTTGTCTCTAGATCTCACAAATGTTCATCTGCCTCTTAACAGTTCAGGATCAATGACCTCCAAGAGAGCAAGATCAAAGGACACTGATGGAAGTGCAACTGGAGCAGTGGTTGAGAGAGTGTCCACAAGTCTACAGATCTATGAAGATACCAAGTTGATTCTAGATAAGGACATCAAACTAAAATGGCAAGAGGTCAATGATGCATTTACAGGCACATTTGGGGAATACCTCAAAGACTTCCAAGTATACGTGAACATTCACAAGTCTGGCTTGTACTAGATTGCATGCAAATATCCCGTGTTCCCATGCGCGGACATGATACACTGGATCGTCTCACACACTAATCCCGAGATGATGACCTTAAGTAGTGTTAGTGGGATGAAGATTCCAAACTTTAGGGTAGAGGAATATGATGATATGTATCATATGTTGAAGCTCGTAACTATCATGGAGACTCCCTTCAGATTACCCAACAATAGTGCCAACTCCAGAGACATTCTTAACAACCGGGTAAAGGAGCCAGCTAGATTCAGGATGACACCCAACCAGATATACAAGATGAAGATACTAAGAAAGGCGTATCAATACTTGGTCATTTTGGCATGTCGATTGCATGGCCAAGAAAGCACAAAAACCTTCCCACAGAATTCAGTGATCACGCTGGACCAACTAGCCAGAGAAGGCAAACCATGCAACTGGTCTGACATGTTGGCTCATGAGCTGAAGGAACAGGTAACGAGTGCTCGAAAACCACCCAAAGGTATGCAAGCAAAAATATACATGTCCACCTACATCTTGGATGCATTCAATGCCCAACAGGGGTTCCAGGGCTTGAAGTGGGCATGATCACCGGTGAAAATGATGTGAACACTTATTGTAAGATGTTATTCGAATGTAGCTTGAGATTTATCACATGGTTTTCACCCCAGTTTACAAGATGATATTCGAATAGGGTCCACCTTGCATTTCGATGGCAGCAATGGAGGCACTGATAGACATAGCTGATTGGTATGCCTCACCATCCGGCACCTTCATATGGATGTACAATGTGGAGAAGCTTTCGCATGTTCTATTGAAGTTTTCCTTGGATGTGTTCATCATGCAGGAAGTATCATATCACATCTTGGTAGGATTGACAGATAGGCTTCACCAGAAGAAGAAGGCACCTTGGCTTGCTCTTCCACTGCACATTGGGTCATATGAGATCCAAAGTTTCAAGAACATAGATTTCGAAGCAGAGTAGATGAAGAAGTATCCATTTGACCTCCGGAGTTACAATCTGTATGACCCACATTGTCTTGTGAAAGCTCATTGCATGAGAGTACAATTCAACTGGATCCACAGGGCATTTCATTTGGCGGAGGAGGACCCATGGAGATATTCCTACAATTTATCTAGAGCCAATGAACAAGTCAGCTTCGCTATGGAGTGGTTAGAGAAGCAACGTGAAGCAACAACCCAAAGGGCACCGGAATCAGTAGCAACAGTAGAGGTAAACATACCAGTGTGCGAAGGGCAAGAGGAAGATTGGTGATTGCATGGAGGAAGAGAAACGCTACAAATTCCAAGCAGATCCATTTATAGAGAAAGAATCTATGGCTATAGAGGCGAAGAGGCAATAGCACGATAAGCGAATCGCACAAAGGCAGAGGGAGAAATGGAGAATGGAGGAAACAGAGAAGGAGTTGCATGAGTTGAAGGAGAAACTCAAAAAGGAACAAGAGCTATGAAAAGAGGAGAGGGAAGCGCAGTAGCAACAAGTACAGCATGGGGCACAACATGTGTAGGTGGATGAAACAACGCCTATACAGGTAGTGGATTCATCAAAACAACTGGCATCAAGTGAGTTGGGTCTACCATCGCAGGAGCAGGACTTCGCTCAGGAGATAGAGTGAGCGCTTGAACGGATGGATATGGACTAGAGCATCAGGAGTTAAAATAGGACATCTAGCTCATGCCTCAACACCAAGAGGTCAACCCACCAGCTTCACTGCATCTCAAAGATGAGAAAGTCCCAAGTGACCACGGAGACACTGAGATCCTTGGAGATCAGCCAGAAGGAGAAATGCACAACATCTCATTCGACGAATCTCAACACAAAGTTGTGCAATATCGCAGAGTGTCAACTCTATAAGATCATACATTCCCTACGTAGTATGAGGAACAAGTGATTGTGTCTGGTGTGTGAAAACATCCAACACCCTTGGCCAATGCCACTAGAGCATATGTCAAAGCCACTAGCTCAAGTGTTTGCTTTCTAATAGCTGAGAATGAGCGAATGGCTAAGGATCTACAGACGGCCAAGCAAGGAGGAGAATTAGTGATAAAGTCCGCTCAAGCAGAACTGAAGAAGACAATACTAGATGAAGTACTGTCCCTTGACACAGTTAAGCGGGCGTTGTATTCCAAGTTTGGTACCATTCATAAGGTAGTTGTCCATCTCAACAGAAGGTATCAGTGATGTGCTAGAAGAGCACGTATCTTGTCGAACGTGCATGTTGATGTTGATTACATGAAAACATGGATGATCAGATACAAGGGAGCCCCACTTCACTTGCCTAAGATGATGAAACCCAAAGCAGTTGAGCTGAAAGCATGCATCCAGAGTCAAATCCGGAACTATGAAGAGCTCACGTAGCTCATCACTATTCTACAAGCTTCCCATGCATGTGTATTCAAGAGTATGGATGTTGTGATGCACACACATGTGATCCCATCTATTGGGACTCTCATCTGGGCAAAGACGAATGCACAGTTCCAACTAGAGCTTGACTCTTACTTTGACAAGTTTATGTGCTTTGCCACTAGCCTAGACTTGCCCATTTGTGCAGTCATCATGCACAAGTATGTTGTTGGACCGGTCGCATTGAAGACAATGATGTGCATGCTTTCAGAGGAGTTGGACAGAGGAGCCCGATCAGTGTAACTGGATACTATGGAGGCAAGAGTCAGGTTCCAGAAAGATGTCACCTTGGATCACAAGGACACCATTGCGGACTACCGATCTTGGCATCAGTTCGCTACTATCAATCACAATGAAGATGTCGAAGAGTTGGTCTTCCAACAGTTGTCCGAGTCATAGTGATGTTTAGCAAGGCTTTCTCAAGACGTTTTGTCTCACATGGGTACATGTGCATTGTAATGTAACATCTTGTCAAGTGTAAGTTCAAGTGTCAATAGTTGGATGTAACTTTCCTAGAGTAGATGAAGAGTCAGGAGGGTAGCTGAACTATCACAAAGGGAAATGTCAAGGGTAACCCCACCCTTTGTTATAAATATCCCATCATAACTCATTGTATAGCCTTTTGGTCAACCAAGCTTCTGATAGGACTATATTAGAGAGAGCTTGGACATTATTGTAACAAGCCTTGCCTGCTCCACTACGTAGAGCTAGTACATCTCTTTGGAGGAGCAGGAAGTTGTGGTTGTAATGTTCTGTTGTCGAAACTAGTGGTTGGACATGGATGTATTGTATGACTGGAACTTACACTTCTTAATATAACAAGAGCCAACACATTTCATGCATATGTTGTATTGTATTTCGGCTATCTGTTTACTCTAAATGATATATGTGTTGAAAATAGCAACAAGAAATGCTAAAAATAGCATTCCTATAGATAACATTTCGGGATACATTCCAATTTTAATTAGTCCCTAAATTAAAATTAAGAATTAAAATTCGAATTTAAGCTCAGTAGTTGTTTGTAAAATAATTAATTAATTCTTCTTGAGTTAATTAGTTGGAGAAAATCAAACATGAAGTCTATGTGCAAACATGCAATAGTTATCCCTTTGATTGAGGAAGTTATCCCTTAATTAAGGATATAAGGATGAGTTGTACTTTGAGTTGTAATTATTTAGCTTAGTTAACTCAGTTAAGTCCAATTAGATTAGTTCCAACAGTTTGTGGAACTGATTGTGGGTTTCGTTAGTCAATGAATGCCTACATGCAACTAGTGTACTTCAAATAACTAAATATTCTCTCATAAATAACTCATTCATGTCAGTTCAGACAGAGACCCAGTTGAGATCAAAGGATGGAACAGTGTACTATCAGTTGCAGGAATATTCCCATGAGGATATATCTTGCATGTAGAAGGAATTCTTTCCTTGAGTATTGCATAGTTATTTCAGAGGTTAGTGAGCAGTGTGTGAGGTAATTACACACAGGTGGCAACTGCACAAGGAAATATGAGGCTTGGAGGGTAGAGGAAAGGCATATGTGTTGTATATTCTGTCTATGAGCAGCGGTGAGGAATTGTACTGAGAGCTGGATAGCTTTTGAGCTAAAGCTTTGTGTAATCCTGAGATATTTCCACTTGTATGATAATACAGATAGCGGGGTTTTTAGCTAAGGCTTTCCCCAGAGTATTCTTCTGTGTTCATGTGTGATTGATTTCTTCTTCATCTGTTATATGTGTTCTGTTTGATCTTTCTCAAAATCAATTAAGCTTCTCCAAGTTTGTTTATAGAAGTAGATCAAGTATTTTTCTTAAGTATATTGCACTATCAGGTGATCTACAGTGAGAATTTCTACATGGTATCAGAGCAAAGGTGATCAAAGCAGAGAATAGTATACAAAGAAGGGATAAGTTTGAAGTTTGAAGTTCCTGATTATAGAAATCAAATTCTTATCACATCTCAAAGTTCACCAATAGCGTTCAATGGTTTTAGATTCGAGTATGCCCTAGATGGCAGCTCGAATTATATAGCCTGGAAGGATCGCATGGAAGAGGTATTAGAGGACAACGGTTTGAAGGACTTCATTGCTCAAGATGTCCCCAAGCCAGCAGCAGCTAATGCCCAAGAATTGGCGGAATGGAAGAAATGTAGAGTGAGGAGGATTCTTCTGGAGGGAGTTTGAGACCATATTGTCTTGAGTCTCCATGGGAAGGAGACATCATTTTCAATGTGGAAGAAATTGAAGGATCTATATCAGAACAATAGTGATCAGAGGAAGTTGGTGCTAAAAGACAAGCTTCAAAAAATCAAGTGTGAAAAGGATGACACGATCTCTACATATTTGAACAAGCTTACCACCTACAGGGATGAGCTTGGAAGTGTAGGAATCATGACAGTCGATGATGACATGGTGAGTCTTTCTCTCCTTGGTCTTCCTAAGAGCTCGCATAGCTACCAAGACTCAATGAATGAAAGAGAGAAACTGCCAGATTGGGAACGACTGTGGTCAAATCTAATGCAGGAGGAGATCAGGAGAAGCACCAGAGATGGTTCTTCATCAAAGCATGATGATGAAGAAAATCTAGCCTTAGCAAGTAAGCCGAGGAAAGGGAAAGGGAAGGCTTCCCATTCCAAATCGAATTCTTCCCATGGTGGGAAGAATATTGACAAATCTAAAATGCGATGCTTTAATTGTCATGAGGTGGGCCATTATGAAACGAATTGTCCATAAAATAAATCCAAGAAGGGATCCTCAAAAGGATCATATGGTGAGGCACTCACCTCACAGTTCGAATTGGATTTTACCCTCATCGCATGTATGGTTTCATCGATGGTGGGTTATGTTTGGTACCTGGAGAGTGGATCCTCATTCCACATGACCGGGGACAAGAGTTTATTCATTACCTTGGAGGAGAAGGACCTTAAGATGCGCATAGACATGGGCGATGATGGAAAGTACCATGTTTTAGGTGAAGTAACAGTTGTGTTTCAGAGGGAGCATGGAGTTCCTCTCACCCTGACTAATGTAAAGTATGTGCTTGGACTGAAGAATAACCTGGTATCTGTCGCAAATTTGGAAGACAAAGGCTATAATGTAGTCTTCAGTAAAGGAAAGGTGGTCCTGAGACACATTTCCACGAGTCAGACCAAGAGGATTGGGATTCGAGTAAAGAATATCTACAAGCTGGAGGTAGATGATTGTGCTGCATTGAGTTCCAAAGTAGAGTTGGTGCAAAGCCAAGATATTAGCGAGCTGTGGCATAGAAGATTGGGCCACTTGCACCATGGGGCCTTGAAGATCATGCAGCAGATTTCTACTGGGCTTCCCAAGGGTAAACTTGAGCAAGTGGACACATGCAAAGGTTGTACCTTGGGTAAGTATGCAAAATCTTCCTTTCATGATCGAGACAGTCGAGCTGAAGCAATCTTGGAGTGAGTTCATACATATGTGTGTGGACCATTCTTGACAGCCTCCACCGCTAAACAAAGGCACTGTGTTATTTTCTTTGATGATTTTTCTCGTAGATGTTGGATCTATTTCATGTAGAATAAGGATCAAACCTTCTCAAGGTTTTGTGAGTTTAAAGCCTTGGTTGAGAAAGAATCAGGAAAGAATATCAGGGCCTCGTGAAGCGACAATCGTAGAGAGTATGTATCTCAAGAGTTTAAGGACTTCTGTGCAGCAGAAGGAATCAAACGAGAGTTGATGGTACCCCATAAGCCACAGCAGAATGGGGTGGCCGAAAGAAAGAATAGAACGATTGTGTGAACAACTCTGGTGATGCTGCATGACCAAAGCCTACCACTTCATTTGTGCGCTAAGGCATGCAATATAGCAGTATACTTGCATAATAGAAGCCCACATCGCATACTTGGGATGAAGACACCAAAGGAGGCTTTCTGCAAGAAGAGACCAGATGTGAGTCACTTCAGGATCTTTGTCTCATCGGTATTTTTGCATGTGACCAAAGATGCCCGAAAGAAGCTAGAGCCAACAGCAGAGTTGGGGATACTTGTGGGGTACACTGATACTCCCCACAACTATCAGGTGTATTTGCCTACCAGTCAGAGGACAGTGGTTCGCAGAGATCTTAATTTCAATGAGTTGAAGGCCATGCGAGTTTCCCTTGAGAGGGAGCTCAAGTTGCATTAAGAGGAGGAAATTTTGGTTCCTAAGGAGGAGGAGCCTGAGATTGATGCGGAGCAACCACATGTAGAGGATCTAGGAGTGGAGACATCCACTCATGCAAAGTATTCCAGATATGGGTGAAAACACTCAAGGGAAGCTGACAGATTGTTGATGGATGTGAGAGAGAATGTGGGAGAGCCATCTTCTCAGCACAGACAGAGGAGGTCACCTGAGTGGTACACTGGTTACATGGCCCTTATTGGGGAATGTATAGAGACTGAACCATATTACTTCGAGAAGCAGTGCAAAAACCAATTTGGGTTGATGCTATGGTGGAGGAGTATGATTCCATAGTTCGGAATAGTGTTTGGGATGTTGTTCCAAGACCGGAGAACAAGTCAGTGATGAGTTCCTGTTGGCTTTACAAGGTAAAGCAAGTAGCTGATGGTAGTGTGGAGAAACATAAGGCAAGGTTTGTTGCCGTGGTTTCTCACAGGTCCAGGGGATCGACTATGATGAGACTTTCTCTCCTGTAGCAAGGTATTCATCTATCAAATCGATGTTGGCACTATCAACACAGATGGGTTGGAAGATCCATCAAATGGATGTGAAGACTGCATTCCTCAATGACAAGATTGAGGAAGAGGTGTACATAGAGTAGCCAGAAGGATTTGAGACCTTTAGTCGTGAGTCGCATGTGTGCCGACTCAAGAGAGCTTTGTACGGGCTGAAGCAAGCACCTCGTGCTTGGTACACCAAGATCGACAACTACTTCACCGGGTTGGGCTTCATAAAGAGTGAAGCAGATGCGAACTTATACCACATCATGGTGGAAGGTAAGCAGTTTATCATTGTTCTTTATGTTGATGATCTGATATTGACAGGTGATGATCAGTTGATCATGTCTTGCAAGGAGGACCTTGCAAGAGAGTTCGAGATGAAAGACATGGGTCTCATGCACTACTTTCTAGGCATGGAAGTGTGGCAGAAGGATGGGGAAGTGTTTGTGTCTCAAGGCAAGTATGCCAATGAGATACTCAGGAGATTCCACATGGAGAAGTGCAAGCCCATGCAAACTCCTCTAGCAGGTAACTGGAGGAAGGAGGATGCTACTTCAGGTGAGGTAGTAGCTACTACTATGTATCGGTAGCTTGTGGGTTCATTGATGTATTTAGTGAACACATGACCAGATTTGTGCTTTGCGGTGAATCAACTAAGTCAAGCTATGGTTCGGCCTACCAAGTTGTGTTGGAAGGCAGCTAAGCATGTGCTGAGATACCTCAGAGGCAAATCTCAGTATGGATTATGGTATAGATGGACAAAGGGAATGAAGCTTCAAGGCTTCACAGATGCAGATTGGGCAGGGAGTCCATCAGATCAGAAGAGCACTTCAGGAGGAATTTTCAACCTCGGATGAGCTACAGTTTCTTGGTATAGTAGGAAACAGAGGTCAGTTGCACTTAGCTTATCAGAGGATGAATACATGGCTGCAAGCCAAGTAGCATGTGAGGCCATTTGGATGCAGAAAATTCTAGTTGGATTGTTTGATCATAGGATGGATCCAACTATGATCTATTGCGATAATCAAAGTTGTATCAAACTCTCTGAGAATCTAGTATTTCATGACAGGTCCAAGCACATCGATATCTGTTATCATCATCTTCGATACTGTGTGGTGAAGAGGATCATGTTGTTGCAGTATGTTTCGAGTGAGGAGCAATATGCAGACATTTTGTCTAAGGCATTGTAAAAATGCAAATTCGAGTTCCACAGAGATAGGATCAGGGTGACAGATAATCCCTTTCTTGTTGAGAGGGAGTGTTGAAAATAGCAACAAGAAATGCTAAAAATAGCATTCCTATAGATAACATTTCGGGATACATTCCAATTTTAATTAGTCCCTAAATTAAAATTGAGAATTGAAATTTGAATTTGAGCTCAATAGCTATTTGTAAAATAATTAATTAACTCATCTTGAGTTAATTAGTTGGAGAAAATCAAACATGAAGTCTATGTGAAGACATGCAATAGTTATCCCTTTGATTGAGGAAGTTATCCCTTAATTAAGGAGATTAGGATGAGTTGTACTTTGAGTTGTAATTAGTTAGCTCAGTTAACTGAGTTAAGTCCAGTTAGATTAGTTCCAACAGTTTGTGGAACTGATTGTGAGTTCAGTTAGTCAATGCATGCATGCATGAAACTAGTGTACTTCAGATAACTGAATATTCTCTCATAAATAACTCATGCATGTTAGTTCAGGCAGAGACCCAGTTGAGATCAAAGGATGGGACAATGTACTATTAGTTGTAGGAATATTCCCATGAGGATATATCTTGCATGCAGAAGGAATTCTTTCCTTGAGTATTGCGCTCTTATTTCAAAGGTTAGTGAGCAGTGTGTGAGGTAATTACACATAGGTGGCAGCTTGAGGACCTAGGAGAAACTGCGCAAAGAAATAGGAGGCTTGGAGGGCAAAGGAAAGGCATATGTGTTGTCCTGTCTATCAGCAGAAGTGAGGGATTGTACTGAGAGCTGGATAGCATGTGAGCTAAAGCTTTGTGTAATCCTGAGATATTTCCACTTGTATGATAATACAAATAGTGGGGTTTTTAGCTAAAGCTTTCCCCAAAGTATTCTTATGTGTTCATGTGTGATTAATTTCTTCTTCATATGTTATATGTGTTCTATTTGATCTTGCTCAAAATCGATTAAGCTTCCACAAGTTTGTTTGTAGAAGTAGATCAAGTATTTTTATTTAGTATATTCCATTATCAGGTTATCTACAGTGAGAATTTATACAATATGTATTTGTTTGCTTACGTATGCATGTATAGATATTTCTATGTATGTATGCATGAATCTTTCTGAAATGTGTTGTTGGTTTAACCATCACTTTGGATTGCTAGCTAACTTTCCTTCCATGTTGTGATGCATCTTTGCTTGTGTGTTCCCTTCTTAACTCCATGATATCATAGGTTTCCAAGGGGCGCACTCATCTCAACCCCCGTGTGTTAGAACCTCTCATGCACCTTCTTTGGCTCAATACATATGTCACACCCTTGCTACCAACAGAGTTATCATACTTGCCTTTGTGTGAAATCATGGTCAGGCATTACCGTACGAACCACTACTGGGACTCCTACACCAAATGGTCTAAGGTCTAATTAGGACTTCTTGCCGAGGAGATCCCGTGACATGTTGGTGGGTCCAACACCATTAACATTTCTGGTGCTAGAAGGAGGGCCAGATGACAAGTTGTGTCCTCTCATCCTATTTTGAACCTTTGCATATCTATCATGGATTCTTGCATTCTTCTCCCTCCGCGATTTTTTTTGAATTCCAAATCTGTTACCATCACAAAGGAGTTTTTTTATCACTTTTCCACATATAACATGTATGATGGTGAAGACGAAATGGCATGGCCTGAGGTATTACATGACTTTCTTTCCATGCTTCATGAGGAAGATGGATGTTCTGACGAACAGGCTAGTTTGTTGCTTGCATACTCACTTCACGAATCTCCACATTGATGGCTATGTAGCCTATCGACTAACAGTGTGCACTCCCTTGAGCACTTTTGTGATCTCATTGAAGACACTTTCTATCATTTCGATCCAGACCATCTTGACAAAAAACTACTACAGCAATGGAAGGCTCTGCATGAATTGCCTTTGGATTTTTGGCAGTGCTTCCATAAGTTGCATTTTCAAGCTCCAAAGAGCCAAATGAATTTTTTTTATCTTTGGGACCAATTCGATTATTGTGTTAAGAAATCTGCTCGTCCCAAGAAGAAGTTTGAAATCAATCCTTGCTCATAATTATTCAGTGATGGAGCTGCGCAATCACAGATGGATACGATCACTGTCACAAGTGACTGTCCACCGTCCCCTCATCAAACAGATCCACCACTACAGAGTGATGGGAGATATCATGCCCTCACATCTTTTCAGCTGTCACATTCTCCCAACATCACTTTGCTTAATTTCCACACAGATTCGGATGTGATTCGATCGAGTTGTCACATGCATTTTGTTCCACAACCTCTGTCTTCATACTCAACTAATCCTCTGGATGATATTGTCTTGTGTTCTTCCATTTCGGACTCTACACTTGTTGTGAACGAGGATCATCCATCAACGAAGTTGGTGTTGCACAACCAACATGCACTATCATTCATGAAGAGTATGACTAGGAGCTTGAGCACCAACACTCGGCAAAGGATGACTCCCCTCCGTCCGAGCCCCCTCTGTTCTTTCCTAAAAAATTTGGTGAGCCTTCCATCCATGATTTCGCATGTGTATCTTCATCTACAGATGCACCCATTTTTGATCACTTGCAAGACACATCGGATGTCATTCCATCATCCGACAATGAAGAGGATAATTTCTTCATGGAAAATCCACTTGATTTTTCATCTTCCTTTTTTGGAAACACAGAGGATGAATTTGTTCGCTTTTCATATACCCCTCTATTTGATTCATCAGATCATGAGAATGCCGATGAAATCATTGATTTTTCTGATCGTGGCTATCGTGATCCATTTACACCCACATTCAATCATGGTCATGATTCTACCACAATTGATTTTTCAAAGCCGCCAGTTTATGATGATCTATCTGATGAAGAAGTCGAAACACCCAAGATTGTCAAGGCACTTCAGCTTGAGTTGATGGTTATGTTAGGCCCTTGCTCTCTTGGGGTTAGTTTCACTTCTGATTAGGAAATTTTTCAATCACCCAATGTTCATCATCACTCATTTGTATGCATTGAAGATCAATCTCACACACAGATCATGCTTCCTCCACTCGAACTGCATGATCCCATCGCTCATGCATTGGAGGAATCTTACATTACAAGCACACATGCACGACGCAAGTTGTCTTTGTTTCTTTCATTTTCTTGCATGTCATAGTCAACAGTGTGCGTATGCTTCAAAACTGCACGTAGTGTCGCACAGCATCGTGACAATTCCATGGACCACATGTCATGCACATACACTCACTTATGTCTCGTGGACACTTTTAAACATGAAGTGTGTTTGTCTTCATTGTTATGTCTTTCTTGCTTGCTGGTCTGCACAACTAGGTTGCTCACAGACCAAGCCCTTACCATCATGGGTCAACCAATGCGTCGATAGCTGCATTGGAAATATCACTTCACATGATCAGGCCCATGCACTGTTAGCTTAGGAGTAGGAGTAGTGTTTTCTTTTAGTTGGTTTGTTTGCATGCTTTTCTGCTTACTTGTTTTGTTTTGTTTGTTTGTCTAATTGCTTGTTTGCTTATTCACTTTTCTTTCACCTTTTCTTCTACTTCCACTTTGCTTTGTTGTTTGTTTTCTTGTTTTGTTTCTAGATTAGTTTCGCATGAAACCATATGTGACTCTTGAGACAAGATGGGTAAAGTACAAGAGGCCTTGTACTTCTATCACTACTTGGTTATCTATCATCCTACCTCTATATGAAAAACTTGTTATCTTTAGTCCATGATACGTCAAAGGAAAATACGTATTGTTCAAAGCGAACCTTGGTGAAATCACAATGCATGCATTCTAACTAGTGTCACTTACTCTAGTCGGTTATTTTTGGGTTAACCCTTGTCAGCTGAGTCAAGTAGAGTAAGTTGAAGGCTAAAACCTTAACAAGCACGTCAGAGTTATATAATAAGCTACTTCTCCAAAGTAACAACCTCTTCTACTCTCAATAAGCTGGGATCCTTCTTTTGCCTCTAAAATGAATAAGTGTTATTCACATTTATGAAAAAAATGAAAAGTGAAAATGAAAAAAATGAAAAATGAATAAGGCGAAAGAAGAGAAAGACTTCCTGGGCAGAGAGGTGATGCAAGTAACTCCGTCAGGGTACTAACCAGGATCGTTGGCAGTGGAGTGATGCTTGTGTTCCTGGGTGACTCCGCCAGGGTATTTTCTAGGCCTACTGGCAGCAGAGCAACACCAGAGATGAAACTAAGACTCTGACAACTATACTTCTTGTGCACCAATATACCCCTCAACCCCAATCAAAACAACTGTGTTTCCTTGGCTTGGAGTGTGTGGCAATCGACCAAGAGATTGGTAGATGCTACATCTTACAATTAGGCTAGTGTGAAACCAAGACGAACTAAGAATTGAACAATACGTCTAGAGGTGTTAGACTTATTTTTCAAGAACAAGGTCCATTCAGAGAGTTCGAGTCCTACTAGTGTGTCGCCAAGTGTTGTAGCGGATACAACCACCCTCCAAAATTTTTCCTTAGCTTCGTTTTGGAGCCTCCCGACCAACCTTTCACAACAATATGTCTTGCTTCGTCATGTACACAAGCTTCAGTGATTTTCTTGCGGAAAGGTAGCCTGTCTATCAGAGCTTGATGCATTCCCCTCCTAGGATGTTTCTCTGAACTTGGTCCATCTGCTGGCTAAGCAGCTCCTTCAAGAAATTTCGCAATTCTAGATGGCAACCATCCTTCCCTCTAGAAATTGCACAATTTAGTTTGGCAGCTTGCTGGGCTCCAGGATTGCACAAATTTTCCAGTCAAGCTTCATCCAGAAAATTGTGCAATTCCTCCTCACAGGGATGCTCAGCCCAGGAATTGCGCAATATTTGGCAGTAGTTATTTGATCTGCCTAGAAATTGTGCAAATCTCTTGGGTAGCCATCTCAGCTCCTTTCCAGAAATGCGCATTTTCTCCCAACAGTTGATCAGCCCCTTGCATATGCGGTTGGGTTGACCAGTTCCACCCGGGACCAAGGAAACTTGACTTGCATGCATGGATTTCTTTTTCCTGGAATAGAAAAAGGCAACATGCAAAAAGAATCCCTTGATTCAAGGAGATATTTTTAGCAGCTGGAGGACACATGCAAATATCGTTTTAGAATCTTTCCTCCAAGTGTCGCATTTTCCTAGATTTGTGGCATGTGTGTCATGAGCTCCAAACTTATTTATTCGACACTTCAAAGCTCATTTGCTCACATTGATCTTGGATCTCTGACATCCCACAACACATCCAGGACTCTTTGACACATCCAGCTCAGCAATTCACGAGTAAGTGGCCTCAACTTGTATTTTACAGCATTTTTGTCACTTTTTGTGTTTCTGCTTGTGTGAGTGATGTTTGGTTGATTTCTTTCAACATTTGTTGTTGTTTACATGCATACTATCTTTTACTAGCATCATTTCAGTTTTCGTTTCTATCTCAGTGTTGTCACATGCATGAAATTGCTTTACATAAAGGGTCGTCGATTCGACGACTTGCTTCACCCACATGCATGTCATTCTGTTTTCTGAATCTTTCATTCACTAGTTTCATGCATGATTATTTACTTCTGCTTACACTCAATATCGCCATGCATTCACTTTCACATTTTCTTTCAATTGCCCATCGGCGGGTATGAGCAACCTTAGCCTAGACTCTACCTCACCAAGACAGCGTTGCGCAATCCTAAGAGGTAAGGCTCTGCCTTCCTCTCCAGAAATGTGCATTTTTGCCCAACAGTTGTTCCCTATGCCTACTTTGCACAATTCTGAGGGACAGTGGCTGTTGGCCCAAAAAATTGCACAATGCAGTCACTGAGCCTGCAGCCATTTCCAGCTTAAATTACGCATTCTGCAATTCCAGCAGTTAGCAGTCAGCCTGGATTGCACATTGTGCAATTCCAACAGCTAGCCATGCCTCCCAGACAGCCCAGACTTCCTTTTGCATAGTTCTGGCAGCCAGTCACTCAGCCTCCCAAAAGAAATTGCACAACCCCTACCAGTCTTTCCCCAGGTATGTGTTATGTCATTCCTCCAATTTCCTTTGGTTTTCACTGACAGATTTCTTACCATACATGTCACTTTGTCTCTAGATCTCACGGGTGTTCATCCACCTCTTGATAGTTCTGGATCAATGGCCTCCAAGAGAACAAGATCAAAGGACAATGATGGAAGTGCAACTGGAGTAGCAGTTGAGCGAGTGTCCACAAGTCTATAGATTTATGAAGATACCAAGCTAATTTTAGACAAGGACATCAAACTGAAATGGTAAGAGGTCAATGATGGATTTACTGGCACATTTGGGGAAGAGCTTGAAGACCGCCAAGTATACATGAACATTCACAAGTCTAGCTTGTACTGGATTGCATTCATATATCCCTTATTCCCATGCGTGGACATGATACACTGGATCATCTCATACACTGATCCCGAGACAATGACCTTGAGCAGTGTCAATGGGACGAGGATTGCAACCTTTAGGGTAGAGTATTATGATGAGATGTATCAAATGTTGGAGCCCATAACTATCATGGAGACTCCCTTCAGCTTACCCAGCAACAATGCTAACTCCAGAGACATTCTGAAGAACTGGGTAAAGGAGTTGGCTAGATTTAGGATGACACCCAACCAGATCTACAAGACGAAGATACTACAGAAGGCGTATCAATATTTGGTCATTTTTGTATGTTGGCTGTATGGCCAAGAAAGCACAGAAACCTTCCCATAGTGTTGGGTGATCGCATTGGACCAACTGGCCAGAGAGGGCAAACCATGCAACTGGTCTGACATGTTGGCTCATTAGCTGAAGGAACAGGTAAAGACGGCTCGACAACTGCCCAAAGGTATGCAAGAAGAAATCTACATGTCCACCTACATATTGGATGCAGTCTGTTCCTGACAGGAGTTCCCAGGCTTGAAGTGGGCATGGTCACTAGTGGAGACTGTTGTGAACACTTATTGTAAGATGTTGTCTGAATGCAGCTTCAGAGGAGTTATCACACAATTGTCCGATCATTTTGTCACCCTGGTTTAAAAGATGATATTCAAACAGGATCCACCCTACATGTCAATGGAAGTAATGGAGGCACTCATAGACATAGCTGATTGGTATGCCTCACGGTCTGGCACCTTCATACAAATGTACAGTGTGGAGAAGCCTTCGCATGTTCTACCGAAGTTTTCCTTGGATTTTCTCATCATGCAGGAAGTATCATATCACATCTCAGTGGGATTGACAGCTAGGCTGCATAAGAAGAAGAAGGAACCTTGGCCCACTCTTCGACTGCGCATTGGGTCAAATGAGATCCAAATTTTCAAGCATGTGGATTTTGAATCATAGAAGATGAATAAGTATCCATTCGACCTCTAGAGTTACAATCTGTATGACCCACATTTTCTTATGAAAGATCACTACACGAGAGTACAATTCAACTAGATCCATGGGGCATTTCATTGTGTAGAGGAGGACCCATGGAGATATTTCTACAGTTTCTCCAGACCCAATGAACAGGTTGGCTTCAATGTGGAGTAGTTAGTGAAGCAATGTGAAGCAGCATCCCAGAGGGCACCATAAGCAAAAACAGTAGTAGAGGTGAACATACCAGTGCGCGATAAGGGCAAGAGGAATATTTTTTATCACATGGAGGAAGAGAAAAGCTGCAAGTTCTGAGCAGATCCACTTATAGAGAAAGCAACTATGGCTATAGAGGTGAAGAGACAACAGCGTGATAAGTGAATCGTGCAAAGGCAGAGGGAGAAACAGAGAATGGAGGAAACAGAGAAGGAATTGCATGAGTTGAAGGAGCAACTCCGAAAGGAACAAGAGCTGCACAAACAGGAGAGGGAAGCACAATAGGAACAGGTATAGCAGGGTGTTACACAAAATATTGTCACCATGACTTTCTGCAGTCAGTGTGAGTCTATCACCACTCATACTGTCCTCCTTTGCAAGTCTCAAACCTCAGCTCTTCATGTCAAGCCTTAAAAATGAGAGAAAGTCTTTGAAAATCTCTAAAACTCTGGTTCTGTAATTTCTCTTACCATTACCTGCAGTCCCGCACCCCTTGGTCATGTTACCTGTGGACCTGCCCACTCTGTCTCTAAAGGAGTGGGTGCGGACCCCTGTAAAAATCAAAAAGGTGCAAGTTTATTCTTAAAAACTCACTTTGGGTTAATTCTGGACACTTCTAGAAGGAATCTTGACGTGGTTGGTTCGCTCCTAGGTGGTTCATGCATCCCATAACTAAAGGATCTAACCCCTGGATGAGAGGAGCTTATCCCTTAGAAGGAGGACTCTATCCCTTTGAAGTTGGACCTGGTAACTTCCCTCCTTTGCACTATAAATTGAGGCATTGGGCTAGTTGCTAGGAAGGTTGAAAGCTGAACATTTTTTAGGGTAAATGTTGTTGGAATTTAGACTTCCTACTTGAGCTTGAGAGGAGAGATTACATACCTTTTGGCTTCTTTGGGAAGAGAGTGAAACTTGTCAAAGTAGAGGAGATTCTTGCTAGACCCTGGGAGGAGCTTGTACAACATCAAGGCACCAAGGTTGTAAAGTTCTTCTTTGTTTAAAGTTAATACAATCAGATTCATTTTTCTCAATAAATTGTCTTCTATGGTTTATTTCATGAATTCCTTGATCATCATGATAAATATGGTTTATTATATTGGTTGTGCAGGTGTTATTTGATGTGTGCATGTTTGTGTTTGCAGGTTCTTTAAAAATGAGCTCATTTCGACGAACGGAGCGTGGCTTCCACAAACTAGCACTGGACTTGAGGTAGGGTCTGAAACATCTCTTGGCTTTTATTTATAAATTGCATATTTAGAGAAAGATAGAATTTGTTTGGTTTGATTGTCGCTGGATATCATTAGATACTAGGGAGATCGGTCTTATCCATAAGAACGAATTATCCGCCTGACAAAATGGCGACTCCACTGGGGACTTGAATTTTTGGTTTTTGCCTTTGCGTTTACTTTGACTTGAGAAACTGTTTCTCTGTTTCTAGTTTTTGCTTGATGTGTGTGGGATTGGGTAGGTTCCTTAGATTTTGAATTATTTTTTGTTTTTTCATGCTTTTGGAAGAGGACCGCAAGTTCTGGTTGTAACATAGTGCGGACATCCCCGCACTTTTGCTTTACACACAGAGCAGTACTGCACCTAGTTATATTGGGGGCCTTTGACCCTGTCAAAATTTTGAAAAACTTAAAATTTCCTCATTCCGTTAAGCCTAGGATTTGTTTATATGTTTTAGCCTCTACCCAGATCTGCACGTGACTTGTCAGAAACTTTTCGTAGGTTAATTCCATTGGCATTTAGGTTTTAGGTGAATTTCTAGAAGTTTTGTGTACCTGGCTTGATTTTTCGTTTGGTCTTTGTAGTAACTCAGAACTTAGAAACCTTAGATCACCCTGGTTTTCACTGGTCTTCTTTATGAGTCTGACCGATTTGTAAAAACTGCCTTTGGTTAGGAATACATCTCGTTTTTCTCTTTGCGAAGCTTCGAAAGAACTTGTGTTGAAAGTTTTGGATTTCATTTTTTAAAAAAGAAAACAAAAGCTGGTTGTTTTTTGATTAATTTGATATTCTGAACAAGTTAGTCCTTAGTTTGCTGATAACTAAGTAAAACATCCTTGAAAAGAAATTTTGTAAGCTTTTACTTCGATTAGTTTTTTAGAATTTATAGATCTCACGATTATATTTTTTAATAGTTTTGAGTGTTTTATAAAAAATTAAAAAAAAAATCTCTTTTGAAAAGTTTGTTTTCTGTAGTTTTTTATTGTTGAAGAAAAAAGGATTTTTTCGTGAGCATAATTACTAGTCTCATTTTTTAGTTTATTGAAAAAGACAGAAAAGTTTTCTTTTCAATTGTTTGTTAAGGAAAGATTTGTTTTTCAAGCAATTGCATTCTCAACTCTTTCTTTAGCTAGAAATTCATTGAAGAAAAAGGATTGTTTATCATATTAAGTGCATTTTTAGTGTTTTGGAGTCGAGTCTTCACACCATAAAGTTTCATCTCCACACCTTTTGACTTAAGAAACAACCATAAAAATACTGCTTAAAGTAAAATCTATCTAGCAATCTTTTTATTTCTAGGGCTCTTTATCACCAACATAGCTTAGGCTAGTATCTTGGAGTAGGGAGTAATTAACTCTCCAAGATAGTAAAAACAAACAAGTAGCTGTATCTTGCGGTAGAAGATAAATTCCAATTGTTACATCTATGCTCTAGGAAGCTCCTCTTAAAGGAGTCAAGCACGAGATCGTATCCGAACCAGTGGGGTAATCAATCCTTCCTCATTGGGAACGATAGAAGATATACACGTATTAAAAATGGTAAACCTCAGATTAACCATTGTCGAGGAGCCTGGGATCACTTGTTGGTAAACCTTGGATTATGTCAAGGAGCCTTCAAGGGGATTGAGCTTGCTACTCTGCCCTTGCGTGTGTATCGGATCACAGACGGTTCCCCCGGGTATATTTGTTTCCGTTGGTAACCATAGTGACCATAATCTATAGGATTCTTTCCTAAGGTGACTGTGGAGGGAAGATCCCACTGTACCTGGAGCCGACGTCGACTAGACTCACTTGGATTTTCTGGGGGTTCTCTTCACTCGAGATGGTTTAGTGGAGAAACTTGTGCCAGTCTATTAATTAAGTAGGTTGTCGGGGTAACTGTTCCAACCACCATTTCTATATTGAACTCTGCGATGTTGGATTTCATCACCAACTAATGTTTTCGGTATGGAAAGTTACTGTTTGTGTGTGGTTTGACCTCCTATATTCTTTAGGTGTGTGATTCAAAATTGTTTGGTTCTTTAGAGACTTTAGGTGGTTTTCATTGAGATTTTTCTTTGTTTGTGTGTGAAGTAATTAAAATATTTAATCGTGGCTGAATTACCGAGACAGCCCCGTAGACTTCAGGGCCAACCTCCTGAGTTTTCACCAAGCCAGCTTGAAGGGCTACGAGCCCTTGTAACTCCTAGTGACAGTAGAGTTGGGTCACCGGAAGAAGGAGAGTCTTCTTTGGTTGTACATCCTGATTATCAAGTTCAAGCACCAGAGTATATTATTGAACCTGTTTCATTTTCCGAAGTTACTGGTAGTTTTTCTTCTACTAGTGAATTAGCCAAGGAACCTGAAATTTCTAAACCTGCTGCTACTCCATCATCAAGATTTGCATCTCCAACTTCCAGTGGTCCTGGTTCACCCAAGGTAGTAAGAGTCATTACCCAAAAACTTCCTTCTGGACTTATTGTTATTGAAGAACTTGTTACTCTGGAGGAAGGTATACCTATGCCTGAAAATCAACCAGCTATAGAACTTAGGGAGCGTGAATCAATCTTTTACAGTCCACCTAGGAGGGACGCTTGGTATCTTTCATTGGACAATTTTTTGGAAAACCCGGGACTAAGTTTTTCACCACCTCGCATTCCTTTTCATCCAACACCTAGGGGTTATTATCCTCCTTTGAATATGTCGAGACAGTCATCCATGTTTTCTCAATCTCCAAAAACATTTTTATATGGCAGTCCTTCTGTTCCCTCTCGGTATCAGTCACTTACTGGTACTTTTTCGGGAGCATCTCCTCAACCTGTTGAACAAGGGTTATTAACTAGTAATAACGGAACTAAGCCATTGAGTGTAGAAGATATTCTTATGATGTCAGGTACTATTCCAAATCCGCAACCTCAAGGTAGTCAATTACCGCCTGGGGGGCAACCTCAAGGTCCTCAATTATCGCCTGGGGGGCAACCTCAAGGTACTCACTTACCGCCTGGGGGGCAACCTCAAGGACAGTACATACCTTCGAGACAGTACATTCCTCAAAGTCAACCCCAGACTCAGTATGTACCTCAAGGTCAACCCCAGTATCAATATGTACCTCAAGGTCAACCCCAGTATCAATACGTGCCTCAAGGTTATCAACCTTAAGGTCAGTACCCAACCCAAGGTTTCCAACCACCTTCAGGTCAATCATTTGTCTAAGGAACTGGAAATGTACCTTTGAATTATCAACCCTACCCTCAACCCGATTATGGTCCTCAATATGCTCAACCTTCTATGGGTCCATACCCCAGAATGAACTTAGTGTGGGATCCATCTCAATCCCAACAGATCTTGCAATCGAACGTGCAATTGTCATCTCAATCTGGACAACCCTTGGTTTCTGGTTCAACCCAGCAACCTGTCCAGCCTACTATTCAAACTTTTGCACCTTCTATAGTTTCTCATCCTGGGCCTAGTTCACCTCGAACTCTGGCTCAAACGACTGCGGCAACCGCTGCAACATCTGTTCCATCTACCCCACCTACTTCTGGAGTATCGGCAGCTCCGGTTTCTATTGTTCCTACATCAATTCCTCAAGCATCTTTACCTCAGTCTGGACCCACAATTCAGACTTCGGTTCAAATGCCTGTAGGACAACCTAGTCCAAGTACGGTTGTCACAAGTCAACCTCAATTTACTTATCAACCGTACCAGGGACAGTACCAATTCAGTCCTGCTGTGCAGAACCCAGTCTATCAGTATCAACCATACCCTGGATATACTTATCAACAACCCCAATACGGTCCGGTTAATCCTGGTTTTCCGGGAGGATATAATATCCCAAATGCAATTCCAATTCCTAGTTATCCTGGATATCCTCCTCCTGGGGCTGGTCTCATGACCCAGGGTTTTCGAGACCCTAATCGTCAGTTATCGTTCATTGCAACTTTGGACTTGCCTAACTTGTCGCGCCTTATGAACGATCCGATTAATTATCTTCCGTTTTGGCCGCCAATGCCAAATAAGTTTCCCAGTGACATCCCAAAGTTTGAAGGTAAATCAGGAGAGGATCCATCGAACCATGTGATGACTTATCACCTCTGGTGTGCATCTAACTCCATTTCAGATGATTCAATTCGTTTATGGCTTTTTCAATGCACTCTAATTGGTCTTGTGGCCAAGTGGTACATTGAATTACCACAAGCCACCTTTTATAATTTTAGTCAGCTAGCTACTTCATTCTTAACTCATTTTCAGTTGCCAGTCAGATATGACAATGGCATGGAATTATTAACTTCATTAAAACAGTCAACATCCACTTATATTTCAGATCATATTCATGAATGGAGACATCGACGGCGTTTAGTGAAAGTTTTTATTTCGGATCAAATCTTAGCAGAATGGTTTGTCAAATCATTATTACCTAAAATCACTAAGGATGTAGCTCAGGCAAGAGTCATTACTGAAGAGCAAGTAATTGCTCAAGATCAATACCTTGACCTCGTTTATACGCAGTCGGGTACCTTACACAAGAAAATCCTCGACCTTCCTAAACAAAATCAAATAACTGCAGCTCCTTCAGGGTCTCATGCCGCTAATGATATGATTGGTACAGTTAATACCAAAAGTAAGAAGAAATATTCCAAGAATTCTTCTCCTATCATAACTTTACCAGATTCCCCGACAGGAGACTCTTCCATGGAAATTTCTGCCGATATTCATGTTGTAGAGTCATCTACGGCCAAATCAAAATCTGGCGGTAAAAAGAAGGGGAAGACAAAAAATAAATCAGATAAAAATTCGAAAGAGAAACCAAATAAAACGGAATCTACTGATGAGAAACGTAAACCTCGTTATCCTTGTCTCATTTGTGACGAAGAGCATTTTACAAGAGACTGCCCTCATCGTGCTGAGGTTGTGAAAATCGTCAAAGGTTCTCAAACGCCTACTGTCTTGAAGGATCCTTTTCCTAGTGAAGACAGTAAGATGATAGGTTATTCCTCAAATGCCTCAAAAGAACCCATAATGATGATGTCCCATGTTAGGATTGTGACACGATCGCAAGATTATGGAAGTAAAAGTCATGTTAGTGGTAAGGAAGAAGAATCTTCTAATTCGAACCCATCAACTTCAACTCCTGGTTCCGATCCGCTACAGATCGAGAAACCTAACCCAGACTTAGTAATCAAACCGCCCGCCAAGGGTATACTTCAAAAGTCAGCTTTCAATCCACATGCGAGAGCTGCTTAGAACTATAACATTGTTGAAGATCTAGCTATTTCACCTTCAGCAATGTCGGCTTTGGAGGTGCTGCAATCATGTCCAGCACAGCATAAATTACTATTGTCAGCTATAGGAGCTATTGATATTCAGGACATTTTCGATTTAGAAAATAGTACACCTCGCTTACCTCATCAAATGGCTTTACATATTCCAGTGTTAGTCAAAAACAGACCTTTCTATAGGACTGTAATTGATGAGGGAGCTTCAACGTGTATTATGTCGATCCAGTGTTGGAGATCGCTTGGTTCTTCTACACTTAATCAATCCCCGATGATTCTAAATGCTTTTGATGGTCGTGGGTTCCATCCTTTTGGCATTCTACAGGATTTACCTATAGGGGGAAGGCAAAACTATTAATCTAGATGTGGATGTGGTTGATGCCCCTCTAGATTACAACCTTCTCTTGGGTCGTAGTTGGTCTTATGCTATGATTGTTGTTGTTTCATCGGTCTTTCGGCTTATAAAGTTTCCTCATAATGGAAAGATATTAACTATAGACCAGCTAACTTACTTTTCATCCAACCCAGCCTCTTCTGAAAGTATCCAGCATGTCGGCAAAACAACTATCCCTTATAAGGATGTTGGAGTAGGACTAGTTAAAGATTATGGTTTACTAGGAACTTTTTCCTTTCCTCCTCCTAACGTATCGCCTTCTACAGCAACCATTCATATGATTTCATCAGACACTATTGTTTATGATGATCCTTGGATCGTCCCTTCTGAATCTGAGATGGATTCATTTGGTGATGCTATGCCTTTGAGTCCCTAAGAAGTTGCGTATCAAGTCGTACAGTCGTTTTCCGACTCTTCTTCAACCAAAATTGACTTAACGAATGTAGTCCATGAAGAATCACTTTCAACATCAAACTCAGATTCAACAACATTTTCCGAACTTGTTCATACAGATGAGCAGATCCGTGAAATCTTGTCTATTGATGATTTACCATGGGAAGATCTTCATCATAGATCTTCGTTCTTACCTGAGATTGATCATTTTGAAAATGATTTTTCATCTATTTTTAAGGCTGATTATGTCAAGGAACCTCAAAATCCATTGCAAAATCCTGATTCTGAGTTAAATTTGGGCAATATTTCTCGAACTGTTCCTATTGACATTTCGGTTAAGCCTGGAATTGTTGAAAACATTCATATAGGTGCCTCTTGTACGGAAGAAGAATTTCAAACGTATAAGGCCCTATTTCAAGAATTTTGTGACGTGTTTGCCTGGTCATATGAGGAAATGCCAGGAATTGACCCAGCAATTATTGTTCATGAAATCAAAACTTACCCGGATGCTAAACCCATCCGGAAACGTTTGCGTCAAATTCATCCACGAAAAGCTACTGCTATTAAAGCAGAAGTTGAAAAATTACTTAAAGCAGGTTTCATTTATCCAATTCCCTTAATGGATTGGGTATCGAATATTGTCCTATTAATAAAAAGCAAGGAACAATAAGAATATGTATCGATTATAGGGATATTAATCAAGCCTGTCCAAAAGACAATTATCCGACTCCCTATATCGATCAAATCATTAATGATTTATCCGGAAGTGAAATATTCTCCTTTATGGATGGTTTTTCCGGTTATAATCAAATCAATATTCTACCTGCTGATCAACCAAAAATGGCTTTCATTTGTCCATGGGGGACATTTGCTTATTGCAAATTACCTTTTGGGCTAAAGAACGTTGGAGCAACTTTTCAAAGAGCCATGTCTTACGCGTTTCATGACATCAAGCACATTGTGCAACCCTATCTCGTGATTTACTTTCTCATTCATTATGTAGAGCCGATCATCTCATTCATTTACGAGCAATCTTTATGAGATGTAGGCATTATCGAATTAGGTTGAATCCAAACAAGTGTGTTTTCTGTATAGAAACGGGTTGGTTACTGGGATTTGTTGTTTCGAAAGCCAGCATTCGTGTCGATCCCTCAAAGGATGAAGCTATTGTCAAATTTCCTCCTCCTTCGACTCTTCGCCAACTCCAAAGTTTGCAAGGGAAAGAAAACTTTTTACGTCGATTCATTCCTAACTATGCCGAGATAACAAAGGGTTTTACCAGGTTTTTGAAACAGAATACTCCATTCTTTTTGGATGAGATCGCTGACAAATATTTTGATGCAGTGAAATACGCGTTGACCCATGCACCGTTATTGCATCCTCCCAACTACAACCAGGATTACTTCTTATATCTCGCCGCCTCTCATTCCACCATTGGGATGGTGTTACTTCAGGAAGATGAATTCAGTAGTGAACATGTGATTTATTACCTTAGTCGCACTTTGAATCCAACTGAGCTAAAATATTCACATGTGGAGAAATTGGCCCTGGCAGCTGTTCAAGCTGTCCAACGTTTTCGTCATTACATTTTACTACGCAAAACCACTGTAATTTCCGACTATAACCCTATGATCTATATTTTGACAAAACAATTTCTAGGGGGGAAGTATTCCAAATGGATTGTAATCTTGCAGGAATTTGACTTGGAGTTTGAAAACTCTAAGTCAAAGAAATCTTTAGTTTCTGCGGAGTTGATGTGTGACTTCCCGCGTGCTGATACTAAAACTGTGGCAGAAGAGCCCATTGCAGACGAATCCTTGTTTCTTATCAGCACTCTTGATCCATGGTATGGAGATATCATAGTTTATCTCCAAACCCAATCCTTTTGGCCTGAAATTTCAAGATCTCAGCGTCGGAAAATACGATTCCAATCCCAAAAATTCAAAATTATTGGAGATACACTTTATCGTCGTGGGGCAGACTCTGTTTTCCGACGTTGTTTAACTCATGAGGAAGCTGAAAGGGTTCTAAATGACTGTCACTCTGGAGCGTGTGGCGGTCATATGTCTGGGTTTGAAACAGCCCAAAAGATATTGCGTGCTGGCTATTTCTGGCCGTCTTTGTTTAAAGATTGTATTAACACGGTCCAAAAATGCCACAACTGCCAAATTTTTGATTGAAATATGCGCGCTCCACCTGCTTCTCTCTACCCTATAATTGTTGTCGGTCCTTTTGCGAAATGGGGTATTGATTTTATTACATGTAACCCTCACTCGTCCGGGGGGCATGCGTATATCATCCTTGTGGTAGATTATTTTACCAAGTGGGCCGAGGCGATGCCTACATTTTCGGCAAACAGAAAAACTGCTACGATTTTTGTCTTCAATATATAATTGCTAGGTTCGGTGTTCCACAAGTGATTATCACTGATCATTGGCGTCATTTTCGAAACATCATGATGACTGAACTAACAGATCAACTTGGCCTGCGTCACGATAGTTCAACTCCATATTACCCACAGGCTAATGGTCTAGTTGAAGCCATCAACAAAGTTCTAGTCATTATGATCCAACGAATCATTGGGATTCATAGGTCGAATTGGCATAACATGTCATTTTCAGTGCTTTGGGCATATCAAACCTCAGTAAAAACATCAACTGGTTTCACTCCTTTCCAACTAGTTTACGGTTTGGAAGTTGTGTTACCCATTGAATGCGAAATCCCGTCATTGCAAATGGCCATAGAATTACTTCCAGCCACTTCCGAAGAGGAGAAACGTTTGTTGTACTTGGCTCAGCTAGATGAGAATCGACGTGATGCTGCACTAGCAATCGAAACTCATGCCAAACGTATTAAAGCTCAGTATGATCGAAATGTTACACCTCGTAATTTTTCGGAAGGAAACCTAGTCTTACTGTACGATCAAGCAAATGATAAGTTGGGCGCTGGAAAATTCGTACCCATGTGGCATGGTCCTTATGTTGTTAAGCGAAATCTGGCAAAAGGGGCCTATGAATTGGTAGAATTTGACGGAGTCTCTTTAGGTAAGCCCATAAATGGTCTTTACCTGAAGAGATATTATGCTTAAATCTGGGTGTGGAGATTTTAGTTAGGTTAGTTTTCTTTCTAGCTGGTGTGTTTTAGATTAGAAAAGTGTGCTTAGCTTAGAGAGAGTTTTTGTCATTATTCCTTCTTATCTTGATTTTACTCTTGATATTGCAGATGTCGACGTCTCTCCAAACATACATTGGTTTTGCTGATGGTGCTTGTCGTAATACACGGAATATTTCTTCCGCAGCTTGGGTTATCTATTCACCCTCTGATGAGTTGGTATCTATGCATGGGGTAAGCCTCGATCAAACAATGAACAACATTGCAGAGTATAGTGCAGTGATTGAGTTATTATCTGAATCCATTTCATTTGGGATTCAGAATTTGATTGTGAGGTTAGATTCTGAACTCGTTGTGTTACAACGTAATAGAGTGTATGCCATTAGAAATCTAGTGTTATTAAGATTATTTTTGAGAGTTCGTCTCTTGGAACGTGAATTTGACTATATTGAGTATCAGCATATTCCAAGATATTTAAATACATTAGCAGATGCAATTGCTTCTCGAATGTTAAGTAGACATTTGCAATAATCGAACAGTAAATTTAAAAACATTTCATAACATGTTTTACAAGATAGCCAATAATAGTGATATAGCATAGCATAGAAGTGTGTCAAATATACATCGTCTTCGATCATAGGTTGAAAAACACCTTATGATCGGAAAAAATGATAAGTACAAAAAGCAAAAATGTCATATGAGTCTACAACAGGCGATCATCCTATCACTGGTGATGATCACGATAAGAAACCACTGTACGGGCCACCCTACAAAGGAACCTCCTGAAAGGTCCTGGGACCCCAATCACATAGCGTTGTAGCCTAAGAGGAATGTCATATATGCTAGTCTCTGGAATGTCTGCTGTCAAACGCTCCAGATGGTTTTCCAATTCGGTGAGGGTCTCTGTAGATTCGTCCCGTGGCGCTGGTGCTACTGCAGCTAGTTGTTTCCTCTCATAGGGCCGAAGAGTGGCTGGTCGCCGTGGACTTACATCTGCATTTGAAACTTTTTACTATCAATTTTGGGACGATTTAAAAACAAACAAAAAAAATTATAAAACATTGAAAATGATTTTACCTGAGTCATCCCATTGCTCTCTTGGTGGAAGAGCCATGTCTAGGTCACCACGATGACCCATCCCAGCATAAGGAAAATCCTGAATCGCAAAAACTTGGTTCTCCAACCAATGAAAATACTCAGGAGGAAATTGAACAACCTCTGAACCCTCCTCAGGATGACGGGCCATAACTGCAACCCAACGCATCAGCTTGGGCGCTCGAGGAAGTCCAACTTCAACGGAAAGATGTAGTGGGACCATCATTGGGACCCTCTCTAGACCAAAGCTCACAACTAAGAAGCCATATCCAAAGTTTTTCAGTTGTTCGTTCTTTCCTCTAGTCATTTGGCCTTTTACATTAGCCAACACAGCTTAGCACCAGTTGAAGACGGTGCCTCGAAAGCAGAGTACTACCATCCGCATTTGGGATCCAATGGCCATATGTAGTGTTGCGCTTCCGCAGAGTCTAGTGACAGTAAATGCAATCACTTTGAGTTCAGGATGGGAGATGGTTTTGATATCAATCCCTTTGTCCTTGGTTTGGTCGTTACAAAACTCTAGCCAAAGGCTATCGACAGACTAGCCACCTGGCCTAGTCCCGAATAGAGTCAATTGTTCACCTCTCTTGGGCAAACCAGTCAAAAAGTAAATGTCCTCTGGCTCCATTTCGAGCTGGTGGCCACCAATAATGAAACACTGGTCCTGTACATTCCACCTGTCCACCAGCCACTGCAAAAAGTCTACTTGGGCCCTCATGCCAGGTATGGCCCAGAATTTAAATAACCCGCATGCCTTTAATGCATCAATTGAAGGTTGATGATTGATTGTGGCAAGGTCCACATCCTCGTGCTCCCGTTCCCGCCAGCTAAGCATGATGTATACCCTACATTGAAAGAAAAGGCAGATTAGAACATTTTAAATCGAAGTTTTTGGGCAAAATTTGAAAATTTTGGAATTTTAGAACATATGTCGCGGGGACCGCACCCTCTAAGTTAGAGACAGTGCATAGGTCCGCACTCTGCCTAAACAACAGGTGCGGGCCCCTGACTTTTTTCTGCATGCGAAAAAGTCGGGGTCCGCAGGTTTCGCATGCTGTGCCTGCGGACCCCCGCGAGTGGACCTTTAAACAAAAATTTTCCAAAAAATCAAAATATAAACCTAAAAACAAAATTTCAAACGGTTGAAATGCAAGAGTAAAGTGATGTGGATTACTTGGAGGTGACGGTGTTCAAATCCAACGGACAGATTTTCCGCAATCTTCATGGGAAGTTTCTTACCCAAAAGCTCTCTTTCTCACTCTGAAGTCAAACGATAAAAATGAATTTACAAAAGCCCTTTTTATAAGCTTTTTTGAATAAATGAATTTTTAATTTGTTTATTTTTCACTTTAAAGAGGTAAATTTTGAAGCATTTTTATTTATTTTAAACAGGTATGAGTAATGTTTGAGTTTTTGTGCAGGATAACGAATTTTTCAGGCAAAATTGATCATTTTCGACAAAAAACATTAGAGTCACCTTTAAGCTCTTTTCTGACTCCTAAAATATGAAAATATTGCCGAGTTTTTCTTTTTAAGCTCGTTAAAATGGAATTAAAAAGACGGTCCACTTACAGCTCTTTTCTGACCATAAAAACATGAAAAGATTGCCGGATTTTTGTCGTTTCAAATTCGATATTGGTTATAAAAGAACGTGCCATTGATCGCTTTTTTATTTTTTCTGATTAGAGACACTAATTATGAAAAGTACTCCTTGATCGTAATGGTGAAGCGATTCTCTCAAGTATTATTTTATACTTTTTCGGGCTTGGGGGACACAAATTTACGAAAAGGGACAACCATGGAGTTTTCTTAAGTTTTTCTTCTGACTCCCTAAAATTGAAAAACGTCGAGTTTCTGTTATACTGGACTCGTTAAAATTTAGCAGTAAAGGACCTGTTCACTTACAAACAGGAACGGACCACTCCTTCTTAGGGTTCGAATTTAAACTAAGTTGGACTCATCCGAAGTATGAGCTTATAATCAAGCAAATGTTATCCTCCTCAAGCTTGTCAAAAATAAAGAGGTACTTGCCAGAAATGGTGGGGGAAAGAGAGAAAAATGAACCTATTTGTCATACTTTGTGTCTCAGAAAAACATTTAACCACTCTTGAACATGACACTTTTTGTTCACCTGGGTTGGGAAATCCTTTGCCTAACAGTTAATCAAACCATATTGAAAGTCTTCAGTCGATTTCTGGGTATTAGCTTTGGGTCAATTGTCACCAAACCATCTGCAGTGTCGTTATGTGTTCACGAGGTCAGTGCAAATAAACCATTCATCTGTAAAATATTTGTCATCCATCTTGACCATCCATGAGTCAATCCTTGCAACTATTTTTCTTCAAACTTGATCTATGATTTCGTGTTGTGGGCTTGCCTATGACGGATCGCTTTCTATTGACTTCAGCTCATTATCTAGAAAGATGATCTAGGAATCGTCAATACCTTGGGATCTGCATGCCTCAATGGCAGGTTTCTTGCCTTCGATAATAGGTTGCATCATTGACCTTCGATCAAAGGATTCCGTGACATGTTCGACATCAACTCATCTATTCACATTTCATGGATTGTACTGAGTACTTTGAGAACCATTGACATTAATGGTGG
Source organism: Pinus tabuliformis (assembly GCA_031772625.1). Taxonomy (NCBI): domain Eukaryota; kingdom Viridiplantae; phylum Streptophyta; class Pinopsida; order Pinales; family Pinaceae; genus Pinus; species Pinus tabuliformis. The sequence continues at coordinate 236,241,597 of CM062814.1, read as the reverse complement.
TTTCTCTCACACGTGTTAATAGTTTACATCATTGACTAGAAATCAAGTGGTTTCTACCATGTTCGACTTCAACACATTCATTCACATGGATAGAATCGTACTATTTTGGGAAGTAGAAATCAAGACCCTGGATCTAGTTTCCACTATCCAGGCTGCGAGGAATTTTGTATTCATTATACAGTGGACTATTCATAAACAGATGGTTGCGCCATACTGTGTCTACATGTGTCTATACTTGTGATGTATTACAAGTATCATAGCAGTTTAGTTAGTTTTCTAGTCAGTTTTGATCTGAGTATGGGAATGCCTACCTCAGTGATGATATGATCTCATATATATATATATATATATATATATATATATATATATATATATTGCATTGAATGTTTTTACAGGTTCCAACCAAGCTCTCCACAAGATGATCCTTGAAATGATAAAGTACTTCACTCTTCTTAGATGATAAATGAAATCCTCATCTACTACAAACTTCACACTTTAGGGGGTAATCTATTACACAAAATATTGTCACCATGACTTTTTGCAGTCAGTGTGAGTCTATCACCACTCATACTGTCCTCCTTTGCAAGTCTCAAACCTCAGCTCTTCATGTCAAGCCTTAAAAATGAGAGAAAGTCTTTGAAAATCTCTAAAACTCTAGTTTCGCACTTTCTCTTACCATTACCTGCAGTCCTGCACCCCTTGGTCATGTTACCTGCGAACCTGCCCGCTCTGTCTCTAAAGGAGTGGGTGCGGACCCCTGTAAAAGTCAAAAAGGCGCAAGTTTATTCTTAAAAACTCACTTTGGGTTAATTTTGGACGCTTCTAGAAGGAATCTTGACATGGTTGGTTCGCTCCTAGGTGGTTCATGCATCCCATAACTAAAGGAGCTAACCCCTTGATGAGAGGAGCTTATCCCTTTGAAGGAGGACTCTATCCCTTTGAAGGTGGACCTGGTAACTTCCCTCCTCTGCACTATAAATTGAGGCATTGGGCTGGTTGCTAGGGAGGTTGAAAGCTGAACATTTTTTAGGGTAAATGCTGTTGGAATTTAGACTTCCTACTTGAGCTTGAGAGGAGAGATTACATACCTTTTGGCTTCTTTGGGAAGAGAGTGAAACTTGTCAAAGTAGAGGAGATTCTTGCTGGACCCTGGGAGGAGCTTGTACAGCATCAAGGCACCAAGGTTGTAAAGTTCTTCTTTGTTTAAAGTTAATACAATCATATTCATTTTTCTCAATAAATTGTCTTCTATGGTTTATTTCATGAATTCCTTGATCATCATGATAAATATGGTTTATTATATTGGCTATGCAGGTGTTATTTGATGTGTGCATGTTTGTGTTTGCAGGTTCTTTAAAAATGAGCTCATTTGGACGAACAGAGCGTGGCTTCCACAAACTAGCACTGGACTTGAGGTAGGGTCTGAAACATCTCTTGGCTTTTATTTATAAATCGCATATTTAGAGAAAGATAGAATTTGTTTGGTTTGCTTGTCGCTAGATATCATTAGATACTAGGGAGATCGGTCTTGTTCGCAAGAACGATTTATTCGCCTGACACAAGGGGTGCAACATGTGTATATGGATGAAACAGCGCCCGTACAGGTAGTGGATTCATTGGAACAGCTGGCATCAGGTGAGCAGGGTGAACCATCGCAGGGGCAGGACTTCGCACAGGGGATAGAGCGAGCATTTGAAAGGATGGATACGGACTTGAGTGACAGGAGTTAGAACGAGACATCAACCTCATTCCTCACCACCAAGAGGTCAACCCAACAGCTTCACCACATCTAGAAGATGAGCAAGTCCCAAGTGACAAAGGAGACACTGAGATCCTTGGAGATCATTCGAAAGGAGAGATGCACAACATCTCATTCGACGAAACTCAACATAGAGTTGTACAATCTCGTAGAGTGTCATCTTCGGAAGATCACTAGTCTACAAACTTCCCATGTACATGTATTCAAGAGTATGGATGTTGTGGTGCACGCACATGCGATCCCATCTATTGGGACTCTCACCCAGGTGAAGACAAAGGCATAGTTCCGACTAGATCTTGACTCGTACTTTGACTAGTTGATGCACATTGCCACCGGCCTAGACTTGCCCATCAGTGCAAACATCATGCACAAGTATGTTGCTAGTCTAGCCACATTGAACACAATGATGCGCATGCTTTTAGATGAGTGTGACAAAGGAGCCTGATCATTTTAACTAGATGCAATGGAGGCAAGTGTCAGGTTCCATAAAGATGTCCCTTAGAGCACAAGGAAACCATCGCAAACTACCGATCTTGGCATCAGTTAGCTATTGTCAAACACAATGAAGATGTCAAAGAGTTGGTCTTCCAACAGTTTTCTGAGTCATAGTGATGTCTAGAAAGGCTTGATCAATTTGTTTTGTCTCACATGGGTACATGTGAATTGTAATGTAACATCTTTTCAATTGTAAGTTCAAGTGTCAATAGTTGGATGTAACAGTCATAGAGTAGATGAAGACTCATGAGGGTAGATGAACCATAACAAAGGGGAATGTCAAGGGTCACCCCACCCTTTGCTATAAATAGTCCCTCATAACTCATTGTATAAGCTTTTGGTCAGCCAAGCTTCCGATAGGACTATCTTAGAGAGAGCTTGGATAGTATTGTAACAACCCTTGGCTTCTCCACTGCTGAGAGCTAGTACAACTCTTTGGAGGAGCAGGTGGTTGTGGTTGTAATGTTCCACTGTTGGAACTAGTGGTTGGACATGGATGTATTGTATTATTGGAACTTACACTTCTTAATATAACAAGAGCCAACACATTTCATGCATATGTTGTATTTTATTTTAGCTATCTGTTTACTCTAAATGATATATGTATTTGTTTGCTTACGCGTGCATGTTTAACTATTTCTGTGTATGTATGTATGAATCTTTCTGAAATGTGTTGTTGGTTTAACCATCACTTTGGATTGCTAGATAAATTTCCTTCCATGTTCTGATGCATCTTTGCTAGTGTGTTCCCTTCTTAACTCCATGCTATCACATGTTTCGAAGGGGCACACTCATCTCAACCCCCGTGTGTTAGAACCTCTCATGCACCTTCTTTGGCTCACTTCATATGTCGCACCCTTGCTACCAACAGAGTTATCCTACTTGCCTCTGTGTGAAATCATGGTCAAGGCATTATCGTACAACCCACTGTTGGGACTCCTACACCAAACAGTTTGAGGCCTAACTGGGACTTCTTACCGGGGAGATCCCTTGACATGTTGGCAGGTCTAGCATCGTCAACAAGATCAGATGAGAAACAAAGAGATGATTACTCTTCTGACATAGTAGATACCTTGAGAAGTTTAAAGGAAAAAATCAGAGGTTGCAAAGAAGATAATGACAGGATCATTCAGTCACAGGAAAGGCTTGCCAGAGCTTAGGAAAAGCAAGCAGAAGTCAATGTAGTGATCCTTCATATTTTATCATATTATCATAGACATGGACAACCACGAATCAGTTACAAACATGAGGAAAGGAAAAATGGGGCATATGGTAGCATGTCTCATGGAGGGTGTTATCACAAGGCTAGAAAGGGTTGGGATCAACCTTCGACCTAGCATAACTATTTCAAATCATTTATAGTTAGAAGTTAGCCCTTCTAGCATGAGAGGGCTCTCTCAAGGAAAACAATATGATTTTCTAGATAAAACTAAATTACATATGGCTAACTCTGGATTTTTATGTGATTTTTGCATGTGAAAGGGAGTGAGTACTACAACCATTGGGCATGGAGTCAATTACATGAAACTCAATTACTTACATAACTATTTTCTGAGGAAACTGAGGCATCTTTTGGCTTAGAAATGAAGTGAATAAAACCCTTTAACAACAGATAAAACATATGAAGGAAGTTGGAGCAGACCTTAATATTGAATTCCAAGTGATCGTAATGCTTTAAAAAACTAATATCAATGTAAAAGACAGAACAAGTAAACATATAAACCAAAATTTGTATCTCAGATAATGAAAACAGGGTATGCTAGTAAATGTATATTAACTAATAAAAATTACATATGGTAGCTTCTTCACATCCTCAATCAACCCTTCTAAAAGTTGAAAACCTACTTATTTATAGAGAAAATATGTCTTTACATATCTTGCCACCTTGGCCAAATTCGATCCACTATTCTAGAGAGCTATTCCTACTTTTCTTCTAACTAACAGAGTCCTCATAGGGATTTTTTGTTTTACAATAGTTGGAATTTAACTAGGACTCTACTAACCATAACACTTTTTGTTGATGTAGATAATCGAAGTTAACTGCATGCTAGATTTTCTGGAGTGCCATTACATCTTCTACATGTTGATAGACATCAATTTAATTTCCCTTTTTGATGATTGTCTTGATGAGCTCACTATTATGTAGATGTGGTTATGTGCTAGCTTGCCATGCTGAACAATTGGAGTTTATCATGATGAAGTGGAAACCCTCTATCATCTGAAATCCACTTGGAGCTTGGTTGTTTGATATCAAAAATCTTCAAAAGGCAGAAAAACAAAAAAAATTATGATTTCGTAGCAAAAACAACATTTTCAACAGTTTCGTAGCAAACTTTGGTAGAAACTTCAAAAAACACTCTTATGCAAAAAATTTTCTCCCTTTGTTGGTTCTGAGGTCTTTTTTGATGTTTATAAGCTAAACATAAACCTTTAGAATGACCTTTACTAAACTTTTGACCAGCCTTAACCTCTATGGAAAGTTACAGCAGTTTCATAGCAAATCCTCGGCTTCACTATGGGCAGTTGCTACGAAAGATTTAAAATTTTGAGTTTTTATAGTTTCCATGGTTTTAATGCCTCCTTATGACTCCTAATATCATACTAACTATACATATGGCTAAGTTGACTGGATTACGTATAGCGAAGGCAAAATTGAAGAGTTTTCCATATCATGGAGTAGCATTTACTTTAGCAACAATCTTGACGTTTTTCTTCTTGAGTTCAACCTATATCATTTCAATTTGACTCTCTAGCGTTGTAACTTGTCCTTGTAGAGTTTTCCTATATGACTATAACCAGCTATTTCTTTTATACATATGTTCCAGCATTTTGTGTAAAGGCAGAGTCCTTTTTATCATCTTCTTAGACTTGTCTACAATTTCATCATAAAAATCTATTTGCTTTAACACTTCATTTTGGTATTCATCAAACTCTAGCTTGGTCTTGATCACTTCTTGTGTGGCCTCCCTTAAGTGTTCTTTTAGGACTTCTATGTCACTTTTTTCTTGAATAGCCTCCGTGTCTTTATTTTTCTTTGATGGTTTCTTTAATAACTCTATTTTGTTCAATGGTGCTTTAGGTATCTTCTCAACTTGTTGCATGGATCTTGTGACAGGTTTCCTTGGCCTAAAAATAAAACCCTATTCTCCTTGAGAAAAATATAATTTCTTTGCTCTCTTTCTTTTCTTCTTGGTTTCAGTTGGGGTCACTTCTACATGCTGCTCAACTGGCCTTTCTTCTATGTCTATAGCTTCTATAATGCCATACAATCTACCCTTCTTTGTACTTTGTTCTTGTTCTCCCTTTTGTCTTTTGGTCATTCTCCTCTTAGTACTTGTAGAAGCTTCAAATATAGGTTTCTTTGTCACTGAATGATGCTCTGCTCTAGGTTGCTTCTATGCTCTAGGGGTTGTAGATTTCGATTTTGGAGTTTTTCTAGAGGGGGTAGCAACATCTAGTTCATATCCACTTAGGAACAAAAAGGAAATTCAATCCATGTTCAATCTATTTAACTCTTCAACTACTAACAATTTGATAAGACCATGATGAAAAACAAAGGTACTACTTACATCTGTTTTGGCTTGAGCCTTGTCATCCATATTTCCTAAACTTCTGAAGAGATAGAAAGGAATATCTAAGGACTGTTTACCTGTGAAGTGGAGCAGCAACCTAAAGTGGTATTGGTAGACCATATGGAACCTTCCTTCACATGTAAAATACTTTTGAATAACCATCAGCAACTTGGAATAATTTTCTTTAAGGAAATTTTTGGGGATGCCCATTGTCATATCAATCCCTTGATGTTCTTCCTTCAAGAATTCATCACAATTTTGCAGCTAGAACTTCTAAACTTTAAACCATGTTTCCCCTGACCTTGGGATTTCAGTAGCATGAGAAATGATGTCTCTATGATGTCTGGAGAGACATTCAAACTTAGGATGCCAACCTTCGTGCCAATCCCTGTGAAATTGAGGGTGAAGTCCTTAGTGATTTTCACATGAAAACCCTTCAATTTTTTACAAAATCGAAGACATCCCATGCTGGCAAATTACTGTGTAAAAGTTGGGTCTTCTTCAAGAAGTTTCATGTTTGTGGGCTCATAACGTACTACAACCCCTCCTTTGTAGTGTTTTCTAGTGGCCATGCTTGTTAACACGTCGAGATTTGCTTGTGAGCTGCTTCCTCTTCACCTGCAAACCAAATTTAGAACACCTAGACCTCACTTAGACCATGACTAAGCTTGTTTTGATAGTGCAAACCCTATTCCATGACAACACTTGTGAACCTTTTTTATAGGAGCAGATGGTATAAAGGGAAAAGGGAGAGGTAAAGGTGAATGAAAAGGAGTGGAGGACACGGGAATCAAGATGTATAACGACTTAGTATATTTAGCATCACTAACAATAATTTACAATAAAATCATTATATAGCAACAAACTTTCATAGTGAGACAAGTGTCAGAGTGGACCGTTTTGCTACGGAACTGTCAGGGACTTTCGTAGCGAGTTCTAGGTTTGTTTAACTACAATTGCTGTGAAAGTTCTTGGATTTCTATTAGCATTCAAATATTGGATTGAGTATGATGAGCCTCGGTCATTGGAGGGAGTCATTAGGAAGCTAAAGCATTGTTATGAGTATTCCAAGTGTAAGTCGGAACCCAAGCAGGGTTGGAAAGGTAATTACAAATACTTAAGGAAAGTGGGATAAGAAGAAAGGAAGACCTCGTGATGGAGGTGTTAGTGTCAGTCTTTCTAGCCTTCCTCCAGTGATCAAACATGCTCTTACAAAGTGATTTTAAGGTGTCAAGGTCAAATTTTATCATTTCAGTGAGTCTTCAAGTAAAATTTGGTCACTAGGCATTAGGTCTAGGGTTTGCTTTCACTCCTTTCAAATTTGTCCAAATGTCAGTCTATGTCACTATTCAGCTGATTCTACCATCATTCATAGGGTTGTCATCATCATGTCAGGTTCCAATGGGTCATTTTACACCTTTTTCATGCTTCAGTTGCGCCTAGGTAAGGTCATTTCCCTCTCCTAGGGTTTTGAAGGCAATTTCTCTTGGACGGTCAAATCATCAGCAAAACTTGTATCCTGATGTTCATACACCTTCCCCTATCCTTAATGTACCTTATTAAACATTTCCCATCACTGAGATCCCCCAAATTCCTCATTTTCACACAAACCCTAGTTTCTTGCTACAAACCCTATTTTCTAGGCTAGGCCTGTGTTTTGCCCTTTTGGACCCCTTCCCCTCACTCAATTTCAGATATTACACTTTCCCCTACTTCCTAACATCCCTCCCTACTTCCAAAAATTTCCTCAAGAATTTAGAAGCTCCTTATCCCCTTCATTTCGCTTCATTTCGACAAATCTCTTGTTCCACACATCGGGGTAGGTTTTACTCAAATGATGTTTCTGAGCAAGGAAAGATGAATTTGGAAAAACTGAGAGAGTTTTTTGTCCAAAACATGCCAAGGAAGAAAAACCTCCTTCACTTTTTACACAGGTGTCATGGTTTTAGAGAAATGTCAAAAATACAATTTCCTCGGGAGAATTGATGCACCTCTGAAGTGACCTTGGGAAAATCAAGTTTTCTCCTAGCTTGGTTGGCCAAATGACTTGCTTGATGAGTCAAATGATAACTATACACAAAGTTCTTTCCAATGAGCTATCATGAGCTCAATTTGGAGTTGAGGAAGGCATTCAAAAGTTGACTACAACAGAACTCTACCTTTAGGCAGCCTCATTTGGCACATTTTGACCAGTCTTGCGAGATTTGATTTTTTACAGGGAAAATGAACTCCAAACTGAAAACGTATAGTTGGTTTGGAAAGTAGACTCAAATACCTTTCCAACAAGCTATCCTGAACCCAATTGGGACATCGGGAAGGCCTCCAAAAGTCACCTGGAAAAAGGCGTGGCGCACAGGGGAGGCGCGGTGCACTAGGAGAAAATTTCCAGTGTAAATTTACACTGGCGCGGCGCACTGGGAAGGCGCAGCGCACTGGGCTAAAAATCCTGAAATTCACTCAAAAAACTCTCCCAAATTGAAAACTTTTCTCAATATTCTTGTGTTCAAGTAAGTTAACATTTCTCCCATGACCAATGAATGAGTTACCTTGGTGTTTATGGTGTTTTAGTGAGAAAATTTTCAAACCCTACCTCCTTGCAATTTTTCCTCAAAAACAATTGCTTAGGGTTTGCAGTTTGAGCTTTTGTTGTCAAGTCCACTTCATCACTCCCTCCCTAATTTATTTTCCAATTTCATAAACCCATTCCCTAACCCCATATCCCTAATTCTCATTAACCCTATATTCCTAACTCCCACTATCCCAAACCCTAGCTGTTATCCCTAAAGCTCCCTCATTCACTCCTAAGCCCCTTTTTCCTATCCCTGAATCACATAATTCCCTGTCATTCCTATTTCCCCATCTCATTTGTAAAATCCAAAGTTACTCCAACATTCAGTGGTTGTCCCCTCCTCCAAAGTTTGTCAAATCCTTAAAGGGCAAACTACCACTTGGCAAGACTTCATTGTTCCCACTATCCCATTTTTGCCACTGTCCCTCATTTCCCTTTGGCACAAATTTGGCATTGAAAAAAGACACCAAGTTCTCATTTCTCATTCTCAACAAACCAAAAGTACACTTGGCATAGACTTTCAATACCATGGAGGCGGGCACCGATACATCATACGACCAAGACAGTGACTTTACAACTGAAACTGCATGCACCAGGAGGGCACTAAAACACCATAAAAGGGAGGGTGGACTCTGAATCTTGGCCAAAGCCTCTTTGGCTTAGCATGATGCTTGATGAGGCACCTTCAGTCCAAATTTCAAGAAATTTGGGGCAATTTTTGCATTTTAAAATTTTTTGCACTAAAAAACAGGGTTTTTCTCCCTGTGCGTCGCGCCACCTGGGGTGCGCTTTTGCTAGGGAGCTCCAAACTGCAAAAAGTTTATATTTTTGGATTTTTCATGAAAAATCATGACTTCTGGTGCATGGCCAAGAAGTTTGGGCAAGTTTGGAGTTCTCAGGAGGTCAAAAACACTCAAAAAATGACCTCTCTGCACATATTTTGACACACAGGAAGCAGTGTTGGGAGATTGAAGTTTTGGAGGGGCAAATGAGCACCAAATTCAGAAATTCAACTTGTGTTGGAAAGTAGACAGGTAGGGCTTTCCAACAAGCACACTTGGGCTCAATTTTTACTTCAAGAAGAGCCCCAAAATCAGCTCCAAAGTGGCGTGACACACAGAGAAATTGGCGCGGCACACAGAGGATTTTTGCTCAATTTTTCACCTTCCAGCTCAAAAATTCGGCCAGTTTGACTAGTTTTTCTTTGTGATGTAATTTTTTATCTATATTGATGTAATTGGATAAATATGATTTAATTTTGGCACTTATTTACTTGTTCTAGAGGATTCATTCACTAAAAATTGAAAATTTAATGAATGAATCAGTTTCCTACCTTATAGAGGCAAGTTGTTTTGATTGCCTAGATTTTAGTGCTTTGTTTAGAATTGGTTGAAACAGCTCCTAGAATGATGAGATCGACCCCTAGAGGTAAGATAATGGGTTGGGCTAGTCTATATCATGTAATTTCTAAGTCATTTTCAGGGTTGGACACTAGGGATTGCTTTGGCATATCATTGTACATTCTATCTTTGCATTTTTTGCTAAGGAAAGACTAGGGTTTTGCAGCACTGTTTGGGATCCATGTGGCTTTATGTTTTGATGGTGTGCTTCTCTAAGTAATTGTAAGTTCATTAGTGTTATGTGTATCATTTTCCTGTCTCTTCTTCTGAATTTGAACAAATGAGTGATTAAGGTGGAATCCATTAACTGTTATGCTCTGCCTTTGAATTTGTTTAAATTTCCATGTTTTCATCTGTTTAAGGAGAATTCTTGAGACTCTCTTGCTCTCCTTAGCTCCTCACCAGTCTGATATATCCATCTCACTTGCTTTAAAGCATCAAAATGATTGCCTTCCTTGCCCCAATCAGAACTCTGCAGAAATTGTGCCTCATCCCCGGACCCAAATTTGCCTTTCCCTGTTCCAACACAAAACCCCCAAAAAACTCAAATCAAACCCTTGTACTTCATACCTAGCCTAAAATTATCTTTTATTTCAGTCATCTCGAGCCCCATCGTTTGTCTTTTTCCGAGATCGACTGGGAGAGAGCCCTCTCCTGTCCTCAAAGGGCTAGCTACGAGGCTGAGCGTGGTTTGATGTGGACCTAGAACCTTGTCTTTTCAGCCTGAGGCAAATCTAGGCTCTAACAGGGGGTATCAAGGAGATTGCAGCGTCATACAAAAATTTTAATACAATTGACAGAGGACAAGGATTTTAGTCTGAGGTTTAGAACAAGGGTGATGGTAGGAAGCCTTTGCGGTGTTAGAATTATGGCAAGGATAATCATAGGAGAGATTGTGCACAGCATCAGGGTGGGATACCTCAGATTTATAGTGCTCATGAGACAGACACAGTTGGGGATGTTGGACAAAGAATTCCTTGGATTTATGCAGTGTTGGATAATAGGAAGTTTAATCATCGTGCATCTATTATCATGATGGAAGGTAAGCTTTGTGATCAGGTTTTTTCTATTTTGATTGATCCTAAATCTAATTATAGTTATGTTAGTCCTAACCTTGTGTATAAGTGTGACTTGAATAAATAAATGCATGCAGAATCTTGGTTGGTATAGTTGGCTATAGGGACCAAGAAGAGAATTCACAATTAGGTGAGATCTTGTGCATTTGAGTTGAATGGTATGCCAACATCATCACATCTCAATGTACTTTCATTGGGATCATACAACATGCTTTTGGGAATGGATTGGTTGTGCATTCACAGAGCTAAGGTATATTTCTATGATAATTCTATTGAGTGCTTGGATGACGATGGAGAAAGGATAATCTTGTAGGGTAAGACGAAGCCCACATTAATGAGAATGGTTATAGCTATGTTGGAAAAGCGCAGTAGTAGGAAAGGATGTGTATTCTTTGTAGTTCATATTTCTAGTGAAAAAAGTAAGGATGTTGAGGATTTATCAATCTTGAAGAGGTATCCGGTTTTGCAGCAGTTTCAGGATGTATTTCCAACATATATTTCAGAGTTTCCTCCTCATAGGGAAGTGGATTTATCTATTGAGTTGGTACCATGAGCAACACCAACAACGAAGGCACCTTATAGGATGAGCATTCCATAGCTGTTGGAATTGAAGTTGTAGTTGAAGGAAATGCTTGATAAGGGATACATTAGGCCAAGTGTGTCACCTGGGGGTGCACTGGTGTTGTTTGTGAAGAATAAGGATGGTACTCTCAGGTTATGCATTGATTAGAGGCAGTTGAAAGGGTGACTATTAAGAATAAGTACCCTTTGTTTTGGATTGCTGAACTGTTTGACCTGTTGAAGGGAGTAGCAACGTTATCGAAGATTGATTTGAGATCAAGGTTTCATTAGGTACATATAAAAGAAGAAGAGATCTACAAAACCACATTTCAGACCAAGTGTGGGAATTATGAGTTTGTAGTAGTTCCTTTTGGTCTTATTAATGCTCTATCTACTTTCATGTGTTTGATGAACAGTGTGTTGCATCCTTATCTGGATAAGTTTGTAATAGTATTCATTGATGACATATTGATATATTCTAATAATGAGGAAGAGCATGCAAAACATCTGGTAGTAGTGTTAAGACTATTAAGAGAGCATGTATTGTATGCCAAACTTACTAAGTGCGGTTTCTTTCAGACAGAGGTTCATTACTTGAGGAATGTGGTTTCCAAGGAAGTTGTAGCAGTGGATTGAGAAAATATAAGAGTTATCATGGAGTGGGTGTTAGCTCCCTAATTTTCTCTCCTTTTTCCATTTTCCCCTTCCTAAATCATAACCATTTACCGTTGTTTTACCTCTCTTATACACCCTCATCTTGCACCAGTCCAAGAACAGTGACATATTTCGTATAAACTTTATTTTTCATATTTTTAACTTAACTTAGCATTAATTAATCATCTATTACATGATTTCTTACTTTTAATCACTCTTTGTAACTTATCGATATCTCCAATGTTTATTTGGTAGTTATAGTACTTACCATGACCGCTGATCCTAGTGTAGGATCGGATCTTGCACCATTGCCAGCACAGCAAATCCTTGCAGTAGATCCGAACCTCCTTGATCACCGCCTCATTTTGAGCAGCTTCAACCACGACAGCAAGATCGATCCAAAGGCAGCTGAGATCAAAACTGTGAAGAACGAAAGCTGGAGATTGGCTACGACCAGTTTTGTTAACTGTCTAAGTTTAAAGGCTGAGAAGCTAAATTCTGTGGTTGGTTATGTAATTGGTTGAATGATCTATTTTGGCCCTTGGCCAAAGATCTATATAATGTAGAATGTAAATAGGACTAAATGATTTTTTGGGATAGAACAGAGAGACACAGCCAAAGAGGCAGTAAGAGGTTGTTGTATTTTGTTATTGCCCGAATCTGGGCTGGACAATGTATTAATGCATGTACTTTCCTCAGTGAATTAATAAAGGGAGCTCCACCTCATGTTTTATAAATTTTGTTTCTGTATTTTAGATGATGAATTGATTAAAGTACTGAGCAACGTTTTTATTTAAAAGGGAAACACGCTGGTTGGCTAGGGCCCAGCCAACCCAGCACGTTTACCCCATTTCCTGTTTCTTGTAATTTATGTTTATATTGTCAAGTGTGATTTAATTTCAAGCACATCCATTTCTGTCTGAGTGAAAGTGGATCCATTGTGTGAAGTAGCTAAATTTCCTTTTCCTGTACTTGATTTCAGATTGGTTTTCCCCACCTGGTCCAAGTAGGAGAAATAAACTTGCACCAGTGCATGTTGGTGTGATATTTCCTTTTCTGCAATACTATTTGGTTGGTTTTCCCGCTTGGTCCAAGCAAGAGAAATGAACCTGCACCAGTGCACGTTGGTGTGATGCAGCAAGCCTTCCTAGTTTACTTCCCGCAATTTTCTTTCTTTCATTAAATGCTTATGACAGGATAAATGTATATGTATTATTTCTTTATTCCTACACTCTGTCAAGATCAGAAACATTCATTTTTATTTGTGCAATTTGATTTAACAGTATAATAGCACTTGCAATAACTAAGCACTCATTTTAAGAATTAAATTCTAAGTGTAAGAAGCTCTGATCCGGTGCAAGAACTAGTTTCTTGCCACAGGATCTATGTGCTTTGAACCTAGAAAATTTCAAGCCCTTGCAGGAAGTAAAATGCCTTTAGTAAAGACACCATTTATAACTTTTGCATAAATCTTTGTTCCTACACTAGTGCAAGCAGACTACGATAGTACAGGACAAATTAGTGTAAGAAGGAAATCTCTAAAGGAGCAGGTTTAAGGGCCCATCTGATGAGACTGCTAAGTGTCTCTGCTAAAGAAAAACACACACTCAGTAGTTAAACAATAATTAGCTAGAGTGATTGCCCCTTTATTTTTAATTCCCTCTTGCAAATGCATTCTTCCTTGTTCCAGTCTTAGATTATTTTGATGGTTCAAGTTGCCTTTTTCTATTTTTAGTTTGATTCTACAATCTTCCTTTAAAGAAAGTAGGGATTTATATTAGAAAAATTTATGCCATCTCTGGCATTGCTTGTGCTTTGTCTCTAAGTTTACAGATCCCCCAGGTTGACAAATTAAGTGTTGAGGAGTTTGCTTAAGTGTAATTCCTGCACCCAACATTTTGGTGTCGTTGCCGGGGAGGCGATTTGATTTGGTAAGAATTTTCTGATTGTACAATAGAGGTAATTTTTCCTTTATTTTTGCAGTATTGTTTGGAAAAGCTTCTTTGAAGGAATTTTACTGGTGTTGATTGATTTCTGACAAAAAGAATTATTAGAATTTGTTTGTTTTTTTTCTTTCTTTTTTGAAATGAATGCCTAGAAAAGGTAAGGGTTCAAAGCCCATTAAGGGCCGAAAGGATTCTAAAAAAATTCTCATATTGGGTCTCCTTCTATGAGCAGGAAGCCCAATCCAATTCAAACCCATCACGCAGGAAAAGTCCACCTGTATTCTGGTGACAACAGATCAGGTGTGGTTCAGCCTATTGGGAGCAAAAGGGAAACAATGGCGGACCATGAAGATCATGCGGAAGGGAATGGTGAAAACCAGGTAAGTGGAGAACAATCCACTTTTGTGTTTCCAATTATGGATCCTCATATTGTGGCGCAAATGAAGAATATTCCACCATTAGCTCTCCCTCATTTCCATGGTAAAGTTCATGAAGATCCTGACTCTTTTTTATTCGAGTTTGATATTCTATGTAGAAGTTATGATTATTCAACTGACGCGCGGAAGTTAAGATTATTTCCTATTACTCTCAAGGACTCAGCTCTACGCTGGTTTATGGGGTTAGGAGGAAACACTACAACCTCTTGGGATCAGATGAAGAGAGTGTTTTTGTCTAAATATCAAGAATATTGCAAAACTCGGGACATGCAGGATGAGATTTTTACAATCAAAGAGGATGATGATGAAACTCTTGAAGATTACCTAGAAATCTTTTTGTATATTTTACAAAGGTCGAAACTTAAGCTTGAATCCAATACTATTAGAACCTTGTTCTTAAGAGGACTTACTGATAATGCTAGAAATAATTTAAATATGTTAGGACAAGGTGATATTTCTCAGAAAACTTTTGAAAAAATTTGTGAATTATGCAGGAAATTTTCAAGAAATCCGTATAGATCTGGTAGAGGAACTCGAAACAGAAATAGAAAAACCGAATCTACTGATGCTATGATTATTAGACTAGAAAATAAAATGGAAAACATGAAAATTGATATAATGAATATTGTTACCAAACAGTTGGAATCTTTAAGATTTCAACAAAAACTCATGAAGGAACAAGAGTCATTATGTATTTTTTGTCGTGTCCTCTTAATTTGAAAGAAACTAATAAGTGTGCTATTTGTGCAGAAGACCATGTCACAGAAAAATGTCCCTTTATACCAGGACTTAAAGTTGTATTTACAGGGGGACAGCCTGAAGCTGAATACTTGTATGCTATGGGGCAAGAAGGAATTGGCCTCAAGTAGGTGCAGGTATGGCTCCTGAATTTTCTCCACACTATTTTGGTTATAATTCACATGCGTATTCTTATCCTAACACTAATCAGTAGTGGTAGTATGGGAATCAATATCAGCATGGGAAACCTTCTCAACCATGGCAACAAGGTTTGAGAGGGCCAACTCATTCTCTATATTCCTACCAGCCACCCATGCAGTCATATCCATCTACACATACACCTTATTCAATGCCTCAACTTTTGAGTCAGTCTACTCCACCATTACCTTTACCTCCAACTTTTCAGCCTCCTCAGTTTCCTGCTCAACCTATGCCCAATCCTAATAATAATAAAGCAGTGCAAATGATCTATGTAACAAACCCACCTTTACCATTCAAGTACCAATATATTCCAGTTGGGGTTCATGATATTCAATTAAGATTGGGAAGGACTGTAACATCAGAAAATCAGAAGCAACCTAGAGTGATTGTTGAAGAGAAAGGAGAATAGTAAACTTTAACCATTCTCTGGAAGCTGTCACTAAGCAGGCCTTACCCTCTGAATCCTTGCCATCTTCTTCCAACCAGCCTCCCTTCCCAGGGAGGCTAGTAATGGAAAGAAGTGAGCCTATTTCTGATACTAGCTTGGCATCAAAGCTTCGGAATCTTTTCATTAAGATACCTTCGCTTCAAGCCATCAAGGGGATCCCCATTTGTACCAAGATTACTAAGGAACTCTATCTCAAGAAACCCAGGAGGAAGAGATTGGAACCCCAAACCATTCAATTTGTTGGTAAGGCAGCAGAGTTGATGATGGGATGTGTGTCCATGGAAAAATATACTGATCCTGAAAACCTTGTTGTCTCAATTCAGATTGGTAATGTCCTTGTCTCTAATGTTCTTATAGACCTAGGGGAAGCCATTAGATTCTTTGGAATATCCTACTGATTTCAATGTGCTTCAGCCAAAGAACCCAGTAGGAGGACATCCCTTGATCTTGGGTTGACCATGGCTTGCTACAACTAATGCATATATTGGATGTCGTTCCGGTGATATGTATATTTCGCATGGAGATTCTAGGAAGAAAGTTACCTTATACCCCCCGCTAGTTCCATCCAGGACCTTCGAGATACTTTATGGTTGGATCAAAGCAATGATGAGGAGACTCAACCCATTTCTCTTATCCATCAGTATACTAGGTCTTCACAAGAAGATGAGATTCAAGATTTCCTGAATAATCTAGACACTATGCCTAATTTTGAGCTATTGAGCCAGATTTTCAACCTAGATTTTCAAGATAATCATGATTCTCATTCTTTTGTACCACTGCATTTGACCACCCCCTTGAGTACTCCTGAGCCTGATACTACTCTTGTTGAGATTAGCCTTGGTAAATCCTTGCATATTAGTTCAGATTTGGACTCATCTCAGCAGGAGCAGCTTGTGAATTTGTTGCAAAACCATCTTAGTGCCTTTGCATGGGGCTATGAAGATATGAAGGGTATTCCTCCTGAAACTTGTACACATCATATCTATATTTAGGAAGGAACCCGACCTGTCCAACAACCCCAAAGGTGAATGAATCTAGCTCTAAGAGATATTGTGAAGGAAGAAGTACAAAAACTCTTGGATGTTGGTTTTATCTATCCTATTTCCGACAGTCAGTGGGTCTCTCCATTAGTGCTAGTACCTAAGAAAGATGGAAGATGGCATATTTGTATTGATTATCGAGAATTAAACAAATCCACTCTCAAATATTATTTCCCTCTCCCTTTCATTGACTAGGTGCTTGATACCCTTGCAGGAAAGAAATATTTTTCCTTTTTGGATGGCTTCAATGGTTATAACCAGATACAGATTGCACCCAAAGATTAGGATAAAACTACTTTTACATGTCCATGGGGTACATTTTCTTATAGAGTGCTTCCCTTTGGTTTATGTAATTCTCAGGCTACCTTTCAAAGAGTAGTCCTGGCCATTTTTGCTGATCTAGAATTTGTAGAAATTTATATGGATGACTTTTTTGTGTTTGGTGATTCTTTTCAGGAAGCTCTCAAAAATCTGGAGAAAGTACTTCTTCGTTGTCAGGAAGCCCATCTCGCCTTGAGTGACAAGAAATGTAGATTAATGTGCAAAGTGGGAGTGGTACTTGGAAATTTGATTTCTAGTAAAGGTATCCAGGTTGATCCAGCAAAGATTGAAATCATTCTACATCTTCCTGCACCCAAAAATCAAAGGGAAGTAAGAGGTTTTTTTAGACATGCTGGTTACCATAGGAGATTCATTGAAAATTTTTCTAAGATAGTTGCCCCTCTTTTCTGACTTCTAGCTAAGGATAGTGAATTTTCTTGGACCACAGCTTGCCAACAGTCTTTTGAAACATTGAAGGAAAAGTTAGTACATGCACCAGTTTTGAGAGGTCCTAACTGGTCCCTACCTTTTCACATTTCCTCTGATGCTTCAGATTTGGCTATTGGCGCAACTTTAGGACAAGAGGAAAATAAACAATCTTATGTTATTTATTATATTAGTAAGAATTTGTCTTCCGCTGAATTAAATTATACAGTTACAGAGAAAGATTTTTTAGCTGTAATTTTTGCAATTAATAAGTTCAGGCACTATATTATAAGATATAAAGTATTTGTACATACTGATCATTCCGCAATTAAATATTTGATGAACAAGCCATTGACTAGTGGTAGAGTGACTAGGTGGTTACTATTGTTGCAGGAATTTAATATTACTATTGTTGATAGACTAGGAAAATATAATGTTGTAGCAGATTTTCTTTCTAGATTAGATAATCCTGGTGAAGCAACTCCTATTAATGATGATTTTCTGGATGAACATATTTTTGCTATGTCAACAGATTCTCCATGGTTTGCTGACATTGCTAATTACTTGGTTACTGGGAAAACACCACCCCACTTGTCCACTCGTGAAAAGCGGAATATTATTCAGAAAAGTGTTGCATACTCCTGGATTCAAGGAGATCTCTTTTACACTGGTCCAGATCTGATTATCCATAGGTGTGTAAGAGAGGAGGAAGTGTTTGACATATTGAAATCTGCTCATGATGAACCTTGTGGAGGCCACTTCACTGATAAGTGGACTGCATATAAAGTATTGTGTGCTAGTTACTTTTGGCCTTCCTTGTTTAAGGATGCCAAACAGTATGTCAGGCGATGTGATAGCTGTCAGCGAATGGGCTAGCCTAATCAAACCAATGAAATGCCTTTGTGCCCCCAAGTTATGATTGATCCATTTGAAAAATGGGCTATTGATTTTATAGGGCCAATAAATCCAACGTCATTAAGTAAAAAGCATATCTTGGTTTGTACAGATTTTGTTACGAAATGGGTAGAAGCTAAAGTTGTTTCCTTTGCTACAGAAAAAGTTGTTGTTGATTTTCTTTTTACTGAAATCTTTACTAGATTTGGTGTGCCTAGAGAAATTGTTTCTAAAAATGGTCCGTAGTTTATTTCTAATCTGGTATAGGGCATGATGGATCAATACAAGATCTAGCACAGGAAATCCATGCCATATCACCCGCAAGCAAATGGCCAGGTGGAATCCACAAACAAAGTGATCGAGTCCTTTCTTACAAAGACAGTAAATATGCATCGAAAATATTGGGCTGAAAGATTACCAAAGGCTTTGTGGGCATAGAGAACCACTTGGAGAAATAGCACAGAACATACACCATATGAGCTAGTATATGCCAAACAGGATCTGTTACCAATTGAATTCCAAATCAAAACTGCCAGAACTACAGTTCAGTTAGGACTAGATCTCTTTGAGGCACAACAATAGCGTCTTCTCCAATTAAATGGGTTAAATGAATTTCGTAGGGATGTTGTTCAGCAGAACATACTAATTCAACAGAAACGCAAAAGGTGGCATGACAAGTCTATTCAGAAAAAGAAATTTCAACCAGGTGATTGGGTGCTCCTTTATGATTCTAGATTTAACGTTTTTAAAGGGAAATTCCATACACATTGTATGGGACCTTATGAAGTGATCTGAGTATTCAAGAATGGAGCAGTAGAAGATAAAACTATTGATGGAAAAAATTCAGTATACTTGGTGAATGGATACAGATTAAAGAAGTATTTTCAGCCACTTACCAGGAAAGATTTTACACAGCAAGTCCAACAGCAATTCGGGACGGTAGTGGTGAATGGTAATACCAACCTTTTGAAAACATGAATTCTTATTCTTCTTAAAAATAAAAATAAAAATAAAAAATAAAAAAGTAAAGAAAAAAACATTTTCCTGTAGTTATGAAAATCAGTTCGCTGACATGATTGCAGAAGGATCAACCTGAAAACCAGCTTGCTGGTAGGAAGATCAAAAATTTCTAATAAAAAGAAAATGTTGCTTGATCTTTAGATATGCTAGTGACCACCAAGTAAAAGTAGGTTCAGCAGAACCAACCTTTATACAATTGGGGTAATTAGCATGGATATTTTATTCAAGTAACGCTTAATTTTCGCTGCAGTTATTTTTTATTGCACCAGTGCAGGCAAACCTTCCAGAAAATTTTCTGCCTTTCTTCATATTCCACTTTCATAATATTCCCTCAGTTTTATTCTTCAATCCCAGAACGATTAACCTTCCCATATTCTTCTGAATTTACCCTATCCGTTTCGGAAAAACCCCACTTTACCCTTGAATTTTTTCCCTATCCCACTTATGTTTATCCCCTCTTGTGGTACTATTCCTAGAATCCTTGTAACATAATTACTTCCCATTTTGAAATTTCCCTTTTCCCACTTCTTTGTTCCCTCATGAATTCATTGCAAGATCTCGCACACAAAGAGCAAAAGGATATGCTCTGAAGCATCAAGAAAGGGAAAAGAAAATTTCCAGTATAAGTTGAGGAAGCCATGTGGAAGTCCAACCTATATTTTATTTAAATTCCATGTTCTTTTTTAGATATTATGCTTGCACTAGTGCAAGCTTATTGTCCTATATGATAATGCAAGCATAATGGTACCAGTAGAATAGCATAACTTAAGTGGTGCAAGCACACCAGTGCAAGCATGCACCCTGATAGAAACATGGTACAATTTGTTCTTTTCATAGTATACATCATAGGAAATTGGTCATCATGAAATTTTATAAAAGTCCTTTCACTTATTCGATGAGTACTTGTGCTATCATATTAACTAGGAGAAAATTATTTAAAGTACAAGGTGTTTTTAATTTAAGAATCGTGATCATTTTTTAATGAATGCTAAGTTCTTTCTTTTGAATTATGAAGGAATGCACAAGTGTTTAACCATTGCTTGAACATAATTGCCTCTTTCCGCCATAATCCTAGATGTCCTTCACTCATAATGATTACCTCACCTAGCCGTTAAAATGCCGCCACAAGTACCAATCCGGCCTAATCTCAAAGATGTCGTGCATCCATGGCTATTTTAGTGGAATGAACGGGTGATAAGATGGAAAGGATGGTGGACAGTTGGATCCTTATTTATAAGAACCAATTTTCCTGATGTTGCATGTAAAATTCTTGATTGTTCATAGCCGTTAAGAAGCAATGTCGCATGTTCGAAGCGAACGCTCATCTCTCAGTAGGGTAGAACAAACTCCAGAGTATCGCAATAGTCTTTCACTATTGCGAGACTTGGGCATTCTTCAATTCTTGTAAAATTTTAACGCGCATGACAAAGAAGTGGCCTTACAGTTTGCCAGAAGTTTCAAAAATTGCCGAGTAAAAATTGAGCCTCTAAAATTTGAATTTACAGAAGAGTTTGTAGCAGCAACGACAAGCTTGGAAAATATTGGTGAGCAGTGGTTTAAAAATTAGAAACTAGAAAGCAAGCGATGGCAGCGTTTTTTCATCGACAAGAAGATGAAGGTAGATTGGAAGGAAGGAATTCTGTGCAGTTCCCTGCTAGGATAGTGGCAGGACCTCCTTTTCATCCTGCAGAAATTTGTAACCTATGAGGGAAGGTACTCCCGCACTTTTGTATATCATTTTAGGATGTTGCAGCATTTCGAAGCCGCCCGACACATCCGGTGGAGGATGAATTTCCCCTATTTTTTGCTTAAGAGCTTGGAAAAAATGGCCAAAGGTGTGCGAGATGGATGGGCAGACCAGGCTAACAAGAAGTTATATCACCACAGCCTGATAAAGGTTTTGGTCCAAAAACAACTAGAAGTTAAAGGCATGACCTGGGAGGTGCTATTAAAATAGCTACATAAAAAGATAGCTATTGAAAAGGAGACAGAGGACCCCGCCAGCACAAGCAAGGGCCTAAATAAGAATGAAAAGGGGAGTCCTTCTTGCACCAGTGCAAAAAGGAAACGACCTGAAAAATCAAAAGAAGGAAGGGCCCCATCTCCAAATAAGAAGATAGCTAGTGCACATGTTGAAGAGACTCCTTCTACGCCACCAGTACAGGCACAGACCCTCGAAAAAGACAACCTATCAGTCCTTGCAGACGCAACAAAATTTGCAGAGGTCGAAGATGACACTCTGTTGGCAGATTTCATTAAAAAGCCTTGGAAAAAGAATAAAGAATATAATGCAGGCAAAGAACCACAGTCCCCACAGGGCGTTGAATCCCCTCCTGCACTAGTACAAGAAGAAGCACCAGTACAAGAAGAAGAACAGCAAGAAGAAGAAGAAGTAGAAGAAGAACCAAAAGAAGAAGAACCAGAAGAAGAAGAACCAGAGGAAGAAGAATTTCCTGATGTAACCATGAGGGATATTAAGGTCCCTGAGGAAGACACAGCCCCTGTTGAGACAGAAAAAGAAAAAGATTTGGTAACTCCTACTGCTCGAGTAGTTGAACTAGAGCTTCAAGTGCAGAACTTAGAACAGCTCATAGCTAAAGCGCAGGAGGATAAAGAACATAGTAGAGAATAATTAACTGCGGAGATCCGGAAAAAGAAAAGAGAAGTTAAAGTCTAGAAGTATCGAGTTGTGCAATGTTTCAAGCAACTTAAAAAGGTGACAAAGAAACTAAAGAACATCAGAAAGAAGAAGTCTGAAACATTCTAGGCTGATGTAAGTATGCCAGAGCAGGATTGAGCTGGAATTCTCAAAGTTTTGAAGGTTTTTTGCAAAGGTAAAGAGTTGTGTGAGGAAACACAACAGTTTAGGGATGGGAGGATGTTAGCCCCCCAATTTTCTCTATTTTTGCCATTTTTCCCTTCCTAAATCATAACCATTTACCGTTGTTTTACCTCTCTTATACACCCTCATCTTGCACCAGTCCAAGAACGGTGGCATATTTCATAAAAACTTTATTTTTCATATTTTTAACTTAACTTAGCATTAATTAATCATCTATTACATGATTTCTTGCTTTTAATAACTCTTTGTAACTTATCGATATCTCCAATGTTTATTTGGTAGTGATAGTACTTGCCGTCACCGTTGATCCTAGTGCAGGATCAGATCCTGCACCGTTGCCAGCACAGCAAATCCTTGCAGCAGATCTGAACCTCCTTGATCACCGCCTTGTTTTGAGTAGCTTCAACCATGACAACAAGATTGATCCAAAGGCAACCGAGATAGAATCACTCCATTTTGAGCAGATTCAACCACAACAGCGAGATCGATCCAAAGGCAGCTAAGATCAAAACTGTGAAGAACGAAATCTGGAGATTGGCTACGACCAGTTTTGTTAATTGTCTACGTTTAAAGGTCGAGAAGCTAAATTTTGTGGTTGGTTATGTAATCGGTTGAATGATCTATTTTGTCCCTTGGCCAAAGATCTATATAATGTAGAATGTAAATAGGACTAGAGTTTTTGGCATAGAACAAAGAGACATAGCCAGAGAGGTGGTAACAGGTTGCTGTATTTTGTTATCGCCCAAATCTGGGTTGGACGATGTATTAACACATGTAGTTGCCTCGGTGAATTAATAAAGGGAGCTCCGCCTCATGTTTTATAAATCGCATTTCTGTATTTGAGCTGATGAATTGATTAAAGTACTGAGCAGCGTTTTTATTTAAAAGGGAAACGCATTGGTTGGCTAGGGCCCAGCCAACCTAGCACGTTTACCCCATTTCCTATTTCCTGTAATTTATGTTTATATTGTCAAGTGTGATTTAATTTCAAGCACATGCATTCATGTCTGAGTGAAATCGGATCTGTTGTGTGAAGTAGCTAAATTTCCTTTTCCTATACTTGATTTCAGATTGGTTTTCCCCACCTTGTCCAAGTAGGAGAAATAAACTTGCACCAGTGCACATTGGTGTGATATTTCCTTTTCTGCAATACTATTTGGTTGGTTTTCCCGCTTGGTCCAAGCAGGAGAAATGAACCTGCACCAGTGCACGTTGGTGTGATGCAGCAAGCCTTCCTAGTTTACTTCCCGCAATTTTCTTTCTTTCATTAAATGCTTATGACAAGATAAATGTATATGGATTATTTCTTTATTCCTGCACTCTTTAAAGATCATAAACATTCATTTTTATGTGTGAAATTTGATTTAACAGTATAATAGCACTTGCAATAACTAAGCACTCATTTTAAGAATTAAATGCTAAGTGCAAGAAGCTCTGATTTGGTGCAAGAACTAGTTTCTTGCCACGGGATCTGAGTGCTTTGAACCTAGAAAAGTTCAAGCCCTTGTAGGAAGTAAAACACCTTTAGTAAAGACACCATTTATACCTTCTGCATAAATCTTTGTTCCTGCACTAGTGCAAGTAGACTGCGATAGTACATGACAGATTAATGTAAGAAGGAAATCTCTAAAGGAGTAGGTTTAAGGGCCCATTTGATGAGACTGCTAAGTGTCTCTGCTAAAGAAAAACACACACTCAGTAGTTAAACAATAATTAGCTAGAGTGATTGCCCCTTTATTTTTAATTCCCTCTTGCAAATGCATTCTTCCTTGTTCCAGTCTTAGATTATTTTGATGGTTCAAGTTGCCTTTTTCTCTTTTAGTTTGATTCTGCAATCTTCCTTTAAAGAAAGTAGGGATTTATATTAGAAAAATTCATATCATCTCTGGCATTTCTTGTGCTTTGTCTCTAAGTTTACGGATCCCTCGGTTGATAAATTAAGTGTTGAGGAGTTTGCTTAAGTGTAATTCCTGCACCCAAAAGTGGGAAACTCTTAGGAATGTGGATGAGGTCAGATCATTCAAGGTACTAGAAGGTTACGACAAGTGGTTCATAGAGAACTTCTCATGGATTTCCTATCCTATTACATATTTGCAACGAAGAGGAAAGAATTTTGAATGGACAGAGAAATGCACAACTATTTTTGAGCAGTTAAAGTTGTTGCTTACAAATGTTCCAATTCTAAATATTACAGATTTTGATAAAGAGTATGTGGTATGTACATATGCTTGCAAGAGAGGACTTATTGTAGTATGTATGTAAGAGGGACAAATAGTATGCTACAGTCAATGAAACTAAATGAGCATGAGCAGAATTATGTGACACATGATCTTGAGTTGGAAGCTATCATTCATGCATTGAATATGTGGATACACTATCTAATTTGCTGTAGGTTCATCTTGATGTGTGATCACAATGTGTTAAGGTACTTGTTTTACCAACCTAATCTAGATGTTAGGCAAGCTAGGTGGTTCGCCATGCTCAGTGAGTTTGACTTCAAGATCAGCTACATTAAGGGTAAGAGAACGGGATTGCAAATGCTCTTGGTAGAAGAGTGCGGGTGAATCACATTGTAGTAGTGAGCTCTTATGGGACAGGCTTGCAGGAGAAGATCTTGTAGGCATGGAAACATGATGACAGGTATCATCATTTGAGGCACAGGCTACAATAACAAGGTGAAGGTAAAAGGGGTGAGGCTTGTATCCTCTCATAACAGATGGCTTGGTCATATTTAGGAGCAGGATTTAGGTATCATACAAAAGTGAGCTCAAGAATCTTATCTTGAGGGAGTTTCACGTCAAGCCATATTCAGGTCACCCGAGATATTAGAAGACTCTGACAGTAGTTAAGAAGTTCTATCATTGGTCAAACTTGAACAAAGAAGTGGTTGATTTTTTTGTGCAATGTTTGGACTATCATTATATAAAGGCAAAGTGCAAGCATCTAGGTGGTTTATTACAGCAGCCGATTATGATTCCATAGTGGAAATGGGAGATCATTTCCATGAATTTCATTATAGGTTTGCTGAGGACATCTAGACAACATGATTCCACTATGGTTGTGGTTGATAGGTTAATCAAGGAAGCTCACTTCATTCCAGTGAAGTCTACTAATTCAACTAGTGAGGTAGCTCATATTTTCATCAGAGAGATAGTGAGGTTGCATGGTATTCCTAAGAAGATTTTGTCAGACATAGATGTCAGGTTCACTTCTAGGTTTTGGAAGGATTTGTTTGCAAGTTTTGGGATAGAGTTGGCTTTCAGTACAGCTTATCATGCAAAGATAGATGGACAGATAGAGAGGTTTAGCAGGATTCTTGAGGACATTTTGAGGATGTATGCCATGCATTAGCAGCATAAGTGGGAAGAGTATCTTCCATGGGTAGAGTTTGCATATAATAATGGGTATCAAGAATCCCTGAGAATGAGTCTATTTGAGGCACTTTATGGGTGGATTTGTAATACTCCCATCAGTTGCAGTAGTCCAGTGAACAAGGTATTGATTAGACCGAATATGTTGGTAGAGATGGAATAAGACATGCAGATTATTAAAAGGAATTTTAAGGTAGCACGAGATACACAGAAGAGTTTGTGGATCAACATAAAGCATTTAATGAATTCCAGGTTGGGGAGCATGTGTACTTGTGAATCTAGCCTAAGAGGATCTCCTTGAGGATTGGATCATGTGCCAAACTGGCACCTCAAATAGTCAGCCTTTCCAGATCCTTGAGAGGATTAGACCAGTGGCCTACCGACTTGCACTGCCTCCGACTATGAAATTCCACGATGTTTTCCATGTTTTATTGCTTAAGAAGTATGTCCATGATGTTGATCATGTGATTAATTAATATGTATTACAGGTGGAACCAGAGGGACAATTCGAGCCAAAACCACAATGCATATTGTAGCGGAAACAACTCATACTCTTGAACAAAGCAATCAAGCAGGTTAAAGTGCAATGGAAGCACTTTGGACCCGATGAAAGTACATGGGAGATGGTCTATTAGATGCAGGCTTTATATCCTTCATTATTTTTTGGTTCCAGCAAATGATTTTTTTGCATGTGTATATGTATATATGGATGTTTTTGTAAATTCCGCAATGAGTTGTTTTTTGAAGCTCCAATAAGCGGTATGATTTTAATGTTTTTCATGTTGGTCATGGTTTGCAGTTTTTTTCATTATAAAATAATGCATTGAGCTATTTTATAAAGCTCCATCGGAAATATATTTTGTTTTCAGCATTTTTTTGGTCATAGGTGTCATAGAAAATTGATGATGGTGTTCCCCCAAGGGGAGGGGTTTGTAACAACCCCTAGTTTATTTTCTATGTAAATAAAATAAGACCAAGGTAATGGGACTCGTATTCCAAGCTGAATGTTGGGAAAAACACAGTGATGAGGATCACTGGTGATTAATAAATGGCTATGGAAATTGGCAAAGGCATTAGAAAAGGAAAAGTAGCATTAATTGGCATTTTATTTATGAAAATAATGGAAAATATGAAAAAAGGGAGATGAAAGGTCACAAAATTGCATGAGGATGAAATTGAAGGAAAATTAAGGGGAAAATGAAGAAAATAGAGGCCTCAATAATAAAAAGGATTCTGAGGATCAATTCACAACCTTTTGTCAATTCAGTTTTGGAGCTCTCTTCTATTCTCTCGTTCTCTCATGCTTTTGCACACTTAGAGAATTCTTGGAGCATACTTGGATCACTCTAGTATTCACTTGGATTTGGAGAAAGAAGGAAAAAGGAAAAAGGAAAGCAGAAAAGTGCAAGGGAAGAGTTGGATCAACAACTACAGTTGAATTACTTTGTAGGTAACAGGTTGCATGTGTGCTAACTTATGGATGGATGGTGTATGCATGTGATTATATGGTTATGTGTTATCATCGGCATGGAGGATTTCCTGGATTGATAGTGGATTTAGCCTTTCCTTGTCATTCCCTAGATAGTCGTGGTGTTTTGGGTGTTGGGTGTGTGTTATATTCTTTCCACAACTAGCCCCACGCGTGAATCTGAGGGGTTAAAGGGGGGGATGGAAAGTCCCCCCTTCGTTGTGTTAGGCATAGCGGGGGGTCATAGGGGGGTGGTAGCCCCCCTCTACTAGGTCTAGGGTAGCGCCCTGGGAAAAAAATTGGACCCTATATTAGGTGGGCGGACCTACCTATGGTTTTGTGCATGGTTTTTGCACATGGTTTTGGGCATGATGGTTTTCTGCCCATGGTATCTTGTAGATCCGATCAACAGAACGACGGTTATGTTCTAATCCATGGTTAATGGATTGGGGTTTATGGGTGCTTCGACATGTATATATATGTATTGTAACATTGAAAGGAATATAATGAAAAATCAATTTGGTCGTCTTGGTTTTGGGATTCAGGAGAAAATATTTGTGTATATATGTTTTATGTTTTATGCTCTCTCCATTGTTTATTTTCTGTTTTTAAGAATTTGTTTGCAGGTATTTTTTGTACAGGGTTCAAACCTACATTTGGTATCATAGTTGTTTCGCCTTCAAGGGGACGCCTTTGCTGCTAAGGGGTTTTTCCTAGGCCTATGGTAGACCCTATCTAGTGGGATATCTGTTGGATTTATTCTTGCTGTGAAAGAAGATGGTGATCAGTGGAAAGTTCGAGATCGAGAAATTTAATGGTCAGAGTTTTGAGTTGTGGAAACTCAAGATGGAGGATATGTTGGTGGATAAATATCAGTGGATCGCAATAGATCCAGATACTAAACCAATGGAAATGTCAGATGAAGACGGGATGACGTTGGATCAGAAAGCAAAGAGAACAATACAATTGTGTATCTCAGATTAAGTATTGTTGAATGTATCAGGGGAAGCTACAACGAAGGCTTTGTGGGACAAGTTAGGGACTTTGTACCAATCTAAGTCTCTGGTGAACAAACTGTTCCAACAAAAAAAAATATGTAACCTAAAAATGAAGGATGGAGACTCGGTGACAGAGCATATGAAAGAATTTAATACCATGGTAAGTCAGTTGTTATCTGTTGATATTAAAATTTCATATGAATATAAGTGCATAAGTTTGATTTGTTATCTACCAGATTCATGGTATAGTATGGTTGTTGCAATAGGTAGCAATACAACTACCTTGAAGTTTGATGAAATAGTCTCATCCATGTTGTCGGAGGAGATGAGACAAAAAAATATGGAGGGAGAGAATGGAGATGCCTTATCTATATGACAATGGTCCCAGAATAGAAATAAAAATAAGTCCTCGAGTGGGAGATCTAAATCTAGAGGGAAATCTAAATCTCTAGGAAAACCTATAAAGGTGTGCTGGAAATAAGGAAAGGAAGGGCACTTCAAAAAGGATTGTAGATCTAAATCTCCTGAGAAAGGAAAGTGATCTAATGATGCTCCTTCTGCAGAGGTGAAAACAGCCTCATATGAATTTGGAGATGTGTACTTGGATTCTTCTTCAAGTACACATGTAGATCGTGAGGCATAGTTGATTGCCTCAAGTGCATCCTTTCACTTCACTCCCCACAAGGAGTGGTTCTACGAATATGTTAAATATGATGGTGGTGATGTCTTCTTTGTAGATTTTAACCCTGTACAGAAATTACATGCAAACAAATTCTTAAAAACAGAAAATAAACAATGGTAAGAAACACAAAATAAATACATAGAAATTTTCCCCTGGATCCCAAAACGGGATAACCAGATTGATTTTCATTATATTCTTTTCAATGTTACAATACATATATATACATGTCGAAGCATCCATAAACCCCAATCCATTAACCCTGGATTAGAACATAACCATAGTTCCCTTGACCAGATCTACAAAATACCATGGGCAGAAAACCATCATGCCCAAAACCATGTGCAAAATCCATGCACAAAACCATAGGTAGGTCCACCCACCTAATATAGGGTCCAAAAAAAAAAATCCCAGGCCAATGCCCTGGACCTCGTAGATGGGGGATACCACCCCGTCAAACCCCCAGCCTCGCGCATGGGGCTAGTCGTGGAAAGAATATAACACACACCCAACATTCTTAGGGGATGACAGGAAGGATAGAATCGTTGGTCACAGAAAATTCAAGTTGAAGCTGCAAGGTGGAAGGATTAGAACACTTCTGGGTGTTCTGCATATTCCTACATTGGCCATGAATCCGTCGTACGCAAGATGGATAATGCAGGTGTAAAAATAGTGTTCGAGAAAGATACGTGCAAGATGGTTTGGGGAGCACTGGTATTGATGCGGGGAGTTCATATTGGAACTTTGTACAAGTTGTTGGGTAGCACTGTTATTGATGGGTGCAACAGTTATGTGGTTCCTAAAAGTGGATAACAAAACCTTGTGGTCTCTGGAGAAAATACCATGCTATGGCATCAAATGATTAAACATATTAGAGAGAAGGGCCTTCAAATACTTCATGGTAATGGTATGGTAGAAGGTATTTCTAATTACTCTCTGAATTTCTATTTATGTGAACATTGTGTTTATGGAAAGTAAAACTGGGTGATTTTTCCCTTTGTTGCTAAGAGGGAGAAAGGGATATTAGAGCTTGTTCACAGTGATGTGTTTGGACCTATGTCAGTTCCATCACTAGTTAAGTTTGTGTACTATGTATCATTTATAGATGACTTCTCAAGTAATACATGGATATATATCCTTGGAAAGAAATTTGAAGTCTTTGACAAGTTTAAAGAATTTAAGGCTCTAGTGGAAAATTAGACAGAGAAGAAGATAAAGGTGTTGAGGACAGATAATGGGGGAGAATTTTGCAAGAAGGAATTTGAAGAGTTCTCTAAGAAGTATGGTATATCACGATAGTATAATACTCCATACACACCTTAGAAAAATGGAGTTGTAGAAAGAATAAATTGGACGTTGATGGAAAATGCAAGAAGCATGCTTAGTGGTGTCAAGTTAGGACAGGAATTCTGGGCAGAAGCAATGGAGACTACATGTTACCTGGTTAATAGATCACCTTCATCAGCACTGGAGGATATCTCCACAAGAGGTATGGATTGGTAAGAAACCCTCTCTTTCACATCTGAGGGTATTGGTTGTGATGCATATGTACATGTTCCAAAGGAGAAAAGAACCAAGTTGGATAGTAAATCTGAAAGGTGCATCTTTATTGGGTATAGGGATGGTTTAAAAGGCTATAAGCTTTGGAACCCAAAAACAAGGAAGATTGTGTATAGTCGAGATGTGGTGTTTAGAGAGGTGAAAGATGTTATTAAACATGAAGTCCTACCAAAGGAACCTGAGAAGATAGAGTTTGAGTTGAAGGAGGAAGAATCAGACTCTACAGCAAAAGAGGAATCAGAAGATGAAGAGCCACAAACTCTAGTTGTGAGAAGATCAGTTCGAGAAAGAAGTCAACCATAAATATATAGTCCATCTTCTTTCTATTCAAATTTGTCTTTATCTATTACTGATGATGATCCCAAAATTGTCAAGGAAGTAGTAGATTCAGAGGATGGAAAAATATGGAAAGAGGCCATGGTTGATGAAATGGCATATTTGCACAAAAAATAGGCTTGGGATCTGGCGGAGTTGTCAGTTGGAAGGAAACCCATTGGTAGCAAATGGGTGTTTAAAATAAACTGAATGCAAAAGGCAAGGTGTAGAAATACAAAGCTCATTTGGTAGAAAAATGTTATTCCTAGGTGTCGAGAATCAATTTTGGTGATATTTTTTCTCTTGTTGCCAAGGTAGCTTCTATTAGATTACTTTTATCCATTGTTGTTTCTTTTGATTTTGTAGAATAGATGGATGTGAATATGACATTTCTTCATGGGGATCTGGAAGAAGAGAGCTACATGAAGTAACATGAAGGCTTTATGGTGAAGGGTAAGAAAGAACTAGTATGCAGGTTAAAAAATTATATGTATGGCTTAAAACAATGACCAAGGATGTGGTATCATAAATTTGTTACATTTATACATGGACTTGGCTTCACTAGAAGCAAAGCAGCTCACTGTGTGTATTTTAAATTAATTGGTGACCATTTATTTTATCTGGTCTTGTATGTGGATGATTTGTTGCTGATTGGAAATGACAAAGAAATTATCTAGGATTTGAATACCCAATTGTCCTCCAAATTTGACATGAAGGATCTCGATCTTGCAAACTATATTTTGGGCATGGAAATTAAATGAGATCAGGCAAAGAGGAAGCTCTGGTTAAACCATTGGAATTATATTGATACAATATTGTAGACATTTAATATGGAGGATAGTAAATCGGTGAAGGTTCCTATTCATGTAGGTGTAAAGTTAAGTGTTGAACAGTGTCCCAAGGCACAAGAAGAGGAAGAGGGCATGTCCTGTGTTCCATATGCAAGTGCAGTCGGTAGCCTAATGTATGCAATGGTCTGTACTAGACCAAACATTGCACATGTAGTGGGAGTATTGAGTAGGTTTATGTCAAAACTAGGAAAGGAGCATTGGACAGCAGTGAAGGGGGTTTTTAGGTATTTGCGTGGCACTAGTGATTATGGTTTGTGCTACCAAGGTAGACCAAGATTGGACAGATTTTTGGACAAATGTGGATTTGTTGATGCAGACTGGACTGGAGATCTGGATCAAAGAATGTCTACAAGTGGGTATGTGTTTAACCTATTTGAAGGTGCAGTCAGGTGGATAAGCAAGAGATAGTTTGTACTGGCACTTTTAACTACAGAGGTAGAATACATGGCAGCCACTCATGTAAGCAAGGAAGCAGTTTGGTTGCAAATATTATGTTCAAGTATGGGGTTAGTACAGCAAGCTACAAGGATATACTATGATAGCCAAAGTGCAATTTTATTGGAAAAGAACCTTGCTTATCATTGAAAGACAAAGCACATTGATGTTCAGTATCACTTTGAGAGGGATATGGTTGAGGAAAAAAAGGTGTTTTTGTTAAAGGTGGACACTTTGAAGAATATGGCAGATGCATTAACTAAGTCTATGAGTACTAATAATTCTTCTTGGTGTAGAAAAATGATTGGTGTTGTAGGGTTGTACCAATGACTAAGCTCTACTGTGACCCCCTGTGTGGAAACGAAAACAACAAGTGGGAGCATTTTTGGTGTGTGTTATATTCCTTCCACAACTAGCCCCATGCGAGAAGCCAAGGGGTTAGAGGGGGGGTGGGAAGATTACCCTTCGTTGCGTAGAGTGCAGCAGGGGGGTCATAGGGGGGTAGCAACCACCCCTATTGGTGGGTTTGAGGGGCACGGTATCCCCCCTCTATAGGGTCCGAGGTAGCGCCTCGGGAAAAAAAAATGGACCCTATATTAGGTGGGCGAACCTACCTATTGTTTTGTGCATGGGTTTTTCACATAGTTTTGGGCATGATGGTTTTTTGCCCATGGTATCTTGTAGATCTGGTCAAGGGAACTACAATTATGTTCTAATCTAGGGTTAATGGATTGGGGTTTATGGATGCTTCGACATGTATATATATGTATTGTAACATTGAAAGGAATATAATGAAAAATCAATCTAGTAGTCCTGATTTTGGGATCCAGAAGAAAATATCTGTGTATATATGTTTTATGTTCTCGCCATTGTTTATTTTCTGTTTTTAAGAATTGGTTTGCAGGCAGTTTATGTACAAGGTTAAAACCTATAGTGGGTTTTTCCTTTTGATTATTTTCTAGTTTGTGCTCATAATTCCTTACAGTTGTGGGTTGGAACAAATGCTCTAGAAACCCTAGAACAGCTTGGGTCAAGTTTGTTAAGAAATTTACCGTAGAGAGATAAGTTAATACTGAGATTTACCAAGATTTACAGAGAGGAATAATAAAATAACCAACAATAATACACATAAATATTATACACATAATATTTATCCAGGAAAACCCTAAATCTGGGGAAAAACCCAACCCAATGAGATCACATTAGCATTGGCCAAAACCCTGTCCAATCTGGCCAAGTGAGCCTTCACCACTCACCTCCAGGCCTACATTATAATGAAGTATTCCCAGCTTTTTATAGGCTTCATTACATGAAATACCACAGACAATAATACCATGGGTACACTATACCACGTGCACAAAACCACAACTATTTAACCAGGTCAACCTTGACTCAAACCCCGAGTCAAATTTACCTAACAATTCCCCCCTTAAACTTGACTTGGGGTTTCTTGATTAAATCCGGCCAAAACCTGCTAAGTGAGACAATCCCGCTCACTCTAGCCCTTACCCCCTTCAAATTTTTTACCTGGGATTTGTTAACCCGACATCCCCCTATTACCTAGGTCTAACCCAGAATTTACCGGTAATTACCCAGGGGTACGCATGCCTTACCAGGTCTTACAACAATATGCCCATTTACATGCAAATTAAAAATTTTACTCCATTATAATAATTTATTTTTTTACCCTTGTTGTTGTTTTTGTACATATGACATCAATGTCCATATAAAAAGAACCCATCTACCAAATTACATGGGTCACCAGCCACTGTAACTGCCATTTATCTAGGCGTTCTTTTCAGGTACATGGTTCATCAATTAATTAATCCACGTTCACATATCCTCCTCATCCATTGAATCTCTCATGACCCAATAATGTGTAGCTTTGCTTCACACTATATGGCTTTTGATCCAGATCTGCAAGTAACTTAATTATCTCTCTATCTATCAGGCCAATACAAACCCTTGGCAACAAAAAACATCATTCTAAAGCCAACTTAGCTCTGATACTAGTTTTTAAGAAATTTACCACAGAGAGATAAATTATTACTGATATTTACCAAGATTTACAGAGAGGAATAATAAAATAACCAACAACAATACACATAAATATTATACACATAATATTTATCCAGGAAAAACCCAACCCAATGAGATCTCATTAGCATTGGCCAAAACCCTGGCCAATCTAGCCAAGTGAGCCTTCACCACTCACCTCCAAGCCTACATTACAATGAAGTATTCCCAACCTTTTATAGGCTCCATTACATGCAATACCATAGACCATAATACCATGGGTACACTATACCATGTGCCCAAAACCACTACTATTTAACCAATTCAACCTTGACTCAAACCCCGAATCAATTATACCTAACAAAGTTTCTAGTCCTGGAGCCTAGGTTGGGAAAAATGCTTTGGACCCCTTGGTGGGTTAAGTTACTAGTCCCTAGAGATAGAGACGGGTTGGACAAACACTTTGGATCCCAGGAAAGCTATGGGTTGAGTTACTAGTTCATGTAGCCCTAGATTGCTTAGGTAGAGACCGATCTGGTTGGTGTTAGCGATGTCTGACCGTGAGATGGAATCATTGGTTGAGGGTTGACGTGGTTTGGCCTCTAGAATCCCTAGTTTGGTTTTGTTTGGTTTATTCCATGAGATCCCACATTCACGCTTGGAATATGGTGTAGGGGTGATTGGCTAAAAGAGATATTTGGTTTAGCCTAATCTATGGTTTCGTGGTATGGGTAAGCCCCTGACTTGGTTGGAATTCTCATATGTTAATAAGAGTTATTATTCTATGATGATTAATATATAATTATTGGCATTGTTGGTGATATTATGGTTGGGTTTCCATGGTTTATATGTTGGTTATTTTCTAGTTATTTGTTGTTCATATGATGTGTATTTCTATGGCTCTTGTCATGAATTGTTTAGATATTAATCGATTAATGAATATATGAACTAATAAGTGGTGTTGCAGCAATGTGGAGAGGGAATAGGGCCTTATCGATCATTTTCTCGTGATATTATTGAATCAATGAACAAATATGTATTTATAACCTACAGGTACTATGTACACAAAGTGTTTGTATAAATGAGTAATTCGGATCTCCAACTTCTCGAGGTCATAAATTTGGCATATGATCTTTGTTTGAATATCATAATACCTTGTTTCGAATATCTACATGAGGATGCCAAAAACAAATAGGTAAATTGGTCTTGCACTTTTCCAGTCTTTCCATTTTTTGTAACAACCCCTAGTTGATTTTCTATGGGACAAGTATTCCAAGTTGAATGTTGGGAAAAGCATAGTGATGAGGATCACTGGTGATTAATAGATGGCTATCTAAATTGGCAAAGGAATTGGAAAAGGAAAATTGGCATTAATTGGCATTTTATTTATGAAAATAACGGAAAATAGGAGAAAAGGGAGATGAAAGGTCACAAAATTGCATGAGGAGGAAATTGAAGGAAAATTAAGGGGGAAATGAAGAAAATAAAGACCTCAATAATAAAAATTCTTTTGAGGATCAATTCACAACCTTTTTTCAATTCAGTTTTGGATCTCTCTTCTATTCTCTCACTCTCTCATATTCTTGCACACTTAGAGCATTCTTGGAGCATGCTTTGCTCACTCTAGTATTCACTTGGATTTGGAGAAAGAAGGAAAAAGGAAAGCAGGAAAGTGCAAGGGACAAGTTGGATCGGCATCTACAAATGGATTACTTTGCAAGTAACATGTTGCATGTGTGTTGACTTATGGATGCATGGTGTATGCATGTGATTATCTAGTTATGTGTTGTCATTGGAATGGAGTATCGCCTGGATTGACAGTGGTTTTAGCCTTGCCTTTCCATTTCCTGGATAGCCATGGTGTTGTGGGTTTCTCCATTATATTTTTTTCTGGTTGGTGCTCATAATACATTACAATTGTGGGTTAGAAAAAATGCTCTAGAAGACCTGGAACAACTTGGGTCAAGTTGCTAGTCCTGGAGCCTATGTTGGGACAAGCGCTCTAGAGCCCTTGGTGGGTTGAGTTACTAGTCCCTAGAGATGGGTTGAAAAAACACTTTGGTTCCCTAGAAGGTTGTGGATTGATTTACTAGTTCTTGTAACCCTAGATTTCTTAGGTAGAGACCGATCTAGTTGGTGTTAGTGATGTCCAAGCTTCAGGTGGAATCATTGGTTGAGGGTTGAGGTGGTTTGGCCTCTGGAAGCCCTAGTTTGGTTTTGTTTGGTTTATTCCATGAGATCCCACATTCACGCTTGGAATATGGCATGGAGGTGATTGGCTAAAAGAAAGATTTGGTTCAGCCCAATCTATGGTTGCGTGGTATGGGGAAGTCCCTAACTTGGTTTTCATTCTCATATGTTAATAAAATTTATTCTTCTATGATGATTCATGTATAATTGTTGGCATTATGTTGGTGATATTATGGTTGGTTTTCCATGGTTTATAAGTTGGTTATTTTCTGGTTATATGTTGTTCATATGATGTGTATTTCTATGGCTCTTGTCATGAATTGTTTAGCTATTGATCTGTTAATGAATGTATGGACTAATAGTGGCATTGCAGCTATGTGGAGAGGGAATAGGGCATTCTCGGTGTGATTATTGAATTAATGAAAAAATATGAATTTATAACCTACAGGTATTATGTATGCAAAGTGTTTGTATAAATGAGTAATTTGGACCTCCAACTACCCGGGGTCATAACTTTTGCATATGATATTTGTTTGACTCTCATAATACTTTGTTTCAAAGATCTCCATAAAGAGGCAAAAAAAAATAGGTTAATTAGTCTTGCACTTTTCTAGTCTTTCTGTTTTCCCTAAAAATGATGCTCAAGCCCTCAAAATAGCCTTAGAAGTTTAGAACCCGAAAAAAAATAATCCAGAAATAGAAAGTTTTGCTCAATTTAAGGAGATGAACTGAAAAGAAATAGTGTTGGGTCAAGTTGGGCTGATAACAATGTGATCATGTGTCATTGGGTGGTTGCAGTCAATTCTAGACATATGGACCCAATTTCCCTTAAGTGCATCTTGGTAATAGGGTCTCGCATAGTAATTTTGATCTTCATGTTTACCCTAGTGAGCATATGAAAGTGGGTAAATATGGGGTGAGGTGGTTACAGGAACCCACTACATCATGACTATCCAAGAAATGGCGTAATGAAAGGTTTTACATCATTGTAAATCTAGGAAAATTCCATGCCAATGACAGCAAAAATGATCAAAAAACAAATGCATGAACCATGCATTCAAATTCCAGCAAGATAATCAAATATGCACAATGCTACCTCAGTGCAAATACATAGTTGTTTCATGCCCTTTCTTATTGTTTTCCAAACCTTCCTCTTGGCTACCACACAAATTGTTCTTCCACTACTTTTTATCCTTTCTTTCTTTGCTTGTGTCCAAGTGCTCTTCTCATCTTGTGCTCTAGTGCTCTCTCTCCTATTTCCTCTCTTTTCCCAAAGATAATGCTAGTCGAATGTTGTTTATCCAATTTCTTTTCTTTTCATTTCCTTTTCCTTCATTTTTCCTTTCATGCATATTTTTCATTTTCCCTTTCATGGAATTTATTTCATTTGTCCTTATTTCTTTTGCATCCTTTCCACATGTTCCTTGCTATCCTATAATAAATAATTTTCCATTTATTGTCTTTTGCCTCTTGCTAATGCCAATTCCAATTTCCATAGCCAATAAATAAATAATTAACCATAAGAAGATCCCAATATAATTTTTTTCCCCTCATTCAGTTTGGAATATGTGTCTCATGACCTTGGTTTTATTTTCTCTTTTATAGTGTCCATACATTATTTATTTACACAGAATCTCAACACGGGTTGTTACAAACCCCTCCTCCTTGGGGGAACATCGTCCTTCATGTTCTTATGACTCTTATGTATATATTTGCTTCAACCAATCAATAAAGAAGGATATAATGCCTGCATCTGATCAACGATCTCCCATGTAGCTTCATCAGACCCAAAGTGCTCACATAGCACTTTAACTTGCTCTATTTCTTGGTTTTGGAGAATGAGCTTCTTCCATTGTAGGATGTATTGAGGCTTTGGATGGAACTCTCCTTCTAGTTCCAACTGCACTACAGACCAATATATCACATGATCAACATCATGTATATATCTTTTAAGCATAGAAACATGAAAAACATCATGGATTTTCACTAATGGAGATAAATCAATTTTGGATGCCACTAGTCCAATCCTCTCAAGGATCTCAAAAAGCCCACAATATTGAGGTGCCAACTTGGCACATGATCTAATCTTTAGGGATATCTTCTTAGGCTTGATACGCAAGTACACATGCTCTCCAACTTGAAACTCCTTGAATACTTGATGTTGATCTGCATAGATCTTCTTCCTATCCTGTGTTGTTTTCAAATTCTTCTTGATAACCTCCATCTCCTGCTCCATCTCTCTCAACATATCAGGTCCAATCAACACCTTTCTCACTGGATCACTCTAACTGATAGGAGTATTACAACTCCTCCCATAAAGAGCCTCAAATAGACTAATCTTCAAGGATTATTCATAACCATTATTATAACAAAACTCCATCAGTGGAAGATACTCCTCTCACTTCCTTTGTTGATGCATGACATACATCCTCAATATATCCTCAAGGGCCTTGTCGATTCTCTCTGTCTTCCCATCTGTCTGCAAATGATAAGTTGTACTAAAGGTTAGCTTTGTCCTAAAGACTGCAAACAATTCCTTCCAAAATTTGGAAGTGAACTTGGCATCTCTATCTGATATAGTCCTCTTGGGAAATCCATGCAACCTCACTATCTCCTTGATGAATATTTGAGCCACTTTGATAGTTGAATTGATAGAATTTACTGCAATGAATTGAGCTACCTTGCTCAACATGTCAACCACAAACATGATGGTGTCATGCTTCCTTGATTTCATTGGAAATCCTATAATAAAATCCATGGAAATGACCTCCAATTTTCATTTTAGAATCAAAATAGGTTGCAACAAACTAGCTACATACTTGCATTCAACTTTCACCTGTTGATAGTCCAAGCACTTAGCAACAAACTCAGCCACCTCTTTCTTCAATTTGGGCCAATATTAGAACTTCTTAATAGTTTTCAAAGTCTTATGGTATCCTAGGTGGCCTAAGTATGGCTTAACATGAAACTCTCTAAAAATAAGCTTCTTAAATTCACTAGTATAAAGCACATAGATCCTGCTCCTAAATATAACCAAGACATTTTTTGTGAGGTGATAGCCCTCATCCTTTTCACCCTCACCTTGTTGTTGCAATCTCTATTTCAGTTATTGGTACCTCTCATCATGTTTCCTTGCATGTAAGATCCACTCTCTCAAATATTTCCCATAAAATCTCACAACTAAAATATGATTCACATGTACCCTCCTACTAAGAGCATCCACAACCTATTTCTCCTTTCCTTTGGTATATCTTATTTCAAAGTCAAACATACTAAGAGTAGCCAACAATCTAGCTTTTCTTTCATTCAAATTGGGTTGGTCAAACAAGTACCTCAATCCACTATGATCACTCATCAAAATGAACTTCCTACCAAGGAGATAATGTCACCACATATTTAATTCATGAATGATAGCTTCCAACTCAAGATCATGAGTCACATAATTCTTCTCATGTGCATTCATCTTTTGTGATTCATAGAAAATCACCTACCCTTCTTGCATCAGTACTCCACCAAGTCCCTCCTCGATGGAATCTATACACACCACAAAGTCCTTATATCCTCAAAGTTGGAGCATTGATAAGCAATTGCTTCAACTGGTCAAAGT
Organism: Pinus tabuliformis; assembly: GCA_031772625.1. Classification (NCBI taxonomy): domain Eukaryota; kingdom Viridiplantae; phylum Streptophyta; class Pinopsida; order Pinales; family Pinaceae; genus Pinus; species Pinus tabuliformis. The sequence continues at coordinate 236,201,708 of CM062814.1, read as the reverse complement.
TGGTTGCACACTCATCAGTCCATTAAAACTTCTTTCCTTTCCTCTACAAAGATGTGATAGGATAGTCAATCTCATTTAATAACCTACTAGTCATATGAATGACCTAACCTCATTCACATTCTTCATAGTTGGTCACTCCAAGATAGCCTTAATCTTTATTGGATCCACTATTATACCCTCCTTGGAAACAACATGTACCAAGTAATGAATTTGAGACTAAAAGAAGCTACACTTGTTGAGCTTGGCATACAACTTATGCTCTCTCAATAATCTCAATAATGATGTCAAATGATCTACATGCTCTTCCTCATTCTTTGAATAGACTAATATATCGTCAACAAAGGCTATCTAAAACTTATCCAAGTAAGGGTGCAACACATTATTCGTCATACACATGAAGGTGGTTGGAGCATTGGTAAGACCAAAGGAACCACCACAAACTCATACTGCCCATGCCTTATGTGAAATGAAAGCTTATAGATATATTATTCTTTGATGTGCACCTAATGATATCCTGATCTTAGATCAATCTTTGAAAATATTGCAAATCCCTTCAGCTGATCAAACAAATTGTAAATCTGGGGTAATGGGTACCTATTCTTGATATTCACCTTGTTTAGTTGTCTGTAATCAATGCACAATATGAGAGTGTCACCCTTCTTCTTTACAAACAACATTTGTGATCCCCAAGGAGATACACTTGGTCTTGTGTATCCTTTATCAACAATATCTTTAAGTTGTGACTTCAATTCCACCAACTTGAGAGTGCTCATCCTATAAGGTTTCTTAGATGCTTATGTTTCTCCTGGCATCAAATCCATAAAGAAATCCACCACTCTATGAGGGGGAAACTCTGAAATCTTTGCAGGAAACACATCCTGAAACTAATGCAAGATAGGATACCTCATTAGGACTTCACCATCCTCATCATCCATCCCTTTGTCACTGGAAACATGAACTGCAAAAAATAAACATCATTTCCTGCAACTGCACTTATCTTGCATGTGTTGAGAAATGTAACTAGTATCAGTCTTCATAAATGTTGTCAAAAGAAAGAAAAAGAAAAATTATTGTAAAGATCAAAAGAAAATTAGTTGTATATGCATGGTTTTCATGCTCAAGTTATTTTGTTTCTAGGTCTAAGCACCCATCACATGATTCTAGGGTTTGTGTCATGATTCATTATGTACTAGATCATTCTTGGGCTTATTATGTCAAAGAAAGAAAATTTATTTTATGTAATTTGGTCAATTATGGCTCCTCTACCAAGTCGGCATGCCCTCTATTCAAGTCGGCCTCATAAAGGTAATTCAACCACACAGAAAGACTATAAATTAGCAGTGCATTCAACGTATTTGAGAATTTATCCAAGTGAAGTTCGATCTGCAGTCAAAAAGTGTAACCACCCCTCCCACATTTACCCAAATTCACAAGCTCGTCGGGGTAAAAAACATATCAGAGTTACAATGTGAGACATGACTTCCAAGATGCACTTATGGAAATTGGGGTCCACGTGTATAGAAATAACTACAAACACCCAGTGACACATGATCACACTATTATCAACCTAGTTTTACCCAACATTATTTCATTTTAGTTTTGTTTCTTTAAATTTAACACAACTTTTTATTTTTGGCAGATTTCCAAGTTCTAAATTTCTGAGGTCGTTTTAAGGGCCTAAACGAAATTTTCAAGGTAAATGGACAGACTGGAAAAGTTCCAAATTCTATATCACAAAATGTTTTCACAATCTCCTCCTATATATCTTCAGAACAAGGTATTATGATAGTCAAATGAAGATTGTATGATGAAGTTATGACCTCGAGAAGTTAGAGATACCAATTACTCATTTATACAAACACTCTGTGTACATAGTACCTATAGGTTATAAATACAAATTTTTTCATTAATTCAATAATATCATCATAAAATCATTAAGAAGGCCCTATATCATCTTCAAATAGGTGCAACAACACTTATTAGTCCATACAATCATCGATTGATCAATAGCTAAACCATTCATGACATGATCCATAGAAGATACACATCATATGAGCATCATATAATCAAAAAATAACCAGCATATAAACCATGGAAACTCAGACATAATATCACCAACATAGTTGCTACAATTATACATGATTCAAAGTAGATAAATAGCTCTTATTAATACATGAAAATTCCAACCAAGTCAGGGACTTCCACATACCACCTGACCATAGATCGGGCTGAAACAAATCTCTCTTTCAAGCAATCACCCCCTTGCACCATATTCTAGGCATGAATGTGGGATCTCATGGAATAAACCAAACAAAACCAAACCAGGGTTTCCAGAGGCCAAACCACCTCAACCCTCAACCAGTGATTCCACCTCAAGGTCAGACATCACTAACACTAACTAGATCGGTCTCTACCCAAGTTGTCCAATGCTCCAAGAACCAATAACTCAACCCACAGCCTTTGATGGCTCCAGAGCATTTTTCCAATGTGGTTCCAAGACTAGTAACTCAACCCACTAAGGGCTCCAAAGTGTTTGTCCAACCTAGGCTCCAGGACTAGTAACTCAACCCAAGTTGTTTCAGGGCTTCTAGAGTGTTTTTTTCCAACCCACAACCATAAGAAGTTATCAGCACCAACCAAAAAACAATCATATGGAAAAAACCCACAACACCATAGTTATCTAGGAAATGGAAAGGAAAAACTAAAAACCATGTCAATCTAGGAAATCCTCCATGTCAATGATAGATCATAACCAGATAACCACATGCATATACCATGCATCCATTGCTCAGCAAGGAAATCACACATTCAACCTGCTACCTGTAGAGAATTCTAGTTGTAGGTGTTGATCCACTTCCCTTGTGCTTTCTTACTTTATCTTGCCTTATATCTCCAATCCAAGTGAAAACTAGAGTGCTCCGAGCATACTCAAATAATTCTCCAAGGTTTCTCTAAATGTGCACGAGTGTGAGATAGTGAGAGAATATAAGAAAAATCCAAGCTAAAACTTAAAAAAGATGTGAACTGATCCTCAAAAGCCTTTTTATCATTGAGGCCTCTATTTTCTTCATTTTCCACTATCTTTCCTTCAATTTCCTACTCATGCAATTTTGTGACCTTTCATCTCTCTTTTCTCTTATTTTCCTTTATTTCATAAATAAAATGTCAATTAATGCCACTTAGCCTTTGCCAATCTCCATAGACATTAATTAATCACAAGTGATACCCATCACAATGTTTTTCCCAACATTCATCTTGGAATACGTGTCCCATGACCTTGATCTTATTTTATTTACACAAAAATTCAACCAGGGGATATTACAAACCCCTCCCCCTTGCACAAGTACAAAATGGCTAATTAGTTACCAAAAAAATGACTAAAATTTGCATATAAATGACCATTTTTCAATCAGTGACCAATAGTAGCTAATTTACAGTATCTAACTTAGTCATTTGTAATTAATTGGTTGTTTCAATTTTATCATCTAGTAGTATATTTAGTCATAAATTTGGTCATTTATTTAGTCATTAATTGTCACAATTAATGACCAAATATACAACAAAATATATTACATATGATCATCCGAGAAAACCAATTAATGACCAAATAAATATGATCAAAATATTGATTGTGTTATAAGATACTATAAACTAGCTACTAATAGTCATTTATATGCAAATTTTATTCATTGTTTGAAACCAATTAATGACCAAAGAAATATGACTAATTTTTTGTTGTGTTATAAGATATTGTAAATTAGCTACTAATAACCGTATATATGCAAAATTTAGTCATCATTTGTAATCACAAATTTATCATTTGTTGTATTCATTTATATTTTTTTTGTAGTTTCATATTCATTATATAAATGACTAATTTAGTAGTTTATATTTATTTCATTTACTTTCATTGATAATTATTATAAACGACTAATTTAGTTGTATATTCAATTTATTTTTGTTCATCATTAATCAATATGAACTATTAATTTAGTAGTTTTAGATTGATTTTATGTGTTCATTATTAGTCAACATAAATTAATTAGTATGATTTTGTGACTAAATTAAAAAATTGTCATACAATGCACATGTTCATCTAATGTGAAAACACAAAGTTACATATGTTTATTACAATACTAAATAATATCAAATACAACTATAAATAATTTCAACCACATAAATTATATTATATGAAATTTCAAGTATTACAATACGAGTTTTCAACTTAATATTGGTTGGATTACAATTCACACATGAAATAGTGTTTCATCACTTCAAAACATTATCATTATTTTTCCAAGGCATTGTAGGTGAATTCACCAACTCTAAAGACTTGATCATCAGTTTGTATATGTGTGTCTCATGCAAGATATTGGCTTTAAGGGCATCACTAGATTGGTTCTCTTCTCTCTCTTTCTTCTTTCTTCACTCCAGTGTTATTGTTCTCTTTCTTCAATTCTTACTTCTTACCATCAATATTGAGTTCATCTTCTAAAAATGAAAGAAGATACAATGCAAAGTATAATACATCAAAGATAATTAACATTACAATAAACTGAAGTAGACTATAAAGGATTTATATGACATATACATCAACATCAACAATGTCAATGTCATTTTTTCCATAGAAAAGTAAGAAACTCAAACAAGTTTTCTTCAGTTGGAGAATAGTTTTTAGTTGGGCGATAGTGGCCACTATGTGGCTAAATGACCTGTATAAACAAAGTAAATAAAACATTACCATAGAAAATCATACCAACTAAGTTACATGCTAAGAATATCAGACAGTAGATAACTTGTGAAAAAAAAAATATCAGTGTAAAGAATCTCCTTATTGCTTGTCCTAAAAGAGTCATGTTCCTTAAATTTGGAGACGCTTTGGCCCACAATAAAAGTTCCTGCCTATTATGACCTATGTTTTTAGGACCATGAGATTGATCCAACATCATATTGGATTGTGGAGACAAAATGATTCAACTTTCCAAGATGATTACCTCACTTGGTTGAATGAAGGTGCTAGTTGTGAGCAGTGTCAAAACTTTAGGGAAGAATAACACTAAGGCCCAAGAAAATATATCACCACAGTCCACTAAAATAAAAAAAATTAAATCCCACAATGGCCTTTGGTAGTACATTTCGTTGGATGGATATCACACTCTGAGATATTATTATCTAATACAATGAGAAGTGTACATATATTGTCTCAATGCCCCTCACAGTTAGACCCTATAGTTGTGTCCTATAATATTAATCATATTATACTATTTAATTATAAAATTATGACTATCAGATAATTATTAGTTTGAATAATTAACCTGAAATTGCGTTTTGAGTATTTATGTATACATGAAAATATTTGAAAAAGGGTACTTTTGTGACTAGTTAATTTTGAGTGAATCTAAATACAAAATAAATTATGGTGCCTTGGTGTTTCTCTAGTGGTTATCCGCTCATTGTACCAATTGCTCTCTTTTCCTCTACTACTTTTGATGAAGTCCCCTTTGATGATTTCCAATGCCAATGCAATGGACACTTATCCTAGATATTTTCCTGAGCCAAAAGGAAGCTCCACAAGTAACAACCAATAAGTAGCCTCAAATATATTATTGGGGGCCAAAATGTAGTAATTATATGACAAGCCAAGAAACACTGCAAGTTAATCATATTCCCTTTAATATTGATTAAAAATTTCTTTGCATGATCATGTAATACTAGAGTGTCAAGTAGGGACATTTAAAGTTAGTCATCCGTCAATATCAACTTTGAGAGTGCTTAATAGTTAATACTTCCTATTACACACACAATAGATTACCAACTTCAAGGATAACAATATAAACATGACAAAAATGAAATTAAAAGGAATGTTAGGAAGTCAAATGCAACTAATCTTGAGTCAAGAAAATACCAAGCCCTTCACATTAGCAAGGCATTATTAGGCACTAAAATAGAAAATCCTTCCATTGCATCATTTTCACCTTTTCTTTAATTTCCTTAATTGAGAACACAACTTTCAGAAGATAAAAAAAAAAAATCATTGAAAAAGGTCTCAAAATCCTAACAAATGTTGGAGTGATTGTTGTATCAATTAAACAGAAAGGCAATCGTTTAATATGCTTTTAACTTGCAGAAGAGATCGAATAATATGAAGCTTTCTCATCCCTTGGTCCTAATCAAATTGTAATATGTGGGTTCCAATCAAGTAATCACTTTCCCTCCAAGATAGTTAAGAGATCACTTTGGAGAAGGGCTTCTAGAAGCACTGGGATAGTAGAAAGGGAATTAACTAGGAGGAAAATGAAGCACTTTAGTGGGTGCTCCAAAATATTTGAAGGAAACTGAAAATGATTTTATACTCCCTCCACATATTTTAAAACAAAACCCTTCAACCTCATCTCATTTATTTTCCACCTTTCTGTAATCTGTAATTCTTTGAGCAAGAATAGAGCATTCATAAATATTCTCATGAAAGAGGACTCTTCATAATCCTAATAAGTTGGGCTCTAACAAATCAACAATTTCATGTAGTGAAGAAATATTACATGGTAGATTCCAGTGATTGAAATGATAACTTTATTCTTTTTTTTTTCTATATTCAAGCTTTTGTGATCCATAATGAATTAAGCAAAGTCTTTTGAAAAAAACTAGTCGTTTAATATAGTCGTTACCTATTAATATTTTTAATAAATTAATGAAATAATATCATTATTTAAATATTTTTTTCTAAAACTAGTCGTTTAATATAACCATTATTGAAGAATATTTGTTTTTAATATATTAATAAATTAATATCATAATTTAAATATTATTGTTGAAATATAGTCATTAATTGAAATTATGTCTCTACATTGCTCTCTATTTAAGCCTTTGTCGTGGTCTGCCTCTTCATCTGGTCTTGATGATGAACCACACTTGTTGATTTGAAACGCGTCGGCCAAAAATTTCTCTTATGTGATTTCTACCAAAAGACTTCACTTAACTTTATTATTAATATCATTACAACAAAAAGAAATTCAACCTGAACTAGTTGAGATCTAACAAATCAAGAATTTCATGTTGTAAAGAAAACTTACATGGTATATCCTAATTCTTTGCAATGAAAACTTTATTCTTCATATTATTACAACAATATAGATAAATTCAAAAGTACATACATATTTCCTTATTTAAGACAAACTTTGAACACATTTCGAGATTTCATAGAAAATATAATGATACGATTTACCTGTAGGACATGAGAAAACTATCTACATCTACCACCCAGACAATAGTATTATTGAGACACCATATCATGGTATTAGAATCATGTAGATATATAGTGTTATAGATAGACCTTGCAATACCTATTCAACACTACTTTCAAGCTTCAAACTCATCGTTTGATTTACTTCAGTAGCAAATTCTAGTGAGATCTCATTCTGTAAAAAGCCATTTATAATAGTTGTCATTGCCTTCTCTGAATATATCCCCCTATGGAAATAGAATAACTTATCTTCCCAAATTTTTGAGGTACTTGATTCATGTTCAACACGGGTTGTTGGGATATTCACCTGGAAAAAGTTACAAATATTAGATTCATAATGGAAACAAGCATGCAATTCAAGATTGCTCTTAAAGTCTCTTGCGTGAATTATAAAACACCGTCTAGTTAAAACATGATATATGGTAGTAATAGAAACCTACCCAAGATCCCACTTAATAATTCAAAATGTTGCAAATAGGAGACGTCTTAAACAATATTGACTATTTTGAAGCATAATCAAGCTAAACTAGACAAACCTTTAAAATGTTGAAAAGTGTGAAAAAATGGAGTTTGAATATTATATTTATTATAGTTACGTCAGGGTAGATATCCCTACCTGAAATGTAACTTCTATATAACATTCGAAATATCCTTTTTCAATCATCCAAGAGACTAACCTTTTTTTATCTTTGGTTAATAACTTAATACTCCACCAAAAATAGCAATAGTTCTGAATTGGTTCTATTCACCAACCAAGGGGGAATTTTAAACCAGTTTGAAAATGCTTACTCATTCCCCTGCCATATATTTTTGATATTTTATTTGTCTGTGGATCTAAGCTACATGTAAAGTAACTTCTACATATTTGAAAATTTTAAATGTAAAAAATTACCCACACTGAAGCTATACAATTAACATATGCACAATAAGATACAATATGCATCAATTGTAAGCAATATGATGTTTAACATATTCTCATCTAAGCTACCTGCAATGTAACTTCTACATATTTGACAATTTTAAATGTAAAAAATTACCCACACTAAGTTATACGATTATCATATTCACAATAAGATACAATATAAAAATATAATAAAAATAAAATAAAATAGAATAGAATAAAATAATTATTATTCTTAATAAATTAATAATTATTATTATGAATTATTTTCATAATTAAAAACTAAAAAAAAAAAAAAAAACTAGTATTATTTAACAATTAAATCTATAAATAAGAATAGTTTAATTATAATAAAAATTATTATCAATTAAATTCAATTCTTAAAAAAAATAAAAACAAAAAAAACAAAAAAATTAAAAAAATTAAATAGATATTATTCTTAATAAATTAATAATTATTATTATTAATTGTAAAAAATTAAAACTAATATTTAAGAAAAAAAAAAAAAAAAACTATAAATAAGAATAATTTAATTATGATAATCATAAATTATAAATAATAATAATAATAATAATAATAATTTATTTACTATTTGGAATATTGATTATTAATAATAAAAATGAAAAATTAAAATTAAAATAAAGTTATTAGCCGACTTTCAAATAAAAATATTTCTTTAACTATTTATCCTTTCACAAAGCTCTTCTTCTATCATCATTCAGATTGGTCCTGATGATTCTATCATCATTCAGATTGGTCCTGATGATTCTATCATCATTCAGATTGGTCCTGATGATGGATCCCTATTGGGATTTGAAACGTTGACAAAAATATGGTTTCAATTGTGGATACTCCGAGACTAAGCTCAAAAGATACAATCTGCATCAACTATAAGTAATATGAAGTTTACATGCTATATTAAAACAAACTTTTTCTATAAGATACAATATGCATCAACTATAAGTAATATAAAGTTTATATGTTATATTAAGACAAACTTTTCTCATCTAAGCTATGTGTAATGTAACTTCTACATATTTGACAATTTTAAATGTAAAAAATTACCCAGACTAAAGTTATACAATTAACATATGCACAATAAGATACAATAGCATCAGTTGTAAGTAATATGAAGTTTACATGTTATATTAAGACAATTTTTTTCTCATCTAAGCTATGTGTAAAGTAACTTCTACATATTTGACAATTTTAAATGTAAAAAATTACCCAAACTGAAGTTATACAATTAACATATGTACAGGAACCTGAAACCTTAACCAAAGCACTTACTAGAACTCCACATATTTTCACCTGTTTAATCCACCGCGGTTCAAATCAAGCTGAGTTCCCACTACTTCTGGTTGAGTCAACTAGCATTTATAAAGACATAGAGTTAACCATATATCTGCGACTAAAAAAGTGTGATCTATCAAAATGGGAATATTCAAGTTAATTGAAACCCATCTCTCCACACATAAATTTTCAAGCCCAATACAACAAGAAAATTGCATAATGGTGATGGATGTGGGGTTTTGAGAGAGAGAGATCCAGCGTAGAGAGGAAGCCTCCAAGAAAGGAATTCACCAAAGTCTGATCTAGACTACCTTCATAGTTTGGACTTTAGTGGCATTCTACCAATTACCCCATTATCAAAAAACCCACCCCTGCATATCTATCTCCAGATATTCACATAGTCTGGACTTTAGTGGCTTTCCACCAATTACCCCATTATCAAAAATCCCACCCCTGCATATCTATCTCTAGATATTCACATAGTTTGGACTTTAGTGGCCTTCCACCGATTACCCCATTATCAAAAATCCCACCCCTGCATATTTATCTCTAGATATTCACATAGTTTGGACTTTAGTGGCCTTCCACCAATTACCCCATTATCGGAAAGTTGTTTATAGCTCCCAAAATTTGTGAACATTTGAACCCTGTCGAGATGCTTCCTAACCAAATCAAGATAGTTGTAACTTGTGAACATTTTATTTGAACTCAACGTTAAATTTGAAATGAAAAAGAAAAGAAATATTTATTTTAGTATTTCCAGGCAGATATCAACAAGGCAGAGCAAAATGCAATGGTAAAATGTGATGTTGTAACTTGTGAACCTTTTATTTGAACTCAGTGCTAAACTTGAAATGAAAAGGAAAATAAATATTTATAATGGAAAAAATAAAATAAATATTTATAATAGAAAAATAAAAGATATAAATTGTAATTGGGTTAAATGATTTATTTTTAATAAGAAATTTTTATTTTCGGTTAGAGGCTAAATTAAAAAGAAGAAGAAGAAGAAGTTAAAAGTGATATTAGGGATGAGAGTAAACATTTAAATATTGGCTCAATTAATAATAAAAAGTTAAACTAATAAAAATAATAAAATTCAATTTGTTATATTTTGATTTTGTTATTAACTTGTGAATAGGCTTTGTTACAATACCATGGGCCAATACCATGGCTTATCAATACCACAAAGGGCTTTGTTATACCATGGCTTATCAATACCACAAGCTCAAAAACCATAAGTTATTTCACAACCATATTATTTTATAACAATATGACAAAATTCTTAATCATGGATATTCACTCTCACATTAGCATAGATATTATTAACTTGTAAAAAATAGGTTTTGTTACAATACCATGAGACAATACCATGGATTATCAATATCACATGCCAAAAGAACATAAAATAACTTATTTCACAACCATATTATTTTATAACAATATGACAAGATTCTTAATCATGGATATTCACCCCCACATTACCGTAGAAATTATTAACTTGTAAAAAATAGGCTTTGTTACAATACCATGGGTCAATACCATGGATTATCAATACCACATGCCAAAAAAACATAAAATAACTTGTTTCACAACAATATTATTTTATAACAATATGACAAGATTCTTAATCATGGATATTCACCCCCACATTACTGTAAATATTATTAACTTGTAACAAATAGGATTTGTTACAATACCATGGGTCAATATCATGGATTATCAATACCACATGCCAAAAAAACATAAATTATTTCACAATCAAAATATTAACCATGGATATTCACCCTCACTTTACCATGGATATTAACTTGTAAATAGGATGTGTTACAATACCATGGACCAATACCATGGCTTATCAATACCCTATGCCAAAAAACCATAACTTATTTCATAGTAAAAATATTTTATTTTAATTTAATTTTATAACATTTTTTTAATTGAATATAAAAGGGAAAATGTTACAATTTGAGATATATCTAAACCCTCTATCCTCACTACTACTAAAAATATTCTCATAGAAATTAAATTAAGGTTTTAATAAAATTAAGCTAATATGGATCTATGTTGGTTAAAGAACCATACAGATCCATCTTAGCTAAAGATATATAAAGATCTAGCATAGATCCATCTTAGCTAAGGATCCAAGGGATGAGGGCAAGCAAAGTGACTAGCAATAATAGATTAAATATAGTGCATGAATTTTTTATGTTTTTCATTATTTTATTTTCTTTGACATGATCTATCCAAAATATAGGTTTAATATTTTACAGCCAATTAAGTTTTTTTAATTTAGATCATTTCTTAAACACAATATAATGTGATCAAATTTAAGAGAGAGTTGGGGGGAAGGGGGGAAGGGGAGAGAGGGAGGGAGATAGTGAAAATTTGGAGGTCGGAGAGAGAGAGAGAGATAGTGATGGGGGAGAGAGAGAGAGAGGTGGGAGAGGAGGAGTGAGAGGAAGGAAGAGAGAGAAGGATAGAGGGAGAGACATAGAGAGAGATATGGAGTTGGAGGGGGAGAGAGAGGGAGGAAAGAACAAAGACATAGAGAGATAGAGGTGGATATAGAGAGAGAGGGAGTGAGAAGGGAGAGATGGAGAGAGAGTGAGGGAGAGAGGAGAGGAGGGAAGAGAGAGAAGAGGAGAGGAGAGAGATAGGGAGAGAAGGGGAAGGGAGAGAGATGGAGGCATAGAGATGGAGGGGAGAGAGAGAAGGAGAGGGGGAGGGAGATAGTGATAGAGTTGGATAGAAGAGAGAGAGAGGGAGGGAGAGTGATTAGGGGGGAGAGATAGAGGGAGGTGGGAGAGAAGGGAGAGAGAGGAAGGAAGAGGGATATGAGGAGAGAGAGATGGAATTGAAGGGGGTAGGAGAGGGAGGGAACAAGAAAAACATAGAGGGAGAAAGGTGGAGAGAGAGGGGGTGAAAAGGGATCCATGGAGAGAGAGTGAGGGAGAGAGGAGAGCAGGAGGCAATAGAGAGAAGGAGAGAGATAGAGAGGGAGAGAATGGGAAGAGAGAGAGAGAGAGAGAAGGGGAAGAGAGGGAGAGGGAGAGTGTGTATGTTTGGGGGGTGAGATAGAGAGAGGGAATAACAAAGAGACACAAATACAAATATAGATATTATATAGTATTATATAACCAACCTAGATCCATCTTAACCCCAGATCTATCAAGTGTCGAGAGGGATCCAATCTCTTAAGGTGCAAACCTTTCCTCAATTTTTACACTAAAAAAAGAAGTTTTCACCTCGAGAGATTGGATCCCTCTCGATGCTTCATAGATTCGGGGTTAAGATGGATCTAGGCTAGTTAATATGAAATCAATGCAGTTGTTATTTGATATTATAGCCTTAAAAATTAAAATTTCTCTTCAAATTAATTTCAAATTGGAAGTAGATCCAATTAGATTCAATGAATAGATCTTTAAAAAATACATAAAACAATTATTTTTTATTAAAAATATATATTTTCAAAATTACAAACTATTATAGATAAATAATGCAATGTTGGCTCAGCTATACATCATGTGATGATGAATAAGTTTTTGAGGAATGATAACCTTTCAGCCAATCTTTAACAATCTTTTAATCCTCTATCACTTGTAAGTTTAGATTGATTGACACAATTAAAATGACTAAGATAAACAACTGAATCATATTATGGTAGTAGTTGTTAGGTCGTCATATTTTGTTCCTAGATTAAATTAGTCATTCATGTCAGTCATTTTTAGTTGTATTGCTTATTAGCTAGTCATATATTTTAACCCATGACTAAATTAGTGATTTATGTTAGTCGTTTTTAGTTGGGTCACTTAATATTGCTCATTTTTGGTAGTATTTCACTTGGAAAAGTCGTGGTGACTAACGTTTTAGTCACCTAGTCACTATTTTCTCATTTTCTACTAGTGTTGGGGGAACATTGTCCTCAGTGCTCAATGACACTTATAGACTAGCAAAAACACATGTTTCCCATGGAGCTTTTTAACCACAACTCGATAAAAATTTTACATTATATCCATCTATTGAAAACATAACCAACATACCATGAACACCATAACACTTATTGGAGCTTTATAACATAGCTCGATGTGGTATTTACATACATATGCATATATAAACATCACCAAAACACAACATCAAACTATATATCAAAATACATCCACTTAACCAGCGAATAGAGAAGGATACATAGCCCGCATATGATTAACCATCTCCCATGTGGATTTATCGGGCCCAAAGTGATTCCATTGCACTTTAACTTGCTTAATTGCTTCATTCCGAAGCATGAGCATCTTTCATTGCAAAATGCACTGAAGTTCTGGCTAGAATTCTTTTTATGGTTCCACCTACAATATAGACCAATCAATCACATGATCAACATATTTCACATACTTTTTAAGCAATGAGACATGGAAACCATCATGGAATTTCACTGTTGGAGGCCATGCAAGTTGGTAGGCCACTAGTCTAATCCTCTCAAGGATCTTGAAAGGCCCACAATACTGAGGCGCTATCTTGGCACATGACCCAATCCTCAAGGAGATATTCTTGGGCTTGATGCATAAGTACACATTCTCTATAACCTAAACTCCTTAAATACCTTGTGATGATATGCATAACTCTTCTATCTATACTATGTTTCCTTTAGATTCTTCTTGATAACCTGCATTTCTTGTTCCATCTCTACCAACATGTTTGGTCCAATCAATACCTTGTTCACTTGATCATTCCAACTAATGGGATAATTACAACTCTGCCCATAAAGTTCCCCAAACATAGTCATCTTCAAATATTCCTGATACACATTATTGTACACAAACTCCACCAGTGGAAGATATTATTCCCACTTCTGCTACTGATGCATTACATACATCCTCAACATGTCCTAAAGAATATTGTTGACCCTCTCTGTATTTCCATCTATCTGTGGATGATAAGTAATTGTACTTAAAGTTAACTTTGTCCCAAAACCTACGAAAAAATCCTTCCAAAAACTAGAAGTGAACTTGGAATCTCTGTCTGACACAATATTCCTAGCAATACCATGCAATATCACTATCTCCATAATGAACATCTGAGCTACCTCACTAGTTGAATTTGTAGGCTTCCCTGCAATGAAGTAAGCTACCTTAGTCAACTTGTCAACCACAACCATATTAGAATCATGTTCTTTAGATTTCCTTGGCAAACCTATAATGAAGTTCATGGAAATGACCTCCCATTTACACTCTGGAGTCAAAATCGGCTACAATAAACCACCCAGATGCTTACACTATGTTTTACCTATTGACAACCCAAACATATCGCAACATACTCAGCCACCTCTTTCTTCAAGTTCATCCAATGCTAAAATTTATTCTCCGTTGTCAATGTCTTTGATATCTCATATGACCTAAATACATCTTAACATGAAATTCCCTCAAGATAAGCTTCTTGAGCTCATTGTTGTCCATCACATAGATCTTGTCCTTAAATCTGACCAAACCATCTATCGTGAGATTATAATCCACATCTTATTCACTTGTACCCTGTTGTTGTAACCTATGCTTAAGATGTTGTTACATTTCACCTTGTTGTCTTGCCTGTAAGATCTGATCCTGTAAATTTGTCCCATATGAACTCATAGTTGCTATGTCATTTACCTACACTCTTATGCTAAGAGCATCTACAACCCTGTTCTCTTTACCCTTAATATACCTAATCTTGAAGTCAAACTCATTAAGAGTGGACAACTACCTAGCTTGTCTAGAATTGAGATTGGCTTCGTAAATCAAGTACCTCAACCCATTGTAATCACTCATCAAAATGGATCTCCTACCAAGAAGATAGTGTCTCCACATCTTCAATGCATCAATGATTGCTACCAACTCAATATCATGCATCACTTAGTTTTGTTCATGCTCATTTAGTTTCCTTGACTAATAGCATACTACTTATCCTTCTTGCATCGGGACTGCACCAAGTCCTCTCTTGCAAGAATATGTACATACCACAAAATCTTTTTGTAGATCTGTAATCTTTAGAACTAGAGAGTTTGTAAGCAACTGCTTCAACTACTCAAAACTAGGTTCACATTCCTCTGTCCATTCAAATTTCTTTCATTTTCTTTGTAAAGATGTAATAGGATAGACAATCCGTGAGAAGTTCTTGATGAACCGCATATAATAACCTGCTAGACCCATGAATTATCTAACCTCATCCACATTTCTAGGAGTTTCCCACTCCATGATAGCTCTGATGTTTGTCATTCTCTTCCTCATTCTTAAAATATATCAATATATCATCAATGAATACTATCACAAACTTGTCTAGATAAGGATGAAACACACTATTCATCAAACACATGAAAGTAGATGGAGCATTAGTCAAACCAAAATGAACTACTACAAACTCATAATTCCCATATTTGGCACGGAAAGTAGTCTTATAGATGTCCTCTTCTTTGTTGTGTACATTTTGATATCCTAATCTCAAATTAATCTTTGAGAACATTGCTTCTCCCTTCAACTGGTAAAACAAATCATCAATCTGTGGCAAGGGGTACCTATTCTTAACTTTCACCTTGTTCAACTACTTGTAATCAATACACAACCTAAGAGTACCATCCTTCTTCTTCACAAACAATATCGGTGAACCCCAAGGTGACACACTTCGCCTTATGTATCCCTTGTCACGAATTTCCTTCAACTACAACTTTAGTTCCTCTAACTCCAAGGTGCTCATCCTATACGGTGCCTTCAATCTTGATGCTGCTCATGGCATATACTCAATAGAAAAGTCCACTTTCCTATGAGGTGGTAACTCTGAAATCTCTACTAGAAATAGATCTTGAAATTGCTGCAAAAACGAATACCTCTTCAATATTTCAGCATCCTCAACATCCTTACCTTTATCAATGGAAATATGAACTACAAACAATACATATCCCTTCCTCCTATTTCACTTTTCCTGCATAGTTGTAACCATTCTCAGTAATGTAGGCTTCTTCTCACCCTACAAGATTCTCTTATCTCCATGATTCTCTAAGCGCTGACTAGCCTTATGATAGCAATCCACCTTAGTGTTGTGAATTTACAACCAATCCATGCCCAACATCATATTGTATGATCCCAATGGAAGCACATTTATATGTGTTGATGTAGACATGTCGTTCAACTCAAATGCACAAGATCTTACCCAATGATGAACTCTTTTCTTGGTACCTGTAGCCAACTACACCAACCAAGACTCTGCATGCACTTCTTTATTCAAGCAACACTTATCCACTAGGTTAGGACTGATATAACTATAGTTAGATCCAGGGTCAATCAAAATAGAAAAAACTTGATCACAAATCTTACCTTCCATCTTGATAATAGATGTATGATGATCATCTTGCCTATTATCCAATGTTTCATAAATCCAAGGAATACTTTCTCCAACATCCCCAATTGTCTGTGCCTCCTGAGCACTATAGATGTATGGTCTTCCACCTTGATGTTGTGGAAAATATTTCTTGCGATGATCTTTGCCACAAGTCCAACACTGTAAAGGCTTTGTGCCATCACCTATGTTCTGCTCCTCAAATAGAAATCCTTGTCTTTTGTCAACTGCATGAAAATTCTAATATGGTATTTCATTCTCCTTGTCATCTATATTTTGTAGTTTTCCTCTCTTCTTAACCCACTTTAATTTATTCTTATCATTACCTTTCCAATCCTTATTAGACTCAGTCTTGCACTTCGATTGCTCATAACAATGCTTCAACTTTCTGATGGCTTCCTCCAATGATCTAGGCAATTTCTCGGATTCAAAACTTCTAAGGTCGTTTTGAGGGCCTAAACAACATTTTCAAGGGAAACAAAGAGACTAGAAAGGCACCAAAACAAGTTTAGAAAATTTGAACATATTTTTCACTCAACCTCTTCCTAGATATATTTTAAATGAGGTATTATGATAGTCAAACAAAAATTGTATGCCAAAGTTACAACCCCGGAAATTTAGAGGTCCCAATTACTCATTTATACAAACACTTTGTGTACATAGTACTTGTAGGTTATAAATACATATATGTTTATTATTTCAATAAACTCACTATAAAATCATGAAGAAGGCCCTATGCTCTCTCCACATAGTTGCAACAACACCTATTAGTCCATACATTCATTAACTTATCAATACCTAAACCATTCATGACATGAGCCATAGAAGATACACATCATATGAGCAACATATAATCAAAAAATAACCAACATATAAACCATGGAAACTCATCCATAGTATCACCAACACAATTTCTACAAGTATACATGAATCAAAGTAGAGAAATAGCTCTTATTAATACATGAAAATGCCAACCAAGTCAAGGATTTCCATGTACCACCTGACCATAAATTGGGTTGAACCAAATCTCTCTTTCAGCCAATCACCCCTGCGCCATATTCCAAGCATGAATGTGGGATCTCATGGAATAAACAAAACAAAACCAAATCAAGGCTTCCAGAGGCCAAACCATGTTAACCCTCAACCAATGATTCCACCTCATGGTCGGACATCACTAACACCAACCAGATCATACTCTACCCAAGCTCTCTAGGACTCCAGGAACTAGTAACTCAACCCACAACCTTCTAGGGCTCAAGAGAGTTTGTCCAACCTGACTCTAGGACTAGTAAGGAAACCCACCAAGGGCTCCAGAGTGTTTTTCCAAACTAGGCTCCAAGACTAGTAACTCAACCAAAGTTGTTCCAGGGATTCCAGAGTGTTTGTTCCAACCCAGAACAATGAGTTAGGAGCACCAACGAGAAAACAATAAAATAAAACTCACAACACCATGGGAATGCATGAAATGGCAAGGCAAGGATAAAAACTAATGTCAATCTAGGTAATCCTCCATGCCAATGATAGATCATAACCAGATAATCACATGCATATACCATGCATCCATAAATCAACAAGGAAATAACACATGCAACATGTTACATGCAGAGCAGTCTAGCTATAGTTGTTGATCCACCTGTTCCATTTCCCTTTCATGCTTTCCCTTATCGTCTTTCTCCAATCTAAGTGAAAACTAGAGTGCTCTAAGCATACTCCAAGAATTATCCAAGGTTTCTCTAAGTGTGCAAGAGTGTGAGACAGTGAGAGAATAGAAGAGAGCTCCAAGTTAAAACTTAAAAAAGTTGTTAATTGATTCTTAGGATCCTTTTTATCATTTAGGCCTCTATTTTCTTCATTTTCCTCTATTTTTCCTTCAATTTCCTACTCATGTAATTTTGTGACCTTTCATCTCCCTTTTCTCCCATTTTTCTTTATTTCATAAATAAAATGCCAATTAATTCCACTTTGACTTTGCCAATCTATAGCCATTAATTTATCACAAGTGATACCCATCACAAATTTTTTCCCAACATTCAACTTGGAATACATGTCCCATGACCTTGGTCTTATTTTATTTACGTGGAAAATCAACCAGTGGCTGTTACAAACACCTCCCTCTTGGAGGAACACCATCCTCGGCGTTTAATGACACTTGTAAACCAACAAAAACACATGATGCCCAAGGAGCTTTATAACCAAAGCTCGATATATAATTTACATCATATCTGTCTACTGAAAACATAACCAACATACCATGAACACCATATCGCTTATTGGAGCTTTAAAACATATCTCGATGTGGTATTTACATACATATGCATATATAGACATAACCAAAACACAAAATCAAAATATATATCAGAATACATTTTCTTAGCCAGTGAATAATGAAGGATACATAGCTCTCATATGATCAACCATCTCCCATGTAAATTCATCGAGCCCAAAGTGCTTCCACTGCACTTTAACTTGCTCGATTGCTCAATTTTGGAGCATGTTGAGCATCTTTTGCTGCAAAATTCATTGACGTTCTGGTTGGAATTCTCCTTCTAGTTCCACCTACAATACACACCATTCAATCACATGATCAACATATTTCACATGCTTCTTAAGAAATGAGACATGGAAAACATCATGGACTTTCACTGTCAGAGGGAGTGCAAGTTGGTAGGCCATTGGTCCAATCCTCTCAAGGATCTCGAAAGGCCTACAATATCGAGGTACCATCTTGGCACATGACACAATCCTAAAGGATATCCTCGTGGGCTTGATGTGAAAGTACACATTTTTCCCAACCTGAAACTCCTTAAATACCTTGTGTTGATATACATAACTCTTTTGTCTATCCAGTGTTTCCTTAAGATTCTTCTTAATACCCTGCATTTCCTATTCCATCTCTACCAACATTTCTAGTCCAATCAATACCCTATTCATTGGGTCACTCCAACTAATGGGAGTATTACAACTTGTTGATGGTGCTAGACCTACCAAAATTTAGGGGATTTCCCAGATATTAAGTCCCAACTAGACCTCACATTGTTTGGTGTAGGAGTCTCATCTGGTATGATGGCTTGGTTCCCATTATCTTAAATATATGCCTTAGCTCTTTCTTGTTAGCACATGAGAGTGGTTTTCTTAGCATTTGAACAGTGAGGTCCACATTCCTGGTGAGTGCTTAGTGTCGCTTGTGTCAAGGTTCTTCAAATGCAGAGGGAGAGGGTGAAAGTGAGTCTTGAGTCGAAAGGGAATAGTCCCAACTCTATTAGAGACACACAACACAATATGACATGCGTAGCTTCTGGAGGAGTAGTCCACATGAATGCGGCAGTCACAAACACAAGGTGAGAAAATAGCATGTACAACACCCAGCAGAATAGTCTACACAAGTGCGACGGTCGTTATAACAAGTTTATGAGAATGAATCTGTCGAGTGACCAGCGGAATAGTCCACATGGGCGAGACAGCGTTAACAACTGATACAACACATTTCCAACAGCGTATGTACTAAAAAAATGGAAATAGTTTAACTATCTTAATATAGGTTAAAGCAACATGCATTACAAGCATCCAAAAAATAGTCTTATAAATGAATACAATACATGTGTGAAAACATGTTGGCCTGTTAGCAGGATTTTGAATCAAGCGAAAGTTCCAAGACACATATGTACACCATTACAGCACTAACCCCGATATCAGGGCATTGGAGCCACTGCTCACTCCTTAAAGAAAAGACTATAGACTCTCAAGGCTATGTGGGAGGAGCCAAGGTGAAAACTCCTTTGCATGTACAAATGAGGGGTATATATAACCAAGGGTGAAATTGACCTTTGTGACTCTTTGACTTCCCTCATGATAGTTTGACTTACATGACTCTTCAACTGACATGAATCTTCAACTTCATATATGGACCTCTTGGAATTCCATGTTACATTACATTGATTACAACAATATGGCCCACATTAGTGATGTGGCTGAGTTGTTGAATGATGAGTGTGCTCTTGGTGTAACATAGCTTCACCTCCACATGGCAAGGTGTGTGGAGTCTTTGATGGTCTTGGTGTTCACTTCATGTTGCACGTGCATGTATCCCCTTCGTTGGTACTTGGAATGCTTCATGTGTTCATATGTTTGCTAACAAGTCTCCTAGCATGCGCTCCTTGTTCATCCCATTCGTTATCGTGCCATGCCTCATCCATGTACCTATATCTACAATCACTCATGATGAGATGACATCAAATCCAGAAATCTCCTAGTCTACCATGATGCATCATCTTTCGTTTTTGGTAGGACAAGGCTCTGAAACTGCGCATAACACATTTTAGGTCAGGATGCAGGGCTTCGAGGCACTGTCAAGGAAAATTGCAAAGAGGTCACTGGGGGGTTGGGATGAGCAGTCTGGAAAAGCAGTGACATTCTGTGGGATCTGGCTCAGCTAAGAGGCAGAGCTGTGCAATTTTTTTAGGTAGGCAGCGCAGGCCGCAAGGAGGACACTGGCAGTGAAAACTGCGCAAATTTTTAGGGGAGACTAGGAGAGGGATGCGGGAGCTTGATGGCCTAAACTACAAAAAACTGGGAGGCAGGCATGCAAGACATGTCTGCGCAGTTTCCAGGTTGAGTGGGGTGTTGAGCAGCTGGAGGACAGTCCAAGAAAACTGCGCAATTTTCAGGAGGAGCAGTAGGTCGACTGGTAGGGGGACTGACTGACAGAATTGCACAATTTTCAGAGACAGTGCAATGACAGTCAATAGGTGCCTATCCCTCATTTCTATGCAATTTCTTCAGTCATCGGAGGTGGACATGCTGATAGCTTCTATGCAATTTTTGGAGGAGTGAAGCCTGGGGTCATTGCCTAGTTAAACTATCTGGTTGACCAGTGGGAGGCTTGGTGGATTGGATTGCGGACATAACAGATTGAGATAGTTTCTTGGGAAACTTTTGCATTGTTCTTGGTGACATCCAGCCAAGTCGATGCCAGGATTGCGAAGTGCAGACTACCTGGGAGGCAGCCTCAAGCTCTGAGCAATTCTGGGCAGCAGTACTTGATCGCTGAGGGTTGAGACTGCGCAGTACAACTCAACAAAGGTCCGGCCGATGGAGGGTGGTCCAGTCAATGGGTTTTCAGAAAAATAACTAGGTGTTTGAGTAAGTGGACTTGTGTATACATGACCTTGTGAACGCACACTCAACACAAATTGCTGACAAGACACCTCGAACCAACAAGACAACATACACTCAGTGTGACTAACCTAAGGGTGCGAACAACAAATGTGAAACTTGAGATAGATCATTGAACGGCTGTGACAACACCTGCACGACATTACATACAACTTCGTGTGTGAGTGTGACAAATGCTTCCATAGAGAATACAACTTGTACACACAAATACGGACCTTGATCATAGCCAGAACATGACTACAAGAATAACATTGTGACCAACATGATAAAAAATGTCCAGTAAACGGTCAAGCAAAGAGGGTGTAAATACTCAACACGAGCTCATAGGATGAGCCCAAAACCTAGGAAGGCTCCAAAATTGGATGTAGGCCAAAATTTTGGATGGTGTTGCAACCGCTACAACACTTGGGGACACACTGGTTGAATACCAGCTTCTCTATTTCGTTCCACTGATAGCACAAGGCCTTGGTCTATCAGGGAACATTGAATCATTGTGTAGGTTACTTCGGCTTCTCCACTTATCCCATGGATAGTTATGGTTCGCCTTTTGCCAACTCAGTCAAACACAACAACAAGTCTTAGCTTGATCACAATGTTTCGAAATCAGGAAGGGTAGTTTGGCTCGTGAGTTTTAAAATTTTTAGAGTATAAGTTTTCATCTCTAGTGTTTCTCCGCTACCAAAAGGCCTGGACAATACCCCGCAGAGTCATGCAGGAACACACACATTTTCTAATGGCATCGAGCCTAGTCAGTACCCCAGTGGAGTTGCATGCTTCACCTCCTTGCGCAAGAAGCCTTTCTCTTCTTTTGCCTTTGTATCTATAAAAGAGGGTTGTGCATAGGCACTTATTTATTTTTGGGGTGGAAGAGGGATCCTAACTATTGAGAGCAGAGGAGGTTGTTCCTTTAGAGAAGCATGTAAGACCTGTGATATAGGTTTGCTTGTTTATATTTTCCCCTCCTCTCTTTCTACTAGTTGGATGATCTTAAACACACAGAGCAGAAGACTAAGTACAAGCATGGGGTTTCCCAATGTGGGCACAGGATCATGGCTATACCAAATCTTCCCTTACAGACGGCTCGTAGTTTTTGTCAAATCTTCATCAGCCGAAGGTTATAACCTAGCACAGAGAAGACGGACAGAGGACTGGCCAAGTGTTGCAGTGTCACAAGGCTCTTTGGACCTTAGCCACATACTCATTCAAAATCCATAACTCAATAGAGAGAAGCACTTATTGACAAACCAAAAATAGCATGATACTAAGCAAACAAATCGAAATGGAACAAAAATAGTAAAGAAAAGCGAAAAGACAACAAGCAATAAACAAACTATGTACATAGGGTGGGGTGCGCCCCAGCTTACTAAAATTAGTGCTTTAAGTCTTGTTCATTGACAGGAAGGTTGTCAATCCACCCTTCAAGTGATTGCAAACATGTGTGTGGGCCAAGCTTCTCCTAAAATAGTGTCAAACTATCAGGTTCCGCTACCAAAACCTTGTTGTATCTCGAAATACCATTGAGCAAAGACAACATTCTTGCTCCAGACCATAACATAAGTTCCATTGATGGCACGAGGTAGTTGTTTTTTTCCGAGGCACGGTTCAAGTTTCAAAAATCAATGCATAAGTGGATCTCCCTAGATTTCTTACGTGCAGGAACTAAATTAGAAACCCATGTAAGATGATGAACTCTATAAGTGATATGAGCATCCAACAGCTTAGTCAGTTCTTTTTGTATAAGGAGTTCAAGTGACGGAAGTACTTTCCTCAGTTTTTGCTACAATGGCTTGACCCCTTCTTTGATCGGAATCACATGTTAGATTATTCCCATGTCATATGTCCACGTGAACACATCCCGGTCCTGTTTGAACAAGTGGACAAAAACTTGCCACTCCTGCAGTGTGCAACATGTACCAAGACTGGTGAACTTCAGATTGTGCTCCATTCCCAGGTTGATCTTTTCATAGATCATGGTGGAATTGTGGGTTTTTTTATTCCTTGACCCTTGGAAGTGATTCTGCAAGTCATAAATATTTTCGAGAGATACCACACCCTTGGGGATGAGGTTTTCTTTCTTGTCATCAATTGTGCCTTGTAGAGACTAGTCGTCCTCATCTTCGTCAATCATTGTGTCTTTGAATACATCAGTGTTGGCCATGCAGTGCAGTATCTTTTTATCATCGTCAAAAATATGTAGATTAGTTATGTTATCAGGGATAGAAGGTTTATACAAAATTTCAACAATAAACCTATCCCTAAGTGGTGTCATGCTAGCAGTTGCATTAGATAAGGCATCAGAAGTTGTATTATGCATTCTTGGCATAGCAATGATATTGAAAGCTTGGAAGTTAGAGATTAATCGCCATACCTCTTATCAATAAATTTTGAGATGAGGTGACAAAAAGTGTATGGTGTTACATACTTGGCATACCACGATTTCTGAATCACCTACCACTTTGATCGCAGCAACATTGAGGCTAATGGCTTTATGCAAACCCAATATGAGTGCTTTGAATTCAGCAGTGTTCTCCATGCACTCAAACTCCAAGTCGCTTGAGATCAAATGTTTCCTATGCTTCGATTCTATCCAGACAAGCACGGCTCTAGAGCCATCCTATGTCTTTGATCCATTAAAATACATGGTCCACAACTCGTCTGTACACAGACCGCTTGAAGAGCTAGTACGATTGTTGCTACTGCTACTGCTACTGCTACTAGTGTTACAATGTATTGTACAAGTTTCATTTCCATTAGTTGGGCAAGGAAGGAGACCCAACTACGTGTCTGATGGGGTTGGGGTTCACTGTGCGAGGTAATACCCCAGTTGTGTTTCCAAGAGGTAGTTGTCGAACATGAGTTCCGCGAAAGCCAATGGTTCATTCTCACCATTAATGGGAGTGACATTTTATTTCATGTATCTCTCAGATAACACCCAGATCTGATTACTTTTTCCCTAGTACGGAATCCATATGTGTGACCAGTTTATAGAAAAGTACCCATTCAACTTGTTGGACCAACCTCTGCTAAGCAGTAAGCCATACGCTTCAGGTATGTCCACAATGACAATATCAATGCACTATTGAACTCAGTCGTCATGAGATAATCAAATGATCACATCTTGAAGTTCGCCAATGGCTGGTACGCATGTTCGGTCTAGTTGGATGATCTGTGCAGATGTCTTGCTCCATTGCGCATTGATATTCTTGACAATGGAAAGTGGCATGACGTTGGTTGATGTGCCAGGCTCAACCAAACAGTTGTGAACATTGTAGTTAAAAAATTCAAATGAAAGAAAGAATGGAGGGAAAACAAAGTTTTCTTCTTCCATTTGGAGTGTGTTGAGAATAGTTGTGAGTGAACCAGGAGATGTGCTTGCTCCCTTGCTAGTAGAGGTTGTGTCTTCTGCGGATGTTTTTTCCAATGCACAAAGCATAATATCCCAATGACCCTAGATCTTAGCTAACTCGAACAAAGATATGCTTGCATGAGTTTTCTTCATATCTTCCACAATATTGTAATCAAGAGTGGGTAAACTCACAGAGATTTCTGGGGTTATACTCATGTTTGTATTGTCCGACGGAGTGTTTTGAAGTTTACTACTCATGGATGTACTCTTGTTTGCAGTTGTCTTCCAAGGTTTACTTTGTGCTTTCTACTTTGGGATA
Source organism: Pinus tabuliformis (assembly GCA_031772625.1). Lineage (NCBI taxonomy): Eukaryota > Viridiplantae > Streptophyta > Pinopsida > Pinales > Pinaceae > Pinus > Pinus tabuliformis. The sequence goes on along the minus strand of CM062814.1, from coordinate 236,176,075 downwards.
GCTGGTGGATCAACCTTCCTCAATAGTTCAAGCTTTTCTTGCATCTCCCTAATCGTAGGGGAGCCCCTTGACTTCTCAGATTGTATTGACCACTTTTCTCTGGGGATTAAGTCTCAGTGTTCGTTTTTTGTGCTACTTGCGAGCATTGATACATGTTGATCACCTGCCCAGTGTTGGGTGCCTCATCAAATAAAACATCTTCCTCATCATCTTCGTCTTGCGGCTGACACTGCACATTGTTTACCATGTTTGGCATATTGTTGCATTCTGAGTCTGCAACTCATTTCCATTCTGGACAAGTTCCTTTCAGGTGATGCTCTAGATGGAACGAGAAAAAATCTGAGTTCACGCACAGTTCCATCTGGAACACTGAGTTGGAGCTCTGCACAATTTTAGTTGGGAAGTCGTTGTTGCCTGATGACATGCTCCCCTTTTGTTGTCTGGGAGGTCGGTTTCTCGCAGATGTCTCAATCGTTCATTGCTTTATTTCAGACACCTCTGTTACTAAGTATTAACAAGACAAGTAAGGGTTTCAATGTCACTTGCTTCCTTGTCTTTACCCTTTCTTGTCACAACCGCGGGCTTCCTTCTCACATCTTTGGAGTCTTTTGTTGGTTCATCATCCTTGATGGCTCCAATCGTGCGTAGGTCTTTCTCCTCAGCAATCGTCTCTTCGCAGTTCTCAAGTAATGTTGGTTTCGCAAATCGCTTAATAAACTGCACAATACTGGTTGGCAGTGCAAACGTATAATAACCGACAATGATGGAGTCATGAAGTTTTGTGTCTTCTGCAAACTTGTTCAATATGTGCAAAAACCTCTAATTAAATATTTCACTTTCTCTTTCGACTCCATCCTCAAACTGCCTAACGCTTTGAGAAACATGGCAAGGGTTTTTTCATCAGCAAATTTTTCCAAAACCATCCTTTTGAACATACCCCAGTTATGGATGGAATTGACAGGAAGGTTGTGATACCATACCGCCACTTGGCCATCCAAGATACACGGAAACAATCTGCATGCAACGTTGTCGTGACGTAGCTCAAGTGTCTTCAGTGGCAGGTAGAAGTTATCTAAGTGGTCTTTTGCCTTCATTGTTTTGTCAAGGTCATACTTTGTCAACACCCTCTCCGAACGCTTTGGCATCCTATGAAAAGCACCAGGAGAGCCAATGGTCCCTATGTCATCCATTCTAAGTTTTGTTCAGCCATGTCTTCTTCTTCTTCATCATCCTCCTCTTCTTTAGAACTTAATGGTTTCGTGTCTGAGTCTATTGGCCCATCTCCACATCCACCTCCTCCGCTACCTTCCCCTCCATCTCCTGTACCAAAGCCTGAGCCCAAGATCACGAGGGTGTCATGTTCTCCCTGTCAAAAGACTGGAGGTTCCTCTCTTTTCTCAATGGCTTCTGCCTGACCTTCGAGCGTGGCAAGAACTGCCTTTTCCATTGATGAGACAACAACTCCTGTGGGAGTGGTCTTTGGCTTCTTTGATACATATGGAAGATCTTGTATTCATGGGATTAGTCTGACTACTTTGGAAAAATGATGGATGATGGGACAGACAAAGCAAAGGTACTGATACGAAATTCTGTGTTCACATATGGGAGGTGAGGAGAACCAACTTCAGAGTTGTGCATACGTGAGAGGAAGTGTGAGTTATTGCCTTGACTAGATGATTGATGACTAGGGGTGAGAGGACATTCATCCATAAACAACAGGCGCCCCTCCTTCTAGCACAAGAAATGTTGACTGTGGTAGACCCAACAACATTTAGGGGATCTTCCCGATATGGAGTCCCAACTAGACCTCACACCATTTGGTGTAGGAGTCCCACCCAGTTGCCATTATCTTAAAGATATGCCTCAGCTCTTGCTTGTTAGCACATGAGAGTGGTTTTCTTATTCTTCAAACACCGAGGCTCGTGTGTTTGGTGAGTGCTTAGTGTCTCTTGTGTCAAGGTTCTTTCACTGTAGAGGGAGAGGGTGAAAGTAGAAATGTAATAGTCCCAACTCTGTTAGAGACACACAACACAGTAGGACATGCGCAGCTTTCGACAGAGTAGTCCACATGGATGTGGTAGTCACAAACACAAGGTGAGCAGATAGCACGTACAACACCAAGCAGAATAGTCCACATGAGTGTGACAGTCATTATAACAAGTTTACAAGAATGAAATTTCCAAGTTTCTGACAGAATAGTCCACGTGGGAGAGACAACGTTAATAACTGATACAACACATTTCCAACAGCATATGTACTAAAACAACCAAAATAGTTCAATTGTCTTAATACAAGTTAAAGCAACATGCATTACAAGCATCTAAAGACTAGTCTTACAATCGAATACATTACATGTGTGAAAACGTGTTGGCCTATTAACAGGATTCTGAATTAAGTGAAAGTTCCAAGACACATTCGTACACCATTACATCACTAACCCCGATAACAGGGCATTGGAGCCATTGTTCGCTCCTCAAAGAAAAGACTACATACTCGTAAGGCTATGTGGGAGGAGCTAAGGTTAAAAGTCCTTTACATGGACAAATGAGGGGTATATATAGCCAAGGGTGAACTTGACCCTTGTGACTCTTCGACTTCCCTCATGGTAGTTTGACTTACATGACTCTTCAACTTGCATGACTCTTCAACTTTGTATTTGGGTTTCTTGGACTTCCACATTACATTAAATTGATTACAATAGTATGGCCCACAATAGTGATGTGGCCGGGATGACTCATGACATGACTCGACATGATAGTGGTGGTATGTTCATTCTGATGGTGGCATCCATGTCGAATTGCAGTGTTGTTGAATGATGAGTGTGCTCTTAGAGTAACATAGCTTCACCTCCGCATGGAAAGGTGTGTGAAGTTTTCAATGGTCTTGTTTTTTTCTTGATGTTTCACGTGCATGTATCCCCTTCAATGGTACTTGGCATGCTTCATGTGTTCATCCATTCGCAAACAAGTCTCCTAGCATGCGCTCCTTGTTCATCTCGTTCGTCGTCGCGCCATGTCTCATCCATATACCTGTATATGCAATCACTCATGATGAGATGACATCAAATACAAAATATCATAGTCTACCATGATTCATCATATTTCATTTTTACGTGTAGGGGACCAGGAGAGAGGTCAAGGCTTTGAAACTGCGCAGAGCACATTTCAAGCCGAGATGCGAGGCTTCGGGGCACTGTCAAGGAAAATTACGTGGAGGTCATTGGTAGGATGGGATGAGAATTCTGAAACATCAGTGACATTCTGCGGGATCTAGCTCAAATGGGAGACAGAACTGCACAATTTTTTCAGGGAGGCAGTGTGGGCAGTAGGGAGGACACTAGCAGTGAAAACTGCCCAGATTCTCAAGGGAGGACGGGAGTAGGTTACGGGAGCTTGCTGGCAAAAACTGTGCAGAACTGGGAGGAAAGCATGCAATACATGTCTGCGCAGTTTCTGGGTTGAGTGGGGTGTTGGGCAGTTGGAGGATAGTCCAATAAAACTACTCAATTTTCAGGAGGAGCAATAGGTTGGCTAGTAGGGGGATTAGCTTACAGAACTACCCAATTTTCAGAGACAATGTAGTGACAGGCAGAGGGTGCCTATCCCTCATGTCTGTGCAATTTCTTCAGTTAGTTGAGGCAGGCATGATGACAACTTCTATGCAATTTTTGGAGGAGTGAAGCCCGGGGTCACTGCCCAGTCAAACTCTTTAGTTGACCAGTAGGCAGCTTGATGGATTGGCTTGCGGGCAGCGCAGATTGAGATGGCTTCTTGGGCAACTTCTGCATTGTTTTGGGTAACAGTCAGCCAGGTCAATGCCAGGATTGTGAAGTGCAGACTTCCTGGGTGGCAGCCTCAAGCTCTGCGCAATTCTGGGCAACAATACTTGATCACTGAGGGCTGACACTGCAACGTGTAGCTCAGCGGAGGTCCGGCTGATGAAGGGTGGCTAGTCAACGGGCTTTCGTAAAAATGACTAAGTGGAGTTGTGTGTATACATGACCTTGAAAACACACATTCAACACGACTTAATGACAAGGCACCTTGAACCAACAAGACAACATACTCTCAGTGTGACTGAACGAAGGGTGTGAGCAACAATTGCGACACTTGAGATAGATCATTGAACGACCATCAAGACACTTGCACAACATTGCATACAACTTTGTGTGTGAGTGTCACAGATGTTTACATAGCGAATACAACTTGTACACACGAAGACGGACTTTGAACAAGCCAAAACATGACCACAAGCATAACATTGTGACCAACATGCTAAAAGATGTTCGGTGAACGGTCAAGCAAAGAGGGTGTAAAGACTCGACACAAGCTCATGGGATGAGCTCAAGTGTTTGCAAACATCAAGGAAAGAAAACCCAGGAAGGCTCTGAAATTGGATGCGAGCCAAAATTTCGGAGGGTGTTGCAGTCGCTACAACAAAACTCCACCTATAAATTACCTCAAACGGACTCATCTTCAAAGATTCTTGATACCCATTATTATACGCAAACTCCTCCGGTCGAAGATACCCTTACCACTTATGTTGTTGATGCATGACGTACATCCTCAACATGTCCTCAAGAATCCTCTTGACCCTCTTTGTCTATCCATCCATCTTTGGATGATAAGTTGTACCGAAAGCTAACTCTATCCCAAAACCTATGAATAACTCCTCAATCCGTTGTAAATCCCAAACAAATCATCAATCAGTGGTAAGCGGTACCTATTATTAATCATCAACTTGTTCAACTATTTGTAATCAATACACAACCTAAGAGTACCATCCTTCTTCTTCACAAACAACATTGGTGTACCCCAAGGTGACACACTTAGCCTAATGTATCCCTTATCAAACATTTCCTTCAACCGCAACTTCAGTTCTACTAACCGTGGAGTGCTCATCCTATTCAGTTCCTTTGATGTTGGTGTTGCTCTCAGCATCAACTCAATAGAAAATTCCACTGCCCTATGAGGTGGTAACTCTTAAATATATGCTAGAAATACATCCTGAAACTACTGCTAAATTGGATTCCTCTTCACGACTTCAACATCCTCAACATCCTTACCTTTATCACTAGAAATATGAAGTGCAAACAATACACATCCCTTCATGCTACTGCGCTTTTCCTGCATAGTTGTAAATATTCTCACTTATGTAGGCTTCTTCTTACCCTTCAAGAGTCTCCTCTCCATCATCATCCAAGCACTCAATAGCCTTATCATAGCAATCCACCTTAGTCTTATGAATGTAAAACCAATCCATACCCAACATCATATTGTATGATCCCAACAAAATAACATTTGGATGCGTTGATGTAGACATACTATTCAGCTTAAATTCATAAGATCTTACCCAATAATGAACTCTTTTCTTGGTACCTGTAGCCAACTACTCCAATCAAAACTCTGCATGCACTTCTTTATTCAAGCAACACTTATCCACCAGGTCAGGATTGATATAACTATAATTAGATACAGGGTCAATCAAAATAGAAACAACTTTATCACAAATATTACCTTCCATCTCGATAATAGATACCTGATGATTAGCTTGCCTATTATCATATGTTTCATAAATATGATGAATATTATGTCCAACATCCCCATGAGCACTATAGATTTGTGGTCTGCCACCCTGATCCTGTGGACAATCTATCTTGCGATGCTCCTTGTCACAAGTACAACACTATAAAGGCTTCATGCCATCACACTTGTTCTGCTCCTCATTCTTAAATCCCTATCCTTTGTCAACTACATTAAACTTCGTATATGGTGTTGCATTCTCCTTGCCATCTGTATCTTGAGGTTTTCCTCTCTTCTTAGCCCACTTTCCTTTATTCTTATCATTACCTTTCCAATCCTGCTTAGACTTAGTCTTGCGCTTTGATTTCTCATAACAATGCTTCAACTTTTTGATGGCTTCCTCTAGCAATCTAGGCTCATCAAACTCAATCTTGTCTTTGAATGATACTGACAACCCATTAATGAATCTTTGAATCTTTACTTTCTCCTCCTTGAGATAAGGCACATATCTCACCAACTCCAAGAATCAAATAGTATACTCCTCGTTGGTCAAGGATCACATCTTCAACTCATAGAAGTCCTTTTCCATGTCATCCATTAGGGGAATTTTGAGGTCTAAAAGGGGCCTCCTAATAAAATTATAAAATAATAGTTGAAATAATCAAATAAGATTAAATTATATCATCAAATTTTAGAGGGAAAATATATATATATATATATATATATATATATATATATATTTCAACTCGTATTTTCAACTCATTTCCCTATGGGTTCACTCAAATTTTGAGTGAAAACACTTATTGGATGCATAATTTGATTCCTCATCTAAGGAGTACCCATGTTCCATACTTTCGATGGACCCTGCTACACGAAAAATGAGAAATACATGAAAAACGTGATCACAATCATGTTTTTTTAGTGTATTTTTCATTTTTTGTGTAGCAGTGTCCATCGAAAGTATGCAACATGGGTACTCCTTGGCTAAAGAATTAAATTTTTCATCCAACGAGTACTCTCACTCAAAATTTGAGTAAAAACTTAGGGAGATAAGTTTAAAATACATGTTGAAAAAGTAGTTTTATTATTTTATTATTTTTTAATCTTTTTACTTTTTGACTCCAAAAATGGTGAATCATCCTCCATGGTTGACATCATCATCTTGAATCCTATTGGTTCTTATAAATTTTATTTTGGTTGTACAATTTTCTTGGGAGGCCCATTTTAGACCTCAAAACTCCCCTAATGATAGTATCTTTCAAATAGATATTTCTTCCTTAAAAGTCTCTCAAAATCACTCTAAGTCAGATCCTCTTCTCGAAGGCCTCTGGCATGCTTCACATCTTCCCAGTAGATATATGCTTTTCCTTTAAGACTGAAAGTAGCTATCCTACCTTTCATATTTTTTGAATAATCATGCAATCTAAAAAACTTACTTATCCCAAGAAACCAAGCTTCTACATCTTCTGACTTCTTCATTTCTCCATCAAATGTATGAGGTTTTTCTTTCTTTAATTCCTCTGGTGAGTATTACTTCTCACTCTACTTATACGGATGTTGATGGTGATGATGATGATGTCTCTCTAAACCATAACTAGAATAAAACCCATGGTCATTACCCCTCCTGTCAGATGTATCCAAGATCCTACCATCTCTTACTGTGTCATCCCTGTCAAACTTGTATCTTGATTGAGACATGTTTCCATATGCCCCATTGGCCCTTCCCTCCTATCCATGACTGATCCTAAGTGGTCCCTGTCTCTGCAAATCTGATAGACTCTTAAGAATCACTACATTGACCTCTGCTTGCTTTTCTTGTGCCCTAGCAAGTCTTTCCTATGATTGAATGATCTTGTCATTATCTACCTTACAACTTATGATTTCTTCTTTAAAACTTCTCAATGTATGTATTATTTCAGGGGTGTACTAATCACCCTGTTGTTCATCAAATCTATAGGGAGAATCACATGAACTGCAGTCCACCATTGCACTTGTCATCTTGATCTTCTACTTCCTTCAAACATACCATGTCATATAAACCAAATATAAAGATGTTCAAAAATACCTTAATGAAGTTCAGGGGAGGCTATCTCATCTGCAAAATAAATATGGATTAGCACAACATATGTATATATATCAAAATCAACATATTAATCATCTCAACATTAACATCATCACTTCTACATGATGACACCATTGCACAATGATTATCACAATGCATGCATAGCAACACATAGACAACTGACATGAATGCATGACAAACACATTACGCCCATCCAGTCTATGTGTTGAACCTGGGAGCTCTGATGCCACCACTCCCACATTTACCCAAATCCTCAAGCTCGCTAGGGTAAACATGAGATGAGAGTTATTGTGCGAGACTCAATTTCCAAGATCCAGTTATGAAAAATGGGGTCCATGTGTCCAGAACTAACTAGAAACACCCAATGCCACATGATCAGACTGTTATCAACCTAATTTGACCCAATATTATTTCATTTTAGTTTCATTTCCTTAAATTTAACACAACTTTCTATTTTTGGCAATTTTTCGGGTTCTAAACTTCTGAGGTTGTTTTGAAGGCCTAAAAGGAATTTTCAAGGAAAACAAAAAGATTGAAAAAGTGAAAATTTTATAATGAGAAATTTATTGCCCTGCCTCACCTTGTAGATCTTCGAAATGAGGTATTATGATAGTCAAACAGAGATCGTATGTCAAACTTATGACCACGGGAAGTTAGAGGTCCCAATTACTCATTTATACAAACACTTTGTGTACATAGTACTCGTAGGTTATAAATACATATTTGTGCATTAATTCAATAATCTCACCAGAAATCATCAAGAAGGCCCTATGACCTCTCCACATAGCTGCAACAATACTTATTAGTCCATACATTCATTAACTGATTAATAGCTAAACCATTTATGACATGACCAATAGAGGATACACATCATATGAGCAACATATAATCAGAAAATAACCATCATATAAACCATGGTAACTCAGCCATAATATTGCCAACATAATTTCTACAAGTATACATGAATCATAGTAGAGAAATAACTCTTATTAAAACATGAAAATTTCAACCAAGTTAGGGACTTCCACGTACCACCCGACCATAGATTTGGCTGAACCAAATCTCTCTTTCTGCTAATTACCCTTGTGCCATATTCCAAGCATGAATGTGGGATCTCTTGGAATAAAGCAAACTAAACCAAACCAAGGCTTCGAGAGTCCAAACCACCTCAACCCTCAACCAGTGATTCCACCTCATGGTCGAATATCACTAACACCAACCAGATCAATCTCTACCGAAGCTGTCCAAATCTAGGAACTAGTAACTCAACCCATAGCCTTCTAGGGATCCAGAGCATTTGTCCAACCCAGATCGAGGACTAGTAACTCAACCCACCAAGGGCTCCAGAGAATTTTTCCAACCTACGCTCAAGACTAGTAACTAAACCTAAGTTGTTCCAGCGCTTCCATAGTGTTTGCGCCAACTCATAGCCATAAGGATTTATGAGCACCAACCAAAAAAATCAAATGGAAAAAAACCCACAACACCATGGCTATCTAGGAAATGGAAAGGCAAGGCTAAAATCCACCGTCAATCTAGGAAATCATCCATGCCAATGATAGATCATAAGAAAATAATCACATGAATATACCATGCATCCATAAATCGGCAAGGAAATCAAACATGCAACCTATTACCTGCAGAACCAGAGAAATCCAGTTGTAGTTTTTGATCCACCTATACCCTTGCAAATTCCTTCTTTCCCTTGCCTTCTTTCTCCAATCTAAGTGAAAACTAGAGTGCTCCAAGCATATTCCAAGAATGCTCCAAGGTTTCTCTAAGTTTTCAAGAGTGTGAGAGAGTGAGAGAATAGAAGAGAGCTCCAAGCTTATCCCTATAACACTAGTGTAGCCCCCTTATTGATATTTTTAGTGTATCCCTCTTATTTTTATTGGTGTGACCATGTAGCCCCCATATTGTTATTGTTGTGCCCCATAGAATCCCACTATTGTTATCATTGTGTCCTTACATTATTATTGTTATGTAGGCTCTAATTATATTGTGACCCCTTAGATTCTGATATATACAAAGGAGGTATTTTCATTTGTATCATCCAAGAATTGTTCATTTATGTAATGTAAAGGAGGTTTCCCCCTCGAAGAGGATAATTTTTAAGTCATTTATCTAACACTAGTGTTGCCCCCTTATTGATATTTTTAGTGTATCCCTCTTATTTTTATTAGTGTGACCATGTAGCCCCCATATTGTTATTGTTGTGCCCCATAGAATCCCACTATTGTTATCATTGTGCCCTTACATTATTATTGTTATGTAGGCTCTGATTATATTGTGACCCCTTAGATTCCTATATATACAAAGGAGGTATTTTCATTTGTATCATCCAAGAATTGTTCATTTATGTAATGTAAAGGAGGTTTCCCCCTCGAAGAGGATAATTTTTAAGTCATTGATATATCATTTTTGTGAGTTGGTTGCATAACAGCACCCAGCTGCAGTGGTGTTGCGCCCCCATCAAATTGACCTAATAGAGGGAAGCCCTCAGCCAAATAAAGATAGATATGACTCTAACTTTGGATTTAAGATCCACCATATTCCAAAGATCAATATGAGGCGGTTTGATGGCAAGGATTCAGTAACATGGATACTACAGATGGAGCAATATTTTGATCTCCATAATGTGCAACACACACAAAAGGTACGCAATACAACTTTATATTTATAACCCAACTAGTTTGTTAGGTATCAATGTATTTGTTCTTGTAAACCACTTTTCACTTGGTCAATTTTTATGGAATAAATGATAGCACATTATGAGGATACAAAGAGCAACACCTTCTTTAGCCAATTGATAAATCTTAAACAAAAAGGTTTAATGGCGGAGCACATTGAGGACTTCCAAAAATTGAATATTAGGGTAAATGATATTCCATAGGAGCATATGATTGATGTCTTCATAGGGACCTTAAAGGATAACATCCAACATGAGGTTCACCTTTGGGAACTTGATTCATTGGAGAAGGAATTCAAGGTGGCAAGAAAAGTTGAAAGCAAAATTATGGCAACAAGGAAGTCTACCACTCACAACTATAAAGATGGAAGTGTTGCTGCTCCTAGTCTTCCACAACCTACAAGGTTTACACCACAACAACTGGAGGAAAAAAAGAGCAAAAGGGCTTTGTTATAGTTGTGATAGAAAATACATTAAAGGTCATAAGTGTGATGAGAAGAATTATTTTACATAGATTGTGAAGAGAAGGAAGAAAAGGAGCAAGAAATGTCAAAAGAAGAGGATATACGCCAGGAACCAACCCCAGAGAAATAAGAAATGAATCTAACCATATATTTTAATGCATTGGCAAGAATTACCACTCCTCAAACTTAGGACATATCAAGAAGAAAAAGGTAATAGTGTTGATTGATTTGGGTAGTACCCCAACTTTATTCTTTGTAAGATAGCCAAGGAATTCAATTTCTTCCTGTATCTAGCACTAGAGTGTCAAGTGATGGTTGAAAAAAGAGGAACTATAAATTGCTCTAGAAAGTTCCATAATATCAAACTATCCATGAGGGAATATGTATTGAATAGTCCAATGCGTTAAATTCCAATGGGTGGTGTTGATGTTGTACAAGGAGTCCAATGGTTACAATATTTGGGGACAATAGCTTTTAATTTTCAATAACTTTTCATGAATTTTTTGGGGAAGGAAAGGAAGTTGAATTAAGGGGTATAGTAGGAAAACCAAGAAAGATAATCAACTCTAATGACATGACAAAGATTCTAAAGAAATAACAATGGGGAGTAATTTCACAATCATGCTCACTAGAGGTTCAAACATCGAAATCATCTGTTTCTCCAGATCTCTAAGAAGTCTTGGGCAATCATTCCAAGGTATTTGAGACTCCAGAAGGTCTCACAGCTATTTGTAATCATGATCATGTTATTCATTTGATTCCAGGAAGTGTTCCTCCAAACATCAAGATTTACAGATATCCCTATGCCCAAAAGAGTGAAATTGAACGTATGGTTGAAGAAATGTTAGAGGCTAGTATAATTCAACCTAGTCAAAGTTCTTTCTTTGCTCTAATAGTATTGGTGCACAAGAAGAATGGATCATGGTGCATGTGTCCAGATTATAGGGAGATCAAAAAGCTCACTATTAAAGACAAATTTCCCATTCCTATCATTGATGAATTGTTAGATGAATCACATGGATCAATTTACTTCACCAAGATGGATCTTCATTCAGGATATCATCAAATTAGAATGAAAAATGAAGACATTCTGAAAATAGTTGTTGATGGGAAAAATTCCCTAAGGCAAGGGTTGAAAGCCTCAACAAAGCAAAACAAGATAATCAACAAAGAGCAGTCAAACAAGCATTCCAAACATTTGAATTACCAAACATGGATTTGGAAACATGCCCGAAGCTTGTACATTTGATGATGTTCCGATAGGGTCCAAACCCTTTTCTTCCTCCAAAACGAGCAGACTTGCAAGTCAATTCACATAAACATATACATAATAGATAATTCAATTTTCATACATAAAAGATAATTTAGATCATCATATATTAGCATATAAATTATTATTCATAAGATAATAACATATCATGAACAAGACATTAGCTTCTTTATTGATTAACAGTAATAGGTACAGGAAAGGTACAACCTGATCCACACCAAAGGTACCAACGAAGCCTTCCTCCGGATCCATCCAGCCTGAGTCGTGAAGAAAACCTCTCTAACAAGCACAAGGAGATGTTGTAAGGATCATGAGCATCTCTGCAAAGGTAACTAGGGTTTCCTAGAGATTGGGAGTTCAGGAGGCATGGGAAAAACATACTTGATCTGCGAGAAAAATGGGTATAATGTCGATATCCCTTCTCTTGTATGAATTAGGCCTACGTAAGGGATGTATATATACAACCTGAAATTGGTTAATTCAGTTATGCCATAGGCTCATGTAGGTGAACTTTAAGTAAAACCCGTAAACCTCAATCTAAAAATAGCATTTTATTTTATTTTTTCATATTTTAAAAGGTATATGCAGGTGCAGTGTTATAGGACCCGCATATGTATGTGATTTAGTGTGGGCAGAGTCGCATATGGATTTTGAGATATTGTTTTTTAATATAAGATCAAGTCTGTATGGGAAAAGGGACTGTCCAGGGCCATAAAAGAGCATCAAGTCTACAGGAGTGCTAAATGATGTTATAATAGATGCCCCCTAATATATGAGGTCAGAAGGGGTACATGATGGGTGAAATATATTAAGTATAGAGAGAGGAGTCATCTGAAAACCCGGGAGGAGATCACCACATTCCATCCCATCGAATACCTGTGGAAGGAGTTAGAAATAAAACTCATGTCTGAGGCGACCATACCCATGCTCAAAAGTAATAAAGCATGTCTGTTGATCAAGTATTAAGTAGGTCTAGAATGTATACATAATTGTACAGAAGGAGCTGAATAATACATAATGGATCATCAGATCATAGACGCAAAGGAACATAGTGGAGCTATGGCTCAATATCACATATAGAAGAATATTCAATCAATGGTGCTAAAATATTGTCTAATCAATGATGTCGCATAATTGATCCTCATAAAAGTACCAAGTCATATAGGTGGAATAGTGATACTACATAAACTTGAGTTCCAACATATAAGATGTCGTTGTGAAGGACTACAACATATAATGGTGGGAGGTGCCACTGGCAAAAAATTGAAGGATTTGTCAAGTGAACCAAGATGTTGACACAACCCAAGGTCTTCACCTACTACAAATGGTACATTTCTACACTATGGGAATATATGAGTTGAAGTCGACCATGTGAGAAATTGTTTGATTATCGGTCATTGATGTATATCGCTAACAAATGTGAGGTAACTCACCAATAAATATAATGAGTTTCAATGTATCCCAGTAAAATCTAACAAGTGCAAATAAATTGTTGAAGTCGAACACTTGAAAGAATATACCAATCAGGAGACATTGATGTATTCTCACTTTCGATAGAGAAGGAGTCAACCACTGATGACTACAAACCCTAAGGTACTGAAAAAAAAAGGACTCTATACCTTGTTCCCAAAGCAATGAGTTAGAGTTGAGGGGAAAATATCTGCTGGAAGGAAGACATTAAGGCATCCCACATCAACTAGCACGAGTTAAACCGCGGGCCAATAATTTGGAAGAACTTGGATGAAAAGAGATGAAGTAACCATTCTGAAGTATATTTTCGACGTACATGATATGTGGCTAGCATACAACATAAATTCTCTAAACAAACTAATAATGAAAGTTGACATAGAGGTGATGAATCCACTAATAGGTTCAAATGGAAACCAAGGTACTATATGAATCCCAATGCGTGATAATGTAAGATGACGTTGAACACAAGGGAGTCCACTCAGTCAAAGACCCATAATACTGATTGATGTTGAGCACAAGGTCACCTATCAATGATGTAAATAGTGCCAGGGTGCAACTCTGGGTCTACTCTCAGATAAATTTGTCAGAGTCGATAAGAGTGTACCCGCCAGTAAGAATTCAATGGGGACCTCCTTAACAAACACGAGTGAAGGACCATGTAGTTGATGTGATACTGAGAATAACTTGACAGGTCAAGTATGGCCAATAGAAATGAGTCAAGAGACACCACAGAATGGCCGACAACAGGCTTAATTTCCTTGAACAGAATCACGACTTGATGTGACTTTATGGAAGCATAAGATAACTTTGTATAAGTTTGCAATGTAGAAGGCATTAAAAAATTCTTCATATGATTGGAAGAGATAACCAATCGGACAAGGACTGACTCAAGAACAAGGTTAGGAATTCCCTAAATTCAAACTAAGTCCCATCCTGATGGGGAAAAGACTCATTTTACATGCTTTGTTCAAGGGAAACACGACTAACTCTTGCTACCATCAAATAATGAATAAATTGTCTCGTTTGCACTCTTTGGGGAATATTTGGTTTTTTTGTTTTTTTCATATTTAAGACCTAAAAATTAATAAAAGAATGCCTATAATATAGTGGAGAGAATGAGTGTCAAGGGAAAGTGCACTAGTTCTTGGGACTGGAACAATCCTATGCTCAATGCAAGGTGGCGATGTTGGTCATCGACACTCAGGGGATGTTCTCTCCATGGAAAAAGCGTGTCAAGTCACAAGGGCTAATGAATCCATGATTTGAACTTGCAAAAAGGTCATGGTCTAAAGTGGCTTGTACACAAGCCCAAATGAAGTCGAATTAAGGCCAAAACGGGTACAAGTGGTCAAAATGAAATGCAATGTACAACTCAACACATGGGAGCCTCTAGGGTATAAAGCTATAAAAATAGCGAAGAAGGAGAAGAATGAGACTTCAAAGCACAGTCATGGTGGGACTAAAATGGACTCTCGAGCCTAAGAACAAAAGTTCAGCATAGATACCAAGTGAAAATAAGGTATTGTCAAGGGCACCCATGATAAGGTAGGCTCTTACCACACAAGTTATGACACTTCTAAGCAGAAAGAAGGTTATGTCTCACATCTTGGTGGAGTCGATCCTAAGGCCAAAATGAAAAAGGAAACTGATAATGCACAATTCATGTGGAGAACCTAACCTATATGCCATTTTCAAGAACCAATACCTGTCATAGAAGATCAACCATAAAAATACCCAAAGGATAAGTCTTAAAAGTTCTATAGACATAAGTAAGAACACTAGGCAAGAAGTTAATCCATCCCATATATAAACTTCAAATAAAAACTTGTGTTATAGAATAAAAAACTTGAAAATGCATGCCTTATATATACAATATGGTATAAGGAACCACGCAGCCTTATGTATTAAGAATAATGTTTGTTTAGGTTAATCCCCTTGTAGGACTCAGGCCAAGGACTCCTTTGGTAGCTAAAACTCATGGCTTCAAAAAGTTCCTCCTACGAAGGCAACTCAACATCCAAGAAATCATGAGAACTAGAAGGATCAAAAGAGGGAAGCAAGGGGTCCCATGCCCCCATAGGATAAATCACTCGATCAACTGTTGGGACCAAGTCCCGAGAAGGAAAATAATAATTCAAAGGATCCTTCTCAGAAGAAATTGAGCATTGAGGATATAATTCCACATAGTTCACACGTGGCGGGGCAGAGTCTACTTGAACACTTGGAACATACCAAGGGGTATTCTGAACTAAGTTCAAATTAGGATGGTGATTATCAGATGCAAGTTGATCAATAGTGACAATACTTCCGTTATGAGGAAAATACATCACTCAAAAGAGTGAAGACACCACAACATTCATAGAATATACATAATCACTCCCAAGTAGATATTATATTCTAAAGGGAGATCAACCACCACCATATCGATCAAGACAGTCTTCCCACCTAAAGTAATAGGTAATTGAGGAAGAACACCCATATATTCACTAGGTCTTCTATCATAGGCTAACAACTAACTATCAGTTCCCGACAACTTTGGAGAACCCAAATCTTTTCAATTCGAGGAGGATATTTTACTTACTGAGAATCATTCATCCACCATACATCGATAAACATTTGTGGAATTAACTCTAATCCTAATTTGGAAAGGTGTAGCAGAAGGAAGATGAGGCTCAAAAAGATTATCCCAATCAAAGGAAACACTCCTAGAACTTGGAGGGGGTACACTCGAAGAGACCAACAGGCCCCTAGACCAAAATACTATGAACTATAAATCCAGAAGACTTTGTTGTTATGCACTTTAGCCCCCAAAAGAGGAGTGGGATCGGCCAAATATTGCACTGGATCGACCACTTCATCAACCAATGGTTGAGTAGATTGTTGAGAAACCATAACATATTCAAGAGTAGAAGAACCTTCAGACTCGGACCACAACTTTTGTACCACTAAAAGACCAGGGCACAAATGAGTAAGATGATCTCCCTTACATATCTTACAAGGGAACTTAGGTTTAAATATTCTATGCCTAGGTTTTTTATCAACCTTAATGCCCCCAACATGACTAGCAGTGGCTGGTGGAGAGTCTCCAACATGACTTGCAAAGGTTAGTGACTCTTTCCCAAGAGAGATAGGACGTGTGTCCCTAGGACGACTCTCAAAAGCAAGTGACTCATCAAAAATATGACTCACAGAAGTAGGTGAGTCATTTCTAGTATGACTTGCAGTGACTAGTCTTATGCCCCCAGCATGACTTGCAACGGCTGAAGGCTCATCTCCAGCAAGACTAGCAGAGGTTGGTGATGATTCATGGAGAGAACTATTCTTCTTCAATTTATTCGTCTTTCTCTTCTTTTTAGATTTCGTATTACAAGATGGAGGAGAAAGAGGAATCCTATATTTCTCTGGTGAAGAAGATGAATAATTAACACCCATTTGATTCCCTTGAAATAAAGCATTCATATAAGAAGATTAAAGAACATTTGGAATATTCAAAGTGGACCACAACCAAACTAGTAGTCTAACATTCAATCCAGAAATATTCAAAGTGGCCATCAAGGGGGTACTAGCATTCCCAAAGAAAGGAAAAGCACAAAGATCCCCTTTTGGAGGGGTCTCTTGGTTGGCATCAACGTGAATATAGCCCATACCCAACTTATACGCAAATCCTTCCCTTACGAGATTGTTCAAATGACTTTTCAAGGAAGAGAAATGAAAAGTCAAACTTTTTCCCTTAAGGAGGCAACTCCACAATTTCAAGAGAAAGATCAAAAACCTTTCAAGACCAGTGAAGTGGTTATTCAGTCACTCAGAATCAAAGGTCCAAAATTGACAAGACAAAATCCACCTAAATCCAAATATATACAAAGAGAAAAGAGCACTCCACTATAAAGTCCTAAAGATACAGACAAGTAAACAACTTCCAAGTATTTCTTCCTCGGGTGGTGTTGTGCCCTACAACAACCCCCCATTTCATAACATTTTTATCACAAACAATTTACATATGAAATGGGTCCCTTTTAAAATTTTTAATTGGCATTAATAAACTTGTTCAGATAAGGTATGATAATCAAATGAATTTATGCATAAAACCCTTGTTGAACAAATAATGAGCAATTTTTTAGGTTAATCGCAAAGTTGGTTACCATCTTGGTTCTTCCCGATGCGATATCGCTATCGGCCATCGGCGATAGCCAATGCACACAAAGAAAAAAGCACATACCTTTTCCCCGATGCGACACGATATCGGCGATCAACTATCGGCGCTATTTCTTGTGAAAAATGTTTTAAAGCTCCGACCCGATGCGATATCGCTATCGGCAGTCGGCAGAATCCTACGCAGTTTCATAAGGCGTTCATATCTTTTCTCCGATGCGACATCGCTATCGGCATTCGGTAAACCAATTAATATACATTTCGGGATTATGTACGCGCGCTAATACAATGTCGCAATCGGCGTTCGCTAAAGATCTTTCCCAAATGATAATGTCACTCACACTTCCGATGCGATGCGATGACACTTAATGATGACCTCAGTTTCCAAAAGGTGATTATTTCAAAGCATTAAAGTTATATTTAAATCCGATGTGACAAAAGCTCAGATTTCAAAATGCCGTTAAGTAAAGGGATAAGGTAATGCATGCGTATTTAAAGCTTTACCCCTTCGAATTAACGAGCAATTACGATTAGACCTTTGAAAAAATCTATTGCACGCTTTAAGGGGTCATTCGGTTTAATAACTTAAGTAATGGTCATTTATGGAGCTACAGGCCGTAAAATCACCATCATTACATATACGGTGCCTTCTCAAATCATTAGATCCGCAGCCTCTTTTAGAAATAATCTCACCACGCTTCAAATAATATATCTATCCCGTTATGGATTGTCATTGTTATTTCTTTATTACGATTTCTCTTGCATTTGTGTAGAATTCAACTGTCGAGAGAAGTCTGAATATGATGGGAAAGAAGTTCAAGAAGGTGGCAGGTTCTACTGCAACACCTGCCTCAGGCCAAGCTGCTACAGTTTCAAAGAAAGGTTTAATCTCAGATACTACATGCACTGGTCTCACTGGTACTACATGGCAAGGGACGTACAATTTGCTAGAAGCAGAACAACCAGAAACGACAGTAACGGAGGCAAGTGTGGATGAACTAAGAAAGTCTGAGGCAACTCTTAAAGATTTGGCTGACTCCTTTCTGCACAGAATAGCAGCCAGAGAACAAGTCTTGCCTTATACTGATGTGGTACGTTGGGCAATTGAAGAAATTACTCTCACTAATAGAACCTTCCATACTAAGGATGGAAGGATTTTCGGTTCCTTCAAGCCTGACGATTTGAGACGGATGTATCATTTGCCCAATCCCGAGCAAGTCTATAACAGAGCCTTTGTGGAGAAATTCGCCAGAGAAAATGAATCACCAGCCGAACCTCTCCGAGATTGGAGGCAAAATCCAGCAAAACACAAGCAGGATATGTCGGGTAAGTACTCCAATGCTTCTTTGGCTTCACCTTACTGCTATGCTGGAATTATGATGTGTAGATTGTGGGGATTTCATGATTCTGCAAATATCCATGTTGATATGGTTCCCTTAATGGAAGCGGTCGTCAATAGTATAATCATGGATTGGGCCACTATCCTGTCTGATAAGTTGGTCTTAGCTATTCGTGAGTTTAGGCCAAAACCAGAGTCACCGAGAGAAAAATCCCACCCTTCTATTACTCTGCCTACATTATGGATACCCTTTGTTTTAATTCTGAGTTTCCTGTCCTTGGTTGGAGATGGACAACCCATGACCCAACACCTATTCATTTGTATCATCGTAAATTGTGGAAACCCTCTCACAAAGACCATTTGTATCAAATTTGCAATGGTTTTATGGTTCCCGTTCACTATTCTATTTTTGACAGACCTATCCCCAGAATTTCTTATGAAGCCTCTTTTGACCTACCAGCCGTAGCCCATTGGTTCGGCGAAGAATATTTTTCCTATATCAGAGTTTTTGGAAGCAAGGCTAGGCCACATGTTCTCCCCTTGTACATCCCAGACAAATTGTTAGCCCGAGAAATCTCCTATCAGATCATGTCTGAGGGTGTCACACAAACTCTCAAAGAAGAGAAGAAGAGAGGATGGCCACCTTTTCCTTTGAGAATTGGAGTTTATACGCTGCTAAATTATAAACATGCAGAAAAGGAAGCAGCAAAACTCCAAATGGTATCTCTAGCTTCTATTCCCAACAGACTCTATGACCCGAAAAAGACTGCTTTCATTGCCTTGGAACAGGCTAAGCTGACAAAGGTTGTTCATCAAGAAGACCAATTTGACGACCTGTTCATGGGTGCCGATTCAATAAGCCAAGTCAGACAACTTGCTGCAATGAGATATGAAGATGTGGAATTAACTGAATTTAATAAACTTAGAAAGCAAAGGTTGCAAACTTTGCCTCTAAATTTATTATCCACAACCCCAGCTTCATCCTCAAGCGAGCCTGATCAGCTGGAAATAAATTCACCTCCTGTTACAACTGGAGAACAGGAGGAAAAGCAAAACAAGCTGCAGGCAGAAAAGCATAGAAGAGAACAAATAGAAAGGCAGGAAAAGGCACAAATTGAACAAGAGCAAAGAAGGCAAAAGGAGCTAGAAGAACAGAGGAAAAGAGAGGAAGAAGAAAAAGCAAAGAAAGAACTGGAAGATAGGCAGAAAAAGGAATTGGAGGAACAGCAACAGCGGAAGGCATTCGAGGAGCAACAGCGGAAGGCATTCGAGGAGCAGCAGAGGATTGAAAAAGAGAAAGAACAGAGTAAGCAAATCTCTGTTGATACTGAATTGATTAAAGAATGGAACCAATTCGATTCCATTATAAGTGGTAAGGAAGCCTCCAAAGACTCAGATGCCTCAAAGACTCCCGACACTACGTTTTCTCCGGTTCTTGAAGGAACCAGCGGCCCACCCATGGTACAGAATGTTGAGGAAATTACTCAAGAATCATCTGATCAAATTGATCTTCAGGTAGAGGAAATTCCTCCCCTAGACATTTTCTACAGCCCTAAGCATAGAGCCGTTGTAAGGCGCTCAAGAAAGAGACGAAGGATTGATCAACTTTCTGTTTCAACTGAGCAAACAGTCACGGGCAATGTCGTCTGGAAGGGAGAATTAGATCCCTCTGAAGATTTGACAAAGCTATCGCAATTTGCGGGAGCTTATTCAGCGGCAACCATTGACAAAGCATCCGAGGTGAGTCTTCTTTTGAAGACTAAAGAGCATGAGACATATGCATTACAAGCAGAAGTGATAGAAGCAAGGAATAAGACAGCACAGGCAGAAGAACAATTGCTGGCCCAACAACAAGAGAATCATTTGTTAACCCAGCAAATTGAAAAACTGAAGATAGACCAAAGTGACATTCAAAAAGCACAAGAATTGTCAGAAGCCTTATCCCAGTTGGAGGCATCGAATGAGCTGTTGATGAAATCTAAAGAGGAGCAAATAATTCAGCTGTCAGCACAGCTTGAAAGTGTCAAAGGTGCCAAGAGTATTGATGATTTCAGAACAGAGGCAACTCTCATAAACGGCGCATTGATATCTCAGACCAGACTCTTGTGCCAACAACTAGTTGAAGCTGAGATACTTTGTGACACATCTACAGCAGTATGTGAGCAAATCGAGAAAGCCAGGGGTAACTTGGATCAGGCCGAAGAAGATATAACAGAGTATATTGAATGGCAAGACACTCCAGAAGGGAAAGCGGCAAATTTTTCCCGAATCTGTGTAACATACAAAGACATACTTTTCATGGAATGGAACACACAGGTAATGAAGGCAGAAAGGGCAGCATCCAGATGCAAAACGATTGCCAGAAACATGATCAATCTAGTCAATGATACATTGTACCTGGCAAACATGATTTCACAATGTACACCTGGAAACATAACAACCGCCAACATGCTGGAGCACAGGAATTATCCTGAGTTAGAGACACAAGGGCGGTTAATTGCTGGAGTGAATACCTTGACCGCCGATGCATACTGGCTTTTCCTGATTAAACCACATTCTCAAAGGTCGGCTCTTAACTGCCTAACAGATGCTCTCCGATACCTGATTGTCGATTTCCGAGATGCCACATATGATGCACAGCTGACTTCACGCCTCAATACTCCACCAGAAGTAGAGCCAATGTTGGCGATATGTCAGCGAAGGAGTAAAGGCAAAGAGACCTCTGACTGAAGCATCGCCGCCGACTGCTGAATCACCCAAATGCACAATGATATTTGTTAATGCCGATTTAGTTGTTTTTCAGTTTTAGATATTTAGATATTTTTAGATTAGCATAGTATTTATAGACCCTTTCATTGTTTTGGAAAGGGTCGTAAAATTTTGTAAAAGACTTAAAGGCTGAAGTTTGCACTATTGTGCTTCAGTCTATATTCTTTTTGAAACTCGACCACTGGTCCTTAATTTTACTTGGAATGTTGTTTTAAGTAAATTGTGCACTATTGTCGTTTGCTTGGGATGCTTTTTGGTTGGAAGGAAGGACCGCGACATAGCGATTAATATATTGGATTGATCAAACAGCTTGCATGGTACTATTATCTGTATCTGTTCTTTTTCTATTATATAAATTGCTGTGTTATTACTTTGCTATTATTGATTACATGTATGCGATATAACAGCAAATCTGCATTTCATATCACTATTGAATGTTTTGTGATTTGTTATCTCTTTTACTCATGTATGTAACAATGATATGAATGACTGAATGCAGTAATTCGCTATTATCGCTCTGCATAACTATTTATGCAGAGCAATCTTAAATGGTTTAAACATTTATGCTTACTGTTAGTGACATCTATATGCCTGCCATTAAGCATAGGTTATCAAACGCTACATTATCTGAATTGATAAGTCCCGGGATTAGCTTATAGTTATTATATTTCTTTTATAGTTTAGTTATTTGTTTATTATCACTTCATATCATAAATCATTCATCCATCCCGTTTACTTATAATCTTTGGGAAACTGGTCCCATTATCCCCAGTCGGAGCCACTATTCCAAACGGAAAAGGAGCTGCACTAAGTTCCGGACCGGGTGGTTTCCCCGATGTTGTTGCAACGAATTTCGGGGCATCAACATTTTGGCGCTAGAAGGAGGGCCATCAACTGTGAATGGCAAGTAGGTCCAGGTCCACAAACCATTCTAAGAGTAATTCCCCCTCCAAACCCTCTTCTCCTTCTCAATCACATGCTGGTTCTCCAGCACATGATCAAGAAAAAGAAGAATCAACCACCACTGCTCACACCCATCATATTTCAGAACATTTAAGTCTTGAATCCCCTGAAGTTCAGTCTCTTATCCATAAACTTCAGAGCTTCTCGATTTCGCCTCAGAAATCTGAAGTATCACAAAGCAGTGTGACTTCGCAGTTAAGCTTATCTCATCCACTTACCAGACTTCAAAGTGAAAAACTCGGTATTGAACCTACTGAGTTTCCTTTACCAAAAAGGAAAAAGGCTAAAAAGATTACTGAAGTATTTGATAGTGAAGATCTTTCTTCCATATCTTCCATTTCCACTCCTCCTCTGCGAAGCCAACCATCCACTCCTTCATTACACACTGTTGTTTGTCAGGGAATAAGCACTACAGCATCTCAAACTACTCACTCTTCAACAATTTCTTCTCCTCAGCCATCTGGAATACCAATAGTAGTAACAACTAATATCGCCAGCATAATGGCAGATCCATGGACTACGCCGGGTGCAGTCAATATGCCCGGGCCATTACATGATCTACCTGATGCTCCCGAAAAATGGTTGCCTAAATTCAATCCAGATAACGGAACACAAGCTGAAGAACATATTAACAATTTCATGTTAGCAGTTAATTTAAAAGGAGTGACAGAACAAGATGTCGTTGTCAGACTTTTCCCTTATACTCTGCAAGGATCGGCAGGATCCTGGTACTTCTCTTTACCTTCTGGTTCTATTACCAGCTGGACTACATGCCAAGAGCAGTTCCTTACCAAATATGGAGATGACAGGTCTCTGGCGACTTTAATAAATGACCTCTCCAATTTGAGAATAGAACATAGGGAACCAATAAAGGAGTTTAATGCTCGATTCAACAAACTCCTAAATAAAATCCCCACCGCTTCAAAGCCAAGTGAACAAATCAGGAGCGAATGGTATATTACTGCCCTCCCTTCCAACATAGCCATTTTTGTTGATAGGGCTGGCAAACCTACCTTAGCCGAGAATATGAAGGAAGCACTTGCCGTTGAAAAGCGTATTAATGCCTTAGAAAAAAAAGCAGCCTTAGAAGATAGAAAATCCAAAAAAGTTTCATTTAAAGAAGATTCTAAGAAAAAGACCCCAAAAGACCCATACGACATGGAAGGTTTACAAAAGGTCCTCAAAACATTGTCTAATGAAATGGTTGAGATTAAAAAACAGGTGGCTGAAACTTCGAACAAAAGACCATTTAGAACTTTCAAGAAAACTGAAACAAAGCCACCCAATGTTATATCTAATGCAGACTCTGAACAGGAAGAAGAAGAAGAGGAATCAACCTCTCAAACGGATGATGAAGAAGAGGTAGTTGAGTGTCACGGCATGTGGGATTTCATACTCCCAAATTCTGACACCGAGAATCAAGAAGAAGCATTTCCTGTTACTACGAGAAGCAAAATTGCTTCTGAACCTACTCAAACAACTACAAAAAAGAGGAGTGCAGGTGCTGCCACACCAAAAGAAAAAGTTCTTCCAAAGAAATCTCCTGTAGCAGCTCCTCAAAACCAGCCTCCCATTTCTAACTCTCCTTCAACATCCAAGACACTAGTATTATCTGACTCCATGGAGTATAATATTGTTGATGATATGAAAAAGACTAAGGCAAACATAACCATGTTTGAACTAAGTAAGTTAAAACATCAGCAGAAATTGCTCCTAAGAGAATATAACGCTGTCCCCTCTTCCCCTCTTCCCAGTTCAAAAGCTGCTAATGATTCAGGACAACCCCCTCCAGATATGGTCGAAGCTACCGATTCGGTTCTGATCGGAGACAGATCCAATTCTCATACCCCACCTTTCTTACTCACCTATGAAATCTATAATCGAAATCTGCATAACTGTTTAATTGATTCAGGGGCTTCATCTAATATTATGCCAGCTTCAGTTTGTTCTAAACTGAACATAGAACCTCAGAAGTCCGCAATTCATATTGTACAGTTAGACAGAACCAAAGTGCAGGTTATAGGAGAAATTAATTCCGTGACTATCAGGTTGTCTGCTGATCCCAGAATAGTACAGAGAATAGATATTTTGATTGCTGACATACCTGAATTCTATGGTTTAATTCTGAGCAGAGATTGGTCTGAGAAACTGCATGGATACATTTCCACGGATTGGTCACATATGTGGCTCCCCTACAAGGGTAAGCCAAATCAAATAAGGATCGACCGCGAGAAACACATGACTCACACAGTAACCGATTTCGAACAAGAAAACCAGCCTGTGGCCTTCAACAACAACATTTTGGGAAATTATTCCTCAGAATCATTCTTTGGCAACTTTGTTGCCCAATCTTCCCCTTTTTCAGTTAACCATTGTACATCTCAAATAGAAAATTTTTCACAAACCAATTTATCCAAATGCTTCAACGAAAATCAAAAAGATGTAAATATTTTCGTTGATTCTCCTTTATTTTGGTCTTTGTATTTTGATGGCTCTAAGTCCAGTGAGGGGTCAGGAGCAGGTTGCATTTTGGTTAGTCCGCAAGGCGAAAAAACAATGCTATCCTGTCGATTAGAATTTGAATGCACCAATAACACGGCCGAATACGAAGCTTTAGTGCAGGGACTATATAAGGCGATTGACCTTAAAGTCCAATATATAAAAGTATTCGGCGATAGTGAGATCATTGTTAAACAGGTAAGAAATACAATTCATTGCCTTTCAAGCCACCTTAAGCATTATCAATCGCTTGTGCAAGATCTTACTTTGCATTTCTCAGCATTCAACATTTCTTCAATTCCAAGATCACAAAACTCAGCAGCTGATTTATTAGCCAACGTAGCTTCAAAACTCCTCCCTTCCGAAGACTATAGTCTTGATAGATTTTCTATAGAATTAATTTTTAGACCTTCAGTTCCTGATAACATCACTAACTGGAGGGTTTTCAACCATGACGAGGACATCTTGCAATTCTTAACCTCTGAAAAGTCCTATGACAATCAAATCATTGAAGAACATGACCATGATTCTCAAATGAAAGAAACATCTCAAGATAACGCGATTCCTAAGCCTGTAGTAAAGCTCGAAGACCTTTATGACATTAAAGATAGGTTCAAACCTGTAATTAATGCAAAACTCCAAAGCTCTACTCTTAGGTTTGAATCGATCAATTTGGGAACAGATCAAGCTCCTCAAAATATCAATTTAGGACTAGGACTTTCTATAGAAGAAAAGGAAGCATTCATCAAACTCTTAAGAAAAAACAAACAAGTTTTTGCTTGGAAGTATGATGACCTCAAGACATATGATACATCTATCATACAACACACTATTCCTATGCTTCCCGATCAAAAACCGATCCAGCAGAAGTTAAGAAAAATACATCCAAATTTGGAAAGCCAGATAAAGTCGGAACTTAATAAGCTCTTAAAAGCTAAGATTATCTTCCCTGTCCGACACTCAAACTGGGTCTCCAATATGGTACCAGTCAGGAAGAAAAACGGCGACATCCGAATCTGTATTGATTTCAGAAACTTGAATAAGGCAAGCTTGAAAGATAACTTCCCTCTGCCTACCATGGAGCAAATCCTTCAATCGGTAGCAGGATCTGAATTGATGTCTTTTCTTGATGGTTTCTCAGGATATAATCAAGTGTTGGTTCATCCTGATGACCAATTAAAAACTACATTCAGAACAAAATGGGGAACTTACGCATACCAAAAGATGCCTTTTGGACTCATAAATGCAGGAGCAACATTCCAAAGAGCTATGGATACAGCCTTTAGAGGGTTAATTAACCGAACAGTAGTCGTCTACCTCGATGATATCACTGTGTATTCTAAAAAGAGATATAATCACTTGCATGATTTAAATCAGATTTTTCAACGATGCAAAACATATGGTATCTCTCTTAACCCGAAAAAGTCTTTCTTCGCTCTTAATCAAGGTAAGCTCTTAGGGTTTATTGTTTCTAAAGATGGCATTTATGTAGATCCTGATCGAATTAAAGAAATTTCTGAAATTCCTTTTCCACATAATAAAAAATCGATACAGTCGTTTTTAGGACAAATTAATTTCGTTAAACGATTTGTTCCAGATTTTTCACAGATTGTACTACCGCTGCAAACGATGATTAAAAAGAATTCAACCTTCAGATGGGGATTAGAAGAAAAGCAAGCTTTTAATGATATTAAGCAATCCATAATCAATGTCCCAGCTCTGAATACTCCAAATCTTTCTAATCATTTTACATTGTATACTATTGCATCTGACTTATCTTACGCAGCAGTACTCACACAGTTGATTGATGATAATTTGGAAGCGCCCATTTCGTTCTTCAGTTCAAACTTTCAAGGCGCCGAATTGAATTATTCCGAGATTGAGAAACAAGCTTTTGCTGTCTTTAAAGCAGTCAAACATTATCGACCCTTTCTTCTAAAAACCCATACTAAAGTAATAGTTCCTTTCTCAGCAGTTAGGCAACTATTAATCCAAAAGGAATTGGGAGAAAAGAGGGCAAATTGGGTCGCAGCCCTCCAAGAATATGACCTAGAAATAAAGCCAGCAAAGTTTGTTAAAGGTCAAGGTTTTTGCAGGATATTAGCGGGAGCATCAAACATTCCTGAATCAAGTGATACAGAGCAAACCCAAGAAGTTAATCAGCTAAGTATACCGGATTCCGAATCTCAATATTCAGATCTGATCTTTTATTTAAAGAATGGTTATGCACCTACCAATTTGTCCTACAAGAACAAAAGAGCTATTAGATTGAAAGCTAAGAATTTTTCCCTTATTAATGATGTGCTCTTCAGGAGAAACTATGATTCTGTCCTATTAAGATGCCTTGAGAAACCTGAAGCTCAAAAGGTTTTGCAAGAGCTACACGATGGACCGGCAGGAGGACATTTTGGAGCTGATACAACAGCTCATAAAGTCATTCATGCTGGATATTATTGGCCTACTTTGTTTAAGGACGCTCATGAATATGTAAGGAAATGCATCAAATGTCAAACTGCCAGTGGAAGACAACAAAAGCCAGCTTTCCCTTTGCAACCAATCAACATTGAACAACCTTTTGAACAATGGGGATTGGACATCATTGGAGAAATAAATCCTTCTTCTTCCAAGCAACACAAGTATATCCTTACAGCAACTGATTACTTTACAAAGTGGGTAGAAGCAGTTCCGTTAAAGACAACAAACTCTGAGGCAATCATTGAATTTATAGATCAGTTCATCATTACCAGGTTTGGTGTTCCAAACGCTCTTGTCTTTGATAATGCTTCTTATTTCTCAGGCAATGCAATGATTGAATTCGCTATCAAAAGAGGATTTAAATTAAAGTATTCTGCTAACTATTACCCTCAGGGCAACGGCCTAGCAGAATCAACTAATCAAAATCTAATCAAAATCATTAAGCGAACAATTGAAGAGAATCATAAGAACTGGCATAAATCCTTGGTATTTGCATTATGGGCCGATAGGATAACACAGAAAGCTTCCATAGGGACCTCTCCGTTTAATCTCGTCTATGGAAAAGAAGCAATCGTACCAACCAACCTTCTTCTTCCATCTTTAGCCTTAGTGCAATTTATCGACGAAACTCCTTCTTCTTCTATACAGTTTAGATATGATCAAATTCTCAAACTTGAAGAAGAAAGGGAAAAAGCCAAGGTTACACACGCTAAACATCAGCAAGTCATTAAAGCAGCTTTTGATCTAGCCTCATCTAGCCCTAGACAATTCCAAGTCGGAGATCTAGTCCTGAAATGGGACAAAGCCCATGAAGACAAAGGTAAACATACCAAATTTCAAAAACTGTGGCTAGGACCATTTCAAATCTGTGAAAAAGTAGGCCATTCCACGTTCATACTCCAAAATCTATCAGGGGTGAGGGATTCTCTCCCTGTCAATGGCCTAATCTTGAAGAAATTCTTTAATTGAGGAGGTAACCCCTTCTCTTTGTAGCTTGATAGTTTTTATATAGTTTGTAGGATTTGTAGAAATAAGAATGTGGGACATTTCCCATTGACCTTTCGCTGTAATTAAAAGCTGTCTCGCCATGACAATATTAGTATTTACTTTTGGATAATAGCGTCTTAAACTAAGAGAGATCATTTCTAGGAAATTAGATATCTTTTTATTCTGAAAATCACAGTCTAACCTTTGTAAACTTCACTCTGAACGAAGTTCTATGAGTCATCTTGGGTGTTTGAAATTAGTCCCCAAAGGTTATCTATATAAAAATAGGAGCTAATTCATTTTCAGTATCTTTAACTCTTAAACCTGTCATCCATTTATTCTTAAGAAGATAGTTGTTCATCCCATTCACCAAAAAGTTTATGATTACTCAGAGTGTAATTCTAAAATATAAAAGATTAAAGATAAGAGGTCTTATTACAAGCCTGCTTACCATGTTCATAGGAAAATAATTTAACTGACATTACCAAAACTGCATATCAAACAGGGTAATGGCTTGAAATTTCAAGACAAGGGGTCTCATCACGAGCCAGCTTGTTCAGTTTAAATTACTACCCGTGAATGGCATTGTCATTTATCTGGCCACCAAACCAGGACAATGGCTTTTATCTTAAGCAAAGAAGAAAGCGAAATTCAAAAAATACGAAAATATCTTTTGAATTCATTCTGTTTAGTCACACTCTAAGGTGAATGGAACAATGGACAACAACATGGTTAAAAGGTAACCCTGCCGAGACTATGAATGTTTGCTGGCAGCAGAGGCTCTACCTGTGACAGAGGAGTTTATTTTAAAAAAGCTGATATGGAAAAGTTTTCTATTTTTACCTTTATAAACCAACAAGGACTTATTTTAATACTCAAAGTGCATTTATAAAAAGAGGAAGTCAAATGAAGAAACCTGTTTTATTCAGAATCAATAGACATCTAGTTATATTAGAAATTCCCTTTCCTTTATAAAGATTCTATTTGAAAAGGTGTAAGTATATTTATTAGTCCAGAGATAACTGGTTCTGCCAGCGAATCGCCAATTGTTGTGCCCTACAACAACCCCCCATTTCATAACATTTTTATCACAAACAATTTACATATGAAATGGGTCCCTTTTAAAATTTTTAATTGGCATTAATAAACTTGTTCAGATAAGGTATGATAATCAAATGAATTTATGCATAAAACCCTTGTTGAACAAATAATGAGCAATTTTTGAGGTTAATCGCAAAGTTGGTTACCATCTTGGTTCTTCCCGATGCGATATCGCTATCGGCCATCGGCGATAGCCAATGCACACAAAGAAAAAAGCACATACCTTTTCCCCGATGCGACACGATATCGGCGATCAACTATCGGCGCTATTTCTTGTGAAAAATGTTTTAAAGCTCCGACCCGATGCGATATCGCTATCGGCAGTCGGCAGAATCCTACGCAGTTTCATAAGGCGTTCATATCTTTTCTCCGATGCGACATCGCTATCGGCATTCGATAAACCAATTAATATACATTTCGGGATTATGTACGCGCGCTAATACAATGTCGCAATCGGCGTTCGCTAAAGATCTTTCCCAAATGATAATGTCACTCACACTTCCGATGCGATGCGATGACACTTAATGATGACCTCAGTTTCCAAAAGGTGATTATTTCAAAGCATTAAAGTTATATTTAAATCCGATGTGACAAAAGCTCAGATTTCAAAATGCCGTTAAGTAAAGGGATAAGGTAATGCATGCGTATTTAAAGCTTTACCCCTTCGAATTAACGAGCAATTACGATTAGACCTTTGAAAAAATCTATTGCACGCTTTAAGGGGTCATTCGGTTTAATAACTTAAGTAATGGTCATTTATGGAGCTACAGGCCGTAAAATCACCATCATTACATAAACGGTGCCTTCTCAAATCATTAGATCCGCAGCCTCTTTTAGAAATAATCTCACCACACTTCAAATAATATATCTATCCCGTTATGGATTGTCATTGTTATTTCTTTATTACGATTTCTCTTGCATTTGTGTAGAATTCAACTGTCGAGAGAAGTCTGAATATGATGGGAAAGAAGTTCAAGAAGGTGGCAGGTTCTACTGCGACACCTGCCTTAGGCCAAGCTACTACAGTTTCAAAGAAAGGTTTAATCTCAGATACTACATGCACTGGTCTCACTGGTACTACATGGCAAGGGACGTACAATTTGCTAGAAGCAGAACAACCAGAAACGACAGTAACGGAGGCAAGTGTGGATGAACTAAGAAAGTCTGAGGCAACTCTTAAAGATTTGGCTGACTCCTTTCTGCACAGAATAGCAGCCAGAGAACAAGTCTTGCCTTATACTGATGTGGTACGTTGGGCAATTGAAGAAATTACTCTCACTAATAGAACCTTCCATACTAAGGATGGAAGGATTTTCGGTTCCTTCAAGCCTGACGATTTGAGACGGATGTATCATTTGCCCAATCCCGAGCAAGTCTATAACAGAGCCTTTGTGGAGAAATTCGCCAGAGAAAATGAATCACCAGCCGAACCTCTCCGAGATTGGAGGCAAAATCCAGCAAAACACAAGCAGGATATGTCGGGTAAGTACTCCAATGCTTCTTTGGCTTCACCTTACTGCTATGCTGGAATTATGATGTGTAGATTGTGGGGATTTCATGATTCTGCAAATATCCATGTTGATATGGTTCCCTTAATGGAAGCGGACGTCAATAGTATAATCATGGATTGGGCCACTATCCTGTCTGATAAGTTGGTCTTAGCTATTCGTGAGTTTAGGGCCAAAACCAGAGTCACCGAGAGAAAAATCCCACCCTTCTATTACTCTGCCTACATTATGGATACCCTTTGTTTTAATTCTGAGTTTCCTGTCCTTGGTTGGAGATGGACAACCCGTGACCCAACACCTATTCATTTGTATCATCGTAAATTGTGGAAACCCTCTCACAAAGACCATTTGTATCAAATTTGCAATGGTTTTATGGTTCCCGTTCACTATTCTATTTTTGACAGACCTATCCCCAGAATTTCTTATGAAGCCTCTTTTGACCTACCAGCCGTAGCCCATTGGTTCGGCGAAGAATATTTTTCCTATATCAGAGTTTTTGGAAGCAAGGCTAGGCCACATGTTCTCCCCTTGTACATCCCAGACAAATTGTTAGCCCGAGAAATCTCCTATCAGATCATGTCTGAGGGTGTCACACAAACTCTCAAAGAAGAGAAGAAGAGAGGATGGCCACCTTTTCCTTTGAGAATTGGAGTTTATACGCTGCTAAATTATAAACATGCAGAAAAGGAAGTAGCAAAACTCCAAATGGTATCTCTAGCTTCTATTCCCAACAGACTCTATGACCCGAAAAAGACTGCTTTCATTGCCTTGGAACAGGCTAAGCTGACAAAGGTTGTTCATCAAGAAGACCAATTTGACGACCTGTTCATGGGTGCCGATTCAATAAGCCAAGTCAGACAACTTGCTGCAATGAGATATGAAGATGTGGAATTAACTGAATTTAATAAACTTAGAAAGCAAAGGTTGCAAACTTTGCCTCTAAATTTATTATCCACAACCCCAGCTTCATCCTCAAGCGAGCCTGATCAGCTGGAAATAAATTCACCTCCTGTTACAACTGGAGAACAGGAGGAAAAGCAAAACAAGCTGCAGGCAGAAAAGCATAGAAGAGAACAAATAGAAAGGCAGGAAAAGGCACAAATTGAACAAGAGCAAAGAAGGCAAAAGGAGCTAGAAGAACAGAGGAAAAGAGAGGAAGAAGAAAAAGCAAAGAAAGAACTGGAAGATAGGCAGAAAAAGGAATTGGAGGAACAGCAACAGCGGAAGGCATTCGAGGAGCAACAGCAGAAGGCATTCGAGGAGCAGCAGAGGATTGAAAAAGAGAAAGAACAGAGTAAGCAAATCTTTGTTGATACTGAATTGATTAAAGAATGGAACCAATTCAATTCCATTATAAGTGGTAAGGAAGCCTCCAAAGACTCAGATGCCTCAAAGACTCCCGACACTACGTTTTCTCCGGTTCTTGAAGGAACCAGCGGCCCACCCATGGTACAGAATGTTGAGGAAATTACTCAAGAATCATCTAATCAAATTGATCTTCAGGTAGAGGAAATTCCTCCCCTAGACATTTTCTACAGCCCTAAGCATAGAGCCGTTGTAAGGCGCTCAAGAAAGAGACGAAGGATTGATCAACTTTCTGTTTCAACTGAGCAAACAGTCACGGGCAATGTCGTCTGGAAGGGAGAATTAGATCCCTCTGAAGATTTGACAAAGCTATCGCAATTTGCGGGAGCTTATTCAGCGGCAACCATTGACAAAGCATCCGAGGTGAGTCTTCTTTTGAAGACTAAAGAGCATGAGACATATGCATTACAAGCAGAAGTGATAGAAGCAAGGAATAAGACAGCACAGGCAAAAGAACAATTGCTGGCCCAACAACAAGAGAATCATTTGTTAACCCAGCAAATTGAAAAACTGAAGATAGACCAAAGTGACATTCAAAAAGCACAAGAATTGTCAGAAGCCTTATCCCAGTTGGAGGCATCAAATGAGCTGTTGATGAAATCTAAAGAGGAGCAAATAATTCAGCTGTCAGCACAGCTTGAAAGTGTCAAAGGTGCCAAGAGTATTGATGATTTCAGAATAGAGGCAACTCTCATAAACGGCGCATTGATATCTCAGACCAGACTCTTGTGCCAACAACTAGTTGAAGCTGAGATACTTTGTGACACATCTACAGCAGTATGTGAGCAAATCGAGAAAGCCAGGGGTAACTTGGATCAGGCCGAAGAAGATATAACAGAGTATATTGAATGGCAAGACACTCCAGAAGGGAAAGCGGCAAATTTTTCCCGAATCTGTGTAACATACAAAGACATACTTTTCATGGAATGGAACACACAGGTAATGAAGGCAGAAAGGGCAGCATCCAGATGCAAAACGATTGCCAGAAACATGATCAATCTAGTCAATGATACATTGTACCTGGCAAACATGATTTCACAATGTACACCTGGAAACATAACAACCGCCAACATGCTGGAGCACAGGAATTATCCTGAGTTAGAGACACAAGGGCGGTTAATTGCTGGAGTGAATACCTTGACCGCCGACGCATACTGGCTTTTCCTGATTAAACCACATTCTCAAAGGTCGGCTCTTAACTGCCTAACAGATGCTCTCCGATACCTGATTGCCGATTTCCGAGATGCCACATATGATGCACAGCTGACTTCACGCCTCAATACTCCACCAGAAGTAGAGCCAATGTTGGCGATATGTCAGCGAAGGAGTAAAGGCAAAGAGACCTCTGACTGAAGCATCGCCGCCGACTGCCGAATCACCCAAATGCACAATGATATTTGTTAATGCCGATTTAGTTGTTTTTCAGTTTTAGATATTTAGATATTTTTAGATTAGCATAGTATTTATAGACCCTTTCATTGTTTTGGAAAGGGTCGTAAAATTTTGTAAAAGACTTAAAGGCTGAAGTTTGCACTATTGTGCTTCAGTCTATATTCTTTTTGAAACTCGACCACTGGTCCTTAATTTTACTTGGAATGTTGTTTTAAGTAAATTGTGCACTATTGTCGTTTGCTTGGGATGCTTTTTGGTTGGAAGGAAGGACCGCGACATAGCGATTAATATATTGGATTGATCAAACAGCTTGCATGGTACTATTATCTGTATCTGTTCTTTTTCTATTATATAAATTGCTGTGTTATTACTTTGCTATTATTGATTACATGTATGCGATATAACAGTAAATCTGCATTTCATATCACTATTGAATGTTTTGTGATTTGTTATCTCTTTTACTCATGTATGTAACAATGATATGAATGACTGAATGCAGTCATTCGCTATTATCGCTCTGCATAACTATTTATGCAGAGCAATCTTAAATGGTTTAAACATTTATGCTTACTGTTAGTGACATCTATATGCCTGCCATTAAGCATAGGTTATCAAACGCTGCATTATCTGAATTGATAAGTCCCGGGATTAGCTTATAGTTATTATATTTCTTTTATAGTTTAGTTATTTGTTTATTATCACTTCATATCATAAATCATTCATCCATCTCGTTTACTTATAATCTTTGGGAAACTGGTCCCATTATCCCCAGTCGGAGCCACTATTCCAAACGGAAAAGGAGCTGCACTAAGTTCTGGACCGGGTAGTTTCCCCGATGTTGTTGCAACGAATTTCGGGGCATCAACAGGTGGTTAGGACCAGACACAAAAATATGAGAAAGTAGATAAAGGGGGCTTCCAAAGACAAGTTGTGATGATGAGGGCCCAAGCCTTACCGGCGAAGGTATGAGAAGCAGTTACGCTGACCTCTAAATAATAGCCTTTGTCGGTGCAAGTACCCAAGCTTCACAAGGGAACCATACAAAAGTAATATGAAAGTGATACAAGGTCTACCTCAGATACCATGAGCATCCCCCCCGCAGTCACCTATGTGGTCCCTAAGAAAGGTAACTAAGGTCACTAGCTCGTGGTCAAAATACTGGCGAAACACTCGTGGTTGCATGATCCAACAAGTATGATAGGGGGTGTCTCTCTTTCCTTATCTTCATACATCCTCGTGCTTGACTCCTGTGTTAGAGGAGCTTTCCCAAACAGCTTAACAATACTGGATTTCCACTCTTTAATAAACTTATATACTTTCAATTTAAGTGGCCTTGGAGATTTTACTCTCCACACACCTATTCCAAGGCCCTAAATGCCTTAGACTAGTTGATGTTGTTATGACAAAAATAAAAATCCTAGCTCATTTTAATTTTAAGAACTTATTTTAGTTGGTTATTATTTAAGACAAGGGAAGCGGAAGTGAAATTGATGATGTTCTGACACAAAATAAATCAATAGAAAACCTAGGCTACATGAAAATGCAACAGTTCTTTTTCTTCAATGAAAGAGATTTCTACATGGTTTCTACGAGAAAGCTAACAAAGAAAAAAAAAAATCTTTTTCTTTTAGGCATTCACACATTCAACACCTAACAAAAAAGACTAAATTATGTCTAAAATGCATCTACCCTAATGCACACTAGAATGCAAATGCAAGATTCAAAGAAAAGATCAAAATAAAACAAATGTGATCCCAAAAGTAAAATTCAATTCATCAAGAAAAGAGAAGCAAATCTCCAAAGAAAAACACTCCTCAAAGCAAAAAGATTCTTAGCCTTAAAACAAGAATTCACACATTCGCCAAAAAACTAAAAAGCCAAAAATGAAAGAAAAGAAATACAAAGAAAATGTTTTATTTTTCTTTAGAAGATTTTAAAAGACCAAAAAGTTCAGAAAGGGAAAACAAGCATCTATTTCAAGACCAACAGCATGAAAAAGACCCAAATCCCACTAGTCACCAATGATCACAAGGATAAAAGACTAGAGTAGAATAAGAGACTTAATCACCTTAAATAATTTGATCAGAAAGATACAAAAGATTCTGGAAATCAGAAAGACTTCAGAGAACTAGAATCTCTCATTCATCCAAGAATTACAAACACCTTTCACAAACAAACAAGAAAAAGAAAAAATAAGCCAACTTCAAGGTTGCAAAAGAAGCAATTCAAAGACTAGGTTATAAACAAGTTTAAGAACAACCAGACTTGTTCCAAAAGCACAAAACAACCAGAGACTTCATAAAGAAGATCTGGAACCCAACTTCAAACACAAAAAGCTTCAAAAACTACAAACCCTAGGTTGACATAGGCTTTTCACAAACAAGATGAAGGACATTAACAACAACAAACAACAAGATAATTCCAGGCTTCATTAATATCAGAAAATCATAAACAAACTTGGTCAAACCCCCAACAAAAGCCAGAAATGAAAAAAAAAAAAAAAATTAGATTTGTACGTGATTGATTAACTACATAACCGCGTGTATTTGTGACTATCTCTGAATATACACTCATATAAGTAGTTTTCTCTGGAAAAAAATGTGTATATACGCAACTATCTACAATAAAAATTGCGTATAAATGGAAAACTAGGGAAAAATAAAAAAGATAGCCCAAATCCAAGAGATCAGGTTGAATGACCAGATTGCTTAAGAGTCAAGAAGGATGGAAAAAGTAAAGAAACAACAAACCAAACCTAGATCAAAGAAAAACAACCCTTATAGGAAATATTTGATGGTATTCCCCAGCGGAGTCGCCAATTTTGTTGGCGGGAAAAATTCCCTAAGGCAAGGGTTGAAAGCCTCAACATAGAAGAATAAGATAATCAATAGAGTAGTCAAACAAGCATGTCAAACATTTGAATTACCAAACATGGATTTGGAAACATACCTTGAGGTCCTATATTTGATGATTTTCCAGTAGGGTCCAAACCCTCTGCTTCCTCCAAAACAAGCAGATATGTAAGTCAATTCACAAAAGCACATACATAATAGATAATTCAATTTCAATACTTAAAAGATATGTTATATAATCATATATTAGCACACAATAACATATCAGGAACAAGACATGAGCTTCTTTATTGATTAACAACAATAAGTGCAGGGAAGGTACAACCTAATCCAGGCCAAAGGCACCAACAAAGCCTTCCTCCAAATTCGTCCAGCCTAAGCCACGAAAAAAACCTCTATAACAAGTGCAATGAGATTCTATAATGATGATGAGCATCCCTGCAAAGGAATCCATGGTTTCTAGAGACTAGGAGTGTAGGAGACATGCGAAAAACAATCTCGATCTGGGAGAAAAATGGGTATAATGTTGATATCCCTTATCTTGTATGAATTAGGCCTACCTAATTAGTGTATATATACCACCTGAAATTGGTTAATTCAATTATGCTATGGGCTCCGGTAGGTGGGCTCTCGGTAAAATCCAGAAATCCCACTCGAAAAATAACATTTTATTTTATTTTTTCATATTTTAAAAGGTATATGCGGGTGCAGTGTTATAGGACCCACATATATATGCGATTTAGTGTGGGCAGATTCGCATATGGACTTTGAAATATTATTTTTTAATGTAAGATCAAGTTTTCATGGGAAAAGGGACTGCTTAGGGCCATAAAAGATCATCAAGTCTACAGGAGTGTTAAATGATGTTATTATTATCACTCCTCCGGATCTCCAAGGCTGAGAAAGAGTCTAGCTAAGGTAACCACAAAGCAATCTTTTGACTTGGTAGCTAGCCCTACCAAGCCGGAGAGGGCTCTATCCAAAGTATCACAACCAAGAGGACTGGATGAGTTAGGGTTTTAGGCTAGTTATGATGTGCATAGGTTCTTTAATTTGATTTGGTGGGGTTGTTGGAAGAGGATTAGGTCAAAGAGACTAGGTCAGCGCAAATAAGGGTATGATTGCAGACATTTAATGGAGAAAGGTAGGTAGGCACTCAAACAATTTAAGGTTATGAAGTGCGATGGATAAGATTGGTGAGGTGCTAGAAAGAGCAAGACAAGCATGTATTCTTTCTAAACTGAAGAAAATAGACAAACTATGAAGATTTCCCCAAACCAAAGCATGTAAGATGTATTTTGTTCATCAACTTGAAAATCAACATATAATAGAAGTGAAATGGATCATGAAAGGTACAAAACATTAAAACATATGAAACATAAGAAGAAACTATGTCAAAATTCCATACCACAGGTATTTCACCAAAATAGTTGCAACTCATTCATTAAATTCTGCCAAATACTGATTACACTAGTGTCTCTGATCAATAGTACAACATCCAACTAATTCCAACCGCTAAAAAGACTGAAAAATACAAGATATAAGCCTCAAAACAAACTCTTCCCAACCTCAAGGGTCGAATCCATGAGGTGAGGAAGATATTACACAAAAATCTGAACTGATAGCGAAATTGTAGGATAGTCCAAGTGACTCATTCCTATCTTGAGTGAATTGATTCATTACACCTCATATACTTGATTTACCTAATGCATTTTCCCTAGGTAATAGTAAAAAAATCAGAATTACATCCAATTTAATCATTTACATAGGTAAAATAATCATTTTCCAAGGTGAAAATCAAAACAGGAGAGAAACTCAGAAAATTGGAGAAGACTGTCAAACGCGCCCTCTCTTTGTCAAACGCACCCTTTCTTTGTCAAACACACCCTCCAAGTTCAGGACTACTTTTGGGTGCCTTCTTGGTGTCCAAATTTGCTCCAAGATGGCTTGTTTGAAAGCCCTTAAAATCTACTTTCTAGAAATGTCTTCAGTTTTCAAATTGGAGCTCATTTGCCTTGTCAAAAATTCAATTTCCCAAGACTGGTAAACACGTAGTGCCCAAGCCAGAAATGAGGCAGAAAGGTGGTTTTTTGGTGGTTTTTGACCTTTTTGACTGACTTGTTTGTCTCCAAATTCCTAGAAAATGCACAGGTTCATGTCTTCATCACTGTGAATCCAAATATGTTGACCTTTTGCTCATTAGATTCCCCAAAAAAGAGTGCATCACCTTAGATGTTGTGCGTTTGACCTTTTCATTGTGCTAAAAATGCCTCAAAAAACACAGTAATTCACAACTTGAAAAAATTTGCTCAAAACTTGTCAAAATTTGTGGGATGATGACTGATCATGTGTTTGAGGCATGGAGTGATGCCTCGGCAAGAATGTCTAGACTTCTTTTCTCCTCTTGCTTGGTCAAGGCTTCAATCTTCTCTTTTACAGCTTTGAGTTTTGCCCTGGAAATCATTTCTCTATGGGCATAATGTTTATACATATTCTTTTGGATTTCATTATCCCTTTTGGCCTTGACTAGGAGTTTCTCAAGATGACCATTTACCCTCTCGAGCCAATACTCCCAGTTCTCATTCATCATTTTGGAAAACTATTCATTGAGGGTGAGCTGATTAGCAAGTTCAGCCTCCTTTTGTCTTTCTTGTTCACCATACCTATCATAGGCCTCATCAAGCAATTCCTTGGCTTTCATTTCTTCTCTTTTTTCCTTGATGAGCTAAATCTCCATGAAATCATGCTTGGCTTGAAGTTGTTGGTTTTCTTGCTCATAATATGAAATAATAAA
Source organism: Pinus tabuliformis (assembly GCA_031772625.1). Taxonomy (NCBI): domain Eukaryota; kingdom Viridiplantae; phylum Streptophyta; class Pinopsida; order Pinales; family Pinaceae; genus Pinus; species Pinus tabuliformis. The sequence continues at coordinate 236,136,381 of CM062814.1, read as the reverse complement.
TTTAGACCTCTCTAAGTTGGTTTGGATCTCCCTGATGTATGCCTCCCTGATGTATGCATCTTTTTCCTTGATTACTATGCTAATGTCCTCATTGTCATTATGTTCATCTAGGTCAACAAGGTCAAAATCATGTTTTGTCTCATGGAGTTCCTCCTCCTCATGCTTGATCTCTGCCTATGTCATTTTTTCTTTGCCTTTCGGTACCAGCTTTGCTGATGAAGAAGGCAAGGCCCCTCCCACAATCTGTGGAGAAAAAACCTGCCTATGGCCTCTCTTATAAGCATGTGCCATTATGCCCAAATCAGCCCTCTTAGGCTTGCTAATTTCACCCCTGCTAGGTGACTCAGTCTCAGTGTGAAATGGAGATGATGGTGGTGAGCTATGAACTATAGGCTGAGGTGGAGGAATGGATGTGGAAGGATGAGATGATGAAGGTGCTTCTTGGCCATGCTGAATAGGTGGGACAGTGAAAATCTCATTGGATATAAAGGTGTCCCATGCAATGTTAAGCTGATCAAGGTAATGGAGGACTATCATCTTGATGAGGGAGTGGTGAAAGATACTTTGCATTTGATGATCATAATCTTTCTTTTGGGAAATGAATGACATCTTGTCAATGCTCCGGTAAAGATAGTAGGGTATATTGAACATTTTGACTCTTGTGAAATGCATGAGTAGCCAGATATGATAGGAATAAAGCCTAGAAAACCTACCCTCACAAGTGAAGTACCTCATGATGATTTTCATCATGGGAACATATTTGTCTAGGAGGTAAGAGAAAGGAAAAATCATCTTTCTCTCATTCTTCTACCTTGGTTTAAGATATGGCTCATAATAGAAATGATCCAATTCTCCTTGTTTAAACCATTTTTCCCCAACATTTTGGATCCCAGAGACAGTTGATATGATAGCAAGAGATACAGTGAAGGTGACACCAGCAAAGGTTACCTCGTTGTCATGGAGGTTAGTGATGAATAATCTGGTCAACACAAGATAATATTGGATCCTTTGTACTTTCTCACAAAACTCAAAATATCCCATATTCTTAAATCTTTTCAAAGTGATGGGAGATGCCATGAGTTTTCTGGTATTGGTTGGCTCATGTCTAATGATTCTTCCTCCTCTCCTGTCTTTCTTCCTCACTATGACTTTTGTTCTCTTCTTCTGCCATGAGTTATCGGAGTCAAACCCTAGGGAGATGATGAAATGAAATTTAGGTGTAGAGAGTATGGAATGGTGTGAGGAAATTAAGGAGATGAAAATGGGGATGTGTGATATGAGGGAGGTAACAGGGGGTAGCTTTGAAATGTAGGAATGGTAACGGGATGCTAGAAAATGAAATTTAGGAATGGGATTATGTTACTAGGGTTTTGAATTTAGTAGGACACCAAAACACAATGAAACACCATATAATTCAACTGCAGAGGAGAGGAGTGATATGATTTCACCCTACTTGTTTGCTGGAGCATGTTGGTGACACATTTTGAAGCTTGGAGATGATGTAGTGATATTTGGGCAATCTCTGGATGTTTTCGGCCAAACGCACAACAATCTAGTTAAACACGCCCACTCTTAATAGGCATGCAGCGCCCTTAGGAAACACTCAGTGTTTTAAGGCAAACGTGCAGCAACCAGTTCAAAACACGCCCTCCAATTTCAAAACGCGCCCTCTACCCCTGTTTTGCACAATTTCTCGAAAATTCCCTTTTGCTGAGGATGCTTTGAGAGTGTAGGAGTGCAAATGAATGTTGAATTGATGTCTTTGAGGGATTTTATACTTGAATGGGTTTAATTTATGCTTTGAAAACCCATTTTCTAATGTTTCATGTCACTTTTCAAATTTTCACACTAATGCTCTTTGACTTCTGACTTTTTTCTTTGCAGGTGGATGATGTTGGCAATAGAGTTTGAGTGAACAGCTTAGGAATCGTAACTTATTACATATAATGAACATAAAATTACATAAATAAATAAAAATATTACATTTCTTTTTAAAATAAAATTACAATCTGAAACCAAACCCATACTTTGGAATGAAAATTAGAGCTCGAGAAACCATAGTTACATGTTTGCAAATCCTCTTTGAATGAAAAAGGGATATTATTTCTTTCACTCTCATGCTTTTGTTGGCCTTATGCAGTGAATGGTGTTTTATTGGACCTTGGAGGAATGAAACCTAGTGACCTAATGGGACCTTGAACAAACAGACTTCAGGTGGACTTGACTGACATAAGACATGATGACATGAGCCTTTAAAATGAATGTATGCTCAGCAAGACACATGAAGGTGGGCTAGCAAATATTGATTTTTTTAGAGGGGCTTTGGAGTTTGAACTTGGGCTACCATCAGTGAGTAAATTTTTACATGATGACCTATTGAATGATAAAAATTTCAACATGGGACACTAATATGATGTAAAATAGGAATTTTGATCATTGATGGCAGTATGCAAATACTGACTCAGCCTTATTTGGGGATGGAAACTCCTTGGAGGTGTCAAGAACACCGTAGAAGAAGTTCCTAACCATATGGGCCAATACGGTAAAAAAAAAAAAAAACTGAAATGCATGAGTAAATGCTGACAACTCAAAAAACTGACTCAAACTGACTTACATGACTAAGGACTGAATACTAAAATGGAAGAAAATCAGTGAAGCTCCATGGCCTTCACTTCGGGCTCCAAACTCCAATGATCTTCTACTTCACACATGCAAAAAATTAAAAATGTATGTACAACGAAACCGGACAATTTCAGAAAAGATAATGCTTTAGGAACCTACCATTCACTGGTCCTCCTAAGCATGGTTCTCCATTCATCTCATCTAACAAGAAAGCATTTTGTCCTCAAAAACCTAAAATCTGATAAGGGCCTTTCCATAAGTTCTCAAATTTGCCATGCTTACCCTTGTCTTCGTTTTTGGCATCCCAACGAAGCACCACATCTTCGATTTTGAAATCATCTTCCTTTTGTTTTCTGGTCATAGATCCTCTTTATTCTCTCATGAAGCTTGGAGATATTCTGAAATACCTCATCATGTGTCTGCTCTAAGTGAATCATTTGATTGATCCGGTGTTAAATATCATTCTCTTCACTTCCTACTTCTTGTAATAATTTCATGACTGGGATTGCTAAAGATGTAGGAAAAATAGTATCTACTCCATACACAATCTAAAAATGAGAAATCCCAAGATATTTGTTACTACTCACCCAATCTTCCCACAATGCATTGATCAGCTTTTTGTGCCAATTCTTTTTGTTAGCCTCCAATAGTTTCTTGATGATATTGATTAAGGATTTATTGGAGGACTTTGCCAAACCATTTCCTTGTGGATAGTATGTTGTAGAATGTCCCAAATTTATGTTGTACTTGCCACAAAACCAAAACGGGACAAGATGTTAGTCTCTAAAAACTGAATGATAACTGAATTAGTTGCTTGCCTGGTTGGGATCACTTCGATCCCCTTTGTAAAGTAGTCTATAGCTATTAATATCCACTTGTGTTGTGCGGATGATGATGGATTAATTTCACCTATGAAATCTAGGCCCCACTGCTGAAAAGGTGCATTAACTGATATTAGTTGTAGAGGCAAAGGAAGAAGCTTTCTTTTACCTTAGAAAACTTGACACTTGTGACAACTCATTGCTATCTTGTAGATATCTGCAAAAAGTGTAGGCCAATAGTAACCCGCTCTCAGTACTTTGTTGGTCGTGGTCTTCCAATACAAGTGACCCCCACAATCTCCTTTGTGGAAGTCATTTATTACTTCTTTGGACTCATCTTCGGTCAAATAATTCAGCAACACACCTCCGGGATCTTTCCAATAAAGTACATTGTCCATGATACAATATTTGGAAGACTTCAACTTAAATGACCTGCTCTTAGCTTTAGACATGCCTGGAAGGGGATTTATATGTTGAAGCACATAAATAATATCATAATATCGTGGTGATGATAGAAAAAATTCAGATACCTGATTGAGATCCACTTCTTCTTCATTGTCAGATAATGCCGCTACAAGGTTGATGTCTAAAGCATGAAGGTTTGACTCGGCCATGAGTTTGGCTAAGCCTTGAACCTTGATCAGCTTTGTAGGCTTGATCTCAAGATCATATTCTAATAATGCTAATATATATCTACCTCTCCTACTTTCTAGGTCATTCTGCACGAGGACTTCTTTTACTGTTGCATTAGGCACATAAGTAAGAGTATGGGAATGTAAAATGTAAACTCTGAAATATTTGATCGCCTTTACCAAATCCAAGGCATGTTTCTCAATGATTTTGTACTTAAGGGCTGCATCCTTGATGTTGTGATTGAAAAATGCTATTGGAAGCTCGGTTTTATCCCTTTTTTGCATCAGTATTGCTGCCATGGTATGCTTAGAAGCAAATGAAAATATAATAAAATCATCAGTGTAATCAAGACTAATCAAAATAGGAGCAGTGGTTAAGGCAAGCTTCACTGCATGAAAGGACTTGCGGGCTTCTTCGAACCATTTCACCTCATTATCCTTTTTTAACATATTGGTCATTTCTCTAAGATGTTCAGCTAAATTAGGAATAAATCTGTGTAAGAAATACATCTTACCATTAAATGATTGGATTTATTTTTTGCTACAAGGGAAATGAATTTGCTAAATGGCTTCTACTCGTGAACGATCAATATGGATGCTGTATTTCAAAATGATGTGGTCGAGAAGTTTACTTTCCTCCATAGCAAACAAACTTTTCTTTGGATTGAGAGAGATCCCGAACTTTATACACTTCTGAAAAATGACTCTTAAATGATTCAAATGTTCATCATCTGAATGTGAAAACACGGTTACATCATCTAATTATACAACCAAGAAAACATATTTTTCATCTGAAAAGGCTATGTCCATGGCACGCTTGTTGGCTACGTGGGGCCTGACCCAAGTTCAGCAGTGACTTTATCCAAGCAAATCCCGGTACTACCGGCCCTTTCGGCAATAGTTTGCGGTGCGTGGACTGAGCTCTCACCCGAGGTAGTATGAGATGGTGTTGGAACCAAGTTTCCTCACCCTAGGGATGTCTTGATGAAGTCTAGGAAGTTTGTGAACCAATCCTGTGCTATTTCACTGCTCCGCACAGCCATCTGTCCTTCGCAGCTTGTGCGACTGCTTTCGTGCAAATCTATAAAGAGCGCGAAGAGGTGTTGTCTAGATCCTTTATCCTTACTGTGTTATTATTATAGATCTTAACTTAATTTCATATGCCCAATATTCTTCTTAATCATTCAATTTTCATAGCAAGTTTGCACAATCATAAAACCATAAAGAGATGCATAAACATAACAGGAGTATAAACACATAGTATTTCAGAATCAACTTATCTTTTATTAATTCTCTGTCCAAGTACAATCCCAACTCCGCCCTGCGCACTCAGCTACAGGGGTCCGCGCACACAGCTGCGGACTCTACCAGGCCTCTACGCACACAGCTGCAGAGCCTCTCCCTACTACTACAACCCAAGACTCGGACTTACAGACTCAGAGTGAATTCCTCCAAAACCCATATATTTCTCCAAGCTTAGACTACCTTTACACTTAGAGCCTCGCTCTATTTATACAATCCCATGGTCCCTAGACCATGGGTAGGCCGACACATTCTATATTAAATTACATTCTTTTAGGGCGGACAACCCTAGACTCTCGTGCTCTGCACCCGCATTTTGCGAGGTTTTTACATTACATTGACCAAAACTCGGGCTTTAAGCCCCAAAACCTGCTATGGGGGGATCCGCTGCCCAAAATGCCCCCAACACAATCATCATGACTCGTCCTGAGTCACTCTGCTGGTGCAGTGATCTTCGTGCGGAGTCCATCCAGCAACTTTTGCGCTTCGCATACATCTGCGGCACATTCTTCCACTGTCCGTTGTATTAGTTGTGCGTGAATATCCAGTGCATCATTGTCAGGTGTAATTCATTGCTTGAGTACATATATGCCCTGCATCTGTGCTAACTTTCCCTCGATCTTGGTGGTGACCGTGAATGCTTCCTCGAGCCAAGGCTGGATGCATGCTTTAACCACTGCCTCTTTCTGACACGTGGTGTCCACCTGTTCCTTTAAAGCCTGGGCCTCCCTCATCTTGGCCAGTCGCTAAGTAAGGGAAACCATCTGCGCAGTCACCCGAACATTGTCATAGGCCTACTGCAACTCCCGCGCTTCTGGATCCAAAAGTTGTAGCATTGGGTCTTCTTGCAGTGAAGTGAGGGTGAAGAGTGATTGATCTAAAAAGCCCGTGCAATCCTGTATGGCGTGCTCTATTGCTTCCAACTCGAATTGAATGGCACAGTGGCGCTGCTCTCTGCGTGGCTCCCTTGGTTGTTGACATTATTCTGATCAAGGAATCCTGTGTCTCCTGCGGCAATGTTTCAAACCACGGGCTTGCTCTCACAACCTCCAAATTTGTCGAGTTCATACCCACTTGATAACGCAACAACTAAATTCTCAAAACGCCAAGGGTTGTTCGGTGGAGAGCCACCTATGATTTATAGGCCCTTTTGAATTCAAATTCGACCATTCCCCCACATTTGGCTCATTAATGCGAGAATGGAAGAAAATAGCACCAAATCTAGTTCTGATTTTGTCTCTTAATTGCATGCCTCGTTGCCTTAAATTGGACATCTTTTCATGAACAGTGACACCAACTATCACTTTCCGGCCTACCCGCATGGTAGCGCAGCCCCTTGTGTGTGAACGCGACCCGTGCATCATATTGATCCTGCGCACAGCTTCCGTGTCGCGCAACTCCCATACAGACTCTTTTATAGTCCCACACTCTCTTTCAACTGCTTGGAGTGCTGAGATTGTGCTTCCTACGGATAGTCAGGTGGTCGCACTACTGGTGCGAGGCGTCAAGTCACCTTCCAACCCGGTCCGCGGGCCTTCCTTAGTTACCCTCGCACTAGTCAATGCCTCGCATTCTTCCTTATGCAGTGCACTTCCTTGGTTACTTTGTCTGATAAGGTGCGGTTGCAACCATGGTAGTATAGCCAAAAAATCTTGGCAACAATCTTCTAGTGTAGTGGTAGGGTTGCCCATACGTGGCCCCATCCTTCTGTCGATGCGTAATGCTTACGAGATTTTGGTTTCCAGTTTTCTGATATCCTCGTCCATTAATATGATTTTCTACTTCAGTCGTACCCGATCTTCTTCGAGTTCGCGAAGCTCAAGATTCCCTCGCTGAATGGCTTCTTGAATCTGCATATGTTCATCCTCACGCGGCTGCATAATCTCTTCGCTCTGGTCCTCGTGTGTTGTCGCAATTATGGGAGTTATTGCATGAGGATTCTTTCCCAAAGCTACAGCCTTGACTCTACTTGTCATCTTCGGAATTATTTCCACGCTCAGGTTCTTGCACATGGCCCTATAGGCCCATCAGACCGCTGGCACGCGCAGGTCCTAATCAGTTCATCCCACCTAGTAAACTCTGTTCATGATTCCGCATAGCTTTGTGAATGCTCCGACGTGGAATATTTGTGGTGTACGTTGCTTTTCCTGTTGCCGCGTCGAGTTCCGATTTTTGATCCTTAGTCTGGGATGTGCTTGCACAGCACACGTCTGCATCCATCGACACAGGTGGGCGTGCAAACTGCGTCATCCTGGCTACCCAGCTCTCGTTTGATGTTGGGGACTTCCAAACTATAAGTGCATCCATCTTCTACATTCGCTCCAGTTTCCAACAGTCTTCTAATTTGTACTCCACCATCATGCGGGTGTCACGCGTAATTCCCATTCCAGTGCACCGTACCGCTATTGTTCCAGTGTTTCACTTTCAAATTTGTATAAGAATTCATCCACCATTGTTACCCCCTCATATGTTCGCAGTTCCCTTGCTTCTATTGTCACGCACTGCAATGATCTAATCATCATGTTGTAATTCAGGGTTGTCACTTCATGCAACCAGTTCTGCCAGCATTCTACTTCTTCATCTGAATCCGAAGTACAGGAACTGTCACGTTTGCACAAGATTCTCCCATCTGTAGTCGGGTTCACCATATCCTTGTCTTGCACCATTATCTGGTAAATGCAATCTAGCTCATCGTTGTGCGCAGGTTTAGTGTAGCACGCTCCTTCGACTAGATCTAGCGGAACTACTACGCGTAGGGACTTTTTCTCGAATATCATCTTCCGCTTCTTCAGGTTGATGACTCCATTCATATCAATGGCCCAATCTATTCCTAGCAACGCGGGATAAGGATTGTTGTCATCAACAATCTCTATCACTTCAAAGTCCATCTGCATGCCCGCTCCTTCGATATCAATTGTTACCCCGTGCAACCTCCCCATGGGCAAAATATTATGTTGGTTCACCATTCGTAATTGAATAGGGGACCACTGCAATGCAGGCCTACCCATGCGTTCCCATGTCTTCTTTGGTAACACATTCGCGTCTGAACCCAGGTCTAGGATTACCTGATCCATTTCATATTCACTAATTTGCGTCGTTAATCTCATTTCCCTCCCAATGCGCAATGTATGCTTTCCTAGTTTCTGAAATACGCACAGTTCACCCGACCCTGCGCACCTAGTGATCAACTCTTATAGTCCTTTAACTGCCCTATTGTCGTGTAGCAGCTTCATGCATGTCTCTACAAAGGTAGTAAGCATAGAAGGATCCATTCCTGGCTCTGGTTGATCCTTACTACTTGAAGTAGAGACCTCCACGAAGCTCTTCTTAGCTTCCATGAACGTCTCCTTTGTGCATTCTAAGTCAAACTCAGGTTCCTTTTTAGGGGCCTTGCGAACCCATGTATCTTCCTCGGGTTGCTTCCCCTTATCTTCCCCTGTAGTCGCACCGCTTCTAAGCACTATATTCACATTTGGGTCCTCTTCGCGCGGTTCAGACCTCATCATTTGAATATTTTGAGTCAGAGTAGGCTGGAGTACCTCTTTCTCACGCATCTATGTGATCAGCGTAGGACAATCTACCATCTCATGATCAAACTGAGCACAGTATGAACAGGATACTCTCGTCGGGTTGGTACAATCGCAGGCGTAGTGTCCTCCGCAATTGTAACAAATTAACTATCCACGGCCCCTTCCTGGTCCCATTCCTCCTCGTCCTCGACCTCAGCCCTGAAATCCAGCACACGCCATCCCTGTGGCTGGGTCGAGGCCTCACATTTCTGTCTGCATTCTATATGCTGGGGTCCGCTCCATCATTAACTCGTAGTTGCGACAAGTATGCTCGTCATGGCCCACTGATCTACAAAAATTACAAAACAGTTGCTAGGGAGTCTGTGTATACTTTTGCAACAAGTGATAGTTATCCGTCGTGTGCTTTCCTCCTATCTGACAGATTGTGCACCATAGCATAGGTGCCGCACTTGGCCCTGCCTGTGCCTCTGGTCTCAATGGCATTGGTCCCCCTCCTACCAAGTAGTTCGTGAATACTGGATAGTGGTCTTTGTCATGGCCCTGACCTTTGCATTTTATGCACCACACTTCTTGGCATGCCTCTAGCCCTGGCGCCCTATCTTGCTTCAAACTCTGCATCTCCAAGTATAGATTCTATAGTTGTGTGCGGATTTGTTGGACCCCCAACCCCGAATCCTGTATATGTGTTTCATGCAATCTCATCGCCATTTCTAACGCTTCAGTCTGGGTTGAAAGCTTCTACTGTGACAACGTCGTCCTCAGGTGTGGTGTCAAAGACGCCACAAACCATGTGTGGTGCTGCGCATCCGTTAGCATCATATTAGCCTCGCAGATCGTACTCTTCAACCTCTGATCTAGATCCCAGGGGGTCTCACCTAGAAGCATCGTGATTTCTTTAAATTTGATGATTGACTACGTCTCTAATTTTGTCCAGCTAAATTCTCTGTTCAGCACATTCTGGTTCTCCATTATTCCTGCATTTGGGTGATCATTAGAGTGCTTGATATACCATGTCAGTGCGTGATCCTGTAGCGTGCTCACCAATGTGGCCTTCTTAATGTTGTCGTCCGTGACCCCTTGTGCTTCCCACACTGCTCTTACCATGAACCAAAACTAGTCTAGATCCTCATTCCATACTCCTCTGAATACAGGTAACTTGATCACGCTCGCCATGCTGAATTCTGGGGGTGGTCAAGGTGGGGTGGGTGAAGATGGAGGTGAAGCAGGTGAAGCAAGTGGTGGCGTAAGTGGAGGTGGTAACTGTGGAATTCGTTGCCTTATCAAACTGACCACACTTCTCGGAGAGACTCGAGCGAGCTCTTCCTCGCTCTCTTGTGAAGGTGAAATCAAGGGACTATTTCCTAATTCCCTGCTACCTTTGTAGATTCTTCCGCTCCGCATCATTCCAAACATTAATGTATTCGCATCACCCGTTTTTCACATAATAGCATCTTAATCTAGTTATTCAGGGATTTAATGTACCTACCTCACGGTCTCTTGAGAAAACATTATTTTGCTTCGCTATAGCTTAGGGTCGTGTCTACCGCGAACTCAATGATAAATCCCCCTATTATCTGGTCTAGCCAATGGTCCCCAGCTCACACGATCTTATCTTCTGATGCCTCTAGTCTGTGCACTAACTCTGAAGTCCACACTATCGGTTGGTCGAGCTTACACCTTCCCTGGTTGTCGGCTAACCTCGCGATCCACTCATATAGTTAGGAAGGAAAGGATGCGAAGAAGATCTCGTGGATTTCCGTATACACGTAGCGATCCAACCACCCTTTCTCGGATACTTGCGGAGTTCTGTTTTCCTATGTCACGAACTCGTGAAGCTTCTTGTCCAACCACTCTTCAATTTATTTCTTTGCTGGGTTCCAATGGATCAGACATCCCTAAGGTAGATCCCGGTCCCATCAACGGAACCATTTGTTGGCTACGTGGGGCCTGACCCAGGTTCAGTAGTGATTTTAGCCAAGTAAATCCCAGTACTACCGGCCCTTTCAGCGACAGTCCGCGATGCGCGGACTAAGGTCTCACCCGAGGTAGTATGGGAGGGTGCTGGAACCAGGTTTCCGCACCCTAGGGATGTCTTGATGAAGTCTGGGAAGTTCGCGAACCAATCCTATGCTATTGCGCTGCTCCACGCAGTCGTTTGTCCTTCGTAGCTTGTGCAACTGCTTTCGCGCAACTCTATAAAGAGAACAAAAGAGGTGTTGTCTAGATCCTTTATCATTACTGTGTTATTATTATAGATCTTAACTTAATTGCATATACCTAATATTCTTCTTAATCATTCAATTTTCATAGCAAGTGCGCGCAATCACAAAACCGTAAAGAGATGCATAAACATAACAGGAACAATTTTCCAACTCTCCTTCACTCTGAAGAAAGTTATTCACCTGTTTGTCATCCCAGAATGCTTGCCAATATCGCAAGTTGTCAGGAACAGAGAGCCAATGCTTCACATGAATCTCAAACTTCTTGTTTGAAAAGATGGGGATTTTGAAATTACTTGTGGCTATAGCTAATGAATCTACCATAAGATTCTGACTTCTTGGTACAATAGAAAGAGTATAATCAAGAAACATCTTAAGAATATCTAAAACTACATTTCTATATTGTTTCAATCACAGATGGTGAGTTTGATATTCACCTTTAACTTGCTTGATTACAAGTTCTGAATCACCATACACGGAAATTCTTCGTGCACCTAACCTCTTCAATATCTTCAAACCTGTGATCAGCGCTTCGTACTCCACCTCATTGTTAGTGCAATCAAAATCCAACTTGTATGAGCACAATCTAACATGCTGAGGGAGATTACCTTGTTGATGATGATGTAGACTTCGAATCCAAATGCCAGTACATGCTCCGTCTTTCCCAAGAGCACCATCAAAGTCCATGGTCCAAAGGCCACTTTCCTCTTCTAAGGGTTGTACATCTTTTTTCTGTTTTGGGTCAATTTTCTGAACTTTATCTTCTGACTAATCTGAATTTTCTATTACCTTCTCTGATGCCTTTTCTAGACCTTTTTTTGCCTTGTCTGGTGATGGTTCTGATGAACTTGGAAGCCTTTCTTTCTCATGATCTGAAACTGTCCTTATACAATTGAAAATCTCTGGTACATCTTTAATTTCCATAAGCTGACTATCTACATCATTCAGTCCACTATCATTATATAAAATAAAAGACTCTAAATCTGTATGTACATCATTTATAGGATGATTTTTAGACTTATCCTTGCTAGTTATCATGAACTTCATTTTGGTTTCTCGGTGCAACTTTCTCAATTTCCCAAAAACCGAGATCGTAGCATAGGAGAAGTCTAACTGTAGTGTGCCTCTTAATTTCGCTCCCCAGGATCTCGACAATAACATGACAAACTGTGGTGGTATATCAGCTACCACCACATCCATTAAAACATTATTTGTAGGGATTTGATCTAGTGATACTATCAAATCTTTGATTAGGCCAAGACAACGAACCTTACCGGAGTCAAAAGAATACAAGTCATGGTATTCACGATTTATATCTAGACCCAACCTTTCCATGATGGCTTTTGGAATTAAATTATGAGTGGCTCCAAAGTCAAGCATGGAGTTGTGAAGAATGAATTGGTGAATTTTTAAATTGAGATAAAATGGAGTAACATCACTATCTCCTTACTGACCATCTATGGATGGACCAAAAATCAATTCAGGCTGGTCATCTTCAATATTAACCATGTCAGACATAGGATCAACTTTGAGAATTTTAACTATATCAAACTTGTAATGGCTATTTTTGACTAGTTCAATAAGAGGGATTGACACTTTCAAATTTGAAATTTCAGTTTCTATATTGAAAGAACTAGATTTATCTACCTCTCTTTGGACATTGTCTCTCTTCTCGGGCAGATCTCTTGGTATCTGATCCTTCTTTTGAATGTCATGATCCTTGTTTGGACTGCTTGTAGATGGTTGTTTTGTTCTGCTTTGATCGGCTACTGCCAGCTCTTTACCTTTTCTTTGACTACCTTGAGGATTTGATTTCTGTTGGGTATCTTTCTGTTGTGATGTCCTTTTCTGAATAGGAGTGATTGGGACATCCCTATTCCTCAAAGAATATTGCTTCTACTAAGAATTGAGTGCGTTCAAATATCCTCTTTGATAATCATTGGTTTGGGTCTCCAATGCATTGTCACTTGCCAGTATGTAATCCTCATCTTTAGGATCCTCCACTTTCTCGACATACTTTTCATCTTTAGTCAAGAAAATGGGATGGCGATCTTCCCTAAAGAAGTGATTTTCCTCAGTGATCGGGTTTGTTTCATCATAAAACTCTCCTTGAGCATAATTCTGCTACAAGGGTGTCTGAATTGGCTATTGAGATGTCAATGCTTCAGAAGCTTTCTGCTCTCTTTGTTTTATCCTATACTGAGGTTGTTGTTGATTTCTAAAGTTAGGATTTCTAACATGGGGCTCCTGAGGTCTATCCGAATTTATAATCCGGTCGGCCATTCTTTCCATGACCCTGATCAGTGTATCTAGCTTAAGATTGGTGGAAGAAGAAGGTTCTTATTTGATGGTTACTCTCTTTTCTAGTTTCTCATGTTTCAATTGAGACTTTTTAATCATCAAGTTTTCTTCCACACTTACCACATTTTTCTGCATGTCTTCCAGAGTTGTGGGATCTCTTTCCCTCAATTGATAAGCCATCTCTGGATCAAAAGCATCCGGGTAGTGTTGAAGTGCCAAATCAGGTGGAGGTTTCATGTTATCCAGAATGGAATTGTAGATCTAATTGAACCTTATAGTGAATTCCTGAACTGTCTCATTAGGATTCCTCTTCAATGTGTTGTATTCTGCCAAGATCTATAATGGATTCTTCTTTTCCCGCCACCTGGCTAAGAACAACTCATTCAACCTCTAAGGAGTATCAATAGAGTGAGTTGCCAAACCACGGAACCATTTTTTGACATCTCCAGAAAAACTTTGAGCCATTAGTCTCATTTTCGCATCATCTTCATCGACTTCCTCTAAGTCAATGAAATCAGCCATCTTATCAATATGTTGTTGCGCTATGACTCCTTGGCTGCCATCAAACAAAGGAAGCCTCTGGCCATAGGTCTGAGGTAAAGCTGCCAACTGACTAGGTAACACTAAAGGTGCAAATCTCGCCATAACTCCTGGAGAATGGTGGATGGGAATTGCAATGGGTTGCGTTGGTTGAGATGAATATGGGGGAGGAGATGTGGATGCTTTCGAAGCTGTAGTAGAGGGTATGCAGAAGATAAGAGCTCAATTTTATACTAAATATAGGCCTTTTTAGCAGTAATTTGTAATTGATCATCTAGGCTTTGAAGTTTCTAAAAGTTAGACCAAACCTCGTGCTCAAGTTTTGAAGACTGAGAAGCAACAGAAGGTTGGTTAAACAAATACTTTGAGGCGGGAAGGTATGAGTCAAACTTTATGGGATCAAAAACTTCTCCAGTAAGACAAGACTCATACTTTGAACGGAATAGGGATAACTCAAATTTAATGTCAAAAGGTATATCCTCAATACTATGTATTTGATTTGGCAAGGAAGTGGTCCTTTCTAACTTTGTTCTTTCAGTCTCGGGGAAAGGGACTTTAGGCTTTCTTAACAATCTTTCAGGATTATCAACCGAAGGAGGAATTCGGTCAGGATTTGACCTGGTATATAATTTCAGAGCCAGTATCTTAACAAGGTCACAAACTATATGAGGTAAAATACCTAAGACTTTGAGCTAAACAGAGATTATTTTCAAAGGAAAGTCTTCAATAGCGAAATCTAAAATTGGTAATGATTGAGAGCTTACCAATGGAATGAAGTCTGATCAAACTTGTGATTAGTAACCTTCTTCACTTTGTGAACAAGCTCTGATTGTCTTCAACCGAATAAATTGGATCAAGATGCAGAATTTGTCTCGTTGAGGGCATCTCTACGATCTTGACACTGCAATTACTAAATCAGCCTTTATGAAGCTTAGTCCCATCATCCGGAGGACCAAACTCCAATTTAAACTAGTCATACACCCAGGGAAAATGAACCTTTCACTCCCCGTCAATGGCGCCAGTATGTGATCACTCCTCCAGATCTCTAAGGCTGAGAAAGAGTCCAGCTGAGGTAACCACAGACCAATCTTTTGACTTGGTAGCTAGCCCTACCAAGCTGGAGAGGGATCTCTCCAAAGGATCACAGCCAAGAGGGTTGGATGAATTAGGGTTTTAGGCTAGTTATGATGTGCAGAGGTTCTTTAATTTGATTTGGTGGGGTTGTTGGAAGAGGATTAGGTCAAAGAAACTAGGTCAAGGCAAATAAGGGTATGATTGCAGACATCTGATGGAGCAAGGTAGGTAGGCACTCAAACACTTTAAGGTTATGAAGTGAGATGGATAAGACTAGTGAGGTGCTAGAAAGAGCAAGACAAGCATGTATTCTTTCTAAACTGAAGAAAATGGACAAACTATGAAGATTTCCCCAAAACAAAGCATGTAAGATGTATTCTGCTCATCAACTTGAAAATCAACATATCATAGAAGTGAAATGGATCATGAAAGGTACAAAACATTCAAACATATGAAACATAAGAAGAAACTATGTCAAAATTCCATACCATGGGTATTCCACCAAAATAGCTGCAACTCATTCATTAAATTCTGCCAAATATTGATTACACTAGTGTCTTTATTCAATAGTACAACATCCAACTGAGTCCAACCTCTGAAAAGACTAAAAAATACAAGATATAAGCCTCAAAACAAACTCCTCCCAACCTCAGGGGTCGAATCCATGAGGTGAGGAAGATATTACACAAAAATCTGAACTGATAGCTAAATTGTAGGATGGTCCAAGTGACTCATTCCTATCTTGAGTGAACTGATTCATTACACCTCATCTTCTTGATTTACCTAATGCATTTACCCTAGGTAATAGTAAAAACATGAGAATTACATCCAATTTAATCATTTACATAGGTAAAATCATCATTTTCCAAGGTGAAAATCAAAACAAGAGAGAAACGTGGAAAATTGGAGAAGAATGTCAAACGAGCCCTCTCTTTGTCAAACGTGCCCTCTCTTTGTCAAACACACCCTCCAAGTTGGACTACTTTTGGGTGCCTTCCCGATGTCCAAATTTTCTCCAAGATAGCTTGTTTGAAAGCCCTTCAAGTCTACTTTCTAAAAATGTCATTTTCAAATTGGAGCTCATTTTCCTTGTCAAAAACTCAATCTCCCTAGACTAGTAAACACGCAACACCCAAGCCAGAAATGAGGCAGAAAGGTGGTTTTTTGGTGGTTTTTGACTAACCTGTTTGTCTCCAAATGCCTAGAAAAATCACAGGGTTCATGTCTTCAACACTCTAAATCCAATTATGTTGACCTTTTTTCTCATTAGGTGCCCCAAAAAAGAGCGCAGCACCCTAGGTGTTGTGCGTTTGACCTTTTCACTGTGCTAAAAATGCCTCAAAAAACATAGTAATTCACAACTTGCAAAAATTTGCTCAAAACTTGTCAAAATTGGTGGGATGATGGTTGATCATGTGTTTGAGGCATGGAGTGATGCCTAGGCAAGAATGTCTAGCCTCCTTTTCTCCTCTTTCTTGGTCAAGGCTTCAATCTTCTCTTTTGCAGCTTTGAGTTTTTCCCTGGAAATCCTTTCTTTGTAGGCGTAATGTTTAGCCATCTTCTTTTGAATTTCATTATCCCTTTTGGCCTTGACTAGGAGTTTCTCAAGATGACCATTTACCCTCTCGAGCCAATACTCTCGGTTCTCATTCATCATTTTGGAAAACTGTTCATTGAGGGTGAGTTGATTAGCAAGTTCAGCCTCCTTTTGTCTTTCTAGTTCTAGAGCTCTTTTCATCCCTCTAGTCTTAGGTCTGCTTTTTGGTTCTTGTTCAGGTTCAGGTTCACCATACCTGTCATAGGCCTCATCAAGCAATGCCTTGGCTTTCATTTCTTCTCTTTTTTCCTTGATGAGCCGAATCTCCATGACATCATGCTTGGCTTGAAGTTGTTGGTTTTCTTGCTCATAATATGAAATAATAAATTTAGACCTCTCTAAGTTGGTTTAGAGCTCCCTAATGTATGCATATTTTTCCTTGATGACTATGCTAATGTCCTCATTGTCATTATGTTCATCTAGGTCAACAAGGTCAAAATCTTGTTCTGTCTCATGGAGGTCCTCCTCCTCATGCTTGATCTCTGCCTCTGTCATTTTTTCTTTGCCTTTCTGTACCTACTTTGTTGATGAAGAAGGCAAGGCCCCTCCCACAATCTATGGGGAAAACACCTTCCTATGGCCTCTCTGATAAGTATGTGCGATTATGCCCAAATCAGCCCTCTTAGGCTTGCTAATTTCACCCCTGCTAGGTGACCCAATCTCAATGTGAAATGGAGATGATGGTGGTGAGGTATGAACTGTAGGCTGAGGTGGAGGAAAGGATGTGGAAGGATGAGATGATGAAGGTGCTTCTTGGCCATGCTGAATAGGTGGGACAGTGAAAATCTCATTGGATATAAAGGTGTCCCATGCAATGTTACGCTGATCAAGGTAATGGAGGACTATCATCTTGATGAGGGAGTGGTGAAAGATACTTTTCATTTGATGATCATAATATTTCTTTTGGGAAATGAATGACATCTTTTCAATGCTCCGGTAAATATAGTAGGTTATATTGAACATTTTGACTCTTGTGAAATGCATGAGTAGCCAGATATGATAGAAATAAATCCTAGAAAACCTACCCTCACAAGTGAAGTACCTCATGATGATTTTCATCACGGGAAGATATATGTCTAGGAGGTAAGAGAAAGGAAAATTCCTCTTTCTCTCATTCTTGTACCTTGGTTTAAGATATGGATCATAATAGAAATGATCCAATTCTCCTTGTTTAATCCATTTTTCCCCAACATTTGGGATCTTAGAGACAGCTGATATGATAGCAGGAGATACAATGAAGGTGACACTAGCAAGGGTTACCTAGTTGTCATGGAGGTTGGTGATGAATAATCTGGTCAACATAGGATATAATTGGATCCTTTGTAATTTCTCACAAAACTCAAAACAGCCCACATGCTTAAATCTTGTCATAGTGATGGGAGATGCCATGAGTTTTCTAGTATTGGTTGGCTCATGTCTAATGATTCTTCCTCCTCTCTTATATAGCCTCCTCTCATGTCTTTCTTCCTCACTATGACTTATGCTCTGTTCTTCTACCATGAGTTATTGGAGTCAAACCCTAGGGAAATGATGAAATGGAAAGTAGGTGTAAAGAGTATGGAATGGTGTGAGGAAATTGAGGAGATGAAAATGGGGATGTGTGATATGAGGGAGGTAACAAGGTATAGTTTTGAAATGTAGGAATGGTAGTGGGATGCTAGAAAATGAAGTTTAGGAATGGGATTATGTTACTAGGGTTTTGAATTTAGTAAGACACCAAAACACAACGAAACACCATATAATTCAACTGTGGAGGAGAGGAGTGATATGATTTCAACCTACTTGTTTGTTGGAGCATGTTGGTGACACATTTTGAAGCTTGGAGATGATGTAGTGCTCTTTGGGCAATCTCTGGATGTTTTTGAGCAAATGCACAGCAATCTGGTCAAACGCACCCTCTCTTAACAAACGTGTAGTGCCCTTAGGAAACACTCAGCGTTTAAAGGAAAACATGCAGCACTAGTTCAAAACGTGCCCTCTGCCCCTGTTTTGCACAATTTCTCGAAAATTCGCTTTTGTTGAGGATGCTTTGAGAGTGTAAGAGTGAAAATGAATGTTGAATTGATGTCTTTGAGGGCTTTTATATTTATATGGGTTTAATTTATGCTTTGAAAACCCATTTTCTAATGTTCCATGTCAATTTTCAAATTTTCACACTAATGCTCTTTGACTTCTGACTTTTTTCTTTGCAGGTGGATGATGTTGGCAATAGAGTTTAAGTGAACAGCTTAGGAATCGTAACTTATTACATATAATGAACATAAAATTACATAAATAAATAAAAATATTACTCCTCTTTTTTTAAATAAAATTACAATCTGAGACCAAACCCATACTTTGGAATGAAAATTAGAGCTCGGGCAACCATAGTTACATGTTTTAAAATCCTCTTTGAATGAAAAATGGATATTATTTCTTTCACTCTCATGATTTTGCTGGCCTTATGCAGTGAATGGTGTTTTATTGGACCTTGGAGGAATGAAACCTAGTGACCTAATGGGACCTTGAACAAACAGACTTCAGGTGAACTTGACTGACATAAGACATGATGACATGAGCCTTTAAAATGAATGTATGCTCAGCAAGACACATGAAGGTGGGCTAGCAAATATTGATTTTTTGAGAGGGGCTTTGGAGTTTGAACTTGGGCTACCATCAGTGAGTAAATTTTTACATGATAGCCTAGGTGGAATGATAAAAATTTCAACATGGGACACTAATGTGATGTAAAATAGGAATTTTGATCACTGATGGCAGTATGAAAATACTGACTCCAACAGCTATAATAGATGCCCCCTAATATATGAGGTCAGAAGGGGTACATGATGGCCGAAATATATCAAGTATAGAGAGAGGAGTCATCCGAAAAGTTGGGAGGAGATCACCATATTCTAGCCCATCGAATACCTATGGAAGGAATCAGAAGAAAACTCATGTCTGAGGCAGGCATACCCATGCTCATAAGTAATAAAGCATGTTCGTTGATCAAGTATAAAGTAGATCCAAAATGTATACATAAGTGTACAAAAGGAGATGAAGAATACATAATGGATCATCAGATCATAGCCACAAAGGAACACAATGGAGTTATGTCTCAATATCACATATAGAAGAATATTTGATCAATGATGCTAGAAGACTGTCTGATCAATGATGTTGCATAACTGATCCTCATAAAAGTACCAAGTCATATAGGTGGAATAGTGGTACTGCATAAACTCGGGTGCCAACATATAAGATGTTGTTGTGAAGGACTACAACATATAAAGGTGGGAGGTGTCACTGACAGAAAACTGGAGGATTTTTCAAGTGAACCAAGATGTTGACACAACCCGAGGTCTTCACCGACCACAGATAGTACATTTCTACACTATGGCGATAAATGAGTTGAAGTTGACCATGTGAGAAATCATTTGATTACTGATCATTGATGTATACTGTTAACAAACATGAGACAACTCTCCAATAATGATAATGAGTGTCAAGGTACCCTAGTACAATCTAACAAGTGTGAATAAAAGTGTTCAATTCGAACTCATGAGGGTCATTATGAATTTTTGGTCATGCCTTTTGGCCTTACTAATGAACCTTCTACATTTCAAGGTTTGATGAATTCCATTTTCAAGCCCACCCTTAGAAAATTTGTGTTAGTATTTTTTTATGATATACTAATCTACAACAAGTCTTGCAATGATCATGTTCAACATGTTGACAGGGTGCTCAAACTGTTGGAGGAGAAACAATTGTATGCAGAAACCTCCAAATTTTTCTTTGGAGTACAGGAGGTGGAATATTTGGGTCATATTGTATCTCATGAGGGTGTTAAGGTAGACTTTTGTTCATTATCGCATCCTTTTAAATCCAATACAATTGCTACTACATTTATGGAAACAATTAAAAAGCTTCATTGAAACCCAAAGATTATTGTAAGTGACAGAGATCCCATTTTCACTGGAAATTTTTTTATGGAATTATTTTCTTTTCTTGGTACTAAATTAGCTCATAACTCATCTTATCATCCTCAATCTGATGGGAAAACTCAGATAGTGAACTAATGTTTAGAAGGATATCTTGATTACTTTGTATCTGATAAAAAAACACAATGGGTCAAGTGATTACCTCTAGTTGAATTGTGGTATAACACTTCCTTCCATACTACAAAAAAAATGACCCCATTTATGGCACTTTATGGATTTCATCCACCATCCATCACATCATATTTAAGAGAAAATTCTAAGGTTCAAGCAATGGAAGATCACATCAAGAATCAATAATAAGTTCTCCAACTCTTAAAGGATAACCTCACTCTCATGCAAAATTGAATGAAACAATAGGTAGATCATCATCGCATTGAAAGAAGTTTTGAGGTAGGCAACTGGGTATTTTTACGTCTACAACCATACAAACAAATGTCCCTCAAGCACACTAAGAAGGATAATAGATTATCACCCAAGTACTACGGTCCTTAAAATGTGTTTCAAAATATTAGTACTATGGCATACAAATTGTAGTTGCCTACATCTTCCTGAGTACACCTAGTTTTCTATGTTTCATGCTTGTTATCGGGATAAGCTTCTTGTTCACACAATGTTTATAGAACTTGATGATGAAGGAAAAATCATATTTGAGCTTGAAGCAGCCACAGAAACAAGAAATTGACAACTATGGAATTGATCAATTTTAGAGTATCTCATTAAGTGGAAGAACTTTCCTGTTGAAGATTCCACATGGGAAGATGAGAATTTTATACAGAAGCATCCAAAACTACTCAACCGTTGAGGAAAACACTTTTTTGAAGGAGAGGGGCATGTTAGGTCCCTATAATACTAGTGTACCCCCCTTATTGTTATTGTTAGTGTATCCCCATTATGGTTATTGTTGTGCCCATGTAGCCCCCATATTATTATTGTTATGCCCCATAGAAGCACACTATTGTTATTGTTGTGCCCTTACATTATTATTGTTATGTAATATCTGGTTATATTGTGACCCCTTAGACTCTTCTATATACAAAGGAGGTATTGTCATTTGTATCATCCAAGAATTGTTCATTTATGTGATGTAAAGGAGGTTGTCCCCTCGAAGAGGCTAATTTTTAAGTCGTTGATCTATATTTTCTTCTATTTTGTGAGTTGGTTGCATAACACGAGCCCAAAAAATATTAGCTTTATACCTATGACATCTTTTACCAACTATTATAAACAAATATCTACCATATACCCTATAATATACTCCTAACAATAGTGTAAACTTGCAGTACGTTAATCAAACATAGAGAAACTCAAATTGTTTGACAATTGAAGGTCCAACTTTAGGAGCATATTTTGGTTATTCAAAAACATCATCCTTATACTGCAACTCTCCCTCAAGTTCCCTTCTGGTCTTTTTCCTAGGTGGTTCCTCACTAGTGTTTAAGCCTTCCTGATTTCCCTTTGACCCCCTACTAAAATATGCATCCACCCTTGTCAATATGATATACAAGATAACCAATTTAGACTCCATCGCAACTTGCAATTTATCAAATTTCCATTTTAGTAGTTCACATTCTTATCCAACAGTGCTAGATGAACCTTCCTTTCCCTATCTTCTATGTCATTTTTTGCCTCATGACATTCAAAAAATTCTCCATAGCTTCTAACAATATTTCCAGTAGTTGATTCATCCTCTCATGTGCCTTCTCAAGGGTTTTCAGGTCATTTCCACCATTAGAATGCTTTAACGAAACATAACATGACAAACTATTGTTTTAGGCTACCTCGTATCCACGTTCTTCGCTTGCAATGTGATATCAAAGTTACTTCTTTTATTAATAGTGACAAGGAATGTTATCCCACTCCTTTCTCATATTTTCCATTCAAGGACATTAAATTCCATGGTTTTCAAATCCATGGCGCCGATGTTGTAGATCGTTGCTAATAAATCTTTTGTATAACAACCAATGTGGATAATGTGGCCATTTAAATCTTCTCTAGAGTGATTTTCTTGTTGGTTTGGGGTTGTAATTAACCTTTCTTATATCCACCATGTTCACCTAATGAACATTCAACCTAATGCCACTTGGCTTGCCAAGTTGTGCCATGTTTTAGCCAGGTGCGAATTCCATCAAATCAGGGGTACTCCTCCATCAATCCCCATGTATATGGGGTATAATTATGTCGCCATGCCACTCTCCATTTTCGAGAATAAATCAAATTTGTCGAGAAGCTTAATGTTGATGGATTTTGTTAATTCACCATTCAATTTTCCTTCGACGTAATTCACAACTTTAGGTGTCGTTTTGATCTTATTTTTTATGGGATAATTTTCTAAGTAATAATGGAAAAGGTAAGAAAATTGTGGAGCTTTGGTACTACTCCATCATTCCTTGGTTCAATTTTTCTCCTTTGTTTTCCAGTGCATCAGCCACAGAGTTCAAATGTTGATACACGTGGTAAAATTAAATATCCTCAAAATGTTGAATTTGTAATATAATCCTTTGTACAATAGGGGGAAAGGGAGGTGGTATGGTTTCCCTTAGCTTGCCTTACTTGTTTGATCACAATCATTGTCACCAAAGGCCAATAACTTATGGATTCTTCTCGATATAGCAAATTCTAGACCTTGCCATAAATCTAAGTATTCTACTTGGTTGTTAGTTAAAGTACCCAAGCCCCATGCAAATTGTAACTATTTTTTATCATCAGGGTAGAAGACAACACCTCATGCTCTTGCCAACCCGATTCTCAAGCCCACTTTTTTAATGCGCTTGTTAATCGCTTAATATTTTATTCCTAGATCGTCATTGAGCTACCCATGACCCATTCGCTCTAGAATTCCTTTACTATATAACTGAAACCCATTTTCTGGACCATATTGGACAATAACAAAAGGTAATGGGCCCAAAATCAATATTTTCAGTGGTTTCAAGAACAATTGGTCTATGATATGAATTATTCCAAGGAAGGATTCAAGAACAGACCAATATATTTTGAGACAAGAATGAGTTTGCTATTAAGAATCTATTAAGTAGCAACATGGCTTAGTCCAAATCATTTGTTGCTCCAAGTAAATTTGTTGGAGGAAGGTTTTATGTCCAACAAATTTAATTTTGAATGAGATCTTCCAAATTTTCTTGAAACTGATCTCTAACCCAAGATCTTCCTTTATTTTCCCACTGATGCAAAGTTGTATAAAAATCTCTTCCAAAGATGCAGTGAGAGCCAAAAATGGAATCCCCAAGAGCCGAAAAAGAATCCCAACATTCTTGTTTTTCTCAAAAATTATACTGACATATAGATATTAACAAAAGAGCATACTTGATTTGAGGGGGTATGAAGAAATCTAGTAGCCAACCAATGGGTGGATGATCGATGATCAAGCAATTTGAGCAATGATTGAGCCCATAGGGTGGACACACCACCTGAGGCTCCTCTTGAACTAACATAAAGAATACCATTACTATTACAAACCTTAAGTTGCTTTTGAAGGATCTCTTTATCCCCCATTTTTTTCTCCTAGATCACAAGAACAAGGGGATGCTTTTTCTTGATTAATGCCTTCACCACTTCCATTCTTTTTCCAACCCTAATCCCCTGCAATTCTAGGAGATAACCTTAATTACTTACCACTTGTATGAGTTCCCCTTACTAATGGGAAAAGTTTCCTCGTATTTTGGTGTTCCCATATCCTTTGATTTTTGGATCTAGAATTGATTGAGTGCCCATTTCATTATTTCCATTTTCTCTAATCTCACCTCTTTGTTAGTCTTTCAACTTACTTTTCATTTACTTTTCATTGGAGTCTCTCTAGTTCTTTTTCCTTGTAAACCTTTGATTTCTCTTAAAACAACAATATATTTTTAAAAAATTGTAATAATTAAACAAATGGAAAAAGGTTAAGCATTCCACATTTTCAATATTGTTTGGCTTGTCATCACTATAATTCACTTCGACTTTTTTTATCAAAATTTTAATTAAAAAAAAAATTAAAAAAATTAAAATCAACACCTCAAATACTCTTAGTAAAACTAAATTTTATAAACTTATATTTAACATGTGCAATTAACATATAATTATTTTAGTAAAATTTGACATTAAAACTATTAATTTCCATTCTTTTTATTTTATAAAAAAAATAATTTCACTGTACTAAATAAATAAATATGATTAACCACTACAAGTTTTTGAATTCAAACTTATAAAATATTTTTTTTTAACGAATTATATATATATTCATACGATGATATATTTTCGTTTCAGTTATATATATATATATATATATATATATATATATATATATATATATTAATAATCAGTCATTAAAACAATCAAACTATTTCTTAGTTTTACTATAATATAATTTAATTATAATTCTAAATCAAAAATTATTTACAATTAATAATATTATAAACATTAAATTTCACTAGGATAGAGTTTAATTATACTTCTAATATTATAAATATTAATTTACTATGGTATAATTTAATTATAATAGAAGTATATGTTATAAGTTAATTATAATAAAAATATTCTAAATTTTAAATCCATTTGAATATTAAAAAACGAATTTGATTAATTTAAAATTATAATTCTAATAAAATATAATTTAAATTACCAATTTCCAAAAATAATTAATATAAAAATAAAATAAAAAGTCAAAGTGCATCTCATTTTCCAAAATCAAAGTGCATCTCATTTCTTCCATAAACAAAAATTCAAGTGGAAAAATTAAAATACGTAGTTGTTGAGTTGGGGTTTTCAACATGATATCTTTATATATTATTCCAAATATGGTCCTCCATCGGTATTGTATGGTTTTTTTTTTTTTAATATTTATAAAATATATAATTATTTATATATTTAAAATATTTTTTTTGGATGAAATTTTTTTTTTTTAATTATAAAGTTATAATAATAATACATTTATTGAATTTTGGATGGGGCTCCTCGCAAGCAACATATGAAGGAAGGTGAGGTGGTGATTAGGTTTTGGTGGCATCTATTTATAAAAGGAATTACAAAGGGAAAAACTATGTCATTATATTTGGAGGAATAAGTCATTATATTTGGAGGAATAACTCGAACTCAAGGTTATGGGAAACGTTATGTGATTCGTGCCGCTAGTACCTAATAGAGGGCAAGGTTGCCATTGATGATGCAGATTTAGAGTCTTAACAATTGTGGGAGGTACTAATGTAGTTCACATTCTAATGAAGGTCTAAGGTTAGGTCCAAGACCTAGGTAACTCCATGATTCGTGAGATGAGATATTTTAGATCGGTTGAAATGTATTGTACGATGAAAAGTTATGGTAGCTCAAGCCATAGTTTCTAAGCAGTTTGAGATTGTGGAGCAACAACAAAAACTCTTGATTTTTTTGGGTAAGTTTGAGGCTTTTGTTAAGAGGATCTTTGGTATGCAAATATCAGTCAAACATGTTGCAAAAGAAGTGAAAAATGCAGAGGAGAACATCAAATGGCTCCTAGGAAAATCCAATCATGATTCTAAAGGATTTTCTTCTGTCTTTGTC
This sequence comes from Pinus tabuliformis, assembly GCA_031772625.1. Classification (NCBI taxonomy): domain Eukaryota; kingdom Viridiplantae; phylum Streptophyta; class Pinopsida; order Pinales; family Pinaceae; genus Pinus; species Pinus tabuliformis. The sequence goes on along the minus strand of CM062814.1, from coordinate 236,110,237 downwards.
TAGTTTAGTTGGTACTCTAAGCTCTCAAAAGCCTAGTCACTAGAAGGACGAGGTAACTCCAAGACCCCCCTTGGAGTACAAACTCTCTTCTATAGATTTTTAGCTTCTTTTTGTTTGGACGTATATGAATTTTATGACTACTGTCCATGGTAATAGGTTTGGCACAACTTTAGGTGGTAGAATAAAAGTTGCAATCTTGTTTTGAATCATGTCTATTACTAGTTTTTGCCATTGTTATCAACAATTATACTCTTTTGGACTCTTAGAAAAGCTTTGTTTCTCTATGTTGTACCCTTGTAGACTTTGTGAATTTTGTATATTTTGCATTTTAAAGTGAAATAGAAGGCATATATATATATATATATATATATATATATATATATATATATATATATATATATATATATATATATATATCGAGAGAGAGAGAGAGAGAGAGAGAGAGAGAGAGAGAGAGAGAGAGAGAGATTTGTGAAAGTTTATATATGTATGTGTGTGTGAAATTTGAAGGATGATGATAATAATAATCCAATTTTAGGGTCATGGCCAAGCCAAACACCAATTGGTGTATGAGATCTTCTTGTTTGTGGAACAAGGGACCCCCTTTGGACAAAGATTTGATTACTAAAGTTTATGAGGGTGTACATACTCCACCCCCATGCACACATGTTCTTAACCATTAAACTCTCATCTTCTCAATCATTCAAATTAAATTTAATTAACCAAAATGAGTTTCTATAATTATAACTTTATATATTTGTTTATTTTTTATTAATTTTTTAATTATTTATTTAGTCAATAATATGTTTAGAAAATTGTAATAATAAAATAAATGTAAGAAGCTTAAAATCTCTACATTTTCAATATTTTTTGGTTTGTCATACTATAATTTAATTAGGTAATTTTTATTTAAAAAAAAATTGTAAGCTTGACAGGACTACATCTTCAACATGTCCAATATATCACCACAATCGGGGCGGGGAATTGAACTAGTGACTTCACATCAAGGAGTGCCTTAACAAAGCACTCGATCACCATCTATCCAAGACCCTGTGGATAATTTTTATTAGAAATTTTATTTTGAACTAATTAAATTATTATTTTTGAGTTGAGATGCACATTCTACAGCCTAGTATGAGGTCATGTGTAATTCCTTTCGTGCTCAACCTCGAGTTGATGCATGTCCCTTTTAAAATATAAATAATATTATCTACATAAAGAAACAATGTCGACTATATTATAAAACAAAAATGAATATACATATTTGGTTAGTGTTGATAAAATCATTATAAAGCATCACTAATCTCACCCTCACTATGCTCACTATGTTCGTTGTTGTTACAACCCAATATGAAGGAGATGTGTGTGGGTGCGTGTGTGTGTTCATTTTTTTTAAGAGATGGATAAGGGATTTGTATTAATAAAGACTGGATTTCGGGCTAGAACCCTTACAATAGTTGATTGAAATTTGGCCATAAATATTTTCAATTGTCTATTCATTCAAAAAAACAGCAAAGACAATTCCATTCTTACATGTACTAAAGACATTACAACTGAAAACATGATAAAAAGTTTCGAGGATCAGACAACAGTTGCATGGCAATGTAAAAATGTTTTAAGATGAGAGATGACCCAACAAAGACCTTTGATAATTCTACCATCAGCTATGTCCATTTCCAGGAAAATCATCTCCAAGGTCCTAGGGCCAATAGGTCCACCTAAAATAAGTTGTGAAATAATATTTTCCAGAGTTGTAACTCGAGCATTAAGAGAAACAATCTCCTCCAATAACTGATTCATAGAATTCTCCATGTCATTGAGGTGATGCGGAAGCTTCGCTTCCATAAGAAGCTTGAATGATTGGCATTTATTCGAACTTATGCAGGAATGCAAAAAAATACATAAATACCCATATACCTAGAGATGCAGCAGAAATGAAACTTCATTTCATTAATTTCAAAGAACTGAAATATGCTTACATACAGAAATAAAAATAAACTAGCTTGGGAGATGGTAGCTTATCTCTGAGAAGAGATGTGGCAGCTACAAGCCTCTGAACTATGTTACAATGAGGCTCAAGGGACTATTTATTATTGAACAACAAGGGAAAACCCTAAACAACCAAAACCCTAACCCTGGGGGATGGAATGCCAAGAATTTGTGGGCCCCGTTGGGGTTAGTTGGGCAGCCAACTTCCTGGGTTGTAACTTGGTCATATTACCTCTGTTTGGCATGTAAGATACCTTGTTGGAAATATCTCTTTGAGTACTATAGGAAGTGTGGAAACTACTTTTGTGGGCCTATTGTGGACCTCAAAAAACATCAATTAGTGGGTCAAAACTGCTCTCAAAGTTCAGGACTCAAAACACTACTAAAAATAGTAAATGTTGCAATAAATAAGGAAATGGATGAAACCAACTGGAGGTATAGGTGGAATAGTCAAGTGGCCACCAATATCCACCTGGATTAGTCCTCCCTCCTTAGGAAGCAATGGTCCCCATTATGTACAGATCCTCCTTGAGGTGAGGAAATTTCTATTGAACTTGGTCCCTGGTGAACCACTTGCCCTGGTGAAGGAGTTGGCCTGCTTTGACAAGTTGAAATAGTTGGATCCTCTATTGGCGAGTTTTTTTGATATGCGTGTCCATGATCTAATCAGTTATGACTTGTTCCATGCAGTCTGGGTTAAGCTCTATTGGTGTGAGTTGTTCTGTAATGTCGAATGTGTCCAACAATGGTGGAAAGTATGGTCGAAGGTGATCTACATTGACCATTAGGTGCAGACCAAGGAACGATGGAATGCTGAGCTCAAAGGCATTTTCCCCTACAGCCTTGGTGATGGTGTATCGCCCATATCGAAGTAGGTGAAGCTTGCGGTGGGGTCCAACGAGGTGCTCCTTCTATAAATGTAGCTAAACTTTGTCGCCCACCTAGAACTTGTGCAACACTCAATGTTGATCATGACGCTGATTGTACTTAGCATTGGATTTGTCCAATATATCATGGACCTGCTAGTGGATTTGTTGAATGCGCTCAATGAAGTTGTTAGCCCTGTTAGTATCGAACTGGACGTGAGACGAATCTGCCTAAGTAGTTGCAAATGGTATGACCACATCAATGGGACATAGTGGTTGAAATACCAACCCTACCTGAAAGGGGTTGTGGCCCATTGAGCTATGGAGAGATATGTTGTAGTTGTGTTGGACATAGGGGAGGATTTCATCCCATGTGCGTGAATGCTTCAAGTTGTACATGCGCAGAATGTGTACGATCATCCTCTTGACGACCTATGTTTTTCCATCAGTTTGGGGGTGGAAATTCGTGGACTTGTTAAGTCTGGTATCCAGCATTGAAAAAAGACAGGACTAAAATGCACTTAGGAATCTGCTATCCTGATCTAAAATAATGGATTGTGGGATCGCAAATTGTACCCACAATCGCTCAAAGAAGAGCTTAGTAGTGGCCTCTGTTGTGATATTCTTCTTGCAGGCCGCCATAATGGCCATCTTAGAGAATTTATCAATGACCATGAAAACGCAGTCGTTGTCGTGCTTAGTAGAAGGAAGGCCTGACATGTAATCCATGGAGATGGATTCCCAAGGTCAACTAGGAGTAGGTAGAGGGGTATATAGGCCTTGTTTCTTGATGGTTGGTTTGGCAATGGGGCATGTTATCACTCAGGTTGTCCTTAAGCTCTGGAAAAGGATACGGCTGAGGTAACCACAGACCAACTTTGGATTTCAGGTTCTAGCCAACCTGCAATCAGAGAGGGCTCTCTCTTTAAGGATTTAGCTTTGTTTAAAAGGATTTTAGGCTAGGTCTCGAGTTCAGAGGGTTTTTGTTTTGTTTTTGGTGGGAAAATTGATGTTTTCAGACAGAGAGGCAAGGCATAGTCTGGAAGTTTCAAACCATTGGGCGTGGAGTCGAGGAGTGTGACTGCTGGTGCTTTCACTTGGTCACAACAGAGGAAAAATGGAGCAAGACAGCTGCGCAGGAAACAATGTTTCAGGTCTAAGTGATGGAAAGAAATGCTAAGCGATGAGGGGCAGTTAAGAATCTCTCAATCAACTTAGCAGTGGGAAGTAACAGAGCGCTACCTAGGGGCAATTAAGAATCCCTAGATAATTAGCAAACACAGGTGAATCGGGGTAAACATGAGCCAGAAGGAATTCATATTCATAACCAATTCATTTAGAGGAAAACATAAAGAAACAGCAGAAATTGAGCATAGAGAGTATTTAAACTAATTCTAAGCTATTCTTTCTTTCTGCCATTTAGATAGTGATAACAATAAAACAGAGGTAAGATGCACTTATTGTTTCAGGCTGCAGCACAAGAATTCCATCTTCAGTCTCCAAAACATTCATTTACAACAAACAGTTTTCTCTCCAAGCTTTCTGCAATCTTTGATTATAGAAACAGTCAGGTATACAGTGCAGGTCTCTAGTGAAAATTCTCAATTGACCAACCCTTAAAACAATGCTGAGGGTGGTATATATAGGGCAAAACTATCTACAGAGTTCTTTATTACATCTTGACCTAATCATGCCATAATTAACTAACCTAACTCTACCAGAAATAAATGCAGGCAATAACTCGGGCCGCGCTGGGGGCGGCCGTATCAAAAACTGAATAACTTATGTAGTCCTTGGTGCCTTGGTGCAGTGTCTTTTGAAATAAATGTGCATGGGTTTCTGCTTCTTTGTTGTCCTATTCTTTGAATGCCTTAACGGTGATTTGAGGGTAAGGATGGGCTGATGATGCCTGATTTGACTTTCTGGGGGCTTCATTAATATACAGGTGCTTCGAGCCCCTAAAAAATCTTTACTGATACTCTTTGGCGTCTTTTCTTCCTTCTGATACTCTTTGACAAAATCTGGACTGTTGTTCTGATGTGCTGCGGGTCTAATCACGCATTGATGGCCGCTGTTCGGCCTCTGTATCCTCTGAAATTGTTTTCTGCTCCTTTCGGTATGCTCTGTGAAGAAAATGGATCATTTTTGGGCCTTTCGGGCTTCCTGGGGACTGCGTAACGAAAGATTCCCTGAAGATTCTCCATTTCGGCCTAAAAAATCCTGCGATGAGCGATTTGCGCTAATCGCTCATCAAAAACTGCCTCAGAATCGGATTCCGGGGCTCCGAAGTGCGATTTTCGCGCCTTTGCGCCCAAAAAGTGTTGATGACGTCAGCATGATGTGACATTGTACGGCGGGTGACGTCAGCAGGACGAGGTGGGGGGATGACGTCAGCATGACGTCATCATGTACGGATGGTGATGTGGCAGGTACGGTGGCAGGGATACGTGGCACTGACGTGGCAGTGCCGTGGCAGGTACAATGGCAGGGATACGTGGCAGTGACGTGGCAGGAGGCCACGCAGGCAGGTGACTCGACATGGTGACTGGGCAGTGGGGTGACGTAAGCGACGACTGTACAGGGGGTGACGTGGGATGTGACGTCACGAGCGATAAGCGGTTTTGTGGCGCACCGCTTATGGACAAAGGTGGTTTCGGGGGAGAGGGCTCCGCCACATCCCAACGCTTGACGCGTGGCGGGAGGTACGGCGATAATACCGCCCATCTCCCGTACGCTAAACGTCGGGCAGGTCGGGGATGGGACAGCCCGCCCACCATTGATCTGTGGGGCGGGCGATCCAACGGCTGGCGGGGAGTGTGATATGACGGAGGGATAAGGGGCGGCATATGCGCAGGAATATTCCTTTAATATTTGCGCGGGTGGGTTTAAACTTAGGGAATGGGGTTTTTATGTGTTAAAAAGGCGCGGGTTAATATATTTACATTCGGACTTAGGGACAAGGGTGGAATATGGGTTTTTTGACAAGCGGGGTTAATATTTTATGTACAGAACGTAGGGAACAGGTGCAAAAATGGGTTTTTTAAGGTTTTTGAGGGGTTTTTGGGCTAGGGGAGAGGTTACTAGCTGACCAGATGTCAAACTAGCTCCTTAATGACTCAGATGGGCTAAAGACAGCCCCAGATGGACTGTGATTTCCCGGACTCAGTAGAATTATGGCTATAATGCCCGGGAGGGAGTATTTACATAAGGGAGTTTTATATGCATGATTTAAATAGGTGAAGGGAGAAACTGATGGGGAGTTATATAATAAAGTTAGTAGTTAATATGGAGATGAACAGAGGGCGCTAAGGTATGAGACCTTAGGCTTTGTTGGGAAAAGAAGGCTCACAGAAGATGAGTGAGCAATCCTTGGGTGAAGCAGATCCTCACCAAGGCGAATGTCATGGAAATGATGAAACTGAGAGGCTCAAGCAGATCTTGACCTCTTGGGGGATGTTAGTAAGTGACTTGGGGGAAATGAGAAGAAGGGGAGGTTAGTGAATTCCAGCTTGAGTACCTCCTCTGAAATAAAACTGCCTGATAACTGTGATCTGAAAAGATAAGACATTGCGAGGCACAAAATTTATCATCAGCCATCATTCTGCCACCAAACGGCTACCTACCCAGCCTATTGTCCTAACATTTTTTCTTCTTTTCTGATTAGGGTGCACTTATACTTGTAGACCCAGAATTACAATTTTTCTTTTGAATGTTTCCTATCTACATCTGCACTTATTTCTGCCAGGGCCCAGATTAAACAGTTGGGTCCCTTTGGTTCTCTACCTATCTACAAATCTGACCAAGATTAAACTGTTTGGACAGATGCATTCTCTATATTCTACAACAGGAAATTGAAACCTAGGGAGACCAAGATTAGACTGTTTGGAACTCCCTTAAATGAAAACTCTTCAAAACTGGAACAACTCATCAAAATGGGACCTCAGCAGTGGCATTTGGACTAGCACACTCTCATGGCATCTTCTGGAAATATGGAACACTGCAGATTGCCAAGTATGACATATTTGGCATGTAAAAATGTCAATCATGAAAAATGAAACCCTTTTGCAACAGGAGGCTAACAGTGGCTCCACTTGGGGATGGCTTTTCCTTGTGAAAAGTCAAGAACAGCAAGTCAAACTGCCTTGATCTTTTGTTTGTTGCTGTGGACTGGGAAATTCTTCTTTGTTCTGGCTGTTGGAAAAATGTAAAACTTTGAACTATAGACAACCTCCTCCCCAACTGAGTTACTGTGAATTGTACAGCATCGCCTGCTTTCTTCTGCGTGCTTGATCTCTTATGTATAATGCTGTTGAAACATGCCTTTTAAAATAGTTTAGGGACACTGATCAAACTGTTGTGTTTGCCTTGCTTTTGCTTAGAGCAAGGTGGTGGTATGAACTGAAAATTTTGCTATGTTTTGATACTGTTGAGACTGGAAAAATTGCATTGGCTGCGTCCTCACCGAATTTACTGTTATTCCTCAAACAATCGGTCGGTTTATACAAAATAAAAACTGAGTGTTGGTATTTACAAATAATATAGTACAAAGATATTTACAGAATTTGCATTGTTTCAACAACAAGGATCATGATAATGTTTCAACATCCTGCCATTCACAGGGCCTTCTTCAACAGTGTTGTCCTCCATAGATCTGAGAAAATAAGTGTTGTTTCCCTGAACAGCGGAAATTACAAATGGACCTTTCCATAGAAAATAAAACTTGGCATGTTTGCCCTTGTCTTCTCTTCTTGAGTCCCACTTCAGAACTTTGTCACCAATACTGAAATCTTCAGCTTTATCCCTCTTATCAAACATCTTTTTGAGCTTTTCTTGCAAAATTTGAGCTCTGTCATAAACTTGTTCTCTGGTTTGCTGAAGGTGAATTGTCTGATTAATCCTTCTTTGAATGTCATTTGGTTCAGCCTGAATCTCTTGTAACAGCTTGATAGTAGGAATGCCCAGGGATGAAGGAAATCTAGCCTCCATGCCATATACTAGCTCATAAGGGCTCATCCCAATGGATCTTTTGCTTGAAAGTCTATCTGCCCATAGGGCATTTACCAGCTTTTTGTGCCAGTTCTTCTTGTTTTCTTCTAGCACCTTCTTTATGATGTTAATGAGGCTCTTGTTTGAAGATTCTGCCAATCCATTACCTTGAGGGTAATAAGCTGTGGAGTGGCCCAAGGTAATATGAAATCTGTGGCAAAAATTGATCATCTTTTTGGATTTAAAGGCAGCGGCATTGTCAGTGACGATTTTCTCAAGGCAGCCAAATCTGGAAAGGATATTGCACTCAAGGAATTGGATAATGATGGTGTCATTGGCTTGTCTATAGGGAATGGCTTCAACCCACTTAGTGAAATAGTCGGTGGCTGTTAGGATCCATTTGTGCTGGCCTGAGGAAGAGGGATGGATTTCTCCAATGAAGTCAAGACCCCATTGTTGAAAAGGTTTTTTGGTGGAGATTGGTTTAAGGGGCAGGGGCAACAATTTTCTCTTGCCTTCAAAAATTTGGCATTTGTGACATGATATAGAAAACTTTTTTACATCTGCGAAAAGAGTGGGCCAATAGAAACCAGCCCTTAGAATTTTATCGGCAGTGGACTTCCAGTAGAGATGTCCTCCACAATCACCTGCATGGAATTCTTTCATGACATTGTTAGTTTCATTCATGGTTAAACAATTAAGCAATATACCTTCATGATTTCTCCAAAATAAAGCACCATCTATAACACAAAACTTTAAAGCCTTCATTTTCAAAAATCTTTTCTTGGTTCTGGACAATCCTGGGGGAGCACACAGGTTTAACAATACAAAGCATATATCAGCGTACCATGGGGATTGTAAAAAGATTTCACTGATCTGTGGAGTCGCCAGCTCCGGTTCATTGTCCAGCTGGTTTATGTCTAAGGCCTGAAAGTTTGTTTCGGACATCAGTTTAGCTAAACCTTGTCCCTTTATCAGCTTGGTTGGTTTTATTTCTATGTCATATTCAAGGATGTTTGCAATCCACTTACCTCTTTTGCCTTCTAGTCCGTCTTGGGTCAATATGTCTTTTATAGCAGCGTGTGGGACATAGGCAATCACGTGTGAATATAAAATGTACACTCTGAAATCCTTGATGGCCTTAACAAGTGCGTAGGCTTGTTTTTCCATGATTGGGTATTTCAACAGGGCGTCTCTTAAAGCTCTACTGAAAAAAAAGCGATTGGTTTTTTAGCTCCCTGTTCATCCTTTTGCAAAAGGACAGTGGCTATTGTATGCTCTGATGCAAACGAAAATATGATAAAATCTTTGTCAAATTGTGGACTAGTTAGGACAGGGGTTTGGGTTAAGGCGGATTTGATACTCTCAAATGCTTGCTTGGCTTCCAGGGACCATCTTACCTTGGCATCCTTCTTTAACATGTTGCTTAACAGTCTTATTAATTCAGCCAGATTTGGAATGAATCTTCTCAAAAAGTTGATTTTCCCAAGGAATGCTTGTAGCTCTTTTATGTTTCTGGGGTATGGAATTTGGAGGATGGCCTGTATTCTCTCAGGATCAATTCTGATCCCATCCTTTGATATAATGTGGCCAAGTAATTTGCCTTCTTCAAGGCCAAACAGAGACTTCTTGGGGTTCAAGGAAATGCCATATTTCCTACATGTCATGAAAATTTGCCTGAGATGCTTGAGGTGTTCTTCATCAGATTTGGAAAATGGGGTTAAGTCATCAAGGTAGACAACTAGGAAGTCATGTATTTCTTTGGCGAAAGCAATATCCATTGCACGTTGAAAGGTAGCACCAGCGTTTTTAAGTCCGAATGGCATCTTTACATACTTAAATGTTCCCCAGGGTGTGGTAAAAGCTGTTTTGTCTTGGTCATCTGGGTGAACAAGTATTTGGTTGAAACCTGAAAAACCATCTAGTAAAGAGATTCTAGATGATCCCACTACTCTCTGCAATATGTGGTCCATTTTGGGCAAAGGATAGTGGTCTTTTAAGGAGACTTGGTTTAAGTTTCTGAGGTCTACACAAAGTCTGATTTCACCTGTCTTTTTTCTTGTAGGGACAAGATTGGATACCCATTCGGAGAATCTGATGGGTGCTATAATGCCTGCTTCAAACATCCTCTTTACTTCTTTCTCAATCGGGGGAAGAAGCACGGGGTTAATTCTTCTAAGTTTCTGCTTGAAGGGCTTCTGGTTTGGTTTTAAAGGAATGGTGTGCTGAATCACTGATGTATCATACGATTTTAAATCCTCATAGCTCCAAGCAAATACATCTTGGAATTCTTTGAATAAATCAATGTACTTGGGTTTTTGATCAGGTGGTAGATTTTTGGACAGTTTGATCATTTTCGGATTTTCTGGTGTCCCGATGTTGTGTTCTTCTATCTCAGTGTTTATGGGCTGCAATTTTGGTTTTCTGGGAACGTCATTAGAGTCAAACATGTCTTCTAGCGGGGTTAGACCAGCAGGCAAAAAATTGTATTTTAGCTCAATGATTTCTGCCTCTGTTTTGTCTATTTCTTCTACTTGTGTTTGTTTCAGTTGTTCTATGTTTTCATTGTCAAAAATAGTTGGTTTCAAGATCTGTTTGGCTGTTGCAATTGTTACAGCCTGCTGATTTTCATTTGTTTGCTGTTCTGGATCTGTCATGGCATCCATGTCAATGTCGATACTCGAAAACTCATGCTCAAGGGTGAGGAAATTATTAATCTGGGCATCATTTTTGAATACTTGCCAGTCTTTAACATTATTTGGGACTGCGGGCCTATGTTTTATTTCAGCTGTGAAGTGATGGTTTGGGTCAAAGGGAAGCTTGCATGTACTAGCAAAGGTGGCTAGGCTGTGTGCATGAATGTTGTGATTTCTGGAAATCTTGTCAAGCTTGAATTCAGTGAATGTCTGGAGTATGTTAGTAGCAGCAGTCCTATAGGCTCTCATTCTATTGTCATTGGTAACAAAATTACCTTTCATCTGTTGTATAACTAGGTCAGAGTCACCTAAGATAGACACTTTTACAGCTCCTAGAGTTTTTAGCAGTTTAAGGCCTAAAAGCAGAGCCTCATACTCTGCCATGTTATTTGTGCATTTGAAGTTCAGTCTGTAGGCATGTCCTTCTGCATGGTTGTTATATGTGTTGTGAATCCAAACACCTGCCCCTACTCCTAACTTGTTAACAGAGCCATCAAACTCTAGGTACCATGTGATTTCTTGTTTATGGTCAGTATCAAGAGTTTGAGCTGTTTCAGGATTGGCCAGATTTAAAATTTCTGTTTGGAGAACTTCTTTTGGTAGGCTGGTTGCATCAGCTACTGTGACAGTTTCGTGGGTATGTGCAACTGACTCTTCGTTGATGTGTGCTTGTTGCTCTAGAGTGAAGGACTCATTACTAATTGAAACATTTGTATCATCATTAAACAAAATAAATGAATCCATATCAGAGTGGATTGAGTAAATGGGAAAATTTTCAGGCTTACTTTCACTACTCACTACATACTTCATGAGCATTTCTCTGTACAGTCTCTTTGGTTGCCCAAAGACTGAAATAGTAGCGTAGGAAAGGTCTAATTGAAGGGATCCTTGGAGCTTTGCTCCCCATGATCTTGACAGGAGCATACCGTACTTTGGTGGAATGTCAGCAACCACTACATCCATGAGGATGGTCTTGTTGGGATATTAGACTAAGGAGACACACAAGTCTTTGATGAGGCCTAAACATTTCACTTGACTTGAGTCAAATGAGTACAGATCTTTGTAAGGTCTTGTAACGTCGAGATTCAGTTTTTCCATAACTGCTTTGGGCATAAGATTATGCGATGCCCCTGAGTCAAACATAGCATTGTGTAAAACTTTATCATGTATGTGCAAGCTGACATAAAAGGGTGGGACAGGTCCATGGGTTGATTTTCCGTTAACTTCTAGGCCAAATAGCAGCTCTGGGGTGTCGTCTAAAACATTTACATCATCCTTATTTTCTGGGATTTGAAGTGACCTTTGAATTCGTTGCCTATATACATCGTGTTTTGCAAGTTCAGATAGAGGGATGGCTATCTTGAGTTTTCCTATTTCTGCCTCTAAGTTAAAGGGCTTTTCTAGTGGAGTTTTGCTGTTGATAATGACAGTTTTTTCTTTTTCATTTGCATTCTCAGCAATCTGGTCTCGCTTATCAGTGTTACGGGAAATTTCTGCTTGCGGTTTTACATTTTCAAGAGTGCTTTGTGGGACACTGTTTGAATTTTCTTTTGAAGAGGGAGGTGGCAGAGGCTGCTAAACAAAAGGTTGAGTGTCTGTTATATCTTCTACAGCCACTTGATGTGGGTTTGGGACAGTTATATCAGTTGGTTTTGTTACAACAGCTTTGTTTTTAGCCTTGTTGGGCTATTTGCCTTCCTTTGTCTTGCTAGGCTCAGAGATGTCAATGGTCCTAGTTCTGAGCTTATACTATTTGTGTACTTCATACACAGCAGTATCATAACCCTGTTTGAAATCAAAAGACTCACTAGATTTAGTCTGAAATTGATTACAGTCATGTTCGTTTTGGTCTTCTTGTGTCAGGAAAGTTTGATGCTCACCCTTTAGATCCATTAAGTTCATGTGAGAGTCATCTGTAGGTTCAATTGAAGTGGAACCTTCAACATAGTTGTCTTGAAACGGGGGTCTTATATCATGGTCTTGGTTAGGCCTACCAGCATTTGTGTTCTGTGTCTTCCTGAAATTTGGGTTTTTTATAGTGTTGGACAGCTGTCCTTCCCATGATGCTTTTCTCTCAACATTTTCTACTCTTTCTCCTAGTCTTTGCAGGCCATTGATAATAGCATCAAGCTTCTGGTCAAAGGCTGAGGGTTCTTCTTTAAAGGTGGTTCTTCTTTCCATTCTCGCTCTGTTTCTCTTGGCAATTAAGTTAGCCTCTATGGTAACAGCAACCTTTTGCGCGTCTTCAAGAGTTGCAGGGGCTCTTTCTTTCAACTGATATGCCATATCAGGGTCAAAACCATCCGGAAATTTATACAAAGCAAGGTCAGGTGGAGGTCTTAAGTTCTGTGGTATTGCGTTATATACGTTATTGAATCTTTCACAGTACTCCAAAACAGTCTCTTGAGGGCCTCTTTTGATTGTATCGTATTCGGCCAGTACATGCAAGGGGTCTTTCTTTTTCTGCCATCTGTTGGTAAAGGATTGATAGAGCTCATCTGGGGTGGTTATGGAATTTGCAGCAAGTGATCGGAACCAAGTTCTAACATCACCTGTCAGACTCTGAACAAAAATTCTCATTCTTACACTATCATCATCTATTTCATAGTTTTCAAAATAATCTTGCATCTTTTTGGTATGCTGAATGGCTGTGAAAGGACCGGTGCTGTCAAAATATGTGATTTTAGATTGGTACTCTTGAGGTAAAGCCCCAGCATTGGTAGGTAATTGCAGGGGTGCATATCTATTAGCCATATTGGCAGGTATAAGTGGAACAACAGGGATAAGTGGAACAACTGGAGTAACAGGGATAACAGGAGTAACTGGGACGCTAGAAACAACAGTAGTGTTAGCATGTGCAGTGGATGAAGGTGTGGAAGGGGTACTACGGGATGTAGATGATGAACTGATGGAAATAGGGGATGAACGGAACAAAACCTTGACAGGAGTCAGAAAACAGCTAGGGTACGTTGTTTCAGGGCTCAAATCAGCAGAATTTTCCTGTTTTTCTTGCTTCCTAATGATTTTGGGGATTATGTTAGGGTTTTCAAAAACAGCTGGAGGGTTGGGATCTGGATTTGACCTTGTATATCGTGGATTTTTCTTGGGAGCCAGCTTCCGAATTGTTTTTTGGGTATTTTTCCTGGGAATGTTTTTGTAATCGACAAGGGACTAATTAAAATATGGGACAGCTTGTTTGTAACTTAAAACTAGCATGAAGATTGACTGAAGCAGCATTTATTTACTCATGTTAATGCAAAGAAAGAAACAGTCTCAAAGGCTTGCTCGCTGACATTCAGGCTTCATCTGTAGTTTTAAGAGATAAACAGCAGTTGGAAGGTTTGATTTATGGCCTCGTTATAGCTTTCTTACCTTCTTTCTGAAACTATCTGAGGAAGTTCCCCAGTGGAGTCGCCATTATGTTATCACTCAGGTTGTCCTTAAGCTCTCGAAAAGGATATGGCCGAGGTAACCACAGACCAACTTTGGATTGCAGGTTCTAGCCAACCTGCAATCAGAGAGGGCTCTCTCTGTTATAGACATTTTTGTGCCTCGCAGCATGGAGCATGAAATGTCAATAATTACAGGGATCCTCAATCCCTAAACATGTTGTTCTTACCCCTATAGGAACAAGGTCAGCAAACCACAGCACTTCCTATCAGTTCTCCACCTGAAAACACTCAAAAACAGGCTATTTTTGGATCATGTCAGCTGCTCCACTGAGCATCTACGCTGAATGTCAACTGCTCCTCCTTGTACCTGCGCTGAAAGTCAAAACCAATGAAGGCTACCTGCGCTGGGCGAGATTGGCCAAGTGGCACAGTCATTCTGCAAAGTGTCAACTGCCCAGGAAGCTTCCAAACTGACACTTGGTTCAAGGGATTCGCCCTATGATGAGTAAGAGGTACTTGATCTCCATGTGGAAGCAAGGATCTCCAAGTGGACTCAAGAACTGAAGTTTAACTGAAGAGGGAGAGGACACAAGGCAGCTTTAGGTCAGTCTCAAGCTGACTCATCCTTTCTCCAAATCTCCTATATATAGAGCTCTTCTATGAGGTCTAGGGAGGCTGGAATTTTGTGCAAAGCAAGGAAGTGTTGTTGGTTTACAGTTAGAGCTATTGGGTGATTGCTTTTATAGAGGAGAAGAGGAGATTTCTCGCTGTTGGGGAGGTGCTGCTGGATTGGAGCCATTTATGGTTGTAACCTTCTCAGAACCTTTTTCTTCTATCAATAAAGCTTTTGATGTTCTCCTATATACTTGTAATGCAATGATGTATTGTTTTTATCTGTATATTTGATTCATTCTAATCCATGCATCAGTTATGAGTACATGTTTCTTGTAGTTTCCTTCTCTTGTTTTTGCAGGATCTTTGTGTAGCTGGGCCGGCAAGGGAGCAAGGAGCTGGGAACAAGAGGCAAAGAGAGAAGACAGGATCGACAAAAGCGAAAGACATCGGTTGGTCAATCTTTTCTTCCTTCTCTGTACTTTCATAAAGGAAAAATATCAAAGCTTTACTTTCAGTTGTTGCTAAGGAACTATCACCCTTAGAGTAGGGATAGGGTCATTCCGAGTCGGATACTTTTCCCCACAACAAACTGGCGACTCCGCTGGGGATCTAGTATCTTGTTGGTTTATTGTGTTTCTTGCTATTCATCTCATAAACAAGGAGAGCACCAAATCGAACTGCAATTGAGTCCTTCAATTGCAAAGTAGAGGGCAGCTGCTCTGGCTCAGTTTCTGAGCAAGTTTATGATTTGAAGAGCTGATCCACAAGGACTCTTGTGCTCTTTGTGATATCTTTTCATCCTCTTAATCATCCCTTGGCTTTTACTTGACCTATAGCTTTTTATTTTAGCAAAAACAGTGAATTTTTGAGCTTTTTATGACCCGGAAACCCTTGTAAACGCAACTCTCGTGTCTCAGTGCAGGCTGCCCAAAGGCAATCTGCATTTCAGCGCAGGTACTCCCTTCGGGAACTGCGCTGAAAGTCAGTTTGACAGACCAGAGCCTGCGCTGGACCAGTTAGCCAGTGTCTTGCTGAGGTTTCCTACTGAGTCTTGGCCCTGTTTTCACTGTTATTTTGCTGCTGATTGCTTGTCATTTGTACTTGCTGTAAACCAACTTTCCTTGACATTATTCCGCCTCAGTTGTGTGATGAAACTGTGATTGTTCTTTCAGTATTTCTTGTTTCAGTTACAGTTTCCCATTGTGAAAAGCAAACCAGTATAGTTGTGGCCTCTTAGATCCTGAACTGTAAAAGTGTCTTTGTGATCTTAAGAGCTAGTTTTATTACTGTTCATGGCTGTTTGAGTTTGTTTGTTTTTCATTTTATGGTTTGAATTCATACATTTTTAGTGTCGAAACAAGTACCTGTAAGGCGTCTTTTGATTTTAGACAAAACTTGTTTCTTTACGCTTCAAATTGAATTCGAAAATTATACGACAGTTTCCTTTTGTCTTACATCAACATTAAGGGAAAAGAAAAGAAATACATGCATCTTGCATTTGCATTTTTTGATAAGTTTGCGTGATTGATCTAGGAGAAAGTGCATTAGTTTGTGCTTTGTGCTATGTGTGGAAAGATTATGTTTTTCTCTCCCCTCAGTAGTTAGGATTTTCAAAGCTAAAAAGATTGTAAAGCTTGCTTATCATTTTAGCTGCATTTAGGAATTTGTACCAATACATCTCGTGGTGATCCTGAAAGACAAACTGCTAAACAAGATCAACTTAAAATATATTGAATGAATCTAAAAACGCTTTGTAACATAACGCTCACAATAGAGGTCTAGGTAGAGACGTGTTCCGGCGTCGTTAAACGTAGTGACTGTCGATCTCTACGAAGGTGGGTGATTCCTCCTGAGGGACGATAGCACTAATACGGACTTGTGCTCCCGCGTACCGTCGCGTATATTGGGAGACCCCTATAGGCATTTATCCTTTATCCTTAGGAAGCCGTGTCGGCCGCCCTACTGATCGCAATGCAGTGAACACAGCATTCACGAAGATCGACCACCCGTACCGTAAAACGTATTCTGTGGTTTCGCGAAAGGTTTGGCACACCCTCTGCCTAGATCTCCAGAGCAGTTTCTTTTGGCCTTTTTCAAACTCTATAACTGAAAAAGTCCAACCGAGCATTTGTCACTTCGGGCTCGTTAATACATCGAAGGCGACTAGAGTCATCTTTAGCTTTTTCTCGACTCTTAAAACATGAAAAAGCAAAGTTGTGTCTAAAAGCGTCTAATAAAATTCATTCAATACGGAAACATAATTCCCCTTTTTGTATTTTAGTTGATCAAGTAATCCGCAACCGTGGAGGAAAGTCAATTAAAACTCCGTCGTTCGAGGAGACTCGCGAGTCAACCGTCTTTGTCTCCGGAATCGAGAGTAGTACGGACGAAGCGAACTCGCTTGACCGGGTCAAAATCTCCCATTAAAGTTAGAACAACAGTTCCGACAACATCTGAGATTCTGGTCACTCCTAATATTTCTGGAATCCCTGCCTCTATTGAAGAAGTTCAACAGCAACAGAGGGACAGTTGTACTGATCCTAGTCTGAGGACAAGTACTTGCATAACTGAACCAGTTCCATCTGAAACCGGTCCACAGAGTCTTGTTGCTCAAACAACTGTCGTTGTCGAAGCAACCCCTTCTTCGGCACCAGAAATCTTTTACGGACCTGACGGTCTTCCTCTTCCTCCTGGTCTGATTGCAATAGAGGAAATCGTAGAGGACCAGCAAGCAAATACTCCAACTCATTTTGGAGTAGGCGCCACTCTTTTTCCTTCTGCATCAGAAGTTTGTCCATCGCCACTGGAAGTTCCTGTAGAATCGTTAGGCAGTTTATTGGATAGACTTAAAATGTCTGAGCAACCGTCGACATCTAGGACTGTGCCAAATGACACAACGACAGCAGAAACTCCTGCTGTCACTCCAACGATGTTTGCCGGCATACCAGCTGTCCCGACTAGCTCTCATCAGCTAGAAGGAGTCCACCCAGGGACTATTACGACAACTTGGTCTGTTCCAGTTTGTTCTTCCGGTATAATACCCGGTAATTCTTATGTTGAAACTAGACAAATTGATCCCTTTGGAAATCAGTTTGGGCCATCCAGTCCTCAAAGGCAATCTATACCCTTGAGTTCCGGATTGTTACCATATGGGGGGCAATATGCCCTTTCACTTCCCCTTCCGGGGGGATACCCATACGGCAGTTTTCAACAACATTCAGGTTTGACTGAAGTAACGACGAGTGGTTGGGTACCTATGTTACCCCAACAACCAAGAGTTGTATATTCCATGCAACAGTGTGTACCTATGTCTAGTATCCCGACGACGCCAGCAATTGTAACCGTGTCGCAAGTTCAATCGATGCCTGTTGTATGTCAACCCCAAGTTGTAATGCAACAGCCCATTGAACCTGCAACACAACCACAATCGCCAACTGCCGGGACGACACAGACACAAACGGGAACCATAACCCCGCATCTTGGTCCGTCGGTTAGTATCGCACAGCAAAACATGGCTTCGCAACCATGGATGGTGCAATACCAACAACCTCAGTTTCAACAGGTGTACCAGGGATCTGAACAACAGATCTTTGCGAATAGTGGGCAACCCTATATTCAGAACGGGTTAAATCAACCACTTTACAGTGGCCAAGCCCACCAGCCATATCAGTCATATCAACATCAGTTGCATTATGCTGGTATGCAAAGGCCTACTGCTCAGGCGATTCCTTCGTATCCTGGGTACGCCTCGCCAAACCTGAATCAGCAGTTGCCATTCGTAGCAACTCTAGAATTACCAGATTTACATCGATTGACGAACGATCCAATCGCCTATGCCCATTGGTGGCCAGCGATTCCTCACAAACTTCCTTCGGACATTCCTAAATTCAATGGAAATCCTGGCGAAGACCCGTCGAATCATGTGATGACATTCCATCTGTGGTGTTCGTCGAATACCTTGAATGATGATTCGATAAGGCTTCGCCTTTTCCAAAGGACATTGACTGGTCCGGCGGCTAAATGGTATATTGAATTACCTAGAGCCTCTTTCGACAATTTTAGTTCCCTAGCCACGACTTTCTTAACACACTTTCAGTTACCTATAAGGTACGAAACTGGAACAGAGATCTTAACCAATTTCAAGCAGACAACGGCCACACATATATCAGATCATATACATGAGTGGTGTCGTCGTCGCAGAATGGTAAAGACTTATGTTCCAGATCAGCTTTTAGCTGAGTGGTTTATAAAGTCGCTTCTTCCTGCTATAACAGAAGATGTGGCCAAGGGAGGCGTCGTAACAGAGGAGCAAGTTATTGCTCGTGCCCAGTATTTAGACTTAGTATATACTCAGTCTGGCACGCTCTATGACAAGATACCTGACGCCCCTAGACCGGAATTTTCAATTCCTCCCCCCCTGGATCAAATAGTGACTCTCATGCCGGCGATGGTGTGATTGGCACTGCAAACGCAAAGTCAACACGGGATTCGTCTAAGAAAACCCATAAGACTTCGAATCAAAATGCAAATGAAGAACTTCTTGCCTCGGAAGTAAGTGCCGTGTCGGACGACAAGGGCAAACAACTGAAGCAACCAGGAGACAAGAAGAAAAAGAAAGGGAGAAAAGGGAAACCCCCTTCGGGGTGTCATATATGCGATGAGGATCATTGGACAGCAGATTGTCCATGCAAAGCTGAGCTTAAAAGATTCTTTAAGAGTCCGAAAACCTCAGCTGTGTTGACTGATCCGTTTCCCAATCCTGGTCAAAATCTGGTTGCTAATCAAAATGCTTCCCGATCCCAAGTGCTTATGTTGTCTACCTCAAAGCAGCAGAATAATGCTTTGACAAGGAATAAAGATTACGGGAATCCATGGCTGTCGAATAACAAGGCTAATGAACAACCTAGTAGTTCGACGACAGCTTTGACCAAAGTTGTGCCACCCATCATTCCTGAACCAATGATAAAGTTGCCAAAGGGAGTAGTACACAAATCTACATTTAATCCTCGTGCCAAAATAGCACAGAATTATAATATAATAGAGGACCTGGCCCAATCGCCGTCCGCTATGTCGACACTTGAGGTACCGCAAAATTGCCCCTCCCAAGAGCAAACTTTATTATCAGCAATAGGTGGGATTGGCCCAATGGATTCCAATCTTGTGGCCTTTGATCATAAAGGATATGACCCTAAGTTACCAGCTCAACTAGCTTTCCTTATTCAAGTGAAAGCCCTCAACAAAACTGTTCATCGAACAATTATTGATGAGGGGGCATCTACATGTCTTATGTCGATGAGTTGCTGGAAAAATTTAGGTTCACCACCCTTGTCGAAATCGTCAACGACCTTAAAAGCATTTGATGGATGATCATACACTCCCTACGGGATTTTAGGTAACTTGCAAGTTGAACTGGGGGGCAAAACAGTAGAAGTCGATGTTGAAGTAATTGATGGAAACCTCGATTACAACATCCTACTAGGAAGGCCCTGGATATATGCCATGGCCGCAGTCGTGTCGACCTACTTCAGGAAGATTGCATTTCCCTTTCAAGGAGAGATTACAGTCGTCGACCAACAAACTTTCCTCCCCGACAGTTCACAAGTTACGGGAAGCATTCCAATGACACATGGAAGCGATCATTCGCTTCAAAATATTGGAGTAGGTCTCCTAAAAGACCCTGCCTTAATGGGTACTTTTTCCCTACCGCCTGCAAGTAATCTGGCGGAGGTGGCCACAGTGGAAACCTACAATATGAAATCTTCTATATCTAATGGATTCGGAAGATTCCTAAACATTTTGTCAGCATGGATCATCGCCCTAATAGAAATACTGTAAATACAGTGGGCTTCGAGGATAGTTCCTATCTCATGTCAACCTCGTTAAAAAATGAAACAAATCCCCTTTCCAAATCTCAAAGGTAAACCTTCATTCCAACCACCGAGTTGAATGCAATGAAGCTTGGGGGGCATGCACCTCGATTTTCATTATTATGCTGGGGGCATGCAAACTTATCATCGAGCAGTTTTAGCACATGGTTCATGCTCGTTAAAAAATAAACGCAAGATCTGAGCAGTTTTAACGCGGTCTTCATGCTCGTTAAAAAATAAATAAAAGCAGTGAGTAATGTTCCCTCCAGAGTTTAAGCTCATTTTTATCTAAAAAAAGAACCTATCCCGGTAAATAACCTTCTGAGATCGTAAATTCATCAGCCATAAAAGCCTTGGTCGTGTTTGTGCACCGTCACCTCCACCGTCATTTGGCCGATCATTCACTTCCATTTGTGTGTTTACCCATTTTGAGGAACGTCTGCGAAGAGTGATTTCACCTAGCCATCCTTGTGACACTGCCGTGATTGGAAAATTCCAACTTGTACCTGGAATCAGTTGCTATCCCTGTTTATCACTCGTTCCTCAAAAGACGAGTCCTCTTTGAGCTCTTTTCAGACTCGTAAAATATGAAAAGTTTGCCGAGTTTTGGCCTTCCAGCTCGTTAAAAGGACCAGAAGAGCTATCCCTCATTTAGACTTTAATCTTTTTGGACCTGAGGGATTATTACACAAAAAGATCGAGCGCTTGTCTTGTTCGGCTCGTTAAAAGTACCGAACACCCATCCCTTCTGTATTGTTTTATACTTTTTCGAACTTAAGGGATTAGATGACGAAAAAGGAATTATGGAGTTAACTTTTTGTACCTTTTCAGACTCTCTAAAAATGAAAAGGACCAAGTTTTCCTTGTCGTTAGACTCGTTAAAATGATTAAATAGCGACAAACTTGTCTTTAGACGAGAACGAGTTTCCCTATCGCTAAGCTCGTTAAATCATAGCGATGGGCTTGCCCGAAGGGCAGGTTATAGAACAAGCATATGTTATCCTCCTCAAGCTTGACAAAAATAAAGAGGTACTGGTCAGAAATGACTGGGGAAAAATTGGGAGAACATCAAAGCTTAATGGTAGCAAGTCGCTCTTGAACATGACACTTTTCTTCCGTACCACATCGGGTTGGGTTGTTTCATTCACCGGTCTCATCACCATGGTCTTCGCCAAACCATCCACATTTTGGGGTAATGCTACCGATCCATCGCATCAGTGTCGTTATATGTTCAAGAGAGGTCATTCTGAAAGTGTCAACCGTGTCCAATCCACTGCCATACATTATCCTTCATCCATTCATGATCGCCACCCTGAATCATATGTCACAGTTTGTTTTCACCTCCACTAAAATCATTGGCTCCGTTTCGTGTCATTGATGTGGGATTCATTAAGGCCCTCCTTTGACGGATCGCTTCTTTTCGACTTCAGCTCATTATCCAAGAAGTTGATCTAGGAACAACCCCATCAGTACTTTGAAGCTTGCATGCCTCAATGGCAAGTTTCTCACTTCCGGCGACAGGTATACATCAATGACCTTCGACCAGGAGATTTTGCGTGGCGTTCGACGCCAAGTCCTTTATTCACGCCACGTGGATTGTACTGCAGTACCTTGAGGGTCATTATCATTATCGGTGATTCCTCTCGCGCTTGTTAACGGTTTTCATCATTGACCGGTAATCAAGCGATGTCTTTCCATGTTCGACTTCAGCGCAATTCTCACATGGATCGACCTGTACTTAGAGTGAAGATCGAACGAGTTTGAAGACCCCGGATCTAGTTTCATCCATCCGGGCTGCGATATATATTCAGGAAATATAAAAGCATTTGTCATGTACATCATTGCAGCAGATGATCATCCTATTCAAAGGATGATAATTTCAGCAGAAAATTATCAGTCTACCATCAGACGATCGTCTATTCTATGTACCAAAATGTATTTATAAAGCTGAGCATGGGAATGCCCGCCTCAGCTAGATCATGAAAACAGAATGAAAAATAATATATTGTATTGTATTGTATTACAGGGCACCTCTCAGCACTTGAATGAACTTCGGACCCTCTGGATAAAGCATTTCACCCGATAAACGACCTCATACTTTAGGGGGCAACTGTTATAGACATTTTTGTGCCTCGCAGCATGGAGCATGAAATGTCAATAATTACAGGGATCCTCAGTCCCTAAACATGTTGTTCTTACCCCTAGAGGAACAAGGTCAGCAAACCACAGCACTTCCTATCAGTTCTCCACCTGAAAACACTCAAAAACAGGCTATTTTTGGATCATGTCAGCTGCTCCACTGAGCATCTGCGCTGAATGTCAACTGCTCCTCCTTGTACCTGCGCTGAAAGTCAAAACCAATGAAGGCTACCTGCGCTGGGCGAGATTGGCCAAGTGGCACAGTCATTCTGCAAAGTGTCAACTGCCCAGGAAGCTTCCAAACTGACACTTGGTTCAAGGGATTCGCCCTATGATGAGTAAGAGGTACTTGATCTCCATGTGGAAGCAAGGATCTCCAAGTGGACTCAAGAACTGAAGTTTAACTGAAGAGGGAGAGGACACAAGGCAGCTTTAGGTCAGTCTCAAGCTGACTCATCCTTTCTCCAAATCTCCTATATATAGAGCTCTTCTATGAGGTCTAGGGAGGCTGGAATTTTGTGCAAAGCAAGGAAGTGTTGTTGGTTTACAGTTAGAGCTATTGGGTGATTGCTTTTATAGAGGAGAAGAGGAGATTTCTCGCTGCTGGGGAGGTGCTGCTGGATTGGAGCCATTTATGGTTGTAACCTTCTCAGAACCTTTTTCTTCTATCAATAAAGCTTTTGATGTTCTCCTATATACTTGTAATGCAATGATGTATTGTTTTTATCTGTATATTTGATTCATTCTAATCCATGCATCAGTTATGAGTACATGTTTCTTGTAGTTTCCTTCTCTTGTTTTTGCAGGATCTTTGTGTAGCTGGGCCGGCAAGGGAGCAAGGAGCTGGGAACAAGAGGCAAAGAGAGAAGACAGGATCGACAAAAGCGAAAGACATCGGTTGGTCAATCTTTTCTTCCTTCTCTGTACTTTCATAAAGGAAAAATATCAAAGCTTTACTTTCAGTTGTTGCTAAGGAACTATCACCCTTAGAGTAGGGATAGGGTCATTCCGAGTCGGATACTTTTCCCCACAACACTCTCTTTAAGGATTTAGCTTTGTTTAAAAGGATTTTAGGCTAGGTCTCGAGTTCAGAGGGTTTTTGTTTTGTTTTTGGTGGGAAAATTGATGTTTTCAGACAGAGAGGCAAGGCATAGTCTGGAAGTTTCAAACCATTGGGCGTGGAGTCGAGGAGTGTGACTGCTGGTGCTTTCACTTGGTCACAACAGAGGAAAAATGGAGCAAGACAGCTGCGCAGGAAACAATGTTTCAGGTCTAAGTGATGGAAAGAAATGCTAAGCGATGAGGGGCAGTTAAGAATCTCTCAATCAACTTAGCAATGGGAAGTAACAGAGCGCTACCTAGGGGCAATTAAGAATCCCTAGATAATTGGAAAACACAGGTGAATCGGGGTAAACATGAGCCAGAAGGAATTCATATTCATAACCAATTCATTTAGAGGAAAACATAAAGAAACGGCAGAAATTGAGCATAGAGAGTATTTAAACTAATTCTAAGCTATTCTTTCTTTCTGCCATTTAGATAGTGATAACAATAAAACAGAGGTAAGATGCACTTATTGTTTCAGGCTGCAGCACAAGAATTCCATCTTCAGTCTCCAAAACATTCATCTACAACAAACAGTTTTCTCTCCAAGCTTTCTACAATCTTTGATTATAGAAACAGTCAGGTATACAATGCGGGTCTCTAGTGAAAATTCTCAATTGACCAACCCTTAAAACAATGCTGAGGGTGGTATATATAGGGAAAAACTATCTACAGAGTTCTTTATTACATCTTGACCTAATCAGGTCATAATTAACTGACCTAACTCTACCAGAAATAAATGCATGCAATAACTCGGGCCGCACTGGGGGCAGTCGTATCAAAAACTGAATAACTTATGTAGGTCGGGGATGGGACGGCCCGCCCACCATTGATCTGTGGGGCGGGCGATCCAACGGCTGGCGGGGAGTGTGATATGATGGAGGGATAAGGGGCAGCATATGCGCAGGAATATTCCTTTAATATTTGCGCGGGTGGGTTTAAACTTAGGGAATGGGGTTTTTATGTGTTAAAAAGGCGAGGGTTAATATATTTACATTCGGACTTAGGGACAAGGGTGGAATATGGGTTTTTTGACAAGCGGAGTTAATATTTTATGTACAGAACGTAGGGAACAGGTGTAAAAATGGGTTTTTTTTTAAGGTTTTTGAGGGTTTTTTGGGCTAGGGGAGAGGTTACTAGCTGACCAGATGTCAAACTAGCTCCTTAATGACTCGGATGGGCTAAAGACAGCCCCAGATGGACTGTGATTTCCCGGACTCAGTAGAATTATGGCTATAATGCCCGGGAGGGAGTATTTACATAAGGGAGTTTTATATGCATGATTTAAATAGGGGAAGGGAGAAATTGATAGGGAGTTATATAATAAAGTTAGTAGTTAATATGGAGATGAACAGTGGGCGCTAAGGTATGAGACCTTAGGCTTTGTTGAGAAAAGAAGGCTCACAGAAGATGAGTGAGCAATCCTTGGGTGAAGCAGATCCTCACCAAGGCGAATGTCATGGAAATGATGAAACTGAGAGGCTCAAGCAGATCTTGACCTCTTGGGGGATGTTAGTAAGTGACTTGGGGGAAATGAGAAGAAGGGGAGGTTAGTGAATTCCAGCTTGAGTACCTCCTTTGAAATAAAACTGCCTGATAACTGTGATCTGAAAAGATAAGACATTGCGAGACACAAAATTTATCATCAGTCATCATTCTACCACCAAATGGATACCTACCCAGCCTATTGTCCTAACATTTTTTCTTCTTTTCTGATTAGGGTGCACTTAGACTTGCAGACCCAGAATTACAATTTTTCTTTTGAATGTTTCCTATCTAAATCTGCACTTATTTCTGCCAGGGCCCAGATTAAACAGTTGGGTCCCTTTGGTTCTCTACCTATCTACAAATCTGACCAAGATTAAACTGTTTGGACAGATGCATTCTCTATATTCTACAACAGGAAATTGAAACCTAGGGAGACCAAGATTAGACTTTTTGGAACTCCCTTAAATGGAAACTCTTCAAAACTGGAACAACTCATCAAAATGGGACCTCAGCAGTGGCATTTGGACTAGCACACTCTCATGGTATCTTCTGGAAATATGGAACACTGCAGCTTGCCAAGTATGACATATTTGGCATGTAAAAATGTTAATCATGAAAAATGAAACCCTATTGCAACAGGAGGCTAACAGGGCAGGCGGTGCAGGATCTAATGTTGTTCCCAACATCCTGAAAAAGGTTTGGCCAATAAAAATACTTCTGCAGTACTGCCACTGTTTTCTCTACTCCGAAATTTCCAGTGACCCAACTGTAGTGTGCCTCCCAAATCATCTTAGCACGCTCTCTTGAAGGAACACAGATGTGTCCCAAGTGGCATAACAGTGCATCGTGGAGGTGAAATTTTGGAACTTTCTTACCTTCCAAGAGTGCCTGGTATGTGTTGTCAAATTCTGGATCCTTCTTGTAAAGATGTGGCCACCCCAAAGTCTCGTTCCCACAAGAGTCGAGCACAGTTATCAGCGCCATGACTGGTGGTCGGCTGAGGTAGTCTACAGCATTATTGGTGTTTCCTTTCTTGTACTTAATGTTAAAATGGAATTGTTGTAGGTATGTAGACCATTTTTTATGGCAATCGTTCTGAAACTTCCCTTGTGTCTCTATGAACTGTAGGCGTCGATGGTCTGTGTGGATGACCGTTTCCTTTCCCATAATATAATGCTTCGATTGACAGTAGGCCTGCACAATGGAATACATTTCTTTGTCATAATTGCGATACTCTCAGACTATGACTGAAAGTGTCTCATTATGGTAAGCCACTGGATTCCCTTGTTGAGTAAGAACTGCACCAATAGCATAGTCAGAGGCATTTGTCTCAATCTCAAATGGTTGTTACAGTTCTAGTAATGTGAGCATTGGTGCAGAGAAAAGGCGATGCTTCAACTCGGAAAGTGCCTTTTGTTGGGTTTCGAACCAAAAAAACTTTACTTTCGCTCTACCCCTTGGTGACTTGACTTAAAGGCAAAGTGATATGAGAGAACCCCAACACGAACCTGCAATAGAAATTGACAAGACCCAAAAAGTTGCAGAGCTCTATTAAAGTGGTTGGGACTGGCCAATCCTGAATGACTTGTATCTTGGTTGGGTCCACATGCACACCCTACTCGTCAATGATGTACCCCAGATATTGAACCTGGGTCATGCCAAAAGTGCATTTCTCTAAATTGGCACACAACTTGTGTTGTGGCAGGGTTTGAAGGATTTGTTGAATACGGTGGAGGTGGTCTTCCCAACTCTGAATAAGATCAAGATGTCATATAAATTGTTCAGGAGCTCAAGTCCAAGCCATGGAAAAGGCTCAAAAATTGAAAGTGTTCAAAATTACTTGCAACCTAAACGACCGGATAGGCCTCGTCGATACGATCTCGACACCGTGAACGGTTCAAAAATCCGACACCGTATGTGAAAGTTATTCAAGTTTGAAGTTTACAAAAATCAGCTTGACTTGGGTTGACTTTGACTTTGAAAAATATTTTAAAAAGAATATTCTAGGAATATTCCTCAGAATATTTTGGGAATATTCCTTAGAATATTATACGAAATAATCCCTATGGGCCAACTAGATTTCGACACGTGGCACTCTGCGGCTGGATGTGTAAGTTTGAGGACCAATCAATGGGCGACACGTGGGAAGCCCAGAGGCCGCCACGTGGCCCCTGGGTGGAGGAACGGTGGTATGAAAAAAATTTATGGATCTCATAGGAATCAACCCCGGGTTGGGTGGCTGCAAGCCCACAGGCCCGACCGGCCCGTCTGTACATTGGATCTTAATAAACAATGGTCGCATATCCTATTTAATGTTTGATGAGGTTTCATTTGGGCGGAAAAGGGGCCAGCCCCCTTATCGATATGACCTAGGCGCTCAGAACCACAGGCTTACTGGTGGATAAAACTACGACACCAAATGGTTAAGTTATGCGGAGCTGTCACATGGAACTGGTGGAGGTTGCGCTAGCATTAAATGCCACGGTCTTTCATAACCGTTGGCCCACGGTTTCGCCGGTGGTGGGGTAGTCGGTCCATGTGACCACTACACCCCTAACATTTATTACCACCCTAACCGCGTGGTCAAATCTGGCGGAGTCCACCATTTTAGGCATTTATGCCAACTTTAGCGCGCCTAACTACAGTTTCACCAAACTTGGTGGAGTTTTTTTAGGTGAAACTGGACAAAACTTCATTGGGTCATAACTTTTGACAGGGAGATCCTTTTTGGACAATTTTTTTTTTTTTTTTTGGCTATTCTGAGCATTCTAGAGCCATTGAGATAGGTTTCGTAGCCATCAGAGGTCATCTTCAGATACTTTTGCATCGAAGAAGTTCCAGGAGCCACCAAGGCCTGTTAGGGCCTAAATCTACCTCAAGCTGAGAAAGGAAGGATCTAGGGTAACATCAAACCATGCTTAACCTGGTAGCTAGCCCTACCAGGTCGGGAGAGGGCTCTCTCCTTGTCAATCTCAGGAAAATATGATCAATAAAGCTTGAGATAACTAATGTAAAGACTAATTTTAGGCTAGGTATATGCTCAGAAAAGTTTGATTGAATTTAATTTTGGTTTGTTGGATCATATGTGAAAGGCAGATTTGGGTCCGGAGAATGGACACAGCCTTATAGAGATCTCTATGGTGCAAGGTAGGAAAATGGTTTAGTAATTTGAAATAAGTGATGTGGAGAGTCTTAATACTGGTGAGGAGTTGGAGAGGGCATGAAAGTCTCAGGGATCCTCTTCAAACAGCTGAAAACATAAATAACTAAATAAACCCAAGGTAGAGCACTGCAAACATCAATGAATTCTACCTTTGTCCTTGTTTCATTTAGTTAAGATGAATAGAGAGAGATAATGGCATACATAAACACATGTAAATTTGCATTACAGAAGGAAAAACAATACCAAATCAAGTTTCCACAAGAATCCCATAAAGTGATGCAAACCGTGGTCTATTCCTTTTCCAAACAGTAGAGATGAATGTACAATAATGCTCAAAGCATTCACAAGATTCCAACCTTTACCAATGACTGAAAAACTACTAGATATAGGCAACAAACAACTCATGCTAGGCTTTAGGGGTCGAATTCATGAGTTTAGGAGCTGTTTCAACAAGATCTAAACTAAGAACTCAAAAGTAGGCAGTGGAACATCTTGCCTCTAAAACCTAGGAAACTAATTCATTCAGTTGCAAACTACCTTTTCATGATGAATCTACCTCTATGAGTGAAAATTTAACATATTTACATCAAAGTCCATCAAGTCACATCAAATTACATCATGAGTTTGACTATTAGAGAGAGAAAAGTCAAACTAAGAAAAAAATAGGCGAAAAAACATAATATTTTGGTAAAAAAGTCAATTTTCCATCCTGTGCGTCGCGTCTCTGTCCCTGTGCATCGCACCTTTTTGCAGCTGATTTTGGAACCCTTCCCGTGCACCAAATCTACCCCAATTGGGTTTGTTGGAAAGGTATATCTATCTACTTTCCAAAACAGGTATAATTTATGAATTTGGTGTCCATTTGCCCTTCCAAAAGTGAGTTCTCCCAACATTGCTTCCTGTGTGGCCAAAAAGGGGCAGAAAGAGCATTTTTGAGGTGTTTTTGACCCTTTTGAAAGCTCAAAACTTGACAAAATTTCTTGGCCATTTGTGGGAATTCATATTTTTGCATGAGGAGTCCAAAAATGTTGAGTTTTCCTCCAAAGGAGTTCCCTAGTAAAAGCGCGCGCCAGGTGGCACAACGCACCAGGCAAAAAAACCTGCTTTTTAGGCCAAAAATTCAAAATTTGCAAAAAGAATCCCAAATTGCTTGAAATTTGGGTTGAGATTCATGCATCAAGTGTTGTGTTGAACTAAAGAAGCCTCATCCAAGACCTAGAGTCTATCTTGCTCTTTTCTCTTCCTCAATGCTTTCTTCAACTTGGCCTTCAAAATCCTGATTCTTGCTTTCCACACCTTGTTTCTCGCCAAGTAGTGGTAGTCCATGTGCCTCAACATCTTTTCTCCTTGTTAGATTTCTCTAGCAGCTTCTCTAAGTGCATATTTGCCACTGTTTGGTGTAAAATAATGAGTATGAAGAGATTTTATATTAAGAATAGGTGTTTGCTATTTGACGAATGGGATTGATGAGTGGGACTGATGAATGAGGGATTTGATGTTGGATGTAGGGTTTTTTAGGGAGTGATAGGATTTGGGGATGCAAATTAGGGTTTGGGAATAGTGGGAATTAGGTGTTAGGGTTTTAGGGTTTTGGGGATAAGGGGGTAGGATGAGTGTGAATGAGAGAGGGAAGGGAAATGAAATGAGGGAAATTTCAGTGTGAGGAATGTGAAATGATGCAGGGGGGTAAAACAACAAGAAAGACCAAATTGCAAACCCTAGGCAGTTTTTATAGAGCAACCGTGCAGCAAACTAGGGTTTTATCTTTCACCTATTTACACACCATCAATGAGGACTAAAACCATTGCAATGGCAAAGTGGGATGAAGTTTGCAAGATTTTTGAGCTTGGGCAAGTCGATTTGAGTGAAATTATGCTTGGAGGACTGGTGCGCTGCGCCAACACACAGGTGCGCCACGCCACTACCGAGCTGTGTAGCACCTCTTTAACTTTTACAATGGTCTACATCTTTAACACATGGAAAGTGCAGTCAGGTGCACTGGAGATTAAGATGAGGGATCGCAGGTAAGACAAAGAGAAAGTGCGAAGTGCCAATTCTGTTCATAGTGCCTTTTTGCATACCAGTTTTGAGAGCCTTCTCAATGTCCAAATTGGGTGCACGATAGCTCCTTGGAAATCTTATTGAGTCTACTTTCCAACACAACTTGAATTTTTAAATTTTGAGTTCATTTTCCCTATCAAAAGTCAAATCTACCAAGACTGGTCAAAATGTTCAAAATGAGGCTGCCTAAAGGCAGAGTGCTGTTGCAGTTAACCTTTGAAGGTCTTCCTCAACTCCAAATTGAGCTCATGATAATTCATTGAAATCTCTTTGTGTCTAGTTATCATTTCACTCATCAAGCAAGTCATTTGGTCAACCAAGATAGGAGAAATTTTGATTTTCCCAAGGCCACTCCAGAGGTGCAGCAACCCTCCTGAGGAAACTATATTTTTGACATTTCTCTGAAACCATGATAGCTGTGTAAAAACTGAAAGAGTATTTTCTTCTTGGGTCATTGAAGGAAAAAAAACCTCTCTCACTTTTTCCAAATTCATCTTTTCTTGCTCAGAAACACAATTTGAAGAAAAACCATCCCTTTTGTGTGATGAATGGCTTGTTCCTTGGAATGACTTCTCGACAAATGATGGAGATCTGATGTTCGATGATATGAAATGGCCTCATACCTTCTGATATCCCTTATGCCTCCTCTGCTCAGATATCTTTGATCCCATAGCCAACCCTAGCTCAGTGGGAGAGGAAATTAGGGTTTGTTCTCTTTTGCTTTTGCAGGTGGATTGGTGCTTAAGATGACTTGATTTTTGCAGCGGCAGGTGCTTGGCAATATCATCGAGTGACCAGGAGCAGCTTGTAGATACTTATTACATATAGAAGACACTTAAAATTACATAAAATTTGTACATGAAATGGAGAAACCCTATTTTCACCTCAAAACAGAGTTTTGAGGTAAAAACCCTTTATGGAGCAAATCATGAGTAAAATTTGTGATTTAGTAAACTTATTAAACATCCTCATGTGACTGCTGGCCTATTATTGAGCTTTTGAAGATCATGGTGGTAAACCCTAGACCTAATGAGACTTGAAAACCCTAAAATGACTTCTACAAATGAAATGAAATAAAAATGACAGCAAATGATCTGTACATGTGCAAATAGGCCAGTAGATGAAAAGCATGAGGGAAATTGACAAAGAACCACTACCATCAGATGATCCATGACCTAATGGAATGCAGTTGATCGGATGAGACACCTAAAATGCATGCAAAAAGAGAATTTTGATCACTGATGGAGGGATGAAGATACCAACAATAACAATGGCTCCAATGGGCATGGTAGCTCCTGGGAGGTGCCAAGAACCGCAGATCTTTGGGAGAGGAGACAAGTGCCTTCATCAATTGGGAAATGGAGTCAATAACTTCAAAACACCCAAAAACCAATTACTATGAAACTTTGACTCAAGACTCATACTGGAACTAACTTAATTCAAAACTGAAACAAGACTCTCAAAAGTTGAAACTGGACACTCAGCTGAAACTATCTTTAAACTGACTGAAACAAAAAATGACTCAAGAATGACTTAACTGAAACAAGTACTTACAAAGCTTTTAAATGGCAGCAGACCATTGAGATTTTAGGGCTTTAAATCATGATGACAAGCACCTGCCTACTGATGAAATATGTACAATCATATGAAGTGGGCCTTCCAATGTAACCAATCCAGCAGATGTTTACATACTGAAATTCTGCTCTCACTTTCCCCGAGCAGGCAGAACGATGTACATGTAGGCAACTCACAATAAGAACTAAAACCAAGGCTTATGCTAACGAACCAGGCAACATTCATCTTCTCTAGTTCTTGCAAAAGAATGCCGAAAGGATCTTGAAAATCCTGAAGCACTAGCTTGTCTTGAGATCCGGCAGCAAAAATACAAGTACTCCCTTCATTTTGATCTAAAAGAACAACTAGTTGCTGAGTGATACGAATGCACAGAGAGGTATAAGCTTCTGCCATCTGAGTGTTAGTTATAAATTCCTTGACCATGAGAAATTATAGCATATTGTCTCTCTCAAACTCATATTCCTCAACTTCATGGTCTAGGTCATTCTTAAACAGAAAAACAGTCTTCAAGATTATCAAACATGACAGTCTTATACTTTTCATGAAGGAAAACATTACCTTTTTGCTGATCAATAAAGCTAATTTCAAGACTATCATTATTTTCAAAAGTGGAAGAAGTTTCACCAACACTTTCTTGACCATGTGCACACTGCAGGCCTACATTAGTTTGGGTTGTAACCTGACCTTTCAGGAGTTGTCTATCTCATCTTCAGACAGATGAGATACTACTTTTTGTTTTCTTTTGATCAAGCGATTATTTTCTTCTTGAAATAACATGAAAAAATGAAAAACCTGAATGAAAATCATCATTTCCCTGATCTTCTGAAATTTGAAAACATTGTTGATCATCTTCATATGACATGGCAATCAAATTATCATTTATCACTGAGTTATCGAAAGAAGATTTTTCACTTACTTGAACAAAGATCTCATTTTTTTTTTCATAGAATCACTGGATTACCTCCTCATGAAGGCTTTGTTCTAATGAAATGAGAACACTTGGGTCAATAACTCTATCTTCTTTATTCCAGACGATCTCAATAGTAGAGCTTTCCTTCATGGGATTCAGACCAAGGTACTCTTGATCATCATGATCTAAATCTAGATCTGAAATAGCTGACTTGACTTTATCACATTCTGAAATTGGAACTTGACTTTCCTGCATACTGTCTTCTTCTATGGACAGATCTGAAATAAAACCTTCTCTTTCATAATTTTCCACGTTAGTAAGATCTTGATCTAGCGGCAAATCTTCCTCCGCATCTTGATAAATATCCTCTTTATGTTGCTGAAATGGATTTTCATGCAGGGATTCCATGATCTCATCATCCATGAAGTTATCATCTTCATAAATTCTCTCAAGATTTTCAATAAAACTATAAACATGTTTTCAACAATTCTGAACTAAATTTAATGATGGATAAGATTCTTTATACCTTTCAAAGAACATGGCATGAAAATCCTTCAGACAGTAAATACAAGCAGGCGGCAAAATTTCATACCAAGATCGGGCTTCACCTTCCAGAGTGGCCATGAATATCTTCATCAAGCAATCTTCAGGAAAATCAACCTTCAACTTGTGAATATGCATATGAAATCCAACCAGATGTAAAGCAACATCATTCCTATCATCATCATTAAACATAGGCAAATTCCTTTGCCAATTTACCTTCGGAATTTTATTTGAAAAACCTGGAATTTGATCTCGGCTCATGGGAGCATATCTTTGATCCAGTAAAACAATTTTGATAACAATGAATTCACCAAGAGATTCTTCAGGCCACTGGTTCTTGAACAGTAGAGTCGTCATAAAAAGTCTAAACCTTGGGGTTTTCGACACTGGTGTCGCCAGGTGAATGATTTCAACCTTTTGATGTCTGATCATTGTCCACCATCAACAATCATATCTGAACTTGATTACATTTTACAGGGGAAACCAGATGTTCAGTTCATAAACTAAACCAGAGATTGACTGAAGCAGCATTCATCTATTATGCACTTGCAGAGCAAGAGCAGTTCGAAGGCTACTTGGCTAACTTCAGGCTCTGTCTGTAGTTTATAAAGCAAACAACAAACTTTTCATCTCCCCAGTATAGTCGCCACTATGTTAGGGCCTAAATCTACCTCAGGCTGAGAAAGGCAGGATCTAGGGTAACATCAAACCACGCTTAACCTGGTAGCTAGCCCTACCAGGTCGGGAGAGGGCTCTCTCCTTATCAATCTCAAGAAAATATGATAACTAAAGCTTGAGATGATTGATGTAAAGACTAATTTTAGGCTAGGTATATGCTCAGAAAAGTTTGATTGAATTTAATTTTGGTTTGCTGGATCATATGTGAAAGGAAGATTTGGGTCCGGGGAATGGACACAGCCTTGCAGAGATCTCTATGGGGTGAGGTAGGAAAATGGTTTAGTACTTTGAAATAAGTGAGGTGGAGAGTCTTAAGACTGGTGAGGAGTTGGAGAGGGCGTGAAAGTCTCAGGGAACCTCTTCAAACTGCTGAAAACATAAATAACTAAACAAACCCAAGGTAGAGCACTACAAACATGAATAAATTCTACCTTTATCCTTGTTTCATTTAGCTAAGATGAACAAAGAGAGATAATGGCATATATAAACACATGTAAACTTGCATTACAGAAGGAAAAACAATACCAGATCAAGTTTCCACAAGAATCCATAAAGTGCTGCAAACCCTAGTCTATTCCTTTGCCAAACTGCAAAGATGAATGTACAATAATGCTCAAAGCATTCACAAGAGTCTAACCTTTACCAATGACTGAAAAACTACTAGATATAGGCAAAAAATAACTCATGCTAGGCTTTAGGAGTCAAATTCATGAGTTTAGGAGCTATTTAAACAATATCTAAACTAAGAACTAAAAAGTAGGTAGTGGAACAGCTTGCCTCTAAAACCTAGGAAATTGATTCATTCAGTTGCAAACTACCTTTTCATGATGAATCTACCTCTATGAGTGAAAATTTAACATATTTACATCAAAATCCATCAATTCACATTAAATTACATCATGAGTTTGACTATTAGAGAGAGAAAAGTCAAACTGAGGAAAAACTAGGCAAAAAAACAGAATTTTTTGGCAAAAAAGTCAATTTTCCATCGTGTGCGCCGCACCTCTGTCCCTGTGCATCGCACATTTTTGCAGTTGATTTTGGAGGTCTTCCCGTGCACCAAATTTTCTCCAAGTGGGATTTTTGGAAAGGTATGTCTATCTACTTTCTAGAACAGGTGGAATTTATGAATTTGGTGTCCATTTGCCCCTCCAAAAGTGAGTTCTCCCAACACTACTTCCTGTGTGGCCAAAAAGGGGCAGAAAGGGCATTTTTGAGGTGTTTTTGACCCTTTTGGAAGCTCAAAACTTGACAAAATTTCTTGGCCATTTGTGGGCATTCATATTTTTGCATGAGGAATCCAAAAATGTTGAGTTTTCCTTGAAAGCAGGTCCCTAGAAAAAACATCTGTCAAGTGGCGCGGCTCACCAGGCAGAAAAACCTGTTTTTTAGGCCAAAAATTCAAAATTTGCAAAAAGTATCCCAAATTTCTTGAAATTTGGGCTGAAGGTCCTACATCAAGTTCTGTGTTGAGCTAAGGAAGCCTCAGCCAAGATCTGGAGCCTATCTTTCTCTTTTCTCTTCCTCAATACTTTCTTCAACTTGGCCTTCAAAATCTTGATTCTTTCTTTGCACACCTTGTTTCTCGCCAAGTAGTGGTAGGCCATGTGCCTCAACATCTTTTCTCCTTGTTGGCTTTCTCTATCGCCTTCTCTAAGTTCATGTTTGCCACTTTTTGGTGTAAAATGGTGAGTATGAAGAGATTTTATATTAAGAATAGGTGTTTGCTATTTGACGAATGGGATTGATGAGTGGGACTGATGAATGAGGGATTTGATGTTGGATGTAGGGTTTTTTAGGGAGTGATAGGATTTGGGGATGCAAATTAGGATTTGGGAATAGTGGGAATTAGGTGTTAGGGTTCTAGGGTTTTTGGGATAAGGGGGTAGGATGAGTGTGAATGAGAGAGGAAAGGGAAATGAAATGAGGGAAATTTCAGTGTGAGGAATGTGAAATGATGCAGGGGGGTAAAACAACAAGAAAGACCAAATTGCAAACCCTAGGCAATTTTTATAGAGAAACTGTGCAGCAAACTAGGGTTTTATCTTTCACCTATTTACACACCATAAATGAGGACTAAAACCCTTGCAATGGCAAAGTGGAATGAAGTTTGCAAGATTTTTGAGCTTGGGCAAGTCGATTTGAGTGAAATTATGCTTGGAGGACTGGTGCACTGCGCCAACACACAGGTGCGCCGTGCCACTACCCAGGTGCATAGTGCCTCTTTAAATTTTACAAGGGTCTTCATCTTTAACACATGGAAATTGCGGTCAGGTGCACTGGAGATTAAGATGCGGAACCGCAAGTAAGACAAAGAGAAAGTGCGGAGTGCCAATTCTATGCCTAGCGCCTTTTTGCAGACCAATTTTGAGAGCCTTCTAGATGTCCAAATTAGGTGCACGATATCTCGTTGGAAATCTTGTTGAGTCTACTTTCCAAAACAGCTTTAATTTTTCAATTTGGAGTTCATATTCCCTATCAAAATTCAAATCTCCAAAGACTCATCAAAATGTGCAAAATGAGGCTGCCTAAAGGCAGAGTGCTATTGCAGTTAACTTTTGAAGGTCTTCCTCAACTCAAAATTGAGCTCATGATAGCTCATTGGAAATATCTTTGTGTTTAGTTATCATTTCACTCATCAAGCAAGTCATTTGGTCAACCAGGCTAGGAGAAATTTTGATTTTCCCAAGGCCACTCCAGAGGTGCAGCAACCCTCCTGAGGAAACTATATTTTTGACATTTCTCTGAAACCATGATAGCTGTGTAAAAACGGAAAGAGGCTTTTCTTCTCGGGTCATTGAAGGACAAAAAAATCTCGCACATTTTTTCAAATTCATCTTTTCTTGCTAATAAACACAATTTGAAGAAAAACCATCCCTTTTGGGTGATGAATGGCTTGTTCTTTGGAATGACTTCTCGACAAATGATGGAGATTTGATGTTCGATGATATGAAATGGCCTCATACCTTCTGATATCCCTTATGCCTCCTCTTCTCAGATATCTCTGATACCATAGCCAACCCTAGCTCAGTGGGAGAGGAAATTAGGGTTTGTTCTCTTTTGCTTTTGCAGGTGGATTGGTGCTCAAGATTACTTGATTTTTGCAGCAGCAGGTGCTTGGCAATATCACCGGGTGACCAGGAACAGCTTGTAGATACTTATTACATATAGAAGATGTTAGCACTTGAAATTTCACCTCAGGCTGAGAAAGGTAAACCTCAAGGCAACATCAAACCACTTCGCCTCGTAGCTAGCCCTACGGGGCGGGAGAGGGCTCTCTCTGGTCTATCTCGGTGAGATCTTCAATGGATGAGATGACCAATAGGGTAACACTGATTTTAGGCTAGTAAACTGATCAAAAGGTTGGTTTGGGGTTTTTTAGGGTTTTTGGTGGCAAATTGAGGGGATGGCAATTTTGGGTGCGAGGATTGGACACAGTTTCTGCAGGGGGTTCTTTGGGGTGAGGTAGGAGACAGTATTGATGCCTTTGATTGCGGTGGAGGGTCAGGAATGACAGGTGAGGAGCTAAGCAGATCAAACAATAACTTTGAATTCTCCTTAAACAGTAGAAAACATTGAAATTAAACAAACTTAAAAGCAGAGCATGACAGCCATGAATTCTTACTTTAACACTTCGTTTGTTTAATGTGCAGAAGGAAAAGAAAGGAAATGATTCACATAACACACTTACAAGTACATAGAGAAACACACCATCAATACATGTAACCACAAGAATCCCAAAAAGGACTGCAAAACCCTGGTCTTCCTTAACCAAAAATTGCAGAGATACAGTGAATAATACAATGATAGCTTCTCCCTCAAGAGTCCAACCATGAAAATGAGCAAGAAAGTACATAATATAGATGATCTAACCTCTTTCCCTGCCTCCATGGGTCGATCTCACTATCCTAGGAGCTGTTTCAACCACTTCTAAACTAAGCACTACAAACTAGGCAGTCAAAACAACTTGCCTCTATAAGCTAGGAAACCAATTCATTCATTTAATTTTCACCTTTTTCATGAATGAATCTTCTAGAAGAGGTAAATAAGAGTAAAAGTGTCATAAAAGTACAATAATTACATCAAAGAGCCTAATAATCCACCCCAAAAAGTCAAACAGGGTCAAACTGCGTTTTTCTGAGCTGTACACTGAAATTTGGAAAAGTTTGCCTGACGGGTCGCGCGCCTCTGCCTGACGGGTCGCGCGCCTTTGGGACCACATTTGGGGAATTTCCAGGTGTCAAAATTGAGCAAGAGTAGGCTTGTTGGAAAGGTCTGTGAGTATACTTTCCAACCCAACTGGAATTTCTGAATTTGGTGGTCATTTGCCCTTCCAAAATTGCAATCTCCCAAGACTGCTTTCTGCAACTCAAAAATGTGGCAGAAAGTCAATTTTTGTTTGTTTTTTGACTTTCTGGAGGCCCAAAACTTCATAAAATCTCAAGTCCATTGATGAGCATATGTAACTTCTCATGAAAAATCTGGAAATGCTGAGTTTTTGCAAAATGGAGTTGTCGGGATGAAGGGTCGCGCGGGGGGTGAGACCCGTTAATGGACAAAAACCTGTAAATTGCCTGAAAAATCAAAATTGACCCAAAATTTTCAAAATTTCTTGGGATTTGTGCTGTGGATGGGCTATTTAGTGCCTTGGTCCTTCATTGAAGCTTCGGCCAAGATATGGAGGGGATCAGGCCTCTTTCTCCTTTTTTGTGCCTTGGCCAACCGCCTTTGGAACATCTTCATCTTTGCCTTGCACACGTGCATTCTTGCCCAGTAATGGTTCTTCATGTTCCTCAGCAATTTCTTCTCTTGGTTGGCCTTAGCCAACATCCTCTCCAAGTGTGCATTTACCCGGATGAGCATGGACTCTCGGTCAACGGGCAATGGATCACCGGGTCTTCTCCGGTTCAAATTGTGGTCACTACGAATCCTCCACAACTCATCAAGAGTTTTCTCATCCTCCAACTGTTTGTTGCGCTACTCGAGGTATGTGATGGTCCATTGTTCCCCCTCTAATCTCCTCTACAAGGCATCATTTTCAGCTATGAGGTGCTGAATGATCTCCTTTGCCTCTCGGCTAGGAGAACTAACATCAAGATCAATAAGCTCTATATCCCGAACACCTGATGGTCCCTCATCAATCTTGGGCTGTTTTCCCCTCCCTGGTACCTGTGCTGCTGAAGAAAGCGAGGCCCCTTCCACCTGATGTGGAGATAACACTCGTTGAGCCGATGAAGAAGGCGAGACCCCTTCCACCTGGTGTGGAGATAATACTCGCCTGGCTGCTGCAAATAAGGCCCTCTGGCCTCTCTGATAAGTAACCAAAGGTGAGGAGCTGACATGTCTAGTGACAGGGATGTCATGCTGCTGTGATGGTCCTCCCTCCTCGTGAATAACCTCAGGATGTGGCGGTGGTGGTACTGTGAAAAGCTCACGAGAGATGAACTCCTCCCATGAGATGCCCTGCTGAGCCAACTGATGTAATACCACTAGCTGAATCAAACCATAATGGTAAAGGCTCCTGTACTGCTGTGTCGGGCTCTTCCTCTGCATCATGGACACCATCTTCTCAATGTTCTGATAGAAGAAAACAGGGATGTTCATCATCCGTACCCGGGTGAAGTGCATCAAGAGGCGAATATGGTATGAATATACCTGTGAAAATCTGCCCTCACAGGTAAAATAGTGCATGATGAGCCTCATCATGGGAGCATACTCGCTCCTGAGAAATCTAAAGGGAAACACTCCTGTCAAGTGTCTCATGAGTGTTGGTCTAACAAAAGGCTCAAAATGAACACTGTCCAGCACCATGCGCTTGTTCCATACCTCTCCAACATTAGGTATCCCTGTGGCCTGTGCAATCACCTCAGGTGTCAATGTGAAGTCCACCCCGGCAAGGTTGACATGTCCATCATGCAAGTGTAAAACAAACAGGCGAGCCAACTCTCTGTGGTTTTGAATCTGAGAGATCCTCTCACAAAACTCATAGCAAGACATGTACTGGAAACATGAGACTGCCATAGGACAAGCTTGTAAATCTGTCAAAGAGGTGGGCTCCTCTCGCCTATGATGACCACCCTTATGAGGCCTCCTCTATATCTCAATCTCTGAAGCTGATGCCTGGTCATCACTCTGCTCATAGGTTTCAGTTTCTGACATTGTTTAAGGAGCAGAGTGGCCAAAATGTACTGTTGTTTCTGCTTTGTAAAATGCTGATTTGTATGCTGTTTCAAGGGGGACAAGGAGCATGAAGGGAATGTTAGGGGAAGGACACTTTTAAAGGGAAAATGGGAATAAATATATAAAACAGGGATCCAAGGGAAAAAACATTGCAAACATCATTGCATATGCATCATTATATACATTGTTTGCATGGGTAATGAGAGGTAGGGTTAGGGCTTAATTTTTCATTTTTTAGGGAAGAAGGGAAGGGTTTGGATTTTCTTTACATTTTAGCAAGGGAAATTTACATGGAATATCAAGGAAAAAGAAATGGGAATGGGGAAAAAATGATTACAAGGGAATACTCTTAAAACAGCATAAAACCCTAGGCATTTTTACAATTTCAAACTACAGCAACAAGGAGCTTTTCTCTTGCACATGGAGATCTTTAAAAATGAATTCATGATGTCTTTAATCATAACAAGCAGCAATTTATAAGTTTGGAGGGCCTACCTCAGGCAATTTAGCGATTTGTTGGCTCCTTGGATGAATTTGCAGGCAATTTTGAAAGGAGGACGCTGACGGGTCGCGCGCCTCACCCAACGGGTCGCGCGCCTCTGACGGGTCGCGCCCGTTATAAGTTTACACTGCTGGAATGGCGTTGACGGGTCGCGCGCCTGGTCTGATGGGTCGCGCGCCTCACCCAACGGGTCGCGCGCCTTTGACGGGTCGCGCCCGTTATAAGTTTACACTGCTGGAATGGCGTTGACGGGTCGCGCGCCTGGTCTGATGGGTCGCGCACCTGTCCAGCTCCCAAATTCGCTCAAACTTTCACTCAATCGCTCTTGCAAGTAGCTTGGATGCACAATGAGGGTCGATGGAGGGAGATTGGGCCTTTATAGCTTTGATTTGAAATAATTTCATGCCCAAACCCACTTTATAATGTTTTACTTTGACACTTTATAAAATTGACTTTTCTTGGTTTCCTTTGCCCTGAAATTGACTGATTTGATGCTTTTCTTTGATGCTTTTTTGCAGGGATATCATCTGAGGGATCTTGGCAAGGGACCCAGGGTTTCATACTGTCCTTGGAAGCTTTTTGAAATTTCATCACTTTTTACAAAAATTTGAAAAATGACCTTGGCTTTAAAAACAGAGTTTTTAAATCCAAGGTGAACATTAACTGTACAAGATTGAAATTTGCGGAGAAACATCTTTAAAATCATCCCTTTGGCTTGTTGAGCACTTATTGACCTTCAGAGACATGACCTTGTAAACCATTTTGACCAAAACCCTAGACCTAGGAATTTGACCTCAAGACAAGACAAGACAAGCTTGAAAGTGACTAAGGACTGAAATGACCTGATCCAGCAATGCCAAGAGGGGGACAAAGACACCAGCTCCTCCATCAGGGTTATGGCATGCCTAATGGGATGCAAAAATTGACACTGATGAGACACCTACTTATGCAAATGCAAAGAGCTTTGATCACTGATGGAGGGCGACAAGACCGACTCTAACAGAAGACACTTAAAATTACATAAAATTTGTGCATGAAATGGAGAAACCTTGTTTTCACCTCAAAACAGAGTTTTGAGGTAGAAACCCTTTATGGAGAAAATCATGAGTAAAATTGGTGATTTAGTAAACTTATTAAACATCCTCATGTGACTGTTGGCCTGTTATTGAGCTTTTTAAGATCATGGTGGTAAACCCTAGACCTAATGAGACTTGAAAACCCTAAAATGACTTCTGCAAATGAAATGAAATAAAAATGACAACAAATGATCTGTACATGTGCAAATAGGCCAGCAGATGAAAAGCATGAGGGAAATTGACAAAGAACCACTACCATCAGATGATCCATGACCTAATGGAATGCAGCTGATCAGATGAGACACCTAAAATGCATGCAAAAAGAGAATTTTGATCACTGATGGAGGGATGAAGATACCGACACTAACATTGGCTCCAATGGGGATGGTAGCTCCTGGGAGGTGCCAAGAACCGCAGATCTTTGGGAGAGCAGACAAGTTCCTTCATCCATTGGGCAATGGAGTCAATAACTTCAAAACACCCAAAAACAAATTACTATGAAACTTTTACTCAAGACTCATAGTTGAACTGACTTAATTCAAAATTGGAACAAGACTCTCAAAAGATGAAACTGGACACTTAGCTGAAACTATCTTTAAACTGACTGAAACAAAAAATGACTCAAGACTGACTTAACTGAAACAAGTACTTACAAAGCTTTTAAATGGTAGTAGACCATCGAGATTTGAGGGCTTCAAATCATGACGACAACCACTTGCCTACTGATGAAATATGTAAAATCATATGAAGTGGGCCTTCCAATGTAACCAATCTAGCAGATGGCTACATACTGAAATTCTGCTCTCACTTTCCCTGAGCAGGAAGAATGATGTACATGTAGGCAACTCACAATAAGAACTGAAACCAAGGCTTATGCTAACGAACTAGGAAACATTCATCTTCTCTGGTTCTTGCAAAAGAATTCCGAAAGGATCTTGAAAATCCTGAAGCACTAGCTTGTCTTGAGATCCAGTAGCAAAAATACAAGTACTCCCTTCATTCTGATCTAAAAGAACAACTGGTTGCTGAGTGATAGGAAGGCACAGAGAGGTATAAGCTTCTGCCATCTGAGTGTTAGCTGTAAATTCCTTGACCATGAGAAATTCTGGCATATTGTCTCTCTCAGGC
The DNA here is from genome assembly GCA_031772625.1 of Pinus tabuliformis. Classification (NCBI taxonomy): domain Eukaryota; kingdom Viridiplantae; phylum Streptophyta; class Pinopsida; order Pinales; family Pinaceae; genus Pinus; species Pinus tabuliformis. Next base: position 236,067,279 of record CM062814.1, on the reverse strand, counting down.
TCATATTCCTCAACTTCATCGTGTAGGTCATTCTTAAACAGAAAAACAATCTTCAAGATTATCAAACATGACAGTATTATCATTTTCATGAAGGAAAATATTATCTTTTTGTTGATCAATAAAGCTAATTTCAAGACTATCATTATTTTCAAAAGTGGAAGAAGTTTCACCAACACTTTCTTGACCATGTGCACACTGCAGACCTGCATTAGTTTGGGTTGTAACCTGACCTTTCAGGAGTTGATATATCTCATCTTTAGACAGATGAGATACTACTTTTTGTTTTCTTTTGCTCAAGCAATTGTTTTCTTCTTGAAATAACATTTCAAAACATGAAAAACCTGAACGGTAGTCCTCATTTCCCTGATCTTCTGAAATTGAAAACATTGTTGATCATCTTCATATGACATGGAAATCAAATTATCATTTACCACTGAGTTATCAAAAGAAGATTTTTCACTTACTTGAACAAAGATCTCATTTTGTTTTTCATAGATTGACTGGTTTACCTCCTCATGAAGGCTTTGTTCTAATGAAATGAGAACACTTGGGTCAATAACTCTATCTTCTTCATTCCAGATGATCTCAATAGCAGTGCTCTCCTTCATGGGATTCAGACCAAGGTACTCTTGATCATCACGATCTGAATCTAGATCTGAAATATCCGACTTGACTTTATCATATTCTGAAATTGGAACTTGACTTTCCTGCATATTGTCTTCTTCTATGGACAAATCTGAAATAAAACCTTCTCTTTCATAATTTTCCACGGTAGTAAGATCTTGATCCAGCTGCAAATTTTCCTATGCATCTTAATAAGTATCCTCTTTATGCTTCTGAAATGGATTTTCATGCAGGGCTTCCATGATCTCATCATCCATGAATTTATCATCTTCATAAATTCTTTCAAGATTTTCAATAAAACTATAAACATGTTTGCAACAGTTCTGAACTAAATTTAATGATGGATAGAATTCTTTATACCTTTCAAAGAACATGGCATGAAAATCCTTCAAACAGTAAATACAAGCAGGCAGCAAACTTTCATACCATGATCGGGCTTCACCTTCCAGAGTGGCCATGAAGATATTCATCAAGCAATCTTCAGGAAAATCAACCTTCAACTTGCGAATATGCATGTGAAATCTAACCAGATGTAAAGCAGCATCATTGCTATCATCATCTTTAAACATAGGCAAATTCCTTTGCCAATTTACCTTCAGAATTTTATTTGGAAAACCTGGAATGTGATCTCGGCTCATGGGAGCATATCTTCGATCCAGCGAAACCATTTTGATAACAATGAATTCACCAAGAGACTCTTCAGGCCACTGTTTCTTGAACAGTAGAGTCATCATAAAAAGTCTGAACCTTAGGATTTTTGAAACTAGATTCGTCAGGTGAATGATTTCAACCTTCCGATGTCTGATCGTTGTCCACCATCAACAATCAGATCTGAACTTGTTTACAATTTACGGAGGAAAGCAGATGTTCAGTTCATAAACTAAACCGGAGATTGACTGAAGCAGCATTAATCTACTATGCACTTGCAGAGCAAGATCAGTTCGAAGGCTACCTATCTAACTTCAGGCTCCATCTGTAGTTTATAAAGCAAACAACAAACTTTTCGTCTCCCCAATACAGTCGCCACTATGTTAGGGCCTAAATCTACCTCAAGCTGAGAAAGGCAGGATCTAGGGTAACATCAAACCACGCTTAGCCTGGTAGCTAGCCCTACCAGGTTGGGAGAGGGCTCTCTCCTTATCAATCTCAGGAAAATATGATCACTAAAGCTTGAGATGACTGATGTAAAGACTAATTTTAGGCTAGGTATATGCTCAGAAAAGTTTGATTGAATTTAATTTTGGTTTGCTGGATCATATGTGAAAGGCAGATTTGGGTCCAAGGAATGGACACAGCTTTGCAGAGATCTCTATGGGGAGAGGTAGGAAAATGGTTTAGAAATTTGAAATAAGTGAGGTGGAGAGTCTTAAGACTAGTGAGGAGTTGGAGAGGGCGTGAAAGTCTCAGGGATCCTCTTCAAACAGATGAAAACATAAATAACTAAACAAACCCAAGGTAGAGCACTGCAAACATCAATGAATTCTACCTTTATCCTTGTTTCATTTAGTTAAGATGAACAGAGAGAGATGATGGCATACATAAACACATGTAAACTTGCATTACAAAAGGAAAAACAATACCAAATCAAGTTTCCACAAGAATCCCATAAAGTGCTGCAAACCCCGGTCTATTCCTTTGCCAAACTGCAGAGATGAATGTACAATAATGCTCAAAGCATTCACAAGAGTCCAACATTTACCAACGACTGAAAAACTACTAGATATAGGCAACAAACAACTCATGCTAGGCTTTAGGGGTCTAATTAATGAGTTTAGGAGCTATTTCAACAAGATCTAAACTAAGAACTGAAAAGTATGCAGTGGAACAACTTGCCTCTAAAACCTAGGAAACTTATTCATTCAGTTGCAAACTACCTTTTCATGATGAATCTACCTCTATGAGTGAAAATTTAACATATTTACATCAAAATCCATCAATTCACATCAAATTACATCATGAATTTGACTACTAGAGAGATAAAATTCAAACTGAGAAAAAACTAGGCGAAAAAACATAATTTTTTGGCAAAAAAGTCAATTTTCCATCCTGTGCGTCGCGCCTTTGTCCCTGTGCATCGCACCTTTTTGAAGCTGATTTTGGAGGCCTTATCGTGCACAAAATTTGTTCCAAGTGGGCTTGTTGGAAAGGTTTTTCTATCTACTTTCCAGAACAGGTGGAATTTATGAATTTGGTGTCCATTTTCCCCTCCAAAGTTGAGTTCTCCCAACACTGCTTCCTGTGTGGCCAAAAAAGGGCAGAAAGGGCATTTTTGAGGTGTCTTTGACCCTTTTGGAATCTCAAAACTTCACAAAATTTATTGGCCATTTGTGGGCATTCATATTTCTGCATGAGGAATCCAAAAATTCTGAGTTTTCCTCCAAAGGAGGTCCCTAGCAAAAGCACGCGCCAGGTGGCGCAATGCACCAGGTAGAAAAAACTGTTTTTTAGGCCAAAAATTCAAAATTTGCAAAAATTATCCCAGATTTCTTGAAATTTGGGCTGAGGGTCCTGCATCAAGTGTTGTGTTGAGCTAAGGAAGCCTCAGCCAAGATCTGGAGTCTATCTTTCTCTTTTCTCTTCCTCAATGCTTTCTTCAACTTAGCCTTCAAAATCTTGATTCTTGCTTTGCACACCTTGTTTCTCGCCAAGTAGTGGTAGGCCATGTGCCTCAACATCTTTTCTTCTTGTTGGCTTTCTCTAGCAGCTTCTCTAAGTGCATATTTACCACTGTTTTGTTTAAAATGATGAGTATGAAGAGATTTTATATTAAGAATAGGTGTTTGCTATTTGACGAATGGGATTGATGAGTGGGACTGATGAATGAGGGATTTGATGTTGGATGTAGGGTTTTTTAGGGAGTGATAGGATTTGGGGATGCAAATTAGGGTTTGGGAATAGTGGGAATTAGGTGTTAGGGTTTTAGGGTTTTGGGGATAAGGGGGTAGGATGAGTGTGAATGAGAGAGGGAAGGGAAATGAAATGAGGGAAATTTCAGTGTGAGGAATGTGAAATGATGCAGGGGGGGTAAAACAGCAAGAAAGACCAAATTGCAAACCCTAGGTAGCTTTTATAGAGAAACTGTGCAGCAAACTAGGGTTTTGTCTTTCACCTATTTACACACCATCAATGAGGACTAAAACCATTGCAATGGCAAAGTGGAATGAAGTTTGCAAGATTTTTGAGCTTGGGCAAGTCGATTTGAGTGAAATTACGCTTGGAGGAATGGTGTGTCGCGCCAACACACAGGTGCGCCACGCCACTGCCCAGGTGCGTAGCACCTCTTTAAATTTTACAAGGTTTCATATCTTTAACACATGGAAAGTGCGGTCAGGTGCGCTAGAGATTAAGATGCAGGACCGCAGGTAAGACAAAGAGAAAGTGCAGAGCGCCAATTCTGTGCATAGTGCCTTTTTGCAGACCAGTTTTGAGAGCCTTCTCGGTGTCCAAATTGGGTGCACAATAGCTTGTTGGAAATATTATTGAGTCTAATTTCCAACACAACTTGAATTTTTCAATTTGGAGTTCATTTTCCCTATCAAAAGTCAAATCTCCCAAGACTGGTCAAAATGTGCAAAATGAGGCTACCTAAAGGCAGAGTGTTGTTGCAGTTAACTTTTGAAGGTCTTCCTCAACTCCAAATTGAGCTCATGATAGCTCATTGGAAATATATTTGTGTCTAGTTATCATTTCACTCATCAAGCAAGTCATTTGGTCAACTAGGCTAGGAGAAATTTTTATTTTCCCAAGGCCACTCCATAGGTGCAGCAACCCTCCTGATGAAACTATATTTTTGACATTTCTCTAAAACCATGATAGCTGTGTAAAAACGAAAAGAGGCTTTTCTTCTTGGGTCATTGAAGGAAAAAAACCTCTCTCATGTTTTACAAATTCATCTTTTCTTGCTCATAAACACAATTTAAAGAAAAACGATCCATTTTGTGTGATGAATGGCTTGTTCCTTGGAATGACTTCTTGACAAATGATGGAGATCTGATGTTCGATGATATGAAATGGCCTCATACCTTATGATATCCCTTACACCTCCTCTGCTTAGATATCTCTGATCCCATAGCCAACCCTAGCTCAGTGGGAGAGGAAATTAGGGTTTGTTCTCTTTTGCTTTTGCAGGTGGATTGGTGCTCAAGATGACTTGATTTTTGCAGTGGCAGGTGCTTGGCAATATCACCGGGTGACCAGGAGCAGCTTGTAGATACTTATTACATATAGAAGACACTTAAAATTACATAAAATTTGTACATGAAATGGAGAAACCCTGTTTTCACCTCAAAACAGAGTTTTGAGGTAAAAACCCTTTATGGAGCAAATCATGAGTAAAATTTGTGATTTAGTAAACTTATTAAACAACCTCATGTGACTACTGGCTTGTTATTGAGATTTTGAGGATCATGGTGGTAAACCCTAGACCTAATGAGACTTGAAAACCCTAAAATGACTTCTGCAAATGAAATGAAATAAAAATGACAGCAAATGATCTGTACATGTGCAAATAGACCAGCGGATGAAAAGCATGAGAGAAATTGACAAAGAACCACTACCATCAGATAATCCATGACCTAATGGAATGTAGCTGATCGAATGAGACACCTAAAATGCATGCAAAAAGAGAATTTTGATCACTGATGGAGGGATGAAGATACCGACACTAACGGGTCCTAGGCAGTGTTGGAGTTGCATTGGGTTGTGTGTATCCATTGGAGGTGAAACAATAGTCATTTTTTACTGTTTCCTGTGTTCTAAATTCATTTTCACAGCTAGTTTTGCCTGTTTAGGCTTTTTATTCACTATATAACCATTTTGAGCATCTAATCAAAGCAATGACATGCCCATTTAGGAGCCTTGGACCCAGCAGATGTAGCCCAGGAGGGGTGAACTGCTTCATCAATTGTTGTGTTATATGTGGTGATTTTTTCTTGCTGTGTTTTTCAGATCTAATATGTTAAATAGGAAATTGAAAGAACCCTCCTTCACACTAAAGGCTCAGAAAATTAACCAAAAACACTTTGTTTCATTTGCAAGACATATGTAATAGTTTGCACCTGTAATTTAATGGAAATGAATACCTTGCACAGCAAAAACAAGTAGTTTCATTTTCATATCAGATGGTATCGGAGCTCAGTTATTGTTTCTGTGAATCTGTGAGCAACATATAAACTATAGACAGAGTCTGAAGCAAGCCAGGAAGCCTTCGAAACACTTTTGTTATACAATTGCGAAGTAAATAAAAGCTCCTTCAGTCAATCTCTGGTTTAGTTTATATTTTAAGCATTTGTTTTTGTGCAAAACGTGTTAAAATAGTGTAAGAGATTAACTGTTTTATGGGTTGCAAAATGGTTGATTGTATGAGTTTGCTTGAGTTGAAAGGATAGTTGATGTTAGCTAAGTTTTGGAAAGGGTTGAAGACTATTTTCCTTACCCCAAATTACCTCAAGATTATATTAGGAAAAACAAACCCATTTGATTAGTGTTTGCTACAAAAGCTATTGGAGTTTGTGTTTTATCGTTGCTTGAATAAGAGTGTCGATGTAAAGACATTTGGTTAAAGCTTGTCGTTTGTTTGAAAGCTTTGAGAACTTTTCTTTGAAGTTCCTTTTGATAATTTTACCATTTACATAATGTCAACTACATCCACAAGTGAAGTTTCCTCCTTCACAAAATTCTTCAATGATGACATGAAGAATGAGTTCATTAAGGTGAAGGACATGGTGCAGATTCTCATTGAGGATCAAAGAGAAAGTGTTAAGCTTCATGCACAATTGTTGGCTATGAAGGAAGAAAAGGAAACAATTCTCCAAAGACTACATGACATGGAGAAACAACTCCTTCAAGCTCAAGAAGCTTTGTCCAAGAAAATGCCTGAGGATGAGGTAAATCATTCAAACTTGTCTTCAATTTCCTCAATTGAAAAGTGTGTTGGTTCTTTTGAAAAACATACAAGGGGTATAGGGTCCAAATTAATGTTTAAGATGGGCTATCATGAAGGCAAAGGTTTGGGCAAGTATGCACAAGGCATGGTTGACCCTATTTGGGTGGTGGAGCATCCCAAGAATGTTGGTCTTGGATATGGACAGTTTAATGGCAAAGAATTCAAATCCTTGAATGCATGTGATGCAAATTTAAAGAGAACCTTTATCCCAAGTTTTCAAATGAATATATGTCAAAAAAAAATTATGATTTCCATTGTTTGAAGCCATCATTGCAGCAAGTAGAGGGTAAACATGTCGCTTATGGCGAACATGCAAATGTAAACAATTTTCAAGACAAGAACAGTGATGAAAGTTTTAAGAAGAAAGTTGTCTTTCGCTAGTTCATCATCTCTAGAAGACAAAAAGGTTTGACATTCCATGCAACAAAAGAGGTATAAACATTCACATGATCAATTTGATTATGTTTCAGCAAAGAATGATAATTTTTCTTGTTCAAATGAAAGAAATTTTTGTTGCACATTTTGCGATGGATTTAACCATGTTGCTTCAAGATGCTGGTTGAAAAAGAAAGCCCACAGGAAGCAGAAGAGGCAAAGAAAACTTTCTCAGAAAGTGCTTAAGAGTTGCACATTTTGTCAAAATAAGGGACATGATGTCTCTCATTGTTGGACCTTGCATCCAACTCATCATCCAAAGCACATGCAGCTTGAGGACAAAAAGATTGGCGCAAGTGGATCTATGGATTCCATTATCGATGTGGAAGTGAAAGATTCACATGAAGAACTGTTTATGCAACAAAAGACACCATGGAGTTAGCTTGGTAGGAAGTGGATTAACTTCTTATTGCAGTAAGTCATACTCATTTTGTACATGCAAATTTCAGATTGGTATGCATGTATTTCAGTTGAAAAGTTTGATGCAAGATTGCATGTGAAAGTAGTTTCAGTTGAAATTCCTTCAATTGAATTTTCCTTGTTGTTGCAAAAGTTCGCCATGGAGGTGTAAAAGATGGGTATGATACTCACTTATATTGCAGCAATGTCTTTTTAGTTCAGCTCTTTGTCACCCACATGTTTTTTGGGATGATGTACTTGTTGGTATTTGAAAAGAAGAGTTGAAGTTGCACATGTACATAGAGGTTGTATGTGTAATTAGCAAACTGTATATAGTTCATTGTACATGATACATACACATGTGTTTGTAAAGATGTATCTTGTTGTTTATCGACTTGTGTCAATTGTATCACACATGTTTTTCGACTTGTGTCGATTGTGTGCACACTTTTTACATTGATGGTTGTGTCAATTGTATAGCACATTTCAGGTCAACTTGTTGTTGATGTTGTATGTTGCACAAGGTGCCTTTGGTGTCGATTGGTGCAGAGAACGAAGTGTCGGTGCAAAGCGGTGCAAGATTCCATGAGATGGAAAAGCATGCAAGCAAAGAGGGCACAAATTTCAGCAAGGGTCACTGCTGGTTTCAGAATGGCAGATTGGTATGGTGAGAAAACTTGGTCGGGATTTGACACAAGTATATGGCTCATTCAGCAAAAATTCGCCATGAGGACAGTTGGCAAGTCAGGAAATTTTTTTTTTAAGGCTGAAGAGAAGAGGATGTTGTTATTCTCTCATTTTCTGTACAGTTCAGTTTCATCACTTTAGTGAGCTTTTGGGGTCCAAAAGCTTCTCATTTGGGAGGTGTGATCAGGAGCTCAAGTCCAAGCCATGGAAAAGGCTCAAAAATTGAAAGTGTTAAAAATTACTTGCAACCTAAATGACCAGATAGGCCTCGTCGATACGATCCCGACACCATGAACGGTTCGAAAATCCGACACCGTATGTGAAAGTTATTCAAGTTTGAAGTTTACAAAAATCAGTTTGACTTGGGTTGACTTTGACTTTGAAAAATATTTAAAAAGAATATTCCAGGAATATTCCTCAAAATATTCTAGGAATATTCCACAAAATATTCCATGCAGTCCAACCAAATTTCGACACGTGGCACTCTGCAGTTGGATGTGTAAGTTTGAGGACCAATCAATGGGCGACACATGGCAAGCCCGGAGGCTGCCACGTGGCCCCTGGTTGGAGGAACGGTGGTATGGAAAAATTTTATGGAGCTCGCAGGAATCGACCCCAGGTTGGGTGGCTGCTAGCCCATAGGCCCAACTAGCCCGCCTGCACATTGGATCTTAATAAACAATGGTCGCATATCCTATTTAATGTTTGATGAGGTTTCATTTGGGCGGAAAAGGGGCTAGCCCCCTTATCAATATGACCTGGGCGCTCAGAACCATAGGCTTACCAGTGGATAAAACTACGACACCAAATGATTAAGTTATGCAGAGTTGTCACATGGAACCGACAGAGGTTGCGCTAGCATTAAATGCCACGGTCTTTCATAACCGTTGGCCCACGGTTCTGCCAGCGGTGGGGTAGTCGGTCCATGTGACCACTACACCCCTAACATTTATTACCACCCTAACCGAGGGGTCAAATCTAGCAGAGCCCGCCATTTTAGGCGTTTATGCCAACTTTAGCGCGCCTAACTGCAGTTTCACCAAATTTGGTGGAGTTTTTTAGGTGAAACTGGACAAAACTTCAGTGGGTCATAACTTTTGACAAGGAGATCCTTTTTGGACGATTTTTTTTTTATTTTGGGTATTCTGAGCATTCCATAGCCATTGGGATAGGTTTCATAGCCAGAAGAGGTCATATTCAGGTACTTTTGTAGCGAAGAAGTTCGAGGAGCCACTAGGGCCTAGGCAGTGTTGGAGTTGCATTGGGTTGTGTGTATCCATTGGAGGTGAAACAATAGTAATTTTTGACTGTTTCCTGTGTTCTGAATTCATTTTCACAGCTGGTTTTGCCTGTTTATGCTCTTTATTCACTGTATAACCATTTTGAGCATCTAATCAAAGCAAGGACATGCCCATTTGGGAGACTTGGACCCAGCAGATGTAGCCCAGGAGGGGTGAACTGCTTCATCAGTTGTTGTGTTATATGTGGTGAATTTTTCTTGTTGTGTTTTTCAGATCTGATATGTTAAACAAGAAAATGAAAGAACCCTCCTTCACACTAAAGGCTTAGAAAATTAACCAAAAACACTTTGTTTCATTTGCAAGACATATGTAATAGTTTGCACCTATAATTTAATGGAAATGAATACCTTGCACAGAAAAAACTAGTTTCATTTTCAGATCATAAATACACCACCATGAATGCATTGGTGAAGGGTCGCAAGATGTCACCCATCAATCTTATGAAGTTTGTAGGGGCATTTTTCAACCCGAAAGGCATGACCAATTATTCGAAATGGCCCTCCTTGGATTTGAAGGCAACTTTCCATACATCGGAGGGTTCAATGGGCACCTGGTGATAACCAGACTTCAAGTCAATCTTGCTGAAATATTTGGCCCCCTTGAGATGTTCCAAAAGGTCATCAATCCATGGCATTTGGTACCTATTCTAGACAATGATCTTGTTCAGTGCCCAATAGTCAATACAGAGTCTCCAGGTCTCATCCTTCTTCTATACCAATACAATCGAGCTCGCACAGGGTGATGAGCATGGCCTGATGTTCCCTTTTTGCAATAGCTCCTGAATCTTCCTCTTGATCTCATCGTTCCCCAGAACATAGCATTGATAAATCATTCCATTGGGTAGCGGCGCACCTGAGGTCAGATCGATGCAGTGCTTGACCTGACAGTGCATAGATACCCTTATAGGTTATGTGAAAATGTCCCTGTACTCCTCCACGAACTTGTCCATTTCTTTCCGCTATGAGGAGGAGCTTTGTCTGGAAGTCGTGGCCACAACTCTTTCCCTCAGGGTGAACCATAAGGAAAATAAATTTTCTGGTCTGAAAAATGATCTTACTGCTTTGATTTGCAGTGATCAAAGTGATCAGTAGGTGGGGCTACCTCTAGTATCGTATACAACTTATTTCCCAAAGTAATAATCACAAAGCAAGGTATAGACTCATATACAGCATGTGACTTCCACAAGTATGTTTGTCCTAATAATACATCACAAACTTAAAGAGGAGCAACATCACCAGTACATCATTCATGAAGGGCTTGATGTTGTAGGGAAGGCAGCATTGTTGGCTGACGTGAAGATATCGTCCTTGGTGAAGCCACCCGATGGTGTACGACTGCAGACATGTCGTAGTCAGTAGGCCCTGTCACTTCATGACCTCTGCTACTAAGAGGTTCTTTTGGCTCCCGCTGTTGACAATGAATTGCAGCGGAGAACCCTTCACCCACATCTGTGAGTGGAAGAGGTGTTCCCCCTTCTTAAGTTTAGGTATGTTCTATGCTAGAGAAATTTATTTAAATTTTCACAGTTAGCAATCACATCAGCATTACGATAAACTGCAGATAGAACATAGATATAATATGCAGAAGACAAGCCAAGACAAGAGGACACAAGATATGGCGCGAGCCAGGGACAAACCCCACAATGTGTGGGGAAACCATTTGATCAAATCTTCTTTTATCTTCAAAGTTCAGCAGAGAAAGAGAGAGATAATAAAAATACATAAAACTGAGATTTTATGACAGCAGTAGAAGGCACTTCATTATGACAGTCTTCAATCATGCTGAAGCATATCCTGATGCAGCATTCCTCAAATTGCTAGCTGCTCCAACAATTCTGGTTGCAGCCCCAAACTCCCTTGACTGTGATGAATGGCTGATCTGAACAATCTCCAAACAGTCCTAAGACAGCATCCCCAAGGTGACCATTGCTATGGTGCTATGGCCTGTGGCCTAGCACATTGCAACACGAAAGAGAATGTCTTCAAAACATCACCAATGCAGCAACCAACGCAACAACACTTGCAATCATCCTAACTGTGTATAAATACTGATTTATGGAGCAGACTGTGATACTGCTCCCTCTCATTGCATCGAGATTGTGATGGTCAATGAGATTAGGATTGTGGCTTTACTTTCACCAATATTGTAACCAGGAAGGAGCACAGATACATAGACACACACACACAGATATATATATATATATATATATATATATATATATATATATATATATATATATATATATATATATATATATATATATATATATATATATATATATATATATATATATATATAGATATATATATATATATATATCTATATATATATATATATATATATATATATATATATATATAGATAGATATATATATATATCTATACATATATACTGAGACTATTAATAGAGTTGTTGTGATATCACTGATATACATATCAAGATTGCAAGGAGGCAGATCCATATACTATGAGACTAACTGTGCCAAGACGGTAAGACTCCATTCACAGAAATGCTGAGATTGACATCACAAGAATTGTGACTATGCCGAGAATGAATCTAGCCCAGAATGCATATTAATACAGCGTCCTCATCCGAAGTCTTTTCTGCTCCATCCATCCAAGATCTATCTTGACTGCACCTTTAATTTACAGGTATGCTGAGAATGATACTAGCACAGAATTCCTTGCGTCCTCTTGTCATGCGTTCCTTAGATCTGAGATCATACGTATTGCCATGAGACTAGCTCGGGTTCTTCTGCTCCTTATACCCATCCGAGGTAGCAGTTAAACCCTAAATAGATGCCTCTCTGTGGTGCGGATCTGGGTCTCCTTTTTGCTGTGTTTGAGGGTCTCTTGTGACAGTAAGTTAAGGTCCTTTCATGACCTGCGGCTAGGGTATTTAGAACAGCGTAAGAGAGCTTCTCCTTCAGCTGTGAATATGCCTCCTTTACTGCGGCTAGGTCTCCCTCTAGGACAGAGAATTAGGGCCTCCTTTGATCTGCGTTGAAGCTCCCTTAGACAGCGTATAGAAAGCCTTTTCTTGATAACATTGAGGGCTTGCACTTCACTGCTAATTAGGTCTCCTTCTTGACTGCAGCTAGGGCATGATTAACTTATAAGTGCCTATGGTTACCCAGCGTATAAGTGTCCCGTGAACAACGTTAAGATGTTACCATGACTGCGTTGTATTGCATGTAACTGTCTTCATGTCCTGCGTATATATGTCTCCAAGAGCAGCGTATATATCTCTACATGAACAACGTATAAGTCTCCTTGATCTATGTTGGATTAGGGCATCATTTTAGGGCATCCTTCATTAGTGCATCTCCTTCTCCAAAAACCCAAGACGTGGAGAGGAGATCCCATAATGAATGTGTATCAAATGACTTAAAGTCTTCTCTTATTTATACTAAAAATGAGGATGATGAATAGACACGTCGGTTGGGCTTCTAGAGCCTACATAAGTGCTGGTCGGCTTGATAATAATTACATAAACAAAATAAATTCATATCTCCATAAATACTTATCAGAATCGGATGATCTTTGGATCAATCCTACACCTCTCAACGAGAGGGATCCAATAAAAATATCAGCTGCCATAAATAAGCCGACCCACATGGAGTTTGGCCCTAGTTTCCAATTTAACACTCCCTCTCAACTAGGGGGAACTCCATCTGTTGATCCATATGTCCGACTGTACTATCTCTGCCATTAGTGCCCTGCACTGCTCTGCCTAGCTCTGTTGGCTCTACTCAGCTCTGCTGGCTTTGCTCTGCTCTGCTCAGCTCTGCTGGCTCGGCTCTGCTCTGCTTAGCGCTGTTGGCTCTGCTGGCTCGGCTCTGCTCTGCTTAGCGCTGTTGGCTCTGCTGGCTCTGCTCTGCTCAGCACTGCTGGCTCTGTTGGCTCTGCTCTGCTCAGCTCTACTAGCTCTGCTCTGCTCAGCTCAACTCTGCTCTGCTCAGCTCAGCTCTGCTAGCTTTGCTCTGCTGGCTCTGCTCTGCTCTGCTCATATCCGCTAAACTATAAAGAAGAAGAATTGATCGAGAATGAGTCATATCATTCTCCACTGACCTAAAGTCAGTCTCAGAGTGCGTACCACTGGTCCCATACCAGTCTCAACCGACCCAAAGTCAGCGTCATAGTATGTACGACTCTCACTGGTCCCAGACTAGTACTGCACTGACACGAAGTTAGTCTCGGAGTATGTACCACTGGTCCCAGACTAGTCTCAGCCGACCCGAAGTCAGCGTCATAGCATGTACAACTCCTACCACTGGTCCCAGACTAGTATCATTGATCCCAGATCAATGGAGGACATCCTAGCGTAGGGAGTACGGTAGATACAACGATGCGTCCATCGGTACTACTATGGTCCCTAACTTCATTTCCCTGCTCATTGATTAGATGAGAGGTACTTCCCATGAGTCCCAGACTGCATGGGTAGGATGCCTCGACAAGAGAACTTAATCAATCCTGTCCTCACAGGAGAACACATCAATCCTGCTACAATCGCCATGGGGAACACATCAATCCAGGCTGCCATGGAGAACACATCTATCCAGGCCTCACAGGAGAACACATCAATCTTGCTACAATCGCCATGGAGAACACATCAATCCAGGCCTCACAAGGGAACACATCAATCCTGCTACAATCGCCATGGAGAACACATCAATCCAGGCCTCACAGGAGAACACATCAATCCTGCTACAATCGCCATGGAGAACACATCAATCCAGGCCTCACAGGAGAACACATCAATCCTTCTACAATCGCCATGGAGAACACATCAATCTAGGCCTCACAGGAGAACTAATCATCCTGCTACACAAGAGAGCGAATCATCTTGTCCCACAAGAGAGCGAATCATCTTGTCCCACAAGAGAGCGAATCATCTTGTTTCACTACGCACCACCAGGGGAGGGTGAGTCACCCTGTGGTCGTATGTTGCTCCAATAGAACTGCAAGCCCCCCAAAGCTCCTAGAGCTCAATGTATGCAGCATGTAGGACCCTTTTGCAAAGGTCTCTCGACGACTCCAAGTCGTTCGGGAAAATCACAAATTTGATCTTTCCTCAAGGCTCTGTCCTGTACATCATCTCAATGTGATGGAGCCTCCTTGATCATTGACTTACCATATCCCAGATAAGGCAGTAATTGATGTCTATCTGCTGGAGAAATTGTCAAATACGGGATTCCTCAATAATCAAATCCCATCTCTGGTTGTCACAAAGATTCACAGAGGTATTCATTATGTGTACAAACAGCTCACTGAAGAGCTTCAGCAACCAGACTGCCTCACAGAAGGCCATACTGTCAGAAATGTATTCTGCCTTGGTGGTGCTCAGAGTCACCGACTTCTGCTTCCTCTACTCTTCCAGGATATCGAGGTAGACAGCACTGAGAAGTGCTCTAGTGATCCTCCATACTGCCTACCCACTCATCATTCGAATAATCATGTGGTTTCATATTTCCGGCAGTGTATCTCAATTCATGAGAGATTGTGCCTTGAAGATATCTTAGAAGATTCTTGGCACCAATCTAGTGAGGCTCAACCAAATATGAGCTCACCATGCTGACTGCAACACAAATGTCTGGACGGAGGTTCCCCAAGAACATCAATGCGAATGAGTCTATGAAACTCAGAGGCATTTCCCAAATCTGGTCCGACATCATTACCATATAACTTCTGAAAGTTAGGATCCTCGAGGCAGTCACAAGCTTGCAGCTTATCTTCTCGCATACAGAGTTCAACTCCCTCTGTCTCCTATAAATGATAGGGTCTGCACCTGTCAGACATAGGTGCCGGTACCTTCGAGTAATGGTTTGGATTGCTTTCACTCCTAGTGAATCTCAGCTACATTGGACAGCTATCAATCCTCTCATACTATGCCCGAGGTGTTTTTTCTTCAAGCCATAGAGGGCTTTCTTCCATCAAACTCCTCGGGTTGTTCCAAACCTGTGAACCCGTTACATGAGGGGAAAGGTCCCCTTATATTATTTTCCTTCGGTACATTTCAGACATGTACCTTCATGCTTCTTTTTGAATTCAGGCATCCTAGTCACCATCTGACTCACAGACCTCCAGTGCTGAGTCAATGGACATGGTCCCCAGTGGACTTCCTGCAACTTGATACAACCCTGAACTCAAAACATCTTTAAAAGATCTAAAACATGTACCTTTCCATCGGTAAGTGCCGCCCTGTAACCTTTGACTCCCATTTCCGAGATGGACATCAAGTTCGATCAGGTACATAAAAGAGATTTTGGGGTTCCTTTCTTTCCTGGAAGAGTCGACCATTTCCTTGATGACCTGCATTACTAGTCATTCTTTTGATCATTGAAGATGTCCCAGGGATGATTGTTATCTTCATCAAGAGATGTGTCTCTGCCACTCCTTCGCATAACGGCCGAACTTATTTCAACAAGGCATCCACCTTTCCTTCCACCCTTAGATCCGAACTTCCCAATGAAGTGATCTTAAGATGGACCATCAAAATCTTCCGCTGCTCCATTCTGATAACATTCTCTGCTTTGACTTCACCCTAGGTGAATTATGAGGAACCCATTGATCCTTCTGTCTTGTCCCAACTGTCTTCAGTGATTTCTCTTTCACTCTTGCTTGGGCATTGTCTTCACCTCAGCTCTGATACCATGTTAAGTTTAGGTATGTTCTATGCTAGAGAAATTTATTTAAATTTTCACAGTTAGCAATCACATCAGCATTACGATAAACTGCAGATAGAACATAGATATAATATGCAGAAGACAAGCCAAGACAAGAGGACACAAGATATGGCGCGAGCCAGGGACAAACCCCACAATGTGTGGGGAAACCCTTTGATCAAATCTTCTTTTATCTTCAAAGTTCAGCAGAGAAAGAGAGAGATAATACAAATACATAAAATTGAGATTTTATGACAGCAGTAGAAGGCACTTCATTATGACAGTCTTAAATCATGCTGAAGCATATCCTAATGCAGCATTCCTCAAATTGCTAGTTGCTCCAACAATTCTGGTTGCAGCCCCAAACTCCCTTGACTGTGATGAATGGCTGATCTGAACAATCTCCAAACAGTCCTAAGAAAACATCCCCAAGGTGACCATTGCTATGGTGCTATGGCCTGTGGCCTAGCACATTGCAACACGGAAGAGAATGTCTTCAAAACATCACCAATGCAGCAACCAACGCAACAACACTTGCAATCATCCTAACTGTGTATAAATACTGATTTATGGAGCAGACTGTGATACTGCTCCCTCTCATTGCATCGAGATTGTGATGGTCAATGAGATTAGGACTGTGGCTTTACTTTCACCAATATTGTAACCAGGAAGGAGCACAGATACACACACACACACACATATATATATATATATATATATATATATATATATATATATATATATATATATATATATATATATATATATACTGAGACTATTAACAGAGTTGTTGTGATATCACTGATATACATATCAAGATTACAAGGAGGCAGATCCATATACTGTGAGACTAACTGTGCCAAGACGGTAAGACTCCATTCACAGAAATATTGAGATTGACATCACAAGAATTGTGACTATGCCGAGAATGAATCTAGCCCAGAATGCATATTAATACAGCGTCCTCATCCGAAGTCTTTTCTGCTCCATCCATCCAAGATCTATCTTGACTGCACCTTTAATTTACAGGTATGCTGAGAATGATACTAGCACAGAATTCCTTGCGTCCTCTTGTCATGCGTTCCTTAGATCTGAGATCATACGTATTGCCATGAGACTAGCTCGGGTTCTTCTGCTCCTTATACCCATCTGAGGTAGCAGTTAAACCCTAAATAGATGCCTCTCTGTGGTGCGGATCTGGGTCTCCTTTTTGCTGTGTTTGAGGGTCTCTTGTGACAGTAGTTTAAGGCCCTTTCATGACCTGTGGCTAGGGTATTTAGAACAGCGTAACAGAGCTTCTCCTTCAGTTGTGAATATGCCTCCTTTACTGCGGCTAGGTCTCCCTTTAGGACAGAGAATTAGGGCCTCCTTTGATCTACGTTGAAGCTCCCTTAGACAGCGTATAGAAAGCCTTTTCTTGATAACATTGAGCGCTTGCACTTCACTGTTAATTAGGTCTCCTTCTTGACTGTAGCTGGGGCATGATTAACTTATAAGTGCCTATGGTTACCCAGCGTATAAGTGTCCCGTGAACAACGTTAAGATGTTACCATGACTACGTTGTATTGCATGTAACTGTCTTCATGTCCTGCATATATATGTCTCCAAGAGCAGCGTATATATCTCTACATGAACAACGTATAAGTCTCCTTGATCTATGTTGGATTAGGGCATCATTTTAGGGCATCCTTCATTAGTGCATCTCCTTCTCCAAAAACCCAAGACGTGGAGAGGAGATCCCATAATGAATGTGTATCAAATGACTTAAAGTCTTCTCTTATTTATACTAAAAATGAGGATGATGAATAGACACGTCGGTTGGGCTTCTAGAGCCTACATAAGTGTTGGTCGGCTTGATAATAATTACATAAACAAAATAAATTCATATCTCCATAAATACTTATCGGAATCGGATGATCTTTGGATCAATCCTACACCTCTCGATGAGAGGGATCCAATAAAAATATCAGCTGCCATAAATAAGCCGACCCACATGGAGTTTGGCCCTAGTTGCCAATTTAACACCCCTCCTCTCGATCTGCAGTCTCATTCTTCTGGATCTTAGTGGTGGCCACGATGGCACTAGGCTCTACGTCAATGATCTACTTCCCTTTGTCATTCCCCTTGTCGGGTTCTAAACCTGAGTCATAACATGCATGTGATTCTAAAGCCTTCAGCTCAGCCACCACTGAATGCTTGTCCTGACACTCACTTGTGTTGTGAGTGGAGATCTTATGGAACTCACACATTTTTCCATGTCCTTCTTTATCTTCATGGTGTCTTTCTTTGCTTGCAGCTTCGGAGGGTTGTCATGGGTCACCCCGCCTTGGTTTTGTCCTATGCTCTATGGTTTTGGGGTGCCTTTTCTTGCTTCAGATTCGCAGATCCAAAGTCTTGCTTCTTTTTTTTCAACTTATGCTCAATCTTTACAGCGTATCAGTATGTCGTGTCAAGCGAGGAGATGTCCAGGAAATCCATCTCATCCTGGATGTACTTGTAGGTAGTCCCAGTACTTGAGTACCAAATGTCACTCAGAATCCTTGATTTAGCTTTGTACGAAGGGTATGGAAAACATTTCTGAAATTCGGCACATCTTGGTCCCTTCCATGTCGTAGTGTGGTCGAATTTATGTATTTATCTTCATAGCTCTCAATAGGTTAATATTGTTCTTTGATGGCATCTCAAAAAGAATTCCAAGTGGGTGCGGCAGAAAATAGTGAGGATTCTATTGGGTACAGTTTTTGAGCATATTTTAGACACCTCTCTCCCCATTTTTAACCATTTTCTCTTTAAACTTGTGAACTTTATGTCTTAATTATCATTTTCCCTAGTTACGATTTGACATATTATTTTGCCATTTTTGTTTAATATTGAATGAAGTGATGTCTTTTTTATGGCTACCCAGGGTGAGTGTGGAAGAAGTTTTCTGGTTCTTTTCCTTTTAGGTGTTGCCTATGAACTCAAGGCCAAAGGACGAACAACTATGTTGTTACTCACAGTTATACTCTGAAGATTTGTTGTTATAGTTTTGCTGTTACACCTCAGGTTGTCATTACACTACGAGATGTTGTTACACTACAATTGTCAAAGGTTGTGGGTACTATTCCATTAGACAGTTGTCTAGGAGCATGAATTATCTACGGGCGATCAAAGTATCTGAGCGGTTATGATTCTAGAGGATGGTGTAGCTTGAATTGGCCTTGTATTTAGAAACACTTTGTAACAATTTCTATTTTTCTTTTAATATTGATCGGCATGAGAATCATAAGATTCTCGTGACTGATATGTTCCCTATTTTTGGGCATGTAAACTTTATAAAAGGGTTCAGTTATATGAAAGAAAACATGCAACAAAAGGCAGTATCAACATTTTGATCTTGTAATTCACAGTTATTTTTAATAGAAAACATCTCTAGTGATGCTTTTAGAGATTTCGTGTTGAGTTCCTAACTAGTTCTAATTCCATCCCTGTGCCCTGCTAGGCAGGGAAGGGCCCTCCTCTTTACCAGGGATTGCAGTAGTAGTAGTAGATTAATTATTATTTTTTCGTTAAGTGCGGGATTATTATTGTCGTTGTATAATTCGTAGAGCTGATTTACTTATGTTTTTCAGATTCATTATATGTTGTTACATAGGATTGGTTAGAACTGTAATGTTTGATCGGCTGATACAATTTCATTAAAAATTGTGTGGCATGCCTGTTTCTTGATAAAACATGAAGTTTGATGAGTAATTTCATTCTTGTAGAATGCTTTTTAATTTCTACATGATTGTTTTAAGTTCTGCAATTGTGTTCAACGTCATTTCTTTTAGTTCTTTTATTTCTTTCTTTGGTTGTTATGTATAGGCACAGATAGTGCAGACACCTTTGAAATAAACAAAATTACCCTGGTTGACAATTAAATGGTTGTGGTTCAGTAAAATTAAACAGTGATTAAACTGGCACAACATTTTGGCATCGTTTCCGGGGAAGGCAGTTTATGATACAATGAGCCAAGTTTGTTTTGCTAGTATAGTGTTTCTAGTGCACAAGTGTTGGGCGGTAAGATGAGAGGTATGAACATGTGCATCGCTCTAACATACCTGAGTGGGCTCACCACTGTGATCATTAGAACACTTAGGGTGTGTAAAAACTTTTGAATTTTCTTTAGAAGTGTTCTCAGTTTTACAGACGTTGGGTCATAAGACGAGAGGTAAGAACCTACACTTCGCTCTAACATACCTAAGCGGGCTCACCACTGTAGAAGCTGAGACACTTAGGGTGTGAGATAATTACACATAGGGTCCATGTGTAGGGTGTATGAGTAGAAGAGATACCAAACACAACCACTCTAATAAATCCACAGGAAAAACAGGTCATAAAAGGAACAAGAAGAGCACAAATTTGGGGAGGAAAACATTTATTCAAGAGCTAATTTCAAAAGCAGAGAAATAATAGTCAAACTCATAGAGGGATACAAGAAACACAGGGCCACAAAAAGTTGTTACCCCCATATTAAGGTCAGAAGTATCTGGTTCCTCTGTCTCAGGACCTCATCATCCTCAAACTAGTATACATACTCCCAAAACCATAGACTCAATTCAAGAACAGCAGGGAGAAACTAGTGGTTAGGACTTTAGGTTTGAGGGCCAAGGGGAAACTAGTGGGGAGCACCAAGGGCCTAAATCGAAAGAACATTCATTTACTTATCAATATCCAGATTCAGGTAGCGCGGTGAAATAGCTAGCCCCAGAGTAACCTGAATTAGCATCTCAAGAGTCTTCACCCACAGGACATTCACCTAGACAGTCTGAAGAATGAGACTCATCATAGCAAGAATCAGGAGAACCTACAATGGGAGACAACAATAAAAATAACAAAACAGATGCCACTATTACCACCTTTGATTTCCCAATAGGTGATATAAGGGGCGAAGCTCCCATGAAAAATGTTCATTTATCAACCCTTCCACCTTTTCAAGGAATGACTGTAGAAGACCCTAACACCTTTTTATTTGAATTTGATTTCTTGTGTAGGAGCTATGATTATACTTTAGATGCTCAAAAGTTGAAATTGTTCCCTGCTACTCTAAAAGGAGCAACATTGAGATGGTTCATGGGACTAGGCTCTACTACCATTCGAACATGGGGTGACATGAAAGCTACATTCCTATCAAAGTATCAAGACTATTGTCGGACTAGGGACTTGAGGGAATAAATATTCAGAATGACACAGAAGGAGGAATAAAGCTTGGAGGATTATGTGGACTGATTCCATTATAACTTTTAGAGATTTAAACATAGTGATTTAGATCAAGAAATCTTGAAGACTATATTCATAAGGGGAATGATAGATGACTGCCTCGATACGCTGAATCTACTAGGGAAATGAGAGATATCTCAGCAATCATTTGATGAGATAATAAAGCTCTGCCTAAGATGCTCAAGAGGGTCATCGTGAGGAAGAAGTATGGTACAAGATGCCTCTGTTAGGATATAAAAATCTGCAAATGGAGGTGTGACCAAATCCGAGATCGGAATTTTTTTTGAAAATCTTAAAACTGATCTCCTTAGTACCTTATATGCTCAAATAATGACAACACAAGTGAAGAAAGCACAGGATGAAGCTGATATAGCCTTAGTTGTATTCTACCCAAAATGCAAGGAGAAACACTCCTTGAGGGAATGCAGAGTTAACAACATCAGCTTGTGCAACATTTGTGATCCAGAGAATTCTACAGACTATTGCCCAGAGCTTCCCAGACTGAAAGAAATGCTTGAAGAGTCAAGCGAGGAAGTTCAGTCCTCCTATTTTATTGGATCCAGGAAACTGTGGCAACCATGACCCCCAGGTATGTCTCAAGTCTTTTCTTCTTTTAATCCATGGAATAATATATATAATGCTCAATAATTTCCTTGGCAGTATTCCACTCCTCCTCCAACACAGTTTCCTTCACCTTGGAACCAATGGTCTCCCTCTCCACCTTTCCAATACCCTCCATCTCAACCATATCCTTGGCCTCAAAATTGGAGAGGAAATTCCTTAGGTCTAGCCCCTCCTACATTAACAATGCAACAACAATTACAGTTGCCACCTCTTCAAACACCTGCTGCTACACCTCCTATACAACCCCAATTACATGTGCAACATAATCCTAACCCAAATAATAAGGCAACCCAGAATATAGAGGCCCCGACTACTTTCCATACTTACTATATTAGTCATGTCGGATGTAATGAAATTCATCTTCGATCAGGGAAAGTGATTAATCCAAAAAACTCCCTTGTTATTACCAAAGAAGAGTGTGATTCACCTAGACAAGATACCATGGATCTTGAAGATGTTGTCAACCCTACAAAAACCAACTTGGAAAGGATAGTTACACCTGTAACAACTAATTTGAGTAAAGTTGATACACCAGTAACAGTCGATTCAACTGTGATAACTAAGGATCCTCCATATCTGCAAAGACTAGCTGAAACTAGGATGATTCCACAACCTGAATCTGATTTTCTTAAGGAGTTAAAAAATCTACACATATGGATTCCTTTACTGCAAGACATTAAATATGTGCCTATCTATGCAAAAATAGTAAGATATCTGTGTGTTAAAAAACCTAGAAGGAAGCCTAAGGACCCTGTTACTATTCATGTGATGGGAAAGTTGTCTGAATTGATGACTGATCAACCTCTCTTAACCAAATATAATAATCCAGGGAATCCTACAGTCACTATTTACATTGATGACAAGCCCATTACCAATACATTGATTGATTTGGGGGCGGCAATCAATGTAATGACCAAGGATCTCTTCACCACTTTGGGATTACACGGACTAAGACAAACACCTACGGTGTTAGAATTAGCAGACAGGTCATGTGTTAAACCTGAAGGAGTGTTAGAAGACATAGTGATCACAGTGGATTCTTGGAAATATCTAGCGGACTTCCTCATTTACAAATTAAATCAAGCCTCAAGGGAATCCCTTATTTCTAGGAAGGCATTGGTTATCTACTGTAGATGCATTCATAGGATGCAGGTTTGGGTCTATGATAATTTCATATGGACAGACCACAAAGAACCTTAGCCTCTACCCCCCAGTGAAGCCAAGTATGGATTTGGGAAACCCCTTCTGGGACGAATTCAAACTCGAATCAAATTACTCCCAAACACTTCTTACCCTCGAAAAAGCCCAATACTTTAAAGATGAGACAGAATATGATATTATAAATAGCTTTATTAGTAATCCACTTTCTGTTACTTTTATTGAGGACTCAGGGTAGGAAGATGTTGTGGAACACCTGAGCTTTGAACAAATGAAGATCACTCCGAATATTAACAGCAGTCTGATTGAAATAGAACCAGGTAAATATCCAAATGCCGATCCAAACATGACTAATGAACAAAACAAAATGTTGCTATAGAGTGGTCAGGTGCTCAGAATTATGCTCAAAAATTGAAGTGTCGGAATCTTTTCAAACTCAGTTTCATATTGAAGAGCTCGTCATTCTGAATCCAATGGTGCGAATGAAACTCAAATCCAAGTTTGTATGCAGAAGATAGAGCAAGTCAAAGTTCAAGTTTGACTTGTCTATGTGGCAGGATTGGATGACATGGAAAGGGTTCCAGCGAATGGGGAAGTTCCAAGTGGCAAGTTGCCACTGGGTCTTGCATATCACATATCGAAAAAAAAAAAGAGGCGCAGGTTAAGAATTGGCCCCCGCAAATCGCACCAAAACCCTGTTGTTATTATTTGTTACCACTTATAAAGTGTCGATTGCGATAGACTATCAGACGCAGGATTTTATGTGTTGTAGTTTAGTGTCCCCGCAACCGATTACCAATTACGATGAGCACCCTAGATGTGGGAATTTTATATGACAAAGTTTAATACCTCAACAGGTCTGCAATACCGCTGATATTATCATAGTGTGTCGCCATGTTGAACTTCGTCGATTGCAATCAGCGAGAGGTTCCGAACGAGGGAATTTTATATGTTGCAGTTAATTATCTCGTCGGGTCCGCAATACTGGATCGCAATGTTTTGCTATGTTAAGATCCTGCAACACTTGCTGATTGCGATTGTGATAAGGCCGACATAATATAGCTCATCGAACAACGAATTCCTCGCTCTATTAGCAGATTTTGGAGCGGAAATGGGGTTTTTCGTCGGTTTTAGAGCATTTTGTGGAACAAATAGTGGAAGAACTGGGAGAAGTCATAACTTCTTCTGTTCTTATCCAAATTCGATGCAAAAAGAGGCTAGATAGCCATTTTTGAGTATTCTGAACTCATTGAGATAGGTTTTATAGGCATTTGAGCATTGTAAACACACTTTTATTGTAATTTGAGCATAATAGAGAGGCTCAAGCCATTGGAAGCTGGACCAAGGAGACGTAGCCCAAAAAGGGTGAACTCCTTTATCATGTGTTTGTTGTGTGATGTATTTTGATGTTCTTTGCTATTATTTTGCTCCTGTTCAACATATATTTTGTTGTTAAATTGTTTATAATATTTACATAAGAAACTCTTCCAAAAGGATGGTTCTCGGTCCGTTTTGAATCCAAAGAGGCAGCAGAATGGGTATTGCAGAGGAACTGGTCTCTGGGGCATATTCCGGTGCTGTTCAAAAAATGGAGCCCCATGTTTGATGCAGCTCATGAAAAAGTTGATGTCTTTCCGGTATGGGTAAGGGCGCCAGGCTTGCCATCGTTCCTCTGGGTTGAATCAGTGTTTAAGGCGATCGGGAATAGACTGGGTACTTACCTAGAGACAGATATGTCTTTTCTAGAAACAAACAACAAGGCCATGGCGCGGATCCTGGTAAGCCTCAATCCTAGCAGAGGTTTGGCAGAGAAAATCAATCTTCAATATAAGGATTATGTTTTCGAACAAATCTTGGATTATGAGTACTTTCCGTTCCGCTGCCACCGATGCCACGAATATGGGAATTTGGCCAAGGAATGCCCCTTGGGAAGACGGAGGAGGAGGTTCCAGCGAACGAGGGAGAGGCCGGAAATGATCTATCAGCGTTCTCAGCACCAAAATAACAAAGAGCTCTCTGTAACACAGGAGGAGGAATTAATGGACATAGACCTGCAACAGGGGAGCCATGATCAGGAATCTGACACTCAGGAACCTCCGAAGGACTTGCCGCAAGATGGAGCGCACCCAGAGGAAGCATTGAAGCCCGCGGTCGAGGAGTCTCCAAGCACAGCCCCAAGCACTGTCGAGGATCAAAAGGGTATGCATTTGAATCCATCCCTCTCTCCTCTTATTGTAAATAAAGGCGAATGTTTGGATGATCGTATAGTTGCTGATCCGCTCATTAATCCTTCCCTTCCCGAACTTACTGTTAAAAATGTAAGCTTGATCGATGGCAATTTGGGAAACTGTATTGAAAACTTATCGGCTGCTATTCCTTCCCTGGATTTGAATAGTGATGGGTGTTGCCTCGATCCCTCCTCCCAGGCCCAGCTTCCTCAATGCCCTTATAACCTTCGCTCTCTGGCACCAAAACCCGGTTCTTTTCCTTCTGTGGGGGGCATTGATCCCTCCCCTTCCCTGTCCCAGCCCAGGAAAAAAAGGGGTAGGAAGTCAAAACTCTCAGCGGCCAAAGCCCAGGCCATTTACGATGTGGCAGATGGGAAGCAGCTTTCTATCACAGGGGCACTTAGAGCAGTGCAAAGCCCCGGTCTTGTTTTAAAATGATCATTTCCTCTTGGAACTGTCGGGGTTTAGCCAGTAAACCCAAAAAACTGGCCCTGAGGGAGTTGGTTTTGAACTCCAAGGCGGATGTAATTCTACTACAGGAGACCCTGGGAAAAGGGGAGGACATTGTATCATTGCTCAAAGCCCTTCTCCCAGGATGGGAATTCACAGCTTTGGATGCAGATGGCCATTCTGGTGGCTTGGCTGTGGGGATCAGGGAAGGCAGAATCAAGATTCGGAATCAATGGGGAATGAAGCAGGTGATGGGGATTGAGTGTCAATCTACGGATCTTGATTTCCCTTTTACCATTATTAATATATACGGGCCATGTCAAGGAAGGATTCCCTTCTGGAATGGTTTGATGGAGAGCTCACTCGTGAAGAATAAATTCTTGGTGATGGGAGGAGACCTAAACTTCTCCTTAGGTAGAGCGGAGACCTGGGGCCCAAATGCAAGAGAGGATCCGCAATCTGATTTCTTCATGAACCTCTTAGCCTCAAACAATCTAATAGAAGCAAATCTCATCAAGCTGAAACCCACTTGGCGGAATAAAAGAATAGGAGAAGCGAGGGTGGCAAAACGACTAGACCGTTTCTTAATCAATGAGGACCTGGCCGCTGCAATTCCTTTATTCAGGCAATGGGTAGAAGAAGGGGGGCCCTCGGATCATTTTTCGATCTATATTGAGCTCTCCAAAGGTCCCACAAAACCTCCTGCTCCTTTCAAATTTAATGCCTCCTGGCTCCAAGAGGAATCCTATAACAAGATGTTTAATGAAACATGGATTCACCCTGTCAGAGGATCCCAAGAGAACAAAGGATTTTTATTTATGGAAAATCTCAAAAGATTGAAAAAGGAAACAATATTATGGGCAAAGGACAGGAAACTAAAACAGAATGAGGACTTATCCAGGATAAATGAGGAACTCCAAAGGCTTGAAAGCATAGAGGCGGACAGCTATGCGACACAAGATTCTAAGGAGAAAATTGTAGGCCTGGAGAAGCTCAAGAATCAAATTCTGCTGGCAAAGGAGGAAGAATGGAGACTCAAGAGCAGAGCAATATGGCTCAAAGCAGGGGATGAAAACACTAGCTTTTTTCATAACTATGCTAAAGGGAGGAAGAGCGCCAATACTATCTGGAGCCTAAAATCTGAAGATGGAAGGGAAGCCAAGACTTTCGAGGCTCTTTCATCCCTCGGGGTGAATCATTTCCAATCCCTATTCAAAGACCCTGGTGAGATCACCATAGCGGAAGTCATCCAAACAGCGCAGTGTTTCCATAGATATGTGGAGGAGGAAGAAGCGGACCAACTAATGGATCCTGTCACCAAGGAGGAGGTGGAAAGTGTAATAAAGTCTATGGCAAAAGAAAAAAGCCCTGGCCCGGATGGTTGGTCAGTAGAGCTATTCCTACACTTTTTTGAGCAGATAGGTGAAGAAATCACAGAAGTTGTAGAGGAGTCAAGATCGAAGGGAGAAGTCTACAGTCCTTTCAATGCAACCTTCATCGCCCTCATCCCTAAAAAGGAAGCTCCGGAATCCTTTGAGGATTTCAGACCTATTTCTTTATGCAACAGCATCTATAAGATAATCGCAAAAGTTATAGCTCTCAGGATCAAACCAATTTTATCAAGGCATATCTCTCCTGAACAATTCGGGTTCCTGAACGGAAGACAAATCCATGAGGCAATTGGTGTGGCTCAGGAGGTCCTTCACAGTGTAAAGATGAAAAACAAGAAGGGAGCGGTGATTAAAATTGACCTCTCAAAGGCATATGATAGGATAAACTGGACATATATCCCCATGCTACTAACACACCTAGGCTTCAAAGTGGACTTCATCAGATGGATCATGGGGTGTATAACAGATGTCAGCTATGCTATCCTCATCAACGGAGCTGCTACCTCTTTCTTCAAAGGGCAGAGAGGGATGAGGCAAGGCTGCCCTCTGTCCCCCTTGTTATTCCTCCTAGTGGCTGAAGGTCTAAGTCAGCTGATTCATAAAAGAAAAAGGGAAGGTAAGATAAATGGCATTGAGGCAGCAGTAAACTTGTTCATATCTCACCTTCTTTTTGTAGATGATATCCTGATTTTTACTAATGGCTCCCCCAATGAACTCAAGGAATTAAAAATTATCTTTGAGCTCTTTCTGAAAGCTACCGGAATGCAGATCAATCCCAGGAAATCCCAAATCATTGAAGAAGGTTTAAACAAACTCGATAAGGAGCAGTTCAGTTCCTTCTTTCCATATGAAATGAGCAACATGGGTTCCCCTTTCAAGTACCTGGGGTTCTGGCTGAAGCCAAATGATTATAGGAAGGAGGATTGGTCTTGGCTAATCGCAAAGATCGAAGCAAGAATCAGTCGCTAGAGTTTCAAATGGCTCTCCAGAGCAGGGCGACTGACCTTAATAAAATCCGTGCTTCTAGCCATCCCAGTTTATTGGGCAGCTCTAACTTGGGTCCCAAAAGGAGTCCTGGAGAAAATTAGGAGAATATGCAGCAGATTTCTGTGGGCTGGGACCAAGGAAAACTCGGTTCTCCCTTGGGTTGCATGGGAGAAAGTGACGAGACCAAAGGAATGGGGTGGTTGGGGGATAAAAAGCCTCCCACATTTCAGACTTTCTTTGGCTGCCAAATCAGGTTGGCGCCTTATAAAGATGGAAAACCTCTGGACAAGAACGGTAAAAAGAAAATATATTGATCCAACCCCTCTAGAAGACTGGATCAGGAACCCAAACAAGACCCAAAAGAATGTTTCTGCTATTTGGAAAGCCACCTTGGAGTCTTTTAAGGTGATTGAGCAAGGATTAGCTTGGAAGATCGGGAATGGTGAAAAGGTAAAGCTTGGGAAGGATCCCTGGGTTGGCTGTAATGACAACTATGCCCTCCCCCCTGACCTGATTCAGTAGTTGGAAGAAAAAGATCTCCGCTTCCTCAACCAAGTGGAGAAACCAGGGTTCTCATCCATTTGGGGGCAAGCTTGGAAGAATGGAGAAGAGTTGGATCTGAAGCAAAGATGGTGGAACGATTGGAATACTTTCACTCAGGAACTCTTCAGGTCCAATGTAAGGCTGAGCGACAGGCAAGATGAGCTAATCTGGGCTCATGCAGACTCCGGGACATATGCCCCAAAGAATGGGTATTCCTTCCTTATGACAAGGAAGGGATGGGGAGATCCAGAGTGGTGGTCGAAACAGCTCTGGAAACTTAAGAGCCCTCCAAAATCTAAAATCCTCTTATGGTGTATTTTAAGGAGCAAAATCCCAACCTGGGATATCTTGCAGACCAGATTCATGCACGGGCCTGGGAGATGCACCTTATGCAAAGTAGAAGTAGAATCCATTAATCACCTTTTTCTTAAATGCCTAGAATCACTAAAGATATGGGGTGAGACTGGAACATTATTGAACAAAAAGCTCACCTGGGAAGGCAACAATATCCAAGAAGCTTGGCAGAAGTGGTGGAATGAGCATCCGGATGGGAACCTGCGTAATCTCCCCCTAATCATCAGTTGGGGGATATGGATAGCTAGAAACAAGAGCATCTTCCAGGACAAAGATACCCCTGTAGCAATCACCACAATTCAGGGCGCTGCCATCTTTTCTAGCATTCCAGAACCAAAGGAACCCTCCTCCCAAAGAATTGTCCCTGAAGTACAGATCTCAGAAGGAATCCCTTGGGCTTTTTTCAACGGTGCATCTCAAAGCAACAAAGCAGGAGCAGGACTCGTCATCTATGAAAACCCATCTCACTCCCTTAAAGCTTCCGTGGGGCTAGGAACAGGCTCAAATAATTATGCAGAATTTCTTGCCCTCAAACTCCTTTTATGTTGGCTCATCCAAAGGCACACCCTCACTATTCAAATCTTTGGGGATTCCCAAAACGTGATCAAATGGGTAAACGGTCAAAGTACATGCAGCAATCAAGTTTTAAAACAAATTCTGGGAGAAGTTCAAAGTCTGAAAACAATGTTTAACAGTTTTTCCATATGTCACATTTACAGGGAAAGAAATGACTTGGCGGATAAGCTCTCTAAAGATGGTCTTCAACAGGATTTGGGCAGCTGGCAAATAGTAGAAGACGAACAAGGCCAAATCAGAAGATCGGACCAGCCACCTTATATTCAACCGTTCTGATATCCCTGGCAGGAATTTTTTGTTTACTGAATATCAACAGAATTTTGTATTATCTATAAAACCTCAAAACAAACAGCTATGATAATGCAGCCCTTTTAAACTTTTCAGGTATAGTGACGGGTTGTTTTCCTCAATTATGAGGAGACCCGGTTTTGTTTTGTTTCCCTTCACGATCGTTTCATAGTCTCTGTGTATGGCTATGGCACAATAGAAACACAGGACAGTACAAATCAGAGATAGCTACAGCACCTAGATGGAACTGTTTTCAGGCATAAGGGAGAAATTTTTTGTAATCCATACTTGATAGAACTCAGAATGAACAGTGATGCTTCGGCATATGTAATGTAAACTTTTTATAATCTTAATAAAAAGTTTCGTTTTTTCCTTTGGAAAAAAAAGAAACTCTCATGGGAATCAGTTAATTAAGCAAAAATATTGAATCCTTAAGCACTTGATAAGCAAATGATAAGTATCTTGGGTTTTATTCTAAATGGGGAATTAGCACAACATTACTAATCTACTCCATTTCAGATCAATTTGGTATCAGAGCTTGGTTTTTGCTTACTATATTTGCTTTGTGAAAGAAGGATTTAATTGTTTGCAAGTTTATGTCATGCTTACAAGGTTAAAACTCAAAAGAGGAGAAGGAAAGCTGGTTGAAAGCCCTATAGTTGGCTCAAGGGGAAGAAGAGAAAGGTTTCCAAAGTCTTCTACACCAGTACATCCTCAAGTTGCAGAAGTTGCAGTTGAGTCTCCAGAGATCATGTCTCATGAAGGAGAACCTATCATGACAGAAGATGAGAAGACCTTCAGAAAGGATTTCTTTGATATGACAGAGATGGTTAAGGTCCTCTATGAAGATAGGAATAGCAGGTTGCAAGGAGAAATTTCCAAGCCTCCCAATGGAGAAGGATCTTCAGGAGGAGGTAATGGAAAAGAAGATAAATGAAAAGGAGGTAATAGGAATGGAGGCACACCTCCACCATCTCCACCATCTTCTTCATCTTCTTCTTCAAAAGCATCTTCAACCTCTTCCACTAATACCACTGCTACTCATACTCATCATCATTCTTCGAAAGGAACTGGTAAATCACCTTTTCTAAAGCTTGATGTTAAATTCATGTTGTCTATGTACAATGGTGAAGTGAATGCAGAAAAGTTGGATAATTGGATTCGTCAGTTGGAGGTGTATCTACAATTCAAAACCTTCAAGAAGATGATATCAAAATTCAGTTGACTTCATTGAGAATGGAGGGTGCAGCGCTTGTATGGTGGGAATCAAGGACTCAAGGTGAGATCAAAAAACATGGTAAGATATCTATTTCTTCGAATTATTCATCGTTGCTATAAAAAGAGAGTTCTACCCTTTATCTCATATGCAAAAAGCTATCATGAATTGGAAAAAATTTAGACAGTTAAAAGGTCAAAATGTGCAAGAGTATACTCAAGGGTTTAGGAAAAGAGCTCTTATGCTAGGAGTAGACTTACAGTCACAAGATACTTTGTTGAAATACATAGCTATCTTCAACATACCATTCTTAGGTTTAGTCCCACGAATCTTGATGAAGTTTGTGCTCAAGCTACACACCTCGGAGCAAGAGGGAAAAATGTACAAGAAGAAGGTAAGAAGAAGCCATTTTACAGTGGTGAAAAAGGGAAGAAATTTAAAGGAAAGCATAAGAAAAATTCTTATGTTAAGAAAGAAGGGGAAAACCCATGTGCGAGAATTTTTCCAAAGAGGGCCATGATGAAGCGCATTTCTGGAAGCTTCATCCAAAATTAAGACTGAATAAATTAAAAAAATAAAGGGAAACAGAGGACAAACGATGTTGCAAAACAAGACTTGGGTTCTGACTCGGGAGATGAAACCAAGATTGCAGCCACAGTCACTAAGGGAAAACCCGTGGCAAAAGAAAGCAAAGAGGAAGCCATGGCAAGCACCAGTGCAGCAAATAACTCCAATAAAGCTTCGAATGAGGAAAACATAATTGAGTTGTTCCATATCAGAGTTGTTTCCAAACACACCAAGATTGATACGTTGTTTGATAGTGTATCTTAGTCAAATTTAATTTCTACATACTTGGTCAAGAAGTTGAATCTAGAAACTGTGCCTCATCATAAACCGTATCCGTTGTGTTGGATAACCAAGGATGCCAATTTGCAAGTCACATGAAAATGTATTTTAAGGTTTTCAATCACTGCTAATTTCATTGATGAAGCTGAATTAGACATTGTTCCATTGTATATTTCTAGGATTGTGTTGGGAAGCTCGTATCTGTATGACAGGAAATTCGTTTTACATAGATTTGAGAAAAAACATGATTTGTTCAAAGATGTAGTGGAGTATATTGTGAGAGCCCATCGCATAAATCTTATTTTGTCTTTAACAAGTGCAAGGGAAATGAAGCGACTGCTTAATTATAGCAAGAGACTCATGCTCCTTATGATCAAGCAGAAGAATGAATTAGAGCAGGAATTCTTTGCAGGTTGTGACGTGAAGCAGAAAGCTAAATTAGTTAATGTGGTCAATCAATATGGAGACATGTTTCAAGAACCAAAAGGATTGCCACCAAAAAGAGGAATTCAACACGAAATTCAGCTACAGCAGGACTGTCCACTCCCAAACATCGATATGTATCGAATGTCAATTCTGGAAATTTTAAAAATTAAGAAACAAGTCTAGGAATTGTTGGATAAAGGTGTAATTCGTCCATCGACTTCACCATGTGGTTCACCAATTGTATTGGTAACAAAAAAAGATGGAACATGGCACATGTGTGTAAATTATTGAGCTTTGAATAAGATTATAATAAATAATCGATACCCACTGCCCATAATAGATTATTTACTAAATCAGTTGAAAAATGAAAAATATTTCTCTAAATTAGACTTGAGAAGTGGATATCATCAAGTAAGAATAGTTGAGGAGGATATTTGGAAGACTGATTTTAAAACCAAACAGGGATTGTTTGAGTGGTTGGTTATGCCTTTCGGTCTTTGTAATGCTCCAGCTACATTCATGGGAGTTATGAATGATGTTTTAAGATCATTTCTCGATGAGTTTGTAATTGTCTATTTAGATGATATTTTGATATTCAGCAAATCACAAGAGCATGTCAAGCATCTGAGGAAAGTTTTGGATATTATGAGAAAAGAACGGTTATTTCTGAAGATGTCTAAATGTAAATTCAGTAAAACTTCCTTCGTGTATTTGGGCCACATAGTTGGAGGAGGCGAGCTAAATATTGACCCCTCTAAAGTTTCGGTCATTGTGAATTGGCCAATACCCAAATCAGTCACAGAAGTAAGGATTTTTCTGGGAGAAGTGCAGTAATGGAGGAAGTTTATTGCTAACTTCTCCTCCATAGCAGCTCCACTACATGCTTTGCCAATGTGAAGGTTGTCTTCCAGTGGGGAGGCAAACAACAAAAATCATTTGATGATTTAAAACAAAAGATCAGTTCAGCCCCAATTTTAGCATTGCCAGATTTGAAACAACCATTTGAAATACAAACAGATGCAAGTGACTACGCCATGGGTGCAATTCTTTTATAGCATGGTAAGCCCATTTCATTTCATTCTGAGATTTTTAATGGTGTTGTTATTAGCTATCCTACATATGATAAAGAGCTTTATGCATTGGTACAAAGTGTGAAGAAATGGAAGCATTACCTAATAGGAAAAGAAACCATTATTCACACTAATCATCAGCCTCTACAATATCTTCAATCTCAAACTAAATTGCAGTAGTCAAGGCACTTTCGTTGGATGGGATTTTTACAACAATTCCACTTGCTAATCAGGTACAAGAAAGGTATTCATAACAGAGTTGTTGATTTGCTTTCTAGACCAACTATTAATGTAGCCATTTTACTCAAGAATCATTCTATTATGCCTGAAAGTTATGTTGAACAATACACACATGATGCTGACTTTTAAGAGGTATATTTAAACTTGAGTCAAGGCCACCAAGTTGAGGAATTAGACTACGATATACATGATAATCCGTTGTATCATTTGGGAAAACTTTTTGTTCCACGGGGAGAGAGAGTAAATGTCACAAGGGAAGCACACACTTCTCTTATTGTTGAACATTTTGGTGTAAGTAAAATAGTGGAAAATCTTCAGAGAAATTTGTATTGCCCTCTTATGCTTGAAAGTGTGTCATGTTTTATCAGAGGTTGTGTTGGTGTCCGAGTATGAACAAATTATTCAATCCCGTTTCCTACATTAATTCATCAATCCGGGTGCGTACACTTTTCAAGGTAACATGCAGGAGCAAGGTTACAATCTTACATTGACCAAGGGTTCGTGACTAAGAAATTAAAGCGCTATAACAGTAATGGAAATTAAATTGTAGAAATAAAAGCATTCACAACAATCTATGGAAATCTGTAACAGCAATAAAGAAAATACAAGTAAAACAATATACATAAAAAGGACACACACACAGCACCTGATCAGAAGAGTGGGCCCAACTCCCTGGTCAGCACTGTGCTTAACTCACATATTGAGAAAAATATCAGAAGGCTGGACATTTCATTTACAAGAGTTCCACTGTTACAAGGCTCAATTCTTACATCATCTAGCTCCCCTCTCTCTCTGAATTGTGTCTTTTAAATATACAAACATCCAAAGGAAACTTGCAACAAACTGATCTCAATATTCAAGATGAGATCTGAGAGATCTGTCCATCATGATTCAGCTGGAACACGTCAAATCTAGTTATTAAAATTGGGCAATTCTAGAAAACGGCTACAACAGCGAATCTGCAAATATGTCCTTCAAAGAACCTTCTCCAAATACAAACTGAATTTCTGAAAACTGCTCATTGGGACACTGATTTGGTTCGTTCTGAACAAAACCCATGTCTTGGATTTTCCAGATTCACTTCCATTTTCCCAAAACGTCCAACACAAAACTGTCACTTCTTATGCTAGCAAATTCTTGAGTTTGAATATCTAATTATTTGTTGAAGACCAAATTTGCAATCTGGAAGAGATCTTGGAGGCTAAAATCATGAGTGAGGTTATAACGAATGAATAAACCAAAATCATGCATAATAATCATTATTTATTAAAAATAAATGAGTTCAGATATTATTTATCCACAAGAGCATAAATGATTATGAAATGGAATTATATAATAAATTATGTTAAATAATGTGATAAAAGAATAGTGGAAATAGATGAAATGAATGTTAAGAAATGGTAATAATAATGAAAAATTAAGAGCCCAACATTCCCCCAAACTAAATATGTTGCATGCCCACATGCAACCCAATGCCTCTATATAAAGTAGGGGAAATAATGGTTTGAAAAATATGAGTGAATAATGCTCAGTGGTTTTTTTTTTTGACATTCTCCTAAACTTTTAATAAATCAAACACTCATGTTATTTCACCTCAATTGTTACTTTCAACAAAATAACGTGGAATGACATCTATGGATTAACATTTGTTGAAGCTAATGTAGGTTGAGCTTGTGTAAGTGATGTAGAAGGTGGAAGCCATGCAAGCTCAAAGAAAGTAATCAAAAAAGTGTAGCAGGATTTCCTTCCCCCAAACTGATTAGTTTCCCTGTCATCAAGATTTCTATTGCACATCTCATTAGTATCCTCAATCAGTAATTTATCAGGATTCAAAATCATAATTAGGTCTCTTCATCCTTCCCCAAAAAAATAGTAGTGTTGTTAAGCTAGGATTAAATAGAGATTGATTGGGTAAAGCAACTATCTTTGGTTAAAGATACGAAACTTGTAGAATAAAGGAATGATAGATTAGATGATACAAAATGTCAAATATCAAATATCCTAAAAGTTTCATCCCTAACATGTAAAGTAAATATTGATAACTCAATAATAGATATAAACCATAACCACCATTATCTAAGAATTGATTAAATATTAGCCCATGAACCATGAGTTCTAGCA
Source organism: Pinus tabuliformis (assembly GCA_031772625.1). Lineage (NCBI taxonomy): Eukaryota > Viridiplantae > Streptophyta > Pinopsida > Pinales > Pinaceae > Pinus > Pinus tabuliformis. Next base: position 236,031,465 of record CM062814.1, on the reverse strand, counting down.
AACCTTATATGCAACAGTGGCATTATCGGCAGTTAGTTTTGAGAAAACAAGGTAACCAAGTAGATCATAGTATTGAATTAACTTCTATATCATAGACATGGCCACTATTGCCAGAAGGGGTCCATAGCCTTGACAGGGATGCCTTTTTAACCCATTGAGATGCCAGTGTCCCATCTAGTAGAAATAAGTACATAGTTACAAAAGCATTTCAATTTACTTAGATGTCTACTGAAGATCATTGTTCTGGCTTGGTAACCAATTAATAACAATGCCATTCACAAGAACTAACAAAAGTAAACAAGTCGGCTCGTGATGAGACCTCTTGTCCTTCAGTTTTATGACCGAAGGCCAATACCCCGGCTTGGTGACCAATAGTGGTAATATCACTCTATTAGGACCTATGATCATGGTAGGTCGGCTCGTGATGAGACCTCCTATCCTCCAGTTGACTATTTATGTTTAAAATTTAACTATGGTTATTGTTAATCAACAAAAGATCACTTAATAGATGGGGTGGCAAGCCAGCTCCTTAAGAGCTAGGGATGGCGTAAAATTTTTTGTAGTAACTATTTTCAACTCAGGTAATTTTGCTTCTCAAATACTAATAACCTTCAAATGATTATTGATAAATATATTTTGCTTTGTTAATATTGGGGTTTGAGGAATAATTCATTAGATAGTGATGGAAATATTTAAGTACAATTTTGTGGTCATCATCATAAATTTTACAAAATCAGGGACTTGACAAATTAGGAAAGTTGAAAGTTGCCATGATGAAATCATCTTTTCATAATTATTCCTTAAAAAATAAAATTATGTTTATAGATAAACAAAGATAAATTGACTACCCAATCATTATGTCAAAGAGGACCTAGACAATTAAATGTATTTCCCCATTCACCAAGTTAATGTCGTCGTGCATGATTCAAGTTCCAATATGTGTGGATAAGTGGGGGTTACGGATTGTTATGGATTATGGTGGTAATAATCGTGAGATGTATGAGTTGATGTGAAATTTTAATAACAATGATGACATGACATCATTGATATTAAATATAATACATTTTCTATCAAATGCAACACCTCCCCCCAACTAAGATATGACTGTCCTCGGTCATAATTGAAACATCAATCAAATACACGGATTTGATTAGGGACGTACCTGAAAACTTACCTGGACAGAGTATCAACATGTGTAGAGTAACATCACTGGGTAATTAGAAAACACCACGGAGTAGCAGCACCGAAGGAGTAACATCACTAAAAGAGTAACAACAACGGCGGAGTAACAACACTGGCAGAGTAACAACACTAAAGGAGTAACAGCACCACCAGAGTAACAGTACTAGCTGAGTAACAGCACCGGCAGAGTAACAACACCGGCGAAGTAACATCACTGACAGAGTAACAGCAGCGGTAGAGTAACAGCACCGACAGAGTAACAGCATCACTGGCAGAGTAACAGCGGCGGTAGAGTAACAGCACCGACAGAGTAACAGCACCGGCGGAGTAACAGCACCGATAGAGTAACAGCACCAGAGTAACAACATTGGGAGTAACAATAGTGATGGAGTAACAGCATTGATGGAGTAAAAGCACTGACGGAGTAAAAACAGTGATGGAGTAACAACACTAGAGGAGTAACAGCACCCAAGGAGTCTGAGGAAACCATATACTGATAAGACTCAAGAACAAATGGATAAATATAGAGCAACATCATGAAACTTGAGAAATTTATTTTATTTTGATGAAGGAACAAAATTTGTGACTTTGAACACATGAAAAAAAAAACATAAGAGGAATCAGAAAAGAAATAACAATTTTATTGAAAAACAATAAATAAATAACTTAAGTTGCAACGGCTATGATTTTGACTGCAGCAATGTTGTTCCCTAAGGGAATATCAATCTATTTCTAGAAACAACAATCTATCAATGGTAAATGAATGGAAAAAATATTTTGGCGGAAATGACTTGGATCTTCAAATGGAAATGAATTCTCCATTTCTCCTGCTATGAATCCATTAGGCAACGAAAAAGTCTTCATGTTGTTGGTGAGAAATAATAGGAATCATTTGTAACAAACTCTTATGATCAATTTCCATGGCACGTCGAAAGAATCAAAATTATATGATATTAGATTTCTTAGAAGATTCTAATATGAAAATCTATTATTTCAATATCATTGCCTTCAATAATCACTTGTTCAAAAACAAATTGACCTCCTTTATTCTCCTCGGACTTGCAAAAAACGAGCGTCTACCTATAATAAAACATGTGATCATGGAAGAATATAGGTGATCAGGCTCTCTAAATCTAGTAAATATGAAAAAAAAATAACAATTAGTTACTCTGTAAAACAAATCCATGGAAAAAAAATAACAAATTAAAGTTAATTTATTACCTGCGGGACAGCGGTGGCCAACCATACTAACCAACAGTATTTTAATCATAACTTCTTTGTTTTTCGTCCGATTTGTGTGATTCCAAAGAAAAATGAAAATGAATTAATATAGATATCTCCAATTGAAACAGGTTTTAAAAATTCCATGATATGATATGTCAAATTTACTTAGAACAACCTTCATAATAGAGTCATTTTCGATTTCCCAACTTAGACCAACAGTTGATATTTTAAGCATAATGTTTTTGTTTGATGATGGATTGAACCGATTCAAATTGGATATTAAAGTAGATTCATGTAAATATATTCAATAGAAACAGTTTTTAAAATCATGAAGAATTGATGGGTCAAATGTGCGCAGGAACAATCGGGAAAACAGAATTTTAAAGGTGCTGATTTACGATAGATAGTCAGTATTTCAGTCATAACTTTCTCATACGATATATAAATTGGGTGATTCAAATTGCATTGTAAAATAGATTAATAGGGTGATATACCATAGAAACAAGTTTCAAAAATCTAGTCATTTAGGCCTCCAAAAACGAACTGTCCCAACTCTGTTCCTGAGCTGCCTACTCAACATATTGTCAATGTTTTGGTCATAACTTTTTCATTTCAAGTCGAAATCGAGTGAATCAAATTGGATTAGAAATTATAAATAAAGGGCTACTTAGTATAAAAATAGGTTTTGAAAATATGTCCATTTTGTTCCTCAAAACATGACTATACCGACTGTGATTTCAGTGGTTTTATCAAGCCCACACGCCCTAAGATATGATAAATTATTTTTTTTTCAAAATGATGATGAGTGTTTGTAGAAATTTATTTTTCAATATAATACATCTACATACACAATTAAATTCAAATATTTACCATTGATATTGATATACTCAGCAAGTTGCAGCAAACACAACTCGTTCTACATATAACAAAAATTATTTATATACTTATTTATTCTATTTTCTACACTAACCTATTCTACCTTGAAAAATAAAGCATACTTACGTATAAGAGTACTTCCAATGGAGCCATTTTAGAAATAAGGCCTCAAGTGTATACACACCCGAATTTGAGAAATGTCTATCAATAAATACTAGGGTATGAGAGACCAACTTCCCTTGAAAATATGGTGTCAAAAATTGTTGAAGTATGGAGTGACGTTGCAAACAACTGATGGAGTGAAACCAATCTTCAATATATCCTTTACTTTTTTGATTTCCCATAGTTGTCATATCATGAATTTCTTGAGTTTCTAAAACAACTTGTTGACGCAGACTAGAAGAAACCTCATTTTCTTCCATAACTTTTACAATTTTTGGATTTGGAACATTTCCAATCTCGATATAAGTTTTCTACAATTGCGTATGCGAGATAGGTTGGGTGGGAAGGGTAGGTAAATTTTGCAATTCAACACTGTAAGCATGTTGTACTAGTTTATTATGGTGAGGGTGTGGAATGAGTTGAGCAAGATATTGTGTAGGGCATGGAGGATTTTGATGATGTAGTTGATTGGGAGGTGTGGATGATTTTCATACACAAGAAAGGTGTTCTTGAAAAGATGGAAAAGAATATGGATGATATTTTTGTGCTACAAGATGAGAGAGAGTAGTCATGTAATCATAGGATGAACCATGCCAAACTTGTGGACAAGATTGACGGGGGTTATATTGAGATTGCCATGGCTACCTTAACACATGAGTATTCCATAATAGATTATGCAAGTAAGACAATGGAGAGGAAGTGTTTTGAAACATACATGTAGGCCAAGGTTTCAATGGTTGTGAAATTGTTGCAGCTTCTCCATCTCTTGGAAATGTTGTTTTCATCCCAGGTAAGAAAGAGAGACTATCCATGGGATGCTCCCTTTAGCATTGAGGAAAAATCACTTCTTCAAATTCTGCTTGACTTTTCTTAACCTGCAAAACATGCAGTTGTGAATTTAGAGAGCTACTAAAATCAACTTTAAAATGTTCAAATAAATCACTGATTTCATCTCTTATATCTTCTGTTCTTGTAGCAGATTTGGAAAGGAAAGAAGAAAAATCTCTAGAATTCTTACCAGCCTTGGATATTCCTCTTGAATGCCTTATGCATAAATCAAAAACATCATCATATGATAGCTGAAAAACATCACATTTTCCTATCATATTTAATATTTCTAAAATTTCATCTTTGATTCCTTCAAGAATGAGTGTTTTTAAGATCTCTTTTTCCAAATGCTTATGCTTTGATTTTTGAAAGTTGTATTTAAATTGATCCAAAGAGTCCTCCAAGCTTTCATATTCCCCTTGTATCATATTGAAAATATCTTCATTGGCCTTGCAATAGTCTTGGTACTTCTCCAAGAATACATTCTTCATGTCCTCCCATGTTTTGATGCAGTTCCCACCAAGGCTCATGAACCATCGGAGAGTTGCTCCTTTTAGAGTAAGAGGAAACACTTTCAACTTTTGATCATTAGTACAATAATCATATCCTCTACAAAGTACTTCAAACTCAAATAAGAATGTATATGGGTCCTCATTATCCAAACCATGAAAATTTGGTAGAGAAGATGGAGGAATTATGTGCATTTGTGTCACTCCTCCTAGATCGCTGATAGGGAATTCAAAAGTAACAATGTGAGCCATTTCTTACCATAATAGAAGATGTTCTTCATGTGTTTCTTTGAGGTTCCTCCTTCAGATATTCCTATCAATTTGTTAGTGGAATGGGTGGTGCTTACATCACCATTTTGAGTGAAATGATAAGATTTCTTCAAATTTCTACCTTTTTCTTCCTAGTCATTCAAAAAACAATTTGAAAGGAAATCTAAAGCTCAAGACTTGGAGTTGGGCATCAAAGGACCAATCCCTCCCCAGGACGAGAGATTAGTTTTTCCAAAATCAAAACAAACAAAAATGCAGGAAAAATTTAAGCTCAGGACCTCGAGTAAGGTGAGAGAACTCTTTCCCTCCCCAGGACAAGAGAGTGGATCCTATAAAATAAAAACAAGCAAAAATGCAGGAAAAATAACTATGCTCAGAACCTGGAGCAGGGTGTCAAAGGATGATTCCCTTCCCAAGACGATAGATTGACCCTCTGGTCAATACAGATCGTGTCCTGTACCTTGTTAGCCTTCCCCGGCAATGACACCAAAATGTTGGTGTTCCCGTGTCCTACATTAATTCATCAATCCGGGTGCGTACACTTTTCAAGGTAACACGCAAGGTATATGCAGGAGAAATGTTACAATCTTACATTGACCAAGGGTTCGTGACTAAGAAATTAAAGCATCATTGTAACAGTAATGGAAATTAAATTGCAGAAATAAAAGCATTCACAACAATCTATAGAAATCTGTAACAGCAATAAAGAAAATACAAGAAGTAAAACAATATACATAAAAAGGACACACGCACAACACCTAATTAGAAGAGTGGGCCCAACTCCCTAGTCAGGGCTGTGCTTAACTCACATATTGAGAAAAATATCAGAAGGCTGGAAATTTCATTAACAAGAGTTCCACTGTTACAAGGCTCAATTCTTACATCAGCTAACTCCCCTCTCTCTCTGAATTGTGTCTTTTAAATATACAAACATCCAAATGAAACTTGCAACAAACTGATCTCAATATTCAAGATGAGGTCTGAGAGATCTGTCCATCATGATTCAACTAGAAAACGTCGAATTTGGTTATTACAATTGGGCAATTCTAGAAAACGGTTGCAACAGCAAATCTACAAATATGTCATTCAAAGAACCTTGATTTTCTCCCAATACAAACCGAATTTTTTAAAACTACTCATTGAAAAACTGATTTGGTCCGTTCTAAACAAAACCCATCTCTCAGATTTTCCAGATTCGCTTTCATTTGCCTAAAATATCCAACGCAAAATTGTCACTTCTTGTGCCAGCGAATTCCTGAGTTGGAATATCTAATTATTTGTTGAAGACCAAATCTGCGATCTAGAAGAGATCTTGGAGGCTAAAATCATGAGTGAGGTTATAACGAATGAATAAACCAAAATCATGCATAATAATCATTATTTATTAAAAATAAATGAGATCAGATATTAGTTATCGACAAGAGCATAAATGATTATGAAATGGCATTATATAATAAATTATGGTAAATAATGTGATAAAAGAATAGTGGAAATAGATGAATTGAATGTTAAGAAGTGGTAATAATAATGACAAATTAAGAGCCCAACAGGTTGTTCATTGTGTGAAGATAGTAAGCCTAGTAATAGGAAACTAAGATTGTACACACCAGTTCTAGTGCCTTCATGACCATGGGAAAGTGTTTCTATGATTTTGTAGGAGGTCTTCCTTTATCAAGGAAAATTCATGATTATTTGTATGTAGTTGTGGATAGGTTCAGAAAGATGTGCATATTAATGCCCTGTAAAAATAAAATTACAGTTGAACAAACAGCTCAACTTTTCTTTCAAAATGTATGGGTTCATTTTGGATTGCCTACTTCTATTGTAAGTGATCGTGATTCTCGATTTGTTAGGAATTTTTGGTCAAGTTTATGGAATTTTATGGACACCAAGTTGAAAAAAAGTACATCCTTTCATCCACAAACAGATGGTCAAACTGAAGTGGTTAACAAGACAATTATTCATTTGCTAAGAGGATATTTCAGCAAACATCCTAAGTTGTGGGATGAATAGTTGCATTATATTCAGCATGCTTACAACCGAGCAAAACACTCTTCTACTCTAACTTCGCCTTTTGAGGCATGTCTTGATTATTTTCCTAAATCTCCCTTGGATTTCATCTTTGAGAAAGATGTAGTTGTAGATGGACATAGTGACATAGAAAGAGCAAAGAAATTCATTGAACAAATTTAGTTGATTCACCAAACAGTTCAAGAACAACTAGAAAGGAGTCAAGGCAAGTATAAGGCAAGGCATGATAAGCATCATGTAGATCATCAGTTTTAAGTAGGTGATGAAATTTCGCTATACATTAGCAAGGAAAGACTTCAAGGTGAAGGTAAAAAGATAAAACCAATATGTTATTGTCCATTTAAAATTCTGGAAAAGATTGGTAATAATGCTTTCAAGCTTGATTTGCCTTAATATATGCAAATCTATTCTATTGTTAATGTTGAAAACTTGAGGTTGTATGAACCTCCTTTGATTGAAGATCAAGGAGAGAATGTTCAAATTCTATCTATTGAAGACTTTTCTCCAGAATTCCTTGATGTGCTTCAGAAAGACACGATACTTGACAGAAGGACAAGGACAACTAAAAGGGTAAGTATTGCTTATCTTCAGGTGGAAGGTGAGGGAATAGTACCCTCATCTAATAAATAACTAAATATAAATATTTTGAGTTACAAAAGGCTTCCAATGGGGAGGAGTGATCAAGTGCTCAGCATTATGCTCAAAATCAAAGTGTCAGAATCTTGTCAAACTCAGTTTCATATTCAAGAGCTCGTGATTCTGAATCCAACCGGGTGAATGACACTAAAATTCGAGTTCATGTGTAGAATATAGAGCAAGTCAATGTTCAAGTTTGACTTGTCTATGTGGCAGGATTGGATGACATGGAAAGGGTCCCAGCGAATGGGGAAGTGCCAAGTGGCAGATTGCCACTGGGTCCCACATATCGCATATCAAAAAAAAAGAGGTGCAGGTTAAGAATCATCCCCCGTAAATCGCACTGAAACCCCACTGTTATTATTTGTTACCACTGATAAAGTGTCAATTGCGATAGACTGCCGAACATGGGATTTTATGTGTTGCAGTTTAGTGTCTCGGCGGGTCCGTCATATCGCACTGGTTATGTCCCCGCAGCTGATTGCCGATTGCGATGAGCACCCCAGACGCGAGAATTTTATATGACACAGTTTAATACCCCGGTGGGTCCGCAATACCACTGATATTATCGTAGTGTGCCACCATGTTGAACTTCACCGATTGCGATGAGCGGGAGGTTCTAGACATAGGAATTTTATATGTTGCAGTTAATTATCCCGTCAGGTCCGCAATACCGCATCGCAATGTTTTGTTGTGTTAAGAGCCCACAACACTTGTTGATTGTGATTGCGATAAGGCCGATAGAATATAGCCCGCCGAATGGCAAATTCCTCGCTCTATTAGCAGATTTTGGAGCGGAAATGGGGTTTTTCATCGATTTTAGAGCATTTTATGGAACAAATAGTGGAAGAACTGGGAGAAGTCATAACTTCTTCAGTTCTTATCCAAATTGGATGCAAAAAGAGGCTAGATAGCTATTTTTCAGTATTCTGAACTCATTGAGACAGGTTTCGAAGGAAATTGAGCATTGTAAATACACTTTTGTTGTAATTTGGGCATAATAGAGAGGCCCAAGCCATTGGAAGCTAGACCAAGGAGATGTAGCCCAAGAGGGGTGAACTCTTTTATCATGTGTTTGTTGTGTGATGTATTTTGATGTTCTTTTTTGTTATTTTGCTCATATTCAACATATATTTTTATGTTAAATTGTTTATAACATTTACATAAGAAACTCTCATGGGAATCAGTTAATATAGAAAGAGTATTGAATCCTTAAGCACTTGATAAGAAAATGATAAGAATCTTGGGTTTTATTCTAAATGGGGAATTAACACAACATTACTAATCTACTCCATTTCAGATCATTCCACAACCTGAATCTTATTTTCTTAAGGAGTTGAAAAATCTACACATACAGATTCCTTTATTGCAAGACATTAAAGATGTTTCTATTTATGCAAAAACAGTAAGAGATCTGTGTGTTAAAAAACCTTGAAGGAAGCCTAAGGACCCTGTTACTATTCATGTGATGAGAAAGTTGTCTGAATTGATGACTGATCAACCTCTCTTAACAAAATATAACGATCCAGGGAATCCTACAGTCACTTTTTACATTGATGACAAACCCATTACCAATACATTGATTGATTTGGGGACGCAATCAATGTAATGACCAAGGATCTCTTCACCACTTTGGGATTACACGGACTAAGACAAACACTTACGATGTTAGAATTAGCAGATAGGTCATGTGTTAAACCAAAAGGAGTGTTAGAAGACATAGTGATCACAGTGGATTCTTGGAAATATCCAGCGGACTTCCTCATTTTACAAACTAAATCAAACCTCAGGGGCATCCCTTTATTCTAGGAAGGCCTTGGTTGGCTACCGCAGATGCATTCATAGGATGCAGGTCTAGGTCTATGATAATTTCATATGGACATGCCGCAAAGAACCTTAGCCTCTACCCCCCAGCAAAACCAAGTATGGATTTGGGAAACCCCTTGTGGAATGAATTCGAACCCGAATCAAATTACTCCCAGCCACTTCTTACCCTTGGAAAAGCCCAGTGCTTTAAAGATGAGACAAAAGATGATATTATAAATATATTTATTAGTAATCCACTTTTGGTTACTTCTATTGAGGACTCGGGGGAGGAAGATGTTGTGGAAGACCTGAGATTTGAACAGATGAAGACCACTCCAAATATTAACAACAGTCTGGTTGAAATAGAACCAGGTAAATATCTAAATGTCAATCCAAACCTGACTGTTGAACAAAACAAAATGTTGTTACAGCTGTTACATAAGTATAAAAAGGCATTTGCATGGGATTATACAGACATGAAAGGAATCCATCCTAGCCTGTGCACTCACCACATCTATTTAAAAGAAGGTTGCAATCCAATTAGGCAGCTGCAGCAACTTATGAACCCTGCACTAAAAGAGGTAGTAAAAGAATAATTGCAGAAACTCCTAAATGCCAATTTCATTTATCTGATTTCTAATAGTCAGTGGGTATCCCCACTTATTATCATTCCTAAAATTAATGGCAAGTGGAGAGTCTATGTAAACTATAGAGAACTCAACAAGGCCACCCAAAAGGACCATTTCCCTCTACCATTCATAGATCAGGTCCTTGATACTATAGTATACCTAGGGGGGATAATATGGGGTACATAGGGAGGTCCCCAAGGGAATAATGTGATGTAATAATATAATGGGCCATAGTTAATAAATAAAGTGGTTAACCCACATTATGCAAGGGACCACAAGTACTTAGGAAATAATATGATAAGCCCATTGCAATAGATGTATGGTATTGAGAGACCCATGTTATTGTATGTATGAAGATTATATAGAGGCTAAATACTCTTCATTGAGATGTCAAGGATTATTGTATTGACAAGCAATGGCTTGTGGAGTGATCTCATTCCTTAAGGAGTAGTTGTATGGTGTTACCCTACCACAAGGGTTTGATTAATAAAGGTCTGAAGTTCTTATCTTCTATTATGTTATTTCTTGGGCATATTTGTCATTTTTATTATATTTTTAGGTCAGATTTACTACAAGTGGTATCATAGCTTTAGGAATTTCTTCTGCACATTAATATTGATAGTACCAACAGATTCCATCCAAGGGTATCCCAAAACAACATCCACATTAGCCATATTTGAAGCATAAATATCATAATGCAATACATACTTATCCATAGAAATCTTCAAATCTTTATAAACATGCACCCCCTCATTATCAACCTGTGTGTGCTCCATTTGTTTGGCTGAGACTTGCAATCTTTTAGCCAAATGAACATTAATAAAATTATGCTTGCAATTAGGATTGATAGACACAATGATCTTCTCTTTTTGAATATATCCATGAACTTGTAATAAGGAGATACCAATAGAAAATAACCCCTTATGTTTCTCATTATCCTGTTTTCTAGCATGAGACCATTTGTCCAAAAGGATTTTTTCAAATTCTTCATTGGGAAGGCTTACCAACTTCTTTCGGTCAAGTGAGTCCCACCATATGGCAGCCTCATCTTTAAAAAGAAGCCATGTTGTATTTTCCAAAATCTCGGATTTACTGACTTTTCCTTTTTTAGGTATTCTTCAATAGTAGGGCCATCATCTTTTCCTGTAAACCACAGCTTAGTAGAAGCCATGAAAAAGAATGAGGGTTTTGAAAAAAAAATTACCTACTTTATGCGACAAATTTAAAATGGCCACAACTCGGTCAATATGGCTTTGAATCCTTATTTAGCCTATTTTCGGAAATGGAACATCCATTCTGCATCTTCTTATGTGATTGAAATCTCAATGTGAGAACTCTGTGTTATACTCCTATACCAATAGGTGTCATATTTCATGATTGACTTGTTGAGCTCTGTAATATGTTCATCCCTTTCCTTGTTGCAAAGGTTTTCCATATTATCAAAAATCAAAAAATGTAAAAAATGTAAAGAGGGTATGCCCTAAAAGAAAAATCAAAGGGTAAAAAGAATAAAATGGTCAAAAAAGTGAAATAAATGAACCCCAAACAAAGAAAGACCAGTAAAGTGTGTAAGTCCAAAATGCCACTACTTTTTCATTTTCTGTAATAATCTAATTGTGTGCAGCTTGTTGGTTATGCCACAATTGATGAATGGCCAAACAGCTTAATCTTGGCTAGTTCATATTTGAATTTCCTGTTTTAGAGATAGAGAATAAAATCTGACCAAACTGTTTAATCTTGGCAGATAAGTAGATAGGTAGAGTAAATAAAAAGGAGCTCAACAGTTTAATCTGAGCCCTTGGATGTGATAAGTGCAGACTTAGATAGGCTTACCATGCAAAGAAAAGAAAAGTTGATGAGGGTTTTCCAGTCCAAGTGCACCCAAATAAAGAAGGAAAAATTGCTAAGCCCAAGTAAGCAGGGTAGGTGGATTGGTGTTGTAGAATGATACTTGTGATAAATTATGTCTGTAAATGTGTTAATCTTTATCTCTATCACAAGTGTCGGGCAAACATTATGCTTGATGCAGCTCAAGCAAAACGAGGTTAAATAACTAACTCCCCTTCATATTTTTCCCTAATCATTCACTAATTCCCCCAAAAGTATTAAGATTTTTGCTTAGTCTCACCCATCAAATCATTCATTTCACTTCATGAAGTTTCTCTTAAGTAAATCCCTATTTTTCTTAGGAAATGTGTTGACACCTAATCCGAAACGGATGAGGTGAAGCCGGACAGTCATCTAGAAGATGAACTGATCCGTTTTGTATTTGTATAAATAAAGTGCTAGCTAATGAATAAAACATCAATCAGTGTTTTCTCTCGTTCAAATGAGGAGTTACCCTGGCCTGACATGGTATCAGAGCCCAGGTCCCAGTCCCTAAAATAGTAGTAACTCCTGTCTTGAGAGCTGCTCTGGCGTGATTCCCTGGCTCTGCCTCTGCCTTTGCCTGAATCCGCTGCCCCTCTGACCAGAATTCTCTGCGCTGCCTCTGACTGCCCTGCGCTCTCTGACACTGCCCTCTCATGAGACTGCGCCCTCTGTATTTGAATAAACGTTTGTATCTCTGCGCTTGAATCTAATGAATGCATCCGTTATGTGAACTCCCTTGTGCGTTCCTGGACATACCTCTGCGTGATTCTTTGCAGAATCCCTGAAGCTTGTTTAGCCATCCCTCTGGTGCCTCCACGCATAAACGTATTGATCTGAATTTATTACCGGCGTCATATTGTTCATGGAACTGTGGTACTGAAGTCTGCGCTGCGTTATTTGAAGACAAGAGATTGAAACTGCGTTTTTTATATAGACTGCATTGTTATATGCGCATTTTAAATGACTGAAGTTGCGTTGTGTTGAAGCTGCATTGAAGTTGTGGCCTGCGTTTTTATTGACTGCGTTTTTTCATTGAAGACTCTCGGCATCCGTGGGTGACTGCATTTTCATTGACTGTGTAATGGTGACAGCGTTTCCTTGGTTCCGTTGAATGTTTTTTTTTTAACGCATATAAGACTATGTGTGATATATATTATGCGTTGAGTACTGGAGGAGCCATTTCAGATGGGGTATAGTATAGCTAACGAGAAATCGATATGGGCAGCGGCTACCATGGCGTGAAGCCCCTCCAGGATACCACAGCGTTTTCATGTGATATATATATGATATATATAGATATATGTGAGCAGTTATATGTATTTGAGCGCCCTTTGTTTTTTGAACAGTGATATATGTGAGCAGTATTTGAGCGCCCTTTGTTTTTTGAACAGTGATATATGTGAGCAGTAATATATATTTAAGCGCACTTGTTTTGTTGAACAATGATATATATGTGAGCAGTGATATATATATACTGTTGGAATGTTAGAAGAAAAATAAAATGCATAAGGCTATCATATAAGGATTTTTTTTCTCTCTCAACAGAAGTGTTTTTGGCAGAGATTTTTTCTACAGAATGCATTCAATCATTTCTATGGTCGGAATAGTTCTCACTGGCAAGGAGAACTATTCTGAATGGTCCCGGATGGTAAAACACACCCTTATCTACAATGAGCTGTGGAAAGGAGTGTGTGTCGGAGAAGAAGACAGAGACCCTGTGCAGCCCACATCAGACAAAGAACTCGCCATTTGGGAAAACAAGAACAGCAAAGCCTTTGCATTGATCGTAGCATCCGTAAATGAGGAAGTAAGTCGTCATATTTCATCCTATTCCACTGCCTTTGAAGCTTTACAAAAGCTGAAAGAACTCTATGATACACATTCTGCACTTGAAGTTGTTCAGCTCATGATTAAACTCTTCACTCTTGAACTGAAAAATAATGATCCTCTTACTCTTGCATCTGAAATAAAGTCTATAGTGCATGATATTAAATCCACTAAGGTTGAGCTGGATATCTCTCTTATTGCCTTCCTCAAAGCACTCTATCCTACCTACTCTAACTATCTTGAGTCTTTACAAGCAAATGGAAATCTTAAAGATATAACCTTTGACACTCTTGTGAAAAAGTTTGCTGAAAGAGAGAAAGCCTTTGGAAAGAAAACAATCCCTGAATCTTCTGAAGAGACTATTTGCCTTGCTCACAAAGAAAAGAATCCTGCTCAAGATTCTACAAGAGGAAGAGGTGGACGAAGAGGAAGAGGAAGATACTTCAGAGGCAGGGGGGGCAGACATCCTCAAGCAGAAAAGGCAGATCTGCATTGCATTCGCTGCAAACGAAATGGATCACATGATGCTTCTACATGCAAGCTACCATGGGACAAAGTTGAGCAGAGAAGAAATCAGCAGAAAGGTAAAACTGATGACACAGACAAAGGTAAAGCACCTGAATCCGCTCACTATATTGAGGCACAATGTAACATTGGAGTAAATGAAGATCTGTTTAATGCTTCACTTACTTCTTCGAAAAATGACTGGTTGCTTGATTCAGGAGCAACCTGTCATATGACTCATAGGAAAGATTTCTTTGAAGATTTCACTGACAATGTTGATGGAGCAGTATACTTTGCAGATCAGTCAAAAATCAAGCCATCAGGGCTTGGCACAATCAGGCTTAAACTGCCTGGTCTTCCAGACTTTCTTCTGGATCATGTTCTATATCTCCCACAGCTGAAGAGAAACTTGCTGTCCCTGGTCCACATCCACCAGCAAGGTCACTCCATTCACATGTTTGATGGCAAGCTTGAGGTAAGAAAGGCATCTGACCACTCACTTGTCATGAGGGGTATAGAAGAAGAAAGACTCCTTAAACTGCAAGGAACCTCTGCTCATGCACAACATTTTTCATATATTTCTCATCATGAAGAAGGTGCACTTCCATCAAGTTTATTATGGCATGCTAGATTTGGACATTTAAACTATGATAGTCTCCGCTTGTTGAAGAAAAATGGTGTTGCTGGTTTGCCTACAATTCCTAGAAAACACAAACAATGTGATGCTTGCATTCTAGGAAAGCATAGCAAATAGTCTTTTCATGATTCACATTCAAGAGCACATAGGAAGCTTGAACTTATTCATTCAGATTTATGTGGTCCAATGCCTGTTCCTTCTGCAAATGGAAATAAATATATCATGACATTTATTGATGATTACACCAGAATGTGTTGGGTTTACTTATTGAAGAACAAATCTGATGCTTTTCAAACATTCAAGAATTTTCATAAGTGGATTGAAAATGATGCACAATCTCATATTGGGTCTATTCGCACTGATAATGGAAAAGAATATACATCAAATGAATTTGAACACTATCTTCGCCAACATGGGATTAAACATCAAACAACTGTGCCTTATAATCCTCAACAGAATGGTGTAGCTGAAAGAATGAACAGAACAATTTTGAATATGGTACGATCCATGCTTTTCTTCAAAAATGTAAAGACAATGTTTTGGGCTGATGCTGTTCTATGTGCTGCATATATAAAGAATAGATGTCCATCTAGTGCTATAAGAAACAAGACTCCTTATGAATTGTGGTATGGACATGTTCCTTCGGTAAAACATCTCAGGATATTTGGTTCCACATGTTATGCTTTAATACCAAAGGTACATAGAAACAAACTTGGTGCTAGAAGTCGTAAGTGTATCTTCTTGGGGTATTCAAACACATATAAAGCATACCGCCTTTATGATGAAGTAAGTAAAAAGTTTGTTTTATCTAGAGATGTCATTTTTATTGAATCATCCAAATCTGACAGTGTTGTTGAGCGGCAACTTGATCGCCTGGATAGATTCACAAAACCGAAATCATTTCAAGAGTTTGATAATCAGATTCCACATCTTGAAGGGGGGATTCCTATACTAGATCAACATGTGGAATCTTCTTCTGAAGAACAACCTCCCCTGCATGACACTCCAACAACGGATGATGCTTTAAGTGATGTAATTGATAGAATTGGGAGACTCAATCTTGATTCAGACCCAACTCAATCAACAGAACAGCCTGGACCATCTCAGAAAGGTCCCCCAAAGTGGCTGACAAAGACACTTGAAAGTGTTCACCCTGATGAAATTGGAAAAACAGGAACCAGAAATTCAAACCGACAAGATGGAGGTGATGTAGATAACTCTAATTCACCTGTTGATATGGATGTTAATTATGATTGTGAATTGAACTTGTCTACAGATTTTGAACCAACTTCCTTCAAAGAAGCTGCTTCTCATGATGAATGGAAAGAAGCGATGCAGAAGGAGTATGATGCCCTCATAAAGAATGGCACTTGGAAGCTGGTTGATCCTCCATTTGGAACCAAACCAATTGGCTGCAAGTGGGTCTACAAGAACAAGTACAAAGCTGATGGCTCACTTGACAAGCACAAAGCTAGGCTTGTGGCAAAAGGTTTTGCACAGAAGGAAGGGGTCGATTATGAGGAAACTTTTGCTCCCACAGCAAAATGGGCCACCATCCGGACACTCTTTGCACTAGCTGCTCAGAACGGTTGGAAAGTCCATCAAATGGATGTAAAAACTGCATTCTTGAATGGAGATCTAAAAGAGAATGTTTTTATGTCCCAGCCTGAAGGATTTGTTGTGAAAGGACATGAACACAAAGTATGCAAACTTGTGAAGTCCTTGTATGGCCTCAAACAAGCACCTCGAGCCTGGTATGAAAAACTAACTGAGCATCTTCTAAAACTCAACTTCAATCATTTTGATCTTGATGATGCAACTTTATTTGTCAAGAAAGTTGGCAAAACAGTTGTATATCTTGTGGTATATGTAGATGATCTTTTAATGACAGGGAACAATGAAAGCTATATTGCATCCATAATGAAAGAATTAGGAAAAAATTTTGAAATGACTGATTTGGGCTATGTTCATTACTATCTTGGCATTGAAGTAACCCAACATCCAAAGTCCATATTTCTTTCTCAAAAGAAATACATTGGAGATTTGTTATACAGATTCGGCATGACAGAGTGCAATCCCCTTTCTACTCCAATGGAACAAAACTTGAAGCTCACATCTACTGAAGGAAAGGAATTTGAGGATGCAACAAAGTATAGACAGCTTGTAGGAAGTCTCATCTACCTCACTACTACCAGACCAGACATTTCATTTGCTGTTGGAATCCTCTCCAGGTTTATGCAAAGGCCTTGTGAGGGACATTGGTCTGCTGCAAAAAGAGTTCTAAGGTACTTGAAGGGAACTCAAGACCTTGGAATCAAGTATACACAGGTGGACGACTTCAACTTGATTGGATACTCTAATTCAGACTTCGATGGAGACAAAGAAACTGGGGTATCTACTTCAGGATATGCTATGAGTCTTGGATCAGGAGCTGTCTCCTGGAGATCACGCAAACAATCAGTACCAGCAGATTCCACAACAGAAGCAGAATACGTGGCAGCAGCTGAAGCAACGAAAGAAATTGTGTGGCTCAGGAAAATTCTTGAAGATTTGCAGGTAAAACAAATACAATCAACTCCACTCATGATTGATAACACATCTGCAATAAAGTTGGCCAAGAACCCAAAGTTCCATGATCGTACTAAGCACATCAATACTAAATATCATCTGATCCGACATCATGTTGAGGCCAAAACAATCCATCTCTGTCATTGTTCCACAAATGAGCAAATTGCAGACATCTTCACCAAAGCGCTTGGAAGAGAAAAGCTTGAAAGATTCAGAATGATGCTTGGACTCACCAACATCCCTTCAGATTAAGGGGGGGAATGTTGACACCTAATCCGAAACGGATGAGGTGAAGCCGGACAGTCATCTAGAAGATGAACTGATCCGTTTTGTATTTGTATAAATAAAGTGCTAGATAATGAATAAAACATCAATCAGTGTTTTCTCTCGTTCAAATGAGGAGTTACCCTGGCCTGACAAAATGCATAATATCGCTTGAAAACCCCCTTTTCCCACTTTATCCTAAGTTTTAAATGTAAATTCCTAGCATTATAACGTAGCGCTTTCATTTTCATAATTCATATTAATTGTTAACATATATTATATAAATCCTGAAAACATTTACCCATCCCGTATTATATAATTATATTAAAAAACCCCTAATATTATTTATCCCTGCCCCGGTCGCATACAACCCTAAATGCTGTTTAAATAGGAATTAACGATTTCATTGGAAATTCATTAAAAACCTTCCCGCCGCACACCATGGGATTAATTAACCATTTGGGTTAATTAATAACCGTCCCCGACCAATCAAAATAGCCCCGATGCAATTAAAACATGTTATATCATACCGGGCCAGCCACAGTTAACTCTCCGCCATCTCCAACGCCCGTCTGCCATCTGATCCCCGCTCGCTCATCCGACGGTCCGCATCAATATCGCGACCCCCTTCTTCACAGCGCTTTAACTCGCGATCGGCTGACGGTTTTGCGCCCGTACTCTGCCACGCGTCGCCCGTTCAGCCTGCTCGCTCGCCCTCCGCTCAATACCACTCAGCCCCAAAAGCGGTGCGGGAAAAAACCGCTTACTGCCCTTTTGCTGACATCAGGTCTGATCTGTTGACGTCATCCACCACTCCACCCCGTTGATGTCACTCCGGTACTTTTAGAAAATTATATATTACGGAGCAATGGAACACATAAAATATTGCAGAAATATAAACACAGAAAACGCACAAAACAAGAGAGACACAGATATACGTGGTTTACCCAGTTTGGGCTACGTCCACCCCGAACAGCCAGTCCTTCCTTTCTATTATCCAGCAAAATGAAGAGACACAACCTACAGCAAAACCGTTGTAATATCCTCTGTTTTCTCTCACAGTCTCACCTCTCTGTTTCTCGCTCACAGAATACACATCTATATCTCAGCCTCCAATACAATGCCCTCATACAAAGAGAGGGGTTGCCTTCTAGGGCAAAAAACCCTAAACTAAACATAAGTTCTACCGTCAGATCATCTGCCTAATGAACGGCCCAGATTGACTAGAAATTACTATACTTTTACAAGGCAATTTTACATCTGTTTTTAGCTTCAGGGGTGTTGCCCCCGAGCCCCCGCCGGGGAACCGCTGGCCCCCGGACCCCCCAGCCGGGGGGGATCGGCCCCCCCGGACCCCTATACATTCCGCTGAAACAAAGACCTCTGAACAATCATGCTCCACACACAACAATCTCCCACTTGGAGAATGATTGTAGAAACTCCACCGCTGCTTCATTTGCTAGAAAATGACTCCTCTTTGGACCTGGTTGTTTCTCATCTTCATCGTCATCCTTTAAGACCAATTGAAACTGAGCATATTCTCAATTTCTCCCTGGTATTCTCAATTTCCCCCCGGACCCCCGCAGGGGGGACCCCACGTGGAGGGGTGTACAAACTTCCTGGGGTATACATCCGGCTGAAACAAAGACCTCTGAACAATCATGCTCCACACACAACAGGTACCGCTTACGTCATCCGCCCAATCAAATCAAAAAGTCCCGCCAACCGTTGTTTTGCTGAATGAAATGAATAAAACGGCATTTTCACTATCGTTTCGCTGCAAACTGTGCTCCGGGCATAACAACGACCGAGTTCGCATTTCCAGTTTCCGACCAGAAAGGCTACATCGACGAGCTCCTCCACCTGTCAACCGACCCTCCAGTGTACGGTTTTCCTCCTTGATCACAGAAGTCAAAGGTTCAGCACCCTCAAACTACAACAGATTATATCAGGACAAATCTGGAAAGTCTTGGCAAAGGATATTACTCCTTTGGATTAAAGTGAACTTCGCAAGCAGACTGCCGACCGGAGAAATGGTTTATTTTACCCCAACCAGTAAAGCATGGACAGCTCACAGGCTACACAACCCTAGGTAAAAGGTAAAATTTTGGGCAATTTACCAGACAGAGATGAACAGGGTAAACAGACGAAGTGTATCAGATCAAGGGTTAAAGAGTATCAGTAAAAGACAGAGCAGCCAGCACAGAGTGACTGAAGAAGACAGCTGCAAGCTGAATCCTAGGGCCTGCCTCCAGCACATTCAACAAAAACAGGACCAGCACAACATCAGTTCATCTTTTCCCTATTTTCAAGGCTAGCTGTTTCTATTTTCTTGTAAGCTATTTTTAGTCATCCTAGATATTATCTCACTCTGTTATGAGATATTTGTTTTACAATTTTGAGCATAAATACCCCCTCCATTGGAGTATTGAGGGTGGATTCCTAGACTTTGTTGTAATATTGATTTTTTGGAATAAAGAGCTATTGGAATCAACTGTTGCATGGCTTACTGGATGAAGAATTGAAGCAGAGGACTTGTCACAGACTTCTTGAATCAACCACTGGATCAATAAGTCCTCTATATCTTGTGTTTTAAAGTTTTCTTAGTTTATTATATCATCTGTGTTTCATAATCTGAATGATAAAGAAAAGATTTAATTTCGGAATATGCTTGATTGCACTCTGTTTTCTATCATTATTGTTCTTTGTGTTTTCTTCAGAATTAGGACAAGCAATGAAATCTTAATTGCTCCTGTTTCCTAATTCTTTCATGTTGATTATTTTTTAAAGAATACTTAACTGCTTCTTATCAGTAATCATCCAATTTCCCTCTTTAAATAGGTTGAAGGATTCTCAACTGCCCTTCACCCCATTTGAGCCCATCCCATCTATTTCAACTCTTTATTTGTTCCCTGTTTGACTACCTTGTTCTGTGAAACCATCCTCTATTAAGAAACCAAATCCAAAAAGGCATCTTCTTTGACTCCATTAGCCCAATGGACTGAACTACTCTGTCTTACCTCTCTGTTCTATTGAATCTCACCACCCAAACTCAAACAAAACTCCAGAACTTCATAACCAACCTAATACCTTTAAAAAAAAAAGCTAAATCATAAAGAGAGAGCCCTCTCTGGATACAGATTTGGCTAGATTCTGTATATAAAAGATTGGTCTGTGGTTACCTCAGCCTCATTTCCCCTTCTTACAACTTCTGGGAAAACCTGAGTGATAACACTCTGGAAACTCAGATTCACGCTGCGACTATATCGCATCACAAAAAAAAGGATTTTAAATCTGCGATATCTCCCTCATCCAAACATCAATTCGACAGATTTTTCTTTTAAATTGTGTAATTTTTCAATAGGAGCTCAGGTCTACAATCTGTTTTCTGAAATTCTACACAAAATTTGACAAAAGATACATCGTCCACGAATTTCCGTAAAAAAAAATTTGAAAACAGTTGATTTTAAATCAACAATATCTCCCTCATCCGGACTCCAATTCAAATAAATTTTTTTTTTAATTGGGTATTTTTTTTGCAGGGAATCTAGATCTGGTATTTTATTTTGAAAATTTTTCACTCTGATTCCACTTGTACTAGATATGACCTGCAAATATATTAAAAATGGAAATATGCCAATAACTGGAAATAATCCCAAGATAAACAAAGTATAAAAGCTTCAGATCTTTATTAATCAGAAAAATAAAAATAAAATAAAATTATATATATATATATATATATATATATATATATATATATATATATATATATATATATATATATATATATATATATATATATATATATATATAGATATACAATACAGTTGATTATAAATCAACGATATCTCCCCTCATCCGGACTCCGATTCAGCCGATGTTTGTTTGAATTTAGGTATTTTCAACAAAGAATCCATATCTGTTATTTGTTTTCGCAAATTTTGCACCAAAAATTTCAGATCTAATCTGCAAACTCGCTGCCTAAAAAATCCTACAAAAAATGAAAGAAAAAATGCTTCCCCTCTTCACCCAAGAAAGTGCTCTGATATCACTTGTAGTAGATCTGACCTGCAAATATATGAAAATAGAAAATATGCCTAGAAATAACAACATCGAAATATAGAAATGCTTCCCTTTATATTCAAAACCCTTGAGGTAGGGTAACATCATACAACTATTCGTTAAGGAAGGAGATCACTCCATAAGTCATCGCTTGTCAATACAATAATCCTTGACATCTCAATGAAGAGTCTCTAGCCTCTATATAGGCTACATACATAAAATACCATGGGTCTCTCAATACCATACATCCATTACAATGGGATTATCACATTATTTCCTAACTGCTTGTGGTCCCTTGCATAATGTAGTTAACCACTTTATTTATCAACTATGGCCCATTATATTATTACATCATATTATTCCCTTGGGTACCTCCCTTTGTACCCCATATTATCCCCCCTAGGTATAATAAATACCCTCTCTGGGAAGAAATTTGTTTCATTTTTGGACGGGTTTAGTGGTTACAATCATATACAGATTGCCCGAGAAGATTAGGATAAAACAACCTTTACCTACCCTTGGGGAACCTTTGCATACAGGGTTCTTCCTTTTGGACTTTGTAATGCGCCAGAAACTTTCCAAAAGGAAATATTGAGAATTTTCTTGGATCTGTTAAATGATTGTTTAGAAATATTTACGGATGACTTTACACCTTATGGAAATGTCTTTGAAACAACATTAGTTAATCTTGAAAAATCATTAGAATAATGTGTACAAACTAATGTTGCTTTAAGTACCGTAAAGTGTCACTTGATGATGAATGAAGGGGTTGTGTTGGGACATCTTATTTCTGCTGACGGGATTAAAGTAGACCCTGCTAAGATAGAAGTAATCTTGAAAATTATAATTCCCAAAACACAAAAAGAGGTACGCAGTTTTTTGGGACATGCAGGGTATTATAGAAGATTTATAGAAAAAAATTTGAAGATTGCATCTCCTTTCCCAAATTTAAAAAGTGTGTATCAGTGGCCCCTGTTTTTCGAGGACCAAACTGGAGTCTGTCATTTCACATAGCCACAGATGCATATGATACTGTTGTGGGAGCTGTATTGGGCCAGCTAGAGGACAGAAAACCATATGTTATCTATTACATAAGCAATAATTTGACTCCAGCTGAACTCAACTACATTGTGACAGAAAAAGAGTTCCTTGCAGTAGTGCATGCCATCAACAAATTTCAACACTACATCATAGGATATCAAGTGTTTGTACACACTAACCACTCTTCCATTCGTTTTTTAATGAATAAACCAGTCACTAATGGTAGGGTTACGCGTTGGTTATTGTTGTTACAGGAATTTGATATAACAATCCTAGATAAACCTGGGAAAGATAATGTAGTGGCTGATTTTCTTTCTAGGCTAATTGTTGGTGATGAATGCATGCCTGTTGAAGACTCTTTTCCTTATGAATACCTTTTTTCTCTTTCAAATCACTCACCGTGGTATGCAAACATAGCTAATTATCTTGCTGCAAGAAGATTTCCACAACACCTATCCTCAAGAGAAAAGAAAATAGTTTTCCAGCAAAGTGCAAGATATTCTTGGATTTAGGGAAATCTCTATCACACTAGGCTAGATCATCAAATCAGGCGGTGTGTGAGGGAGGATGAAATCTTTGATATCCTTAGAGCTTGTCACAAGGAACCTTTTGGAGGACACTTTGCAGATAAAAGGACAAGGTACAAGGTGATTTCAATAGGATATTATTGGCCCACAATATTTCAGGATGCAAAGAAATTTGTGAAGGGATGTGACAGCTGCCAGAGAATGGGTCAACCGCTCCAATCAGATGAGATGTCATTACACCCTCAAATAGTTTTAGAACCATTTGAGAAATGGGCCTTGGATTTTGTAGGACCAATTAATCCTTCATCCCAACAAAAGTCCTACATCCTGGTCTGCACAGATTATGTCACAAAGTGGGTTGAAGCGAAGGCATTGACCATAGCCACAGAGCAGGTTGTTTCAGACTTATTGTTTGAAGACATTTTTGTTCGCTTTGGGATACCTCAGGAAATAGTGACAGATGGAGGACCCCAATTCACATCTCATTTGATTCAGAAGCTAGTTGAGAAATACAAAATTTGTCATAAGATTACTTCACCTTATCATCCATAGGAAAATGGCCAAGTGGAAAGCACCAATAAGGTCATTGAGGGAATTCTTACCAATATTGTGGCCAGCCACCGGAGAAATTGGGCTAATAAACTTCCAGAGGCGTTGTGGGCATACAGGACTACATGGAGGAACACTATGAGATTCTCACCATATGAATTAGTGTATGGTAAAAATCATTTATTTCCCATAGAGTTCGAGATAAAGACACTCAGAACAGTGCTACTAGTGAACTTGGATTTGGCTACAGCATAGAAGCAATGGTTGAATCAGCTAAATGAGCTAGATGAGAAAAGGTTGGTTGCTATTCAACAAACAGATATCATTCAACAACAAAGAGCTAAGTGGCACGACAGATTCATAAAAAGAAGGTGTTTCAAAAAGGAGATTGGGCTCTACTATACAATTCGAGATTCAAGTATTTCAAGGGGAAGCTTTGCACTAGATGGCTAGGTCCTTATGAAGTTGATACAATATTTGACAATGGGACTATGAATTTAGTTACCATTGACAGTGCTATGACACCATTACTTGCTAATGGGCATCGTCTTCGATTATATCACAAATCAGCTTCAAGGGATTCATTTGTCAACATTGTCAAGGAATCTGACCTTCAAATTATAGGGTTAGGGGAAAATTCCCCTGTGCTGCCAAAATTTTAAATTTTCAATAAGTGTAACAACTTAAAACCAACCTTTGTTGGTGGCTGATACACCAAATAAAAAAAAATATAAGAAGAAGAAAAAGTAACAAAAACATATAAATAAAAATATGCCTGTGAAAACCTCTTATAGGGGCGCAGGCAGACAATCGTGACAATTGAAAACCACCATGTGGTGGTTGTTACGCGTTATTTTCTCTTTTTGTAACAACATAATTTATCTTATGTATATATTACACTATATTGTTACAAGTTTCAATTCTTTTCTTTTTCTTTTCAAATTTTTGAAAGTATCCTTAAGAGTAGTGTAAATAAGAATCTGTTGTAAAAATAGTGCTAGCAATAACATCTTCTATTACACCTGTAACAACTGACAATTTGTAGTAATGAACCAGGAAAAATCATCTGCCGCAATAAATAATATCATTAGCATCTTGATACAGGAGTAAATGACATAGACAGCATGTCATCATCGAAATTAATGACATCGTCAGTACCTTTTCGCCAGTACCTTTTTTCCACATCACCTCTGGTACGTCACTCGAAAGGTATATCACTTTTTCCTCTATTTAACATTTATGGCAATTAATATGGTGCTTTCTTTTATGGTCATTGCATTAAACTCAGGGGGAGGGCGAATCATTTTGCAATATGCAATTTAAACCAGACTTAAAGTGACAACCCTGCAATCATTACAAAATCTTGTAATTATAGTTATCTTTTTATGCCAATGATGCCTTAGGATTAAATTGCATTTAAGCTAGACCTCCACGATCCAGGATCAATAATGAGACCATAATGTGTATTGTACGATCCCATGATCCGACATTCCTGTTTTTATTGCCTACCTTATTGCCCTGATATCAAACCCAATGAAGCATTGCACCCTCATTTCAAAAATTCTCAGAGACAAAGTAGAGAAAACACAAAGTGTAGCGACTGAAATAGAGATGGGAGGAGCAGCAGTCAAGCACGAGCCCAATTCTACAGAGGCATTGGAAAATTGTCCTAAGGCGTGCCAAGTTTTTAAGGAGGCAGGATGGTTTGAGTTCTTTGAACGACTCAAGGGGTCAGAGGAGAGAGTTTCCCTGGAATTCGCCAAAAATTTGGACAGAAACTAGACAGAGGTTAGGGGGATGAAGTTAGAGGTCACAGAAGAAGTAATTACCCGAGTAACAGCATTGCGAGCTGAAGGGAAAAGATGGTTTAACTGAAAGATTAATGATCCTTCCTTCAAGGTGGAAATTCTGCAAGGGGAGGAGCAATTAGAGAAGAAAGGCAAGGGAATTGACGGTTATCAGTCCCTTAGCTTTGGGGAGATGTTTCCTTATACATCATCAAGTACTTTACTTGTGAAGGAAGGGAAATGATTGTGTTCAATTACCATTTCCCATTGTTAAACCACCTTCAACACAAGCAACTAGTCAACCTCCCATATTTCCTGTTAGAAAATGTAAGGCACATGTCTGCTGCTATGAATATTGTTGCGCACCCGGAGAGTTGCATTACCAACCATGGTCTCATCAAATTAATTATGTTGGGTGCATTGGAATGCCAAGGCAAGAGATGGGAGGAGTTTATGAGTAGAAAAATGAGGACTTCCAACCGAAAGCAAGTTGAAATCCCCGATGACGCTCCAAAGAAAGCTAGGGAGACTGAAAAGCAAGGGCAATCCTCAGGAAGCAGGATTAAGAAAATATCATTGGAGAAGCCAATAGGCGGCAGGACGTCGAAGAAAAGGGTAAGAGTCAATACACAACCAGAGCTAGAGCCTCCATCAAGAGAGGACTCAAGCAAGCACAGGGACACAAGAAAACAAAAAGAAGGAGAAGAGGCCCATCCTGAAGAGGTTCCTCTATCAAGTAAGGACCAGACCCAAATTTTGCTGCATAAAATTGAAAAATTGGAGAAGGAAAATGAAAAATTAAGGTAGAAATTAGAGGAGAGTAAAGTAGAAAGAAGGGTCCCAGGTCTAGATACCTTGGCATAGGTTGTTGATAAAATGAGATCAGAAACCACACCAGGTTTTGTATGTGCAGCATGTGCTAGGAATCTAGCAACAGCCAGATACAAAGTTTGTGCTGCAAATACCATCTCGACAGAAACCCAAACTGAACCTTGGGAAGCTATTACACAAGAACTCGTTGACGATATTGTTGTCACACAAGAACGAGAAGTCGAAACGGAGCATCCCATGGTAATTGACCTAGAAGATAATACATAAGAACTGCCAAAGACATTGTTGTTACACAAGAACCAACAGTAGAGGCAGAGGATACTCAGGAAGAAGAGGTAAGAGCTAAGCCACAAGAACCTACTGACGAAGCAGATGGTACACAAAAACCAACAGCCAAAGTAGAACAACTCAAACCTCAAGATGTTGTTACACCCCCTATTGATATTACATGTGAAGGAACACGAGATCCTAAAGCAGGATGGTGTTCAGAATATTTTTTGTTGATATCAGAACTGAAGAAATGGAAGCAGTTAGCACTCTCTTTACAAAAGGGAGTGATCTCACTGGAAGAGCATCAAAAATTCGTAAATTCACTCAATGAAGAGTGGGATGAGAGTAAGTTGACAGAAGAATGGGAAAGACGGAAAGGAGGGAAACCAAGAAGGAAAAGGAGAAACAAGCCCAACGATTACAACAGAAAGTTTTGGATTTAACAGATGATAAACATAAGTTGTATGAACTCGCCCTGAATCTGTTAGGGTGTAGAAGGCCTTCTCCATCCTACCCAGTCTTTCTGTGGGAAAGATTTTATTTGTTTCAGTTGAAGGTTGTCTATGAAAATAGACCTTATGTGGGTAATTCTACATGAACTTTTTTGGATGTTTTCTGTGCATGTGATTTTAATGAGCAAAGCTTACTATGTGAGTTGTTTCTTCATAATATGATCTATGAACATGCTAGCTTGCATATGGTTGCACGCATTTTCTCCTACATGGGGGACCTACAGTTGCATGCCTTCATTTATTTTATGAGAAATCAGATAGAATGGCACCTGGCCATGAAGTCAGCTGACACTAATGAAGAGAAGGCAACATTATGGATAAGAGCAGAACCAAGCATGGCTACGGAATTGAGACATGAATTTAAAAGGTTTCTGAGCACTCCTGATATAAGGGAACAATCAGCCATCTATAGAAGGAGGATTGTGGGATTTTGTCTCAACCTCTTTGCACAGCTAAAGAGCCGAGCATTAACAGGGTGCCTTAAACATACTGAGGCTGGTAGTGCAGGTCTACAGGAGGGTGACCCTTTCAGGTTTCCTAATTTTGTGGTTGTTGTTACACGGGTTCCAGAGTATGCCCGTATTGTGAAATCATTGGGAGCCTTCTGGATACTTAAATTTAAATATCCCTTGATTTGGCTTCCGGTGGAAGAATACCAGCCCCATTATCAATTGTGTGACTATGAGGAGGAATCATGGTTGCATCAACTGATGGCCACTCAGGGATATAGGTCCACTGATGAGGATATTTTTGGTGCTTACAACTTGATAGATCTATAGTGAAGATACAACAACAGTATCTAAGAATTTTGCATGAGGACATGCAATTTCTTCAGTTGGGGGGGGATGTTGGGTGTAGTTTTTGAGCATATTTTAGACACCTCTTTCCCCATTTTTAACCATTTTCTCTTTAAACCTGTGAACTTTATGTCCTAATTATCACTTTCCCTGGTTATAAGAGCAACTCTTGCTTTGACATATTATTTTGCCATTTTTGTTGAATATTGAATGAAGTGATGTGTTTTTTATGGCTACCCAGGGTGAGTGTGGAAGAAGTTTTTGGTTCTTTTCCTTTTAGGTGTTGCCTATGCACTCAAGGCTGAAGGATGGACAACTGTACTGCTACTCACAGTTATACTCTGAATATTTGTTGTTACAGTTTTGTTGTTATACCTCAAGTTGTTGTTACACCGCGAGATGTTGTTACACTGCAACTGTTAAAGGTCGTTGGTACTATTCCACGAGACAGTTGTCAAGGAGCCTGAATTATCTACGGGCGATCAAAGGATCTGAGTGGTTATGATTCTAGAGGACCATGTAACTTGAATTGGCCTTGTATTTAGAAACAGTTTGTAACAATTTCTACTTTTCTTTTAATATTGATCAGCATGAGAATTGTACTATTCTCATGAATAATTTGTTCCCCATTTTTGGGCATGCAAACTTTATAAAAGGATTTAGTTCCATGAAAAGGAACAGGCAACACAAGACAATATCTACATTTTGATCTTGTAATTCATAGTTATTTTTAATACAAAACATCTTTGGGGATGCTTTTACAAATTTCGTGTTGAGTTCCTAACTAGTTTTCATTCCATCCATGTGCCCTACTAGGGAGGAAGGGCCCTCCTCTTCAGCAGGGATTGTAGTAGTAGTAGTAGTAGATTAATTATTTTCTTTTTGTTAAGTGTGGGTTTATTATTGTCACTGTATAATTCATAGAGCAGATTTACTTCTGTTTTTCATATTCATTATATGTTGTTACACAGGATTGATTAGAATTGTAATGTTTGATCCGCTGATACAGTTTCATTAATATTGTGTGTGGCGCGCCTGTTTCTTGATAAAACATGAAGTGCGATGAGTAATTTCATTCCTTTAGAATGATTTTTAATTTCTGCATGAGTGTTTTAAGTTCTGCAATTGTGTTCAACAACATTTCTTTCAGTTCTTTTATTTATTTCTTTGGTTGTTATGTATCGGCACAGATAGTGCAGACACCTTTGAAATAAATAGACTTACCATGGTTAACAATTAAATGGTCGCAGTTCAATCAAAGTAAATAGTGATTAAACTGACACAATAGATTCCCTCTCGTCCTTTTATTCACAGTAGGTTTCCCACCAGTCCCTGACGTGTGGGGCGGCTTTGAGAAGTGCAAAAGTAATCTTTTCACGATTGGAAAAGTCATGAACTAAAAAATATTCTTCCAACATATTTAACCATTTATCTATGGCATGTGCATCTATCTAACCCTCAAATGTGGTAATATAAAAGTTAACTTGTACCTAAAAAGGAGTGGTGCCTCCAAAATGGTTGCTGGATGAAGATGCGTCTCTTTTGGGTAGTTGTCAAAGGATCTGGGCAAAGTTATCCTCATCGAGTTCCTTTGTCGCTCGAGGGCTTCATCAAGAAATATTTTGAAAGGATCTCCTGGCCCCCCATCTTTATTTTCTTCTGCCATGGGAGGTTTTTGGTTTTTGCGAGGCTCGTCTTGCGAAGGTTCAACCAGTTCGAGCCCTAACTCCTTATATCCTAACCTGGTTGGGGACATGCAAAGAAAAATAGAGAAAGAGAATACCGCTTTGATACCACTGATCTGAACTTATGTAGGAAAGCAACAAAATGCAGAAATACCCATATACATAGAGATGCAGCAGAAATAAAACATCATTTCATTAATATCAAAGAACTGAAATATGCTTACATACAAAAATAAAAATAAACTAGCTCGGGTGATGGTAGCTTATCTCTAAGAAGAGATGCGGTGACTACATGCCTTTGAACTGTGTTATAATGAGGATAAAGGGCCTATTTATTATTGAACAATAAGGGAAAACCCTAACCAACAAAAACCCTAACCCCAGGAGATGGAACGCCAAGAGTTTGTGGGCCTTGTTGGGGTTCGTTGGGCAACCAACTTCCCGGGGTTACCTCGTTGGAAAGATATCTCTGAGTACTATAGGATTTGGGGCACCCAGAATTGTGGGTTAGTTGCAACCCTGGAAAAAAAACGTCGTTTGGGGGGTCAAAACTGCTCTGGAAGTTCAAGACCCGAAAAACTGCTAAAAATAGTAAATGTTGTAATAAACAAGGAAACAGATGAAACCAATTGGAGGTGTAGGTGGAATAGGTAAGTGGCCACCAATATCCACCTAGATCAGTCCTCCTTCCTTAGGAAGATATGTTCCCCATTGCTTGCAGAGCCTCCATGAGGTGAGGAAATTTCTGGTGAACTTGGTCCTTGGTGAACCACTTGCCCTGGTGAAGGAGTTGGCCTACTTTGAAAACTCGATATAGCTAGATCCTCTATTGGTGAGTATTCTTGATCTGCGTTTCCATGATCTGATCAGTTGTGGCCTATTCCATGCAGTTTGGGTTTATCTCTGTTGGTGTGATTTGTTTTGCACTGACAAATGTGTCCAAAAATGGTGGAAAGTATGGTCGAAGGCGGTCTACATTGAATATTGGGTGCATACCAAGGAACAATGGAATGTTGAGCTCGAAGGCATTGTCCCCTATAGCCTTGGTGATGGTGTATGACCCATGTCAGAGTGGGTGAAGCTTGCAGTGGGGTCCAGTGAGGTGCTCCTTCTGCAAATGTATTCAAAATTTGTCGCCCACATGAACTTGTGCGACACTCGATGTTGATCATGGCACTGCTTATACTTAGTAATGGCTTTGTCCAATATATCATGGACCCACTAGCGGATGTGTTAAATACGATCAATGAATTTGTTAGCCCTGTCCTCTTTGGATTGGATGTGAGTCGAATCTACGTGAATAGTTGCAAATGGTATGGCCACATCAATGGGACATAGTGGCTGAAATCCCAGCCTTACCTGAAAGGGGTTGTGGGCCATTGAGCTATACAGAGCTATGTTGTAGTTGTGTTGGACATAGGGTAGGATTTCATCCAATGTGTGTGGATGCTTCAAGTTGTACATGTACATAATGTGTACGATCATCCTGTTGACGACCTTTGTTTGGCCATCAATTTAGGGGTGGAAAGTCGTGGACTTAGCATGTCTGGTATCCAGCATCAACCAAAGACTTGACCAAAATGCACTTAGGAATATTTTGTCCCGATTTGAGATAATGGACTATAGGATCCCAAAATGTGCCCCCACTCGCTCAAAGAAGAGTTTAGCAGTGTCCTCTGATGTGATACTCTTCTTGCAAGCTGCCATAAAGGTCATATTAGAGAATCTATCGACGACCATGAAAACATAGTCCTTGTCGTGCTTAGTAGAAGGATGGCCTAACACGTAATCCATGGAGATGGATTCCCAAGGTTGAATAAGAGTAGGTAGAGGAGTATATAGGCCTTTCTTGTTGCTGGTTTGTTTGGAAACGATGTAGGTGGTGCAGGATCTAATGTACTTCCCAACATCCTGACAAAGGTTCGGCCAATAAAAATACTTCCGCAGTACTGCCACTATTTTCTCTTCTCCGAATGTCCAGCAACCCAACTGTAGTGTTCCTCTCAAATCATCTTGGCATGCTCGCTTGAAGGAACACAGATGTATCCCAGGTGGCATAACAATGCATCCTGGAGGTGAAAATTTGGAACTTGCTTACCTTCCAGGAGTGTCTAGTATGCGTTGTCGAATTCTAGATCGCTCTTGTAAAGATATGGTCACCCCAAAGTCTCGTGCCCATAGGAGTCGAACACAGTGATCAACGCCATTATTAGTTGTCGATTGAGGTAGTCTGCAACATTATTGGTGTTTCCCTTCTTGTACTTAATGTGAAAATAGAACTATTGCAGGTATGTGGACCATTTATCTCATGGCGATCATTCTTCAACTTCCCTTGTTTCTGTATGAACCGCAGGGATCAGTGATCTATGTCAATGACCATTTCCTTCCTCATAATGTAATGCTTCCATTGACGACAAGCTTGCATAATGGAATATATTTATTTGTCATAAGTGGGATAATTTTATACTGTGTATGAAAGTGTCTCATTGTGGTAAGCCACTGGATGCCCCTACTGAGTAAGAACTGCACCAATAGAATAGTTGGAGGTGTAAGTCTCAATCTCAAATGGTTTCTTCAGGTTTGGTAATGTAAGCATTGGTGTAGAGAAGAGGATTCGCTTTAACTCAGAAAATGCATTTTGTTGGTTTTCATACCAAAAAAACTTTGCTTTCGCTCTGCCCCTGGTGACTTGACTTAAAGGCCAAGTGATATGAGAGAACCCCAACACTAATCTGTGGTAGAAATTAGCAAGACCCAGAAAACTGCGGAGCTCCATTAGAGTGGTTGGGGTTGGCCAATCCCAAATGACTTGTATCTTGGTTGGGTCCACATGCACACCCTACTCATCAATGATGTACCCCATATATTGAACCTGGGTCATGCCAAAAGTGAATTTCTCCAAATTGGCACACAGCTTGTGTTGTCAAAAGGTTTGAAGGACCTGTCGAATATGGAGGAGTGTGCCTGGTGAGTGTGAAGTGTAATTTTATCGAGGTTATTCTACTACAAAGGGGGGATATAAAAGTGAGCCTCTAAGTGAGAGGTAATAGTACCACCCAAGAAGAGACACACATGAACTAGAAGGACTCATCTAACATCTAGCAGAATAGTCCACAATGGATGCAATGGTTGTTACAACCAACAAACAAGGAAAGACTTGTCTAGTATCCCTCAGAAAAGTCCACAAGGATGGGACAACGATAAAAACCAAAACAACACATTCTTAAAAAGATAAGCGCTAAAATAACTGAAATAGTTCAACTATCTTAGTACATGTCAAAGAAAGCATGAAATAAAAATGTCCACAGAATAGTCTTACAAACATTCATAGCCCATGCATGAAGAATGTGTTGCCCTTAAAAGGATTTTGTTATCAAGCAAAAGTTCCAAGACACATGTTTACAATGTACATCACTAGCCCCAATAGTGGTACATGGGAGCTCAAAGAACTAGCTGATCTTCCTAATGCCTTACAGGAGGAGCCAAGGTGAAAAGTCCCTTGCTCATACAATGAGGGGGGTATATATAACCAAAGGGGTGATGCTACCCCTTTGTGACTCTTTGACTACCCTCATGATTGTTCAACTTCCTATGACTTTTCAACTTACATGACTCTCCATATTCATGTGTGTCCTTTGAAATTTCACTTTACAATACATTTGAATATAATATACATGGTCCATAATGATGATGTGGCATATGACAACTCATGACAAGACATGACATGGCACTGTTGATATAAACTGCTTGGATGGTGTGGTAGTGTCAGGCCATTTTTGTTGTTGTGAGTGGTGTATTCTTGAGAATACTCTTGTCTTCCACCTCCTCCTGGATTGGTGACAATAGTCTTCGATGATTTCAAGTCCTAGGTTTGGTCACGAGTTGGTGTCCCTTTGTATTTCCTTGGAAGATCAGCTTGCTTACTCAGCTGCAAGAGTGCCTTTTACATATCTTCCTCCTTCATCTCCTTTCTCATCATCTCACCATGACAAAGTACTTGTATCTACATTTTACTCATGACGAGACGACATCAACTCGAAAACCTCCTAGCCTAATATTATGGCTTCAGCTTCAAATACTGAGTCGGAATTGAGTTGCATGTCGGAGAGGGAGGCTCAATGGCTATGCATTGCGTAGTCCCAGCACACAAGGCTAAGGCTTGAGGCCTGGAACTACACAATGTGCAGTTCAGGTTGGGCTCAGACATTGTCTTCTATGCATTTTTATAGATGAGTGAGCACAGTTGAAGGAGTGGTCACTGTGGAATATTTCTACGTAGTTTTGGAGAGGAAGGTTGACTTATTTCTACGCAGATTTGAGAGACATTAGATCAGGATAAGGGAGTGACCATTGTAAGAAGCCTCTACGCAGTTCTGAGACTGAAGGGAGACTGGTCCCCTACAGGATTATGTAGTTTACGGGAAATGGGTGGCTTCTTGTTGCTTGTGCTTACGTAATGCACAGTTTGGGACAGGCTTACTAAAAGGATCGCACAATTATAGAAGGGAAGGTTGGGTCTTAGGCTCGGAAATTGTGCAATGCAATAGTCCTTGGGATAGGAACTACACATTGTGTAGATCCAAGGATCAAGGTCACATACTGTTAACTGGAACTATGCAATGTGCAGTCCAGGGAGGCTTGGTGAAGCCAAGTTGAAGGGTCAGGGAGTTTCTTCGGAAAAGGCTAAGTGTTGGACCAGTGAAACTGACAGGTGAAGTGATGGATCTTAGATTGCTTCCTAAAAATTAGAATACTTGTCAACTCAACAACATTGATCACCCATGACACATGAAAAACACTTTTGCTTATGTGTGCCTGCTTCATAACGAATTACGACAAGTGCGACACCTAAGATAGACTTTATGACGACTGTGATGACACTTGTGTGACAACACTCAAAACTTTTTGAATGAGTGTGAAATGTGTTTACATGTTTAGGAAAACTCATAAACACAAATATGAGCCCTTGAAACCACCAGAATGAGCTTATGCATAAAGTGTGACAGCTAGTATGCAAAAAGACAACATCTTTCCTATCTTGCGAAGGGAACGAAATACTTAGAGAAAACACATGGAATGGATTTCAATGTTTGTGACCATTCATGTGATTGAAGACATACTTATATGATAGTGATAAGTTGTCCTTCATACTACACTAAGAGGTGCATTTCAAATTCATGAAAGATGTGCTTTGTTCTACATACCTACCCTCCAAAGGGTTGTGGATCGGATGGAGCTTTTCATGTGGTCCTGATATTTGATCTTCAATCATACCTCAAGGTCCCTTGGTCTTCTTATCTGATGATTATATTTTCTCCTCAACTCCTTAAGTGTCATTTATCATGTCCTCCTTCTTCATCTCCTTCTTCATCATCTTTCCATAGTGTAAGAGAGTACTTTCATTTGCAACACAATCATGATGGGATGACATCAGTCTTAAAACCCCTAGCCTAAGATAGAGCACTTGTATCCATGAACTAGGCTGAGACTAAATGACAAGTCAAGGGAGAAGGCCCAGTGACTGCACAATTGTGTAGTTCAAGCAGTAAAGGGTTAAGCTTGATCTCTGAGACTGCATAGTGCACAACTCAGGCCAAACTAAGGGAAATTTCTACATAGTCCTCATTGAGGGAAAAGTTTGCATAGTGCCCACTGAGGGACAAAATTTCGCAGTTCAAGCATGTAGTGGTTGATGTGGGATGGGGCCCTGGGAGGACAAACTGCACAGTCTCAGGAGGCAAGGGAGGACTGTGCAAGTGAGAGGCTTGAGGGATAGAACTGCGCAGTTTCTAGAGGTAGTGAGCTCTAGCTGAGGGAAGGACAATGGAGGAAGCATATGCATAGTTTTGGAGCCCAAGGGAGGTTTGGATTTCTATGCATTGCACAGTTCCAATAAAAAAAGGAAAAGGTTGAAGGTTGAAGTGAAGTGCGAAGTTTGGGAAGGCTGGATGAGGCTAGGTTGCTAATAATCCTCCGAAATTTGGCTACGTGTGGGATTAGTGGAACCGATATGAGCAATGATAGAACTTGACTATGAAAACACACTTTTACACTCATTGATACAACATTAATCATCCATAACATATGAAAACATACTTCCCTTAATGCAACA
The DNA here is from genome assembly GCA_031772625.1 of Pinus tabuliformis. Taxonomy (NCBI): domain Eukaryota; kingdom Viridiplantae; phylum Streptophyta; class Pinopsida; order Pinales; family Pinaceae; genus Pinus; species Pinus tabuliformis. The sequence continues at coordinate 235,995,467 of CM062814.1, read as the reverse complement.
ACCTTTGTGGCAACTTACAACAAGTGCAACTCCGACAATAGACTTTGTGAGGATAATGATGACACTTGTGCAATAGTGCGTGAAACTTTGGAAATGAGTGTAAAACATGTCTATATGATAAGAACAACTCATTTTCACAAATATTTCCCCTTGAAGAAAACCAGAACTCCCCTTTGCACAATAAGCAATAATTCCCATGCTCGAAGATGACACTTGTTATTTAAAGATGAAAGTGTAAACGACACTTGAGATCCAAGAAGGGATATTGAAATCATCAGTTGACCAATAAGTCACCCAAGAATGATCGATCACATGATCCATAGTAGGCTCCAAAATTTTAGTGTAGGCCAAAATTTTGGAGGGTGTTGCAGTCGCTACAACACTTGGTGACACATTGGTCGAATCCAGCTTCTATGTTTTCGTTAACTCTTTCGTGCAGGGCCTTGATTCTTCGAGGAGTATTGATTCATCGTGTAGATCACTTTGTCCTTTTCCATTTACCCTATGACTGGACATGGTCACCCTCCGTACCTTATCGGTTGAACACAGCATGCGATTTGGAAATATCACAGCGTTTCGAGTTGGGAAAGGTAGTGTAGTTTGCGATCTTAAGACTTTCAAAGTATAAGTTTTCATCTTTGATGTTTCTCTGTTGTGAACAGGTCTAGACAATACCCTAGTGGAGTCACGCATGAACACAAACATTACTCTGCCGCCAGCAAGCCTGGATAATACCCTAGCAAAGTTTTTGGCATCACCTCTCTGCACAGGAATCCTTTCTCTTCTTTCACCTTTATTTATTTATTTTTAAAGAGGTTTTTTCATTGGAACTTATTCATTTTGTGCGCAATAGGGATCCCAACTTATTCAGAGCAGAAGAGGTTGTTCCTTCAGAGAAGTATATAAATATCTTTGATTCAGGTTTGCTCGTTTAGATTTTTTCCCTTTCTCCTTCTCTACTAGTTGGATAAGCATGAAAAAAAGAACACAAGAACCAACTGTAGGCATGACGTTTCCTAGAAAGACATGGGTTCATGCTTGGACCAAAAATCTCCTTATGGACGAATCGTATTTTTCGAGAACTTCGTCAACCAAAAGACAAAGCCAAAAGAAATAAGACTGGTTGGAGGTTCAGCCAAATGTTGCAGTGTCAAAAGACTCTTCAAACTTCAACCACATACATATTAAGAAGCCAAAATAGGTCTAAGCAAAACACTTATTCGCATGATGAAAACAAAGGATAAACTCAACAAGAAAGAAAACAAGACGAAAAGAAAGAAAACACACAACAAGGAAACATAACCAGAAGACAAGAGAACAAAATGGCTAAAGCAAACATGATGTAGAACTAGAATAAGAAAACGAGGAGAGACTACATGGAATGAGTGAAGAATGTGCGCAAGAAAGGGAAAACTAGGATGTAGCTACTCCTACTCCTAACCTAACAGCTAGAAGGTCAAGGTCACGTATAATGAAATTTCTAGTGAAGCCACTATAGTTGTTCCCGAACTACATCCACAAATATATGAACAATTAAGACAGATATAAAGTGATGTGAAAGAAAAGTTATAAAAGCTTGAATAACTTGCACAAGAAAAGGAAGGCCTTTCTTGTTGGCAGAAAGGTGTGTCACAACCACTAATTTCATCTAATTCACATGCTTACCTTTTCAATGAATCCCATTTTTCAACAAACCTCATAAGCTTCTTGTGGATGTATCTTCAACTACATTGAACCCTTTAACAAGCATGAGCAAAGATTGAAACTTATTGTTTGGTACAGAGCTTACCATGTAAGATTGTTCCATCCATTCAGCAATTGGACCGTACAATTCATAATGGCCCTCTTGAAAACCTTGAAATCTTGGAATTTTTCAATTAGAGAAGTGGGATCACGATGGGAATCTTGTAAGGGAAAATAGATTTGATCATTCTTAGCATTCATGCCAAGATAGTGAGGACCTGCCATAACCATCAGTGAAGTTTGAAGTGCCTCACTTGCTTGACAAAAAATTTAATAGAGAGATGTTGAACAATGAAGAACAAGGAGTGTGAAACAATTGTCATTAAATGTGTTGATGGGAAGATGATAAGATGAATGACATTCACCAAGGACATAATAATGATTAGATGAGATGATTAAAGAATATGATTACCAATTTGCGATAAACGAAGAAAAATCAATTTGAATAGTCTCATGAATTCTCTGAACAATCGAACCAAGTTCCTTGCGAGAGTAATATGACATACCATTTTCCCGCAACTCAAGACAAATTGTACAAGCATCGCAATCATAAAAAGAGTTAAAAAAGCATGCCAACAATGCAAATACATGAGGCCAGTTGGGACATGGTGAATGGAGAAGAATTTGATTCTTGAGATAACTTGTGCATTCATTATTACTCAAGAGGATTTCTTGTGCAATTGGAGGACATATTTGCAACATCAAATTCGCAAGAAGACCCAGGAGTTGACCATTAAGGGATAAATTCAATAATATGATTCCTTCGAGCAAACATAGTCCTTAGAATGATCAACTTCGCAATTCCATGACTACATGAGAGATGCACAAACCAACCTGAGTTTGATGTGAGAGATTTGCATGAAGATGAATGAACTGTAACAAATTCTTGAATTTGGTCGGAAGTAAAATCTTGAAAATTCAAAAGGTCACACCTGAAATACCAAAAAAATTTCACAAGGAAATTTACTTCGAGTGAAACCATGCAGAGAGATGAATTGTGCAAGAGAAACCATATCTAACTTAGTTCAGGGAGCTTACCAAAGTCACGAGATACTGGCATAACCATCAACGGAAGTTGAAGTGCCTTGACTCCGTGGTAGGTCCTAGAACTTCCCAGGATTATAGAATCACATTTTGCAGCTTGGACCAGATCATGCATGGTTTGAGGATAGTTGTTATTGTTGGTTTCAATAAGACCATTGCTCATTAGCAGCCATCTCTATCATATATTTTACCGTATTTTTCAACTTCAAAAACTAGATTGTTCAAGGTGGAAGACTCTTCTGATCGCAAATTCAAAGGTAAATGAATCGGTGAGATATCATGAGCAAGATTATTTGAAGAGTTTTACTCATGCAAGAGAAGAGATTATGAGGGGTTGGAAGTGTTCTCTATGATTTTCTTGTTTTCAATTTCATCATGGACTGTCTCACTGCCTTGTGTCAATCGAGGGGATAACTCATCGTATAAAGAAACTAAATAGCATGGAGTATCTCCATCGCAAGTAGATGTGTTGCAAACAGTCGGACACAAGGGATACTGAGGTGAAGAGGAATTTTTGATATGAACATTTTCTTTGACCGAAGAAAATTCTGGATCTGAATTAAAATCTTCATGAGAAACCGAACGATCATATGATGTGCTTGGGCATTCGTCACAGCATATGAAAATAGAGTTATCGTCATTGGAGTAACCATTGCCCAAGGCTGGTGGTTGATTGAAAGAATTGATTGCATTGGATTCTCTACTAAGATTAGTAGATTGAGAATCATTCACGATATCTTGAGACGCAACATTTTGAAAAAAGAGAGGAAAGATTGAAAGTGTCTTCACCTTTCTGCTCCTCTACTTGCGTAATGTGACCACTTTTTACCTGATCACAATTTGAGCCATCAGCTTGAGAATCAAGAGAATGTGAAGAACCAGCTGGTGGAGAAAATCGATCAAGTGGGTCATGGTACAAAGAGTCAAGATATGTAGATGATAAAGGATAACAGAAATCCAGAATAGCTTTAAGACTAGAGTTGTGAATGGTGACATCATATTGTGGAATGGAGGAGTGAGTCTTCACTATAGGATTCATGATCCATTCTGGAATTTCCTCCATTGAATCTGAATCATGCAAAGTGGAAGAAGAATGAGAAGATGGACTAGAGATTTGATTTGCAAATTTCCCAGTTTTACAACCACCACAAGGAGGCACCTGCATTGGGACTGGAAAGGGAGGAGGACAAAGAACAAAAGGGGTAGTAAGCTCCTCCTCTGAAATTTGAGGTGTCTCATGATTCACAAGAGTTGGGGGAGTGGAAAAATCAGGGGGTTCAGGTTCACCATATGAAGAGACAAGAACCAAGCGCTCAAACTCTTGTTTCAAGAAATCCCAGTTCAGATGTTTTTTAGGAATTTCATAACAGAGGTGAAGGAATCGATTAGAAAAATTCTCAACTGATTCATCAGGCTTCATTCTTAAAATATTGATTCTTCCACAAACATCTCGATAGTTATACTTATTGAAGGTTTTATGAAGCTTCTTGGCAAGTTGGTCGAGTGAATGGATAGAAGCAATGGGTAATGTATGACACCATCGATTAACACAACCTTTGAATGTGAGGGTGAGTAATCTAGCCATGACATCTTTGCAATGTATTCCATTAGAAAGACAAAGATGGACAACTTGAAATAGATGTTCATGAAAAGTTGATTCACCCTCACCATCGAACTTAAATTTGGACAGGTTATGAATAACTTCTGCAGGGATGGTACAATTAATCTCTTTAGAAAAACATCTCGAGATTATGATTTGGGGAAGAGCCATTTCAAATAAGAGATTCAAACCAGACTCAACGGGCACAGCCTGTCATCTAGCCCTCCTTTTAGCACAATTTTTTTGACGATGTTGGAAATCCGTCAACCAAGCGGATCTCCACGATATGAAGTCCCAATTAGACCTCACACGGTTTGGTGTAGGAGTCTCATCTGGTATAAAGGCCTAATTGCCAAATCCTTAAACAAATTCTTTGGCTCTAGCTATCAGCACAAGAGAGTGATGCAATGGTATCTTTAAAAAGCAAGGGGAATGTCCCTAGTGAGTGTGTTCTGCAACTGTGTCGAGGTTCTTCTACTACGAGGGGGGGAGAGAAAAGCGAGCCTCTAAGTGAGAGGTAATAGTACCACCCATTAAGAGACACACATGAACCAAAAGTACCTATCTAAAATCCAGTGAAATAGTCCACGGCAGATGCATCGGTCGTTACAACCAACAAACAAGGAAAGGTCTATATAGTATCCCACAGAATAGTCCACAAGGATGGGACAACGATAACAACCATTACAGCACATTCTCAACAATATAAGCAATATAACCATGCATGAAGAACGTGTTGGACTTAAAAGGATTCTATTATTAAGAAAAATTTACAAGACACATATTTACAATGTACAACACTAGCCACAGTAGTGGGACATTGGAGGCACTCCTTGCTCCTCAAAGAACTAGTTGATCTCTCCAATGCCTTGTGGGAGGAGCCAAGGTGAAAAGTCCCATGCTCATACAATGAGGGGGGTATATATAACCAAAGGGGTGATGCTTCCCCTTTGTGACTCTTTCACTACCCTCATGATTGTTCAACTTCTTATTACTTTTCAATTTACATGAATCTCCATATTCAAGTGTGTTCTTTGAAATTCCACTTTACAATACATTTGAATATAATATACATGGTCCACAATGATGATGTGGCATATGCCAGCTCATCACTAGACATGACATGGAACTATTGATATAAACTGCTTGGATGTTGTGGCATTGTCAACCCATTCTTTCTAATATGAGTGATGTCTTATTGAGAATACTCTTATCTTCCACCTCCTCATGGCTTGGTAACAAGAGTCTTCAATGATTTCAAGTCATGGGTTGTGGTCGTCAGTTGGTGTCCCTTTGTCTTTCCTTGGAAGATCAACTTGCTTGCTCAACTGTAAGAGTGTCTTTTGCATTTCTTCCTCTTTCATCTCCTTCCTCATCATCCCGCCATGACAAAGTAAATGTATCTGAATTTTACTCATGACAAGGTGACATCAACCCTAAAACTTCCTAGCCTAAGATGGTGCCTTCAGCTTCAAAGAATGAGACATAATTGAGTTGTAGGTCGGAGAGGGAGGCTCAGTGATTGTTCATTGTGTATTCCTAGTAGCCAAGGCTAGAACTGTGCAATGTGCAGTTCAGGCTAGGCTCAGAGGTTGTCTTCTGCACAGTTTTAGAGATGAGTGAGCAAGGCTAAAGGAGGGGTCACTGTGGAATATTTCTACACAATTCTAGAGAGGAAGGTTGACTGATTTCCATGCAGATTTGAGAGATAATGGGTCAGGCTAAGGGAGTGACCACTATAAGAAGCCTCTGCATAGTTCTGAGACTGAAGGGAGATTGGTCCCCTATGATATTGCATAGTTTAGGGGCACAGGGAGGAAGCTTATTGCTTGTGCTTGTGCAATGTGCAATTTGGGACACGTTGACTGAAGGATTGTGAAATTCTGGAAGGGAAGGCTGAATCTTGGGCTCAGGAATTGCACAATGCAACAGTCCTAGGGAAAGGGACCTACGCATTGCACAGATCCAAGCGTCAAGGTCACAACCTGTTGACTAGAACTACACAATGCATAGTCCAGGCAGGTTGTGTGAAGCCAAATTGAAGGGTCGAGGAGCTTCTTCGAAAAAGGCAAAGTGATGGACGAATGAAACTTACACGTGAACTAGTGGAGCTTAGACTGTATTATAACACTTAGAATACTTGTTGAATCAACAACATTGATCACCCATGACACATGAACAACACTTTCGTGTGTGTGTTCCCGCTTCATGACCAGTTATGATAAGTGCGACACCTAAGATAGACTTTATGACAACCATGATGACACTTGTGCGACAACGCTTAAAAATTTGTGAATGAGTGTGACAAGTGTTTACATGTTTAGGAAAACTAATAAAACAAATATGATCCATTGAAACCACTAGAATGATCTTATGCATAAAGTGTGATAGACAGTATGCAAAAAGATGAAATCTTACCTATTTTGCGAAGAGAACAAAACACTTGGAGAAAACACATGGAATGGCTTTCAGTGTTTGCGACCATTCATGTGATTGAAGACATATTGTTATGAAAGTGATAAGTTGTCCTTCATACTACACTAAGAGTTGCATTTCAACTTCATGAAAGATGTACTTGTTCTTCATACCTACCCTCCAAAGGGCTGCGTATCAGATAGAGTTTTTCATGCGGTCCTGATCTTTGATCTTCTATCATACCTCAGGGTTCCTTGGATTTATTATTTGATGATTATATTTTCTCCTCAACTCCTTAACTTTCATTTAGCATTTCCTCCTTCTTCATCTCATTCTTCATTATCTTGTCATAGTGTAAGAGAGTACTTGCATTTGCAACTCATTCATGATGAGATGACATCAGTCTAAAAACCCCTAGCCTAAGATAGAGCACTTGAATCCATGAACTGGGCTGAGACTAAATGAAAAGTCAAGGGAGAAGGTCCAGTGACTGCGCAATTGACAGTTCAAGCAGCTAAGGGTCAAGCTTGATCACTGAGACTACGTAGTGCGCAACTCAGGCCAAACTGAGGGAAATTTCTACACAGTCCTCACTGAGGGAAAAATTTGAGGAGTGCCCACTGAGGGACAAAATTACGTAGTTCAAGAAGGCAGTGGTTGTTGTAGGATGGGGCCCTATGAGTAAAAACTGTGTAGTTTCAGGAGGCAAGGGGAACTAGGTAGCTGAGAGGCTTGAGGGACAAAACTGTGCAGTTTATGGAGGCAGTGAGTTATGTCTAAGGGAATGACATTGGAGGAAGCATCTGTGTAGTTTTGGAGGCCAAGGGAGGCTAGGATTTCTATGCATTGCGTATTTCCAATAGACAAAGGAAAATATTGAAGGTTCAAGATGTGAAGTGTGTAGTTTGGGAAGGCTGGATGAGGCTAGGTTGCTAGGAATCCTTTGTAATTTGGATAAGTGTGGGATTAGTGGAACCGATATGAGCAGTTATAGAACTTGACTATGACCACACACTTGGACACTCAATGATACAACATAGATCATCCATAATGCATGAAAATATACTTCCCTTAATGCAACAACCTTTGTGGCAACTTACGACAAGTGAGGCTCCGACGATAGAATTTGTGAGGGCAATGATGAATCTTGTGTATTAGTGCGTGAAAATTTGGAAATGAATGTGAAAAAATGTATATATTATAAGAACAACTCATTTTCACAAAGATTTATAGCTATAGAACCTTCATAGCACCGTGATTGAAGCAAACCAGAACTCCCCTTTGCACGATAAGCGATAATTTCCATGCCAGAAGATGACACTTTCTATAAAAAAAATGAAACTGTAAACGACACTTGAGATCCAAGAAGGGATCTAGAAATCCTCAGCTGACCAATAATTGACTCAAGAATGATCAATCACAAGATCCGCAATAGGCTTAGGCCAAAATTTTGGAGGGTGTTGTAGCGCTACAATAGGAACTCACATCATTTTCTCGTGTCCTTCTTTGTCTTCGTGGTGTTTTTATTTTCTTGCGGCTTCAGTAGGTTGTCTTGGTTCACCCCGCATTGGCTTTGTCCTTTTCTCTATGGTTTGGGGGCACATTTTCCTTGCTTCAAATCCATAGATCCAAAGTCTCACTCATTCTATTTCAACTTCTGCTCAATCTTGACAGCGTATCGGTATGTCGTGCTGAGCGAGGAGATGTCCAGGAACTCCATCTCGTACTGGATGTACTTGTGTAGGAAACCGTGGTACTTGAGTACCAAATTCCGCTCAAAATCCTTGATACCCAACTTTGTGCGAAGGGTATGGAAAACAATTGTGAACTCCAACACATCTTGGAACCTTCTCTGCCATAGCATGGTCACTTTATGTATTTATCTTCATAGATCCTGATAGGTAATATTGTTCCTTGATGGCGTCTTGGAAATAATTCCAAGTGGGTGCGGTTGAAAATAATGAGGATTCCCTCTCATCATTTTATTCACGATAGGTTTCCCACCAGTCCTTGACGTGTGGGGCAGCTTTGATAAGTGCAAAAGTAATCTTTTCCCAATTGGAAAAGTCATCAACTAAAAAATACTCTTCCAGCAAATTTAACCACTTATCTACGATGTCTCATCTATCTGGCCCTAAAATATGGGAATATCAAAGTTAACTTGTACCTTGAAAGTAGTGGCACCTCCAGAGTGGTTGTTGGATGAAGATGCGTAGCTTGTGGGTAGTCGTTGAAGGATCTAGGAAAAACTATCCATCATCGCGTTCCTCTGTAGCTCAAGTCCTTCCTCGAGCAATATTTTGAAATGATCTCCTACCCCCTTATCTTTCTTTTCTTCTGCTAGGGGAGGTCATTAGGTTTTGCAAGGTTGGTCAAAGGCTCAACCAGTTTGATCCCTAACTCCTTATACCCTGACCTCGTTGGGGACATGCAAAGAAAAATAGAGAAAGTGCAGACCGCTCTGATACCACAGATCCAAACTTATGAAGGAATGAAAAAAAATACAAAAATACCTATATACACAGAGATGCAGCAAAAATAAAACTTCATTTCATTAATATCAAAGAACTAAAATATTCTTACATACAAAAATAAAAATAAACTAGCTCGTGCGATGGTAGCTTATCTCTGAGAAGAGATGTGGTGGATACATGCCTCTAAACTGTGTTACAATGATTATTAAGCAACAAGGGAAAACCCTAAACAACTAAAACCCTAACCCCAGGAGATGGAACACTAAGAGTTTATGGACCTCGTTGGGGTTAATTGGGCAGCCAATTTCCTAGGGTCATAACTTGATCATATTAACCCTGTTTGGCGCATACAATACCTTATTGGAAATATTTTTTTTAGTACTACATGATTTGTGATAAGCCTTTGCCAACAGATATGGGTGTGCTGCGAACCTCAAAAAAGCGTCGTTTAGGGGCTCAAAACTGCTCTGAAAGTTTAGGATACGAAAAACTGCTAAAAATAGTAAATGTTGCAATAAACAAGGAAACGAATGACCAACTGGAGGTCTAGGTGGAATAGGCAGGTGGCCACAAATATCCACCTAGATTAGTCCTCCCTCCTTATGAAGCAATGGTCCCCATTGCGTGTAGAGCCTCCATGAGGTGAGGAATTTTTTGTTGAACTAGGTCCCTGGTGAACCACTTGACATGGTGAAGGAGTTGGCCTGCTTTGAAAACTTGATATAGTTGGATCCTCTATTAGCAAGTGTTCTTCATCTACATGTCCATGATATGACTAGTTGTGGCTTGTTCCATTCAGTCTGGGTTTATCTCTATTGGTGTGAGTTGTTCTGCAATGTCGAATGTGTCCAACAATGGTGAAAAGTATGGTCGAATGTGATCTACATTGAATGCTAGGTGCAGACCAAGGAATGGTAGAATGCTAAGCTCGAAATGGTTTTCCCCTACAACCTTGGTGATGGTGTACCACCCATATCAAAGTGGGCAAAGCTTGCGGTGGAGTCAAACGAGGCACTCCTTTTGCAAATGTAGCCAAACTTTGTCATCCACCTGGAACTTGTGCGACACTCGATGTTGACCATGGCGCTACTTGTACTTAGCATTAGCTATGTCCAATATATCATGGACCTACTAGAAGATGTGTTGAATGCACTCAATGAAGTTATTAGCTCTGTCATCTTCGGACTAGACGCGAGTCGAATATGCCTGAGTAGCTGCAAATGGTATGGCCACATCAATGGGACATAGTGCCTGAAATACCAACCCTCCCTGAAAGGGGTTGTGGCCGTTGAGCTATGAAGAGCTTTGTTGTAGTTGTATTAGACATAGGGGAGGATTTCATCCCATGTTCATGGATTCTTCGAGTTGTACATGTGCCTCATGTGTACGACCATCCTGTCGATGACCTCTGTTTTGCCATCAGTTTGGGGGTGGAAAGTCGTAGACTTAGTAAGTTCGGTATCCAACATTGACCAGAGACTTGACCAAAATGCACCTATTAATTTGTTGTCCCGATCTGAGATAATGGATTGTGGGATCCCAAAGTGTACCCACACTCGCTCAAAGAAGAGCTTAGCAGTGGCCTCTATTGTGATACTCTTCTTACAGGTTGCCATAATGTCCATCTTAGAGAATCTATCGACAACCACGAAAAACGAAGTCATTTTCATGCTCAATAGAAGGAAGTCTTGACATGTAATCCATGGAGATGGATTCTCAAGGTAGACTAAGAGTAGGTAGAGGAGTATATAGGCCTTGCTTCTTGATGGTTGATTTGGCAACAACGCAGGCGGTGTAGGCTTTAATGTACTTCAAAACATCTTAACAAAGGTTCAGCTAATAAAAATACTTCTAGTTTCTGAGAAATCTTTTTCAGTGAAAATCACATAAAGAATCATTTGTCGACCTCTTTCGAACTAGCCAGTGTGGTTCATTATCAGGACGTGATACTTTTGTAGTATTGCCAAGGTTTTCTCTACTCTGAAATGTCTAGTGACCTGACTGTAGTGCCTCTCCCAAATCATCTTAGCACGCTCACTTGAAGGAACACAGATGTGTTCCAGGTGGCATAACAGTGCATCTTGGAGGTGAAAATTTGGAACTTGCTTACCTACGAGGAGTGTCTGGTATGTGCTACAGAATTTTGGATCACTCTTGTAAATATGCAGCAACCCCGAAGTCTCGTGCCCACAAGAGTCAAGCATAGTGATCAGTGCCATGACTAGTGGTCGTCTAAGGCAGTTTGCAACATTATTGGTGTTTCCCTTATTGTACTTAATGTTCAAATGGAACCCTTGCAAGTATGTGGACCATTTCTGATGTTAATCGTTCTGCAACTTCCCTTGTGTGTGTATGAACTGCATGGGTTGGTGTTCTGTGTGGGTGACCATTTCCTTCCCCAGAATGTAATGCTTGCATTAACAGTAGGCCTACATAATGGAATACATTTCTTTGTCATAAGTGGGATACTTTCAGACTATCTCTGAAAGTGTCTCACTGTGGTAAGCCATTGGATTCCCCTGCTAAGTAAGAACTGCACCAATAGCATAGGAGGAAACGTCTGTCTCAATCTCAAAAGGATGATGCAAGTCTAGTAATGTGAGCATTGGTGCAGAGAAGAAGCGATGCTTCAACTCAACAAATGCCTTTTGATGGGTTTCGAACGAAAAAAAAAAAAAATTATTTCACTACGCCCTTAGTGACTTAACTTAAAGGCCAAGTGATATGAGAGAACCCCAACACGAACCTACGGTAGAAATTGGATTGACCCAAAAAGTTGTGGAGCTGTATTAGAGTGGTTGGGGTTGGCCAGTCCTAAATGACTTGTATCTTAGCCAGGTCCACATGCACACCATTCTCATCAATGATGTACCCCAGATATTGAACCTGGTCATGCCAAAAGTGCATTTCTTCAAATTGGCACACAGCATGTGTTGTCGCAGGGTTTGAAGGAACTGTCGAATATGGTGGAGGTTCTCTTCCCAAATCTCTCTAAATATCAAGATGTCATCTAAATACACCACCATGAATGCATTGGTGAAGGGTCATAAGATGTCATCCATTAATCTCATGAAGGTTGTGGGGGCATTCGTGAACCCGAAAGGCGTGACCAACCACTCAAAAAGGCCCTCCTTGGATTTGGAGGTAGTCTTCCATACATTGGAGGGTTCAATAGCCACTTGGTGATAACCAGAATTCAATTCAATCTTGCTAAAATATTTGGCCCCCTTGAGTTGGTCCAAACGGTCATTAATTCATGGGATTGGGTACCTATTCCAGACAGTGATCTTTTTCAACGCCCATTAGTCAATACAGAGTCTCTAGGTCTCGTCCTTCTCATGTACCAATACAATCGAGCTCCCACTGGGTGATGAGCTTGGCCTGATGTGACCTTTTGGAAAATAACTCCTAAATCTGCCTCTTGATCTCATTGTTCTCCATAATAGAGCATCGATAGATCGATCCATTGGGTAGTGATGTGTCCAGGCTCAGATCGATGGAGTGCTTTACTTGACGGCGCAGAAGTGCCCTTGTAGGTGAGGCGAAAATGTCCCTATACTCCTCGACGACCTTTTCCATCTGTTGTTGTTGTGCAGAGGAGCCTTGTATGGAAGCCATGGCCACAACCTTCTTCTTTCCCTTGGGGTAAATCATAAGGAAAACAAATTTCCTGGTCTGGGAAATGATCTTACTGCATTGTTTTGCAGTGATCAAAGAGATGGTAGTAGGCGGGGCTACCTCTGGTATCCTGTACAACATATTGCCCAAAGTAATAATCACATAGTGTGGTCTACACTCATATAAATCATGTCACTTCCACAGGTATGGTTACCCTAATAATACATCACAAAATTCAAGAGGAGCAACATCACACAATACCTCATTCGTGAAGGGCTTGATGTTGTAGGGAAGACGACACTGCTAGCTAACATGGAGATCTCATCCTTGGTGAAGCCACCTGATGGTGTATGACATTGATGTAGAAATTTCTCTATAGATCAGCTAGCTCTGATACCATGTAGAAATTATTCAAATTCTCTACAAATCTGCCTCTGAGACCTACGTAGAAAATTTGACTATAAATTAACTCAATAATGCATATATCAAAGCAAAATACTATAATCTACTTCTACTATCAAACTTGCGGAAGCTTAAAGATTGAGCAAGATCAAGCTGAACACATATAACCAAAAGAACAAGAATCAATGCACATGAAACATAGAAAATACTCAGGGGAAAGCCTCAGCTAAAAACCCCACTATCTATATTATCATACAAGGTGGAAATACATCAAAATTATACAAAGCCTGAGCTCTCACAGCTAACCAGCTCTCAGTACAATCCTTCTGTATGCTCACAGGTAATCAAAGCTTCTCACAAGCCTTCTTCTCTGCCCTCCAAGCTCCTATTTCCTTACGGAGTTCCTCTAGGATGATTCTCCTTCACCCAATGGAACATTGCTCTCACACATTGCTCTAACACACTGTCAGAACTGCGCAATCCTCAAGGAACCTTGCCTTGACTGCATGCATGAGTTTCCTTTATAGGAGAAAACATGCAACTGATAGTACATTGTCCTTGTCATTTAGCTCAACTGGGTCTTTCTCAGAATATACATGCATGAGTTTCTGATGAGAGAATCTTCAATTATCTGGAGTACACTTGTTGAGTGCATGCATGCATCAACTAACTGATAACTCATAATTATTTCCTTAAATAGTTTGGAACTAATTTAATTGGACTTAACTCAGTAAACTGAGCTAACTAATTACAACTCAAATATAACTCAATCTTATCTCCTTAATTAAGGGATAATCTCCTTAATTTAAGAGATAACTGTTGCATGACTACAGAAAGACTTCTAACTTGAATTTATCCAACTAATTAATCCATAATGAATTAATTAATTAATTCCAAGCAGTTGGTGAAACTAAATTCAAATTTTAATTCAAGGACAAATTAAAATTGGAATATTCTTGATTCAATTTTTATCATTTCTTGTTGTTATTTTCAACAATTAAATGGGTTGTAGTCATTAGCCCAAGTCACTTCATGACCTCCACTGAAATGAGGCTCTTTTGTCTCCAACTATCGACAATGAACCGTAGCAGAGAACCCTTCACCCACATCTTTGAGTGGAAGAGGCATCCCCCGTCCTTTGGATCTTCAGGCTCATTCTTCTGGATCTTAGTGGTGGCCACGGTGGCACTGGGCTCTACATCAATGATCTTCTTCCCTTTTTCATTCCCCTTGCCAGGTTCTGACTCCGAGTTGGAACATGAATCTGATTTGGAAGCCTTCAGCTCGACCATGAGTGACTACTTGGCCTGGCACTCACTTGTGTTGTGAGTGGAGCTCTTATGGAACTAACATTATTTTCCCGTGTTCTTCTTTGTCTTTGTAGTGTTGTTCTTTGCTTGCGGCTTTGGCGAGTTGTCCTAGGTCGCCCCGCATTGGATTTTTCCTTTGATCTATGGTTTGGGGGTGCCTTTTCCTTGCTTCGGATTCGCAGATCCAAATTCTCGCTTCTTTTGTTTCAAATTCTTCTCAATCTTCATAGCGTATCGGTATGATGTGCCGAGCGAGGAGATGTCTAGGAAATCCATCTCGTCTTAGATGTACTTGTGTAGGCAGCCATTATACTTGAGTACCAAACTCCACTCAGAATCCTTGATACCCACCTTCGAGTGAAGGGTATGGAAAACATTTGTGAACTCTGGTACATCTTGGTCCCTTCCATGCTATAGCGTGGTCCACTTTATGTATTTATCTCCATAGCTCCCAATAAGGTAATATTGTTCCTTGATGGCGTCTCTAAAAGAATTCCAAGTGAGTGCGGTTAAAAACAATGAGGATTACCTCTTGTCCTTTTGTTCATAGTAGGTTTCCCACCAGTCCTTGACGTGTGGGGCGGCTTTGAGAAGCCCAAAAGTAATATTTTCCCGATTGGAAAAGTCATGAACTGAGAAATATCCTTCCAACATATTTAACTATTTATCTACAACGTATGCATATATCTGGCCCTCAAATATGGGAATATCAAAGTTAACTAGTACCTTAGAAGGAGTGGCACCTCTAGAGTGGTTGTTGGATGAAGATGTGTCGTTTGTGGGTAGTCATTGAAGGATCTGGGAAAATTTATCCATCATCGCGTTCCTTTGTCGCTCGAGGGCTTCCTCAAGCAATATTTTTAAAGAATCTCCTGCCCCCTTGTCTTTATTTTCTTCTGCCATGGGAGGCTGTAGGGTTTTGCGAGGTTGGTCTTGCAAAGGTTCAACTAGTTTAAGCCCTAGCTCCTTATACCCTGACCTCGTCGGGGACATGCAAAGAAAAATAGAGAAAGAGTAGACCGCTCTGATACCACTAATTTGAACTTATGTAGGAACACAATAAAACTCATAAATAACCATATACACAGAGATGCATCAGAAATAAAAATCCATTAAATTAATATCAAAGAACTGAAATATGCTTACATAAAGAAATAAAAATAAACTAGCTCGGGTGATGGTAGCTTATATATGAAAAGAGATGTGGTGGTTACATGCCTCTAAACTGTGTTACAATGAGGCTCAAGGGCCTATTTATTATTGAAAAGCAAGGGAAAACGCTAATCAACCAAAACCCTAACCCAGGAGATGGAATGCCAAGAGTTTGTGGGCCCCATTGGGGTTAGTTGGGAAACCAACTTCCAGGGGTCATAACTTGGTCATATCATCTTTGTTTGCCATGTACAATACCTTGTTGGAAAGATCTCTTTGAGTAATACAGGATTTGTGACAACTACATTGGTGGGCCTGCTGCGGACCTCAAAAAAACATCATTATGGAGTCAAAATTGCTCCAGAAGTTCAGAACCCGAAAAACTGCTAAAAATAGTAAATGTTGCAATAAACACGGAAACAGATGAAACCAACTGGAGGTCTAGGTGGAATAGGCAGGTGGCCACCAATATCCACCTAGATTAGTCCTCCCTCCTTAGGAAACAATGGTCCCCATTGTGTTCAGAGACTCCATGAGGTGAGGAAAATTTTGTTGAACTTGGTCCCTATTGAACCACTTTCCCTGGTGAAGGAGTTGGCCTGCTTTGACAACTCGATATAGTTGGATCCTCTGTTGGTGAGTGTTATTGATTTGTATGTCCATGATTTGATCAGTTGTTTCCTGTTCCATGCAGCCTGGGCTTAGCTCTGTTGGTGTGAGTTGTTCTGCAATGTCGGATGTGTCCAACAATGGTGGAAACCAAGGAACGATGGAATGTTGACCTCAAAGGCATTCTCCCCTATAGCCTTGGTGATGGTGTATGGCCCATGTCGGAGTGGTAGAAGCTTGTGGTGGGGTCTAGTGAGGCACTCCTTCTACAAATGTATCCAAACTTTGTCCCCCACCTGGAACTTGTGTGACACTTGATGATTATCATGACGTTGCTTGTACTTAGCATTGGCTTTGTCCAATATATCATGGACCTACTAGAATATGTGTTGAATGCGCTGAATGAAGTTGTTAGTCCTGTCAACTTCAGACTAGACATGAGCGGAATCTTCCTGAGTAGTTGCAAATGGTATGGCCACATCAATGGAACATGGTGGCTAAAATACTAGCCCTACCTTAAAGGGGTTGTGGCCCTTTCAGCTTTGGAGAACTCTATTGTAGTTGTGTTGGACATAGGGGATACTTTCATCCCATGTGCATGGATTCTTCGAGTTGTACATGCGCAGAATGTGTACAATCTTCCTGTTGATGACCTCTATTTGGCCATCATTTTGAGGGTGGAAAGTCGTGGACTTAGTAAGTTTGGCATCAAGCATCAACCAAAGACTTGACCAAAATTCACTTAGGAATTTGTTGTCCCGATCTAAGATAATGGACTTGTTGTGACCATCAACAACCCCCCTTTATTAGTGTTAGTAATAACATTAATAAATGGGGACCCTTCCAAAAAATCAAATCTTAGCATTTAATGTTACCTTTTTGTTTTTTAGAATAAAACAAGATGTCAAAGTGGAACTTGCTTAAACATGGAAATTTACCTTTTCATACTCCAAGCGCACAAAACTTCACAAACTATGAGTTTCCTTATAAAGGCGCTACATGACCATAAGACCTAAGAAAAAACTTTATAACATAAGGTCACGAACATTAAAGAAAAAACCTTAAAGAACCCACTTTAGGAATTATTATTCTCGCATCGCAAAAGGTTATAGTGGACATCCCTTATAAAAGTAACTCCTCAAAAATGCGATCCGCGAGAATGCAAGATCATGAAGCTTACAACCTCATCACATCGTAAATTCCAATATCGTGGTGCCTACTTTATGTAACATAACCAAATATTACGAAATCCAATAGCGTCTCGCAAATCACATATCGCAACGGCTCAACGTAACGATGGTTTTTAACGAAATCAAGTTTTGTGATATAGCGATCTGCGATATTGTGAAGCAAATCGCTTTTATCGCAATTCGAAGGGCTCAGAGTTCTAGGACAGTACTTTCCAGCGTTCAATGCAAAGTTATGAATATTAAAGTTTAGCATAACGGTCCATTAGTGGTCATTTATTAAAAACGATTCGGATCAGTGTAAAGGACCATTTGAAGCAAGTTGATATCTTTTGATATGATTTAGAATTAAAGATCTCTCATCACCTTATTTTCATCTTTCTATTGATTATTCCTATATTCACTATCATCTTATCATATTTTTGCTCTCTGCTTGCAATTCTCAAGAAGAACACACAGAGCGGTCCGCCCCCCCCCCCCCCTTATCAAGAAGGGCAGGACCTTACCGCCTGAAAGGATCTTACCGCCCACACCGGCCGGCAAATACACAAAGAAATGGGGAAGAAAGGCAAGGCTCCTACGTCTGAGAAGACAGAAATGGCCCCATTATTCACAGACACTACCTGTAGTCAGGACGCAGGGATATCTACATGGGAAGCTATGTATCAGTTGTTGGAGGATGAAAAGCCAAGAATTATGGAGGTTACAGTTACAGCGGATGGACGCGGCTCCTCTGAAGCATCTCTAACTGAACTTGCATGCTCGTTTCTACATCGCATTGCTGCAAGGCCGAAGATACTCCCCTACACTGACATGGTGAAATGGATTATAGATGACACAGACATATCCAATAGAGAGTTCAAGACGGCTAGCCAGGAAGTCATGGGGTCATTTACTCCAAGCAATTTGAGGCGTATGTACCACTTACCAGAACCCCAGGCCAGCTACAACAAGCAATTCGTCGAGAAGTTCACCAAGGAGAATGAAGACTTGGCAGAATGCACAAAGCACTGGTCAAACAATGAGGAAAGACTAAAAAAGGATAAAAACGGTATGTACACCACTGGCTCTCTTTGTTCTCCTTACTGTTTTGCCACTGCAATGTTATGTAGACTGTTTGGGAAACCAGACATCAACAAGTTTTCATCAGAATGGTTACCTCTAGTGGATGTGGCTACAAATGCCACAATAATGAATTGGGCCCAAATCCTGTCGGATAATTTAGCCACTACAATTTTAGGATACATAACTAAAAGAATCTTTTCTTCGAGGGTTTACCCTCCATTCTTTTTTAGTGCCTATGTTATGGACGCTATTTGTTTTGTTTCTGATTTTTCTATTATGGGTTGGAGGTGGACGGTACAAAATCCACTTCCCATTCAGGTTTATCCCAAACTATTGTGGGAATCCAATTTCATCCCAAATTTCTTCAAAATTTGTCACGAAGTTATGCTCTCGATTTTTAAAATGCTTTACAACTGAAATGCCCCAAGGTTTTCCCCACAAGCCGAAGTGGATATTCTCTCAGTGGGTGGTTTGGCGAAGAATTGTTCACATATATCAGAGTGTTTGGCAGCATTGCTTCACCCCATGTGCTACCTTTTTACGTCCCCAACAAACTGATGGCTAGGGAGATAGCCTATCAAACTTGCAGTGTGGGGGGAATGAGCAAGGTTATGAAAGATTCCAAGAAGGCCATTTGGCCCCAATTTCCTGTAGTATGTGGAGCATTTGCATTGCATGACTTAGGTCATGCTTTCAAAGAAGTGGACAATGTATTATGTTTACAACTACCAAAGTTCCCAGGGAAGCAATATGATCCCTTGGGTGTTGTAAGTAATTTTACTACAATGGTTAAAATAAAAGTATTTTCTCATGAAGAAGATCCCTTTGACGATGTTTTTATGTAGAAAAACACCTTCAGACAGGTCCAGCATACAACACGAATTGTTTTTGACCAAGAAAATCTCCAAAAGTTTGAAAATTACAGAAAGTAGAGGTTGTCAAAGGTCCCATTGGACCAATTGCTCATCGAACCAATGAGGGAGCCTACTCCCAATGTTAGGATAAGTGAAGTTTCAAAAGAGAAGTCCAAAACAAGTTTTGAAAAAGAATCAGTTGAAAAGTCTGGTGATCAGTCCAAGAGTGAACACAGTAGAAGCGAAGAGTCAATAAAAGACACAGCTCAATCTACAGCAAAGCCTAATTAGTAAGCTTTGTCCCCAAAACAAGTTGAAGTTCCCACTCCTCTTACAAAGCCAACAAAGCCACTTGTAATTGATCTAGAAGGGGAATGGGAAAATTTTAATAAGATTCTGAGCACAGAGGAACAAACTCTAGAGCCTCCAACAAATCCAAAAGAGACGACTATGGAGATGGTAATAGAAAGGGCTGTCAATACTCAGGAAACGGAGCACATTCCTGTTGCCCCCTCGTCCGAGATTGTACTAAGGATAGAGGAAATTCCTCCTCTAGATGTGTTTTATAGCCCTCAACATAAAGTTGTCGTCAGAAGGCAAAGAAAGAAACAAAAATTGGATGTTGTGCTCGCTCCCGAGGATGAACCTTTGGATGTTCTTTGGAAAGACCCCACTACAGACCCATCGGAAAATCTAACTAAGCTCTCACAGATCGCAGGAGCATATGCTTCAGCAACTATTGATAAAGCAGCAGAAGTTCAATTGTTACTTAAAGAGAAAGAGGATAGGATTTTGTTTTTGGAACAGCAGTTACAGCAAGTCAGCATCAATCAAGAAGCAGAAACACAGCTAGCAAAACTCCAGCAAGACTTCCAGCAAATGCAATTGGCACATCAAAGCAGTTTGGTCAGTAAAGAAAAGCAGTTACAGGATATGATAGAACTGCATAAAGACGATCCCAAAATTGGGGAGTTCATCACAGAAGCACTTGCTCTCAATTCTCAGCTTTTGCAACAAAAATAATTACTATGCCAGAAGATTTCGCAATGGAATTCCCATTGCGAAACAAGCGATAATATTACTAATCAAGTCGTAGAATTGTGACTTGAATACGATTCAATTTTTAAGAAGGTCTCAGACTTCTTGAACTGGCAGAGATCCGAAGAAGGGAAAAGAGCAAACATGCCCAGAATTGATGAATCGCACAAAGAGATTTTATTCGCGAAATGGGATTCTCAGTTAAAAGAAGCAGAATAGGCAATGGAAGAGGCAGTGGCAGCATCAAACAATGTCACTGAATGCATAAATGAAAATCTGCACAAGGCCAACTTGGTAGCAGAGACCACTCCGAGCTTCCTTCCAAAGGCACAACAACTTCAAACAGTGTGGAAACAAATAGCAGAGGAAAGGGTAGAGGCAATCAAGTAAGTAAATAAATTAAACTAGGAAACATATTGGCAGTACCTGGTAAAACCACATAGCCAATGGATGACCCTGAAGTGCCTCATAACTTCTGCCGAGAAGATAGTGCCAGCCCTTGCCAACATCGTATTTGTAGGACAGTTAAAAGCTGAATTCGGCCAACCGACGCTCTTATAACCAATGCTAGACATTTGCGATCTAAAAGATCAGATGCAGGATTTATCATAGATACAATTTATTTTTGTTTTAGTTTATTTTTGCTTAAAATGAGGTAGGTCATTTAAAGCTCCTCATCTATTTTTGTAATATTTATTTTTATATATCATAGAGTAGTATTTAAACCCCTCTCATGCATTTAGAGAGGGGTCCAAAGTTTTATCAAAAACAATTCTTCAGAACGTGCATTTTGCCCCCCCACTGAAGAGGTTTTGATAAAATGAATGGAACGAGATTTATTTTCTATATGAGTTTGATATCTGCTACTGAAATTCACTTTTGTACTCTTAGTGGATGTTAAGTGATTTGAAAATAAATCTATATTGCTGCAGCTCATGAGTAGAACATATTACAAATGGTATTTTTATCTCCTAATACTTTTTACTTATGTGTCAAGCGATAAATCATTTTCAGTTATTTATATATGAAAGTTTGAAATGTTTTGTTATCATTATTGCACTTTTGTATGGTGATGACTTACTCTTTATGTTGAATATGTGAATGACTCTTATGCGATATATTTCTCATAATTGTTTCGGCTAACTTTTTATACGAAAAATTCATTTTTAAAAGGATTATATTCTCATTGTGATTGAATGATTTTCATTATCAATCGCTTTTAGAAATTATTTTAGATCGCATAAGTAAATGTTACTCCCAGGATAGTTTAAAGTTAGATGTTTTCTTTGATTACAATAGATTGCATATGATAGTTAAAAGATAGATTAGATTTAGAACAAGAATTCACCCCATAAAACCCCAAAAAAGAAAAACATCATCCTATTAGCACACACATCATAAATAGATTGGGAAACTGGTCCCATCATCCCCAGTTGGAGCCACTATTCCAAACGAAAAAGGAGTTGCATTAAGGTCCGGACTGGGTGGTTATCCCCCTTGTTGTAGACCCGATTTTTCGAGCCTTCAACATATTTGGCGCTAGAAGGAGGGCCTGACTGTGAATGGCAAGTAAATCTACATCTTCACGCCATTCTAAGAGTAAAACTCCCTCACCATCACCCTCAACTTCTCGTTCGCATTCTAAATCTTCCATCTCTAAACCAGAAGTTGAAAAGAAAAATACAGAGCACATTATTGAAATCCCAAACAAGCCAAATCATTCTTCTTCAGATCCCCCTAAGTTACAAACTTTAATTCATAAGTTACAGGGAATTTCTTTATCTCAAGAAGAATCTGAGTTTTCCCAAGGTAGTGTCACTTCTCATCTGACCCCGTCTCAATGACTGACTAGAGCACAAAGTGAAAAGCTAGGAATCCCACCAGTTGAGTTTCCTTTACCGAGTCGTAAGAAAGCTAGGAAAACACCAGCAGAATCTTAGAGTGAGGTTCTATCATCATCTTCGTCTACCATCCCATCTATATCATCACAAGGTCATTCATCCATCCCTCAACTCCAGATCGTGGTTCACACAGGTACAGGAGCAACATCCTCCTCTACCCAACCACCTTCAACTACTGCCACTCCTCCTCCTACTCATACTCCAACAATGGCAAGAAATCCACCACCAAGGCCATGGGCCAATCTAGGAGCTGTAAGAATGCCTGCACCTTTATCGCAATTACCAACTCATCCTGAGAAATGGCTCCCCAAGTTTAATCCTGATAATGGCCTATCAGTTGAAGAGCACATAAATGGCCTATCAGTTGTCTATTAATTTAAATGGAGTAACAGAAGAAGATGTAGTTGTACGATTATTCCCCTATACTTTACAAGGAGCAGCAAGATCATGGTATTTTTCATTACCATCAGGCTCCATAAATAACTGGGATACATTTCAAGATCAATTTTTAACAAAATTTGGAGATGATCGATCTACAGCAACCTTAATAAATGGCCTCTCCAATTTAAAATCTGAACCAAGAGAACCAATTAAGGATTTCAATTCTCGCTTCAATAAATTATTAAACAAAATACTAGCAGCGTCGAAGCCTAGCAACGAAGTCCAAAATGAATGGTATATTTCCGCTTTGCCTTCAAATTCAGCCATCTTTGTAGATAGAGCTGCCAAGCCAACGTTAGCTGAAAACATGAAAGAGGCGATAGCTGTAGAGAAATGTATCCTAGCCATAGAAAAGAAAAATGTTGTAGATGAAAGAAAGTCTAAAAAAGTGTCTTTTAGAGATGATCCTAAGAAAAAACAATCAAAGGACCCATTCAACCTGGAAGGGTTACAGAAAGTTTTGAAAACCATGTCCAACGAAATGGTTGATATTAAGAAACAAGTAGCAAAAACCTCTTCCAAGAAACCTTTTAAACCCTTTAGGAGAAATCCTTCAACTGATCCTAAACCACCAAATGCTATAACAAATGCAAAATCAGAAGGGGAAGAAGAAGAAGTTTCAAATGAGGAACAAACTGATGATGATGAAGTCATGGAACTACAAGGAATGTGGGACTTCATTCTTCCAGATGAAGAAGATCAAGATGTATTACCTGTTGCTACAAGAAGTAGAAATCAACTTGATCCTCCACAATCCAATTCTAAACAGAAAAACCCAAGCCCGACTCCTAAGGATAAAATCGCAGGTAAGAAATCCTCACCAAAGTCTACTCAGACAAACCCAATCCAATCTGATTCAACAACTCCATCTAAAACGCTTATCATCTCTGATGAAATGGAGTATAACATTGTTGAAGACATGAAGAAAACTAGGGCTAATATTACTTTTCATGAGCTCAGCAAATTAAAGCATCAACAGAAATTTCTCTTGAAAGAGCTGAATGCAGTACCTATTACGCCTCTACCTGTCGCTGTAATTTCACAAGCTACTCATGAAATGGGAAGACCTCCGACTGGCATTTCAAATAAAGTCGATCCAAATGACATTGCTTTGATTGGAGGAAGGTCAAAATCCCATACTCCGCCATTTCTCCTTACCTTTGAAGTTTTCAATAAAAATTTGCATAACTGTCTGGTAGATTCCAGTGCCTCATCTAATATTTTGCCTAAGACAGTTTGCGCAAAGTTAAATGTCCAACCTCAGAAATCTGTAGTACGAATAGTACAGCTGGATCGGTCTCAAGTAGAGGTTATCGGTGAACTTAATCAAGTGACCATAAGGCTTTCATCAAACCCAAAGGTATGTCAAGTTATTGATATACTTGTCGCAGATATTCCTGAATTTTATGGACTAATCCTTAGCAGGGATTGGTCAGAGAAGCTTCACAGTTACTTTGCGACCGACTGGTCTCATATGTGGCTCCCTTACAACGGTAAACCAAATTAGATCAAGGTTGAATGAGAAAAACACCAAAAGTATATAGTGACGGAGTTAGAAGGAGAAAACAAGCCTATAACGTACAGCAACAATATAATTGGAAACTATTCTGTTGATTCATTCTTAGGGAATTTCAACGCTTATACTTCACCTTTTTTGGAAAATTCCGTTTTATCTCAGATAGAAAATTTCTCTCAAACAGAAACTTCTAGATGCATTGACTTTGTAGATAAAACTATTAATAAAACTTTGTTTTGGAAATTATTTTTTGATGGTTCTAAGTCTAATGATGGAGCAAGAGTAGGTTGTATATTAGTCAGTCCAAAAGAAGAGAAAACCATGCTAACATGTAGACTCGAGTTCGATTGCACGAACAATACTGCTGAATATGAAGCGTTAGTTCAAGGGTTATACAAGGCAATCGGGCTTAGTATCAAATACCTGCAAGTATTTGGAGACTCTGAGATTGTTATCAAACAGGTAAGAAATACTATACATTGTCTATCAGGGCACTTGAAGCACTATCAATCTTTAGTACAAGACCTGACTTCACACTTTATAGCATTTAATATTTCATCCATTCCAAGACTCCAAAATGCTAGTGTTGATCTCCTTGCTAATGTAGCCTCCAAGCTTATTCCATCAGAGGAGTATAGCCCAGACAGATTCTCGATTGAATTAATATTTAGACCCTCCATTCCTAATAACATTACCAATTAGAGAGTTTTCAACAATGACCCTGATATTGTGAGTTTTCTGACTTCATAAGGCTCTTACAATAATCAGATAATTGATGAAGACCAACACGACAAGCAGCTGGAACAAGGAAACAACAATAATGATATACCCAAACCCGTAGTCAAGTTAGAGGACCTATATGATTTAAAGTACAGATTCAAACAATCCACCAATTCAAAACTTCATATTTCAACTCTGAGATATGAATTAGTGAATATGGGGACTGACATAAAACCACAGAACATCAACCTAGGTCTTGGTCTAACATTCGAGAAAAAATCAGCTTTCATTCAACTGTTGAAACAATACAAGAGTGTCTTTGCATGGAATTACAATGATCTTAAAACTTACGACACTTTGATTATACAACATACAATCCCGATGATCTCTGATGAAAAGCCTGTCCAGCAGAAATTGAGGAAAATCCATCCTAATTTGGAAAACCAGATTAAGTCTGAGTTGAACAAATTACTGAAAGCCAAGATTATTTTTCCTGTTAGGAATTCCAGATGGGTCTCCAACCTGGTCCCAGTCAGAAAGAAAAACAGAGATATCCGGATTTGTATTGACTTTCGAAATCTCAATAAAGCTTGCCAAAAGGATAATTTTCCACTGCCCCCTATGGAACAGATATTACAATCGGTCGCAGGGTCTGAACTGATGTCCTTTTTAGATGGCTTCTCGAGGTATAATAAAATCTTGGTCCACCCGGATGATCAATTGAAAACTACATTTAGAACAAAATAGGTCACTTACGCGTATCAAAAGATGCCATTTGGGCTGATTAATGTCGGTGCCACGTTTCAAAGAGCCATGGACATTGCATTTAAAGGATTAGTGAACAGGTCAGTGGTGATTTACTTAGATGACATAACAGTGTATTCTAAAAAAATGCAGTAATCACCTCAGAGACTTAAAATAGATCTTCCAATGATGTCAAAAATATGGAATCTCACTTAATCCAAAAAAATCTTTTTTTGCATTAAGTGAAGGAAAGCTTCTCGGATTCATAGTGTCTAAATCTGGAATCCATATTGACCTAGATAGGATTAAGGAAATTTCTGAGATATCTTTACCCCATAACAAAAAAGCAATGCAGTCTTTCCTTGGTTAGATCAATTTTGTTAAAAGATTTGTCCCTGACTTCTCAAGAATCGTGTCACCTCTCCAAGCCATGATAAAGAAAAACTCTCTCTTCAAATGGGGTCATGCAGAACATGAAGCGTTTGGCTTGATAAAACAAGCGATTATAAATGCCCCATCTCTAGCGACTCCAAACTTTTCTGATCCTTTCACTTTATATACATTCACCTCTGAGAAATCATATGCTGCCATACTTACACAAGCGAATCAAGATAAAGTCGAAGCCCCAATTGCCTTCTTCAGTTCAAACTTGCAAGGAGCTGAATTAAATTACTCTGATGTTGAGAAACAAGCTTATGTTGTTTTCAAAGCAATCAAACACTTCAGACCCTTCCTTCTCAAGACTCATACCAGAATAATAGTACCATTTCCAGTGGTAAGAAATCTTTTGGTACAGAAAGATGTGGGTGAAAAGAGGGCAAATTGGGTCACAACCCTACAAGAATATGATGTTGAAATTAAACCAGCAAATATTGTAAAAGGTCAAGGTTTTTGCAGGATGTTGGCTGGAGCATCGCACATATCATAAATGTAGTCTCTAGACAGTGAAGTACAAGTGTACGAGGTAAGCCTAAATGACTCTGAATCGAGGTATGTTGATATCATGTTCTACTTAAAAAATGGATATGCTCCTCGACATTTGAATCATACAAAGAAAAGAGCCCTAAGGCTAAAAGTTAAACAATATCAAATTGTAAATGATGTACTCTTTAAGAAGAATTATGATTCTGTTCTCCTTAGATGCCTTGAAAAATCTGAAGCAGAAAAAGTATTGCAGGAACTTCATGACGGACCAGCAGACGGACACTACACAGGAGATGCGACAGCACATAAAATCTTGCGCGCAGGCTACTACTGGCCAAATTTATTTAAGGATGCACATAGCTATGTGAGAAGATGTCAAATTTGTCAAACTGCTGCTAGAAGACAGAGGAAACCATCATTGCCATTACATCCGGTCAACATCAATCAACCATTTGAACAATGGGGATTAGATATAATAGGTGAGATTGTTCCTCACTCTTCTAAACAGCATAAATACATCCTTACAGCTACCGATTACTTTACCAAATGGGTAGAAGCAGTTCCACTCAAGATAGCCAACTCTGAGAGTATCATCGAATTTATAAACCAATTCATAGTCACCAGGTTTGGCTTACCTTCTGCTTTAATGTTTGATAATGCATCATATTTTTCAGGGAATACTATGACTGAATTTGCGCTCAAAAGAGGTTTTAAACTTAAATATTCTGCTAATTATTATCCGCAAGGAAATGGGTTGGCTCAATCAACAAACAAAAACCTTATTAGAATAATTAAATGGGCTATTGATCAAAATCATAGAAACTAACATAGGTCTTTAATGTATGCTCCTTGGGCAGATCAAATAACTCAGAAAACTTCTATTGGCACTTCTCCTTTTAATTTAGTTTATGGGAAAGAAGTGGTCCTACCAACAAATCTAGCTATTCCTTCTTTAGCATTAGTTCAATTCATTGAAGAAACCCCTTCCTCATCCTTGCAATTAAGACAATTGCAGATCCTTAAGCTTGAAAAGGAACGAGAAAAGGCCAAAATTACCCACACGCATCATCAACAATTAGTAAAAGTTGCTTTTGATTCAAACTTGGTATCTAGAAAATATTTTCAGCTTGGAGACTTAGTATTAAAATGGGATAAAGCCCATGAAGAGAAAGGCAAGCATACTAAATTCCAACGGATGTGGCTTGGACCATTCCAGATTGTCGAACTCATTGGTCCATCAACTTTCATGTTACAAGATTTAGCAGGGAAAAGAGAGTCTTTACCTGTTAATGGACAGATCCTAAAAAAATATTTCCCATAGAAGATGATCTCTTCTATTTTCTGTAGATTATAGCTTTTAGTTAAGTTTTCTTTTGATAATAAAATAGGTTGAGAATGTTCACTTTTGGTTTCCATGAAAAGAATAGTGTCTCATGTCAAAAAAAAAATTCGCTTGTATAAGTGGGAGTGATTAGGAAAATTAATCTCCATTTTTGAAACATAGGGTCAAGTGCTATCATTTTGAAAATTTTGCCTGTTCTTTTGTTTCAACTATACAAATTTTGGTTAGAATCCACCTTAGGAAGAAGTTTTCCTTATATCAGTCGTAAAAGGTATCAATAACAAAACAAAGATTCTCTGCGGAAAAGCTATCTTTAAACTCTACAATTGTCATCCAGAAGAATTCTTAAGGAACCAATGACTTCCCCCCACTTTAGGAAATTGCAAGATTCAAAGGGTAATCCAACTATGCACTTTAAACTTAAAGAATAAGAGGTCTCATCAAGAGTCGGCTTATCATGATCATAAAGATTATAACTAACTGACATTGCCATACTACATATCAAAACAGGGTAATGGCTCGAGATTGTTTCAATCAAAAGACAAGGGGTCTCATCACGAGCCAGCTTGTTCAGTTAAGTTATAAATCAAGTGAATGACACTGTCAACTTTGGCCACCAAACCAAGACATTGTTCTTTAAGAATTAAAAAAGAAATAAGAATAGTAAAAGCAATAAGTGTATATGAGGATTTATCTTTGAAAATTGCATGCTTCTCGAGTGGGACACTAGATCATTGCTAGGTAACAGGTAACCCTGTCGAGGCTATGAACGCCTGCTAGCAGCAGAGGCTCTACCTACGACAAATGAGTACACCTAAACTGATCTAAAGAGATGTCTTTGTTTTTATTTTTACAACCAAGTAATGACTGATGTGAGTAAAATGACTAACTCTGGGAAGAAGATAATCAGAATAAAGATAGTTAGAACAAGATGTTGTTATTAATAAATAGCACTATTTACCTTATATTTCTACAATGAAGTTTCATTTTCAAAACCATTTCTATTTTGGAAGTTTTAGAAAATTCAAAAAACCATCAGAGATAACTGGTTCTTTCAAGTGAATCACCAATTGTTGTGACCATCAACAACCCCCCTTTTATTAGTGTTAGTAATAACATTAATAAATGGGGACCCTTCCAAAAATCAAATCTTAGCATTTAATGTTACCTTTTTGTTTTTTAGAATAAAACAAGATGTCAAAGTGGAACTTGCTAAAACATGGAAATTTACCTTTTCATACTCCAAGCGCACAAAACTTCACAAACTATGAGTTTCCTTATAAAAGGCGCTACATGACCATAAGACCTAAGAAAAAACTTTATAACATAAGGTCACGAACATTAAAGAAAAAACCTTAAAGAACCCACTTTAGGAAAGATTATTCTCGCATCGCAAAAGGTTACAGCGGATATCCCTTATAAAAGTAACTCCTCGAAAATGCGATCCGCGAGAATGCGAGATCATGAAGCTTACAACCTCATCACATTGCAAATTCCAATACCGTAGTGCCTACTTTATGTAACATAACCAAATATCGTGAAATGCGATAGCATCTCGCAAATCGCATATCGCAGCAGCTCAACGTAACGATGGTTTTTAACGAAAGCAGGTTTTGCGATATAGCGATCTGCGATATTGCGAAGCAAATCGCAAAATCACTTTTATCGCAATTCGAAGGGCTCAGAGTTCTAGGATAGTACTTTCTGGCGTTCGATGCAAAGTTATGAACATTAAAGTTTAGCATAACGGTCCATTAGTGGTCATTTATTAAAAACGATTCGGATCAATGTAAAGGACCATTTGACACAAGTTGATATCTTTTGATATGATTTAGAATTAAAGATCTCCTGTCACCTTATTTTCATCTTTCTATTGATTATTCCTGTATTCACTATCATCTTATCATATTTTTTCTCTCTGCTTGCAATTCTCAAGAAGAACACACAAAGCGTAATACACGAAGAAATGGGGAAGAAAGGCAAGGCTCCTACGTCTGAGAAGACAGAAATGGCCCCATTATTCACAGACACTACCTGTAGTTAGGACGCAGGGATATCTACATGGGAAGCTATGTATCAGTTGTTGGAGGATGAAAAGCCAAGAATTATGGAGGTTACAGTTACAACGGATGGACGCGGCTCCTCTGAAGCATCTCTAACTGAACTTGCATGCTCGTTTCTACATCGCATTGCTGCAAGGCCGAAGATACTCCCCTACACTGACATGGTGAAATGGATTATAGATGACGCAGACATATCCGACAGAGAGTTCAAGACGGCCAGCCAGGAAGTCATGGGGTCATTTACTCCAAGCAATTTGAGGCGTATGTACCACTTACCAGAACCCCAGGCCAACTACAACAAGCAATTCGTCGAGAAGTTCGCCAAGGAGAATGAAGACTTAGGAGAATGCACAAAGCACTGGTCAAACAATGAGGAAAGACTAAAAAAGGATAAAAACGATATGTACACCACTGGCTCTCTTTGTTCTCCTTACTGTTTTGCCGTTGCAATGTTTTGTAGACTGTTTGGGAAACTAGACATCAACAAGTTTTCATCAGAATGGTAACCTCTAGTGGATGTGGCTACAAATGCCACAATAATGAATTGGGCCCAAATCCTGTCGGACAATTTAGCCACTACAATTTTAGGATACATAACTAAAAGAAGCTTTGCTTCGAGGGTTTACCCTCCATTTTTTTTGAGCACCTATGTTATGGATGCTATTTGTTTTATTTCCGATTTTTCTATAATGGGTTGGAGGTGGACGGTACAAAATCCACTTCCCACTCAAGTTTATCACAAACTATTGTGGGATCCAATTTCATCCCACATTTCTTCAAAATTTGTCATCGAGTTATGCTCTCGATTTTTAAAATGCTTTACAACTGAAATGCCCCAAGGTTTTCCCCAGAAGCTGAAGTGGATATTCTCTTAGTGGCAAGGTGGTTTGGGAAAGAATTTTTCACGTATATCAGAGTGTTTGGTAGCATTGCTTCACCCCATGTGCTACCTTTTTATGTCCCCGACAAACTGATGGCTAGGGAGATAGCCTATTAGACCTGCGGCGTGGGGGGAATGAGCAAGGTTCTGAAAATTTCCAAGAAGACCATTTGGCCCCAATTTCTTGTAGTATGTGGAGCATTTGCATTGCATGACTTAGGTCATGCTTTCAAAGAAGTGGACAATGTATTATGTTTACAACTACCAAAGTTCCCAGGGAGGCAATATGATCCCTTGGGTGTTGTAAGTAATTTTACTACAATGGTTAAAATAAAAGTATTTTCTCATGAAGAAGATCCCTTTGACGATGTTTTTCTGCAGAAAAACACCTTCAGAGAAGTCCAGCATACAACACGAATTGTTTTTTACCAAGAAAATCTCCAAAAGTTTGACAATTATAGAAAGCAAAGGTTGTCAAAGGTCCCATTGGACCAATTGCTCATTGAACCAATAAGGGAGCCTACTCCCAGTGTTAGCATAAGTGAAGGTTCAAAAGAGAAGTCCAAAACAAGTTCTGAAAAAGAATCAGCTGAAAATTCCGGGGATCAATCCAAGAGTGAACATAGCAGAAGCGAAGAGTCAATAAAAGACACAGCTCAATCTACAGCAAAGCCTAATCAGCAGGCTTTATCCCCAAAACAAGTTGAAGTTCCCACTCCTCTTACAAAGCCAACAAAGCCACTTGTAATTGATCTAGAAGGGGAATGGGAAAATTTTAATAAGATTCTGAGCACAGAGGAACAAACTCCAGAGCCTCCAACAAATCCAAAAGAGACAACTACGGAGATGGTAATAGAAAGGGTTGTCAATACTTAGGAAACGGAGCACATTCCTGTTGCCCCCTTGTCCGAGATTGTACTAAGGATAGACAAAATTCCTCCTGTAGATGTGTTTTATAGCCCTCAACATAAATCTGCCGTCAGAAGGCAAAGAAAGAAACGAAAATTGGATGCTATGCTCGCTCTCGAGGATGAACCTCTAGACGTTCTTTGGAAAGACCCCACTACAGACCCATCGGAAAATCTAACTAAGCTCTCACAGATCACAGGAGCATATGCTTCAGTAACTATTGATAAAGCAGCAGAAGTTCAATTGTTACTTAAAGAGAAAGAGGATAGGATTTTGTTTTTGGAATAGCAGTTACAGCAAGTCACCATCAATCATGAAGCAGAAACACAGCTAGCAAAACTCTAGTAAGACTTCCAGAAAATGCAATTGGCACATCAAAGCAGTTTGGTCAGTAAAGAAAAGCAGTTACAAGATATGATAGAACTGCATAAAGACGATCCCAAAATTGGGGAGTTCATCACAAAAGCACTTGCTCTCAATTCTTAGCTTTTGCAACAAAAAGAATTACTATGCCAGGAGATTTCGCAATGGAATTCCCATTGTGAAACGAGCGATAATATTACTAATCAAGACGTAGAATTGCAACTTGAATACGATTCAATTTTTAAGAAGGTCTCTGACTTATGGAACTGGCAGAGATCTAAAGAAGGGAAAAGATCAGACATGTCCAGAATTGACGAATCGCACAAAGAGATTTTATTCGCGAAATGGGATTCTCGGTTAAAAGAAGTGGAACAAGCAATGGAAGAGACAGCAACAGTAGCGAACAGTGCCATTGAATGCATAAATGAAAATCTGCACAAGGCCAGTCTGGTAGCAGAGACCACTCCGGGCTTCCATCCAAAGGCACAACAACTTCAAACAGTGTGGAAACAAACAACAGAGGAAAGGGCAGAGGCAATCAAGGAGGTAAATAAATTAAACTGGGAAACTTACTGGCAGTACCTGGTAAAACCACATAGCCAATGGATGACCCTGAAGTGCCTCATAACTTCTGCCAAGAAGATAGTGCCAGCTCTTGCCAACGACGTATTTGCAAGACAGTTAAAAGTTGAAGTCAGCCAACCAACGCTCTTAAAACCAATGTTGGACATTTGCAATATAAAAGATCAGATGCAGGATTTATCATAGATACAATTTATTTTTGTTTTAGTTTATTTTTTCTTAAAATGAGGTGGGTCGTTTAAACCTCCTCATTTATTTTTAGTTTTCATAGAGTAGTATTTAAACCCCTCTCATGCATTTAGAGAGGGTTCCAAAGTTTTATCAAAAAAAATTCTTCAGAACGTGCATTTTGCCCCCCCACTGAGGAGGTTTTGATAAAATGAATGGAACGAGATTTATTATCTATATGAGTTTGATATCTACTACTAAAATGCACTTTTATACTCTTAGTGGATGTTAAGTGATTTGAAGATAAATCTATATTGTTGCAACTCATGAGTAGAACATATTACAAATGGTATTTTTATCTCCTAATACTTTTTACTTATGTGTCAAGTGATAAATCATTTTCAGTTATTTACATATAAAAGTTTGAAATGTTTTGTTATCATTATTGCACTTTTGTATGGTGATGACTTACTCTTTATGCTGAATATGTGAATGACTCTTATGCGATATATTTCTCATAATTGTTTCGGCTAACTTTTTATACGAAACAATCATTTTTAAAAGGATTCTATTCTCATTGTGATTGAATGATTTTCATTATCAATCGCTTTTAGAATTTATTTTAGACCACATAAGTAAACGTTACTCCTGGGATAGTTTAAATTTAGATGTTTTCTTTGATTACAATAGATTGCATATGATAGTTAAAAGATAGATTAGATTTAGAACAAGAGTTCACCCCATAAAACCCCAAAAAATAAAAACATCAACCCAATAGCACACACATCATAAATAGATTGGGAAACTGGTCCCATCATCCCTAGTCGGAGCTACTATTCCAAATGGAAAAGGAGTTGCATTAAGGTCCGGACTGGGTGGTTATCGCCCTTGTTGTAGACCTGATTTTTTGAGCCTTCAACAGGACTGTGGGATCCCAAAGTGTACCCACACTCGCTCAAAGAAGAGCTTAACAGTGGCCTCTGTTGTGATACTCTTCTTGAAGTCCACCATAATGGTTGTCTTAGGGAGTCTGGCGATGACCACAAAAACGTAGTCAGTTCCGTGCTTAGTAGAAGAAAGGCCCAACATGTAATCCATGGAGATGGATTCCCAAGGTCAACTAGGAGTAAGCAGAGGAGTATATAGGCCTTGATTCTTGATGCTTGGTTTGGAAATGGCATAGGCGGTGACGGATCTAATGTACTTCCCAACATCCTAATGAAGGTTCGACCACTAAAAATACTTCTGCATTATTGTCACTATTTTCTCTACTACGAAATGTCCATCGACCCATCTGTAGTGAGCCTCCCAAATCATCTTGGCATGCTCGCTTGGAGGAACACAAATGTGTCCCAGGTGTCATAATAGTGCATCCTGGAGGTCAAAATTAGGAACTTTCTTACCTTTTAGGATTTTCTGGTATGTGTTGTTGAATTCTGGATTTCTCTTGTAAATATGTGGCCACCCCGAAGTACCGTGCCCACAGGATTCGAGAACAATGATCAGCGCCATGACTGATAGTCTATTGAGGCAGTGTGCAACATTATTGGTGTTTCTCTTCTTGTACTTAATGCTCAAAAGGAACTGTTGCAGGTATGTGTACCATTTCTGATGGCAATCATTCTACAACTTCCCTTGTGTTTTTATGAACTACAGGGGTCAGTGGTCCGTGTGGATGATCGTTTCCTTCCCCGTAATGTAATGCTTCTATTGATGGCAAGCTTTCACAATGGAATACATTTCTTTGTCATAAGTGGGATACTTTCAGACTGTTTCTGAAAGTGTCTCACTATGGTAAGCCACTAGATGCCCCTACTGAGTAAGAACAACACCAATAGCATAGTCAAAGGCATCAGTCTCAATCTCAAATGGTTGTTACAGGTCTAGTAATGTGAGCACTGGTGCAGAGTAGAGGTGATGCTTCAACTCGACAAATTCCTTTTGTTGGGTTTTAGACCAAAAAAACTTTGCTTTGTTCCACCCTTGTTGACTTGACTTAAAGGCCAAGTGATATGAGAGAACCCCAACACGAACCTATGGTAGAAATTGGCAAGACCTAGAAAGTTACGGAGCTCCATTAGAGTGGTTGGGGCTAGCCAATCCCGAATGACTTATATCTTGGATGGGTCCACATGCACACCCTACTCATCAATGATGTACCCCATATATTGAACCTAGGTCATGCCAAAAGTGCATTTCTCCAAATTGGCACACAACTTGTGTTGTCGTAGGGTTTAAAGGACATGTTGAATATGGTGACGGTGCTCTTCCCAAATTTGGTTGAAGATCGAGATTTCATCTAAACACACCACCGCGAATGCATTGGTGAAGGGTCACAAGATGTCGTCCATCAATCTCATGAAGGTTGCAGGGGCTTTCATCAACCCAAAAGGCATGACCAACCATTCGAAAAGGCCTTCCCTGGATTTGAAGGAAGTGTTCCATACATTAGAGAGTTCAATAGGTACCTGGTGATAAATAGACTTCAAGTCAATCTTGCTGAAATATTTGGCCCCCATGAGATTTTCCAGAAGGTCGTCAATCCATAGGACTTGGTACGTATTCCAGACAGTGATCTTGTTCAACTCCCGATAGTCAATACAAAGTCTCCAGGTCTCGTCCTTGTTTTGTACCAATACAATCGGGCTCCCACAAGTTGATGAGCTTGGCCTGATGTGCCCTTTCTGCAACATCTCCTGAATCTGCCTCTTGATCTCATCGTTCAGAACAAAGCATCATTAGATTGTTTCATTGGTTAGCAGCACACTCGGGGTCAGATCGATCGAGCACTTGACCTGACAGTGCAGAGGTACCCCTATAGGTGAGGTGAAAATGTCCTTGTACTCCTCCATGACCTTGTCCATTTGCTGCTGCTGTGCAGAGGAGCCCTCTTTGTAAGTCGTGGCCACAACCTTCTTCTTTCCCTAAGGTCGATTCATAAGGAAAACAAATTTCGTGGTCTAGAAAATGATCTTACTGCGTTGCTTTGTAGTGATCAAAGATAGGGCAGTAGGCGCGGCTACCTCTAGTATCCTGTACAACTTATTTCTTAAATTAATAATCACATATCAAGGTCTAGACTCATATACAACATGTTGATTCCACAAGTATGGTTCTCCTAATAATACATCACAAACTTCAAGAGGAGCAACATCACATAGTACCTCATTCGTGAAGGGCTTGATGATGTAGGGAAGGCAACACTATTGGCTGACGTGGAGATAGCGTCCTTGGTTAAGCCACCCAATGGTGTATGGTTGTGGATGTGATGTAGTCAGTAGGCCCAACCACTTCACGACCTCTGCTTAAATGAGGTTCTTTTGGCTCCTGCTATCGACAATGAACTACAGCGGAGAAACCTTCACCCACATTTGTGAGTGGAAGAGGTGTTCCCCCTCCTCCAGATCTTCAGGCTCATTCTTTTGGATCTTAGTAGTGGCCATGGTGGCATTGGGCTCTGCATCAATGATCCGCTTCCCTTTATCATTTCCATTGTCGGGTTTTGACTGAGAGTCGGAACATGCATTTGATTCGAAAGCCTTTAGCTCGACCACGAGTGACTTCTTGGCCCAACACTCACATGTGTTGTGAGTGGAGCTCTTATGGAACTCACACCATTTTCCCATGTCCTTCTTTGTCTTCATGGTGTTGTTCTTTTCTTATGGCTTCGACGGGTTATCCTGGGTCATCCCGCCTCGGCTTTGTTTTTTGATCTGTGGTTTCGGGCACATTTTCCTTGCTTCGGATTCACATATCCAAAGTCTCACTTCTTCTATTTCAACTTCTGTTCAATCTTGATAGTGTATCAGTACATCGTATCGAGCGAGGAGATGTCGAGGAACTCCATCTCATCCTACATGTACTTGTGTAGGCAGTCATGGTACTTGAGTTATCCATCACCGCTTTCCTCTATCGCTCAGGGGCCAAATGTAGGTTTTAACCCCGTACAAAAATTACCTGCATACAAATTCTAAAACAAATAAAATAAACAATGCGAGAGCATAACACATAAAATACATATACACAAAGATTTTCCCCTGGATCCCAAAACCGGGACTACCAGCTTGATTTTTCATTATTTTCTTTTCAATGTTACAATACATATTTATACATGCCGAAGCATCCAATACCATGGACCGAAAACCATCGCGTCCAAAACCATGGACCGAAAACCATCACATCCAAAACCATGTATGAAACTTATGCACAAAAGCATAGAGGGGGGTTACCTACACCCCTCAAACCCCCTATGACCCCCCCCCCACTACACAATTGGCGCAACGAAGGGTGGGCTCTGCGCCCCCCCCCCCCCCGGTTAACTACGTGGGCTAGTCATGGAAAGAATATAACACAACCCAACATTCTCCCGCTTGTTGTTTTCTTTCCACAAGGGGCCAAAGGAGAGCTTAGTCATTTATCCAGCCCTGCAACGCCCATTGTTTCTCTACACCAAGAGAATTTCTCAGAGCTCATAGATTTTTTCAATGTATCTGTAGTATTCTTCAAAGTGTCCACCTTTACCAACAACACCTTTTTGTCTTATATCATATCCCTCACAAAGTGATACTGAACTTCAATGTGCTTTGTCTTTGAATGATATGCAAGGTTCTTTGCCAAGAAAATTGCAATTTGGCTATCACAGTATATCCTTATAGCTCCCTATACTAACCCCATACTTGAACACAATCTCTGCAACCAAACTGCTTCCTTGTTTGCATGAGTGGCTGCCATGTATTCTACCTCTGTAGTTGATAGTGCCACTACAGATTGCTTCTTACTCATCCAACTGACTGCACCTCCAAATAGGTTAAACACATACCCACTTGTAGATCTTCTCTGCTCCAGATCTCCAGCCCAGTCTGCATCAACAAAGCCACGAATATCCAACACTTTGTCCAATCTTGATCTTCCTTGGTAGAATAAACCATAATCACTAGTGCCACGCAAATACCGGAAAGCTCACTTCATTATTGTCCAGTGCTCCTTCCCTGGTTTTGACATAAACCTGCTCAATACTCCCTCTACATGTGCAATGTCTAGTCTAGTACAGACCATTGCATACATCAGGCTACCGACTACACTTGCATATGGAACACGGGACATGTCCTCTTCCTCTTCTTGTGTCTTGAGACACTATTCAGCAAATAACCTCACACCTATAGGAATAGGAACCTTCACTGATTTACTATCATGCATATTAAACATTTGCAATATTGTCTCAACATACTTCCTTTGGTTTAACCAGAGCTTCCTCTTTTCCCGGTCTCTTTTAATTTCCATGCCGAAAATATAGCTTGCAGCACCAAGATATTTCATGTCGAATTTGGAGGACAATTGGGTCTTCAAATCCTAGATAATTTCTTTGTCATTTCCAACCAGCAACATATCATCCACATACAAGACTAGATAAATAACACGGTCACCAATTAATTTAAAATACACACAGTGATCTGCTTTGCTTCTAGTGAAGCCAAATCCCCGTATAAATGTACCAAACTTCTAATACCACATCCTTGGTGACTATTTTAACCCATACAAAGACTTATTTAACTTGCATACCATTTCTTTCTTACCCTTCATCGCAAAAACTTCAGGTTGCTTCATGTAGATCTCCTCTTCTAGATCCCCGTGAAGAAATGTTGTCTTCACATCCATTTGTTCTACCTCAAAATCAAAAGTAGCAGCAACAGATAAAAGTAATCTAATAGAAGCCACCTTGGCAACAGGAGAAAAAATATCACCAAAATCAATTCCTGGCACCTGGGAAAAACCTTTTGCTACCAACCGAGCTTTGTATTTCTCCACCTTTCCTTCTGCATTTGCCTTCTTCTTGAACACCCATTTGCTTCCAATGGGTTTCCTTCCAACCGGCAACTCCACCAAATCCCAAGCCTCATTTTTGTGCAAAGATGCCATTTCATCAACCATGGCCTCTTTCCAGAGTTTCCATCCTCTGAATCTACTACTTCCTTCAAAGTTCTGGGATCATCATCAGTAACAGATAAAGCAAAATTTGAACAGAAAGCAGATGGACTATACCTTTCTGGTTGCCTTCTTTCTCAAACTTGTCTTCTCACACCCAGAGTTTGTGGCTCTTCATCTTATGATTCCTCCTCTGTTGTAGAGTCTGATTCTTCCTCCTTAAGCTCAAAATCTATCTTCTCAGGTTCCTTTAGTTGGACTTCATGTTTAATAACATCTTTCACCTCTCTAAACACCACATCTCGGTTGTACACAACCCTCCTTGTTACTGGGTTCCAAAGCTTATAACCCTTTAAACCATCCTTATACCCAATAAAGATGCACTTTTCATATTTACTATCCAACTTGGTTCTTTTCCCCTTTGGAACATGTACATATGCATCACATCCAAATACCTTCAGATGTGAAAGAGAGGGTTTCTTAACAGTCCATACCTCTTGTGGAGTCTTATCCTCCAACGCTGATGAAGGTGATCTGTTGACTGGGTAACATGTTGTCTCCATCACCTCTGCCTAGAATTCTTGTCCTAACCCGGCACCACTGAGCATGCTTCTTGCCCTTTCCATCAACGTCTTGTTCATTCTTTCTACAACTCCATTTTTCTCAGGTGTGTATGGAGTAGTCTTATGCCGTGCTATACCACACTTCTTACAGAATTCTTCAAATTCCTTGCTGCAAAACTCTCCACCGTTATCTGTCTTCAACACCTTTATCTTCTTCTCTGTCTGGTTTTCCACCAGAGCCTTAAATTCTTTAAACCTGTCAAAGACTTCAGATTTCTTCCTAAGGAAATATATCCATGTATTCCTTGAGAAGTCATCTATAAATGATACATAGTACACAGACTTACCTAGTGATGGAACCTTCACAGGTCCAAACACATCGTTGTGCACAAGTTCTAATATATGTTTCGCCCTCTTACCACCAGAGGGAAAACTCACCCGATTCTACTTCCCATATACACAATTTTCACAGAAATCAAAATCCAGAGAGCTATTACTCATACCTTCTACCATACCTTTACCATGAAGTATTCGAAGGCCTTTCTCTCCAATATTTCCAAGCCTTTGATGCCACAACATGGTCTTCTCTCCAAAGACAACTAGATTTTTTGCTCCACTTTCAGGAACCACAAAGTTGTTGCACCCATCAACAACAGTACTACCTTGCAGCTTGTATAGAGTTCCAATCCAAACTCCCCACATCAATACCAATGCTCCCCAAACCATCTTGTAGGTATCCTTCTCAAACACTGTTTTTACAACTGCATCATCCAGCTTGCTTACAGAAATTAGATTTCTAGCCAATGCATGAATATGCAGAACACCCAGAAGTGTTCTAACCCTTCCACCTTGCAACTTCAACTTTGCTTTTCCGCGACCAAAAATTCTAGCCTTCCTATCATCCCCTAAGAAGACATCACCACCATCGTATTTCTCATACTCGCAAAACCACTCTCTATGGGGAGTGAAGTGAAAGGATGCACATGAGTCAATCAACCATGCCTCATGATCTACATGTGTACTTGAAGAAGCCAACTACACATCCCCACCTTCATCTGAGGTGGTTTTCACCTCTGCAGAAGGAGCGTCATCAGATCCCTTTCCTTTATCAGGAGCTTTAGATTTATAGTCCCTTTTGTAGTGCCCTTCCTTTCCGCATTTCTAGCACACCACCTTTACAGGTTTTCCTGGAGATTTAGATCTCCCACTCGACGACTTATTTTTGTTTCTGTTCTAGGACCGTCCTCGTACAGAAAAGGCATCACCATTCTGGCTCTCCATATTTTTCTGTCTCATCTCCTCCGTCAACAAGGATGAGACTATTTCATCAAACTGCAAGGCAGTTGTATTGCTACCTATTGCAATAACCAGACTATCCCACGAATCTAGTAGAGAACACAACAAACTGATGCACTTATCTTCATCTAAAATTTTAATATCAACAGATAATAACTGACTTACCACTGTATTAAATGTGTTTAGATGCTCTGTCACTGATTCTCCATCTTTCATCCTCAGGTTATACAACGTTTTCGACAGGAACAGTTTATTCACCAAAGACTTAGATTGGTACAAAGTCCCTAACTTGTCCCACAAAGCCTTCGTTGTAGCTTCCCCTGATACATTCAGAAA
Source organism: Pinus tabuliformis (assembly GCA_031772625.1). Taxonomy (NCBI): domain Eukaryota; kingdom Viridiplantae; phylum Streptophyta; class Pinopsida; order Pinales; family Pinaceae; genus Pinus; species Pinus tabuliformis. The sequence continues at coordinate 235,954,286 of CM062814.1, read as the reverse complement.
TACTGAATCTGAGACATGCAATCGTATTGTGCTCTTTGCCTTCCGATCCAACTTCTTCCATTCTTCATCGGACACTCCCGTTGGTTTAGTACCCAGATCTATTGCGATCCACTGATCTTTATCCACCAACAAATCCTCTATCTTGAGTTTCCACAACTCAAAAATTTGACCATTAGATTTCTCGATCTCTATCTTTCCACTGCTCGCCGTCTTCTTTCACCACCAGAATCGATTTCGTAGATCTCCCACTGAGCAGGGTCTACCACAGGCCTGAGCGAAACCCCTCAGTAACAAAGGCGTCCCTTTGAAGCCAAAAACAACTCTGATACCAAATGTAGGTTTTAACCCCGTATAGAAATTACCTGCGTACGAATTCTAAAACACATGAAATAAACAATACGAGAGCATAACACATAAAACACATATACACGGAGATTTCCCCTAGATCCCAAAACTGGGACTACTAGCTTGATTTTTCATTATGTTCCTTTCAATGTTACAATACATATTTATACATATTGAAGCATCCAATAGCATGGACCGAAAACCATCACGTCCAAAACCATGTGCGAAAATCATGCACAAAACCATAGGTAGGTCTGCTCAACCTAATATAGGGTCCAAAACCAAAATTTTCCGAGGGGTTACTTGCACCCTTCAAACCCCCTGTCACCCCCCCGCTATGCAATCGGCGCAACGAAGGGGGGGCTCCACCCCCCTCTAACCCCCCGTTTAACTACGTGGGCTAGTCATGGAAAGAATATAACACAACCCAACACTTCCTCGATCAATATTTTGAAAGGATCTTCTGCCCCCTCATCTTTCATTTCTTCCACCATGGGAGGTCATTAGGTTTTGAGAGGTTGGTCTTGCAAAGGTTCAACCAATTCGAGCCCTAACTCCTTATAACCTGACCTCGTTGGGGACATGCAAAGAAAAATAGAGAAAGAGTAGACCACTATGATATCGCTGATTTGGACTTATTCATGAATGAAAAAAATACATAAATACCCATATACACAGAGATTCAGCAGAAATAAAACTTCATGTCATTAATATGAAAGAACTGAAATATGCTTACATACAAAAATAAAAATAAACTATCTCGAGCGATGGTAGATTATCTCTGAGAAGATATGTGGTAGTTACATACCTCTGAACTATGTTACAATCAGGCTCAAGGGCCTAATTATTATTGAAAAATAAGGGAAAACCCTAAACAACCAAAACCCTGACCCTAAGAGATGAAACACCAAGAGTTTATGGGCCCTATTGGGGTTAGTTGGGCTGCCAAGAGCTCAGGGTCGTAACTTGGTCATATTATCTCTGTGGCGTGTACGATACCTTGTTGAAAATATCTCTGTATTTTTGGCAGACCCCCTCCTACGGCTATGAGCTTGCTGAGGACCTCAAAAAAGCGTCATTTAGGGGGTCAAAACTACTCTGGAAGTTCAGGACCTGAAAAACTAATAAAAATAATAAATGTTACAATAAACAAGGAAATGGATGAAACCAACTCGAGGTCTAGGTGGAATAGGTGGGTTGTTATGCAACTAGCTCACAAAATAGAAGAAAAGATAGACCAACGACTTCAAAATCAACCTCTTTGAGGGGGAAACCTCCTTTACATTACACAAATGAATAATTCTCGGATGATACAAACGACAAAACCTCCTTTCTATATATAGGAGTCTAAGGGGTCGCAATATAATCAGGCCGACATAACAATAATAATATAAGGGCACAAAAATAGCAATAGTGGGCTTCTATGGGGCACAATAATAACTATATGGGGACAATAGGGGCACAAAAATAACAATAAGGGCCAAAATGATAATAGTAATGGGGGAATCACTAGTATTATAGGGACCTAACATGCACCTCTCCTTTAAAAAAGTATTGTCCTCAATGCTTGAGTAGTTCTGGATGCTTCTGTATAAAATTCTCATCCTCCCATGTGGAATCTTTAGTGGGTAAGTTCTTCCACTTGATGAGATACTCCGAAATTGATCGATTTCATAGCTATCGAGAACTTTTTTCTGTGACTGCTTTAGGTTCCAATATGATTTTCCTTCCTTGTCAAGTTCTGGCAATATTGTTTGAACTAGGAGCCTGTCACCTATAACATTCTTTAAGCATGAAACATGGAAAATTGGGTGCACTCAAGAAACTGCACAAAGCTCCAATTTGTATGCCATAGTACCAATCTTTTGCAACACCTTGTATGGACCATAATACTTTGGTGATAATTTATTATCCTTCTTAGCTTGCTTTAGGGACATTTGTTTATATGGTTGTAGTCGTAGAAATACCCAGTCACCTACATCAAAACTTATTTCGTTGCGATGTTGATTTGCCTATTGTTTCATTCTATTCTGTGCCAAAGTGAGGTTATCCTTTAAGAGTTGGAGAACTTGTTGTTGATGCTCGATGCGATCTTCCCTGCTTGAACCTTCGAATTTTCTCGTAAATATGATGTGATGGATGGTGGATGATATCCATAAAGTGCCATAAATGGGGTCATATTTTTGCTGCAGTATGGAAGGAAGTGTTACACCACCATTCAGCTAGATGCAACCATTTGACCCATTGTGTCTTTTTATCAGATACAAAGCAACAAATATATCCTTCCAAACATTTGTTTACTATCTCAGTTTTCCCATCAGATTGAGGATGATAAGATGAGTTATGAGCTAACTGAGTACCAAGACAAGAAAATAATTATGTCCAAAAATTTCAAGTGAAAATGGGATCTCTGTCGCTTACAATAATCTTTGGGTTTCCATGTATCTTTTGAATTGTTTGCATAAATGCGGTAGAAACTGTATTGGCTTTAAATTGATGGGATAATTCACAAAAGTGTGCATACTTGGTAAGTCTGTCAACTACCACCATGATGACACTCTTTCCTTCGGACTTGGGTAAACCTGTGATAAAATCCATTGAAACCTCCTCCCAACATTGGCTTGGAATGGATAAAGGTTGTAATAGACTCGGGGTGATAGGAAGGTCATTGGTGATGTATGTATAGAGTCATGTTATCTTTTTGCAGACCTTGCTTGTGCTCAGGGGGAGCATGGACTCAATCATAGGAGCTCAATCAGCACACTTCAGCATATCAGAGAATTCAGCATGTACTCAGGGGGAGCATGACCCTTTGCCCTTGATGACAAAGGAGGAGAGTGACTTGGTGTTGCCATCAAGTCCAAAGGGGGAGATTGTTGGCATTATGACACAGGTGTTGTCCTTGATGGCAACTCACTCAGATGACAGATCACAGTACAGCAAGTTAACAGCACAGAGTTACAAATCAAACTTCACAGAATGAAGAAAGAGAGGTATACACAAGTTCACCACTGGCCAAGCCGCATATACACGTGGGTTCACAATGTACAAGGCACGTATACGTACACACGCACTTTCACAAAAGGAAAAGCATGTATACCTTGGAAAAATAAGTTTTGGTCCAAAATATTTAGTCCATGGTATTGGTCTAAGGTATCTGGTCCGAGGTATTGACCCTAGGTATTTGGTCCAAGATATTGGTCCTAAGTGGTTTTGGTCCATGGTATTGAGTAAGGCCTAAAACTATAAAAGGAGGAGAAGATCATTAGGCCAAGGTGTGCAAGTATTGAATATCTGATGAAGTGTGAGATCTAGTATGCAGGTTATTGGGTTATGGTGCATTGCTGGATCTGAACCAAGGAAGAACCTTAGCAGATGATGAGGAACTAGATCTAATGATGGATCGAGATCTTAAGGCGTAAAATGAACTATCATTATGTGTTTTTTCTCATGAATATTCTAGATTTGAATACTGACGCATATATTATTTTGTAAATGATATGATCTGGGTATGACTGAAGTCTGGAATAGTTGTAATGTTTAAATCATCATTTACAGATCTGTACGCAGGTTCACTTTAGAAAAGGGGTGTATACACGCTGGTTCTGCATATCAAAGCAGCGTATATGCAGGTTCGCTTTGAGGAAAGCGCGTATGCACGCAGGTTTGACACATGGAAGTAGCGTATACCTTATAAAATATGTTTTAGTTGCTTCTATTTGCTGTTGCAGTGTTTTGGGTTCTGGCTTGGGTTCTGGTTACTGTATTCTGGTGACAGCATTCTAAAAGATCAGATTAGTGGGTTGTCAGAGTGATTGATTGATTCAGTTGTGATTGGTTCAAAAGGAGATTGGTTGATGCAAGATATATTTGATGATTGAATGATGTTGTTGATGGATCCAGTCTGAAAATTTATGAAACATGGTCCCTGGAAGAAAAGAGAAGGTTGTAGCCTTCTATAGGCTGGCACCTATGTACTAGTAAACATATCAGCTAGTACAAGAGCTAGGGGGTTGTAGCTCCCTTCCAGTAGAAGCTGGAGAACGAGAGAAGATTGTAGCCTTCTACAGGTAGAAGCCTGCGTACTGGTATAATACTGCACTAGTACAAAAATTATAAACAGAATTTTCTTATTATTAAAAGAAGACAGAGACGATTACAGCAGGTGGTTTTCACCCACATTGGGTTTCCACCTTATATCTTGGTGTTCATGTGTATTGCTTATATTTGAGGCTTTATTCTGCTTTTACTGCACTGTCTAATGAATTCCTGATATACTAGTTAATGTTCAATGCATGATAATTTGGGTAAATCAAAAGATCTATGCATATATGTTGGTTGCATTAAGTACAGTTGCGTATACATGCTAGTTCACTAAGTTGAAATAGCATATACAAATCAGTTTTGAAAATTAAATTATTGATCTGATAATATTGATTCACCCCCCCCTCTCAATATTATTTCCAACAGAAATTTCAGGTTGCTTACTAGGTGTTTCCATTTTCTTTCTTCGGGGCATCAATTAATTATAATTATTCTTCACTATGTCTTTTGAATTCCTTCAAACTAATTTTTCAAACCAAACTTATGTAAATTTTAAAAGGACTACACACCTTTTTTGGCTTTGTAGGAGCTCGATAATGAATCTGTTGTATCTCTGTAATTGCTGATCTCTCAAGTCTGAAATTTTGTCTTGTGGTATCCCTCTATGTCCTCGTTCCAACCCCGCAAGTCTGATCAAGATTGGATTCTCCAAGAAAGAGTTATGCCAAATCTCCCACGATGACCTAATTATAGACTAGTTCAGTAGAGAGAACTTGTACGAAGTGGCACGTGTCATTGTTTCAACCGTTGGACCTAAAACTGATACACAGAAAACTACAGTCCTTCCTCTTTCTATACCTTTTTACTAAAGTTTAATCTGATACTCAGAGAGAAATTTATGATGACTTTCCCTAGGTCACATGTTAGAGATATAATTCGGGAGCCTGCAAAAACCCTAACTTCCTTAGATCATATATCCTAAAATATAGAGATAAAAGATCTGAAATTCATATTCGAGGTTCATCGAGATTTCGACTCAAATGGGTTTTAATTTCAGCTTCTGAAACATCGCAGAAAAAACGTTATAGCGAAAATTACACGATGACCTGTTTGGAGCAGCGAAACCCTAGAATCCAAAGCTCTGATACCAAATGTTATGCAACCAACGCACAAAATAGAAGAAAAGATAGATCAACGACTTCAATATCAGCCTATTAGTGGGGGAAACCTCATTTACATTACACAAATGAATAATTCTTGGATGATACAAATGACAAAACCTCATTTCTATATATTGGAGTCTAAGGGGTCACAATATAATCAGGACGACATAACAATAATAATATAAGGGCACAAAAATAACAATAGTGGGCTTCTATGGGGCACAATAATAAAAATATGGGGACAAAAGGGGCATAACAATAACAATAAGGGCCAAAATGATAATAGTAAAGGGGAAATCACTAGTATTATAGGGACCTAACATGAGTGGCCACCAATATCCACCTAGATTAGGCGTTGCCTTTCAACCATGTCGTCATGCCTCTGCCTGACATCTAGCAATGATTTAGCAGAGTCCAGGATTTTTTTGAGTGTTCTGCATCATTTCCAAATTAAATAATCTTCGAGGGCTCTGCCATGTCTAAGGACATCCACTAAAAACAACTAGAAAACACACCGACCTTGAACCAATCTTTAGGAAGGAATGTTACTTCATAGATGCCTGCAGAAACTTGAGAGGCCCATAAATAGGTCACGTCATTGAGCCATGAGACAAACTTACGTGTATGATCCATAATTGAGAAGAAATCTTCAAGGATGTGGAGAAAGGACTAGTGATGGGAATTTGCAGAATAACATCATTAACTTCATCCCTCTTGTTAGGGTCCTATATTATAAGGATCTTAGTCATTTCAGTCTTTCTATGCATTTGAGGTCAATTTGTAAATTTCAGTCTTGATTTCATGATTATTAGAGTTTAAACAGGACTTTTGTAAACAATAGGTCTAAGTTTTAGGTATCAAATGTCATGTAAAGTCTCTAAAGTCAAAAGGGCTTATTTGGAAAGATGAGATGAAAGTTCATGTGGTGTCATCATTAAGAGGTCATTATGGAGTTCATCAGTCATCATGAAAGAGTCTAAAGAGGCCATGTCATGAATATTTTTAGTTATCTGAGTTAGTTATGGTGAGTTATGTCAGTTATAGGGGTCTGTTATGATAGGTCATGTCATGCCTCTATCATTTCAACAAGTGCCACTTCATTTTGAAATGGATCATCATTACCATCAAGGAAGACTCTAGAGGTGGATGAAGTTTTAAAAAGTGCATAGGGATTTCCATTTCACTCATTTGAAGCCCATTCTCTGCTCTGAAACACTTTGGAGGTCGAGAAGAAGAAAATTTCATGTTTGCAAGTTGAAGTTTTTGTGCCTGTGTCATTGGTATTTTTCTACACAAAAAACCTTTCATTGTTATGTTCATTGTCTGTCTTGAACTCTGCACAGGTTGATTACAAACCCCAGTCAAATATCATTAATCAAATCATTGCTTGCCTATTTAAAAAGCCCTAATTCTCATATGTTGTGCATTTGCCCTGTTTGGTGCACGTTTTTCCTATTGCCCATTTTGCCGCAAGCTTGCCCTTCAAGGCCATCCCATATCACTTTGAGAGGTATACAAACCTTTCACACATGGCCAAAGATAGCTTAGCAATAAAAAATAATCTTAGGGAATGAAAACAACAATTGTTCGAAGCAACACAATCTAGAAGAAGGAGAAGAAGAGGCAGTTTGGATTTACTTGTAGAAGCGACACATAGTTACAGTTTATCGGGTGGGGGTCCCAAACTTTTTTAATTTTTTCTCTTTGCTTATAAAACTTGCACAGGTCAACCTTTTGATGGAGAATGCAAAAACTCAGCAAGACATGCTTGCGCATTTGTTGCCAAAGGGATATAGTGTTTCGGGAGCATTTTTTCAGTTTCAAAGTTGTTTTATGAGTCCATAAGCTTCTAAAGGATATTTCAAGCCAACCCACATGCTTCGGAATGTTAGAAAGAGGTTGGATATATGCAGAGCTAGGAGCGGTGCACTTTTGCGCTACGCGTTCACGCAATCACCACATTTTCATCATATCTCTTAAACCCTGTACTCATTTTCCTTTAAATTTTTATAGTAGATGCATGGGGTGAGATGAATACACTCGGTAAATTTCAAATCAAAATGCTTCATGGTTTTCAAAAAATGAGCCAATGTCATCTACAACCATTTTTTGATTTTCTAGATATCTGTGAGTTGGATTTGGCTTAGAATTTTTGTGAAGATGAGGTATGATGATAATAACTTTATGTAAAAAATTCAGCTCCATCGGACTCGCCGTTTGGGATAGATTCACAAAATATAGTTTGTTGTGCAAGTTGTTGCGCAACTAGCAAATCTACTGTGTTTTTGGCCTACATCATCTTTTGACTTGTTGTTTCGAAGATTTGATTTCTAAAAGTTGTTTTAATCATGAGAATAGGTGTCATAGAACCTTAGGTGGTGTAATTAAGGGTTTGTTGTAAATATTCAAAGTTGTGATGATGTATTAAGCAAGGATTGGTAGTAGGTAATTTAGATCCTATTTTTCAACAAACTAAGTAGAATTCAATGTATGTAGCCAAAACTTGGTTTCCTTTGAAGGATTTCGACCATCTAAGGTGGAAATCAAATTTCATGATGTATATAAGATGTACAAAGCATAGTAAAAGTGTTATGTTGGTTAGTGTGAGGAAGTAAGGCTGATATTTTGTACTCTTTATCAATTTTTCAAGTGAATAGAAGAAGGCAAAAGGAATTTGAAAGGGATTCATGTGTCAGACTTTGGTGGTAATGTGTTTCTCTAAGTTATCAATTATATCTTGTAATTCCATGATTTAAATACATGTCTTCATGTTTGGCTTAAGAATAAATATTTCAGAATTCACTATTGTGTTATGTTTTGCGTAAGTTGAATAGTTTATGTTTCTTTTTCCTTTTAATGGCACTTAGAATTCATCTTATGACCTGATTCTCTGAATTTCATGCTCATAATTTTGCACTCACCCTCCCCACAACGAAATCAAGTTAGAATACCAACAAAACTGCCTATCTTTCCCCTACCTAAATCACCTTTATCATCCCTTATTCACTTGAAATTGTTAACATAAACTAATTCATGTTGCATGGGTCTATCTTCTTTCACCTTCTTGCAAAACTGTAAATCAAACCTGCTCTTTTGATCCTCATAAGTAGCCTAAGATCAAAGATCATCTAATGAGTTATTTGACTGAGAAGAAAACCTAGTGAGAGAGCCCTCTCCAAGGCTAGAAGGACTAGATTCTAGCCTAAAAGTGGTTTGTGGTTACCTTTGTAATCCTTTCTCAACCTAAAGGAAATTCCAGAGTGTTAATACTTCTATTAAAAAAATATATCGTCTTGTCCAAATTAAGATCCACCCACTCCAGTTGATGATGGAGCAAATAAAAGTATAAGATCAAACAAGAGGGATTTATGAGAAACTTCCACTTGGTGCAAGGGATTTGCCACTGAAGGAGCATTTTGAAATTTTGTGGCCAATGAGTGTGACAACCAAACCACAGATCCCACCAACTTCAATATTCGGGCCAAGAAAAGACTGTAATGCGAGGAATGGAAACTCAACCCAAGAATACATAAATTCCTAATGAAGGCCATCACCTAACAGACGACCATATACCTTGGGAATTTGACCATTATTAGGGAATGGGGGCACATTTAGTAATTCAAAAATTTATTTCTATTTTTCCTTGGCCTAGAGAGGATCCATTTTTTGCCAACCTGTTTGCTATCACGATTAAAATGTCTATCCACATGAAAATAATCCAAGTGTTCAAACTGAGACGCAAGTAATGAGATCCTTTGTAGAATGGGAGGAATATCTAGACACAAACCATTTTTTGCCTTTATAACTTAGCGAATAACAAGCAATGAATCGCCACATACCAATAGATTATGAATTTTCTTTGCCATAGATAGTTTTAGGCCCTGTCCATAATGCTAAATAACTCAGTTTGGTTGTATGTCGAAGTTCCAAGACCCTAGGCAAATTAAAACACAATTTCTTCATCAGGGCTAATTAGAATCCCCTCCCACTCCTGCCTCCCCCATATATATTTTCAATTTTAAGTATGAGGAAGATGTATAATTGTTTTTCTTTTAAAAAATATTTCAATATATGACTTAAATAGTTTATTTGAATATCCACGTCAACTAATTTATTTCAAGATCAACTTCACATATATGTATATATAGAGAAATTGAAAAAGGCAATTATTTTAATATTAACCATCGTAAGTTGGTCGAAAATTCATTTCGGAGGAATGGGTGAAATTGTAACAATTAACGACAATTGAAGCTAAATGGCTCTGCGCTCTGCGTTCTAGGGTTTGTACATTTGCACCGACGATAGGCTTTGCAAAACTACAGAATACCTGCAATCTCTGACGGATTCAGGCCCATTCATACACCGGACATAGGGTACACGACCTCATGGAGCCCCTGTCGGGGGAGGGCGATGGACCTCCCCCACAAAATGACAATGAACAGTTTCTGAATGAGGAAGGAAAGGAACTGTAAATTAGAATGAGAATAATGAAGATCCGAAAAGCCAACAGACGAAACAAGACGAAAAGCCACCAGAAGTATGCTCTAGTACATGCAAACCAGTGGCCTCTGTGTGCCCAAGGGTAGAACTACCAGGCCATCGAATCAATGCAAAGATACAGTTCATGAAAGATCATGCTCTAATAGGGAAATTCATCGGTCTATGGCCAACTGAAAAAGCATTAAGGAGCTGGATAAATGCAAAATGGCACCCAAAGGGACATATAACCCTGCAGCTGGGACCGAAAGGGTTCTTCACTGCTATCTTCAACTGCTTGGAGGACAGAAATAGGGTTCTAGACGGTGGGCCTTACTTCTTCAATGCAGCCGGTCTGTTTCTCAGAGGATGGGTGGAACGCTTCAACCCAGACAAGGAGGACCTCAGCTGGGCTCCGGTGTGGATCCACTTATACTCGCTGCCGGTGGAATATTGGGAGGAAGACTCCCTACAGGCGATAGGAAACACTCTGGGCGAGTTTGTCAAAATTGCAGAGGAAACGAAAACATGCAGATACACTTCTTTTGCCAGAATTTGTGTCTATATGAATCTCAATCAGGCTCTCCCAGATGCGGTAAGCATATCTCACTATGACATTGAATGGATTCAGACGATTGACTATGAACATGTGCCTTTTCGATGCCGAAGATGTCATGCCCTAGGGCACTTATTCAGAGACTGCCCACTAACGCAAAAACCCTCTCCTGCCTCTGATCCGGAAGCCTCTGAAGCAGGTGGCTTCATCAAAGTCACAAATCGCCGGAAATCCCACAAGAAACATGCTCCAAAACCAAAAGTAGCGCAGACCAGCCCACCCGGGCCCTCAACAAGCAATAGTTTTGGTGTCTTAGCTAACCAGCTGGAAATGCAAACGAATCCACTGAAGCTAGAGACAATGAATTATGACCACTCAAAGAAGGGAAATCCCACAATGCCACAAGCAGATACTCAAGGTAAGGAAGCTTCTACCTCAGACAAGCAAAAAGAAACATTATGGAACACTCAAGTCATGCAGTTGGAGATTCCAAACTCAAATGCCAGCCTAGAAGAGGAACCGATGGAAGAATCAGATTACTCTCAGTTCATGGAGGAAGAAACAGAAGCAATAGACATTGGGGATCTGGACCTTCCCGGTCTAGAAAAATCCTGCACAACAAACAACTTTGACAACATTCTGGCAGGACAACTTAAGAACCTGGAAGAAGTGTTATCTCAGGCGCAGAGGCAAAAATATTTAGGTATACAGACAGGAGGTCCATGGGATGGTCGATTCATAGCCAAAGATATCAAAAAGCGAGGAAGGAAAACTGTTCTACAGAGAACAATCAAGGTAGGACAAATTCTAGTGGATTCCGGCAGGTATGCCAAGTTAACCAAGTACTACCGTCCTGAAAACACTCCTTCCCAATGAAGTTAATCTCTTGGAATATAAGAGGGCTTAATAGCCCAAGGAAGACATGAACTCTTAAAAACATGATAAAGCAAGAAAACCCTCAAGTTTTATTCTTGCAAGAGACCAAATGTGATTCTAATGCATTTGATAAATTAGCTGCTAAATTCTGGCCTGGGAGTCATAACATAGCAGTGGATGCGGATGGTGCCTCGGGAGGCCTAGCTATTATCTGGGATTCGAGAGCTATCAAGCTCAACAATTTCCATGCACACAGGAATTTCCTTCAAGCAATTTTTCATATCATAGGCACAAATCAACATGGGCTCTTAACTAATGTATATTTCCCACAGGATACATCTAGAAAAGCGGATATCCTAAACTCCATCTCTGCTCTCAACCATAACAGATTGCACCCTTTATGGATCGCAGGAGGCGACTTCAATATGATTACAAGACTGGAAGAAAAGAGAGGGGGCAGATGCAGAGGATCTCAGGAAGGGTCGCTCCTGAAGGACTTCATTCAGAATAACTGGCTTATCGACCTCCCTTTCAATAATGGAGTATTTACCTGGAACAACAGACGAGCAGGGAACCAGCAAATCGCTTCTCGGTTGGATAGGTTTTTACTCTCAGATAATGCCATTCATCTTGGTGGTGATTTTGCAGCCTCCATACTGCCCTTCTCGGGATCTGATCACTGGCCCATTTCCCTCCAATGGTCTCGTCCGGGAAACAAGCTCCGCAGGCCTTTTCGCTTTGAGGCCTTCTGGTTGACCCATCCAGACTTCCACAAATTAATCAATACAGAATGGAATAGCTTCTATCCTCCTCCAGGCTCAAAAATGTTCCAATTCCAACAAAAGCTCAAGCACCTAAAAGGCAAGATCAAGCATTGGAATCACACATCATTCGGCAATATCTTTCAGGGGAAAGCAACCCTCGAGCTGGAAATGAGGCAGCTACAGCAGAAGATCATCATAAATGGTCGATCAGAGGACCTGGCAGAATAGGAAAAAACCCTTGAAATGCAGCTAGCAGAAAAGGAAAAGCAGGAAGAAACGTTGTGGCGGCAAAAATCAAGGATCAGATGGCTCAAAGATGGAGAGAAAAACACTAAATTCTTTCATAGCACTACAATCCAGCGTAGGATGCATAATAATATAACTCATATTCAAAACGAGCAGGGAATGAAAATGGAAAAGCATGAAGAAATAGAGACTAAACTTTTAAATTATTTCAAGCAGGTGCATAGAGAGCCAAACAATGACAGATCTCAAGCCATAGAGAAAATTACTGGCAATATTCCCAAACTTATCACAAAAGAGCATAACCAAATGCTTCTCAAGCATGTTGATCTTCAAGAGGTGGAACTTGCAGTACGACAACTAAAAGCAGGCAAAGCCCCAGGCCCAGATGGATTCACCTCTAATTTTTTCCATAACTTCTGGGACCTAATCAAGATGGAGGTCTGGCAGGTGGTTGAGGAGTCTCGCTCTCTAAGATGGATGTTTCCAGGGGTAAATGCTACTTTCATAGCCCTAGTTCCCAAGGAGGATCAGCCAAGCACACCCGACAAGTACAGACCAATAGCACTATGCAACATAATCTATAAGATCGTGTTTAAAATCATAGCTTCCAGGCTCAAACTCCTGCTTCCTCTCATCATCTCACCGGAGCAATCCGGATATGTTGAGGGGAGGCAGATCACGGATGGGATCATCCTAACTCATGAAATAATTCATTCTTTGAAGATCTCCAAGAAGCCAGGTATGCTACTCAAACTAGATCTTTCAAAGGCTTTTGATAGCCTTAGCTGGAAGTATATTGAAAAGGTTCTAACAGCTTTCGGTTTTGATGCTTCCTAGGTTCGATGGATTATGAGCCTCATCTCATCCTCCTTTTTCTCTATCTTAATCAATGGCATTCCCTCTGCTACCTTTCATCCTTCTCGTGGCATCAGGCAGGGAGACCCCCTCTCCCCTTTCCTGTTTGTTATCATGGCGGAGGGTTTAGGTCACAGTATTAGGTCTGCTCAGCAATCTCTCCGTCTCAAAGGCCTCTCCTTTCACAACTCCCCTGCTTTCACTCATCAGCAATTTGTTGATGATAATATGCTTTTTGGGCATCCTTCGGTCCAAGAGGCTCGTCAGCTCAAAACTCTTTTGACGGACTTCTCGGAAGCCTCTGGTGCCTCAATCAATCACTCCAAATCTCAAATCTTCTTCTTTCATACCCCCTCAGTCACTCAGTCAGCCATTTTACGCATCCTAGGCTTCTCCTCTGCTAAACTCCCCTCCTCTTATCTAGGTGCTCCGCTCATTGCCTCTGGCCTAAAGCACTCTTCCTAGAGAATCCTTCTAGAAAATCTGGAAGCGCGGCTCTCCTCTTGGACTCACAGATCACTTAACATGGCAAGTCGTCTTGTCCTCATTAAAGCTGTCCTTCAAGCTATGCCTTTATACCTCTTCTCCATCCTTGCGGCTCCCAAATGGGTTCTTAAAGAAATCAAAACTCTCGAAAGATCATTTCTTTGGGGCAGCAGCGGCCTCAAGCGCAAGTGGGCTCTAGTTAAATGGGAAACAGCATGTCTTCCAAAGAAAGGAGGCGGTATTGGATTGAGGGACCCCTCTCACAGCAATGCAGTTATGGGGGCTCGAATCTGGTGGAAATGGCTTTCGGAACCTCTCACCCCTTGGGCCTCGTTATGGACAGCTAAATATGTGGGAAATTGTCCAAGGGAGGAACTAATTAGAATATCAGAGACCAGCACAGGCTCAATCATGTGGAACTCGGCCAAACAGCACAAGAACCTCATACAGCAGCATAGCTTTTGGGAAGTGAAGAATGGTGGTAATGCTAGGTTTTGGGAAGACTCCTGGCAACAGATGCCCAAACTCAGGGACCTTTTCCCTCCAAATACTCTTCTGGAACAGGATATGCGACCTCAAAATACGGTGAGAAATTTCTGGCGCAATTCCTCACACCAAGAATACAGAGAGTGGCTCAAAGCGACTCAGATCTTAAGACAGGGGCCGATGCAAGACCAACAAATTCTGGATACAGAATTAATGAAAAGGAAAATTCAATATTCTGAGGAAAAGGACATTCTCAGATGGGGATATGAAGAAAAGGGAACCTACTCCACAAGAGAGGCCTACAATATACTTATCAAGGAACACATGGTGCTGGACTCGCTCTGGAGAAAAATATGGGATCCCTCCATCTGGCCGAAAGTGTCTACCTTTCTTTGGCTCCTTTGTCACAAAAAGATTCTCACATGGGACAATCTGAGAAAAAGAAACTTCTATGGACCCTCCATCTGTCCCAACTGTAAAAACGAAGAGGAAACCATTGAACACCTCATGTATTACTGTCCGTTGGCACACAAGCTATGGCAAAAAATCAGTTTCCGTTGTCAAAAAGAAGGAGGAGCCAATGGAGATATCACTGCTACTGTGCGCAACTGGGACCACCACCCCTATCAAAGTAAGATCCTGAATTTTCTCTGGAAGCTCATCCCAGGATTTGTTATGTGGGCCATATGGAAGGAGAGAAATGGTAGAATATTCAAGAATCACACCAAATCGCTGGATGACATATGGAAAATCATCAATCAAAATATTGAAGAAACCATATCTCTCAAGACCTGGTACCAAGAGGACTTCCCAACTATCCCACAGGAACAATCAATATGGAATAATTGGAATTTCCAAAGGAAGCAAGAACAGCTGATCAAAGGAACAAAGCCTCCGAGAGGTCACTCACCGGAGAAATGGCTCCCTCCCCCCATGAACATGTATAAGCTAAATTTTGATGGTGCCTCAAAGGGTAACCCAGGGAATTCTGGCTTTGGAGGGATCTTCAGAGATCACAAGGGAGCTCCTATCTTAACCTTCTTAGGCTCACGAGGGTGGGACACCAATAACTCAGCGGAGTTAGAAGGTCTATGGCAAGGGCTACTTCTGGCGCAAGGTAAGGACCTCTTTCCTCTTATAATAGAGGGAGACTCTCAAATCATCATCAAAATGGTCTCGAGAATTCTACAGGGCTCCCCCTCCTCCAAGATCAGTAACAGTTGGAGAATGGCACAAAGGCTACAACATATTGAATGTTGGTTTTCCTCCCACAGAGTAGTCTCCTTGAAACACATTCTAGAGAAGGGAACAAAGTTGCGGACCTATTAGCTAATATGGGAGTCGACTGTGGGATGTATCTACATGTTGGATCACTCACTAATTTAATATCTGAATCTCAACTCCTGGATTTTAACAATCTAGTGCAGAAGGAAATGCCTAAGATAGAAGAAATACCCCCGGATGCGGGTGGCACTACTACTCTTAATGCTCATCATGCAGCAAATTAAAGCCTGGTACTGCCAGCTGCAGAGCAGCGTGGCTTCCCAAGACTTCACCTTGTGCGAGCGGGAGGAAGGTTTTAAGGCTGGATCTGGTAGGAGATTTGCATTAATGGCTTGTGCTGTTCGACGCAACATTCCCACTGTTATAATCATGTCGATCCTTAGTGTCCTCCTAACGCCTTGCGCTCAGTCTCAAGGCAACGGAACCTGATTAGCGGAGGTAGATGGTGACGGGCTGATTCTTGCTCACAGATGCGAGCTCCAGGCCAACATTTCCAAGGGTAAGCTCTCCTCTGTTCTGGACTTAAGCATTGGCTGTATCGTGCCTTCGTCTGGGATGTTTTCTGTGCATTCAATTTGGTATCTCTGTCGTTTCAACCAACCCTGTTCTGTAGTCTCTGGTGTCTATAATCTCTCTACGCCCTACCACTCGTCTGTCATAATGGTTTGTTTGTTGGGTCCCTATAATACTAGTGATTACCCCATTACTATTGTAGTTATACCCCTTATTTATATTGTTGTGCCCCTATTACCCCCATATTGTTATTTCTGTGCCCCATAGAATCCCTCTATTGTTATTTTTGTGGCTTTATATTATTATTGTTAGGTCGGTTGGATTATATTGTGACTCCTTAGACTCCTATATATAGGAAGGAGGTTTTGTCATTTGTATCATCGAAGAATTGTTCATTTATGTAATGTAAAGGAGGTTGCCCCCTCGAAGAGGCTGAATTCTAAGGCGTTGATCTATCTTTTCTATCTTTTCTTGAGCTGGTTTCATAACATTTGGTATCAGAGCTTTGGATTCTAGGGTTTCGCTGCTCCAAACAGGTCATCGTGGCATTTTCGCTATAACGTTTTTTCTGTGACGTTTCAGAAGTCGCAAAAAAAACCCATTTGAGAAGAATTTGCGCTGAACCTTGGGTCCGAATTTCAGGGCTTTTCGCATGATATTTTCGGAGATATGATCTGAGGAATTTGGCCTTTTTGCAGACTCCTGAATTACATTCAAAACAGGTGACCTGGGGAAAATCGCCATAACTCTTTCTCTGAGGATTGGATTGAAATTTTGTAAAAAGGTATAGAAAGAGGACGGACTGTAGTTTCTTGTATGTGTGTTTCAGATTCAAAGGTTGAAACAGTGACTCGCGGCACGTCGTACAAGTTCACTCTACTGAACCAGTCTAAAAGCAAGTCATTGTGGGAGATTTCACATAACTCTTCCTTGGAGAATCCAATTTGGCTCAGACTTGTGGCATTGGAAAGAGGTTGCAGAAGGCTACTACTGGTAGCAATTTCAAAACTGGATGATCCGAAATTACATAGATACATCAGATTCAATATCAGGCTTCTATAAAGTGAAAAAAGGTGTGTAGTTTTTTTATAAATTTTTGTGTAAGCTTGGTTTAACGGAATTCAAAAGGCATAGTAAAGCATTATTATCGGTAACTGATGCCCCGAGGAAAGAAAATGCAAACACCTAGTAAGGAACCTGAAAGCTCTAGCATGACTCATGAAGAAGAAGAAGAAATGCTACATGATATATCAAAATTACAAGAACAAGTGCAACAAATGTCACGCTCACAAAAGCTAACAGAAGCTAAGATAAGTGGCGTGGAATCTAAGATAAAGGACATGGAAGCTAAGATGGATGATTTGAAGACAGATTTGAAGAGAGACATGGCAGATTTGAAGATAGATTTGAAGACAGATATGGAAGAATTGAAGAAGTTGCTACAAGAAAGGGTCACTAATGGTGAAAAGGTAGTAAAGGAAACTCATGATGAGAACAAAAGAAATGTTAATCATGATTCCATAGACGCTAATGTTGGATCGAAGAATCACCATATTCCAAAAATCGATATGAGGAAGTTTGATGGCAAGGATCCCGCCACATGGATATTACAGATGGAGCAATTCTTCGATCTCAATAATGTGCAAAACGCACAAAAGGTACGTATGGCAACTGTATATTTGGAACCAAATCAGTTTGTATGGTATCAATGGCTTTGCTCTCGTAAACAATTTATCACTTGGGCAATTTTTACGGAAGAATTGATAGCACATTATGAAGATACAAAAAGCAACACTTTTTTTAGCCAATTGATAAGTCTCAAACAAAAGGGTTCAGTAATGGAGCACATTGAGGAGTTCCAAAAATTGAACATAAGGGTAAAAGATATTCCAGAGGAGCATAGGATTGATGTGTTCATAGGGTCTTTAAAGGATAATATCCAACATGATGTTCGCCTTTGGGAACCTGATTCATTAGAGAAGGCATTCAGGTTAGCAAGAAAAATGGAAAGCAAAATTATGGCAACCAGGAAGCATACCACTCACAACTATAAAGACGGAAGTGTTGTTGCCCCTAGTCTTCCACAACCTATAAGGTTGACACCACAACAATTGGAAGAAAAAAGAGCAAAAGGGCTTTGTTACAGTTGTGATAGCAAATACACTAAAGGTCATAAGTGTGCTGAGAAGAAATTATTCTACATAGATTGTGAAGAGGAAGAAGAAAAGGAGCAAGAAAGGTCAAAAGAAGAAGATATACTCCAGGAACAAAGCCTAGATGAAGAACAAATAAATCCGACCATATCTTGTAATGCATTGGCGGGAATTACCACTCCTCAAACCATCAAGATAGAAGGACAAATCAAGAAGAAAAAGGTAATAGTGTTGATTGATTCAGGAAGCACCCACAATTTTATTCATTGTAGGGTAGCAAAAGAATTGAATTGCTTCCTATATCCAGCACCAGAGTGTCAAGTGATGATTGCAAATGGAGGAACAATAAATTGCTCTGGAAAGTGCCATAATATCAAGCTATCCATGGGAGAATATGTATTGACTAGCCCAATGCTTTCCATTCCAATGGGAGGTGCTGATGTTGTACTAGGAGTCCAATGGCTACAATCCTTGGGTACAATAGCTTTTAATTTTCAAGAACTTTTCATCAAATTTTCTACGGAAGGAAAGGAAGTTGAATTAAGGGGTATTGCAGGGAAACCAGGAAAGATAATCAGCTCTAATGGTATGACAAAGCTTCTAAAAAAGGAGCAAAGAGGTGTAATTGCACAATTATGTTCGCTAGATGTTTCCACATTGGAATCATCTATTTCTCCAGATCTCCAAAAAGTCTTGGACAATCATTCCAAGGTATTTGAGACTCCCAAAGGTCTCCCACCTATGCGTGATCATGATCATGCTATTCATCTGATTCCAGGAAGTGTTCCTCCAAACATCAGGCCGTACAGATATCCCTATGTCCAAAAAAGTGAAATTGAACGTATGGTTGCAGAAATGCTAGAGGCTGGTATAATTCAACCGAGTCAAAGTTCTTTCTCAGCTCCAGTAGTATTGGTGCACAAGAAGGATGGATCATGGCGCATGTGTCCAGATTATAGGGAGCTCAACAAGCTCACTATTAAAGATAAGTTCCCCATTCCTGTTATTGATGAATTACTGGATGAATTGCATGGATCAATTTACTTCACCAAGTTGGATCTTCGTTCGGGATATCATCAAATCAGAATGAAGATTGAAGACATTCCAAAAACAGCATTTAGAACTCATGAGGGTCATTATGAATTTTTGGTCATGCCTTTTGGCCTTACCAATGCACCTTCAACATTTCAAGGTTTGATGAATTCAATTTTCAAACCATTCCTTAGAAAATTTGTGTTAGTATTTTTTGATGATATACTAATCTACAGCAAGTCTTGGAAGGATCATGTTGAACATGTTGACAGGGTGCTACAACTATTGGAGGAGAAACAATTATATGCAAAAAGATCCAAATGTTTCTTTGGAGTCCAGGAGGTGGAATATTTGGGTCATATTGTATCTCATGAAGGAGTTAAGGTAGACCCTAGCAAAATTAAAGCCATTAAGGAATGGAAAATCCCCACATCCATAAAGCATCTGCGAGGATTTCTTGGGTTGACAGGGTATTATCGCAAGTTTGTTAAGAATTATGGGAGAATAGCAGCACCTCTAACAACATTATTGAAGAAAGATTCATTTTCATGGACTCCGGAAGCAACAAAGGCCTTTGAACATCTTAAAGAGGCAATGTGCCAAGCACCGGTCTTAGCTACACCGGACTTCACAAAAACCTTTATTGTGGAATGTGATGCTTCAGGAAATGGAATTGGTGTTGTTCTAATGCAAGATGAAAGACCCATTGCTTTTGAAAGTCGTCCAATCAAGGGAAAGTTTTTAAGCAAAGCTATTTATGAGAAGGAAATGTTGGCAATACTCCATGCACTTAAGAAATGGCGACCCTACCTAATGGGAAGACACTTCAAGGTAAAAACGGATCATGATAGCCTTAAATACTTTTTAGAACAAAGATTATCCTCTGAAGAGCAACAAAAGTGGGTCACAAAGATGTTGGGTTATGACTTTGAAATCATCTACAAAAAAGGGAAGCAAAATGTGGTGGCAGATGCACTCTCAAGAAAGGATGAGGATGTGGAAGCATTGTTGTGTGCCATTTCTATTATCCAACCAGATTGGATAAACGAAGCAAGGGAGGAATGGAAGAATGACGAAGAAGTGTGGGCACTTATTCGAAAGCTACAACAAGATTCCAGTACTTCTGATACATTTAGCTGGCAAAAAGATTCGTTATGGTACAAAGATCGCTTATACCTCTGTAAGAATTCCCAGCTAAAACAAAAGATTCTTATGGAATTGCACACTTCTCCCTTAGGAGGGCACTCAGGATTTTTAAAAACTTACCACAGGGTTAAGAAGGAATTTTTTTGGGATGGCCTTAAATCAGATATTCAAAAGTTTGTGGCGGAATGTTTGGTTTGCCAGCAAAATAAAGTTGAAACAATTAAGACAACGGGTCTATTACAACCTTTATCCATTCCAAGCCAACGTTGGGAGGAGGTTTCAATGGATTTTATCACAGGTTTACCCAAGTCTGAGGGAAAGAGTGTCATCATGGTGGTAGTTGACAGACTTACCAAGTATGCACACTTTTGTGCATTATCACATCCATTTAAAGCCAGTACAGTTTCTACTGCATTTATGGAAACAGTTCAAAAGCTACATG
The DNA here is from genome assembly GCA_031772625.1 of Pinus tabuliformis. Taxonomy (NCBI): domain Eukaryota; kingdom Viridiplantae; phylum Streptophyta; class Pinopsida; order Pinales; family Pinaceae; genus Pinus; species Pinus tabuliformis. The sequence continues at coordinate 235,933,419 of CM062814.1, read as the reverse complement.
GAAACCCAAAGATTATTGTAAGTGACAGAGATCCCATTTTCACTGGAAATTTTTGGACAGAATTATTTTCTTGTCTTGGTACTCAGTTAGCTCATAGCTCATCTTATCATCCTCAATCTGATGGGCAAACTGAGATAGTAAACAAATGTTTGGAAGGATATCTTCGTTGCTTTGTATCTGATAAACAGACACAATGGGTCAAATGGTTGCCTCTGGCTGAATGGTGGTATAACACTTCCTTCCATACAGCAACAAAAATGACCCCATTTATGGCACTTTATGGGTATCAACCACCATCCATCACATCATATTTAAGAGAAAATTCTAAGGTTCAGGCAGTGGAACATCACATCGAACATCAACAACAAGTCCTCCAACTCTTAAAGGATAACCTCGTGTTGGCACAAAATAGAATGAAACAACAGGCAGATCAACATCGCAGTGAAAGAAGTTTTGATGTAGGTGATTGGGTATTCCTACGGCTACAACCATATAAGCAAATGTCCCTAAAGCAAGCTAAGAAGGATAATAAATTATCACCAAAGTATTATGGTCCGTACAAGGTGTTGGCAAAAGATTGGTACTATGGCATACAAATTGGAGCTTCCTGCAGCTTCTCGATTGCACCCAGTTTTCCATGTTTCATGTTTAAAGAAGGTTATAGGTGACAAGCTCCCAATTCAAACAATATTGCCAGAACTTGATGAGGAAGGAAAAATTATATTGGAACCGGAAGCAGTCACAGAAACAAGAACTCGACAGCTACGAAATCGATCAATTTCAGAGTATCTTATCAAGTGGAAGAACTTATCCACTGAAGATTCCACATGGGAGGATGAGAATTTTATGCAGAAGTATCCAGAACTACTCAAGCGTTGAGGACAACACTTTTTTGAAGGAGAGGGGCATGTTGGGTCCCTATAATACTAGTGATTACCCCATTACTATTGTAGTTATACCCCTTATTTATATTGTTGTGCCCCTATTACCCCCATATTGTTATTTCTTTGCCCCATAGAATCCCTCTATTGTTATTTTTGTGGCTTTATATTATTATTGTTAGGTCGGCTGGATTATATTGTGACTCCTTAGACTCCTATATATAGGAAGGAGGTTTTGTCATTTGTATCATCGAAGAATTGTTCATTTATGTAATGTAAAGGAGGTTGCCTGATCCAGGTGGATGTTGGTGGCCACCCACCTATCCCATTTGGACCCCCACAACTGTCTCTTTCAGTTTATCAGTTTCCTTAATTATAGCATAGTTTACTATTTTTAGCAGTTTTTCGGGTCCTAAACTTCCGGAGCCGTTTTGAGGCCCTAAACGACGTTTTTTGGGAAATCCACTGCCAGAGATTTCTATGATAAAAATCGTCTTTTCCGTCGTAGTCCTCGGAGAGATGTTTCCAACGGGCTATCATGCGCGTCAAACGGAGATAGTACGACCAATTCGCGTCCCCGGGAAGTTGATGTACCAACTTACCCAAAAACGGGGCCCACAATTTGGTGTTTCATCTTCTAGGGTTAGGTTTTGGAATGTGAAGGGTTTTCCATTGTTTCTCAACAATAAATAGGCCCTCGAGCCTCATTGTAACACAGTTCGAAACAGTTCAGAGGCATGTAGCCGACACATCTCTTCTCAGAGATAAGCTACCATCGCCCTAGCTGGTTTATTTCTATTTGTAAACATATTTCAATATTCTCCATTAATGAAATGAAGTATTATTTCCGCTGCATCTCTGTTTTTATGGTTATCGCATCTCTGTATTTATGGTTATCTCTGTAATCTATTGCATTCCTGCTTAAATCCGGATCAGTGGTATCAGAGCGGTCTGATTTTTCTCTGTTTTTCTTTGCATGTCCCCAACGAGGTCGAGATATAAGGAGTTAGGGCTTGAATTGGTCGAACCTTTGCAAGACCAGCCTCGCAAATCTCGACGACCTCCCATGGCAGATGAGAAGAAAGACGAGGGGGAAGGAGATCCTATCAGAATATTGCTCGAAGAAGCCCTCGAGCGACAAAGGAACGTGATGATGGACAGCTTTGCCCAAATCCTTCAGCGGCTACCTAGAGGCGACGCATCGGCTTCCAACAGTTACTCTGGAAATGCCACACCGTTTAAGGTACAAGTAAATTTTGAAATCCCCATCTTCGAGGGTCAAATTTACGCAGATGCCGTAGATAAATGGTTAAATCTACTCGATGGGTATTTTTCTGTTCATGAATTTTCAAGTCGGGAAAAGATCGTTTTCACTCTTCTCAAAGCAGCCCCCCACGTCAAGGACTGGTGGGAAACCTACTGCGAACAGAAGGATGAAAGTACAGGCTCACTGTTTTCAGCCACACCCACTTGGAATGACTTCCGGGATGCAATCAAGGAGCAGTACTACCCTGTCAAAAGCTATGAGGACAAATACATCAAATGGACCACACTGCGGCAGGGACGAGACCAAGATGTGCCAGAGTTCACAAACATTTTTAATACCCTTCGCACACAATTGGGTATCGAAGATTTTGAGCTGCATCTGGTACTCAAATACCACGGCTGCCTACACAGATACATCCAGGAACAGATGGAGTTCTTGAACATCTCCTCACTCGGCACAGCATACCGATATGCTATCAAAATCGAGCAAAAGTTCAAACAGAAGAAGCGAGACTTTGGATCTGAAAATCCAAAGCCCAAAGGACAAAGCCAAGGTGGGGTGACCCAAGACAACTCGTCAGAAAATAAAAACACCACGAAGCCGAAGAAGGACACAGGAAAGTGGTGTGAGTTCTACAAGAGTCCCACTCATAACACAAGTGAGTGTCGGACCAAGTAGTCGCTGGTGGCCGAGTTGAAGGCTTCCGAATCAGATGCATGTTCCGACTCTGAGTCAGAACCCGACAAGGGGAATGACAAAGGGAAGCAGATCATTGATGCGGATCCCAGCGCCACTGTTGCTACTGCCAAGATCCAGAAAAATGAGCCCGAAGATCCAGAGGAGGGGGAACGTCTTTTCCACTCACAGATGTGGGTGAAGGGTTCGCCGCTGCAATTCATTGTCGACAGTGGCAGCCAAAAGAACCTCATTTCAGCAGAGGTCGTGAAGCGGTTGGGCCTACCAACTACACCACACCCACAGCCGTACAGTATCGGTTGGCTTCACGAAGGACGAGATCTCAAAGTTCACCAGCAGTGCCACCTTCCCTATAGCATCAAGCCCTTCACAGACGAGGTATTGTGTGATGTTACACCTCTGGATGTTTGTGATGTACTATTAGGCCAGCCATACTTGTGGAGGCGACATGCTGTGTATGAGTCAAGGCCTCGTGCTGTCATCATTTCTTTGGATAATTCATTATACAGGATACCGGAGGTAGCCCCACCTACCGCCACCTCTTTGATTACTGCTAAGAAAGGCAGCAAGCTCATCTCACAGACTAGGAAATTTATTTTCTGTCTGGTTCGCTCCCAAAGTAAGGGGAAGATCACTGCTACATCCATGACCCCAGCGAAGGGTTCCTCCACACAGCAGCAACAACAGAGGGATACAGTCGTGACAGAACACAGGAACAACTTCTCCTTACCCGGAGGGGTACCACACAAGTTTCAGGTGGACGACAAAGTTTGGTTACATTTGCAGAGGGAGCGCCTTACCAGAACCCATCAGAAACTCAGACCACTTCGACATGGTCCTTACACCAGTAACAAGGCTACGGGAAACAATGCTTTGAAGCACAACATTCCTCCATTCCTTCGCTTGCACCGAGTGTTCAATGTGGACCGTCGCCGACCATGCTCCCCACCATTTCTGGACACATCAGAGATTGCAGAACAGCTCACCAGAGACCCAGATCAGCAGAAGCTTCCTCATCTCAGGGAGGAACTCAACGCAATGGGGACCATTGCTTCCTAAGGGGGGAGGAATGATCCAGGTGGATGTTGGTGGCCACCCACCTATCCCATTTGGACCCCCACAACTGTCTCTTTCAGTTTTTCAGTTTCCTTAATTATAGCATAGTTTACTATTTTTAGCAGTTTTTCGGGTCCTAAACTTCCGGAGCCGTTTTGAGGCCCTAAACGACGTTTTTTGGGAAATCCACCGCCAACGATTTTTCTGATAAAAATCGTCTTTTCTGTCGTAGTCCTTGGAGAGATGTTTCCAACGGGCTATCATGCGCATCAAACGGAGATAGTACGACCAATTCGCGACCCCGGGAAGTTGATGTACCAACTTACCCAAAAACAGGGCCCACAATTTGGCGTTTCATCTTATAGGGTTAGGTTTTGGAATGTGAAGGGTTTTCCATTGTTTCTCAACAATAAATAGGCCCTCGAGCCTCATTGTAACACAGTTCGAAACAGTTCAGAGGCATGTAGCCGACACATCTCTTCTCAGAGATAAGCTACCATCGCCCTAGCTGGTTTATTTCTATTTGTAAACATATTTCAATATTCTCCATTAATGAAATGAAGTATTATTTATGTTGCATCTTTGTTTTTATGGTTATCGCATCTCTGTATTTATGGTTATCTCTGTAATCTATTGCGTTCCTGCTTAAATCCGGATCATTGCCCCCTCGAAGAGGCTGAATTCTAAGGCATTGATCTATCTTTTCTATCTTTTCTTGAGCTAGTTTCATAACATTGTTCGGGTAAAAGACATCGTTCTGGGGGGCGTCGTGACAGTGGCTTGCATTCTTCAGCCGGTCATTCTGTGGAACCTGAGCAGGCGCCCATCAATCCTCCTCCCATCCACGAGGCTGTGCCACCTTTGAGCTCTGGGCGCAAGCCAATTCCGAACAGTGCCTTCCAAACCACGCACTTTAAATTTCAAAGTAATTTGAACAGGCCTCTTATTACTGCTCACATCACCATTATCCTTTCGGAAGAGGAAAATCAGGTCTCCCCTCTGGCTTGCATTGCTCCTGATCCTTCCCAAAGCAGTGAGCACTCCATGGATAAAGATAGCCCGGAGAATTGGAAAAGTGAGAAGTCTGGTCAGGAGGAATTTCTTAAAAATATTCCGCCCCTTGAAGACATAGGCCCTGCTGTTGAGGAAGGGACTCATGGTGAAGCAAGCCACTCCATGGCAATCCCTGTCAGCGATTTGGATGGCAATGAGAGTCTGAGGACCGGCAGTGCATGTCTGGCTGAGGAAAAGAATCATGGCAAGGCTAAGGAAGGGTAGCGCCACCTGGGACTGCTTCTTCCTTTTTTGTTTCGGCTACTGCTCAGATAATCACCTACAGGCATCCTAGCTCACAGTCAGGATTCAGCACTCATGACCTGTTGTTTTTGGCTTCCCGCTGGGGAATTGGTGATACACTTACTGCTGGTTTGCACTGATTTCGTGTTTCTGTGGCCCATGTCTCCTTCTCAGCTAAACATGTCACTCTCTGTGTTTTTCATCTGGTTTTTTGCTCTATGTAACTGGTCTCCCCAGCTTCTTTTTGTAAGGGGGCAGTTCTGTTGTGTTGAGTGCCCTCAAGCTATGTTTTCTGAGGCCTCAACTCTATGTAAAAATATTTTTCTTTACAGTTAATAGAATTTAGTATTTGCAGAGAAAAAAAAAAAATATTAACCATCGTAAAATAGTCAATGCCTAAATAAAAGAAGTAATTAAAAAAAAAATAGCTAAAGTAATAAGAGGGAGGTGTAATTTATTCCATTCTTAATATAAAATTAATATGTGACATTTCAAATATTATATATATATATATATATATATATATATATATAAACTGGAATGAGTGTTGATTTTCATTAAATATGTGCCCAGTCACGGCAAATACCTAGGAGAATTACATGATCAACTTGTTCCAAGACATTTGGAACGTCAAATTTCTTCTACTGGCCCTTACCCAGATTACAACAAAAAGACCCAATCCTACCTATACTCATATTTTCCCAGTAGTGTATATTTACCAAAATTGAAATAAAATGCAAATACATGTGAAACCCAACATAAAAAAAGTGATTAATCTTCAAAATTTGGAGGCCTATTGAGGTCTATGTTGTGATTGGGCTCTAGAGAATTGTTGGCCAAATGAACCACCTGTAATTGAAGTCCCATGATAATGCTTCTCAGAGTGTCAACTTCATCTTACAAGCTAGAAACTTTTTGTTGTAGAGCCAGAATTATGTCAAGTTGGTTGTGCTCTGAAGTATGTTGTTGATACATCCTTACATTAAAATCTTAAATTTCCAAATTTATAGCTTAGTTCTCCTTCTTACAATGATCACAAACAATGGAAGTCAAAGATTGAGTTTCAAATGAGTCAGAATCCATGCTATGGTCGAGAATATGCAAGAACCAGGCAGAAGGAGCTACAACATCTAAGTCGTAGAGATAAAAATGCCAATAATTGCCAAAGGAAGGCGTTTTTCTCGAGAATTTCTAATGCAACAACACACAAACACTACTGATAGAAGGAGTGTAGCTTATAGACTCATAACACGAGAAGATGGGTCGAGCCATGACCAAATTCACAACTAGGATGAAGACAAAGTTATAATTGAAGGTCAAGAGCTTACTTTCATTGGAAATTAGTCACGAGAAACTGGTAATTGGAAGGCTTACCTTCAATCCTGCGAGGCCGAAGCGCCACAGCACCCAGCTACAGTGGTGTTGCGCCCCCACCAAATTGACCCGACAGAGGGAAGCCCTCATCTAAACACGAAGTTAGCCGCAAAGCTTCAAATAGTTCCAACGTCTAGACGCCACCCTGAATATAGAGGAGACCCACTCGAAAATTTGTCGAGAGAGACTAATTCTAAACTAGCTACTGCACAGAGTATGCAATTAACCCAAGGCTCCTACAGTGAGATTTATTCTCCTCGCACAATTGAAACATTAGCCAAGCCATCAACTCAAAATGATTATTTCTTGTATGCCTGGACAAAGGGGTCATTATGAGACGATCCAAAAAGATGCTACCATAATTGTTTTGGAGATCAGGACTACATGAGGGTCTATTCCACGTAGGTGAAATAAAGGTTAGCACGCTTGCATGGAGCAAGCGACTAGAATCAGCCACGCATAACTGACAAGGAACCATCGTGACAAAGATGGGGGAGATAACCAAGGTCAGTGTATATGAACATTCAAGGCTATAGGGAAAGGGGGAATATGGGAAGGGGTATAAGGGCACCAAGGGGAGGAGTATAGGAAAGGGAGACATAAGGGAATTAAAACATACCCAATTACACCATTAATCTCAGTTTGTCCTTCAGGCATAAGACACACTCTATTTGCTTGAAAATCAACTTCAGAGTTAAGGTTTCTAAGAATGTGGAGAAAGGAGGAATTGGAAAAAGAGAGGAGGATTCTTTTTATTCGGTGAAATAAAAGACTTAAGGTATTATCTCTGGGGGGAGAGCATATTCTCATGTAACGAATAATTATGAAAGAATCACCCAAAATAATTATGTCTTTGATGCCTTGATCTTGAGCAAGAGAGATTCCTAGCAAGAGTATCCCTCCCCCTCCTGCCAACCCTCTGTATTTCAAACATATTAATAACAAAAGAACATTTTAATATAAATAATATGATTTACAAATAAAATATTTTAATATCCATGTTAAGTAAAATATTTCAATGTCAACTATGTATATATTCTATATGGTTAAAAAAAACTATGTGTATGTTATATCAAGAAATTGAAAAAAATAAATTATCATAGCTAAAACATTTTGAGTAGTCTTACTATTCTACATTTTAGCTTTTTTTTTTCATATATATTTTTTGGTCAATTTTGATGTGTGTGTGTGTGTATGTGTGTGTGTGTGTGTCAATTGGGTTTATCTCGTGGTTGGCCGCTAGTGACATGATGAGCATAGTTGTAATGCCTTTGTGCATATAAATATTGTTGTATTGACTTCCTGCCTTGTGATCTATCAATCACCCAAGGATCAAATCTTTTGACCTAGAGGTGCAATTTTTTTTTTCAAGTTTTGCATTTTAGAATAGGTTTGCAACTCAGGATATTTGATTCCTCTAAACACTTGCTATATATGTGGTTAAGATGGATCTACACCGATTAATATAAAAAATAGATTCAATACCCCCAATATTCTTATTACAACTAAATTTTATATATTTATATCTAATATTTACAATTCCATCAAACACATAATTATTTTAGTGAATTCAAAACTATTAATTTCCATCTTAATTATTTTCTAGAATAATAAATCCAATTTTATTGTGCTAAATAAATATGATTAACTAATACAAGTGATTAATCTTGTGAGGCTGCCGTCATGAACCCTAGCTTTTCTGTAAACGTTGTCTCGGCCCTGGCCGCCGTCCGGCCCCTGGTCTGCTATTTCGAAGATGGAGAGGTGCGTACCAGATCAGGGATATGGGAATATCTTGCAGATAGAGCTGCGCTGCCCCTTCTGCGTCCTCTTTCAGTCAGGATTTCTGTGGGCGGCAGAAACATTCTGGTGGAGACGGGGCTTATTGGACGACAAGCCAGCGGATCTGTCACAGTCTCAGACGGAGCCGAGATCCGGCCGTTAGCAATCGCAGGAACACCAGATCTATTAAGGACGCATCCGGATCTGCCATGGACGCAGCTGGAAAAAGGAAGAAAGCTCATCAGCGAAGAAGTTCACCTCACGGCGGCAACAGAAGGATTTCATGTGGAATATTACAATGAAGGAGAGAGGCGTTTACCAGTCTCGTTGCCCTTTTCCAGTACGCCGTGGGTTCGATCGGCCGTCCCAGGGAGAATCTTAAATGAAAAAATTGTAGATCTAGAAAGGGGGAAGAGCAGAGACTTGGGTTCGCGGTGTTATGAAACCCCTACTTTCTCTGCAGCGCAACAAATTTTCATCAGATCAACAGAAGGCAGACATTTTTGTCTGCAGATCTGGGGAAGCATGAGGGTTCTGGAGCTTAAACAAAAAATCCAGGACAAACTGGGGATCCCAGTTGCACTTCAAATCTTAATTTTTTCTGGGATATGCATGCAGGAACATCAAACACTCCAGCACTACACGGTAGCGAAGGACTCAACAATTATCCTCAATCACCGTCTGCGAGGTGGGTCAAAGGGATCTACATCAAAATCTACAGGCACCTATCGTGATGCAGCCAAAGGGAAAGAACCTCCAAAGGGGAAAGATCCGGCAGCAGTCAATATATTGCCGGGGCAGTATATCGTGGATCAAATGCCAGAGAGCCCCTCAATCTCGCTGGATATTCCAGAGGTAAGCTGCATTTTTTCAGATCTGGAAAAAAACGCTGTTATTTGTAGATTTAATGGATTCTGGCCTAGAACTGAGGCTTTGTATCAATGGATCCACACGGTCTGGACAAAAAATTGCCAGATCCATCTATGCTCGAAGGGCTTCTTCATAGTAGTATTTCAAGTAGACGAAGAAAAGGAAAAAATTCTCAGTGAAGGACCATGGTTCTGGGGCAGTGCGGGTTTATTTGTCACCCCATGGTTTCCAGAGTTTGATGCCAATACTATGGTCGTATCAAGGATGCCAGTATGGGTAAGGTTGCATAATCTCCCAATTCATTTCTGGCACTTCAAGACCTTATCAGCTATCGGGAATACCCTTGGAAGAATGTTAAAGATTGATACAGATAGACACTTAAAAGGAATTTTTACTTTTGCTAGGATATGTGTCGAGGTAGATCTCAGCCAAGGATTACCCGAAAGCATCATTCTGAATTTTAACAATATTCAGTGGAAACAACCTTTGGACTATGAGAACACAGCATTCAGATGCAGGGGATGTCAACAAACAGGTCATTTGCTCAATGCTTGCCCTACCAAGAGCAAGCCACAACAAAGGAAGCACAAAGGATGGCAGAATTTAGATGAAGTCTTAAAGAGGAGACTCGCCCGAAAGAAAGCCCCTTCGGTAACAGAAGAGGAAAAAACAGAAGCAGCAGAGGATGATAACATCATAGAGGAAGTTGAAATAGAGAAGCAGAAGGAAAATAGAGCAGTCAACAAGGACCCACAGCCACATACAAATCAGGCAGAGACCCAGCAAAACAATGCAGAGACGACAAGTGGGGATCAAAGCATGGGAGGCAACAAACGGCATCACCATTCAGATACTTCAGATTCAGATAAAGAATCAGGGCAGCAGAACGAAACAACTCAGTTAGTCATTGCTTCGATCGAGCCCACTCTGGGTGAGTGGCGAAAGGTCGAAAAGAAAAAGGGGCGAAAAACTTGATTTTTTTTTCCCTCTTTTCTTTCTTTGTACTTTCTTCTATTCTTTGTGCACAGTATCACAAAGCTGTGTGGGGTGCGTTAGCACTCGTGCCCAAGTGGCAATTTTTTGAATGCTTCATTGCATCTGCTAGTGTAACTTTTCATTAATTTTTTAATAAAAAGTTACCGTTTTTTTCCTTGGAAAAAAACTAATACAAGTTATTGAAATCAAACTTACGAGACAAAATTTTCTTCTAAATGAATACATAGTTTACATTTTTTTTTCATATAATAATAAACTTTAATTTCACTTCATTAATATTATAAAATTTGATATAGCTTAACGCGAGTTACATATTCCATTTATAACATTAACTATCCATCAAAATTGACTCTTAATTTGTGAAACATTTATTTATAGATCTAAATTTTTTATATATTATAAATATGTTATGAATGGTCTCTTTTCTAACTGCTTAAAATAATACGGAAATTTAGCATTTTCCATCTGAAATTTAATCAAAAATCATTTAAAATTCATGATATCACAAATATTAAATTTTATTATCATATATTTTAATTATAATAAAATATTTGAAATTGTTAAATTTATTTTCATATTAAAAACAATAATTCAATTAATTTGAAATTATAATTCTCCATAAATTCGGGTGTTGGACGACATATCCCATGTAATAATTCTGTTCATGAATGATACCCACAAATCATCCATCATGGGAATATGGTGGCGCCATTGGAATGCCTTCCACGACATATAGAGTTTGGAATAAAGTGGTGGCAAGCCCACCCTATTCTGGCATTTATGGCGCATCAAAGATTGGTACACCCGCTCTGCCCCCTGACGAGAGGAACTCCATAGTGAAAGGCTCGACACTAGAGGCATTTGCAGTTCATCACCGTAGCAACTCGAAGTTGGAGAAGAAATTTTAGTTATGAGAGTTGAGACATAATTCAACGCAGTTATGGTGTGTGAACGAGGTCACTTTCGTAGAGGAGGTCGGGGAAGGGGAAGGGGAAGGCTTCCCCTCTCACTTTGGCAAGGTTAGGGTGACAAGCACTTCGACTATAGCATCTTTTATCGCTACTATAGAATGGTAGTTGAAGATAAAGCTTAGGATATTAGGGTCATGGGAGATCACCTTTGGGTACTACGTAATCTCCTTGGGCGCTACTTTGGGGACGAGGAGGACGTCAATGTGTTATTGGAGGGAAATGTGCTCGACATAAAATTTCACTTGCACCATGACAAAGCTACACACCACCACATTGCCAACCTCCTCGGCATGTAACTCCAGGGATATGTGTCTCCTTCGATTGACATAGTGGATGACTCCCCTTCGCTCTCTCAAGCTTAGACTAAAGCCCAACATTATAGGCTCTGCAGCCCTTTGCCAAGGCATCAGTAGGCTCACAATGACTCGACGATCAATCCAATTAGATTGGGCCCCTCTAGTAGTGAGAGTGGCCAAGTCAACAGCCACAGGGTCTCGCCTTTCCCATAACACTTAGTGCAACCAACATCATCCAGTCAACCGACTTCCATGGGGCACCTCCTTCCCAATAACGCAAAATACTACAAGCCCTACCCAGTTGTCGAGGAAAACCCTCCAAAGCACTAGCTAGGCAAAGCTCATCTCTCAAGGTAGCTCCTTTTGCGGCCACATTGTCTTTCTGCTCATGGATCCCTCAATTTTTTTATCTGTTTTCTTGATATGTACTTACCAGGTGGACTTGTGGTTTCCCTCTATGGGCAAAGGCTTCCTCTTACTTTTCTAAATATTATGTCTCCCAGCCTCATGCCTCTAAACATTGTTGGTTTCTGGCGAGCCTCAATGCTACGATGAATGTAATTTTTGTACCACAAGTGTAATACAAAGGCTTTTTACTACAAAAATAAAATAAAAGTTATAATTTTAATAAAATAAAATTTGAATCACAAATTTTCAATAATAATTAATATAAAAAATTAAATTGTATTTCATTTTTTAAAATCATTATGTTGAGGTCTACTTAGGGTAGCTTAATTGGCAATGGTTGTGGAAATAAAGTCTCACTGAACCGGAAGTCTTGGGTTCAAATATTGTGCTATCCCCCGATAGGGGTGAGAAATTGGGCATGATGAAGATGTAGTCCTACCAAGCTTACAAAAAAAATCATTATGTTGAGAGGGGGTTTAGAGTCAATATGAGGGAGATTTGTAGTAAAATGTTACATGTAAAAATAATAAAATAATACTTACATTAACAAATTAAAAAATAGTCACAAAAAAAATGTCAGTCATAAATAAAATACCTCAATTTCCACCTTAATTCAACATCAACATTAGACATAAAGTAATTGAAAATTCTAATAATAATAATTTACTTGTTAGTATGAAGGAGATATGTAATCCCTTCACAACTTAATATGGAGTTAAGAAATGGCATGCAATAATGATATTATTGATAAATCATTGCACAAATATCTAAAAATCGTGGCATTGCAATAAGACCTTCATGTTATGGTCCAATAAAATGTTTGGAATATTTTTTTTTCAATAATATTGAATTTACTTTTTTTTCAAAGTTAAACATTTATAACTTGCATTGGTCAATGCTACAATGATACTGGTTAGGCAAATCAATTGTTTTGGGAGAGACTAATAACGAAAAAAGGTTAGATGTAAGTCATTATTCAAATATGTCAATATATATATATATATATAGAGAGAGAGAGAGAGAGAGAGAGAGATGTTTTATATTTCTTAATAAGAAGGGGCATGAATTAACATCATAAATAAAATATCTCAATGCCAGCTATGTATATATTATATAAAATGAGTGAAAAGAAAAAAAGTATATTAAAATATTTTATTAGTGTTTTGCTCAAAACCGACATACATCCATTCCATCTTAACTCTAGATCTACCAAGAGCCTAGAAGAATCAAATCTCTCAAGGTGCAAACCTTTCATCGAGTTTTGCACTCAAAAAAAGGTTTACATCTCAAGAGATTTGATCCCCCTTAGGGTTGGGTAGATTGAGAGTTAAGATAGATATATGTTGGTATATTAGATTTCTTCCATAAATACCATTCAACTTGCTTTGGCCAATCACTCATCACTCAAGTGGAAAATTTAAAATAAGTAGTAGTTGATTTGGGGTTTTTAGTATGGTATCTTTGTATATTATTTTAATTATGGTTTTCAATTTGTATTGTAAGAAAAATTTTAAGTATAGTTATAAAATATAAAATTATTATATACATTATTAATCTATGTCGAGATTATAATAATCAATTCATTATTGATTTTGTATTAGTTATACTTTCATTATAAATATTTAGTGATTTGTTAATATAAAATATTAAACATTTTTTTATATATAAAATTTTTATTTAGTGATTTGTTAATATAAAATATTAAACATTTTTTTATATATAAAATTTTTATTTTGTATTTTTTTATTGGTGAAAAGAAATAAAGTTTGAATTAAAAATAGAAAAAACAAAAAAATTGGAAAAGTACCAAAAAAACAAACAAACAAAACAAAACTAATAACTAAAAAAGTTGTTTCAAGTTGTTTCAATGGTTTTTTCTTATATTTAAAATTTTTAATCTTGTGAAGATTTTTGTAGCAACATTATATACATCAATGGATATATTATAAATATATAATAATACTATATATACTTATTATTAACATAGCAAATGTTATATATTTATTTTACATTTTACCAATTGCATAATGGTGACAATTATTGTAAGCATTCAGTTTTGTTTCAGTGTGTGTTAGTGTGTCTTTACCAAAAACTTATGCCGCTTATCCATAGTTTAAGATTCTTAATTCAAATTTTGTTGTTAATTATTATTATTTAAATTTATTTGTTTGTAAGGTGATTGGTTATGGGTTGTATGGGTTGTTTAGTAACTTCCATTTCTATTAGTTAATATTTTTTGTTTTTAGTTTTATTTCCTTTTTATTTAACTTTTTGTTTTTTTCCTTTTTCTATTATTTCCATTTTCACTAATTATAGTTTTTTATCCATATTTCCAATTTAAGACGACTTATTATTTTTTTATAAGCTTCATGGGACTACGTCTTCATCATGTCCAATATATCATCCGGATCGAGGCAGTGAATTGAATCGGTGACACATCAAGGAGTGTCTTAACAAAGCATCTGATCATCATCTATCCAGGACCCCCGTGGACTAAGATGACATATTATTGAATTAAAAATTTATATATATTAATAAAAAATAAAACACACACACACACCCCGTGGACTAAGATGACATATTATTGAATTAAAAATTTATATATATTAATAAAAAATAAAACACACACACACATATATATTAAAGTGTATGTATGTTAATATAAACAATATTAGTTAATCATATTTCTTAATTTTTGGTGATGATATTTAACAATACAATATTTTATTATTTGATTGATTTTTGTGATGAAATCTTTGTCTTTATTATTTTTTAGTTTAATTAAGCTATATTTAAGCTAAGTGGCAGGGACTAGCTATTATGTAGCCCTTGTTATGCCGTAAGATGTTCCCTTTGAGATCAACTCCCCTCTTGTCTTACTTGTCTTGCTATGCTCCATCTGATCTGATGTTAAACAATTCAAATGTTTTCCACCATTGGATCAAAGATCTTGTCATAACTGAAACAATATCGATCTTCCCTCCTTGAAACCATATGAATAGCAAGAGTATGCTCGATGCTACTCGTGGGAAACCCAACTCTTTCCCTGTTGAAGGAAGCATTCTTGCTCTCTCTTCTTCAGCAATGACAAAAGTTCACTGCGGCGGATCAAATCGCTTTAGTAGGTGGTTTGTTTTTTTGAAAGGTCTCATTCAACGTTTTTGTCATAAAGATTTCTACCTTCATAAGTTCAAATGTTTTGCAAATGGTGAAATACTATATGAAATGCCAGTTTCATTGAAAAGTTGTAGAAATAATTAGTGTTGCATTGAAGGACACAGGAAATTTGTTGGTTGCTAAAGGTAGACCCATAGTGTTTATGACCCAGAACTTCCAAGAATAAATCGCATGAGAGCTCATTATCTGAGGTTTTATCTTTTTCCCGTGTCCAGTTGTTTTTTAAAAGACCGCATTATCTAAGGGTTTATCTTCGTCCTTTGTCCAGTATTGTCTTAGAGGTCCTCGTTATCTGAGGTTTTATCTTCTTCCTCTTTCCACTTTATTTCTTTTAAACTGCATTTTACTGAAATATTGTGGTGGCTGACTAGTTCTTGAATAACAGAAGCGACCAACTAGATCATTCAAACTACAACAACAGTTGGCCCAAGCTCAGGAATATTTAAAGAAGGCAAAAAAATAGGTCTCAATTATTGAGACAAAGGCTCAAGCATTGCAAGACCTAAAAGAGGTTAAAATGCTTGTTGAAGAAACTAGTGCAAAGCTAGAGGATTCCAAAAAAAGTTCTTGGAAATTACTGGGAATGAAAAAGGCTCAAACCCTCGTATTATAGCAAGTTCCTAAGGAAGTTGCGAAGGAGAGAGACAGGGAATGACAGTCTAAGCTTGAAATTATTGAAATACAACACACCATGGATGTGGCTACCTTTCTTTCTACTTCTCAAGAGCTGGAAAGGGTCTAGTCAAAATTGTTTGAAATAATGGAAATTCAAGGGATTTTTCCTGACAGATGCACATATGCCTCTGTAATTCAGACACTCGCAAGTTTAGTACTATGAATCAAAACACTTTATTACTAAAATGCAAGATGCAGGTTTTGTGCCTAATTGTTCATCATTTTGTGTTGTTATTGCCACCTATGGAACCCAACCCTTTCCCTATTGAAGGAAACATTCTTGCTCTCTCTTATTCGGCAGCGACAAAAGATTCACCATGATGGATCAAATCGCTTCGGTAGGTTTTATGAACAGGGGTGTGGTTTGTTTTTTCGAAAGGTCTCATTGGATGTTTTTGTCACAACGAATTCTACTTTGAGGAGTTCAAATGTTTTTCAAATGGTGAAAGATTGTATAAAATGCATGTTTCATTGAAAATTTGTAGAAAGAATCAGTGCTACATTGAAAGACATGGGAAATATTTTGGTTGTTGAGGGTAGACCTGTAATGTTTCACACCCATAACTTCCGAGCATAAATCGCCTAGGAGCCCATTATCTAAGGTTTTATCTTCTTCCCATGTCTAGTTGTTTTTTAAAACACTGAATTATCTAAAGGTTTATCTTCATCCACTAGTGTTTTAGAATTCCTCATTATCTGAGTTTTTATCTTCTTACTATGTCCACTTTCTTTCTTTTAAACCGCATTTTACTAAAATGTTATTGTTGTTGTTGTATCGGTCAATCACAGCATCCAAACTACAACAACAGTTGGCCCAAGCAGCAAAGTCTTGTAGGAAAAGCAACAGGAAAATGAATTTTCCATTATAAGCATCTACAATGAAGCCTCCAAACAAGGGAAAAATTATTGTGGCCCTTGTCCAGTAGTTGAAATTTTTAGCAGAGGTTGCAACCCCTTCATGCAATACAGTGGTCAAATAGATGATGAAGTTTGAGGCAATGGCATAGTAAGTGATCCTCTCGCTAAATTCAACTCATGCACAATATATCAATGGGTTATAACTATATATGGAATTTATATGCAGGGGACTGTGACTTTGACATAGAGATGATTATAGTGGTATTCAACATACAATTGTGCAACTTTAAATTGTACATGTACAATCTGTGCCCAATCAAAGTGTTGATTAAGAGGTGGGAGGCTTAGGTCTCCACGCTTGCTCATATTACAGAGTATAACCTGCCTGTTGAAAGCTTAGTTAGGCTACTCTACTCTTTTATTTTTCAATCATTTAACCAAAATCTCTAAGAAACGGATTTCAACCTTGCCAAAAAGTAACTACAGTAAATGAATGGGATCAATAACAAGAGCTAAAAGCTAATAACAATAATCTAAATGTGATTTACTTAGATTATTCACAATCCATCCTAGGTGTTCTCCTCTTTTTCTCACCCTATCAATTATGGTGCTGAGAAGACTGCTGAGAACACTGCCAACTCCCATAACACTTATATAAAAAGAAATTCCCAAGCTTCTCATGTTGTTAGGGACTTGATCGTAGAAATATTCCTACAACCCTACCAGTGTAAACACATATGCTACTCCAAGCAAAGCAAACTGAGGAATTAACCAAAAAACACTGAGAGGGATTACAATCGTAGGGGTGTCGAGCAAGCCATGGGTACTTGCTACATGGGTTATCTTCTTTTCTACTAGAGTTGTGGTCATCATGCAAAGAATGGAGAGGAACATGCCAATTCCGATCCTCTGTAAAACGATTATTCCATGATCATTACCTGTTGATTTTTTGGATAATGGTACAATTAAACGGTCATATATAACTATGAAAACGAGTGCAGCAATCGTGGAAAATGCCAGAAGGGAAGATGGTGGCATTTGAAAATGGGAACCCATGCTTCTATCCATGGTAGTGCCCTGCTCTAGGAAAAATGTTGTGTCATGTGCAACTGTTATTCCAAAGATTAAACAAGATAATCATATGGGCACCATTCTCAATATAATCTTGGTTTCTTCTGCTTGAGTTACAGTGAAAACTTTCCACAGATTTGGCGTAATCCATCCATTGGTATGATAAGTTTTATGTTCAGGATAAGTTTGCACAATTATTTTTGCTTTCTCCAAAAACCTAAATGCTTTCCAAACAAAGGCATATATCAAATAATGAACCTAACAACATTGAATCTTCATTTTAACATTAGAAACTTCTCAAAAACCCCAAACAAAAGGTAATCCTAGAAGCTCTTACTATTGTAAAATCTAAACACCCGATACTTTGTTTTAGTCATTGCATAGGGAAGCATTTAAATTGCTAGCAGATTAAATAGTGAAATGAAAATAAATAAATAAAATCTCAAAGTGAATATGAAGGTTTTCACAGTGGGGTATCATGTTGTTAGTAAATTTCCTCTGAAAACAAATTTATGCTATAATCTACACGGTTGTTTTCAGAAGAAATTTACCAAAAACAAAATGCCATCTCAAATTGTTGAAAGATCTAAGTTACTAAAAAGTGTATGTGTGAAATAACAGTTGACCCAAGCTTAGGAAGAGTTAAAAAAGGGAAAAAAAAGGTAGCAATTATTGAGATTGTAAAGGCTCAAACATTGTGAGACCTGGAAGAGGCCAAAAATATCGTTGAAGAAACTAGTGCAAATCTTGAGGATTCTAAAAAAGGATCTTGGAAATTATCGTGAATGAAAAGGCTCAAACCCTCATGTTATAACAAGCATCTAAGGAAGTTTCGAAGGAGAGAAACATGGAATAGAAATCTTAGCTTAAAGTTGTTGAAAGACAACACACAATGGATGTGGTTGCCCTGCTTTCTACTTCAAGAGCTAGAAAGGGTCTAGCCGAACTTGTTTGAAATAATGGAAGTTCAAGGGGTTTTGCCTGATAGATGCTCATATGCCTCTGTCATTCACACACTTGCAAGTTCAGAACTTCTAGATGAATCAAAACACTTTATTACTAAAATGCAGGACGCAGGGTTTGTGCCTAATTGTTCATCATTTTCTGTTATTATTGCCACCAATAGAAGATTGGGTTGAGCAACAGTGGGAGAGAAGATTTTTTAAAATACGGTTAAAGTAGGTGTGGAGACAGATGTTTTTATTTATGGTGCCTTGATAAATTCATTTGCTAAAGCTGGATGTTTGGAAGAAGTTGTACACGACTTTCAAATAATGCAAGATGTTGTTTTTGCAGGGAACTTTGTGGTGTATAGTTCTTTGATTAGGGTTGATGGTAAAGATGGCCTTTTAAAGAAAGCCTAAGAAACATACAAATCCATATAGAAATTGGGTGTCTGGATGCCTTTTTTTTAGGTTGTATGCTTGACCTATATACTAGCGCTAATATGGTGACTGAAGCACAAGAAGTGTCCAAATTCTTGAAGGAAAAGAAGCATGCAAATGAATTATCATTTGCCATGATGTTGTCCTTGTACAAAAAGAATGGAAGGCTTAACGAAGCCACTGGAATTGCAAAGGAAATGTTAGAATCAAGATTTATTACTAACATTCTTTCTTTTAATAGTGCCATTAGCATGTTCATTGTAGATGGAAGATTGAGAGAGGCTACTGAAGTTTTTCATAAATGTTAAAACTAAAGGTTTCACCCAATGAGACTACATACACAAGATTGGGCATTATTTTGAAGAGAGGAGACATTCCAATAGAGGTAGTAGAGTAGCTCGATGTTGCACGTAAAAGTGGGCTTACACATGGTATTCAGGCCTCGTGAATGAAAATCTATTACGTTGTGGGGATGCATGATGTTGGAGCTTTGGAAGCTTGTTATTTGTAGAAATTCCTTGTAGATTCAAATTGATTATGTGATTTGCTAAAACAAAAGACTTGAATCTACTCTACTCATCAGTGGAAGCAATTAATAGATCGATAAATCATGAAGCATACAAGAGAAAAAAAATCAATCAACACATTACAAAATGATTTCCTAGGGAAATCCATAGCTAAAAACCCCTGTTATATGTATATTGAATTAGTCAGAAAATATGAGAAAATTACAATGATTTTCTCAAGCCCGAGCAACCTATGCACTATCTATATTTGTCTCACAACTTCCTAGACTGACTCTGGCCAACACTTAGCCAATTTCCTAGCCTTCTAAGCTCCTACTTCCTTGCCCTCACAAGCTCCACGCACGAACTTGTGCTTCCTATTGCTTGGTCTCACTAACTCGTGCTCACCAAAACAATGATTAAACTTGTGCCTTCATTCCTCCTTTTAAAGGCAATTCGAATTTTTAAAATTGGTGAGTTTTCTAATTAAGGAATGATTTATTTTAGGCCTTCTTCTAACAACATGCACCATATGTTTAATTTAGATGATTTTACGACTCATAGTACACTATCCCTAAACTCCAATCCCAATTGGGTCTTTCTCTGATCTAACATGCATGAGTTAATTATGAGTCAATCTTCAATTTATTGGTTGATTAGTGTTGGTTACACCCCACTACTGTAGGTTACACCCCGCTACTAGATATCCCACTTATTCCTCCATTAGTTGGAACTAGTTTAACTAAATTTAACTTAGTTAAACTGAATTAAATAATTACAACTCAAAAGAACTCAACCTGGACCCCTAAAATTTAGGAACCACTCTACATAACTCTATATAGACTCCCTGATGTAGGAGCATCAAGGCCATTTTTCATTTGTAAATATGTGATAAAAGGGGGGTGTGACATTTTTATTATTTTATTAATTTATTTGTTATTTTTAATAAAATAGGAGATAATTTGGAAAAGTGAGGATTTTGTAAATATTCTTTTATTGATTAAAAGGATATGAGAGAAATAGTTTAGGAGCAAAATTAGAGATTAAGAATTCTATGTATAGGACTTTGTTGAGTCCACACCTAAAATATAGATTAGTTGAGGATTGGGTGGAGAAATATTTTGACTGAATTAAATGCATTATCTGTGTATAAATATGACGGGTTTTTGAGAGGATAAAGAGACATTGAGATTGTGAGTACAGTGTAAGGTTTTCTACTTGGAAGCCTTAGGGCTTATGTAAAAAGGGCCATCGATTTGCATATCTGGCCAGGAAGAACAAGAATTGTAAGTATTTTTTTATGATAAATGTGTTTATAAATTTATTGGCGGAATTGTATTTATTTTCAGTGATTGGAATGAAACCGAAGTTCGGTGTAGGTTAAGATTTTAATGCCAGTTTGGAAAGGTCGATTTCACTGTTTGTACAGCACATTGGCAGATTATATATATATGAATATCTGCAGTATTGAACAGAGGTATATTGAAGCCGTAAAAGGGTAGGACATGATGAATGCTGTTCTCATTTAATTTTAATGGCTTGATAATGTGTATGAAAATCGATTCTGGAGTTTTAATCGATTAATTGTGATACTAACTTGTGAGGAGGTTTTAATTATTGGAAAGCGCTTCAGAAATGAAGAGTTGTTTGCGTTAAAAGGACCAATGAATAGCATCATTTGTTGGAAAAGTGTCAGCTGGAACAAATGGCGCTATTGTGAAATCGGTTAAAAGGTAAATGCAGAGGGTAACCTATTCGCTGTAATGATTATTCCAAATTGAAATTGAATCCATAAGTTTGTCATCCTGAACGCTGTCATTAGAAGATACAATATTCACAATTCCGGAATGAATGCATTGGTTGAATTATTAAACTGAACGCTGTTTAGATGGTGGCTCGACTGCAATTGAAAGAAGGATTGCACATTGTATAAAAATTCAGAGGTAAAAGGTATGCGGAGCGTGTTAAAACAATAACCAATTGCGTAAATCATAGCACAATCGATTTGTTGAAGTGTGGAACCAGAATTGAATCTGGTAATTGGAAACTGAAATTAATAAAAAAACACAGAGTTCTGGTATTAAACGCAGAGTTCTATCAAATGATCGGACAATCTGTCCATTGGCAACGAAATAATGATGTATTGAAATGCGAAATGAAGAAATTATGATGGAAATTAACTTGCAGTAAATTTTGAAATCAATCTGTGGTATTGCAGCATAAATTGTTGTGTTGAACATTTTCTGATGGATGGAGCAGGCGAGGCGCATCCTAAATGAGAGGTAAGCGCATTTACAAACATGTGTTAACATTATGGTTGGGCATCATTGCGTTTTTCAGATATGGAATGAGTTGCCGAATGAAACGCGGTACTGTATATTTGAAGCTGTTTTGACAATGAGTTGAAGATTCATTTGCAAAGATGTGAAAGGCACAGTAAGGACGCTGGCAATTTGATACAGAAACGCAGAACAGTATGGTAGTAAGGGCATATCAAGGTGAAAGGCATCCAAGTAATCAGAAAAGCAATTGATGAATTCGACTACAGCTTGGCAAGTGGTAAGAATGTCTTCTGTTGTATTAAATAGAGATTGAAGACAGATTTTCAAAATCTGAATGACTGAATGTTTGAAAATGGCGCATTTGAGTAAGGATTAGTATAAGCATTCCATTGCTTAAAATAATGTCAAATTAATAATTGCGCATTTGGTCATGTTTATTGGATTAATGAGCATGTACAAGATTTGACATTGGGATTGAAATGAAGTCTCTAAATTGGATTGAGAATGTAGACTGTAGTTGGATGATGTGTATAAACACATGAGCATGCTGATAATTATGGTTGAAGTTAAATGTGCAGAAAAGATTCCGCATAAATGGCATAGATGTGAATTTGCCAGGAATGTGAAATTACAAGCTCCTGCAAATCTAAATGGGAGAAAATTGCCGCGTGTACAAGTGAATTGGGCAATTATTTGAGGTGCATGCTTTATATGTTAAAGGGAGAAAGTTCCTGGGTAATGCAAGCTTCAGGCTTGCATAAATTTTTGGTATTAGAGCTAGAATGCTCTGTTGAAGATATTTGTTTTTTTTTGGAAACAGAAAGTTTTGTTGAAAACTAAAGTGTGTTTTTGAGTGTGTGATGAATGATGGAAAGGAAGATCAGATTTTAAATCTGATATGCAGCATACACAATTGCAAGTAAACAAGATTGCAAGGAGGAAAAGATCATGCAAGATCTTAAGAGGTGAGATGATTTTTCTGATTTGAAATTTGTAAATGCAGTTTATGGTTGCAGAGAAGATGATGGCAGTAAACCTGGCATTCAGCTGAATAAGGAGGACAATTGCAGCGTCCTGAAGAAGAAGGTGAGTTGAAGAGATAGCCTGAAGAGAGCAGAGAGAGTGCTCGAAAGGTTCCAGAGGCAGTGAACCAAGTACTTACCAAAAGACTGAGTGAGGAGAGCTTGGTGAGGTAAGTGGCAGCAGAAGAGATTGTTGTCGTAGAGGCTAGTACACTCATGGTGAGTGAGAAACTCATGAAGGAAATGATCATGGAGGATCAGAGAAGAGGTTCAAAGGAATGCCACAGCGGTAGGATGAGTGATGAGGTCAGAGAAAGAGAGACTGCAGTGATGAAAGTACAATTACAGGTACTAGAGGAATGGCTGCAAGAGCAGGAAAATCAGAATAGAGGTTGGATCTTTCCACAGAAGGGAAAGAGAATGATTTGGCGACAATTGCAGAGGAGGTTGAGGCAAATTGTGATTGCCTTGTTGAAAAAGGAACTTAGAGTTCTTGAACCAGAGATGGAATTTGAAGATTCCACACGCAGATTTGTTCAAAAGGATGTGTTGGAGGGAGCAGTCAAGACTGAAAAGTCTTGCGGTTTTAAAACTGACAAGTTGTGTATGTTTGCAGGTACAGTACAAGGAGATGAGCAAGCTTTAGAGTTTGTTCAAGAAGAATTGAATCTGAAGGCTGTTCAGATCGATGTTGAGATAGCAAGATCTCAGAAGCAGATGAAGACGAAGGAGTCTAATCAGGATGTTGATGCAGAAAGAGAAGGACCAGCTGATGATTGGTCAAGCATTGGTGAAGGTATGGAAAATCGTGTGAAGTTTCCAAGTTCTACTCCTAATGAAGTTGTTGAATTATATAGGAAACTAGATCTCCAGAGAAGAGAGTTGGAGAGACAAAGGACTTATGTGCATGATAATTTGCTGAGGAAGCAAGGCAGGAAAGTTATCATGAATGACAGTTATGGAGCAGATGATGGTAAGAAGGAGAGACTAGCTGACAGTGTCATGGTGAATACAAATCAGCATACTGATGTGCTGACAAAAGAGTTGGAAAGGAACTTAGAGCAACATACTGAAGTGTTGCCAGGGAAAGCTGAGGAGAAAGCAAGTATAGATTTTCTGAGTCCTGAAGAAGACTTAGAGCTGCGGATGACTGAATCTACAAGTGAGACCGTTGGGCCTTGTGATTTTGATGCTGACAATTTGATTGTGTTTACAGGTGAGAAAGAAGACAGTTCATCATTTGGAATTGTCTTGGATGGAGGAGAACAGTTGCAGAAAGAAGATGAGACAATCATGTCTCATAAGCAGAGGCTTGTTACCGTGGGTGACAAGAAAGAGTTGGCTTGTTTGTATAGCCAAGAGAAGACTGGTGGACAAAGTTTTGGAGCTGCTACAATGTTTGCAAATCTTGAAAAGGATGGACGATTTCTGAAGATTGTCGAAGGGGAAGATGGAGATTATGCTGGAATTAATTTGCAGCATGTTAATGAAACACTGAAATGGTTGTTGGAACCAGAGAAAGAAATTGCAGATGAAATTGCAGATGATGAGCAAAGGAATGTTGCAGAGGGACAGGAAGTTTGGGAGGCCGCAACATCCATAGTGACAGCTAGAACAACATGTGGGACGACATTTATGGTGACAGCTGAGGCAACACTGACAGCAGTAACATCTATGGGGGCGCTAAAGCCTTATGGTTTTTATTCTAACAATTGTTTTGTGAATTCAGGTTTTATTGAAGATGCTGGAGAAAGTCTGTTAGACAGAGAAATTGAACTGATGAGGTGGATGATGATGAAAGAATCCCGGAAGAGGCCAGCAGCAGTAAAACAGAGGAGAAGCAACAAAAGAAAGACAGCAAAATATTGTGAGAGCACAGCCAATGGAACAATGCAACATAAAGTGTGGAAACCTGGAGAAGAACATGAAAAAGAAGCAGTGGCAAGTGGAAAGTTGCAGCACAAGATATGAGATCCAGGCATACACAGATCCGAACACATGATCAGGCGATCATGATTAATTTTAACTTTGGGTGTCTGATGCAGGAGCATCAAGGCCATTTTTCATTTGTAAATATGTGATAAAAGGGGGGTGTGACATTTTTATTATTTTATTAATTTATTTGTTATTTTTAATAAAATAGGAGATAATTTGGAAAAGTGAGGATTTTGTAAATATTCTTTTATTGATTAAAAGGATATGAGAGAAATTGTTTAGGAGCAAAATTAGAGATTAAGAATTCTATGTATAGGACTTTGTTGAGTCCACACCTAAAATATAGATTAGTTGAGGATTGGGTGGAGAAATATTTTGACTGAATTAAATGCATTATCTGTGTATAAATATGACGGGTTTTTGAGAGGATAAAGAGACATTGAGATTGTGAGTACAGTGTAAGGTTTTCTACTTGGAAGCCTTAGGGCTTATGTAAAAAGGGCCATCCATTTGCATATCTGGCCATGAAGAACAAGAATTGTAAGTATTTTTTTATGATAAATGTGTTTATAACTTTATTGGCGGAATTGTATTTATTTTCAGTGATTGGAATGAAACCGAAGTTCGGTGTAGGTTAAGATTTTAATGCCAGTTTGGAAAGGTCGATTTCACTGTTTGTACAGCACATTGGCAGATTATATATATATGAATATCTGCAGTATTGAACAGAGGTATATTGAAGCCGTAAAAGGGTAGGACATGATGAACGCTGTTCTCATTTAATTTTAATGGCTTGATAATGTGTATGAAAATCGATTCTGGAGTTTTAATCGATTAATTGTGATACTAACTTGTGAGGAGGTTTTAATTATTGGAAAGCGCTTCAGAAATGAAGAGTTGTTTGCGTTAAAAGGACCAATGAATAGCATCATTTGTTGGAACAGTGTCAGCTGGAACAAATGGCGCTATTGTGAAATCGGTTAAAAGGTAAATGCTGAGGGTAACCTATTCGCTGTAATGATTATTCCAAATTGAAATTGAATCCATAAGTTTGTCATCCTGAACGTTGTCATTAGAAGATACAATATTCACAATTCCTGAATGAATGCATTGGTTGAATTATTAAACTGAACGTTGTTTAGATGGTGGCTCGACTGCAATTGAAAGAAGGATTGCACGTTGTATAAAAATTCAGAGGTAAAAGGGTGCGGAGCGTGTTAAAACAATAACCAATTGCGTAAATCATAGCACAATCGATTTGTTGAAGTGTGGAACCAGAATTGAATCTAGTAATTGGAAACTGAAATTAATAAAAAACGCAGAGTTCTGGTATTAAACGCAGAGTTCTATCAAATGATCGGACAATCAGTCCATTGGCAATGAAATAATGATGTATTGAAATGCGAAATGAAGAAATTATGATGGAAATTAACTTGCAGTAAATTTTGAAATCAATCTGTGGTATTGCAGCATAAATTGTTGTGTTGAACATTTTCTGATGGATGGAGCAGGCGAGGCGCATTCTAAATGAGAGGTAAGCGCATTTACAAACATGTGTTAACATTATGGTTGGGCATCATTGCGTTTTGCAGATATGTGAATGAGTTGCCGAATGAAACGCAGTACTGTATATTTGAAGTTGTTTTGACAATGAGTTGAAGATTCATTTGCAAAGATGTGAAAGGCACAGTAAGGACGCTGGCAATTTGATACAGAAACGCAGAACATTATGGTAGTAAGGGCATATCAAGGTGAAAGGCATCCAAGTAATCAGAAAAGCAATTGATGAATTCGACTACAGCTTGGCAAGTGGTAAGAATGTCTTCTGTTGTATTAAATAGAGATTGAAGACAGATTTTCAAAATCTGAATGACTGAATGTTTGAAAAGGGCGCATTTGAGTAAGGATTAGTATAAGCATTCCATTGCTTAAAATAATGTCAAATTAATAATTGCGCATTTGGTCATGTTTATTGGATTAATGAGCATGTACAAGATTTGACATTGGGATTGAAATCAAGTCTCTAAATTGGATTGAGAATGTAGACTGTAGTTGGATGATGTGTATAAACACATGAGCATGTTGATAATTATGGTTGAAGTTAAATGTGCAGAAAAGATTCCGCATAAATGGCATAGATGTGAATTTGCCAGGAATGTGAAATTACAAGCTCCTGCAAATCTAAATGGGAGAAAATTGCCGCGTGTACAAGTGAATTGGGCAATTATTTGAGGTGCATGCGTTATATGTTAAAGGGAGAAAGTTCCTGGGTAATGCAAGCTTCAGGCTTGCATAAATTTTTGGTATCAGAGCTAGAATGCTTTGTTGAAGATATTTGTTTTTTTTTTGGAAACAGAAAGTTTTGTTGAAAACTAAAGTGTGTTTTTGAATGTGTGATGAATGATGGAAAGGAAGATCAGATTTTAAATCTGATATGCTGCATACACAATTGCAAGTGAACAAGATTGCAAGGAGGAAAAGATCATGCAAGATCTTAAGAGGTGAGATGATTTTTCTGATTTGAAATTTGTAAATGCAGTTTATGGTTGCAGAGAAGATGATGGCAGTAAACCTGGCATTCAGCTGAATAAGGAGGAAAATTGCAGCGTCCTGAAGAAGAAGGTGAGTTGAAGGGATAGCCTGAAGAGAACAGAGAGAGTGCTCGAAAGGTTCCAGAGGCAGTGAACCAAGTACTTACCAAAAGATTGAGTGAGGAGAGCTTGGTGAGGTAAGTGGCAGCAGAAGAGATTGTTGTCGTAGAGGCTAGTACACTCATGGTGAGTGAGAAACTCATGAAGGAAATGATCATGGAGGATCAGAGAAGAGGTTCAGAGGAATGCCACAGCGGTAGGATGAGTGATGAGGTCAGAGAAAGAGAGATTGCAGTGATGAAAGTACAATTACAGGTACTAGAGGAATGGCTGCAAGAGCAGGAAAATCAAAATAGAGGTTGGATCTTTCCACAGAAGGGAAAGAGAATGATTTGGCGACAATTGTAGAGGAGGTTGAGGCAAATTGTGATTGCCTTGTTGAAAAAGGAACTTAGAGTTCTTGAACCAGAGATGGAATTTGAAGATTCCACACGCAGATTTGTTCAGAAGGATGTGTTGGAGGGAGCAGTCAAGACTGAAAAGTCTTGCGGTTTTAAAACTGACAAGTTGTGTATGTTTGCAGGTACAGTACAAGGAGATGAGCAAGCTTTAGAGTTTGTTCAAGAAGAATTGAATCTGAAGGTTGTTCAGATCGATGCTAAGATGGCAAGATCTCAGAAGGAGATGAAGATGAAGGAGTCTAATCAGGATGTTGATGCAGAAAGAGATGGACCAGCTGATGATTGATCAAGCATTGGTGAAGGTATGGAAAATCGTGTGAAGTTTCCAAGTTCTACTCCTAATGAAGTTGTTGAATTATATAGGAAACTAGATCTCCAGAGAAGAGAGTTGGAGAGACAAAGGACTTATGTGCATGATAATTTGCTGAGGAAGCAAGGCAGGAAAGTTCTCATGAATGACAGTTATGGAGCAGATGATGGTAAGAAGGAGAGACTAGCTGACAGTCTCATGGTGAATACAAATCAGCATACTGATGTGCTGACAAAAGAGTTGGAAAGGAACTTAGAGCAACATACTGAAGTGTTGCCAGGGAAAGCTGAGGAGAAAGCAAGTATAGATTTTCTGAGTCCTGAAGAAGACTTAGAGCTGCGGATGACTGAATCTACAAGTGAGACCGTTGGGTCTTGTGATTTTGATGCTGACAATTTGATTGTGTTTACAGGTGAGAAAGAAGACAGTTCATCATTTGGAATTGTCTTGGATGGAGGAGAACAGTTGCAGAAAGAAGATGAGATGATCATGTCTCATAAGCAGAGGCTTGTTACCGTGGGTGACAAGAAAGAGTTGGCTTGTTTGTATAGCCAAGAGAAGAATGGTGGACAAAGTTTTGGAGCTGCTACAGTGTTTTCAAATATTGAAGAGGATGGACAATTTCTGAAGATTTTCGAAGGGGAAGATGGAGATTATGTTGGAGTTAATTTGCAGCATGTTAATGAAACACTGAAATGGTTGCTGGAACCAGAGAAAGAAATTGCAGATGAAATTGCAGATGATGAGCAAAGGAATGTTGCAGAGGGACAGGAAGTTTGGGAGGCCGCAACATCCATAGTGACAGCTAGAACAACATGTGGGATGACATTTATGGTGACAGCTGAGGCAACACTAACAACAGTAACATCTATGGGGGCGCTAAAGCCTTATGGTTTTTATTCTAACAATTGTTTTGTGAATTCAGGTTTTATTGAAGATGCTGGAGAAAGTCTGTTAGACAAAGAAATTGAACTGATGAGGCGGATGATGATGAAAGAATCCCGGAAGAGGCCAGCAGCAGTAAAACAAAGGAGAAGCAGCAAAAGAAAGACAGCAAAAGATTGTGAGAGCACAGCCAGTGGAGCAATGCAACATAAAGTGTGGAAACCTGGAGAAGAACATCAAAAAGAAGCAGTGGCAAGTGGAAAGTTGCAGCACAAGATATGAGATCCAGGCATACACAGATCCGAACACATGATCAGGCGATCATGATTAATTTTAACGTTGGGTGTCTGATGCAGGAGCATCAAGGCCATTTTTCATTTGTAAATATGTGATAAAAGGGGGGTGTGACATTTTTATTATTTTATTAATTTATTTGTTATTTTTAATAAAATAGGAGATAATTTGGAAAAGTGAGGATTTTGTAAATATTCTTTTATTGATTAAAAGGATATGAGAGAAATAGTTTAGGAGCAAAATTAGAGATTAAGAATTCTATGTATAGGACTTTGTTGAGTCCACACCCAAAATATAGATTAGTTGAGGATTGTGTGGAGAAATATTTTGACTGAATTAAATGCATTATCTATGTATAAATATGAGGGGTTTTTGAGAGGATAAAGAGACATTGAGATTGTGAGTACAGTGTAAGGTTTTCTACTTGGAAGCCTTAGGTCTTATGTAAAAAGGGCCATCGATTTGCATATCTGGCCAGGAAGAACAAGAATTGTAAGTATTTTTTTATGATAAATGTGTTTATAACTTTATTGGCGGAATTGTATTTATTTTCAGTGATTGGAATGAAACCGAAGTTCGGTGTAGGTTAAGATTTTAATGCCAGTTTGGAAGGTCGATTTCACTGTTTGTACAGCACATTGGCAGATTATATATATATGAATATCTGCAGTATTGAACAGAGGTATATTGAAGCCGTAAAAGGGTAGGACATGATGAA
The DNA here is from genome assembly GCA_031772625.1 of Pinus tabuliformis. Taxonomy (NCBI): domain Eukaryota; kingdom Viridiplantae; phylum Streptophyta; class Pinopsida; order Pinales; family Pinaceae; genus Pinus; species Pinus tabuliformis. The sequence goes on along the minus strand of CM062814.1, from coordinate 235,903,356 downwards.
CGCTGTTCTCATTTAATTTTAATGGCTTGATAATGTGTATGAAAATCGATTCTGGAGTTTTAATCGATTAATTGTGATACTAACTTGTGAGGAGGTTTTAATTATTGGAAAGCGCTTCAGAAATGAAGAGTTGTTTGCGTTAAAAGGACCAATGAATAGCATCATTTGTTGGAACAGTGTCAGCAGGAACAAATGGCGCTATTGTGAAATCGGTTAAAAGGTAAATGCAGAGGGTAACCTATTCGCTGTAATGATTATTCCAAATTGAAATTGAATCCATAAGTTGTTGGAAATAATACTGAGAGGGGGGGTGAATCAGTATTATCAAATTCTTTTCAATATATCTTCCTTATTTATACTTTGAATAATTCTTCAAATATTGATCATTACTTTGTATGTCAGTATCATAAAATAATGAGCAGGAACAAGAAAAGAAAATAGTCACACAAAAGAACACCAGATATAAGGTGGAAACCCAATGTGGGTGAAAACCACCTGCTGCAATATGTCTCTATCTTCTTTTAATAAGAAACTCCTTTTACAATGATTTTGTACTGGTGCAGTCCTTTACCAGTACGCAGGCTACAACCTGCAGAGAGCTACAACCCTCTTAGCTCTTGTACTAGCCAAGATACTAGTACGTAGGTGCTGGCCTACTGAAGGCTACAACCTTCTCTTTCTTCCAGGGACGACGTTTCATAAATTTTCAGACTCGACCCATGAACATCAATCAATCATCAAGTATATCTGCATCAAACAATCTCCTTTTCCCAATTAGCATTGAATCAAGTAAACAATTCTCTGACAGCTGTACCCAGAACACAGTAACAGTAACCACACCAAATTCTGAACCCAGAATACTGCAGCAATAGACAGAGGCAGCTAGATCATAATTTAAAGATATACGCTACTTCGACAACCTGAAACCTGCGTGCAGATCTATAAAGGATAATTCCTTCTTTCAAATATTCAGACACTAATTAACCCAGATTGTCAGATTTATAGATCAAGCATGCGCCTCATATAACAGATCAAAATCATGCAAAGATACTATTATTCAAGCATAAAGATTATGACCCATCAAAAGAACTTATCCTTCTTTATGCGCTAAGGTTCCTCCTTCATTCAGATCCAGATCTGCACCATAACCCAATCACAAATATTTCAGATCTAGCACTTATTAGATATTCAATTCATTCGATGATGCTTTGCCAAATGATCTCCTTTCTCTTTTATAGTCTTAGGCCTTCCACAATACCACGGTCCAAAACCATAGGATCAAAAAACTGTTGGACTAATACCATGAACCAACCATGAAAGTGCGTGAGATCAACACTTTTGGATGCAATACCACGGGCCAAAACCATAGGATCAAAAACTGTCGAACTAATACCATGAACCAACCATGAAAGTGCGTGAGATCAACACTTTTGGATGCAATACCACGGGCCAAAACCATAGGATCAAAAACTGTCGAACTAATACCATGAACCAACCATGAAAGTGCGTGAGATCAAACCTTTTCTCTACATGAAATAAACTTTTCTCTGCATAAAAGTGCGTGAACTTTTCTCTCCATGAAATAAACTTTTCTCTTCATAAAAGTGCATGAACTTTTCTCTACATGAAATAAACTTTTCTCTGCATAAAAGTGCGTGAACTTTTCTCTACATGAAATAAACTTTTCTTTGCATAAAAGTGCGTGAACCTTTCTCTACATGAAATAAACTTTTCTCTGCATAAAAGTGCGTGAACTTTTCTCTACATGAAATAAACTTTTCTCTACATAAAAGTGCGTGAACTTTTCTCTCCATGAAATAAACTTTTCTTTTCATAAAAGTGCATGAACTTTTCTCTACATGAAATAAACTTTTCTCTGCATAAAACTGCGTGAACTTTTCTCTACATGAAATAAACTTTTCTCTGCATAAAAGCGCGTGAACCTTTCTCTACATGAAATAAACTTTTCTCTGCATAAAAGTGCGTGAACTTTTCTCTACATGAAATAAAATTTTCTCTGCATAAAAGTGCGTGAACTTTTCTCTACATGAAATAAACTTTTATCTTCATGAAAGTGCGTGAACTTTGTTGCACTATAATTTATCATCTTAGATGAGTGGGTTGCCATCAAGTACAACATATGTATCATAATGCCAACAATATCCCCCTTTGGACTTGATGGCAACAACAACCAATCACTCTCCCCTTTGACATCAAGGGAAAAGGGTTATGCTCCCCCTAAGAACATGCTCCCCTGACTATAAACCAGATCTGCAAAGAAGAACCATAATCCATCAAACACCATAAATGACCATGAAAGAGAGATAGAGACGTATTGTAGCAATATTCAGACCAGCATCCATGATCTCCTTCTGTACTTCCTCCATAATGCCAACAATGCATGATATGCTCCCCCTGAACCTGTGCCATTCGATCTTTGACCAATCTGCAACCCAGCACATGTACGCATATACTTCAGATGAACCTTGTGTACAACCAACAATCAGAAGAGATTCAACAACAAGATGATGCATCAACAACCCCCAGCTTTCGCTGAGGTATTCAAAGGTCTCCCTAGGCAATGGTTTGGTGAGTATATCAGCAACCTGTTCCTTAGAAGGAACATACTCCAACTTGACCTTTTGTTCAAGCACTTGTTCCCGGAGAAAGTGATACTTGATTGGTATGTGCTTGGTTTTTGAATGCATGACTGGGTTCTTTGAAATGCTGATTGCACTTGTATTATCACATAAGATGGAGATGGGTGGTGTACAAGTGATTTGAAAATCCTGCAAGGTCTGCATCATCCAAAGGAGTTGAGTGCAGCAAGATGCAGCAGCAACATATTCTGCTTCAGCTGTAGACAAGGCAATCGAACTCTGTTTCTTGCTGAACCAAGATACTAATCTGGAACCCATAAAGAATGCACCACCACTTGTGCTCTTCCTGTCATCCACGCTTCCGGCCCAATCTGCATCAGTATAAGCATGAAGTGTGAGATTTGTATCTCTAGGATACCATAAGCCATAATTTTGAGTCCCTTGAAGATATTTGAAGATTCTCTTTACTGCCTGAAGATGAGTTTCCTTGGGATTTGCCTGAAATCTTCCAACTATTCCCACTACATGCATGATGTCTGGTCGGGTACCTGTCAAATAAAGTAGACTTCCAATCATAGATCTGTAGGTTGGTTGATGTACTGCTGCTGATTCATCATTTGCACTGAGGCTACATCCTGTGACCATGGGTGTACATACTGGTTTTGCATCTTCCATGCCATATTTCTTCAAAATCTGCTTGAGATACTTGGTTTGAGACAAGAAGATCCCTCCTTCCTTTTGTTGGATTTGCAGGCCAAGAAAATATGTCAATTCTCCAAGCAAGGACATTTCGAATTCTTTCTGCATCACCAAGGCAAAGCTTTGACTCATAGATTCTTCATTGTTGCCAAAGATAATGTCATCTACATACACAACAAGTATTAGCAATTTGTCATTTTCAATTTTTATATAAAGATTGTTATCTGCTGATCCTTTTGAAAAACCTTGTTGATGAAGATATTTGTCCAAACGATAGTACCAAGCCCTTGGAGCTTGTTTAAGACCATAGAGAGCCTTTTTCAGTAAGATTTGGATCATTTCCAAGAATGAAACCATCTGGCTGCTCAATGTATACTTCTTCTTCTAAGTCTCCATTCAGAAAGGCTGATTTCACGTCCATTTGAAATACTTTGAACTTTTGAAAGCTTGAGAGAGCAAGGAACATTCGGATGGCCTCAAGTCTTGCAACAGGAGCAAAATTTTCCTCAAAATCTATTCCTTCTTGCTGCGCATACCCTTTACAAACAAGTCTTGCCTTGTTTCTAATTACTTCCCCATTTTCATTCAACTTATTTTTGAAGACCCATTTTGTCCCTATAACATTCTTATCCTTTGGTCTGGGAACCAACTCCCAAGTGTTGTTCTTTTCGATCTGCTCAAGTTCTTCATCCATTGCTTTGACCCAACATTCATCTTTGCATGCCTCTTTTACATTTTGTGGTTCATTGGAGGAGAGTAATGCCAAATAGCTTGAAGCTTCTGCAATTGTTCTTCTTGTTTGTACACCTGCTTCTTTCTGCCCCAAAATCTGAGATTCTAGATGATTCTTCTGAACGTACCGGGATGGAGTCTTCTCTTCTATCCTTATCTGTTCCTCTGGTGCTTCTTGAGGTTCTTCTTCTTCATCATTCTGTCTTTGAGGGTAGTCTTCATCTTCTTCGATATTTTCATGATTTACTTGCCTAGGAATGTATCCCTTTTCATCAACCACTACATCAATGTTGTCAACAATTCTTCCAAGTCTTTTATTGTAGCACTTATATACTTTGTTATGTGGAGAATAACCAAGAAGAATGCCTTCATCTGCTCTAGGTTCAAGTTTGCCAAGTTGCTCATCAATATTCTTAATATAGCATTTGCTCCCAAAGATTTTGAAGTGCTTTACCGAAGGAGTGTCACCATACCAGAGCTCATGAGGAGTTTGAGTGATGTTCACTCGGACATTTGTTTTGTTGAGAATAACAACCGCAGCATATGCAGCTTCACCCCAGAAAGTTGCGGGAGTTCCGGACTCATCAAGCTTAGCACGGGCCATTTGTTGGACTGTTCTGTTCATCCTTTCCACCACTCCATTTTGCTGAGGAGTTCTAGCTGTAGAGAATTCCCTTCTTATCCCATGTTCTTCACAGAAATCGAAAAATTCATTTGAGGTAAACTCCCCACCTTTGTCAGACCTGAGGCACTTAATTTTGTAACCTGATTCATTTTCAACCAAGGCTTTGAAGGATTTGAATTTCTCGAATGCTTCATCTTTGTGCTTCATAAGTCCTAACCAAACAAACCTGGAGAAATCGTCAATGAATAATATCAAGTATTCTTCTCCTCGAGGTGTCCTTTTCCTAATGGACCACATACATCTGTATGGACTAGCTCAAGAGGCATGCTAGCTGATCCTTCCTTCTCTGGAAAGTTAGTTCTGGTTTGCTTTCCAAACTGACATGATTTGCATATGGTGTTGTCTGGAATTTTGATATCTGGAAGACCACGAACAGCCTGATATTTGCATGCTTTCCTTATTTTGAAAAGCTTAGATGCCCCAACCTCCAGTGCCATAACCAGTGTTCATCATCCTTGCTCAAATAGCATTGTTGTTGTCCTTCTTCAAATATGTATAGATTATTTGGAGTTCTTCTACCTTTGATCACTGTTTCACCTGTATCAAGATCACGAACACGACATCTGTTTGATCTAAATATCACCTCGGTTCCTTGATCACACATCTGGCTAACACTTAGAAGATTATGCTTCAATCCATCAACATACAAAACATTTCCAGCTTTGACCTTTTCTTTTAACTGAGCAGTGCCTTTTCCTTTTATAGCTGCAGGAGTATCATTTCCAAAAGAAACTTTCTTTCCCTTTTCTAAAGCAGAATATGATTCAAGTTTTTCTTGTCCTTCTGCATAAAATGCTATCCCACATCTTTCTGTTTGTGGTTCCTTTATTCTCCATGTTCTGGTGCTTGAGGCTTGTTCCTTTGTCTGCTGAAACCTGCTCCTGCATTCAGAATCTTCATGACCAAAGTTATTGCAAATAAAACATTCAACTTCATTTTCAAGAGCCGAAAAGTTGTTATAGGTCCTTTTTGTAATCCCGATCATACTTCTTTGTTTTTGAGATTCTCTAGTCATGATTGTTTTATATGCAACACATTGAGCTGCTTTGTGACCAAAGTTATGGCAAGAGAAACATTGCCCATTGAATAAACTTCTGCGATTATCAAATCTACTGGCCAAATGATTGTAATTTCTATTGTCATCCATTCTTAAAGCAAATTGAGAAGATTTTACCTGTGGCTGGTTGTAGCTTTTGTTCATCCTTAAGACAGATTGCCCCTGGTTTACCTGATAGTCTTTGTTCATTCTTGATGTAATTCGTCCCTGCTTTACCTGGTGATCTCCATTGTGCTTTTGCTCATTCCTTCTTGCTGCATCAAGATAACTCTTTGAGGTGGATGCTTGAGATGTTTCTCCATTATACCCCAGACCTGTCTTGTTTAGCGGAGAACGTTGTACATTGATGATCTCATCCAGAGTTTCAGATCCTTTGGCAAACTTAAGATTAATAGCCTTTGTTTTCTCAATTTCTTTTCTAAGGCCAACAATTTCACCTTCTAACTTTTCAAGATATTTTTCTTTTTCATCAATTTGAAATTGTAGAGTATCAATGATCATATTCTTTTCTTCTATACATGTCTTAAGTCTAGAAATCTAGTAAGATTTGGATCATTTCCAAGAATGAAACCATCTGGCTGCTCAATGTATACTTCTTCTTCTAAGTCTCCATTCAGAAAGGCTGATTTCACGTCCATTTGAAATACTTTGAACTTTTGAAAGCTTGAGAGAGCAAGGAACATTCGGATGGCCTCAAGTCTTGCAACAGGAGCAAAAGTTTCCTCAAAATCTATTCCTTCTTGCTGCGCATACCCTTTACAAACAAGTCTTGCCTTGTTTCTAATTACTTCCCCATTTTCATTCAACTTATTTTTGAAGACCCATTTTGTCCCTATAACATTCTTATCCTTTGGTCTGGGAACCAACTCCAAGTGTTGTTCTTTTCGATCTGCTCAAGTTCTTCATCCATTGCTTTGACCCAACATTCATCTTTGCATGCCTCTTTTACATTTTGTGGTTCATTGGAGGAGAGTAATGCCAAATAGCTTGAAGCTTCTGCAATTGTTCTTCTTGTTTGTACACCTGCTTCTTTCTGCCCAAAATCTGAGATTCTAGATGATTCTTCTGAACGTACCGGGATGGAGTCTTCTCTTCTATCCTTATCTGTTCCTCTGGTGCTTCTTGAGGTTCTTCTTCTTCATCATTCTGTCTTTGAGGGTAGTCTTCATCTTCTTCGATATTTTCATGATTTACTTGCCTAGGAATGTATCCCTTTTCATCAACCACTACATCAATGTTGTCAACAATTCTTCCAAGTCTTTTATTGTAGCACTTATATACTTTGTTATGTGGAGAATAACCAAGAAGAATGCCTTCATCTGCTCTAGGTTCAAGTTTGCCAAGTTGCTCATCAATATTCTTAATATAGCATTTTTCCCAAAGATTTTGAAGTGCTTTACCGAAGGAGTGTCACCATACCAGAGCTCATGAGGAGTTTGAGTGATGTTCACTCGGACATTTGTTTTGTTGAGAATAACAACCGCAGCATATGCAGCTTCACCCAGAAAGTTGCGGGAGTTCCGGACTCATCAAGCTTAGCACGGGCCATTTGTTGGACTGTTCTGTTCATCCTTTCCACCACTCCATTTTGCTGAGGAGTTCTAGCTGTAGAGAATTCCCTTCTTATCCCATGTTCTTCACAGAAATCGAAAAATTCATTTGAGGTAAACTCCCCACCTTTGTCAGACCTGAGGCACTTAATTTTGTAACCTGATTCATTTTCAACCAAGGCTTTGAAGGATTTGAATTTCTCGAATGCTTCATCTTTGTGCTTCATAAGTCCTAACCAAACAAACCTGGAGAAATCGTCAATGAATAATATCAAGTATTCTTCTCCTCGAGGTGTCCTTTTCCTAAATGGACCACATACATCTGTATGAACTAGCTCAAGAGGCATGCTAGCTGATCCTTCCTTCTCTGGAAAGTTAGTTCTGGTTTGCTTTCCAAACTGACATGATTTGCATATGGTGTTGTCTGGAATTTTGATATCTGGAAGACCACGAACAGCCTGATATTTGCATGCTTTCCTTATTTTTGAAAAGCTTAGATGCCCCAACCTCCAGTGCCATAACCAGTGTTCATCATCCTTGCTCAAATAGCATTGTTGTTGTCCTTCTTCAAATATGTATAGATTATTCGGAGTTCTTCTACCTTTGATCACTGTTTCACCTGTATCAAGATCACGAACACGACATCTGTTTGATCTAAATATCACCTCGGTTCCTTGATCACACATCTGGCTAACACTTAGAAGATTATGCTTCAATCCATCAACATACAAAACATTTCCAGCTTTGACCTTTTCTTTTAACTGAGCAGTGCCTTTTCCTTTTATAGCTGCAGGAGTATCATTTCCAAAAGAAACTTTCTTTCCCTTTTCTAAAGCAGAATATGATTCAAGTTTTTCCGAACATCCACTGTCAATGTACCATAGATTTTCTTGTCCTTCTGCATAAAATGCTATCCCACATCTTTCTGTTTGTGGTTCCTTTATTCTCCATGTTCTGGTGCTTGAGGCTTGTTCCTTTTTCTGCTGAAACCTGCTCCTGCATTCAGAATCTTCATGACCAAAGTTATTGCAAATAAAACATTCAACTTCATTTTCAAGAGCCGAAAAGTTGTTATAGGTCCTTTTTGTAATCCCGATCATACTTCTTTGTTTTTGAGATTCTCTAGTCATGATTGTTTTATATGCAACACATTGAGCTGCTTTGTGACCAAAGTTATGGCAAGAGAAACATTGCCCATTGAATAAACTTCTGCGATTATCAAATCTACTGGCCAAATGATTGTAATTTCTATTGTCATCCATTCTTAAAGCAAATTGAGAAGATTTTACCTGTGGCTGGTTGTAGCTTTTGTTCATCCTTAAGACAGATTGCCCCTGGTTTACCTGATAGTCTTTGTTCATTCTTGATGTAATTCGTCCCTGCTTTACCTGGTGATCTCCATTGTGCTTTTGCTCATTCCTTCTTGCTGCATCAAGATAACTCTTTGAGGTGGATGCTTGAGATGTTTCTCCATTATACCCCAGACCTGTCTTGTTTAGCGGAGAACGTTGTACATTGATGATCTCATCCAGAGTTTCAGATCCTTTGGCAAACTTAAGATTAATAGCCTTTGTTTTCTCAATTTCTTTTCTAAGGCCAACAATTTCACCTTCTAACTTTTCAAGATATTTTTCTTTTTCATCAATTTGAAATTGTAGAGTATCAATGATCATATTCTTTTCTTCTATACATGTCTTAAGTCTAGAAATCTCATCATAAAAACTATCCACATCTATAGCATCCATGTAATCATCATCTTCAAATGCCATTAAAAGTTTATAGTCATTACCTCGTTCATCTTCATCACTATTTGATAGACCATCACTGTCTTCATGACTGTAGTAGCTTTTCTTATTTGCATTTTGTTTCTTGTTCCATCTAGCAGGTTCCTTTCCTTTGTCAATCTTATCCTTATGAGGACATTTGGCAGCATAATGACCTACTCTTCCACAAGCAAAACATTTAAAAGGTAGCTTACCTCTGAACCTTCCAGTACCCCGTTGAAGATTTCTGACAAAATTTGATTCTTCTTCTTCTTCTGGCACGTGACTTGATTCATAGTAGTCTCCTTTGCCTGAAGCCTTACAAGCAGCTTCTCTCCTGTCTGATGGCCCTCCTTTTCTCATTTCATAAGCAGTTAGAATTCCGTGTAGCTGAGACATAGTAAGAGTTCGTAGATTTTCCTTTTCTTCTATTGCAGATACTTTAGATTCAAACTTGGGGGACAATGATCTTAGGACTTTTTCAACCACAACAGCCTCTTTTATTTCTTCACCCAAGTTTTTCATACAATTAACAATCTCATCTACCCGAAGGAAATAGTTAGCCACACTTTCATCATTATACATTCTGAGATTCTCATACTGAATCCTGAGGGTTTGAAGTTTTGCACGTTTTACCTGTTCATCTCCTTCGTAGCTCAAAACAATCTTGTCCCATATTTCTTTTGCGGATTTATATTGCATAACCTTCACGAATTCAAATTGAGATAGACATCCTAGAAGAGTATTAATCGCCTTTGCATTTGTTTCATATTTCTTCTTCTCAGCTGAATCTGTAGGAGTAGCTGATGGAAAAGTATACCCTGTTTCTATAATGTCCCATACTTCTATACCCAAAGATTGAAGATAGGTAGTAACTCTTACCTTCCAATATACGAAGTTTATCCCATCAAAAATCGGTGGCCTGATTGATGCTTCCCTCTCGTAGTTGCTCATGATGTTAGATCTTCCTTCAAGCGATCAAGCTTCTTCAGAAGGACCTGCTCTGATACCAATTGTTGGAAATAATACTGAGAGGGGGGGTGAATCAGTATTATCAAATTCTTTTCAATATATCTTCCTTATTTATACTTTGAATAATTCTTCAAATATTGATCATTACTTTGTATGTCAGTATCATAAAATAATGAGCAGGAACAAGAAAAGCAAATAGTCACACAAAAGAACACCAGATATAAGGTGGAAACCCAATGTGGGTGAAAACCACCTGCTGCAATATGTCTCTATCTTCTTTTAATAAGAAACTCCTTTTACAATGATTTTGTACTGGTGCAGTCCTTTACCAGTACGCAGGCTAAACCTGCAGAGAGCTACAACCCTCTTAGCTCTTGTACTAGCCAAGATACTAGTACGTAGGTGCTGGCCTACTGAAGGCTACAACCTTCTCTTTCTTCCAGGGACGACGTTTCATAAATTTTCAGACTCGATCCATGAACATCAATCAATCATCAAGTATATCTGCATCAAACAATCTCCTTTTCCAAATTAGCACTGAATCAAGTAAACACTTCTCTGACAGTTGTACCCAGAACACAGTAACAGTAACCACACACCAAATTCTGAACCCAGAATACTGCAGCAATAGACAGAGGCAGCTAGATCATAATTTAAAGATATACGCTACTTCAACAACCTGAAACCTGCGTGCAGATCTATAAAGGATAATTCCTTCTTTCAAATATTCAGACACTAATTAACCCAGATTGTCAGATTTATAGATCAAGCATGTGCCTCATATAACAGATCCAAATCATGCAAAGATACTATTATTCAAGCATAAAGATTATGACCCATCAAAAGAACTTATCCTTCTTTATGTGCTAGGGTTCCTCCTTCATTCAGATCCAGATCTGCACCATAACCCAATCACAAATATTTCGGATCTAGCACTTATTAGATATTCAATTCATTCGATGATGCTTTGCCAAATGATCTCCTTCCTCTTTTATAGTCTTAGGCCTTCCACAATACCACGGTCCAAAACCATATGATCAAAAAACTGTTGGACTAATACCATGAACCAACCATGAAAGTGTGTGAGATCAACACTTTTGGATGCAATACCACGGGCCAAAACCATAGGATCAAAAACTGTCGAACTAATACCATGAACCAACCATGAAAGTGCGTGAGATCAACACTTTTGGATGCAATACCACGGGCCAAAACCATAGGATCAAAAACTGTCGAACTAATACCATGAACCAACCATGAAAGTGCGTGAGATCAAACCTTTTCTCTACATGAAATAAACTTTTCTCTGCATAAAAGTGTGTGAACTTTTCTCTCCATGAAATAAACTTTTCTCTTCATAAAAGTGCGTGAACTTTTCTCTACATAAAATAAACTTTTCTCTGCATAAAAGTGCGTGAACTTTTCCCTACATGAAATAACCTTTTCTCTGCATAAAAGTGCGTGAACCTTTCTCTACATGAAATAAACTTTTCTCTGCATAAAAGTGCGTGAACTTTTCTCTACATGAAATAAACTTTTCTCTGCATAAAAGTGCGTGAACTTTTCTCTCCATGAAATAAACTTTTCTCTTCATAAAAGTGCGTGAACTTTTCTCTACATGAAATAAACTTTTCTCTGCATAAAACTGCGTGAACTTTTCTCTACATGAAATAAACTTTTCTCTGCATAAAAGTGTGTGAACCTTTCTCTACATGAAATAAACTTTTCTCTGCATAAAAGTGCGTGAACTTTTCTCTACATGAAATAAACTTTTCTCTGCATAAAAGTGCGTGAACTTTTCTCTACATGAAATAAACTTTTATCTTCATGAAAGTGCGTGAACTTTGTTGCACTATAATTTATCATCTTAGATGAGTGGGTTGCCATCAAGTACAACATATGTATCATAATGCCAACATAAGTTTGTCATCCTGAACGCTGTCATTAGAAGATACAATATTCACAATTCCGGAATGAATGCATTGGTTGAATTATTAAACTGAACGTTGTTTAGATGGTGGCTCGACTGCAATTGAAAGAAGGATTGCACGTTGTATAAAAATTCAGAGGTAAAAGGTATGCGGAGCGTGTTAAAACAATAACCAATTGCGTAAATCATAGCACAATCGATTTGTTGAAGTGTGGAACCAGAATTGAATCTGGTAATTGGAAACTGAAATTAATAAAAAACGCATAGTTCTGGTATTAAACGCAGAGTTCTATCAAATGATCAGACAATTTGTCCATTGGAAACGAAATAATGATGTATTGAAATTCGAAAGGAAGAAATTATGATGGAAATTAACTTGCAGTAAATTTTGAAATCGATCTGTGGTATTGCAGCATAAATTGTTGTGTTCAACATTTTCTGATGGATGGAGCAGGCGAGGCGCATTCTAAATGAGAGGTAAGCGCATTTACAAACATGTGTTAACATTATGGTTGAGCATCATTGCGTTTTGCAGATATGGAATGAGTTGCCGAATGAAACGCAGTACTGTATATTTGAAGCTGTTTTGACAATGAGTTGAAGATTCATTTGCAAAGATGTGAAAGGCGCAGTAAGGACGTTGGCAATTTGATACAGAAACGCAGAACAGTATGGTAGTAAGGGCATATCAAGGTGAAAGGAATCCAAGTAATCAGAAAAGCAATTGATGAATTCGACTACAGCTTGGCAAGTGGTAAGAATGTCTTCTGTTGTATTAAATAGAGATTGAAGACAGATTTTCAAAATCTGAATGACTGAATGTTTGAAAAGGGTGCATTTGAGTAAGGATTAGTCTAAGCATTCCATTGCTTAAAATAATGTCAAATTAATAATTGCGCATTTGGTCATGTTTATTGGATTAATGAGCATGTACAAGATTTGACATTGGGATTGAAATGAAGTCTCTAAATTGGATTGAGAATGTAGACTGTAGTTGGATGATGTGTATAAACACATGAGCATGTTGATAATTATGGTTGAAGTTAAATGTGCAGAAAAGATTCCGCATAAATGGCATAGATGTGAATTTGCCAGGAATGTGAAATTACAAGCTCCTGCAAATCTAAATGGGAGAAAATTGCCGCGTGTACAAGTGAATTGGGCAATTATTTGAGGTGCATGCTTTATATGTTAAAGGGAGAAAGTTCCTGGGTAATGCAAGCTTCAGGCTTGCATAAATTTTTGGTATCAGAGCTAGAATGCTCTGTTGAAGATATTTGTTTTTTTTTGGAAACAGAAAGTTTTGTTGAAAACTAAAGTGTGTTTTTGAATGTGTGATGAATGATGGAAAGGAAGATCAGATTTTAAATCTGATATGCAGCATACACAATTGCAAGTGAACAAGATTGCAGGGAGGAAAAGATCATGCAAGATCTTAAGAGGTGAGATAATTTTTCTGATTTGAAATTTGTAAATGGAGTTTATGGTTGCAGAGAAGATGATGGCAGTAAACCTGGCATTCAGCTGAATAAGGAGGACAATTGCAGCGTCCTGAAGAAGACGGTGAGTTGAAGAGATAACCTAAAGAGAGCAGAGAGAGTGCTCGAAAGGTTCCAGAGGCAGTGAACCAAGTACTTACCAAAAGACTGAGTGAGGAGAGCTTGGTGAGGTAAGTGGCAGCAGAAGAGATTGTTGTCGTAGAGGCTAGTACACTCATGGTGAGTGAGAAACTCATGAAGGAAATGATCATGGAGGATCATAGAAGAGGTTCAGAGGAATGCCACAGTTGTAGGATGAGTGATGAGGTCAGAGAAAGAGAGATTGCAGTGATGAAAGTACAATTGCAGGTACTAGAGGAATGGCTGCAAGAGCTGGAAAATCAGAATAGAGGTTGGATCTTTCCACAGATGGGAAAGAGAATGATTTGGCGACAATTGCAGAGGAGGTTGAGGCAAATTGTGATTTCCTTGTTGAAAAAGGAACTTAGAGTTCTTGAACCAGAGATGGAATTTGAAGATTCCACACGCAGATTTGTTCAGAAGGATGTGTTGGAGGGAGCAGTCAAGACTGAAAAGTCTTGCGGTTTTAAAAATGACAAGTTGTGTATGTTTGCAGGTACAGTACAAGGAGATGAGCAAGCTTTAGAGTATGTTCAAGAAGAATTGAATCTGAAGGCTGTTCAAATCGATGCTGAGATAGCAAGATCTCAGAAGGAGATGAAGACGAAGGAGTCTAATCAGGATGTTGATGCAGAAAGAGAAGGACCAGCTGATGATTGGTCAAGCATTGGTGAAGGTATGGAAAATCGTGTGAATTTTCCAAGTTCTACTCCTAATGAAGTTGTTGAATTATATAGGAAACTAGATCTCCAGAGAAGAGAGTTGGAGAGACAAAGGACTTATGTGCATGATAATTTGCTGAGGAAGCAAGGCAGGAAAGTTCTCATGAATGACAGTTATGGAGAAGGTGATGGTAAGAAGGAGAGACTAGCTGACAGTCTCATGGTGAATACAAATCAGCATACTGATGTGCTGACAAAAGAGTTGGAAAGGAACTTAGAGCAACATACTGAAGTGTTGCCAGGGAAAGCTGAGGAGAAAGCAAGTATAGATTTTCTGAGTCCTGAAGAAGACTTAGAGCTGCGGATGACTGAATCTACAAGTGAGACCGTTGGGTCTTGTGATTTTGATGCTGACAATTTGATTGTGTTTACAGGTGAGAAAGAAGACAGTTCATCATTTGGAATTGTCTTGGATGGAGGAGAACAGTTGCAGAAAGAAGATGAGACAATCATGTCTCATAAGCAGAGGCTTGTTACCGTGGGTGACAAGAAAGAGTTGGCTTGTTTGTATAGCCAAGAGAAGACTGGTGGACAAAGTTTTGGAGCTGCTACAGTGTTTGCAAATCTTGAAGAGGATGGACAATTTCTGAAGATTGTCGAAGGGGAAGATGGAGATTATGCTGGAGTTAATTTGCAGCATGTTAATGAAACACTGAAATGGTTGCTGGAACCAGAGAAAGAAATTGTAGATGAAATTGCAGATGATGAGGAAAGGAATGTTGCAGAGGGACAGGAAGTTTGGGAGGCCGAAACATCCATAGTGACAGCTAGAACAACATGTGGGACGACATTTATGGTGACAGCTGAGGCAACACTAACAGCAGTAACATCTATGGGGGCGCTAAAGCCTTATGGTTTTTATTCTAAAAATTGTTTTGTGAATTCAGGTTTTATTGAAGATGCTGGAGAAAGTCTGTTAGACAGAGAAATTGAACTGATGAGGCGGATGATGATGAAAGAATCCCGGAAGAGGCCAGCAGCAGTAAAACAAAGGAGAAGCAGCAAAAGAAAGACAACAAAAGATTGTGAGAGCACAGCCAGTGGAGCAATGCAACATAAAGTGTGGAAACCTGGAGAAGAACATCAAAAAGAAGCAGTGGCAAGTGGAAAGTTGCAGCACAAGATATGAGATCCAGGCATACACAGATCCGAACACATGATCAGGCGATCATGATTAATTTTAACGTTGGGTGTCTGATGCAGGAGCATCAAGGCCATTTTTCATTTGTAAATATGTGATAAAAGGGGGGTGTGACATTTTTATTATTTTATTAATTTATTTGTTATTTTTAATAAAATAGGAGATAATTTGGAAAAGTGAGGATTTTGTAAATATTCTTTTATTGATTAAAAGGATATGAGAGAAATAGTTTAGGAGCAAAATTAGAGATTAAGAATTCTATGTATAGGACTTTATTGAGTCCACACCTAAAATATAGATTAGTTGAGGATTGGGTGGAGAAATATTTTGACTGAATTAAATGCATTATCTATGTATAAATATGAGGGGTTTTTGAGAGGATAAAGAGACATTGAGATTGTGAGTACAGTGTAAGGTTTTCTACTTGGAAGCCTTAGGGCTTATGTAAAAAGGGCCATCGATTTGCATATCTGGCCAGGAAGAACAAGAATTGTAAGTATTTTTTTATGATAAATGTGTTTATAACTTTATTGGCGGAATTGTATTTATTTTCAGTGATTGGAATGAAACCGAAGTTCGGTGTAGGTTAAGATTTTAATGCCAGTTTGGAAAGGTCAATTTCACTGTTTGTACAGCACATTGGCAGATTATATATATATGAATATCTGCAGTATTGAACAGAGGTATATTGAAGCCGTAAAAGGGTAGGACATGATGAACATTGTTCTGATTTAATTTTAATGGCTTGATAATGTGTATGAAAATCGATTCTAGAGTTTTAATCGATTAATTGTGATACTAACTTGTGAGGAGGTTTTAATTATTGGAAAGCGCTTCAGAAATGAAGAGTTGTTTGCGTTAAAAGGACCAATGAATAGCATCATTTGTTGGAACAGTGTCAGCTGGAACAAATGGCGCTGTTGTGAAATCGATTAAAAGGTAAATGCAGAGGGTAACCTATTCGCTGTAATGATTATTCCAAATTGAAATTGAATCCATAAGTTTGTCATCCTGAACGCTGTCATTAGAAGATACAATATTCACAATTCCGGAATGAATGCATTGGTTGAATTATTAAACTGAACGCTGTTTAGATGGTGGCTCGACTGCAATTGAAAGAAGGATTGCACGTTGTATAAAAATTCAGAGGTAAAAGGTATGCGGAGCATGTTAAAACAATAACCAATTGCGTAAATCATAGCACAATCGATTTGTTGAAGTGTGGAACCAGAATTGAATCTGGTAATTGGAAACTGAAATTAATAAAAAACGCAGAGTTCTGGTATTAAACGCAGAGTTCTATCAAATGATCGGACAATCTGTCCATTGGCAATGAAATAATGATGTATTGAAATGCGAAATGAAGAAATTATGATGGAAATTAACTTGCAGTAAATTTTGAAATCGATCTGTGGTATTGCAGCATAAATTGCTGTGTTGAACATTTTCTGATGGATGGAGCAGGCGAGGCGCATTCTAAATGAGAGGTAAGCGCATTTACAAACATGTGTTAACATTATGGTTGGGCATCATTGCGTTTTGCAGATATGGAATGAGTTGCCGAATGAAACGCAATACTGTATATTTGAAGTTGTTTTGACAATGAGTTGAAGATTCATTTGCAAAGATGTGAAAGGCGCAGTAAGGACTCTGGCAATTTGATACAGAAACGCAGAACAGTATGGTAGTAAGGGCATATCAAGGTGAAAGGAATCCAAGTAATCAGAAAAGCAATTGATGAATTCGACTACAGCTTGGCAAGTGGTAAGAATGTCTTCTGTTGTATTAAATAGAGATTGAAGACAGATTTTCAAAATCTGAATGACTGAATGTTTGAAAAGGGCGCATTTGAGTAAGGATTAGTCTAAGCATTCCATTGCTTAAAATAATGTCAAATTAATAATTGCGCATTTGGTCATGTTTATTGGATTAATGAGCATGTACAAGATTTGACATTGGGATTGAAATGAAGTCTCTAAATTGGATTGAGAATGTAGATTGTAGTTGGATGATGTGTATAAACACATGAGCATGTTGATAATTATGGTTGAAGTTAAATGTGCAGAAAAGATTCTGCATAAATGGCATAGATGTGAATTTGCCAGGAATGTGAAATTACAAGCTCCTGCAAATCTAAATGGGAGAAAATTGCCGCGTGTACAAGTGAATTGGGCAATTATTTGAGGTGCATGCTTTATATGTTAAAGGGAGAAAGTTCCTGGGTAATGCAAGCTTCAGGCTTGCATAAATTTTTGGTATCAGAGCTAGAATGCTCTGTTGAAGATATTTGTTTTTTTTTTGAAACAGAAAGTTTTGTTGAAAACTAAAGTGTGTTTTTGAATGTGTGATGAATGATGGAAAGGAAGATCAGATTTTAAATCTGATATGCAGCATACACAATTGCAAGTGAACAAGATTGCAGGGAGGAAAATATCATCCAAGATCTTAAGAGGTGAGATGATTTTTCTGATTTGAAATTTGTAAATGCAGTTTATGGTTGCAGAGAAGATGATGGTAGTAAACCTGGCATTCAGCTGAATAAGGAGGACAATTGCAGCGTCCTGAAGAAGAAGGTGAGTTGAAGAGATAGCCTGAAGAGAGCAGAGAGAGTGCTCGAAAGGTTCCAGAGGCAGTGAACCAAGTACTTACCAAAAGACTGAGTGAGGAGAGCTTGGTGAGGTAAGTGGCAGCAGAAGAGATTGTTGTCGTAGAGGCTAGTACACTCATGGTGAGTGAGAAACTCATGAAGGAAATGATCATGGAGGATCAGAGAAGAGGTTCAGAGGAATGCCGGAGCGGTAGGATAAGTGATGAGGTCAGAGAAAGAGAGATTGATGTGATGAAAGTACAATTGCAGGTACTAGAGGAATGGCTGCAAGAGCAGGAAAATCAGAATAGAGGTTGGATCTTTCCACAGAAGGGAAAGAGAATGATTTGGCGACAATTGCAGAGGAGTTTGAGGAAAATTGTGATTTCCTTGTTGAAAAAGGAACTTAGAGTTCTTGAACCAGAGATGGAATTTGAAGATTCCACAGGCAGATTTGTTCAGAAGGATGTGTTGGAGGGAGCAGTCAAGACTGAAAAGTCTTGCGGTTTTAAAACTGACAAGTTGTGTATGTTTGCAGGTACAGTACAAGGAGATGAGCAAGCTTTAGAGTTTGTTCAAGAAGAACTGAATCTGAAGGCTGTTCAGATCGATGCTGAGATAGCAAGATCTCAGAAGGAGATGAAGACGAAGGAGTCTAATCAGGATGTTGATGCAGAAAGAGAAGGACCAGATGATGATTGGTCAAGCATTGGTGAAGGTATGGAAAATCGTGGGAAGTTTCCAAGTTCTACTCCTAATGAAGTTGTAGAATTATATAGGAAACTAGATCTCTAGAGAAGAGAGTTGGAGAGACAAAGGACTTATGTGCATGATAATTTGCTGAGGAAGCAAGGCAGGAAAGTTCTCATGAATGACAGTTATGGAGAAGATGATGGTAAGAAGGAGAGACTAGCTGACAGTCTCATGGTGAATACAAATCAGCATACTGGTGTGCTGACAAAAGAGTTGGAAAGGAACTTAGAGCAACATACTGAAGTGTTGCCAGGGAAAGTTGAGGAGAAAGAAAGTATAGATTTTCTGAGTCTTGAAGAAGACTTAGAGCTGCGGATGACTGAATCTACAAGTGAGACCGTTGGGTCTTGTGATTTTGATGTTGACAATTTGATTGTGTTTACAGGTGAGAAAGAAGACAGTTCATCATTTGGAATTGTCTTGGATGAAGGAGAACAGTTGCAGAAAGAAGATGAGACAATCATGTCTCATAAGCAGAGGCTTGTTACCGTGGGTGACAAGAAAGAGTTGGCTTGTTTGTATAGCCAAGAGAAGACTGGTGGACAAAGTTTTGGAGCTGCTACAGTGTTTGCAAATCTTGAAGAGGATGGACAATTTCTGAAGATTGTCGAAGGGGAAGATGGAGATTATGCTGGAGTTAATTTGCAGCATGTTAACGAAACACTGAAATGGTTGTTGGAACCAGAGAAAGAAATTGCAGATGAAATTGGAGATGATGAGCAAAGGAATGTTGCAGAGGGACAGGAAGTTTGGGAGGCCGCAACATCCACAGTGACAGCGAGAACAACATGTGGGACGACATTTATGGTGACAGCTGAGGCAACACTGACAGCAGTAACATCTATGGGGGTGCTAAAGCCTTATGGTTTTTATTCTAACAATTGTTTTGTGAATTCAGGTTTTATTGAAGATGCTGGAGAAAGTCTGTTAGACAAAGAAATTGAACTGATGAGGCGGATGATGATGAAAGAATCCCGGAAGAGGCCAGCAGCAGTAAAACAGAGGAGAAGCAGCAAAAGAAAGACAGCAAAAGATTGTGAGAGCACAGCCAGTGGAACAATGCAACATAAAGTGTGGAAACCTGGAGAAGAACATCAAAAAGAAGCAGTGGCAAGTGGAAAGTTGCAGCACAAGATATGAGATCCAGGCATACACAGATCTGAACACATGATCAGGCGATCATGATTAATTTTAACGTTGGGTGTCTGATGCAGGAGCATCAAGGCCATTTTTCATTTGTAAATATGTGATAAAAGGGGGGTGTGACATTTTTATTATTTTATTAATTTATTTGTAATTTTTAATAAAATAGGAGATAATTTGGAAAAGTGAGGATTTTGTAAATATTCTTTTATTGATTAAAAGGATATGAGAGAAATAGTTTAGGAGCAAAATTAGAGATTAAGAATTCTATGTATAGGACTTTGTTGAGTCCACACCTAAAATATAGATTAGTTGAGGATTGGGTGGAGAAATATTTTGACTAAATTAAATGCATTATTTATGTATAAATATGAGGGGTTTTTGAGAGGATAAAGAGACATTGAGATTGTGAGTACAGTGTAAGGTTTTCTACTTGGAAGCCTTAGGGCTTATGTAAAAAGGGCCATCGATTTGCATATCTGGCCAGGAAGAACAAGAATTGTAAGTATTTTTTTATGATAAATGTGTTTATAACTTTATTGGCGGAATTGTATTTATTTTCAGTGATTGGAATGAAACCGAAGTTTGGTGTAGGTTAAGATTTTAATGCCAGTTTGGAAAGGTCGATTTCACTGTTTGTACAGCACATTGGCAGATTATATATATATGAATATTTGCAGTATTGAACAGAGGTATATTGAAACCGTAAAAGGGTAGGACATGATGAACGTTGTTCTCATTTAATTTTAATGGCTTGATAATGTGTATGAAAATCGATTCTGGAGTTTTAATCGATTAATTGTGATACTAACTTGTGAGGAGGTTTTAATTATTGGAAAGCGCTTCAGAAATGAAGAGTTGTTTGCGTTAAAAGGACCAATGAATAGCATCATTTGTTGGAACAGTGTCAGCTGGAACAAATGGCGCTGTTGTGAAATCGATTAAAAGGTAAATGCAGAGGGTAACCTATTCGTTTGAATCCATAAGTTTGTCATCCTGAACGCTGTCATTAGAAGATACAATATTCACAATTCCGGAATGAATGCATTGGTTGAATTATTAAACTAAACGCTGTTTAGATGGTGGGTCGACTGCAATTGAAAGAAGGATTGCACGTTGTATAAAAATTCAGAGGTAAAAGGTATGCGGAGCGTGTTAAAACAATAACCAATTGCGTAAATCATAGCACAATCGATTTGTTGAAGTGTGGAACCAGAATTGAATCTGGTAATTGGAAACTGAAATTAATAAAAAACGCAGAGTTCTGGTATTAAACGCAGAGTTCTCTCAAATGATCGGACAATCTGTCCATTGGCAACGAAATAATGATGTATTGAAATGCGAAATGAAGCAATTATGATGAAAATTAACTTGCAGTAAATTTTGAAATCGATATGTGGTATTGCAGCATAAATTGTTGTGTTGAACATTTTATGATGGATGGAGCAGGCGAGGCGCATTCTAAATGAGAGGTAAGCGCATTTACAAACATGTGTTAACATTATGGTTGGGCATCATTGCGTTTTGCAGATATGGAATGAGTTGCCGAATGAAACACAGTACTGTATATTTTAAGTTGTTTTGACAATGAGTTGAAGATTCATTTGCAAAGATGTGTAAGGCGCAGTAAGGACGCTGGAAATTTGATACAGAAACGCAGAACAGTATGGTAGTAAGGGCATATCAAGGTGAAAGGCATCCAAGTAATCAGAAAAGCAATTGATGAATTCGACTACAGCTTGGCAAGTGGTAAGAATGTCTTCTGTTGTATTAAATAGAGATTGAAGACAGATTTTCAAAATCTGAATGACTGAATGTTTGAAAAGGGCGCATTTGAGTAAGGATTAGTCTAAGCATTCCATTGCTTAAAATAATGTCAAATTAATAATTGCGCATTTCGTCATGTTTATTGGATTAATGAGCATGTACAAGATTTGACATTGGGATTGAAATGAAGTCTCTAAATTGGATTGAGAATGTAGACTGTAGTTGGATGATGTGTATAAACACATGAGCATGCTGATAATTATGGTTGAAGTTAAATGTGCAGAAAAGATTCCGCATAAATGGCATAGATGTGAATTTGCCAGGAATGTGAAATTACAAGCTCCTGCAAATCTAAATGGGAAAAAATTGCCGCGTGTACAAGTGAATTGGGCAATTATTTGAGGTGCATGCTTTATATGTTAAAGGGAGAAAGTTCCTGGGTAATGCAAGCTTCAGGCTTGCATAACTCCCAACTTGAATTAACTGAGCCAACTAAGTCAAATTAACTTAGTTAACTATTACAAGTTGCTATGAGAATTATATTTACAATTTATTTCCCAATTTAATTCAATGACAAATTAAATTAGGATTTTTTCTTGATGCCATTTTTAACATTTCTTGTTTCTATTTTCAAAACTCCCTCTCAACAAGAAAGGAATTCAACTCTGTCCTAATCCAATACCTTTGGAATGTTCTACATGGAACACTTGTCAATGTTGTTGTGGCTACTGCAACATCTACAACTAAAAAGCATCCAAACAAAATAAACTGAATCAAATGCATCTGAAATTTTCTACTGGGGAAACTATGCCGCTACTTACTCTGCTACTGAGCCTCCTGCTCTGGTGTCAACTCTGCGTTGCACTCGTCACTATCTTACTGATACTGCTCCTCCTGCTACTGAATATCGTGGGCCCTATAACAAGGTAATGATCCATGAGACAAAAAAACATCTCAATGGATCCTGCCCAAATTTCTGCACTCTTGGGACTATTGCTTCACATCGCCCCACCTCTCACCTAGAGGTATGGTTGCATGTGCTCCCTCTACCCACTTGGATCAAAATTTCCCCCTACTGGAGGTCTCTGCTTGAGTGGATGTCTCCACTCAGTCTCCTCTCTGCTTCTCCAATTGTGGTTGCTCCACAACTTGTTGAGGTTTCTTCTGAGGTTGTTTCTAAGGCTGCATGTTGAGAGGTAATTCATGCTCCCTCTCAACCACCAAGTCTCTAACCTTTTCCTTGCTCCTCAAGGCTTTGCATGCATGAGCTAAATCTGATCTACTCATATTGTTGTTGCTACTACTCTACTGTTGCATCCTCACTGCTGTTGCAACTACTACAATAATGAGTCTTCTCTCCCCATATCTTGAAGTAATAGTTTCCATAGGGTTGCTCCCTCTAAAACTAGACTCCCTCTAAGTCTCGATCTCCCTGTGGGAAATCTTTTTGCTCCTCAATCTGCCAATATCAATGATCAAAACTCCTTTTTATGTCACTAAACATTGGCTCATTGATCTTCCCACTAGCAGCCTTCTAGCTACATTAAGAAGTTCGCACATAGGGTCATCTGAATTTGCCCTGAACTAGAGCTCCATCAATCTGCAAGGACAACTTCAAATTCTTCTCTTCTGTTGTGATTACAACTCCGATACCATGTAGAAATTTCTACAAATCTAGCTCAGATACCATGTAGAAATTTCTACAAATCTAGATCTAATACCATGTACATATTTCTACAAATCTAGCTCTAATACCATGTACAAATTCCTTGTAGATTCAAAGTGATTATGTGATTTGTTAAAACAAAAGACTTGAATCTACTCTACTCATCAGTGGAAATAATTAATCGATCGAGAAATCACGAAGCATACAAGAAAAAAAATTCAATCAACACATTACATAGTGATTTCCTAGGGAAATCCATAGCTAAAACCCCATGATATTTGTATATTTCATTAGTTATAAAATATGAGAAGTTTACAATGCTTTGCTCAAGCTGAGAAACCTATGCACTATCTTTATCTATCTCACAGCTTCCTAGATTGACTCTGGCCAACACTTAGCCAATTTCCTAGCCTTCCAAGCTCCTAATTCCTTGCCCTCACAAGCTCCACGCACAAACTTGTGCTTCCTATTGCTTGGTCTCACCAACTCGTGCTCACCAAAAAAATGATTAAACTTGTGCCTTCATTCCTCCTTTTAAAGGCAATTCGAATGGTTAAAATTAGTGAGTTTTCTAATTAAGGAATGATTTATTTTAGGCCTTCTTCTGACTGCATGCACCATCTGTTTAATTTAGATGATTTTACAATTGATAGTACATTGTCCCTAAACTCCAATCTCAACTGGGTCTTTCTCTGATCTGACATGCATGAGTTAATTATGAGTGAATCTTCAGTTTATTGGTTGATCAATGTGGGTTACACCCCATTACTGGATCTCCGACTAGTTACTCCATTAGTTGGAATTGGTTTAACTTAATTTAACTCAATTAAACTGAATTAAATAATTACAACTCAAAAGAACTCAACCTGGGCCCCTAAAATTTAGGAACCACTATACATGGCTCTAGATAAACTCCCAACTCAAATTAACTAAGCCAACTAAGTCAAATTAACTTAGTTAACTATTACAAGTTGCTATGAGAATTAGAATTACAATTTAATTCAAGGACAAATTAAATTAGGATTTTTTCTTGACATTATTTTAACATTTCTTGTTGTTATTTTCAATAGAACTGAGAGCTTCTGGGTTGGAGCTTGATGTGTCTTGTTATAATGTTGTTATATATGCATTTGTAGTGTTGGGAGGATTAATGAAGTTATAAGATGTTCATGAGCATGCAAACCAAAGGTCTTGAACCAAATACAATTACTTATTCCAATCTAAGTTAATGTGATAATGGTTTAATTTGATGTAACAATGGTAATAGGGAAGAACCAAGGCACATCTATGTCCTCTTTCGATTAATTTATGTAATAGGCATGTCTTTCACAATAGCCCTTAAAGTTTGAATGCATGGCCTCTTAAATACTAAGTGCACTAACTAACTAACTACCTCTCAGAGAAAACAATATGGCTTAAGTAAAAACTAGTATACCTCCAAATGCTATGTAAAGGAAGGCAAATGCAATTTGCATAGACTGGAGCCTTTTGCATACAGTAATATAGTTTTGTTGCTGCAAATAGAATTCAAAGTATGATTGGTAAAAATCATGAAATGTCACAAATTCAAGGCACAAAATATTCCTGCCATCACAAATTATATATTGGCTTCCAACATTACAACCCTAATTTTATAGCTAAACAATGCAATAAATTGGCCTAGTTCCATCATTTGCATGGTTGAGAAAAGGCAGTAATGAATTGAAAAGAAAACTTGGGTTTGAAGATAATCATTCATTGACCTTGTGGCATCTACAAAGTTCCATGGATGATTCTTCATGACCAACTTTAATCTTCACCTTCAACAAACAATACATTCCTTTACTTACCTCTGGAAGCAACAATAAGGGACACCATGAACAAGAACCAAAACCCATATGTACCAACTCCCAAATGATAATTAAATCCCAAGTTATTACTTCAACATGCATTAACTACGACATTATTTAATTTCTAAACAACATAACTGGGGATTTATTTATTAATTGGGATTTGGGACATCTATGTTTGCATACAACACCTCCATTTCAAATAAATAACTACCCATATTCCTCAAGACATATGTGTATAACTTGTTTTCTAAGAGACCATCATTAAAAAAATGGATAATTTCATAATTTGAATAATGGATCAATTGGTTTCAACGTCCCAAAATCATGCATATAAAAAAGAAATAATGATGTGGGTTCCTTTCACAAGTCAAGATCATACCTAAACTATGCTCTAATATGGGGAATTCAAGTGCATATTAGATGGGTAGTCAACCATATATAGCATGTCATTGTAATGCACAGAGAAATTGATAGGAAGCAAATCGTAAGGCCACAAAACAGGAAGTTGAAAGTTGAAAATACACTAGTAACTCGCCATGCTAATAACAATATTCCTGAGTTCCTTCAAACTCCCTATGGTCCAAACCATACATATATGTAACACACATGCACCTTCTATTTACATAAATGTCATGTTCATCATTTCCATTCATAAACATTCACAATTTTTTAACATTGTAGTGTACTATATGTTTGATTACCAACTCACAGTCTCTCTATATACCTTCCAAGATTTGTCAAAATATGCCAGTATTGTTTCTACTAGCATGAAAAACAATTCATAAACTCAACATAATTATGATTAATCATACATAGGTATGATTCATATTATTCCCCATGGCTTTTCTTCTTGGAGCAATTGTTTCCAACATTTAAATCTACCATGCTTTGCAACGTAGATGGCACACCCCATCAAAAATTGATAATTGAATTGTCTCTCATATAAATACAATGCCTTCAAGGTTGTATTAGTTTCTAGAGACAAAATGAACCACGATTATGTGCAAATGGATTATGTAGTGACCGAATGTGACACCTTGCCATGAGGGAAGAGCTTGTACTTGTTGTCAATCCTCGCACACCTTAAGATAAGCTTCGGGCACTAGTGGGAACTCCAAGAAACAAGGCTTATAGGGAAGGAAGAAGCAAGCTATATAGAGTAGGGTTGCTCTTCTATACTTGTTGGTTTCTATATTCTATATATATAGGAAATGGCTAGGTCAATGGGAAATAACTTTCTACATGCATAGGTCACAAACAGGACTTATTATTTCTACTGTCAAATATGTTTATAAATTTACTTAGATTATGTCTCTTACTACCTACGTTACCCAAAAATATTATTAGGAGATATTTCATTGTTTATAAAGGTATGGTTGATGAGATATAAGAAGTATTCACCAGTAGTTTTAAATCATATTATTTTATATCTCTACCTAATAGGAGAACATCTCATATCTCATGTAGGTGTTATAGGCATTGAAAAAGAATCAATACATAGAAAACACTAGGAAATGTGAACTTGCTTAGCAATCATTAGCATATTTGGGGTACATTATCAATGAAGGGGCACTCAATTATGAAAGGTTACCCTAGTGGCAATAGCACTAAGATTTATCTTTTACTCTAATTGGGTTACATTTACACCGTATAACATATCACATCACTCTTCATCTATGCTCTTTTTCATATGCTATTGACTTACGACATTTCCTTTGCAACATTTGGTGCAATTGATAGTTATATATGAGATGGTATGAATATATTGTGTTACAATTGCATTGATTGCATGAGAGAGGATGTTGTAACGTTACATTTAAAAACAACAAATAATATTTATCTTAACAAATTCAAAATTAGTAATAAAAAAAAAATTAATGTCGACCATAAATAAATTACTTTAATTTCCACCTTAGTTTTACATGAACTTTATATAGAAAGATAAAGTAATTAAGAGTAAAAAATAATAATTTACTTTCTAGTATGAGGGAGATATGTGATTTCTTTGTTGGTTAATATAGAGTTGACAAATAATATGTAAGAATAATATTATTAATATTAGATAATATGTAATTCATTCTATGTTTAAATGATGTGTAGTATTTAAAATATATATATATATATATATTAATAAGAAAAAAATACTTTAGTACCACCTACAAATAAAATATTTTCATGTCTATATTAAATAAATAACATAATTTTATATCAACTTTACTTGGAGGGTTTTGGCTAGGGTTCCTTTTTATGAGGCCCCTACTCTTCAGTCAACACTGTTGCTATCCGAGCCCACCCTGTAGTGTGGCATCCTCACCTTGACAGTTTGTAGTTCACTGTCATCTCTTTCTATGGTCCATTTTTCCTGTCCCTATTCTTGGTAGCAGTATGTCGGCGATGGAAGAGGAAGTTATTGATTATTCGATGGATCGGAATCCCTACGAGCCCATCTGGTCTCATCCTAGCGCATTGCCGGAAGTGTCGGTTTCTAGGACGCTGCTCTCACAATCTTCGCCATGGTCGGGATCAACGCATGTTCGTTCAGATCCCGGTCCTTCTATGCCTTGCATTCTATTTTTGGCTCTCTCCATCATTTCATCGGGACTTGACTTCCCTCCTCTCTCTCTGACCACTCTTCACCTTCTCACTTCCTGCATCTCTCCATCCCCGTCCTTTGATTTTCCGCCACCAGACACCACCATACATCCATCCTTTTCTACTCCCCCCTCGTTTGTAGGGTTAGACTTTGTAGTTGACTCCCTTCCCCATCTCCCGGGTACTTCCCCATTTCATTTCCCATCCGCTAACCCTGGACAGCCATCCCTACTGTCTGGTTGTTTTGAAGTTTCAGCCATAAACCCTTAGTCTTGCAACCCTAGCATGTCAAAGGCTAACTCAGGTTCTCGTAACCCCCTTAAGGACAACCTGACTACTCCTCGTAACGGCAAAGTCAAGAAGCCCAAGTGCGTCAAGGATTCCCATAAGGACCTCTCCCTCTGTTTCGGGGAAGGTGTTCAAATGGGTGAGGTTGTGGATACCATGAACAAGGTTTTGGTGGGTAGAGTTAGAGGTCGATCGTATTCTGTCACTCGCCTTCACCTCTGGGTCATGGAGATTTGGGGAAACTTGCTCAACGAGCTCCCATCTGTAACTACTCTGGCTCGGGGCTGGTTTGCCCTTAGTTTTCAAAGGGAGGAGTACACCTCATGGGTTCTCTCTTGGTATTGGCATATTGAACTGGCTCCAGTGCTACTCAAGAGATGGAGTCCATTATTCAATCCCGAGTGGGAACAATTGGGTGCTAGACCACTCTAGGTCTGACTTTCAGGACTCCCCCTGCACTTTTGGTCTGAAGATATATTCACCCGAATTGGCAACACATTGGGTACCTTCTTGGATTACGACAAGTCTTACATTACTTCTGGCAATAGATCGATGGCCCGTATACTAGTGTACCTGGATACCTGGGAAGGTCTAGAGGAGCAGATCACTCTACATTGGAGAAGGTTCACCCATATCCAATCGCTAGATTATGAGGGGGTGCCATTTAGATGCAGAAGATGTCATAAGGTCGGACATCTCTACAAGGATTGTCCCCTGGTTAATACTACATCCTCCCCCTCCAAAGCTTTAGATATTCCTAGTCCTATGGCATCTGCACTTGCGGAAGGACTACCTCCTCGTTCTACTCATTTGTTGCCTCCAGTTGGATGCTCTACTGATATGACTACATCTGCCTCACCTTGACCTCCTCCTCCGCCCATGATGAGATCTCGGGCTGCTGTTGTAGCCGCTCTTTCTTCGGATATTTTTCCACCTCTTTGCTTTGATCCTTCATTATCTATATCTTGTTCTGCACAACCTATGCATGTTTCATTTGCATCCATTGCTAGCATATCCTCTACGGCTCTCACATGTCCATTGGATCATCCTCCCCCTTCCTACTAGACCAATCCACCCTCTATCACTGGATTGATTGTTTCTTCTACTCCTCCTACTTTGTCTATCTCTTCTAGCCGCCCACACTCCTATAATCTCTGCTCTCGAGTGACACACCCTTCTGAGCCTACGGGGATTGTCCTGATTTCTCCTCCTAAAATCGCCAAGCTCCCTTGGTAGCGACATTCCAATATCACTCAATTTGTCATCCAAGTCGAGGAAGACGTGGCCCAAGGCAGACAATCTACTCTTGACAAGGTCCTTAGAGCATTGAACCCCCTCCCCCGGTCTCATCCATGAAGTGGATCTCTTTTAACTGCAGAGGGTTGGCTAACCCTGCTAAAAAATTATCCCTTAAAAGACTTCTGGATTCTAAGATGATCGACATTATTTATCTACAAGAAACTCTAGGGATGGCTGAGCAAGTCATCTCTGTTATGCTCTCTCTGAAGCCTGGTTGGACTTTTCATGCGCTTGATGTCAATGGTCGATAAGGGGAATAGCTCTTGGCATCAACTCCCGCACTATTAAGATCACCTCATCCTGGGGGGGTTCTGGATTTATTGGCATGGACATTTACTCATCGAAGCTGGGTATGGATTTTAGAATTATCAATGTGTATGCTCCCTGTCTTAACAGGGCTGATTTCTGGAACCATTTACTCAATTTATCTTTGACTAACTCTGATAATCTCATTCTGGGAGGGGATCTAAATTTCTCAATTGGCCATATGGAATCCTGGTGTTGTGGAGGTAAATCCTCTCTGCGGAAAGAGATGATCCCTACTAGCCCAGACCGGGTCTAGCAACAATCACACAATGCTATCACGCAAGTTCCTAATTGCAAATAAAAAGTAGATGGTGAGAACCTACTTGGATTCCAACACTAGTGTTCGTCGAAGATATGTCGCCCTCGTTCCTTTGCCTTGGCCGGTCACGATCCCCACGATCTCCGTGATTGGACACCTACACATGCAAGGAACAACACAAATACAAGCATAAAATCTAGTAGATGCAATTATATATCAGTCAGAAAAGATATAACTCAACATCAATCATAGGACAATGAGAGTGGAACCATAATGATAGTCATCTATTATTAATAAATAACAAAGAAGAATACAACCATTGTTCTGACGTCAAATCCTCCTTTGGCTGGGTAGTCAGCTACACAAGTCTTGCAAAGCTTGTTGGGATGAGGAACAAGCCTCTCTCTCTTTGGGTGACAAGAATCTCCTTACTTAGATTTGGCCTTATGGGTGCAAAGAAGGCTCTTGCAGCTTCAAACTCTTGAACTCCTGGAACTACTGACTATTGTGACTAGCTTGCTCAAGGCATAGAGGCAAGCTTTTATTGATAGAGAAGAAAGAGATAGGATCAATCACATTATTCATGGGATTGGCTTTATCACTTGGAAACTTCCATGAAAGGTGGCAAACCACTTTCCCTTCTATGGAGATTCGAAGCCAAACCATCCTAACTCAACATAGATTCAGTTGGTGAATGGGTTGAAGAGAACCTTCGGGAGTTTGTTGGTTAAAAACTTTACTCAATTCGGTTGGCGCGAGTGCGACTCTGAGACAGAGCGCCAATGGCGCGCCCTCTTTAGAGGATTTCCCTCATTGGCGTGGGCAGTGAACTGTGGACCCGCGCTAATGCAAAAAGAGCTGTTTTCATGGGTATTTTGCAGGAGATGTCTTCAGGGCATATGAAGCTCATACTTAGAGGAATATGATGCAAGTGATTTCAGGTCATGTCACTTCTCACAGGTCCCGGAATGAGTCCTCCAATGTGCGGGAGAGGGGTAACAGGGACGGTGACAAATTACTATGTAACAGATGCCCCCTAAAGCATGAGGCCCGAGAGAGAGAGGGGTGAAATGCTTTACAAGAACATGCGTGACTGAAAACACGGCCGCCGGAGAACCTGCGTAAAGAAGTACAACTGATATCTCAAGTACATGATGTATGTGGTATGGGCGCAGCCATCCATAAGAGAGTATATAATAATCTAGATCCAAGGCATGGACGCAGCCATCCAGAGAGGATCGAAAAGTAGACTCAGGCATGGTCGCAGCCATCCAGTGAATGAGTCATGTAATAATCATAATAAGCCACAAATCGCAGCCTGGATTCCAATAGACAAAATCCAGGGTCTTGCGCTCCATCTCAACCCGAACAGAGTACAAGTTCAAGCATGTGAATACATGAGTTGAAGTCGAACATGCATGAACATCATCTGATTACTAGTCAATGATGAAAACTATTAACAGACGCGAGAGGTACCACCAATAATGACAATGGCCCTCAAGGTACTATAGGTACAATCTACGGCGTGCGAATTAATGAGCTGGCGTCGAACACCCGTAGAATCATTTGATCGGAGGCCAATGATGAAAACCTCTCGTCGAACACGAAGAACCTGCCATTGAGGCATGCATGCTCCAAGGCACCGGAAGGGAGTCTCTAGATCAGCTTCCTGGATAATGAGCTGAAGTCGACAGGAAGTGACCTTGATCAAAGGTGGGCCATAGTGTTTCCCACATCAGTGACACGAGACAAAGGAAGAATGTTGTGGTGAATCAAAATTATGTGAGGTATCAGAGGGAGGTTGTTAGTCTGCAGGGGTCAACTTCTCTTGAAAATATCGGCGGCACGACAGTGGACTTGGCATTATTTGACATCAAATGAGCAGAGGTCATGGTGACAAGGCAATGAGCATATGAGAGGTCAAATAGGATAACCCAAACCCACGGAGGCTAATGTAAAATAAGATGAGATGTTCCCACCCAGACACGAATGCAGACAAGTGCCATGTTCAAGAGCGACATACTGCCGACACGACAATAATTATGGGTCAATTTTCCCCACCATTTCTGGCGAGTACCCCGATTATTTTTTTGATGACAAGCTTGACAGGGATAGCATATGCTTGTAAGGCGTCATTTCGACAGAATCCAATGTCATTAAGTTTTAACGAGTCTGACAAAGGAAAAACTCGATGTCTTTTCCTGTTTAGAGAGTCTGAAAAGACAGCAGAAAAGTAAATTCTAGGGGGGTCCTTTTTCGTAAAGTTGTGTCTCTCGAGCCCGAAAAAGTATAAAACAATGCTCGAAAGAACCGCCCGACCATTACGATCGAGGAGTACTTTTCATGAGTAGTGATTTCGACCTGAAAAGGTAAAAAAGCGATCAAAACCACGTCGTTTCGTACCATTAACGAGCCTGAAACGACAAGGACCCGACCATCTTTTCGTTTTTACACGGTCGGAAAAGAGTTTAAAGACGACCACCCCTTATTTACGTTTAGCGAGTCAAGAGGAATAACTCAGCAATCTTTTCGTCTTTGAACGGTCGGAAAAGAGCTGAAAGCAGACCTCCAGTTTTATTCTCTTTAACGAGTCGAAAAGGGAAAAATACTCGGCAATCTTTTCATATTTTAC
The DNA here is from genome assembly GCA_031772625.1 of Pinus tabuliformis. Lineage (NCBI taxonomy): Eukaryota > Viridiplantae > Streptophyta > Pinopsida > Pinales > Pinaceae > Pinus > Pinus tabuliformis. The sequence continues at coordinate 235,870,762 of CM062814.1, read as the reverse complement.
AAGTCAGAAAAGAGCTTAAAGGTGACTCATCCTAGAGGAACGAGTGGTATAAAGGGTAGCAACTGGTTCCGGCAATGGTGGAACTGCTCAAAACATGTAATGGTCGAGGCTGGCTAATAAAACCACTCATTGTTGTGGTTCCTTAGGAAAGGAAAAACAACCAAGTGAAAGCATATGATTGGCCAAAGAGATGGCGGCGATGGAATGAAACAACCAAGGCTCATCTAGCAGAATTTAGCAGATAAAGATAGCAATCACGAGATGTAAAATGGGTATGGGTTCATTTTTACACAAGCTTGAACCATGGAGAACTTTGCTTGAATTCGGTTTCATGTTTACACAAGCTTGAAACGAAAAACTATGCTTGTTATGAGTTTGCATGCCCTCAGCTAATAACGCAAATCGAGGTACATGCCCCCCCAAGCTTCATTGCATTCAACAAAGTGGATGGAATGAAGGTTCACTCTCGAGATAGATGAAAGACTCGACTTGTATTTTACGAGATCTGAATCAAAGACTCGATTTGGAAAGGAGGAGTTGTTTCATTTTTTAATGAGGTTGACACAGTAAAAGAACTATCCTCATAACCCTTGTTTCATTTTTTAACGAGCTTGACACAAGATCAGGAACAATGCTCGACCACCTTGTTTCCTTTTTTAACGAGGTTGTCACAAGATCAAAACTATCCTCAGCCAGATCCAGTTTCATTTTTTAAGGAGCTTGACACAGGAAAGGAACTATGCTCCGACCAGACCTAGTTTCATTTTTTAAGGAGCTTGACATAGGAAAAGAACTATGCTCCGACCAGACCTAGTTTCATTTTTTAAGGAGCTTGACATAGGAAAAGAACTATGCTCCGATGGAACTTCACCATAATGAAGAGGAAGTTGAGGCTTCCAAGAGTGTCACCCCTGATGGAAGGCCAACATCTTGGAAGTCAGGGCCCAATGCCTCCAGGACACTATGCACGATGGCGGCATCACTGGATCCAGGCATGGGATAGGTGGCCATGTAGTTGATCTGTGGTGGGGTATATGCAACTGGTGGATGAAAACTAGGAGAGGATGACAATTGCGCAAGAGGCACCCGGGGACGGACGAACGATAATTGATCTATCGTCACTATTCTTTCATCGTGTGGAAAGCAAACCACCCGAAAAAGTGAAGAGACCAGGGCCCCCATGGCATAAACATAGTCACGACCAAGGAGAAGACTGAAGTCTAAAGCACCTTGGGTAACCGATACGTCTATATAGACGGTCTTGCCTCCCAAAGTAACAGGGAACTGTGGAAGGATCCCTAATGGTTGACTAGTTCCTCCGTCAAAAGCCGTCAGATTCGGTGTGGCTAGCACAAGCTGTGGGGAACCCAAGGCTTGCCAAGTAGTGGCAGGCATAAGACTAACCGATGCTCCCTCATCCAACATAGTGCCAGGTAGCGCCTTATTGTAGGCATGTACCGTGACCCAGAAAGGCACATGGGATGGAAGGCGGGAGGTAGTCAAACGACTCCAGTCGAAGGAAACGACTGAACTACTTAGTGGGGGAATCATATGATTGCCTGATTCCCCCCCTACTCTAAAGGAACCGAAGCAGGACTCTCGGGAGCAGCTGGGATAGGAGAGTCATTTCCGGACTTAGGAGAATCTACGGAGACGAGAAGAACATGGGAGTGATGCTCTTCCGAAACAGAGTGATCGACGGGAGAACTCGAGTCGACACTCTTTCCGACCAATGGTTGGTCTGGAACAGGTGGGGCACAGCCAGGTTCGGGAAGAGGAGGCTGGACAAGAGAAGAATATGAATCAATCTCTTTGTCAGCAGGGGAACGATCTGTGGCTACAGAGAGACGTTGATAACCAGCGGGAAGTTGGGGTGAAGGAGATGTAAGACTTTCCAAGGCAATGGAGGCTTTATCCATGAGTAGACAAAGGTGAAGGGGATGATTTCCTTCACAAAGTCTACAGGGGATTTGAACCTTACCTTTTCCCTTACCTTTCCTGACTGATAAGGTAGCATCGCCGTGAGCTTCAGAGGACGATGAGGTGTGGGCCGGATCGCGAGACCATACTTCTAGTACCCTGGGAATGTCAGGACAATCGCGAAGAAGATGGTCCTCCTTGCATAATCGACAAGGAAACTTGACCTTCCGCGGAGGAGCGGAAGGGGGCCCGACTTCAGGTGTACTTGAGGGGGTAGCTGCACTTGTAACCTCTCCCTTAGGAGCCTTCTTCTTCTTCGTCTTCTTCTTCTTCCTCTTAGCCACCTAGTTACTCGATTCTAGACTTTCACCAGGTGAAGTAGAAGATGAGGACGTAGAAGTGGGCGTAGAAGGGGAGAGATCCACCTTAGAATCAACATGATATTGTTCAGGTGGAGGGACAAATTGACTAGACGATGAGACGGCAGGGACCAAAGAGGTTGAGAACAACCAAACCGACAACCTAACAGTTAACCCTGGGAGGGACAACGTTGCCATATAAGGAGCACCAACATTTCCAAGAGGAGGGAAATGGCCAGGATTCCCGTTAGGAGGGATACTTGGGTTGGTGAACCCCGGAAAAGTTGCCATCGAGAATGAAAAAAATACCTACTCAAGCTAACGCAAACAAGATCTAACCGGGTAAATGTGAACGCGGCCGAATAAATTTTAAGACAAAGGAACTGAACTTGACCTTTTCATGTTTTAAGAGTCGAGAAAAGGACAAAAAGATGACTCTAGTCTCCTTCAAATGTTTAGTGAGCCCGAAGTGACAAATGCTCAGATGAGCCTTTTCGTTTAAGGAGTCTGAAAAGGATCAAAAGTGACTACTCTGGAGAACTAGGCAAAATGGTTTACCAAACAAATCTGTAAAACTGCATATACACCTTGGCAGTCATATGAAAACCAAGGATTACGGCAGTCAATCTTCACGAATGCTGTTTTCGGTGCGTTACGGCTTGTAAGGCGGCAGACACGGCTTCCTATGGATAAAGGATGATAACCTAGTGGGGTCTCCCAATATACTCGACGGTACGTGGGAGCTCAAGTCCGTGCTAGACCACTTGTTGCGTCACGGAAGGAGGAATCACCCAACCTTAAGTGAAACAAAAGTGACTAGGTTTAACGACGCCGGAGCACGTCTCTAGCCTAGACCTCTAAACAGTGAGCGTTATGTTCCAATGCATTTTTAAGTTCATTCAGTTCATTTTACGGTTGATCTTTGATTAGATTTCGATTTCCAGGTCCTACCGTATGTAATCTCTCACAATTCCCTAAATGCAAGCTATATGCCAAAGAATATCATTTCGTTCGATGAACACTAACTACGAGAGAGTTGAGAACTTTTCAATCAAACAAAATGACCATAAACAATCAAGAACCACTCTAATGCAGCTAATGGCAATAAACGAAACTTTTCTCTAATCAATGAAAAGCTCTAATTTCCATTAACTAATTCAACGCAAAAGAGATTGTTCGTTTTCTTTTCAATGGCAAAGTGCACTAAACAAATTTTGAGAGATAATAACACCGAGTAAAAGAGACAAATTTCACTCAATGAGAACACAATCAAGTCCCCGAAATACCAAGGCAATCCTTCAAAATGAAGAAAAACACCAAAGAATTCTATGAGCTATGTGATCTGAGCCCAAACGAAGCCAAGCGAAACCCAAGCGAAAAAGAAGCAAATCACTTGAATAACAAGAAAAAACTTTGACAACTACTGAGCAAATGCAAAAGGATAATCACAATGTTGACCGGATGATCAAAGAACACAAAACACCTACGGGAGGCTCGACGCACAAAGCCACTAGATGCCCTAGGGCTAAAATGTGAAATCGATAGAAAGAGGCAGACACCCGAATGATGAAGGTCTAAAACCAGTCAAACCAGGATCAAACACACTCCAGTAATTGAAAAAGACACAGCAAGATACAAATCCAAGCTCAGAGGGCTTAAGGACAAGCGAACTGAAAAGTTGACAGGCCTGGCGCGACTGTCAGGCTGCAACTCGCGCTTTTATAGGATTGGCGTGGGTTGTCTTTGAGCAACTTGCGCCAATAGCGCGACTGTAAGGCTAAAAAGCGCGCTAATCAAGTTTGCTAAATCAAAAACAAAAGCAAGCAACCCAGGGCTTGAGAACAGTATCTAGGCAAACCAGGAAGCAAGAAACAGCAAGAAGTCCAACCCAGAAAGCTATCTAAGCAATCAAAGCAAGAAAAACCAAAGAGACAAGACAAACTCCAAGTTGTTTAGTCCGTAAACCAAACCGGAGATTGACTGAAGTGGCGTTGATCTACTTCGCTAATGCAAAGCAATAGCGTTTCGAAGGCTACCTGGCCGTACTTCAGGCTCCGTCTAAAGTTTACAAATCAAACAACAAGATCTCCCCAGCGGAGTCGCCAAATTGTTGTGGAGGTAAATCCTCTCTGCGGACAGAGACGATCCCTACTAGCCCAGACCGGGTCTAGCAACAATCACACAATGCTATCACGCAAGTTCCTAATTGCAAATAAAAAGTAGATGGTGAGAACCTACTTGGATTCCAACGCTAGTGTTCGTCGAAGAGATGTCGCCCTCGTTCCTTTGCCTTGGCCAGTCACGATCCCCACGATCTCCGTGATTAGACACCTGCACATGCAAAGAACAACACGAATACAAGCATAAAATCTAGTAGATGCAATTATATATCAGTCAGAAAAGATATAACTCAACATCAATCATAGGACAATGAGAGTGGAACCATAATGATAGTCATCTATTATTAATAAATAACAAAGAAGAATACAACCATTGTTCTGACGTCAAATCCTCCTTTGGCTGGGTAGTCAGCTACACAAGTCTTGCAAAGCTTGTTGGGATGAGGAACAAGCCTCTCTCTCTTTGGGTGACAAGAATCTCCTTACTTAGATTTGGCCTTATGGGTGCAAAGAAGGCTCTTGCAGCTTCAAACTCTTGAACTCCTAGAACTACTGACTATTGTGACTAGCTTGCTCAAGGCATAGAGGCAAGCTTTTATAGATAGAGAAGAAAGAGATAGGATCAACCACATTATTCATGGGATTGGCTTATCACTTGGAAACTTCCATGAAAGGTGGCAAACCACTTTCCCTTCTATGGAGATTCGAAGCCAAACCATCCTAACTCAACATAGATTCAGTTGGTGTATGGGTTGAAGAGAACCTTCGGGAGTTTGTTGGTTAAAAACTTTACTCAATTCAGTTGGCGCGAGTACGACTCTGAGACAGAGCGCCAATGGCGTGCCCTCTTTAGAGGATTTCCCTCATTGGCGCGGGCAGTGAACTGTGGACCCGCGCTAATGCAAAAAGAGTTGTTTTCATGGGTATTTTGCAGGAGATGTCTTCAGGGCATATGAAGCTCATGCTTAGAGGAATATGATGCAAGTGATTTCAGGTCATGTCACTTCTCACAGGTCCCGGAATGAGTCCTCCAATGTGCGGGAGAGGGGTAACAGGGACGGTGACAAACGGTGAGAAATTACTGTGTAACACCTGGGGTCATAATGCTTAGGTGGATCCCCTATTGGATTCCATGGAGCAACTGTTGGAGCAACACCATTTGATTGATATTCCTATTAACAAGATGCAACCAACTTGGCATAACAGAAGAATTGGTGATGCATCTCTGGCAAGACGATTGGATCGATTCTTAATCAAGGAACACCTGGTAAGGACCCTGACAAATTATCGTCAATGGGTGGGATCTAGTGGTATATCTGACCACTCTCCCATCTTTCTGGAGTTGTCGGGTCCATTTCAGAAACCAAGAGCACCATTTAAATTCAACTCCACTTGGCTAATGGACCCTGATTATATCAAATTGGTAACTGATTTCTGGAAAGCTTGTTTGGTCAATTTAGTGTCCTAAATTGTTCTACATAAATTATCAATCCGGGTATCGTAAACTAATGAAGTGTAGTGCACTATATGTGCTAGATGACCCTTCTTACCTCACTGTTTTTGAGTTTTATGTTGTTTTGGGGGTTTGATCTTTTAATTCCTAATGATGTACAATGTATTTAACAAGACCTTAAATCTACTTCTGCTAATGAAATGAGGACTAAGAGTGCTTTAGGCCAGATTTGGAAGTAAAGCTTTTGGTCAAGAACAAAGTTTCTATTATTTCTATTATGATTGTTTCCAAAACATGAACTAAAAGGACTTAAGAGTGAAATTGCAACTACTATTTAATCAATTACAAAACCAAAGCTTAAATGAGATATTAAAAACTGAAAATGAGATTGCAGCTATCTATGATGAAAACAAAAACTAAAATGAAATACTAAAAATAAGATTACAACTATTGTCTAATCTATTGCAGAATCAAAACTTAGTGAACAACTGAAAATGGAATTGCAACAAAACTAAATGAAAAACTATGATTGAAAATGAAATTGCAACTAATCTATCATAAAAACTAAATGAAGTGTTTTGTCACTCTGCTACACAATTTTGGGAGAACAACCTCCTTGTGATAGCATTTTGAGGAATTCAATACTCCATTGTTCTAAGAGAAACTAAAACTAAAAATGAAATTGCAACGAAATTAAATGAAAGACTAAGACTGAAAGTGAAATTGCAACTAATCTACTATAACAGCTAAATGAAGTGCTTTGTCACTCTGCTACACAATTTTGGGAGAACAACCTCCTTGTGATAGCATTTTGAGGGATTTCATACTTCATTGTTCTAAGAAAAAGTAAACATAAAAATGTAGAGAAAGACTCATTCATAAATGAAATATTTCACCACTTAGTTTTAAGATGAACCATCAACTGAAAGGGCTTTTGGAAACATTCACTTACAACATGAGTTACTAAACTAACAATAAAATGGCATTGATCAGTTAAATTCAAAATCTAAAGACTAATGAACAGCAAATGAAATGAATTACTCTATGCTACTGACATCAACTTCAAGCTACTGATAAGAAACTAGAAAGTAGTGGAACAAAAGAACTATTCTGTGCTGAAATAAAACTATTCTGAGTTAGTAAGAAGATGACAAAAACTGCATTACAAACCAAGTTAGAAAATGGTTATAAACATCATGGAAAAACACAGTGAATTTATAGTTAACTATGAAAGACAAAATAAAAATAAAATGTAACCTTAACCAACGCTGCAAAGGTCTCAGATTATATGCACTTAATCAACACTCCAACAACGCTTCAGGTATCCATGAAACACAATCTTTATATTAAAAATAGAGAATGAGTTCTTCAAACTACAGAGCGGAAATCTGAACTTAACACATAAGCAAAAATTGAACTTGTTCTACGTTCTTCACACAGGTATTTATAGAGAAATTATACAACTATTTTAAAGAGAGAAATAAGCTACAACAAAACACATAGGCAGGCAAGTATGCGGAATTCTTGTCCTTGGTTGCTTGGAAACATAAATCTTATGGTAATGGCTGTTGGATTCCGTTTGCACAGGTGGCAGATGAAGTCCGTGGCCTCAGGAAACTGCTTCGGATCCCATCACTGAGAAATGTGTACAGAACAAAGTCCTGTTTGCCATAGGTTTCTATGTTTGACTTCCCTTTGATCGGAGTCTTCCTCATTGATCTAGGCTAGATGAATAGGATATGATCCATGCCCTGCTATTTTCCAAGCTACCCATGTAGTCCTTTTCCACTCTTGACACCTGGAATCTACAAAAGCATGGAAGTAGCTGCGGAACAGCCGATTAGCTGTAGAGTGTGGCTACGTTCCTAGCTAAAAGACAAAAAATTATTCAAATAGCAAACATAAAAGTATAACCTGTAAATCATTGAAATATACTCCTTGAGGCAATGTGTAATGATTTTTGATGATAAGGATGCATTTTTCATGGAAAAATAAAGAAGGAAGGATGAAAAAAGTTGCTAAGGGAAAGGTAGTTTTGGAACTCAACAAAGCTCATCCACCATCTCAAGGGAGATCCATAGCAGAAGGTTTCTGTCGCAATCTTATTGAACTAAAGAGCTTATCTATCCAATGGAAAAAACTCAAACGAGATCAGGATGAACAATCTCTTTGCATCATTGAGAACAAGCTGGTTGATCTGATGGATGAGCAGGGATGGGGTTTCCTCACTACTGAAGCTAAAAATATTCTCACTGATTTAGAGGCTTAGAGGACTAAAATACTTAAAGAACGAGAGGATACTTGGCGCCTAAGGAGTAGGGCTATCTGGCTGCAGGCTAGGGATGACAATACTAAATTCTTTCACAATTACGCGAAGGGGAGAAGGGCTAGTAACACCATATGGAAGATGCCTACTGAAAATGGTCAGACTGCTCACACCTTTCACCAACTAGCCCATCTTGGCTCATCCCATTTTCAACAACTCTTCAAGTCTCCTCCCGGGCCACACTTGCTGAAATAGTCCGAATTGTTGGGCTTTTTCCTTGATTCGTAGACCAGGAAGCGACAGATGACCTTATTAAGCCTGTGTCCATGGGGGAACTGGAAAGCACTTTAAAATGGTTCAAAAAGGATAAAAGCCCTGGTCCAGATGGATGGTCGGTGGAATTCTATCTAGCCTTTTTTGAAATCATTGGACAGGACCTTCTGAAGGTTGTGGAGGAATGCAGGTCAATTGGTCATATGTATGAGGCTATCAACTCCACTTTCATTGCTCTCATTCCCAAAGTGGACTCCCCACTATCTTTCAATGATTTTAGGCCCATCTCCCTCTGCAACTGTCTCTACAAGATTATTGCTAAGATCATTGCTAATCATATCAAGCCCATCCTTTCATCCCATATATCATCTAAGAAATTTGCCTTCCTACATAACAGACAAATTCATGAGGCCATTGGCACTGCTCAGGAGGCACTACATTCCATTAAGATGAAGCATTTAAAAGGAGCCATCCTCAAAATCGACCTCTCCAAGGCATTTGACCGGGTTAGCTAGCTTTATATTAGAATGCTCCTTACTCATTTAGGATTCCCTCTCACTTTCATTCAATGGATTATGTGCTTCATTTCTATTGTGTCCTTCAGCATACTTATTAATGGATCAGCCTCCAATTTCTTTCATGTTGAGCGTGGCCTCAGACAAGGATGTCCACTTTCTCCACTACTTTTTCTCCTTGTAATGGAAGGCCTGAGTAGATTGATATTGCAGGGAAGAAGAGAAGGGTGACTTTGGGGACTCAAGATAATTGACCAATGCACTTTAACCCATCTTCTATTTGTTGATGACGTGCTCATCTTCCTCAATGGGGTATTAAGGTTTTCTCTATTTTTTATGAGCTATGCTACTCTTCTGCGTTGCTGCCAGAATGGAATCGAATCGGCTGAAGTCCACTATTACATTCTCAACATGCTCCCCACAGGAAATTCGGTTTTCCCTTCAGAAATTCCCATTTCAAAGACATCATTTGGAAGAAGGCCTTAAATACCTTGGTTTCTGCATCAAACCACACTGTTATAAAATTGTGGATTGGATCTGGCTTGTGGCCAAGGTAGAGAAAAGACTTCACAACTGGAGCCATAGATTCCTATCCAGAGCAAGGCGCTTAGTTCTCATTAAATCGGTCCTGGAGGCAACCCCGGTTTATTGGATGTCCTTGGCATGGATTCCCAAAGGAATACTTACTCGGATCCAAAAAAATTGCTGCAGATTCCTTTGGAATGGATACAAGGAAGGGAATACTTTTGCCTGGGTAGGATGGAGTCACATCGCACTTCCTAAAAAATGGGGAGGATGGGGATTAAAAGTTCTACCTTCATTCGCTCATGCACTAGCAGCAAAGATGGGATGGCTCATCCTTAACTCTCATAGCCTCTAGACAGAGGTTGTTCATTATAAATACATATGGCCTCTACATATCATGGAATGGATTTGTCTTCCATCATGGCACAGGAATGGTATTTCGACAATCTGGAGGGTTGTTCTTCTTACTCTACCCACTATCAGAGATGGCCTTGTATGGCGTATTAAAGCTGGCACATCTGTGCGCATCGGTATGGATCCATGGACTGGTTGTGGCAACATGTATCGTCTACCCCATGATCTTATTAATTTTCTTAAGGACAGGGGCATAGCCATGATTGCCAATATTGTGGACTCAGAGCACTCCACTATATTTTCACAGGCTTGGAAATCAGCTGACCAACTGGAAATTCCAGCTCAGTGGACCCAGGATTGGGAGGGATATATTGCAGCATTGACTGAATCTCATGTCAGAATTACAGAGGAAGATGATGAGCTCATTTGGGCACCTGCAGCGCACAGATCTTATTCTCCCAAAGAAGGATACCCAATCATCCACGCTTCACACAAGCCACCTGTGTTGGTGGGGTGGTGGCGATCTATTTGGAAACTCAAAGCACCCCCTCGGACCAGACTATTTATGTGGAATGTATTAATGAATAAATCACCTACTGGGGAAAATCTGAAGAAAAGATCATTTTATGGCCCCACTTGGTGCGTATTATGCCAACAGGCTGAGGAATCGAATGAACATCTCTTCCTCTTCTGCCCTACTATTAGCAATATTTGGGAACAAGTTCTCTCCTCTCTAGCCATCACTTAGTGATGGAATGGTCAAAATATAATGGATGCATGGAACCTTTGGTGGGCTGAGTCCTTGAACTTGAAAAACCACAATCTCCCACTACTTATAAGTTGGTCTATATGGTTAAACAAGAATGGAATCATATTTAGAGACAAAGACATCCAATGGCCTATATCAGTTTCTCAGATTATCAATGCCTTCCATGAAATCCCTGATGATGATATTACTCCTTCTACCTGAGTTGTGACACCTGAAGTTATAAACCGAAATCACCCTTGGGCTCTTTTTAATGGTTCTGCACAAGATCAAGGATGGGGGGGGGGAATACTATTACACTTAGTTTTGCTAAACTTATCACACTTCGACGTTTGCTTCATTTTTCATTGGCACATGATTGCAGGCAACTACAGATATACAGGGACTCCAAAATCATTATAAATTGGTTCAATAATACATCTGCATGTCATGTTCACTCTCTCAGGAATATATTGGATGAAGCCTTGCTTTTAAAATCTCAATTTGATTATATTTATTGTCACCACATTTACAGGGAACGCAATCAGACTGTCAATTAGCTATCTAAGGAGGTCGCGGTCCAGCCCAGGGGATTATGGCTTATAAAAGATCAGAAGGAAGCAGAATACTACCAGTTTCTACCACATACCATATAATGATCAAATATTTTAGAGGGTTGATAGGCCCTAATTATAGTTTTTATTCACTTGTATATACCATCAGAATTCTACGTGATATATATATTGTACATATTTTTAACTGAACAGTCACTGTATACCCTAGGAGGGTAATCTGTACAAACTTATATTTTTGAAGGCTACGACCTATACTTACAGCATATGCCTGTTAGGCATCTACAACATGTAATTTTCAAATTTAATAGAGAATTACGATTTTTCCCCAGGGAAAAAAAAACTTTACTTGGGAAAAAAATGAAGTATTATATCTTCGCTTTCTATTGAGAGAGAGAGAGAGAGAGATGTGTAATTTATTAATTATTAATATGGATTTGATATGTAACATTTCAAAAGTAGTAGTAATTATTCTTTATTTTATTTTAATATGAGTTATAAATCAAAGTTTTCAATATGCATGTTGAGTAAAAGGTTTTAATATGTGTGTGTGTGAGAGAGAGAGAGAGAGAGAGAGAGTTCTTATTCAATTAATAGGTGCTTTCTAATACAGGGTATGAGTGAGATTTGTAATTCATTCAATGTTTAATATAGATTTGTTATGTAACATATGTGTGTGTGTGTGCTTTATAATACAAGGTATGCGAGAGATTTGTAATTCATTGAATGTTTAATATAATTGTGATATGTAACATATGTGTGTGTGTGCACGCTTTCTTATACAAGGTATGAGGGAGATTTGTAATTCATTCAATGTTTAATATAGATTTGATATGCAACATTTTCATAGATGTGTGTGTGTGTGTGTAGAGAGAGAGAGAGAGAGAGAGAGAGAATACCATGGATGTATGTTTTCTATTTCCAAATATGAGGAGACATGTATTGACATTTTAATATGAATAAGGTGAATCATCAATAAATAAATAAATAAAATCATTTTAATTACATGTGTATTATATAAAACAAGTGAAAAATAAAAAATAAAAAATAATAATAATAATAATAATAATCTTGTAGTTAAACCATTTTATGAGTGTGTTACTCAAAACCAATCTTAGCTCTATATCCACCAAGATTCGAGAGAAATCATTTTTTTTGAGGTGCGAACTTTTCCTAAAATCTTGCACTCAGAAATAGGTTTGCATCTTGAGAGGTTTGATCCCTCTCGGGCTTGGTAAGTCTAGAGTTAAGATGGATCTATCCTAGTATCTAATTTACAATTAATAATTGTTTCTATGAACTTACTCTTTAAGTATTATCATTATTGGTATTATTATTATTATTATTATTATTTAACCTTTGAGATAGACAATTCACTCCTTTACAAATTTAACAAAGAGCACTCTTTAAATGTGTATATTAAGTTTAACCATTCATTATATATTTTTTAATTTCACAGTTCTTATTTATTCTTAATAAAAAAATATATTTAGGATATTTATTTTATTTTTAAAATGGTATTGGAATAAATGAAATTCTTATATATATATATATATAGAGAGAGAGAGAGAGAGAGAGAGAGAGATTTTATTGTAAAAACAAGTTGTAATACTGTTAATAACAAGTATGTAAATTCTCTTGATTGAGATTTTTGCAATTTTTCTTCCTCCCTCCATGAAAGAGAGAGAGAGCGAGAAGTTGAATTTTCCTAAAAGCACTTTTCATGTCAATTTCTTGAGTACATGGATGTATTTTATTTTTGCAAATTGATATAGAGAGAAATATAAAAGCAAAACATAGTTATCGCATTCTTATTATAGTCCTCCCCCTAAGGGAATGCAACCCAATAGAATATTCATTTTTACTCCATAATCCATCCAATATTCATTGGATTTCCTTGTTGTTGTGAGAGGAGGAGAGATATTTGGAGCATTCTTCATGATTTTGACAAAAAAGGACTTGGAGGACCCCAAATGCACATCTAAGTCGATTTCCTTTTCATATTCTTGACATCATTCCCTTTATTCCTCTATTTCCTCTGCTTCCTTTGAATTCATCTTCCTCACTGCATATTCTTCATCTTCCTCTTTTTATTCTCTATTCTTGGGCTTGGCCATTGGACCCTTTGGGGATGCATTTATACCATTATTGGGATGAAATGGTTTAGAGTTGAGATCTATAATCGGTTCCTCATCAACTTCATTTTATTGTCTTCAATATTTACTAAGCCATTTAAGTTCCCAATAATTTTAAATTTATTATTGCTTGATGTGGGTAGACACTCCTATGATGCCTTTAAATGAGATGGCCCCTTACACTGAAAATCTATGTGCTTGTTTGATACCATCTTGAACTTAGGTCCCTTTCTTGATTATTGCTTTGTAGAAGGTTGCTTGATCCAGGTGGATATTGGTGGCCACCCACCAATTCCACCTAGACCTCTAATTGGTTTCATTTGTTTCCTTGATTATAGCAGCATTTACTATATTCAACAGTTTTTCAGGTCCTAAACTTTCGGAGCTCTTTTGACCCCCTAAACCACGTTTTTTTGAAGTCCACAACAAGGGCATGGTTGTGGCAAATCCTGTAATACTCAGAGATATCTTTCTAACGAGGTATCGTACGTGCCAAATAAAGACCATATAGCCAAGTTACGACCTTGGGAAGTTGGCTTTCCAACTAACCCCAATGGGGCCCACAAACTCTTAGCGTTCCATCTCTTGGGGTTAGGGTTTTGGTTGTTTAGGGTTTTACCTTGTTGTTCAATCATACAAAGGTCCTTGAGCCTCATTATAGCATAGTTCAGAGGCATGTAGTTGCCACATCTCTTATCAAAGATAAGCTACCATCGCCCTAGCTAGTTTATTCCCATTTTGTATGTAAGCATATTTCAATTCTTTGGTATTAATGAAATGAAGTTTTATTCCGCTGCATTTTGGTGTTCATGTTTGTATCTGTATTCTGTTGCATTCCTGTATAAGTCTAGATCATTTATTTTCTTGGATATTTGGACAGTGTGTTGGCAAAATGTCCATAAGCATGACATTAAATGCTCTTGAATGGAATATGCTCATAATTTATCCCTCAATGGTGGCTCAACCCATCTAAACTAATTTGTTAAATTTTTCAAGAGTCTTCTTCTCCAATTCTATTTCCATGCACATTCTCACATAAGAATATAGATTTCTTTTGGGTTATGCTCGATCGATGAAACAAACTTATTCATTTCCAATATCTCCAAGGGAGAAATTGTCTAAGAAAATTAGTAAGTGGTGTGGTAATCTACCTATACTAGGGTTGGTATAATCCAGTATTTTAGATTGAAGTCAAGGATCCATCATGATATACATTCCTCTAAATCCCATAAAGTATGGCCCATGTTAGAAGATTAGATCCCACTCATCCTTATTTAAAAGTAGAAGATGAAATAATTACAACTCAATGCAAATAATATTACTTGTCCATTGATGTTGGGGACCATTACTTTGCTACCTAGGTTTCCACAACATTTGGGTTGGTCTAGAAGCTTGTAAACTTCCAGCTAGAGCATGATCAAACAAAATAAGGGTTTTCCTTCTTGGCTTTGGAGATAAGAGATATAATTGGGTGATGGCTTCCCACCAAATTTCCCCATCGGCATCTCCCATATTTTCTTGTGTTCTTGATCCCTTGCAATTAATGGTGGCATCACTTTCCTCCAATGGCATCAATCTAATTCACAACTCCAGGAAGTGATCTTGGTACCAATGACCTCAACAACGATGACCAATGACTTGAATATGCCCAAAACTCTTATACCAATGACCTTAGTCGTGACAACCAATATCTAGAATCTCTTTACTTACAATGACTTCGATTAAGTGGTAGTTAGGGTAAACCCTAGCCATAGAGGGTGCAATCCACATTTAATTCTTAATCTCTTTCTTTTTTCCAAAGCTAAGACAATAAATAATTCAACATATCATTTGCTAAATTAAGTGTAAGTAAGAAAAATAATGCTCATCTTAACGATCTACACTAAAACTCTTTTTACTCGATGGAATTCACATCCAAGGGAAACCCGCGGGGCACTTCCTATCATTTTGAGGATGATACCTGGGGTAAACTAGCTAGTCCGAATTTTGGCACTTCCCATCATTATCCTCGATGGAAGTCACATCCAAGGGAAAACCTTGGGGCACTTCCTATCATTTTGAGGATGATATCTGGGGTAAACTAGCTAGTCCCAATTTTGGCAACATAATCCAACATAGATATGATCGATAAAGACTCAATAATATCCATGAAAAACAATTAGCCCAAAAACTTGATCCTATAACCTCCTACCTATAATTCACAACACTCAACTACTTAGACTAACCTTCTAGATTAGCTATCCAAACTAAACTTACTTAACATAAATATTACTTCATATATACATGATTTATTTTTTAAAGATTTAAATTCCATTTTTTTAATTGAAAAAAGATAATAAAAATTTCTCCTCCACTTTTATACGCAACAGGGGATTTCTTGTGGCAACCTGCGTGCGTTCCTGCTCTGCAACCTGCGCGCGTTCCTGCTGAGGGTCTTCTACGCTGCAAGCCGTGGCCGCCCTGCCATGGCTAGGGCTTCCAAGATCGCCTGTCATGGAGGTGCTGGGTAACCCTCCAGGGCCTCCCATCTCTCCCCCTCCACTAGCCGCCTTGGATGCATTCAAAACCCTGCTGGCTTCCTTGCCCAAGAAGAAGAAAGTGGACACTACAAAGTTCGTGAAGAAGCTGGACGACATTCATGAGATCGCCCTCCCGCCAGAAGGGCCGATCCAAGTTGCCCTGTCTCTTGCAAATCGTGCCCTTGTTGGCCAGTTCACAGGACTCTGGCCTTCCCCAAAATCCACAGAGAACTGGGTTGCCAGGAACTGGGCACCCTTGATAAAAGACAAAGTAACCTCATACTTTCTCGGGAGAGGCTACTTTTTGTTTGAGTTCACTGCAAAAGAGGACAAGGATCTGATTTTCTGGAATGGACCTTACTTCATGGGCCCTCAAGGACTGTATTTGAATAAATGGACGCCAGACTTCGATCCGGCAGTGGATGTGCCCACAGCGGTCCCGGTGTGGGTGAGACTCCCCAACCTTCCAGTGCACTGTTGGAATTGGGATTCTCTGAAGCACATAGGCAACACCCTAGGCAAATTTATAGACAAGGCTAACAACAAAGATCAGTATGACTGCGCTAGAATTTGCGTGGAGGTAGATCTAGAGATCGGACTACCGGAAGCCATCAAAATAATCGTAGGTCCCTGCACTCATGTGCAGAAACTTGATTATGAGCAGCTGCCCTTCAAATGCCAGAAGTGCCACGTCTATGGCCATTTTGCCAGAGACTGTCCGTCCAACGGTGTGGAAGAAAAAGGGAAAGAAGAGGGATGGAATCATGTAAAGGACACCAAAACCTCTCATAAGAAGATAACAAATGCAAATGCTAAAGCTCCACATACAGGTCTTGCTCAGAAACCAACCACGGAAGGTCAAGGGAACAAATTCGAGCTTCTAGGATCTGAAATCATGAGCTCCCAAGAGGTAGAGATCCAAAAGGATATTTCTCTAGCCAAAGCTTCCCCCTCCATCAAAAGTGGAAGTGCAACAGAGAGATCCAAAGGGAAGAGTTCAAAAGAGGAGGAGGAAACCCAAGAATCTGAGGAATCAGAAGAAGAAGGAGAAATAGGAGATTCTCAATCTTCTCCCAGAAGATCCACAAGAGGACGCAAGTCTGCAAGGGAAAAAAGAGAACAAGAAACCTACAGGGACAAGCTTCAGGGCAGCCAGCCAACTCTAGAGAAGCTATTGGCAAAAACCCCGAAGATGACGAGGAACCAATCTCAAGGCTCCAAGGGAGCTCATATTAGCAAAAATAAATGATGAAGATAATCTCCTGGAATTGTAGGGGAATGGGCACTAGAGCCAAGGAAGAAGCAATGAAAAGTTTAATAAGATTGGAAGCCCCGGATATCCCCCTCATCCAGGAGACCAAAATGGAGGACGCAGTTTTCCTCTAGCCAAGTAAAAAATTTTGGAATTAAAGCGGAGCACAAGCAATTTCTGCCCGTGGAGCCTCGGGAGGGCTTGGGTCGCTCTGGAATCCAAATAAGTTCTCATTAATTTCTGAGTCTCTGAATACCCATTGGATTTTCTTAAAAATGCAGCATTTAGAAACTAAGGAGTTCATTTGTCTATTCAACGTGTATGCTCCTAACAATGCAGGTGAGAAAAAAAACGGTTGGGATTCCATAAAAAGTCTGGCAGATGTAGAGAACCTGGAAAATATCATCATAGCCGGAGATCTCAACCTCACCCTCCTCTCGTCAGAAAAAAGAGGAGGCAGCATTGTAAGGGACCGGGTAAGAGAATGGGCGGAGGACCTCATGCAAGACTGGAACCTGCTAGACATCAAGCCAGTTATTGGTAAGTTTACATGGTCAAATAAGAGAGTTGGTCCTGGACATATAGCGGCAAGACTTGATAGATTTTTTGTTCAAATTTCCTTCCTGCTTCTTGGGCTAGAGGCTAGAATGCACATTCTTCATAACAGTGTATCAGATCACAAGCCCGTTAGTCTTGAGCTGCTAGCTCCCAAGGATCTGGGGCCTATCCCTTTCAGATTCAGTTCACTATGGACTAAAGAGGCAGACTTCATGCAAAAGGTTAGAGATTGCTGGAAAGACCTAGTCAAGGGTTCCCCTTTTTTTGTTTGGGAGGAAAAACTTAGAAGAGTAAAAGTAATGCTGAAAAACTGGGTTAAGACCTTGCCCAATCCTGCTGTTGAAAGGAAAAAAACTCAAAACGCTCTAGAAACGCAGCATCTCCATCTAGAAGCAGCTGAAATCACCAAAGAAGAGTTGGACAAGGAGTCGCAGCTACAACAGAAATTTCATAAGGCTTGTTTGGCTGAAGAAGAATTCTGGAGGCTCAAATCCAGGAGTCTATGGCTCAAAGCAGGTGATAGAAACTCCTCATTTTTCATAAGCAAGCTCAAACCAGGAAATGCTGCAACTCCATCTCTGAAATCAAAGAAGAAAACTGCACCTTAAAGGATTTCACCAGCATCAAAAAGGTAGCTTCTGAACATTTTAAGAAGATGTATAGTGAAGACATGGAGGCTGGCCAAAGCTCTAATCTCCTGGATGTTGTTCCCCACCTTATCACTTCTAGAATGAATTAGCTGCTTGAAAGCAAAATCAACAAAAATGAAGTTAGGGACGCCCTCTTTGCGATGGATCCCAACAAAGCCCTGGGACCGGACGATTTTACAGCTAGATTTCTCCATACCTGTTCGCAGATTGTGGAGAAGGAGTTTTTTAAAATGATTCAGAAGTCCCAAGATTGTCAGAAAATTGGAGGTTGCACGAATTCAGCTTTTCTCGCCCTCATCCCTAAGGAAAAAGGTGCAAACTCATTCAATAGATTCTGGCCAATTTCCTTATGTAACATTGGATACAAAGTGATAACCAAGGTGATAGCGAACAGGTTGAGAAATATTCTCCCCAAAATCATCCCGAAGAATCAAGGAGGATTTATTCATGGCAGACAGCTTGTGGATAACTTCATCCTGGTCCAAGAGGCGATCCATTCCAGTCTTCATCGAAAAGAAAAAGGTATGGTCATTAAACTAGATCTAGCAAATGCATTTGATCGAGTAAGGCATAACTTTTTGATAGATGTTCTACACAAGTTGGGTTTTGGTCAAAATTTTATCAACTGGATCCGAGCTTGTATCTCGGAGCCCTAGATTGCTCCCTTGGTGAATGGTAGGGCTGCTGAATTCTTCAAAGCCTCTAGAGGGCTGAGGCAGGGGTGTCCCCTCTCACCCCTCCTCTTTGTGCTGCAGGCTTCTATCCTCAGCTTTTATTTAGACAAGAAACAACAAGATCAAGAAATAGCTAGCCTGTGCATAGCAAGAGGGGTAAAGAACATCAATCACGCCCTTTTCGCTGACGATACCTTGTTGATGAGGGTTGCAACTCCACTTTCAGCTGTCAGATTTAAAGAAGTGCTGGAAGATTACTGTGAAGTCTCGGGTAGCGAATTAAATAAGGGAAAATGTCACATCTACTACTGGAATATCTCCTCTTCATCTGAAAACTCCATTGCCAGATGTCTAGGTTTTGTAGCCTCTACAAATTGGACCTTTTTCAAATACCTTGGCCTTCCCATCTTCCATAAGAGGGCCTTGAGCAAAGACTGGAAGGCTCAGATAGAGAAATTCAAATAAAAAATGCGGGCTTGGGGATCCTCCTGGCTCAACATTGCTGGCAAAGCAGTGCTTATCAAAGCAGTACTTAGTAGCCTACCTTTATTCCAATTCTCTGTTCTCTTGGCACCTATGGGAATCCTCAAGAAGATGGAGGAGCTAATCAGAAAAAAAAATTCTGGAAAGGAGGCAAGCAAAATGAAAAGAGAATCCCTCTAGTCAACTGGGGAATTGTCACCAGACCGCTTCATGAGGGAGGGTTGAATTTCAAAGATCTCTGTGCTCAAAACTTAGCCATGGGAGCAAAATTGATTTGGAAAATCATAGCTCCCAAACCAGGTTGGGTACACTTAGCACTGTGGAAAAAATACTTCAGAGGATAGAGGCTCCGATGCTTGGATCAGCCCAAATCCCATCTTAGAACCTCATTCAGCATGCTCTGCAACAAAGCTAGCCCTCTGATAAGTGCACATTCCTTCTGGATACCTAGAAATGGTAAATCAATCAACCTACGGGACGATAGCATAATGAACAGGCCCCCGCTGGCAGATTCGAACTCCACGACCGAGCTGAAGAAATGGATGACGGACGCCAATATCAAAATGTTGTGGGATTTTTTGAATTGGAACAGTGACTGCTTGGCTGGTTGGAAGCAGCTCCCGGCTCCACCCGCACTGCAACCCGACCTTGCTGTGTTCCTAAAAATCATGCATGGGCTGGCTCCTTCCCACACTCGGAGGAAAGACGTGCGAGGATGGGGACCGAAACGGGATGGTTACATGGTTGCTCTGGGCTATGTCAAGTGCATGGAATGACCTCACGTCCCTCCCAACCCTGCACCTTGGTTTGGCATCTGGAATTTTCCCTCTATTCCAAAAATCGACCATTTTTGCTGGCTGCTCTACCACCAAAAAATCCTTACAGATAACAGGCTACAGAAAAGGGGCTTTTTCAGGCTTTCAAGATGCACGTTATGCAAGGAAAGTCCGGAATCCGCCTTTCATCTCACGCTAGAGTGCAAATTCGCAGGCTTTATCTGGCAAGAGCTACTTGGAACATGGAATTTTAAGTTCACCTTCCCTTGTTCCGTCCCGGACCTATTTGCTGGATGGCTGGCCAGATACCCAAGCCCAAATCCAAAAAACAAAATCATCATAGCAGCATGGACTGCTCTGCCTAAATTCATCAACTGGCAAATCTCGTTAGAGAGGAATAGAAGGATATTCAGAAATAAAGAACAGGACTTCAGACTTGTTGAAAATACAGTGAAATGCCATTAATTGAGTGGCTGAGAGACAAAAGGGATGATAGAAATCTATGTCAGCAAGATATTGAGTTCGGAGCTGCACTCAATCTCCAATTCCAAAAATCGATCACCATACCTATATTTCTCAAAGACTGGCAAATCAGAAAAAATGAAGAAGAATTTCAATCCTGGATTTCCAAGCAAACTCTTCCTTCTCCCTTCTTTGACAGGGCATCCAAGGGAAACCCAGGAATTGCTGGCGCAGGAGGGCTCATTATAAAGTTAGAAGAAACTGCTATCCACATATACGCTTGGGGACTGGGTCACTCCTCAAGCATGCACGCTAAAGCAATGGCCCTTCTTCATGGGATCAAATTACTCAAAGAGTTGGGCCACAAGGAGGCAAATGTCTTTGGTGATTCGCAGGTCATCATCAAATCAATGGCAACCAACACTAATCCAGCAAATCTGCGGCTTGCAAGGACGATTACAAGGATCAAAGACATGACTAAGCCCCTTAATTTGAAATTTTTTCATGTACTGAGAGAAAACAACAAAGAAGCAGACAAAGAGGCAAACAAGGCAGTCCAGCTAGCTGCTGGGATTATTCTCAAAGACAAAGAAACCTCATGGTATCCAATCCCCTAATCTTCCATGTTTTACTGCATTTTATTGAAACAGTTTGTATGCATTTATAAGCTCGGGAAAGCAACAACAATAGTTCACATTATAAAATGTAAAAGGAGGCGACTCATAAGCATATGTGCTATGTCCCTCTTGTTGGAGAGCTGCTCAGAAATCAGCTTCATTATCTATCACCTGAATTGTGGCTTTTTGCCAAAAATCTAATGAAATCCCATAACCGTTTCTGTGAAAAAAAATAATAAAAAATAAAAATAGGGGCTTTCTTGTGGTAAAGTTACATTTAAAAATAATAAAATAATACTTACATTAACAAATTAAAAAATAGTAACAAAAAAATGTCCTGGTAAATAAAATACTTCAATTTCCACCTTAATTCCACATAATATAATTTACTTTTTAGTATAAGGGGGATATGTTATTCCTTCCCAACTTAATATGGAGTTGAGAGATGGCATACAAAAATAATATTATTGATATTATATGATGTTTAATTCATTCTATGTTCAATTGACATACAATATTTAATAATAACAAAAAAAAAGTTCAATGTAAGTCATAATTTAAATATTTCAATATGCATTTTTAGTAAATGATTTTAACTATCATATATATATAGAGAGAGAGAGAGATTTATGTGGGGCATGTATTAATTACCACAACCTAGATGGATATAAAGTTAAGATGGATCTAGACTAAGACTTACCTAGATCTATCTAGATTAACTATCCAAACTAAACTTAATTAACATGTGACTTACCTAAGTATACATTAACTTCATATCCATATAGATTTATTATCTAAACTGAACTTAATTAACATAAATATTACTTAGGTAAGTCATATGTAATATCCTCATAAATCAACTACTTCAATTTCGATCTAAATAATGAGTTACTCATCTAACTAGTGAAGAAATTACAATTTAGGACATAAATAAAGTTTATGTTGATGTGGAATTAAGGTGAAAATTAAAGTATTTTATTTATAAGGACATTTAGGTGGATCTAGGTCCTCATAAATTGAAGTGTTTTCCAAACTAAACTTAATTAACATAAATATTATTTAGGTAATTCATATGTAATATTTATGTTAATTGAGTTTAGTTTGGATAGTTAATCTAGATGGATTTGAAGTTAAGATGGATCTATCCTAAGATGCAACTTAGATGTATTTACCAACATAGATCCATCTTAAATACGGATCTAACATGAGCTGAGAGGGATCCAATTTCTTCATGTGCAAATTTTTATTTAAATGTTTTGTCCAGTTTTTTTTTTTTTGACTGAGATGAGAAAAATTCCAACTTTTGAATGAGCCTCTCATACCGGGCTATAGAATGAGCCTCTAGATTCAATTACAGCCTAGATGGATCTGAAGTTAAGATGGATCTAGGCTGACAATGAAATATTTTTTTGCTAATAATATATTTTTTGTTTTAAATATCACCTGTAAATTGAACGTAGAATGAATTACAACGTCATGTAATATCAATAATTCTATTTCCTATCATCTCCATATTAAGTAGTGAAGAAATTACGTTCAATTACATTTCTTCCTTATTACAATTCACCCCCATACTAAAAGATAAATTACTTTTTACTCATCTCCATATTGAGTAGTGAAGAAATTACAATTCTCATTCATACAAAAGGGTAAATTACTTTTTTTTTTAACTTTCCTTTACTTTATATCTCTACATAAAATTATGTAAAATTGAGGTGCAAATTGAAGTATTTTAATTATGTTTGGCATTAATTTATTTTATTATTGTTATTTTTAATTTGTTAGTTTAAAGTATTATTTTACTATTTTTAAATGTAACTTTAGGTGACAACATCTCTCCCATACTGAGCTGTAAATAGATATATATTATATCATCCTCGATTCAACTTAACTCCAAATCTACCAAAATCTCTTGCCCTTGGTAGATTGAGAGGCACTGTACAACCCAATACATGAGGGAGATGATGTCATGTAATGATGCGTTAATTTTTTTAACCCAGTACATGAGAGAGATGATGTTATGTAATGTTGCATTAATTTTTTTTTTAAATATATGTCGCTAATTGCATCGAGACGCTCTAAAACCCAATATGGGAGAGATGTTGTCACGTAACTTTGCATTTGAAAATAGTAAAATAGTACTTTAAATTAACAAATTAAAAATAACAATAATAAAAGAAATTAATGTCTGACATAACTAAAATACTTCAATTTATATATCAATTTTACATAATTTTATATAGAGATATAAAGTAACGAAAAGTAAAAAAAAAAAAGTAATTTATTATTTAGTGTGAAGAAGAATTGTAATTTCTTCACTACTCAATATGGAGATGAGTAAAAAAAAAAAATTTACTTTTTAGTTCAATGAATAAATGTAATTTCTTCACTACTTAATATGGAGATGACATGAAATAGTATTATTATACCTGTAGCAAGCAATTCAAATTTTCCTTTGACTGCCTATTAATTTGTCTTTGACCAAAAATTTCTACAACTTTTCCATTGTTTAACATTAGGAATTCAATTTTTGTTAATTTATTATTATTATTATTTATTTGTAAGGTGGTTGGTTGATGTCTTATTATGGATTGTTTAGTAACTTCCATTTCTATTCATTACTATTTTTTGTTTTATTTCCTTTTTATTTAACTTTTTTTATTTTTTCAATTTTCATGAATTATACTTTTTTCTTCTATATTTTCAATTTAAGATGACAAATTTCAAAAAGAAAAAGATAAATTAAAAAATCAAATAATAATTAGATTTATGACTTTCTAATTTGACTTATACTATTTTTTTATCTTTTTCTATTGCTTTTTTTTTTCTTTATTTCAATTCCAATTAACATTTGATTCAATTACGTTATTTTTTATTATTATTAAATTTATTTATATGTAACTTATTCTCTCATCTTTAATAACTTCCATTACTGACCACGTGAGGATGGAATTTACATTAAATGATTGTCTATGGAGTGGGAGCATTTAATTGTCTATGGAGTGGGAGCTCCTCCTCTGTGATAAGCTATATAGTCCAAAATATTATGCCAAGCAATCCCAAAAGAGTCATTCCTCCCAAAGGTATACTAAGAATTCAATAAATTGATCTTATTACAAGAAATTGAATTCCATAATTCAAGAGATTGATTTTCTTGAATTCAAGAATTCAAGAGATTGATTTTCTTGAATTCAAGAATTTAATAAATTGATCTTATTACAAGAAATTGAATTCCATAATTCAAGAGATTGATTTTTTTGAATTCAAGAATTCAAGAAGTTGTTTTTTTGTTTTTCCTTCCCCTTTTGTGTGTTTGTGATCAATGTCTACCCATGTATCTGTTGTAGGTCAAAAGATTTGAAACTCCAGCAGAGGTGGACACTTGGCTGGTGGCAAATTCAATGCAATGCTCTCGAGCTCCACATTTCATTTTAGGGAATTCAAATTCTAAGCATTTCATTCTAGGGAATTCAAATTCTAAGCATTTCATTTTAGGGAATTCAAATTCTAGGCAGAAGTTGGGGTATGAGATCCAAACTAATTCTACTAGAGTGCAACAATGAGGTTATTATCAGCATAGATCCATCTTAAGTACAAATCTAACATGAGCCTAGAGGGATCAAATATTTCTTCACGTGCAAACTTCTTTAGAGTGTAAAATACAATGTGTTATCTTTCATTGTTTAAATTGTATTTTTGAATGCTAAATAGAGTATATATAGGACCAAATAAACATTTTAACAATAAAAAACTTAGTATTTCATAATATATACATATTTTTTTTTAAATGATATATACGCAATTGGCATTAAAATATTTTACATAACATCTATATCAAGACATTTTATAATGCAATTTAAAATAGTTTTTTATTATTAACATATTTTTAAGTATATGTCAATATTATTTAGTATTAAAATACTTTATCAATAACCAAATTATAAGATTTAAACATCTTACTAACACGTTTTTTTTTTTACTTCTAATTACTTTAGAACATATCCAATTTTTTTGTTATAGAAGACATCATTTTTCTATTTAGAACATAATTTTTATTTTTATTTTAAAGGGGAATGGACGCACAGACAAACTTACACATCCCCTCACACTGGCCTGTAGAATGAGCCTCTCGGCTCAACCATGATCCCACATTGAAGTTCTAGATTCTTCTTCAAGTTGTTACAAAATGAGAGATTGCTCAGTATTTATTGGGAGGATAGTCTTCAATTTCTCATCTCTTTCAATTGGTTCGTTGAAGTTGTTTTCCTTCTTTCCTGGAACCAGACACATAAGACTGGTCTAAGTTACCATGAAAAAAGTTAATGTGTGAATTTTGTTAAAGTGGTTTAATGTACTGCAACTTTATTCTTGGTTTTATTCAATGTTAATGTCTCAAATTCAGCCAATGTAATACTAAATCATAATTCATGGACAAATGTATAATATTTGGAAAATATTTGAAACGTATTTTATTTATTTTTATACCTTTTTTATGATTTTTTTTAAATTTTCACAATATGAAATGTTTTACGAACTAAGTATTTTGATTAGAAACTATTTAATTTTTTAATGATTTTTTAAAATTTTGATTATATGAAATGTTTTAGGAACTAAGTATTTTGATTAGAAACTAAGTGTTGTGATGTCCATCTCTAGTTACTAGTGATTTAATTTATATAACTGTGCTAGTTATAATTTAGTTGTTAAATTAATAGTAAAGCAATTGTTTTTTTTTTTTTTACAATGTCGGCTACTCATATATTAAAAAAACTTTCTGAAAGGAGAACTGTTACATGATGGGGGAGAGTATGAGAGCTGAGGCACAAAATCGGGTACGCAGACCCGCAATCCTCGTAGCTTCTCTTAATTGAAAGCAAGACTGAAAATAAACGGCTATACTGCCTTACATAGGATCCTCCTAACCAAGCAAATTTGCAATGCATAAAATCACGGAAAGTGTGGAGTGGCCGAATCTTCCTTCTGGGCGCTGGCTCTAGTCGATGCTTCTGCCTGATTGTTTTCGGTGAGAGTGCGAATATGGTCTATTACCGCCTCCATGTGGATGCAGCGGTCCTTCAAGTCTTCAATCTCCTTTTTTCTTTTTCCCAGCTTCTTTCGTTTGGATTCTCTATCAGCATGGTAGTCCTCTGTTAACTCCTTCAGCTGTTTTTTCACACTGTTGATCATAATGGTATGTGCCATGCACATATTGCATTCTTTGTTGTTGAAGAGATTCCCCAAAGGGTCTCTGTTTGGGCCCTGGTTGGATGGCTGGCCTTGCTTGTCCTCCATCGAAGTGGCCTGAGGATTGGTGACAGAGAGCGCGTTGCTGTTTAGAGAGCCTGAAACCACTTTGAATGGAGCGAGATTGAAGAAGTGCTGGGGCTTTAAACGGTGGGAAGGAGCTCTCAGAATGAAACCAGAGAGCTTGCTGATGATGAGGGAGCCTAGGATCGATTTGGATGGATCGGGGTCTCTGAAGAGCTGTGTCTTTAGGAGAAAGCGGGCGGGCCTCACCAGCTTCGGGAGAGCGCTGCTAAATGAACAAGAGCCACTGTTAATTAGCAACAGAATCAAATGAAATAGAGAGAGCCTTACCCTGGGATCAGGACTGAAGAACAGAGACTTTGGAGGAGGAAGAGCATCCGAGTTGCGCCAAGAGTTTAAGAGAGCTCTTAAGGCTTGATCACTGTCTGGCGAGGAGATGGGGAGCTGTCCGCTATTTGTAGAGGGACGAAGGTCCATAGCGCAGATGGAGAGGGGCTGAGAATGCCCGAGGGTAAGGAGAACACGGTCAAGGGCGATGATTACCCTGATGTCCATACTCATGTGAGAAGTATGGGCTTTTCTGATAACGCAGAGAGTGTCTGCCTCGGAGGGACGAGAGATCACACAATTTCTGAGAACGATGATTGCATTTGAAGCCCGAGGTTGAGAAGATCTGATTGGGAACCCGATTGTGCTGCTTTGTAATCTTGGGGAAGATACGGAAAGATATCCTGGCTGCCTGGAGTGACTTGGGACGGCGGGAGGCTTATACTTACGGAATATCCCTGACATAGATGGAGCTGTTCTCTCTAACCTGACCCAGTTCCCTTCTGACCGCTTGATTTGCTTGCTGGTCTGCATCTTTATTGAAGTTCCTGAGGATGTGTTTGAAGGTCACCTCGCCTAAAGCTCTGACGTTCTCCATGATTCGGTTCTTGATGTTGTTGAGGGCCAGTTGATTAAAATCTCTCCCTGTGGACATGGCAGCGATTATTATGGCTGAATCTCCTAGGATGAGGGGGTTTTGAAGGCCGAGGTTCTTTAAGATAATCGTGCCCAGGAGGAGGCCATAGGCCTCTGCTTTGTTATTAGACATTTGGCCTAATCCCCATTCGAATGAAACCATAGTATTCCCCTGCGAGTCCTTTATGATCCCACCGGCCCCTGCTTGTCCCGGGTTCTTTTTTGAGGCCCCATCGAAATACAGGATAGGCCTCTTTTGGCTTTTTAACCAGTTATTGATTTCCTCTTCGGTGCCACGAAGCTTCCAATTCTGGCTGCCATTCCTTTCTCTGATATAGACATATGGACTTGGTTTGATGTTGAATTTTCTCATCCATTCCTTGAGCCTTTCATCCACGACCTCCATGTCTTTCTGATTAACCCCTGTTGCTTCGAAAGACTCAGCAATGAGGGCAATTGTTTTAGCTACAATGCCTGTTATGGAAGGTTTTTCATTATTGAAAATGCACTTATTACGTGCAATCCAGATTTGCCAACTCAGATTAGCAGGGATGCTGTTCCAGATCCTGTGCACTATGAGATTTCCTTTTTTGGGTTGATGGAGTCTTTTGACCCAGTTTTTATGGAGGGTCGAAATCTGAGGGGGAAGGATTTCTGAGGAGATTGTGCCTGAGAGGAGATGCCAACAGGTTTTAGAAATCGGGCACTCAATGAAAAGATGAGTAATGGTTTCTTCAGCTAGCCTGCACAAACAACACATGGAAGGTCCCTGGATACCTCGCTTTCTGAGGTTCTCAGCTGTTAAATTTTTTCCATGCATAAGAGTCCAATTGAATAATTTAACCTTGGGGAGGCATTCAGGGCGCCAAACAGCCTTGTACAAGGGCCAATTATTAACTTCTGAGATGTCCTGGAGGGCTTTGTAACCTTCTTTGACTGAGTAATTACCTCCATTAGGATCCCAAACGAACTTATCTTCCTTCCTTTTGTTGATGGGGGCTGAGCCACTGAGGGAGCTCTTGAGCTCGTTCCAAAGCTTGGCTAAGTCCATGGGGAGATTGAGAGGGATCCAGCCTGCCTAGCAGTCCTCATCCCATGAAGAAATGTCGAAGAGAGAGTTGTAATTCGCTTCAGCCATCCACCGTTGGAGGGGATACAGGTGACGGATAGTGTCTCTGGCCTGAGACCCCATAATTCTATCTTTCCAGATATTTATCTCCCTACCATTCCCTGGAGCGCTCGAGATGAAGGGTTTGCAAAGGGGGAGCGATTTCTTAATCAGATTCCAGGTTGGGGTGCCTTGTCTTTCAATAATATTTTCTGTTAGGATATTACTGTTTGGGCCGTTCAGGTATTTCTTCTTTATTATGGTAGTCCACCATGCTTCTTTTTCGTTTAGAATCCGCCATATAAGCTTGAAGCCCAGTGCTAGATTTGCTAGCCTTGGAACCCTTATTCCAAGCCCTCCTTTTTCCACAGGGAGGATTACTTTATCCCACTTAACCAAACTGAACTTCTTGGTGTTCTGCTTGCCTCCTTGCCACAGGAAGCTCCGGATTATTAACTCCATGTGTTTGTGAATACTGGCAGGAGCTAGTGCAATAGCGAACTGATAGATGGGGAGAGAGGTGAGGATGGACTTGATTAGAATCGATCTACCTGCTAAGTTTAACCAGTGCACTCCCCACCTTTGCAATTTGCCTCTGAGTTTATCAATGATCTTGACCCAAATCCCTGATTTGATTGTCTCTTTAGCCAAAGGAAGCCCCAGATACATGAAGTGGGACCAATTTGACTGAGCTGGAATTTCCATGATGAGAGATATACGCTGAATGATGTGGTTGGGGACGTTCCAAGCGTATAACATGCATTTATTATTGTTAAGCTTGCCACCAGAGGCAAGAAGGAAAAGATCCAAGACTTTTTTGAATCTCCTCGCCATTATGCAAGAGGCACCTCCTATGAGGAGGGTATCATCCGTGAACAGAGAGTGATTTATTCCTTTCGACCCTCTGACAATTTCAATCCCTATTATTTCTTTTTTCCTTCTCAAGTTTTCCAACTTCGAGCTAAGAGCTTCCGCCATGAGTATGTAAAGGAAGGGAGAGAGCGGGCACCCTTGTCTCAGACCCCTTGAGCTTTTGAAGGCAATGCTGGGTCTTCCATTTATGAGGGGAGCAGTCCAATTGCCTGAGATGCACTCCCTCACCCTGCTTATGAAGAGCTCAGATATGCCAAGCTTTTTGAGGACGGCCTGAAGAAAGGAGTGGTTGACTCGATCGAAAGCATTGGCCATGTCCAACTTCATTATCATGCCCTTCTCTTTCCTGGAGATACTGCTTTGAATAGCCTCTTGGATGAGGATTACATTGTCGGCGATTTGCCTCCTTGGGACAAAACCACCTTGGTTCTCAGAGATGAGAGAGGGGAGAATAGATTTGAGTCTGTTGGCAAGGATCTTAGTTATGATTTTGTAGGAGACATTACAGAGGGAGATAGGGCGAAAGCGGTTGAAGGAGAGAGGGTTAGGCTCTTTGGGGATTAGGGCTAGGTAGGAGGATTTCATTCCGCCTCCCATCTTGCCTTTTTGGAAAAAGTTTCTAACAGCTCTGATATAATCCTTTTTGATGATGTCCCAATGATTCTTGTAGAAATCCACAGTGAAGCCATCGGGTCCCGGGGCCTTGTCTGAGGCCATGTTGCGGATTGTTTGCTCTATCTCTTCGACAGTGATCTCTTTGTCCAGCTCAGAATTTTGTTCCTCAGAGATTTTGCTTTCCATTGTGTTCAGGATTTCCATACCATCACTGCCATGCTGGTCCGCGATAAGGAGATCTTGGAAATGAGCGGACGCAGCCTCCATTATTTCCTTGTGCTCCTTTATTTCAACGCCCTCCACTGTTATTTTGTCAATATTATTGCCAGCTCTCCTCATTTTCAGATTGTTGTGGAAAAAGGAGGTATTCCTATCTCCCGACTTTAGCCATAGACACCTTGACTTTTGCCTTTGTTCCTCTTCCTCTTTTCTGTTCAGCTTATACAGTTCCTTTTGGAGTTCCATCTCTTTGATTTGCTCCTCTTCCGTATCTTGTCTGCTGTCTTTCTCTTGGTCCCACTGCGTGAGCTTATCATGGAGAGCTGATTTAGCTCTATTCTCTTCTATTGATTTGATTTTGGCCCATTGTTTTATGGCTGAACGCAGAATTTTTATTTTGGATTCCCAAACGTAGTGCGGGGATCCTTTAATCTCTGTTGACCACTGTTCTTTTATCAGAGCTCGGAATTCCTCCTGGTTATCCCATGCTCTGTTATATCTGAATGGAAGCGGTCCCAAGTTTGCTCCTTTGTCCAGTTTTAGTGCTACAAGCTTATGATCTGAAAAGCATCCTTGGATGATGAGGCTTTTAATGCATGCAAAATTGGCCACTATTCTGTCTTGGATCAAGATACGATCCAATCTTTCCTTTATATTGTTTCGACCTGCTCTCTTATTGGACCAGGTAAAGCGCCCATTCTGAGGAGGGAAATCCACCAGGTTGTGGTTTAGAATGATTTCTTCAAGAGCTTCCCTTGAGGAATCTGCCAAGAAATTTCCCCCCATTTTTTCTTCGGCATTTCTTATAAGATTCAAGTCCCCCCCTAGGATAATGCTTCTGCCTTGTGTCTCCAGGAGGTCTGCCGCAATTGACTTCCAACAAGCATCCTTGTCCCGGAAGTGAGGAGGTGCGTAAACATTGTAGATTGTGTAGTCTTCTGTCTTTGCTGTATTTTGGATGTCTAAGCGGATCCACCAGCTGCTTTGCCTTTGATTTAAAAGGTTCCATTTTTGTTTGTCCCAGATGGACCCTATGCCACCTGAGGCGCCAGATGCGCTAACTGCAATTCCTTCATAAGTTCTGCTATTTTTTAAGTAGTTCTTGAAATCCTGCTCACTTATTTTGGTCTCCTGGATGAGGAGGATGTCTGGGTGTTCTGATTTAAGGAGATCGCGGACTGCATTAACTTTGAGGGAGGAGCCCATCCCCCTACAGTTCCAAGAGACCAGATTCATCATTTAATTATCTTGACGTGGGAACCCCCTTTCTCTTTCCCTTTTTCTCCGTTTCCTTTCGTCTTGTCCAGATAGGTATCCATTGGTTGTTGAATCCCTGTGGTCATTTCTTTTGCTGCAGTCTCGTCCCTTAACTCCTTGTTTGATTTCCTTCCGACTTTTCTTGGGGGATCTGCGGATGTGTTGCTTTCCTTGGACTTGTTCCTGGTTAGAATTCTCTCTACTGTGTGGGGAGGGGAGGAAGGCGGGGGGGAGGCGGGGGTAACAGGGGGGGCTCTCGGGGAAGGAGGGGGGGAAGGAGGATCAACCTCAGATAGGGTTTCGAAAAGGTTGGAGGATGAAGGGATGGTCGGGCCTGACTGAGAAGGGGGGAGGGGGGCGACTGGAGGGTTCTTGTTATTTCCGTGTGGGGGGTTGGGCCTCTTTTTCTTAACCGTTTCCCAGACTTCCTCTGCTGTTTCAGTGTTAGATTCAGAAAGATTTGCCTTTGCTTTACTGCATCTATTAGCGAAATGGCCATACTCATGACATACCTTGCATTTGAAGGGAAGCTGTTCGTAGTCAACTTGCTGAAGGTGCGTCCATTGGTCGACTCTGATTTTGATGGCTTCTGGCAGTCCCTTTCCCAGGTCCACTTCGACACAAATTCTTGCGCATGCATGCATGTTCTCCTTAGGCTCCGATCTGTCGATATACTTCCCTATTCCGTTTCCAATTGCTTTCACTGACTCATCTCCCCAGCAGTGAAGGGGCAGGTGCGGGAGCCGGACCCAAACAGGAACAGCATTGGGGACGTCCATCTCCGGGTCGAAGTCAGGGGTCCATTTGTTCAGGTAAAGGCCTCTTGTGTCCATAAAGTATGGTCCATTCCTGAAAATTAAGTTTCGGTCTTCCACTGATTCGAAAAGGAAGGTGAAGAACCCTCTTCCACAAAAACGGATCGCAATCTTGCCTTGAACCATCGAATTCCAATTTCTTTCCACCCATCGCTGGACAGTGCGAGGGGAGGGCCATAAACCCGTGAATTGACCAACTAGGCCTCTATCTGCAAGAGCCACCGCCGCTCTCCTTGGAAGGGCAGGGGGGAGCGGGATTTCTGGGACCTCATCCATTTTTTTAACGAAGCGAGAAGTAACGGGCCTGATCCTTTCCGAAGAGTTCTCCTGGGTGAGGGAGGCAAAGGATTTCATGAGTTCATCCTGATCCGGTCCAGAAGGGCCCATGGCCGCCATGATCGGGGATCTGAGAGAGCCTGAGCGACCTAGCAGCAGCGCTGCTAGGCGCAGAAACGGAGCGGGACAAGGGCTTGATCAGAAGAGGCAGAGGGAAGCGGGAGAGGGGCAGGGGATACGGGGAAGGGAAGAAAACAGGAGGGAGCGAGCACGAGGGCAGGAGGCCCGACAGCAAGGGGCGCAGAGCCTTGCAGCAGAGCTGCAAGGCGCGGGGCAGCGGGGAGGTCAATGGGCTGCCATGGCCAGAGGGAGGCGCGTGCAGCGGCTTTCCGGGATAGCTCCTCGTAAAGCAATTGTTATTGCCTATTATTCATAAATATTAATTAACTTGTCTTTACAATTTAATTTAAAAATTAATAGCTATAATTTAGTTGTTAAATTAATAGTAAAACAATTGTTATAAATATTAATTAACTTGTCTTTACAATTTAATTTAATACTAAGTCACAAATTACAGATCTTCCCAACTCCATTTTGTTGTGCAAAAGAAAGCATCATTTGAGAGATAACAATAATTTTTTTGTCCCATATTCCTCTGTCTTCACACACAATTGCATTGATTTGTATATCATTCATGTACAATGCCCATGAACTTTGTACAAGACTAATGGTTGTGCAAAACAAGTTTATTGGAATTGACATCTCATTCACTTGAAACTAAGTTTCTCCATATCAATTTGAATGTTTGAAGAAAACACATGCAAAAAAATAAAGTTATAAAGCTTCATTATAGCCAATGAGGTAGGGTGCTCACTAAAAAGCACCATTTTAACACAACATTTTCACTTTCATTTTTATTTTTTAATGAAGGCTTTAATTGATCAGCTCACAGCCTATCATTGGTCTAGACTCCAATTAATTATATTTAAAATAAGCGTCAGCACTAGCTACTACTTGTGGATACTACATGATGTGATATTTACATGAAAAGAAAAATATATTATTAGTAACAAAATATTTCACTATCAACCATAAGTAAAATATTTGAATGTCCATATTAAATAACATAATTTTATATTTACTTTATATAGAGAAAAATATGTAATTTACAAAAAAAATTGTTGTATTTTCACTTTCCATAACTAGTGAGATGTGTAATTTATTATATAAAATTTTAAAAAGAATATTAACAAAGAAAAATTTAATGTGGACTATAAATAAAATATTTCAATGTGCTTATTGATTAAAAGATTTTAACATGAAACATATATAGAGAGAGAAAGATTGAGAAAATTCTTATTTCATTAATAGTTGCTTTCTAAATCAATGTATGAGGGAGATTGGTACTTCTTTCAATGCTTAATATATATTTGATATGTAATATTTTAGAAAATATTAATTATAAAAACAATTAAATGTATGCATAATGAAAAAATATGAGGGGGCATGTTGTAACATGTTAATGTGGAGAGCCTGAATTATAAATAAAATGTTTCAATGTCAACTACAAATATATTGTATAGGCCTAGATCCATCTTAACTTTTGATCTACCAAGTGCAGAGAGGGATCAAATATCTTTTCACTCTAAAAATGGTTTGCATCTCAAGAGATTTGATTCCTCTACGCTTGGTAGATCCGGAGTTAGGATTATTTAAGCTGTTATAAAATGAGTGAAAAAAAAATTATGATTAAAATATTTTATTAGTTTTTACTCAAAATCAGCATAGATCCATTCCATCTTAACTTCAAATCCACCCAAATCCTAGAGGAATCAAATCTTTGGAGGTGCAAACCTTTCATTTAGTTTTGCACTCAAAAAGAGGTTTGCATCTCAAGAGATTTCATCCCTCTTGGTGCTTTGTAGATCTAGAGTTAAGATGGATCTACGCTGATATATCACATTTCTTTCATAAATACCATTCAACTTACTTTGACCAATGATGTATCATTCAAGTAGAAAATTCTAAATAAGTAGTTATTAATTTCTAATATGGTATCTTTATATATTATTTTAATTATGGTTTTCAATTTGTATTCTACTAAAATGTCTTAGTATAATTATAAAATATAAAATTATTTAAGATTATTATATATTTTATTCGTCTATGCCAAAACTATAGTAATCAATTCATCATTGATTCTGCATTAGTTATATTTTTAACTATAAAGGTTTACTCATTTGCATATATATATATATATATATATATATATATATATATATATATATATATAAAAGCCTTGAATTAAAAATAGAAAAACAAAAATTTAGAAAAGTCAAATTTAAAAGACAATAAATTGAAATAAAAAAAACAAGGAAAAAACCTTATGATTAATAGAAAAAGCTAAAAGTTGTTTCAATAGTTTTTGTTTTTGTTTTTTGTTTTTTGTTTTTTTTTTTGTTTTTTGTTTTGTTTTTGTTTTTGTTTTTTGTTTTTTTTTTTTATTTTTTTATTTTGTGAAGATTCTTTAACAACATTATATACGTTAATGAACATACCTATATATATTTTTGTCAAGTTCATAGATTACATGTGGCTTGAGAAATCCCTACCCATGGGCATCTAAGTTGTCAAAATCACTTACGTATGCACTTGGCCTAGGCCACACCAACTCTTAACATGACAGATTTTTGTCTATTCTAAGCTCCTTGGGCTATACTATATATACTTATTATTAATGTTGTAACTATTATATATTTATTTTTACCTTCTACTAGTTGCATAATGGTGATAATTAATATATATTAATTCTCGATCTACCAAGCCTAGGCCACACCAACCCTTAACATGACAGATTTTTGTCTATTCTAAGCTCCTTGGGCTCTACTATATATACTTATTATTAATGTTGTAACTATTATATATTTATTTTTACCTTCTACTAGTTGCATAATGGTGATCATTAATATATATTAATTCTCCATCTACCAAGGGTTGAGGATCAAATCTCCTTTCACTTTAAAAGATGTTTGCATCTCAAGAGATTTGATCTTGATCCCTCTGGAGGCTTGGTAGATCCCTAGTTAAGATGGATCTAAGCTAGTTACAATTAATTATAAATATAATTATTAATTCTATGCTTTTTATTTTATTTTTATAGAGTCAAAATGTTATTTTTTACTTATGAACCTCATATATATATATATATATATATATAAAGTGAATTGGGTGAGGGGAAATCTTGGATAAAATATAATATTACAATATCATATGTCACCCAATATTTATTATCATCCCCACCCAATAAAAAGTGACCACTCGTGGGGGGAAACACTAATTAAAATGTAATATTATTACATTTTACCTAATATTTCACTTCACAGAGCATCCTAAATATTACATTTTACTCAATATTTCCCCTCACTTCTTCTAATTTTATAGTTGAGTTTGTTTACAATAAGAAGTGGACCTATTGAGGGCCCAATATTGTGTAAAATGTAATATTATTGAGCCGAGAGGCTCATTCTATAGCTCAGTGTGAGGGAATGTGGAAGTTTGTTTTTCCGTTTGTTCCCTTTAAAATAAAAATAAAAATAAAAGTTAAAAAATATGTTCTAAATAGAAAAATAATGTTTGCTATAATAAAAAAAAATTGAATATGTTCTAAAGTAATTAGAAGTAAAAAAAAATGTGTGAGTAAGATGTTTAAATCTTATAATTTGGTTATTGATAAAGTATTTTAATGCTAAATAATATTGACATATACTTAAAAATATGTTAATAATAAAAAACCATTTTAATTAGCATCATAAAATGTCTCGATGTAGATGTTATGTAAAATACTTTAATGTCAATTGCGTATATATCATTTAAAAAAATATGTATATATTATGAAAAATCAAGTTTTAATGGTTAAAACATTTATTTGGTCCTATATACACTCTATTTAGCATTCAAAAATACAATGTAAACAATGAAAAATAACACATTGTATTTTACACTGTAAAGACATTTGGACGTGAAGAAATATTTGATCCTCTAGGCTCATGTTAGATTCGTACTTAATATTGATCTATGCTGTTAATGATCCCTCTAAGCTCATGTTACATTCGTACTTAAGATGGATCTATGCTCATAATAACCCAACTGTTGCACTTTGGTAGAATTAGTTTGGATCTCATACCCCAACCTCTGCCTAGAATTTGAATTCCCTAAGATGAAATGCCTAGAATTTAAATTCCTTCAAATGAAATGAGGAGCTCGAGAGCATTGCATTGAATTTTGCCACTTCAGTTAGAGTTTCAAATCTTTTCAAATCTTTTGACCTGCAAGAAGAGATACACAGGTAGACATTGATTACAGACACACAAAAGGAGAAAAAAAAAAGAAACTTCTTGAATTCTTGAATTCAAGAAAATCAATCTCTTGAATTATTGAATTCAATTTCTTGTAATAAGATCAATTTATTGAATTATTGAGATACCTTAGAGGCAGGAATGACTCTTTTGGGATTGCTTGGCAGGGCTCCTACTCCATAGACAATAATTTAATGTAAGTTCCATCCTGACATGGTCAGTAATGGAAGTTACTAAAGATGAGAGAATAAGTTACATATAAATAAATTTAATAATAATGAAAATATTGAATCAATTGTTAATTGGAATTGAAAAAAAAACCATAGAAAAATAAAATAAAATAGTATAAGTCAAATTAAAAAGTAATAAATCTCAATATTATTGGATTTTTTTAATTTATTTTTTCTTTTTTAAATTTGTCATCATTGAAAATATAGAAGAAAAAAATATAATTCATGAAAATGGAAATAATAGAAAAAATAAAAATAAAAAGGAAATGAAACAAAAAATTAGTAATGAATAGAAATGGAAGTTACTAAACAACCCATAATAAGACATCAACCCATCACCTTACAAATAAATAAATTTAAATAATAATAATAAATAACAAAAATTGAATTTCTAATGTTAAACTATGGATAAGTTGTAGAAATTTTTTGTAAAAGAAAAAATAATAGCAGTCAAAGGCAAAATTGAATTGCTTGCTTCATGTCATCTCCATATTTTTCTTTTCTCTGCAAATACTAAATTCTATTAACTGTAAGGCAAAATGTTTTTACATAGTGTCAAGGCTTGAAAGCACTCAACAGAACAGAACTGCCCCTTTACAAACAGAAGCTGGGGAGACCAGTTACAAAGATCAAGAAACCAGGTAAAAGACATAAAGAGTGACATGTTTCGCCGAGAAAGAGAACTGAGCCAGCACATAAACACAAAATCATTGCGAACCAGCACATAATGTGTCACCAAATCCCCAGCTGGAAGCCAAAAACAGTAGGACATTAGCGTTGAACCCTGACCGTGAGCCTGAAACAGTAGCCGAAACAAAAAAAGGAGGCAGTCCCAGGTGGCGCTACTCCTCCTTTGCCGTGCCATGGTTCTTCTTCTCAGCCAGACCTGCACCACCAGTTCTCAGACCTTCATTGCCGCCCAAGTCGTTGCCAGGGATTGCCATGGCATGGCTTGCTTCACCATGAGTCCCCTCCTCAGCAGCAGGTCCCGTATCTTCAAGGGGAGGAAGATTTTTGAGAAATTCCTCCTGTTCAGACTTCTCATTTTTTCAATTCTCCAAGCTGTCTTTGTCCGTGGAATGCTCACTACTTTGGGAAGGATCAGGGGCAATGCAGGCCAGAGGGGAGACCTAATTTTCCTCTTCTGAAAGAATAATGGTGATGTGAGCAGCAATAAGGGGCCTGTGCAAATTACTTTGAAATTTAAAGTGTGTGGTTTGGAAGGCACTGTTCGGAATAGGCTTATGACCAGAGCTTAAAGATGGCCCAGCTTCGTGGATGGGGGGGGGGATTGAAGGGTTCCGGCGCCGTTTCCATAGCATGACCGGCTGGGGGATGCAAGCGGCTGTCACGACGCCCCCCTGAACGATGCCTCTTGCCCGAACGAACCATGATGACCGACGGGAGGTAGGGCGCAGATATATTATAGACAGGAGAGCCAACAGAACATAGTCGGTTGAGGCAAGAGGGATGCCCAACAGAACTTACAGACGACAACACAATACAACAGAACTTGCAGACGACAACACAATGCGTAAATCCAGAACAAGGGAGAACTTACCCTTGATAGTGTTGGCTTGGAGCTCGCGGCGGTGAACCAAAATCAGTCCATCACCAACAGCCTCTGCTAACCAGGTTCCGTTGCCGAGCGACTAAGCATAAGGCATTGTAAAACAGATGTGGAGCAGCATGATTATAACTGAGGGAATGTTGCATCGATCAGCGCAATGCATTAATGCGAATCCGCCAACCGATCTAGCATTAATACCTTCCCCCTGCTCGCATGAGGTTAAGTCCCGGGAGGCCACGCTGTTGTGCAGCTGGCAGTACCGGACCGGACTTTAATTCCTTGCATGAGAAACATTAAGGGTGATGGTGCCACCCACATCCGGGAATGTCATCTCCATATTAAGTGGTGAAGGAATTACATTTATTCATTGAACTAAAAAGTAAATTATTTTTTTTACTCATCTCCAGATTGAGTAGTGAAGAAATTACAATTCTTCTTCATACCAAAAGATAATTTTTCTTTTTTTACTTTTCGTTACTTTATATCTCTATATAAAATTTTGTAAAATTGATATATAAATTGAAGTATTTTAGTTATGTCTCACATTAATTTATTTTATTATTGCTATTTTTATTTTGTTAATTTAAAGTACCATTTTACTATTGTTAAATGCAAAGTTACATGACAACAACTCTCCCATATTGGGTTTTAGAGCGTCTCGGTGCAATTAGCGACATATAATTTAAAAAAAAATAACGCAACATTACATGACATCATCTCCTTCATGTATTGGGTTAAAAAAATTAACGCAACATTACATGACATCATCTCCCTCATGTATTGGGTTGGACAGTGCCTCTCGGATCTACTAAGGGCCGGGAGGGATTAAATGTGCTCTCGGATCTACCAAGGGCCGAGAGGGATTAAATGTGTTGAGATGTAAATATCTTTTAGAGTGAAATAAGATTTGATCCCTTTCTACGATTGGTAAATTTGGAGTTAAGATGAATCTAGGATGGTATAATATATATCTATCTACCAAGCCCTCTACAGCTTAGTATGGGAGAGATGTTGTCACCTAACGTTACATTTAAAAATGGTAAAATAATACTTTAAACTAACATATTTAAAATAACAATAATAAAAGAAATTATTGTCATACATAATTAAAATACTTCAATTTGCATCTCAATTTGACATAATTTTATGTAGAGATATAAAGTAATGGAAAGTAAATAAAAGTAATTTACCTTTTCGTATGAGAGAGAATTGTAATTTCTTCACTACTTAATATGGAGATGAGTAAAAAGTAGTTTACTTTTTAGTATGAGGAAGAATTGTAATTTCTTCGCTACTCAATATGGAGATGAGTAAAAAAAATAAATTACGTTTTAGTTCAAGAAGGAAATGTAATTAAAAGTAATTTCTTCACTACTTAACATGGAGATGACATGAAATAGTGTTATTGATATTACATGACGTGTAATTCATTCTACGTTCAATTTACATGTGATATTTAAAACAAAAATATATTATTAGCAAAAAAATATTTCACTGTCAGCCTAGATACATCTTAACTTCATATCCATCTAGGCTGTAATTGATGTGTGACGTTGTCCATCTGTCATCAAAGTTGAAGTTTTGCTCATCTCAATCAAAAATAAAAATAAAAAATAAAAAATCTAAAAAAATAAAAATTAAATAACCATACAAAACATTTAAATAAATAATATACAAAACATTTAAATAAAAATTTGCACGTGAATAAATTGGATCCCTCTCGGCTCATGTTAGATCCGTATTTAATATGGATCTATGCTGGTATTCTACTCAATATAACCTAGTAAAAAGTGGATGGAGGTAGGGATAATTATTAGATAAAATGTAATAGCTATGTTTTTCTTAATATTTCACCACCCATCATGAAAGTTGAAATTTTGCTCATCTTAGTAAAAAAAAAATAATAAAAAAATTAATTAATTAATTAAAATTCTTCCCCACCTCCAATCAATTCCATTGCAAACATATCCATGAAAAGTTTTACTTTTACAGGGTACATAGATTAAACCCCACCATTTTCTACAACTAATTATGTATCTAAATATAACATCAAACTAAGATGGACCTAGGCTACTTTAATTCCCCCCTTAAATAGGTTATATTCGACATGAATATCGTCAATCAATACAATGGATTCTTAAAACCATGGGTCATTTTTATATTTTTATTATTTAATTTTTATAGGGTTATTTTTAGTTTTTTTACTTTGTTATTTTAATTTTATTTTCACAAGTTAAAATGTTTGCATTATATTAGTTAGATCAGTTACACATCTCTACCATATTTTATTTTAATTTGACATAGTTAAAATGCATTTTAACGTTACTAGCATACTATAGACATTAGATCTCTGCTAAACGAAGAGATTACATATATCCCTCATACTAAAAATGTTATTTTTTAATTACTTTATCTCACTATATAAAGTATATGTAAAATAAAGATGAAAAATGAAGTATTTTATTTATAGCCAATATTGATTTTTAAAGTAAAGTTATTAATTTTTTTAAAGTAACTTTATATACATATATTAGCCAACACACACACACACACAGATATATATATATATATATATATATATATATATATATATATATATATTAATGTAACGTTATGTGACAACATCGCCCTCATGTACTGGGCTGTAGAGAGCCTCTGGGGGCAATGAGATGGTATGAATATATTATGTTACGATGGTGTTGATTGTGCCAAGAGGTGCTCTAAAGCCCAGTATGGAAGAGATGTTGTCATGTAACATTAAATTTAAAAATAGTAAAATAATAATTTAAATTAATAAATTACAAATAGTAATAACAAAAGAAATTAATGTAAGCCATAGTTAAAATACTTCAATTTGCACCTTAATTTTTATTATTATGCCTATAGACATTATATTATGAGGTTCTTGTTGGTGGCATTATTGAGATTCGTCATCCTTGACAGGTGTCATGTTGCCTCTCGTTAAACTCTAAAATGGCAAGGACCTCTGCATTCCATCGATTTGGGTTAAAGCGTTGACTAATATTAACCGTTGATTGCTCCACTCTTGTAGTTGCCTCCTGAGAGAACATTTGGATGGATAAGTGACAAACGAAAGACAATTTGTGTACAACTTGAGAGACAAACAACTTGTCCTCACACCTAATGTTTTGATAAGGCGAATGGAAAAAACATATCATTAAGGCTCCCATTAATATAGCAGGGAGTTCCCGACCCGAGGAGATAAGCGTATGGGCGAGAAGGCTAATTACCATGAGCTTCAAGGCTTGAGCCTGAGAGAGAGAGGTGGCAGTTACCTATAGAGATTTCGTCGAGGTGTCTGGAGGATGTATCTAGGTGTTGGTTCGTGGCATCAATCCATAAGCAGAGGAGGGAGAGATTAGGAGGTATAATTTGATCTCAGGAAAGAGGTAATCACGTAAGTAATCCCATCCAGCCGATTCATTTTCTTATCCCAACCTGCCTCTTCTCTTGTACCATTAACTTGTGTAGTCACTTTCCGGGTACAATACAAAACCTCACTTCACCATTGAAGGAGTGGAACAACTTGCTCGAGTACTTGCATGAGGTAGGAGCCTAGAAAACCATAAGTTTGCATCATAATTGATATTGTAACTCAATTTTTTTACATAACTACTCATTTATAAGGTAATATATATATATGAGCATTGCCAACTTAAAATGACGTTATAGATAGAAGAATCATAGTGCCATGAAAGCCATTTATTCATTTATTCCTAAGGCCTGTGTAGGATAAACACGACAATAAAACATGTCTATTAAGGAAAAAATAGAATGGTGGGAGCACCACCTCTGCTTTAATTTGCATTTATGTCAAGACATGAATCGAAACGATCCAATAAACCTGCATGCAAGCCTATTTGGAAACTATAACAACAGACATGTAAACATAAATGACAATATTGGCTTTTTAAGTAGCTCTAGTGGGCTTGACGCAACTCATGTCAATCTGTGTTTTCCGCCTTAATATATTATGCAGTTACACTAATGTTGGGACTTGCGTAATTGATGCATACAAGCCACATTGTTGGAACTTGCTAATTTGGAGCAAGGCCAAACAAACAATTCTGAGATGATACCTTGTATTTTGTAATTAAAATTAGTATATTTAAAGGCAAGATGAAAGAAACAATTACTAAGACCCAGAAGATGAGTGGCCATGGGACATTTTTTATCCTTGAAACAACATTCCATGCCCTCCAATTAATTCAAATGTGTATTTAAAATGCCAGACCCTACGATGCTACCATTAATGTTGAGCATTGTTACAATCACTAATTTGAAGGTACATATAATGTACTGAAGGAAATGTCAAAATCCAACATGAGATAAGGATTTATTGAGAAAACAGGGAGAGTAGCAAATATTTTCCCAAAATATTGTGAGAGAAAATCAAGATATTCTCTGCCAAGAGAGCTCCAATCAAGTAGAACGAAATTAAAATAGACAATAGTTGTTTCTAAAATGAAACTAGCATTTGCACCAAAAGGGTGTAAAGACATGTCGATAGAAGTGTAGATGAATGTCGAAATTAAAATAGACAATAGTTGTTTCTAAAATTAAACTAGCATTTGCACCAAAAGGGTGTAAAGACATGTCAATAGAAGTGTAGATGAATGTAGAGTGACGCAAAGGTAGCATTGCAGGAAACAAGGATGTGGACGTGGAAGGCATGAGGAATCAGGAGGCTAAAGTATTGGTAAAGTAGAGCTTTCCAAGTGGGTAAAAGTGCATTATAGAATCTGCAATATATCAGATTTATATCACCAAACTCATAACTAAACTAGAAGCAATCTTCGAGGAGACATCACTGTGATATTCTACCATCTTCTCTGAA
The DNA here is from genome assembly GCA_031772625.1 of Pinus tabuliformis. Taxonomy (NCBI): domain Eukaryota; kingdom Viridiplantae; phylum Streptophyta; class Pinopsida; order Pinales; family Pinaceae; genus Pinus; species Pinus tabuliformis. Next base: position 235,827,127 of record CM062814.1, on the reverse strand, counting down.
CAACATCTTGGAGATTATGATGAGAAATTGTTTGGATGGGGGAGAAAAAAAAACAATTGAGAAACACACATTTCATGGGGTGCTCAAAAGCCTAAACGAATTGAAATGGTGTCCTCTGCTGCAATTTAAGGAATCCCTGAGTATTTTTATCATGTTGTGATTTTGGATGGGAAACAAGTGGATTACGTGCTCCCATTCTTGTTTCAAAGTTTAGAAAATGAAGCTTGGAGGACTAGACAGGTTGAAAAGGACAACAATTTGTTTTCAAACAAAACATGGAAATTTTGAAAACTTGATGCCTATTGGAATTTGGGAGCATGTGGAATAAATATTTCCTCAAGGATGAAGTTGTAGATTATGTACTTCCTATTACATGTATCAAGGATTTCATACCTGCTTTTCCAACAATTTTTGTTTCAAAAGTATGTGGAACTATAATGTACAAGAATGCAATAGTGAACATAGTTCTCTTCACTTTGGAACCCTTTGGAAGAGGAGATCAATTCCACTATAATGCAGAGGGATACACAAATTAGCAAAGTTGAGCATTATGAAATTGCTTTTGATTATGACCTGTGTGCTACTAGTGGGTTACCAAAATGTCTTGATGAAGGTAATGTTTGTTTACAAAATAAAAAGACATAGTTGCAAAAACACTTGACCTTCTACTTCAACTCTCAAACAAAATTTGTAGTAGCAAATATGTGAACAACATTATGTAATCTGAAGTGGTAGCAAGGAATTATTATTATTATTATTATTACAGAGTTGGAAAATATTTCATGGATTGGAAAAAATACTCATAGTTCAAGTTGTTTACTTGAGTTTGGCTCTCCTTCTTTAGTTCATAAGTGATGAATGAGAGCCAAGCTTCAATAAATGACTTGAGCGTGCATTTTACCAATACTTTAGCCTCCTGATTCCTCATGCCTTCCATGTCCACATCCTTGTTTCCTGCAGTGCTACCTCTGCGTCACTCTACATTCATCTACACTTCTATCGACATGTCTTTATACCCTTTTGGTGCAAATGCTAGTTTAATTTTAGAAACAACTATTATCTATTTTAATTTCGACATTCATCTACAATTCTATCGACATGTCTTTACACCCTTTTGGTGCAAATGCTAGTTTAATTTTAGAAACAACTATTGTCTATTTTAATTTCGTTCTACTTGATTGGAGCTCTTTTGGCACAAAATATCTTGATTTTGGAGAAAAAATTTTGGACCTGTTAAATTATTTATGCGTTCAACCAAGCCATGGAGAACATCAATGAGGCAATGGTGAAGATGAGCTTGAATGACAACAACCAAAAGAAGAACATGATTCAAATTTCCAATACAAAGCAACCCCCCACATATTCTATGTGAATCTTGTTAAGAGATACTTGAAAACGTGATGAAGTGGAGCTTTCAGGTCTACAAGATGACATAGAGGCGGTTGTGCCATTGAAATATTGAAGAAAAATGGGCTAGCATTAGAAAATATAATCTTGACTTCTATTGTTGACATGAAAGATGATGCAAAGAGGATGAAGTCCTTTTCAACCCATCTAGTCCTCCAAGCTTCATTTTCTAAACTTTGAAACAAGAATGGGAGCATGTAATCCACTTGTTGCCCGTCCAAAATCACAGAATGATAAAATACTCAGGGATTCCTTTCGTTTAGGCTTTTGAGCACCCCATAAAATGTGTGTTTCTCAATTGCTTTGTTTTCTCCCCCATCCCAACAACTTCGAGCTGATGTCTCGTGGAAGATTGCTTCTAGTTTAGTTATGAGTTCGGTGATACAAATATGATATATTGCAGATTCTATAATGCACTTTTACCCACTTGGAAAACTCTTTTACCCATTTACTTAGCCTCTATTCCTCATGCCTTCCACGTCTACATCCTTGTTTCCTTTAGTGCTACTTATGCATCACTCTACATTCACTCCAACCTATGCATCACTCTACATTCATTTACACTTCTATCAACATGTCTTTACACCCTTTTGGTGCAAATGCTAGTATAACTTTATATAGAGATATAAAGTAACCAAAAGTTAAAAAATAATAATTTACCTTTTAGTATGACGAATTTCTTCCCTACTTCATATGGAGATGAGTAAAAAAAATTAATTTACTTTTTACTACGAAGAAGAAATGTAATTTATTCACTACTTAATACGGAGATGAGAGGAAATAGTACTATTGACACTACATGATGTGTAATTCATTCTACCTTCAATTTACATGTGATATTTAAAACAAAAATATATTAATAACAAAAAATATTTTAAGTGATCAAATATCAAATTGCTTGAGATGCAAAGCTCTTTTCAAATGATTCACATAATTTTAAAAATATCTAACACAACGTCTTCTTTTTATAGTTTGAAAAAAAATCAATATTTTTAAATTTTAAATTCCAATTTTAAATTACACCCATCTAATAACAAATTCAAATTAATATTTTCAATTAAATTATATCTCATAACAAAGTCAAATTACTATTTTCAAAATTTTAAATCCCATTTAGAATAATTGGTTATTTTTTATGCTTTGAATTACATTGCCACCATTTTAAACATACCACACCCCAAAACAAAAATTATAAGTAGGAAATATGTCAATGTATATATTTGTGCCGAGAGATGCCCTTTAACACTTAAAATTTCAATGTCATTATTAAATAACATAATTTTATATCTACTTTATATGGAGAAAAATAAAGTAATTTAAATTATAAAAAATATTATAATTCCACTTATTTTATTTCTAATATCGAGTTAATATATAAGATTTAAAAAATATTAATAATAAAGAAAAGTTTAACGTAGGTTATAAATAAAATATTTCAACGCACATGTTGAGTAAAAGATTTTAAATGAAACATATAGAGAGAATTCTAATTCCATTAATAGTTGCTTCCTAATTCAATGTATGAGATATATTTGCAATTCTTTCACTGCCTAGTGTGGATTTGATATGTAATATTCTATAAAATATTAATAATAAAAATAATTAAATGCGTGCATACAAGAAAAAATTATGAAGGGGCATCTTTTAACATTTTAATGTGCAGAATGTGAATTATAAATAAAATATTTCAATGTCGATTACCTATGTATTATACCAATCTAGCTCCATCTTAACTATCGAGGAGAGGGATCAAATCTCTTTTCACTCTTAAAGATGCTTGCATCTCAAGAGATTTGATTCATCAATGTGAATTATAAATAAAATATTTCAATGTCAATTACCTATGTATTGTACCAACCTAGATCCATCTTAACTTCCGATTTATGAGCAAGCGGAGAGGGATCAAATCTCTTTTCACTCTAAAAGATGCTTGCATCTCAAAAGATCCGATGAGGGATCAAATCTCTTTTCACTTTAAAAGATGCTTGCATCTCAAAAGATCCGATTCATCTCAACGCTTGGTCTGAAGTTAAGATAGATCTAGGCTGTTATAGTCCAATATGGGGAAGATGTTGTCACATAATACTACATTTAAAAATAATAAAATAATATTTATATTAACAAAATAAAAATTAGTAACAAAAAAATTAATGTCATCCATAAATAAAATACTTTAATTTCGATCTTAATTTTACATAACCTTTATATAAAGAGATAAAACAACTAAGAGTAAAATTAATTAATTTGCTTTCTAGTATGAAGGAGATAAGTAATTTCTGCACTACTTAATAAATGTAACAATAATATTATTAATACTTCAAATATGTAATATTTAAAACAAATATATATTAATAATAGAAAAAAATTAGTGTAAGCTATAAATAAAACATTTCAATGTCCGAATTAAATAATATAATTTTATAAAAACATTATATGGAAAAAGAATATATATATATATATATATATATATATATATAGATATATATATATATATATATATATATATATATATATATATTCCACTTTATGTTAAGAGAGAGATGTATAATTTATTTCATTTTTTTTTAAATGGGTTATAAATTAAATATTTCAATATGCATGTTGAGTAAAAGATTTTATATTCCTTCAATGTTTACTATCTAGTCGATTTGTAGCTATATATATATATATATATATATATGGGCTTTGTAGTACATATGAGGGAGATTTGTAATTCCTTCAATGTTTACTATCTAGTTGATTTGTAGCGATATATATATATATATATATATAGAGAGAGAGAGAGAGAGAGAGAGAGAGAGAGAGAGAGAGAGGCTTTCGATTTCCAAATATGATGAAGCATGTATTAACCTTTAAATATAAATAATGTGAATCATAAATAAAAAGAATTTCAATCTCAACGGACATATGTATTTTATAAAACAAGTGAAAATAAAAAATAAAAGATAAAAATATTATATTTAAAACATTTTATGAGTGTGTTACTCAAAACCAACATAAATTAATTTTAACTTTGAATCCACCAAGACTCTAGAGAAACTGAAACTCTCAAGATGTAAATATTTCCTAAAGTCTTGTATTTAGAAATAAGTTTGCATCTTGAGAGATTTGATCCCTCTCCTAGCTTGGTAGATCCATAGTTAAGATGAATCTATGCTATCTAATTTACAATTGATAATTATTTATATGATTTTTTTTTAACAAAGAACGCTATTTAATTGTGTATGTTAAATTTAACTGTTCATTGTATATTTTTTAACTCTACAATTCTTATATATATATATATATATATATATATAATGACATTGCTATAAATTAAATTAGGTATTTTTTCCCAAGAAAAAAACCCAAATTTCATTAGTTATAGGTTGTATCTTCTGCATGTATGAGATGTAGTCACCAGAAATTAAATTTGGTATTGTTATAAATTATATTTTTGGATATTTGAAATTGGTATTTGGTGGAGAGGGGGATATTTTATTGTAAGAAAAGGGTTGTAATATAGTTAATAACAAGCATGTAAATGTTAATGGGGCAGTGGGATATTTTATTGCAAAAAAAAGTTGTAATATACTTAATAAAAAGCATATAAAGTCTATTGATTGAGATTCTTGCAATTTTTCTTCCTCCCTCCACAAAAGAGGGGGAGAGAATGTGAACTTTCCTGGAAGGATTTTTCATGCCAATTTCTTGAATACATGGTTATATTTTTACAAATTGCTATACAGAGAAATATAGAAACAAAGCATAATTATCACATTCTTGTTATAATCCCGGCTTTAATCAATGAGAAGCCATCCCAATAGAATATTCATTTCTACCCCATAAGCCATTCAATCTTCATTTGATTTCCTTGTCATTGTAAGAGGAGGGGAAAGATTTGGAACATTCTTCATGATTTTGACAATAGAGGACTTAGAGGATCCCAAATGCACTTCTAACTCCATTTCCTTTTCCTCCTCTTTACCTCATTCCCTTTCCTTAATCCTCCCTTTAATCAATGAGAAGCCATCCCAATAGAATATTCATTTCTACCCCATTAGCCATCCAATCTTCATTTGATTTCCTTGTCGTTGTAAGAAGAGGGGAAAGATTTGGAGCATTCTTCATGATTTTGACAATAAAGGACTTAGAGGACCCCAAATGCACTTCTAACTCCATTTCCTTTTCCTCCTCTTGACCTCATTCCCTTTCCTCCTTCTCTATTTCCTCTGCTTCCTCTCACTGCTCTACATGTTCTTCATCTTCCTCTTATTCTTCTAATTCCTTCTCTTCTTCTTGGGCACTGGCCTTTGGATCCTTTGGGGTGGGTCTATACCATTATTGGGATGAGCTGGTATAGAGTTGAGATCTATCATAAGTTCCTCATCAACTTCATTTTAGTGTCTTCAAGATTTACTAGCCATTTAGGTCCCCAAGAATTTTAAATTTATTATTGCTTGATATGGGTAGACACTCTTGTGATGGCTCTGAATGAGGCGACCCTTCACACTAAAAATCTATGAGCTTGTTTGATACAATCTTGAACTTGGGTCCCTTTATTGATTTTTGCTTTGTAGAATGTTGCTTTTCTTGGATGTTTGGATGATGTGTTGACAAAATGCTATAAACATGACATTAAATGCACTTGAATGGAATTTGCTCATAATGTATCCCTTAGTGGTGGCTCCACCCATCTAAACTAATTTGCAATGTTTTTGAGAGCCTCCTTCTCCAAATCTATTCCCATGTACATTCTCGCATAAGAATATAGATTTCTTTTTGGTTTAGGGAAGAAGCTCATTCTACAATCCAATATGAAGGACATGTGGAAGTATGTCAAGTCTTAAAAAACTAATAAAAATAAGTTTTGCAAAAAATAATAATTAAATAACCATATAAATAAATAATTAAAAATGGATTAACATAACAATTAAACTCATTCTACAATTGAGTATGAGGGACATGTGGAAGTATGTCAAGTCTTCAAAAACTAATAAAAATATTTTTTGCAAAAAATAATAATTAAATAACCATATAAATAAACAATTAAAAATCGATTAACACAACAATTAACTGAGTTGTTGATATTTCACTTTCATTCTACTTGGTTCTTTGATATTTCACTTTCACTCTTCAAGTAATAAATAAAATATTTGGATGTCTATCTTAAATAATATAATTTTATATAACTTTATATATATATATATATATATATATATATATAACTTAAATAAATTGTTTGAATATCTCTCTCTCTCTCTCTATATATATATATAATGTGTGTATTAATGTTTACCTTAGTAAAATATTTCAATGCTTGAAAGGAAAAAGTAATTAAAGGTAAAATAATATAGTTATTTCTTAATAAGAGGAAAATGTGTAACTCATTCAATTTTTAATATAAAATATTGATAATGATAAAATATTTAAAAATACAATTTAAACAATGAAAACTTACCATTATAAATCTATCTTAATCACATATTTACAAGCACTAAAAGAGAATAAATCTCTTGACGTGTGAATCTCTCTCTCTCTCTATATATATAAAATGCGTGTATTAATGTTTACCTTGAAATATTTGAATATCCATATTAACTAATATATTTCAAACACACTCTCTCTATATAAATAAATATAATATATAATATGTCTGTATTAATGTTTACCTTAGTAAAATATTTCAATGCTTGAAAGGAAAAAGTAATTAAAGGTAAAATAGTATAGTTATTTCTTAATAAGAGGAAAATGTGTAACTCATTCAATTTTTAATATAAATTATTAATAATGATGAACTAGTTAAAAATACAATTTAAACAATGAAAACTTACCATTATATATCTATTTTAATCACATATTTACAAGCACTAAAAGAGAATAAATCTCTTGACGTATAAATCTTTTTTCAATTTTGAGATTTGATCCCTCTCGGCGCTTTGTATATCCATGGTTAAAATGGATCTATAATGGTGTTTTAGATTGAAGTTAAGCATCCATGGGATAAGATACATTCCTCTAAATCCCACAAAGTATGGCCGAGGTTAGAAGATTGCATACTACTCAAGTATGGCCCAAGTTAGAAGATTACATACTACTCATCCTTATTTAAAAATAGAAAGACATAATAATTACAACTAAATGCAAACAATATTACTTGTCCACTAATGTTGGGGACCATTGTTTTGCTACCTAGGTTTCCACAACATTTGAGTTGGGCTAGAAGCTTGTAAACTTCCAACTAGAGCATGCTCAAACAAAATAAGGACTTTCCTTCTTGGCTTTGGAGATGGGAAATCTAGTCAGGGGATGGCTTCCCACCAATTTTCCTTGAAAGAATTTCCCATATTTTCTTATGGTCTTGATCCCTTGAAAGTAATGGCAACATCACTTTTCTCTAAGGGCTTCAATCTACTTCACAACTCCAGGTAATGATCTTGTTACCAACAACCTCAATTGCGATGACCAATGACTTGAATATGCCCAAAACTTCTATGCCAATGACCTCAAATGACGAATAGCTAGAATCTCCTTACTTACAACGACTTCCATGAAGTGGTAGTTAAGGTAAACCCTCACCATAGAAGGAAGCAATCCACCTTTAATTCATCATCTTTTTCTTTTTTCCAAAGTTGAGACAATAAAGAATTCAACATATCATTTGCTAAATTAATTCTAAGTAAATAAAATAATTTTCATCTTAATTATCGAGTTATCTCTAATGGAAGTCACATCCCAGAGAAACTTTGGGGCACTTCCTGTCATTTTGAGGATGATACCTGGTAAACTAGCTAGTTACACTTTTGGCAACGCAATCCAATATAGTTATGGATAAAGGCCCAACAATATCCAAAAACACAATTAGCCCAAAACTTGATCATATAACTCCTACTTATAATTCACGACACTCAACTACTTACAGTTTTGGCAATGTAATTCAACATAGTTATCGATAAAGACCCAACAATATCCAAAAACATAATTAGCCTAAAACAAGATCATATAACCTCTTACTTATAATTCACCACTCAACTACTTGAACTAATCTACTAAATTAACCATCCAAATTAAATTTAGCAGTCAAATGGCTATGCGAAAATGGGTCCCTTGTCTCACAAATAAGAAAGTCTCATACACCAATTTGATGTCAAACTTAACCTTAAAATTAAATAAATAAATATATTTATAAAATAAATAAGATTCTATTAATTCATCTCAAAACCGTTAATTCATCTCAAAACCGTTAGAGGTTGAACCATAACTTTCAATCATCGAAAATAATATTTTCTCTTTCTATTACCGTGATAAGCGGCCTTAAGAACACATATCAAGATTTTTAGGGTTAGGGTTGATGCAATGAATATAATATCTTACATAGGTTTTCCTCTTATTCCATCATATCATAAGAATAGAGTAGCGACGAGCGGAAGAGAGTCGTCGGGTATTTTTGTCTTTTCTCAAAATTTTAAGAGACTTTGAGAAACGGTTTAAAGCCAGGGGTTAGGCGGGATCAGGGTTTAAGGGCTTGTGGATGATGACCTTGGCACAGTAGGAGGAAGAGGCAACTCAGTTCACATATCCCATTCCCTCTCCGCCACTCTGCCTGTGCCTTCGACTCTGTTGGATTTTGAGGACTTTTGGGTCAGAAGGACTGGGCAGGATGGACAAGTCCAAGAGATCTAAAGGGGAAGAGGAAGAGCACATAGACGGCGAGCTTGTTCTCTCCATTGAAAAGCTGCAGGAAATCCAGGACGAGCTTGAAAGGGTAAGTTCTCGGGCATTCTGAAAACTGCTTTTTGGGTTATTTTTTTTAATTAATTAATTTATTTTTAAAGTGATTTTATTTCTTATCTGTTTTGAAAACCTTGTACCCATTCTTTTTTCCATGTATGATTTTTTTGTTTTATTAATGCATCTGTGCATTGATTAAATTTTTTGCTTGTCCGTGGCTTGCTTGAGAATGATTTGTTACAGCCCATAAGAGCGGGTTTGACGAAAAGAGCGGTCTTTCCAGTAAACCCACACTTCATCTTCATATTCTTTCGGTCTTTTGGATATGGACATTTTGATTGGTTTACATGTGTTGTTTTTCCAATAGTGCCGGGGAAATTGTTTAAAGGAAAAATTGAAACTAGAACATCCTCAAATTAGTTATTTCAGGTTTTTTGCCATATTTATTTATTGTTTGGGCGTGAGTTGGTAAAGCTCGGGGTTCAACCAATGTAATATTTTGTGCGACAGTTCAACCAATGTAATATTTTGTGCGACAGTTCTTGATCAGTTACAGTCTGCCTGTTTAGGATTAGGTTCATATTGACCTGGTGACCTGAGGCTCTATCAATGTAGTATGCTGTACTCCTAAATCTCCCTTTTGGTCTCAATTACAGTCTGCACCTTTATGATAAGGTCATAGTGGCCTGGTCACCTGGGGTACTCTCGGCCTAGTCACTGCCCCCAAAGGATCTAACAAGGTTGCTGGACTTAATGGTAAAAGCTCGCAATTTTATTCGGCACCTGCCCTTAGGGAAGTGTAGACCTGCCTTACCTATATGGTGGTTGACAGTTGGCTTATTCTTACATTAGTTTTTTATTTAGTTGCTGGAAATCTTTTTTTTTTTTAGGAATTAGTGGATAGAGTTTAAATTGGATTCCGGTTGACAAGCAGAGTATTCCTACATTACTTATTTGTAATTTCATAGTTTCATTCACTCAAATAATTTCATAGCTTCATTCACATTGGGAAGAACCAGATTCATTGTATTACTTTTGCTTTCCCTTTCCCCACTTATATAGCGACGCTGCAGCTCTGTATTTATTTTTTCCTTCTACTTTTGCTCTCTGAGATTGAATCTAAAGTCTCCAGTACCTAGCAGAGCCTTTTTCTCTTCTGTTATAAGATGCATGTGTGTGTAAACCTATGTAGTTGATGAGATAAGTTTGGAGTGGATTGAAACAGTAGTGAGATTTTGCTGTGGTGGTGGTGAATCATTTTTTCAATTGAGTATAACATGTCTATATGATATAACGCAGAAAATGGAAAATAAAGTGAAATTTTCATAGGGTGCATTGAGCTGCTCTCTCTTGGCTATTCATTTCCAGTTGTGTTGAATGTTAGAAATGGGTTTCAACTACAAAACGTTTTTTTCCATGATACTGCAGAAATCGGTCTCCAATTGAATTAAAATGTCAAAGGTGCACTGTGGGTTTCTATCCCTAGTCTTACAGGGGATGTTTGTATTCAGGCCATTCAGGTTATTATTTTTTTAGTTATTAATATTATATAGTGTTCATCTGTGTTAGGCCTTCTACATGGGTAAATTGCACGTATTATGGACAATTGAGTCAATTATTTTTCGTGCTTTGCCTTTCACTATAGGGTCTTTAACATTTATTACTGTTTGATACGCTGAGCATTTGCTGCCGGTAGATTTGATGGGTGATGGCACTAAGTTTTTTAATCTATTTCTTTTATTGAGATATATGTGTTTGATAGGCTAGGCAACGGGTAGATTTGATGAGTGATAGCATTAAGTTTTCTAATCTATTTCTTTTATTGAGATATATGTGTTTGATAGGCTGGGCAACGTGTGCTCTGATCCAAGAGGTATTTTAAGGTGAATGGTATATGATTTTTTTGTAAATTTGGCTTCATGAAGTAAGTGCTTCTGATGGATTGTAGAATTTCTAAAGACATGTGAAGGGCAGATGATATTTAATTTCCAATTGATTTTTTTTATGAAAAAAAAGTAAAGGGTCTGTTTAAAAGTTTGTAAAAAAAAAATTCATAGCAAAGTGCTGATTGCACTGTGAATGCCTTATTATCTCCATCTATAATTTATAAAGAGGAAAATCATGCCTTATTATCTCCATCTATAATTTATAAAGAGGAAAATCAGGCAACTTGCTTGCCATTTTTCACTAACTTTTATAAAGAAATTTATCTATGGACTTTTTTGAAAGTTGAAATAGCTAGAGGGAAAATGACAAAAAGTTCTGTGAATCACCACTAACAGTCCTGTTAGTTACATATTGAAAGATATAAAGATGTATTTAATTCTTTGCGAACACAGGTGTCAAAGTTGGATCGTATCACCTAAATGACTTTCTAGAAGTATCCCTGTCTAAAGGAAAATAAACAGCACAGTGATATAGATCAAAAGAGAGGCTAGTCCATTTTCAATTTATTGTGTTGAGAAACTTATATTTTCTGTGCTGACCTGGCCCTTCTGAAGCAGCTGAGTAAAGTGTTACTGTATTTTCACTATTTTACCATATATGGGAATATTTTTATTTATTTATTTTTTATTTTATTTTATTTTTTATTTCAGTTCATATTGTTTTCGGAGATATTGGTTGACATTGAAGGGTGCATTTTCTGCCAGCAGAGAGTATGTGGCTTTTTGAAATATTATTGACCATGCTGAAACATTTTCACTGGCAGTTTGCCTTAGGTTTTCTCATTGGCTGAATTTAAGATTCATCTAGAAAAGACATGACTATGGGGGAAGAAATTGACGATTTCTGTCTGCATAAATCATTATGAAATCATTATCAACAGACAACCTTCCTGTTTGCAAGAATGACATGCTAACCATAAAACTGTAAAGACAAGATGGGCTGGATTTTATAAAGTGAGCCTTTTAACTTATTTCAGAAGTGGGTCTGGCTCTTGAGAGTTCAAAATACATGGGAAAGCCCATAGGAGAGAAAAGTGTTCACCTGGTTAAAAATGTCTGGACTGTCATTGATATTTGAATTATAAAGATTTGTTACTTGTTCTCAAATTATGAGTTATAGCTATTTGTATACAAAATATTTTATGCCAGTCAATCGGTGATAGTAATCCTTGAAATGCGGATGAATTTGTTATTTCCGTCGAGTTTTTATTTCTTTTGTATTTGGTGCAAAAGGTTTTTGTTTTTAAACTTGGGATAACTTTCTGTTCATCATTCCAGAGTCCAGACACATTTTGGTTTCCGTTTATTTGACTGATTTCCTAGAATTTTAAACAGGTCAATGAAGAAGCTAGTGACAAAGTACTAGAGGTGGAGCAAAAATATAATGAGATACGGCGTCCAGTCTATACGAAACGCAATGAAATCATTCAGACAATTCCAGATTTTTGGCTTACTGCTGTATGCATTTCTATAGTTGTTGGGCAATTTTGTTCCAGTTAGTTTTGTAGTTTATGGTTCTGTAGCATTGATTATAGTTGGTATGAACTTTGACACATTGTTATTTGACAATTCATTTCTGTTTGGCTTCTAATCTCGGCTTTAACTACAGTTTCTAAGCCACCCTGCATTGTCCGACCTCCTGACTGAAGAAGATCAGAAGGTGTGTTTAGTCATCTATTTTGTTATAATTTTACAACTGTGATGTGTGCATTGCTTTTTCGGGTATTTGAATGAAATCTGTCAAACTAATAAGATTGCTGATGATCGTGAATGTCTCCATATATTTCATTATTGTTTCTTTCTTTACTGCATGTAGGCATTTGATTATCATTTTAGAAGATGATCTTACCTGTGAAAGTTTACTATTTTTTTTTTTCTTTTTTTGTTTTCTGATTCTATACAGGTTTTCAAGTATTTGCAATCTCTTGATGTTGAGGATTTCAAAGATGTCAAGTCAGGATATTCCATTACGTTTGTAAGTATCAACTGTTTTCTTAGTTTAGAAACCAATGCTGATATGATGCTTCATATGCTTGAGTGCCATTTATTGCTTAGCAATTGCAGGATGGTTGCAATAGGGGAGGGTGTTGTTTTAAAGTTTGGCCATTTATCTTCAAAATTTTCAAGTACTGTCTGGGTTCTCTTGCACTGATATATAGAACTTGTTCTGATTATATGCAGACATTTCGTCCTAACCCTTATTTTGAAGAGACAAAGCTGGTTAAAGTGTTCTCATTCTGTGATGATGGAAGCACAAAAATAGCGGGCACCACTCTAAAGTGGAAAGATGGAATGGTAAAATTGTTTTCCATTTTGCACAAGCTATTGGTTTCAAGCTTTTGTTACATGTTCTGCATTGGTCAGCACGGTTTGTATATGTAAGTTTTCCTGGTTTTCCATTGACATTGGCAACCAATTACAACGTTGGTTTGCTGCGCAACCAATTACAACGTTGGTTTGCTGCAGGATGTGACCAATGGGATTAGTCCAGAGAAGGAAGGAAACAAGCGATCTTATCAAGAAGAAAGGTTTGTCGGTTGTAAACTTTGTGAAATTGCTTTACCTCAAGGCACTTGTCATTTTGCTCCTGAATTAGTAAATAACTTGTATTTTGATCTATTGCTTTACACAAAAATATTTTCGATAAAAGTTTAAGATGTTCTTTTTGTTTCTGAACCTTTATATGATAACTATGCAGTTTCTTCACTTGGTTTAGCGAAACCCAGAAGGATACTCCAGATGGAATACACGATGAGGTCTGTATAAAAGTACCTTAGAACTATGCTGAAACATGAATTTATTACAAAATCTTCTTTTGAGTCATGATGTTAATTGGTGTTTGCTTAGATGGAATCAAGAGAGGATCAGGTTTAGATGCCAAGGCTTTTAGGTGCCACTATGTTGATCTGTGATGATATGTATTAATTAATTTATTTATGTACTATTGTTTGTTTCCCTATTATAAAGTGCGGTGACCAGCCCTGTATTTGGGAGATGTTGTAAGATGGGTAGCATTTGTTGGGCTGAGTAGTGCTCTCTAGTCCAGTATGGGTGACCAGCCCTGTATTCTGGAGATGTTGTAACATGGGTAACATTGATTGTGCTGAGAGGCGCTCTGCAGCCCAGTATGGAAGAGATGTTGTAATGTCCTTTCTGGATATGTTATATAAACAAAAATAATAAAATAATAAAAATAAAAATGACTCTACATTAAAATAAAAATAACTTCAAATTATTGGCCGTTTTTGAGCTCCAGGTTTATAAGAATCCATAGTGGAATTAAAATGGACTTAGGCTGGTGATACCCTATTTAGACTTTTTTTTTTTTTCATTTTGTTGCAAATAATAATAATAGTGATTTTCTATATATATATTTTAAAACTAGAGCAGGTTAAAGTTGTTTTAAAAGAACTGCAGCCTAGCTGTACATCAGAGTAATACAAAATAGAGTCTAAGACTATGTTTAAACACCAGCGTTTCCCCATGCAAGTGTTTCAAAAAGTGACTTGAATCCTTCACTGATGATTTTGTGGCGCTGCTACAAGTATAAACTTGATAAAGGACATCTAAAATAAGAATTAATTTACAAAACATAACTCCACGTCTTTGAACTCTTGAACAGCTGATACACTCTCCTTTTCTTTAATTCCGTAGGAGTTGAGCCTAAAGAATTTCTGTGATTTGAAGCTGCAGATGCAGACTCTTGTGGTTCTGAGATACGAGCCTTCAGCTTCCAATGCTTCGATTTGCCTCTTCTATTGCATTAGAGGGTACATTACCATGGAATTCTTAGATCCGTAATGATGTTCATGATCGTGAGCAGACGTTTTCAAAGAGAGTATTGAGCTTCCATTGTCATTAATATATTCTTACTTCCTCTGAAGAATTTTCTGAATTTCATTAATATCCTGTTGTCATTTCCCATGACATCCTGGGCAGTTAGTTGAGGCTTGGAATGCCCAGTGCTGCCAAATGAAAATGGAAAAAATGGCTAAACTGAAGCAGACTCGGCTGAGCCCAGTCTGCCACTAAATGACTAATGCGAATGCCTTGGAATCTCTGAGCCGAAGAATGCCTAGTGCTGCCAAATGAAAATAGAAAAAATGGCTAAACTGAAGCAGACTGGGCCGAGCCCAGTCTGCCACTAAATGACCAATGTGAATGACTTGGAATCTCTGAGCCGAAGAATGCCTTACCTTGTATTCAATAAGCAACCAATCGAGCCATAGCATGCACTGACAGGATGATCATTAGAAGAGAAGACATACTCCAAGTATCCTTCTCCTAGTCACACTGCTTGATTGGCTTGTACGTTTGCTTGGCCATTAAGCTCTCTCAAAGTATGAGAAAACTCTTCAATAAATTTGAAACGAGGATCTTCTTCATTGATTCTGGATATTGAATGAGCTAGGGAATTGTCACTTGACATATGTTGCTTGTCCTGAGTGCTTTATGAGAATTGCCAAAGTCCCCACTGCAACCATGGAACTTATGCAGAGATGAAATTCACACTAAAAACTCCTCTATAGAGTTGAAGAGAGATACCAGATATGCCTTGCAAAGGTGTATGAGAAATATTTGCATCTATCCTTCTAGGGATCTAGTGTAAAAGGGAGTACATTCGCTTCTGTTTGTAGTGTGAAATTATGATCACTTTTGTTTCTACAGTCTCCGTTGAGTTAGAATTTTATTGATGACTGTGTGTTCTTTTTGGATTATGGAGTGAAATATTTCAAGTATTTATCGACATCAGTACAATGCTCAGCACAGTGCATGTGGGATGTTTTTTTTTTTTTTTAATTTCTCGGAATTGGAACTTGCCTGCTGTATGCAGTCAGAGATGTTGCAGGGTACTATATAGCTGACTTTTTTTTGTAATGTTCCAGGTGGCTGAAATAATTAAAGAAGATCTGTGGCCAAATCCCCTAAAGTACTTCAACAATGTGAGTTTTCATCTGAATAACTTTTTGGAGAATCATTTAACTGATTCAGGCTCTCACAATCTTCAAATAATTTCAGGAAGCTGATGAAGAGTACGAGGATGGGGAAGACGAAGACGATGATGGAGAAGATGAAGATCCTGTAAGTAAATTGAACATATGATTAAATTTTAATTTCTAAATCAAATGTTACTCAGTGTGTTGGAAACAGCTATTCCTATCACATAACTTGATGACTATGATTTCCAATGATGGGAGAAGCTTTTACTCTTCTCAAAATTTTAAATTATCCGATCCTACCAATGGTTGAATAAACTCTGAGCATTCTGTTAGTGCTATTGAACAATATAAAATGCAGCTCTAATGCCCTGTTTATTAGTGCTATTATCAATCATGTTCTAGGTCTTTTTGCTGTAGATGTTTGCCAGTGAGTAAAATTGAAATTGTATGCTGTCTATGTTTGCCAGTGAATAAAGTTGAAATTGTATGCTATGTTTGCCAGTTAGTAAAGTTGAAATTGTAAGTTAATCAATCTTACAGTCCGGCCTCGTGACCCTTCTTCTGTTATGTTACAGGGAAAAAGCACAGATGGCGTTGACGAGGATGAAGAAGATCAAGACGATGACGAGGATGAGGAATGCTGAGAAGCTGCGGTCTGGCTTTAATTTTGAACTGGTGCTTATTGTCGAAAGAAGGTGCAAGTGACTCAGAGTGGTCCCCGGTTTCACTGTGGTGTAGCTACAGTTGTAAAATTTTATTTTTCATACAAGGGTGTAGCGATTGACGCGAAGCTGAGAAAGTACTTATCTGAATTCCCTAAATTATAGGTGGACTGTACATTTATTTGACCAGAGGTTAGAACTGCCTCAAATTAAACCTACATTTGCTATGTAGTGTTATTAAATTAAGAGGCATGGGAGTAAGCTATGTAGGATATTTTAGTTGCATTTCTACAACACTGAAACTTCTTGAAGTTATCCCTAGTTTTTACTGGTAGTGTCCATATTATATAGATATTACAGGTTAAACTGTGTCGGATTTGCTGGGATTTAGTTTTATAATGCAACAGATATACATTGCTGTTTTTTTGCTGGGATCCTGAGCATAATAGATCCCCTGCAGTGATAGAAGCCGCCTTCTGTAATCTTTTCTTCTTTGCCTTTTTTAGTTATGGCATAGAGTGAAATTCGATGTGAAAGATTAAGGTAAAGTATAAAGGACTCGATAGGTTTTTCAAGTCAAAGTGACTACTAGGTTTTATATATACTGAGAATTAATTAGTTTGTTGCAATAATGGTCCCTTCATTATAACTTAATTATTATTTTTTCCCTATAATGCTTCTGAAGAGTTTACTCCCGGTACTTTTTTATCTATTCTAAAGCTGTTATTTACTCCATTCTTGTTTAAACGGATAATACTCAATGCTTGGGGCATTCACGCATGCCATGTAGAATAATTGACAGCACATATTCTGTCTGGATGCTCTTTCAGTACAAATTAAGAATCTAGAATCTAGATCGCTTGTTGGGAAATTACGACTAAATATTTTGTTCAAAAAAATTGTGAGATGGATCCTGTGTTACGATTTACTAAAAATACTCTTCATAGAGTAGATCAATATATCTCTTTAATATAATTACGCCAAGGTCGTTTATAACTCTCAAGACATGTATATCATGGTTTCTATGGAAGTAGTATTAGGTTGTGTGGCATAACTTATCAAGATGTAATATTAACTGTATTTAAAGCTTGCTAAGACTACTTTGCTGCGGCTGTGGTCTAGTGGTTGAGATGAGACTCACCATGTTAGTGATCACATATTCATAACTGGCTGAGTTTTTACTGTTCCATAGCATTAATATAGTGAGATGGATCCTGTGTTACGATTTACTAAAAATACTGTTCATAGAGTGGATCAATATATCTCCTTAATATAATTACGCCAAGGTCGTTTATAACTAACTCTCAAGACATGTATATCATGGTTTCTATGGAAGTAGTATTAGGTTTTGTGGCATAACTTATCAAGATGTAATATTACCTGTATTTAAAGCTTGCTAAGACTACTTTGCTGCGGCTGTGGTCTAGTGGTTGAGATGAGACTCACCATGTTAGTGATCACATATTCATAACTGGCTGAGTTTTTACTGTTCCATAGCATTAATATAATGAGATGATTTTCATATTGTTAATTTACATTTTTCGAAACCATCGGAGCCTTGTTTAGAGATACTGGAGAGCCAGCTTACACAGATCCTTTATATAATAGTAATCATAATTTTATTTTTAAGGATTTTAAGGTCACATTCTGGCTAGACACTAAATCTGATGTAAAGGTCTAGTCACTAGTGTCTAATTTGATGTACAAGGTCTATTTGTTTGTCTGGAGGTTTACACAATCTATTTTCGGTTAGACCTCAAAGGAGGAAATACATGTTCTTAACTGTTGGGTTCAGTCAGGCCACAATGTTGGGTCCATAAGTCTTGAAACTTTTTCAGTTCAGGTTTTAACAAAATTTGTTCTATATTTAGTTTAGACTCTGACAAGAATGTTTATTGAGAATTGAATCTGTGTCATTGCATTTGTTACAGAAATCCAAATTATTCCAAAATTACCTTTGTTCCAGACCCAAATTTGCATGTGAAATCTTTGAAATACATCACCAGGGAGTCTATTAAAGGGAAAGATAAGCGCACAGGCTTTTACAGGTTTTGATTAAAATGATGTTGAACTTGTTACAAGATTATTTGGGTTGAATCCAGGGCAAATCAGAGGAAGTTTAATAATAAATAAAAAATATTGGTTTTCAATTCAACCTCAATTATCGCAAATTATGAAATCCATTTTTTTCCTCCATAAATCCGAATTTCTGTGTGAGATTTTTGAAATACAACATTGGAGACTCATCAAAGGGAAAGATAAGCACAAAGGCTTTCAGGTTTTGATTAAAATGATGTTGAACTCGTTATAAGATAGTTTGATTTGAATCCAGGGTAAAAGTAGTGGCAAATCAAAGAAAACTTCATAATTAATAAGAAATATCTGAAAGCTTCATAATTAGTAAGAAATATTTTAGAGTTTTCGATCCAGCCTTGTCCAGAAAAATATTTGCAAATACAGAAATCCAAAAGTTGCCTTTGTTCCAGACATCCAAATGTGTGTGAAATCTTTGAAGTACGTCAATGGGGACTATATAAGCACGTAATCTTGCAGGTTATGATTAAAATGATGTTCGACTTGATATAAGATGGGTTTGGATTGGATCCGGGACAAATCAAAGAAAACCTCATATTTATTAAGAAATATTGGAGAGTTCTCAATCTAACCTTGTCAAAGCTCGAATTTTTTAATCACCCAAAAAGTTCAATCACACCTTAAAGGATGTGCAAAGATTGATACGCAGGGTAATTGAAATAATTATGCATTGAAGAAGATGATTATTTTTTAAGAGAATGTAATGAGAAAGAGAGTGTTAGTGCTAGGTTTTGGGAAATCTTATCAACACAAACACATTGTTTAAAAAAGTTAAAAGGTTCTCGAGGCATAAGCCATGGTGTAATCTCTTCCAATTCCATGATTTATAAAATTAGTGTATCATGATGGTATTATTTAAAAAGATTTTCAATGTACTTTCATATGTTCTAAGTGTTTCTAATTTTATTGTGTATAAAACTAAAATGTATTTATTAAAACTATTCAGTTGTTTCTTTTGATAGTTATAAGTTGCAATATATCCCAATGTGTTTTTTTGATAAAATTCAAGGAAATCATTTGCAAATCAAATCAAACTTCATAATTAATAAGCAACATATTTTACTGAGTTTTCTTACAAATTTGATCACTTAATTATATTTTACAAATTCTTTTTATAAGCAAGGTCAATCACTAACAACTTTAAAACCAAATAGCTTTCTGCACCATGAAGGATATGTGAAAATTGATATGCATTGTGAATGAGGAATTATGCTTGAAAGTTTAATTCTATAGTTTATCATAATGAAAGTGTTGGGTTTCGAGAGATCTCGTTGGCACAAATATCATTTGAAAAGGCTCTCAAGGCCCTAAACATTGTACACCTTGTTCCAATTGTATTTTTGTGAAATTAGTGTATTTATTAAGCTATTCAATGTTGTTCTTGTCACTGCATCTTAAAGTATATAAAAATAAAGTTGTATATTATGGTAAGAAGAAGCGTTATTGGATACAAATTCTATTAATTAGAGAAAACACATTACGTAGGAGGTGAGATGCATACCATATATATGTATATATATATATATAGATATATATTTTCTAGTCTTATTTCAACATGCCATGTGTCTATGCAAGGATAATCACTATGACAAGGCCTATTTATCTTTTAAGAAATAGAACACCTAGAATAAATTTTACTATTCTAAAAAAATTACATTTTACAATAACTTTATTAGTCTAGGAAAACTATCTAACTATCTAACTAAATAAACTTTATGACTATGATGTTAACATTCTCTTTTTAGTCTTAAAAGTTTATTTTTACAATTGTCGTTCTCTAAGCTTAGTGATTTTTTTTTTTTAAACTAATGGCTTAGTGAAAATGTTTGATCTTTATATAGATTGTTCTAGCTTGATGATGAGATTTTGGGTGTTGACATGCTTGGTCATATTACGAAAAACTTGATTCTTGGCCTTTTTTATTGTTGATTATCAATAAATGGAGCTCTTTGAATATCATACTTCTACTCTAAGATACTACTGAAATGGCCATAAGTTTGTCATTTTGAATCCTTTTTGAAGTTCATGTTGTCCTTGATTGATGTGAACTTCATGATTATTTGTGAAGATTAAGTCATCAACATAAAGAACAATGATGATTGAGCTTTGACTTTACATCTTGAAATATAGAGCATCATCAAACTCTCAATGATGAAAATCAACATGTCTAATGTATTCATATATTTTGGCCATGCTTTGGGTGCTTGTTTCAAGCCATATAAAGCTATGACAAGTTTACAAACTTGATGCTCCTACCCTTTAACTTCAAATATTGGGGGTTAAGTCATATAGATTTCTTCTTTCAATTCACCATTAGGAAAGGCACTTTTCATATCCATTTGATGAAGTGTCCAACCCTTTCCATGCAATGAAGTTTATCACCATTCTTATTATGTTCCACTTTTGCTACTGGGGCAAAAGTTTCTTCATAGTCAACCTTTACTTTTGGGCAAAGCCTTTAGTCGCAAGTCTTCTTTTATACTTATCTACTTCATTTACTTTACCTAATTCAGTAAACCCATTTGTAGTAGTTTAACTTTTATTGGAAATCAACAAGTTTCAATCTTCTATTTGCAACGAGTCATATTTGTTCACCATGACTTGTTGCTATTCCTTATGCTTCGTTGCTTTTAGAAAAGTTGTGGTTTCAATGAATTCATGAGTGAACATCTTTTAGTAATTGTGTGAACCACCTTGGTCTGCAATGTTGTCCATATGGTGAAGTTACTACAATTGATCTTCATTATGTTGAAGAATTATCTAATTCATGCATATTCATAATGGGGACTAAGTCTCTCTTAATTCAATATTCTTTTCTTCGAGGAATTGCTTTTTTTTGCCGCCTTCTCCAACTAGCTAAGGAGATTTGTAAAGCTCTTGCACTATTTGAATTTTTGTTTCATCAAAGATATAACATCCTGACTAATAATAAATTTTCTATTAGATAACAACATGTGTCCTTTATTTTCATGCATTGACAAATAATTTATTCCTTTTTTCCTTAGGAACAAAGGCATAGCAAGTGGAACCAAAAAACTTGAAGATGATTTACTGAAGTCTTAGTACCATACCAAGTTTCATATGGAGTAATTCCATCTAATACTGATGCAGGTGATTGAGTCCTTAGATAAATTTTTTGTATGAATTGCCACTGCCCAATACGTTGTGCTTAACCCCTTGAAGTGTAACATAGATTTGACCATTCCCATTAGAGTTCACTTCATTCTTTTTGTGACTCCATTCTGTCGTGGAGTACAAGAATTTTGATCGTTTGCCTTCTTATTCTATTTTTGCTGCAATTATCATTGAATTAATTTGAAGTGAATTTATCCCGATTATTTGTGCTCAATGTGGCAATCTTTTTCTTGTTTCCATTTTCAACTAATCATTGAAATTGTATGGATTTGCCAAAGGCTTTGGATTTCACCTTTAGAAAAGACACCTAATTTATCATTGTCAAATCATTTATGAAAAGAATAAAGTATTTGTATCCACCAAAAGAAGATTACACGACACCACAAACGTCACTATGGATTTGTTACTAACATTTGTTTGGTCACCATGTGCTTGTGGGGTAAAGATCCATCTTTCATTTTCAAATAATACAAACTTTACACTTAGCAATCTCCTTTTTGAGGGGAAATCCTTTAACCATCTAATTTGCTAAGTTTACTAAGGTTATGAAAATCAACATGACCAAATTTGTAATGCCATAATCTTAGAGAGCTAAGAGATAAATCCACTTATGTTGTCAAGTCTTGTTTGAGAGGAATGATTATTCTTTGTAACTTTAAAAGTTTCCCATATTCATACCCTTTCATTATTGTTTTGAAATTTTGTTTTGTTGAATTGATTCAGATCCATCCGTCTTTCCTGATAGTCTAGTTGGATTTAAATAAGAACCTCTAATAGAATTAGATGTATTGGATTAGCTATACCTATTGATTGGAATAAAATTAACCTCCTTGTTTAATGAGCACCAAGGACAACAATTTTTTCTTGAATGTTGGAATATACCATGCTTTTGAAAATATTTATATCCTTTCATTATTGTTTTGAAAGGGTCCTTTTCCTCAAGGTCTATGAGTCGTGTGTTGAAATTCTTAGTAGCTTCGGAAGGTCCTTTGCATGAGCATGGTGTCTTAGCATGTAGGAGATGGTCGATTGCCTCTTTAAGTGAAGCTTCAAAAGGTCCTTTGCATGAGCATGGTGTCTTAGCATGTAGGAGATGGTTGATTGCCTCTTTAAGTGATTGCTTGGTGGAGTAAGTGATTTATGACTTCTTTCTTAAAGTCTAGGAAAAATACAATAATTCAATTCAATTAATTATTGTGGACTATTAAGTCAAAGTACTAAAGATAATAATTTTTTTTTTTAAGTTACTTAGATATTATATCAACCATTGATCTCAAGTGAGGTGAAATCTAATCTCGACTATCAATCACTTAGGAGATTAGGGTTAGGGATTTGGCTTAATAAAGTTATAATATTAAGCCTAAGGGAGAGTGAGGACACACAAATGGATGAAGCAATTTTCTCTAGAGTGAGTGGCTCAACTAGACTGAAGAAAAGGGGGGAAGAGTGTAGGGAAATTTCAGGAGTATTTATAGCAGGTTGAGTTCAGGAAATCAAGAGTTCGAGTAGCTGAAGCGCAAAGGAGGTTGAGTTATGGAGACGCTGATTTATCTAATGGGTTGATTTTCTTGAGTGCACAGATGGTGTACAAGGAGGAAAGGAGGGGGCCAATTTGCGGGTGGTTGAGGTTGAGTTTCTCCAGTGCTGAATTCTTCAGGAGACTGATTTTCTGGTGAGTCAAATTCTTCAGGTTGAGTTTTCCAGTGGGGGCCAAGTTACAGGTTCCAACAATGCATTTTTATGTGTATTTTTCTTTGTGGGTCTAGGCCCAATTTTTCTCTAAGATTTTAGTGAAGGAAAATTGTCGTGGGTGTATACTTACTATTGTGATGTGGTTGATCTCTTTGATTTTATTTTTTCGCTACAAATATTTTATTTCAAAAGTTAAATACCAATGATTTTATTTTCACAACAATTTAGAATTATATTTAATAATTTTCTGGGAATAAAAATTGTTGATGTATAAATAAATCTGGGTTGGTATTGGAAATTTAACATGGTATCAGTGCTACAAAAAATTCGAGGGAGAGATCCAGGATCACGAGGGATGATGTCATAATTTTTATTTTGCAGTGAGGGTTTTGTAACCAAGTTTGATTTGTGAAATGACATCAATGAGCTTGAGATCTGAAGACAAGTTGGATGGGGCCGCTAATTGTTCTGAAAATTTTGTGGGATTTTGCAAACACTAAGATTCAAGTTCCTTCTGACCCTACCAAGCAACCAAACAAAATTTGAAGGATGTGAAAGCAATTAGTATTATCTTGGATGGTGTGAGGGATCATATAATTCCTCACATAACAGGGAAGGACACAACACACAAGATATGTGTAGCCTTAACCAATCTTTCTTAGAGTAAAAATGAGAATATGATAATGGTGCCGCGGGAGAAGTTGAAAAACATATGAATGAACAAATCAAATATCATAGCCTCATATCTTATTAGGATCCAACAAACTTGTGATGAGCTATCAACTATGGGAGAAGCTGAGAGTGATTTAGATTTAGTGAAGGCAACGTTAAAGGGATGCACTAAGTGATGGACCACCATTGTGGAGGGGATTCTTGCTAGACAATGATTTCCTGGTTGGACCTTGTTGTGGAATGAATTCATCCAGAACAAAATTTGGGAGAGTTCAATAAATGGTCATGTAGGAGTGGTGGTGGGGATGAGGAACTTGCTCTTGTTGTGCAATCGAAGAAGGGAAAAGAGAAGGCCAAACAAAACCATGGTGGAGGAGGATCTTCACAAGGTAAAAAAGAGGACATGAACAAAGTAAAATGCTTTGAATGTTGCAAGTTTGGTTACTTCTTTGTTGGAAAATGTCTAAATAGGAAGAGGTGAAAGAGAAAGACACCTACGACAACCACCAACATGGCCAAAGAGCCTAGAGACCTACATGTGGAGCTTGGAGGCAACACCAAGTATGCTTAGATGGCATTGGCAACATTGTGTTTTAGGTGGACTCAGGGAGTATCATGGAGGTGAACCAAGTGATGCTTGTACCGAGGCTGGAAAGAAATCTCCTATCAATTTTGACCATGGAGGACAAAGGACTAGAGGTCAGCTTCATGTGAGGTGAAGTAACTTTTGGGCCAAAAGGTGTTGGTCCCATCAAGAGGCGAGTAACTGGGAGCAGGGAGAACAACCTATATATATATTGATAGGACAACCAACGAAGGCTCTTGCACATGAGTGATAGCAAGACTGAACTTTGGAATAAGAGGATGGGACACCTACACTACAGGGCTCTTCCTATGTTATGTAGGATGGTTATAGGTTTTCTAGAGACAAGGGTGGAGTAGTAGGGAGTGTGCAAAGGGTGTGCATTTGGCAAGCATAACAAGGCATTGTTTCCTCACTGTGAAATCGAGTCTAAGGGGATATTGGACTTGGTGCCTTTAGATATATGTGGTCCTATGTCGGTGGAATCGATCATAGGGGCCAAATAGTTTGCAACATTAATAGATGACAATTATAGGAAGACTTGGATCTAATCCCTAATGACCAAGGGTGAGGTCTTCAGTTGGTTTCAAGAGTTCAAATCTTGCATGGAGAACCTGAATGGGAAGAAGATTAAGGTACTAAGAGTCTGATAATGGGTGTGAGTATACCTCTAATGAGTTTCATAATTTCTATAGAGAGGTAGGGATCAAGAAGGAACTCATAGTGCCTTAAAACCCTCAGTATAATGGGGTTACCAAAAGGAAGAACATGACGGTAGTGGGAACAATGAAGGTAATGATATATGATCAAGATGCTTATGTTTTTGTGGGTAGCAACTTGCAATACAACTATTTATTTGCAGAACAAGAGTCCTCAGAGTATTGGAGGAAGAGACTCATGAGGAGATGTTCACAGGAGTGAGACCGTAAGTGAGTCATCTGCACATCTTTGTCAGTCCAATTTATGTACACATTCCTATAAAGAAGAGGACTAAGCTAGAGCCCTCATCAGAGAAGGGCATTTTGTTGGCTACGATGAGGTCTCAAAGGCCTATAGGGTCTATATTACAGGACATAGGAGAGTCATCTTTAGTCTAGATGTTATATTCGAGGAGTGAAGGACCTTTATGATGTCTCATGAAACAAAGTCAACAGGGGTAGAGGATCAAGAGCAAAAGGCTCCTAAGGTTGAGCAAGAGCCAACAAAAACAACAACTGGGACACAACATATAGATCCAGAGGAGCAAGGTGCTCCTTTGATCTCTACTAGGAGGATGCTGAGATGGGCATAATAGATCTTGAAAAATACTGAGAAGCATGTGGAGGCACCTAGCAACACTTTTAGGCAAAGTAGACCACTAGTGAGATTTTCAAGTTATTTGGCCTTGTCGAGCAATATTAGAGAGTTTGAGAATTCTACTTTTGAGGAGGCTACAGATGAGTAGGTATGGAGGGATGCAATGGTTGAGGAATATAGCTTCATCATGAGGAATGACGTGTGGGACATAGTGTCGTGGCTGAAGGGAAAGTTTGAGGAAAAGTCTATGGTCACTTAATGGATCTTCAAGATCAAGCATGCAACTAATGGCAATGTCAAGAGGCACAAAGCAAGGTTTGTGGTGAGAGGGCTCTCCCAAAAGGATAGGGTAGACCATGAGGAGACATTTTCTCTTATTTCCAAATATGCATCTTATTAGGATGGTCATATCTATTGTTCTAGAAATGAAGTGGACGATACATAAGATGGATGAAGACTGTGTTGGGCCACAAGGATTGCACTATTTTGACAGTTTGTTACCTTACTCTTCACTCATTTTCCACTTATCCTTACCATCACTACACTACTATTTTGAAATAAATAGCCATGAGAGCTACATAACAAACACTAAGGTAAAGGTCCAATATTCTCTCAATTATATATATATTTTCTTTGTAAATTTGGCTTACTATGCATGAGTTACAAAATTGGACACATTTCACTGACTAACTAATATTTTGCATATGAATCCAAGGTTTGAATAGATCCCATGGAAGACAGATCAACCAAGTACACAAAAAGACGCCAAATGGTGCCTATATGGTTTTCCACCTATTGGGCGCAAGCAAACAAATCCTAGTTTATCGTAACAACAAACTCAAACCATTGGTCAAACTGTGACATGGCATATTCAAAATACTTGGCATCATAAAAAAGTATCAAGTGAGCGTAATTCCACATCAAGTGTTAAAAATTAAAAAACAAAGCAATGAAACACATAAAATATTGCAAAAACACAAACACAGAAAAACATAAATCAAGAGAGACACAAATATATGTGGTTCAAGAGAGACACAAATATATGTGGTTCACCCAATCTAGGTTGCGTCCATAGAGAAAAAACCAGTGCTTTTATATTATCCAACAAACTGAAGGGATACAACCTACAACACATCTGCAACAAATACCTCTTCACTCTCACAGAGTCTCCTTTGTTTTTCTCTCACAGAATAATACACAACCACAATACCATTCCCTCATATAAATTGAGGGTTTCGTTCGAGGGAAAAAAAACCTTAAATTAACATAATTTCTATCGTCATATCTTCTGCCCAATGAGATTATGGCCCAAATTGGCCACAAAATTACAATATTTTACAAAGCATTTTTTCTCAAATTTTTTCTTTTGGGGGTGCTACCCCTGAACCCATGCCAGGAGGGGTGGTAAGCCCCTTCACACCCCCCATTACGAATTGTGATTCAAACAAAAAAAAAAACAAGACCTCTTAAGACAGCTAAAACAATCTCCCACTTCGAGATAGATTATAACAACTCCACCACTGCTTCACTTGTTGGGTAATGCTTCTGTTAGAAAATTAGAAAGGCATAAAGATTTTCTTTTACTTGATAATTACTTGTGATGTTCTTGACTTCTTATTAGGTTTTATTTATATCTTTTTTTTTGTTCATCAAGCAATTACCTAAGCAAAAGCACATAAAACAATGGACACTAGATATAGGCACTATGCCAGGGAAAAACCCCACTCGAGGGGAAACCCTAGTCAAACTCCTCTTTCTTTCAATAGTATTCTTTGAGACTCTTCACCCTAAACAAAGACCAGACCTTCCCTCCACACTAAGTTAGCCTCCCAAATTTTCGACCTCTCTTCTAGCAACTTCAACTACGTAGCAACTTTCGGCATCAGACAACTTTCGACATCAGGCAACTTCCGACATCAACGAAACTTGGAAGACTTCGATCTCCAAAACTAGGGCACGAAAAAAAGAGAGAGAGGCACCGAAATTTCATTTTTATTCTTCTCCTTAGACCCGACCAAACTCACACTTCCTTCTCCTCCTCTTTCTATTTCGCACTTCTTCCGCCTTCAAGAGAGATCGAACTTGCTTGGGAGAGAGTGTGCTCCAAATGAATTTGACATGCTTCTATTTATAGGCTTCAAGGGAGGTCGAATTGATGCCCTTGGGTTGATTTGATCTCTTCTAGGCCGACTTGATGTGGAGGATACGTAAATTATATTTGACTCAATACTAAATCTTTTTACATGATTCAAAAGCCCAAGAAGGGTCTCTTTAAAAGTACAATGACTCTATTGACTCAAAATAAATCCTAGAAGTCCTCAATGGGGACTTTGACCTAAAACATGTTGAACCAAGCATGAAACCCATGTTTTAATAAGTCACAATAATAATAATAATAATTCTTTTCTTTATTCTTTTGACAAGTATATTTCATGATGACTCAAATACATTAAATGAAGATCGAACCTAGTTACAATTTCCAACACTCCCTCTTAAATAGGGAGGTATTCATCATATACAAATACAATGGAAGATCTCAAACTATATGAAAAATGAAGAACTTTAGGCACCACAATTCCATGGACTAGATTCCTGACCAGTGCAATCTATCCATTGGTCTCTCAACAATTTAGGCACCGCAATGCCACAGACTAGATTCCTGACCAGGGACATATGTCCGGGTGGGACTAAGATGGACTCAAGCTTTCAGCCTCTCTAGGTACCATCCGAATTTCTTGCTAACCATCAACCCAAAGATCCAGGTGTGTATCCAAGAATAGAGCTCTGTAATCAAAACCACCTTTCCAACTTCAAGACCTAGACATCAACATAATTTGCTGACCATATGTCCTCCTAGCAATGCTTCACTCACAAAGCCTCAACACTCCTAGATCCAAAAGATCAAGGATAACCAATCTCTCCCAATCAAACTGATTGGTAAACAACATGCTGTACAAACACAACCCCAATCAATAATATACTTTCATATGTACATAATCAAATACAAAAATTCAGGGTCTTCCAGACAATTTGATGTTACTTCTCAATTTTTTCATAGTAGAACTATCAACCAAATCTATGACAAAATATTCCTCAATAAGATACTTTCTTTTCCTACTTCCCATGCAACAACATATCCTCTGAAATTCATTCTTCAATAAAAACCAAGCTATGCCCTCCCTCTCAACTATGGAGCATCTCTTTATCCAAATTCTCTATTGATCTTAGGGAGATCTCTTCTATTTAGGTTTCCTTAGGGAGATTAAATTCTTCTTTTCATCATCGAAGAATCTTTCGTGGCTTCCAACCATCTCATCAGAGTTATCATCATCCCCATCATGCTTATCAAATCAACGAACATCTTCACCATATTGAAGATTGTATACCTACACAACTTAGATAACAAGTACAACCAAATCTATAGAAGCATGAAGTTAGACATATCAGAATCATAAAATAATTTAAACTTTATATATATAAGATACCCAAACTTAATTACAAACAAGAGATATATACTCTTCAACATCTTGCTAAGGACTTTGTCATAAACCCTAGACTACTTCATAACAACTTTCATTCCATCTAAGGTTTCAATGTTTCATTCAAAGGTGTAACATACCCTACTACAACACATAGAAAACCCTAGAAACAATTCAAACAAATATAGATCTACAGGGCATCTAACAACTATCATGATTCATATGTTAGACTTTCCACTAGGGTTTCATACAAATCCTAGATTTCATATAAGAGAATCAATCAAAACCAATTACAACTTTGTCATTATTATGACCAACTTCCACTAGGGTTAGAAGCAAACCCTAGGATTTCAATCATTAATCACAATTAAAACTCAGATTTAAACAATCTTACACAAATCTCAAATTATCACATTTTCATCACACATCAAAGGTTTTTACTTCTACTAATATTTAACTCCAAAACCCTAGAATTTCATTTTTACAATATCAACAATTATTATGTAAATAGATCTCAGATTGTTATATCACACATATTAGAGATATTAACTACTACTAGGGTTTAGCTGAAAAACCCTAGATTTTCAAATATCATCATCCTAGAATCTCAGATAAGGACTTATATTAAATCCTAAGACTTATGACCATCAATAACTAGGTCTACGCACATATCTAGGAATTCATTATCATGCATAAGCATATCATATGTCAGACAACATTAATACATTAGACATATACTGACCCAGACCAAGCTAGGGTTTCAACCAAATGGACACACATACACATATATATACCTAGGGTTTCATTCCTAGGATCTTGCTTTCATAAGAAAGGTTTTGTTTATAGGCCCAACCAAACCCTACAAATCTAGGGTTTCACAACATAACAAAGCAAACCCTATTATTCCAAAAATTTCAAAGGTTTGAGATCTCAAACAAACATAATTTTTCATGATCATACCGAAATCCCAATCATGACATCATCAACAAGAACTTCAAATAGCATTTCATAATATCCCTAAGTAGTTTATGGTTTCAGACATTCACATTAGCATACCCTTAGGTTAGGGTTTTTGCAGAGAACCTGTCCAGGGTTCTATAAAATCAGTTAAGAATAGGAGTGGGGTAGATTTATCAAGTGATGAATCACCCAAAAATAGGAATCAATATGATTCACTATAGCTAGTCACAAAAATGTTAGTAATAGATTGTGAAATGAATAAACATTTATTATAAAGAAATTAATGTTTTAAAGCATACCTTTGTTCCTTGACAAGCCTTGTCTTGAGAGGTCCTCTTTCATACTCCTTGAGAATATACCAGATGTTTTCCTAATCAAGACAAGAGAGGGAGAATGATGATTAGTATTTAATATAATAAAAAATAAATGAGTACATGAAACCAAAAACTGAAAGGAAATGAGATATTTATCTTTGGGAGTTATTGGGGGCTCCCTCCAAAGCTCGAGGGATACCTATAATTTTATAAAACAAAAATGTATTTTTCCAAAAACATGTAAAAAAGCTATAAATTCTAAAACATCAAAAATATGAAATAAGATATCAAAGGCTACAAGAAAAGGATTTAGTAGTGTAAGTCCCTTATGTTAGATTCTTTGGGTTTGACTTTCTTTAGGTCTTCCTCTTCAGCAACATTGGATCGGATCTCTTTCTCTCTTCTTGGATTGTCGGGAAAATCACTCCTGTAGTGACCCTTTTTATGACATTGATAGCATTCTACCTTGGACATGTCAACTTTCTTCCTCGGTCCTTTCAATTTCTTTCCTTTATGTTGAGCAATGTAGGCATTTGAAACATCTTTAGAATTGGAAACTAGAGAGATCCTCAATTCTTCTTGACTGCAAGCAGTCCATAGTTCTTCAAAAGTGGGAGCTTCCTTCCAACTGTTAAGTCCTACAACAAATGCACCCCAAGAAGATGACAATCCTAATAGAACAATGATCACGAGTTCTTTGTCTGGAACAATTTCATCAATGGCCAAAAGACCATCTTTGATTCTTACTATCTTCACAAAGAAGGAGGCCACTGTATATTCTTTAGTCATCTTTGTGGTGCTTGGTTCATTCTTCAAACTTTCCACTTGACCAATGTTCTTAATAGTGAATAGATTTAACAAGGCTTCATACATTTGCTAAGCATGATTGATTTCGGCTATAAATGCGACAAGGTTGTCCTTTATTCCTTCTACCATTAGATTCATGACCACCAATTCTAATTCTCTGAACTTCACTTTGTTAGCATCACTAGAGTCATCTGTAGGTTTCTTTACTTTTCCTTTGACCAAGTCAAGTACTTTGTTCTTTTCAAGGATGAGGTCAATCCTCTTTTTTCAGGACCTGTATATTGAGGCTCCTTCAAGTTTGTGTTCTCCCTTTATTGTGTTATACATCTTCCTTGAATATAGTAGAATCCTCCCCTAAGATAATCCCTTTGAATGCTTCCTTGATCAAGTTCTTGAGATTTCCTTTTCCTTCTTTCTTCACCAAAGCTCCGATACCATGTTAGAAAATCAAGGTAGAAGGATTTTTTTATACTTGATAATTACTTGTGATGTTCTTGAGTTCTTATTAGGTTTTCTTTATATTTTTTTTTCATCAAACCGATTGCCAAAGAAAAAGCACATAAAACAATGGACACCAGATATAGGCACTATGCCAGGGACAAACCCCCCTCGAGAGGAAAACCCAGTAAAAATTATCTTTCTTTCAATAGTATTCTTTGAGACTCTTCACCCTAGACAAAGACCAGACCTTCCCTCCACACCAAGTCAACCTCCCAGATATTTGACCTCTCTTCCAAAATTTCGACTATGTAGCAGCTTCCGACATCAACAAAACTTGGAACACTTCGATCTCCCAAACTAGGGAACGAAACAAAGAGAGAGAGGCACCAAAATTTTGTTTTCTTCTTCTCCTTAGACTCCAACCAACTCACACTTCCCTCTCCTCCTTCTTCTATTTCAAATTTATTTCAGCTTCAAGAGAGATCGAACTTTCTTGTGAGAGAGTGTGCTCCAAATGAATTTGACTTACTTCTATTTATAGGCTTCAAGGGAGGTCGAATTGATGTCCTTAGGCCAACTTGATTTGGAGGATACATAAATCGCATTTGACTCAATACTAAACCTTTTTACACTATTCAAAAGCCCAAGAAGGGTCTTTTTAAAATTACAATGACTCTATCGACTCAAAATAAATCCTAGAAGTCCTCAATGGGGAATTTGACCTAAAACATCGTGACCCAAGCATGAAACCCATGCTTTAATAAGTCACATTAATAATAATAATAATTCTTTTCTTTATTCTTTTGACAAGTATATTTCATGATGACTCAAGTACATTAAATGAATACCGAACATAGTTACAATTTCCACAACTTCCACTTGGACCTACTGTGTTTTTCATCTTTATCATCATTTTGAAGGCCAATCAAAACTGAGCAGAAAATCAATTTCTCTGTGGTTACAACCTTTGTTAATTATGGCTAGTGTGTATATTTTCCAGTTTCAACTGTCCATCTTCCAAAAATGATCGTATGGAATGGTCCCTAAAAAATATATGTTTAGTCTTAGAATGAAAGGCTAAGTTCTTTGCGAGATGAATGACACTCTAGCTGTCATTATATAACCTGCTAGCCTCCTCCTTCTCGCCTAATTCATCCATAAACCTTTGTAACCAAATCATTTATTTACTAGCCTATGTAGTAGCAACAAACTTTGCTTCCGTTGTTCAAAGTGCAACAATCCTTTGCATTAAAAAAACCAAACTTATTGTTGTTCCACCCATAATAAAGACATACCTTGTGGTGCTCCTCCTATTATCTCCATCACCTGGCATATCTATTTTGACATATTCCTGTAGGAAAGTGTTTGAACCTCCAAAACATAATACTTGATTAGGGTACCTCTCCAATACTTGAGAATCCATTTCCCTGCGATCTAATGCTCTTTTCCTGGAGTGTTCATATACCTTCTCACAACTCCCAATGCATGTGCAATATCAGGCCTTCTGCATACAACTGCATACAATAAGTTTCCAACTGTCGATGAGTATGAAACTTTAAACATATAATCTATCTGTTCCTGATTCTTGGGACATCTCCTTACTTAGCTTGAAATGGTTAGCCAAAGGTGTACTAAATGGTTTTACATCCTATATATTAAATCTTTCCAACACTTTTTCTATGTACTCACCTTGAGACAATGTTAATTTGTGATTTTTTCTGTCTCTAGTTATTCTCATACGAAGGATTTGTTTTGCAACACACAAATCCTTCATTGAAAATGAATTAGCCAATTTTCTTTTGAGCACATTTATTTCCTGCATGTCAAACCCTACAACAAGCATGTTATCTACATACAATAACAATATAATATAACTGCCATTATTTTGTTTCTTAAGATAAATGCAGTGGTCATAATGACATCTAGTATAACCTTGAGTCAAACATAAACCTATCAAATTTTAGATACCACTGCCTCGGAGCTTGTTTTAAACCATACATGCTCTTCTTCAATCTACACACAAATTTATCCTTCCTTTTTACCTCATACCCTTGTGGTTTCTGCATGTAAATCTCTTCCTCCAAATCCCCATGGTGAAATACTATCTTTACATTTAACTGTTCAAGATGCAAATATTCTATTGCCTCCAAAATTAAAATAGTTTTGATTGAAGTCATTTTAACAAAAAGAGAGAAAAATTTCATCAAAGTTTATACCTTTCTTTTGTGCAAACCCATTTACAAAAAGTCTAGCCTTGTACCTCCTTTTACCTCCACCTTCTTCCTTCAACCTATAAACCCATTTATTTTGCAATGCTATTTTCCCTGAAAGAAAATTGACTAAGTCCCAAGTCTAGTTATGTACCAAGGAGTCCATCACTTCTTTCATGGTTCACTCCCACTTCTTTTTGGTTTCTACCTGCAATGCTTCTTCATATCCTTCTGGTTCACCAAAATCAGTGAACAATACAAATATAATGCAAGAGAGTATTGTTTAAGGGGTCTACTTAACCTGATAAATGTTCTAACAGTACTTGGAGGAGTTTGAGGTGCCTGGTGTTTTTGTTGTTGTTTTTGGTGTTGTTGATCATTATGATTTCCTGGGACCTTTGGATTTACTTTTTCTGTGATCTCATCAAGAACTGTGTATTATGTGTTTCCTTTTTCTTGTTTCTTTCCCTATAACGGATCTTTGTATAAAACCCTTTCATTGAATACCATATCTATACTCCTAATGATCTTATAGTTTTCATAATCATATAAGCGATAACCAAAATCATTAACACCATATCCAATAAAGGAACACTTCTTTGATTTTTCCTCAAGATTTGTTCTATTTTCTTTATTGACGTGGACAAATGCTTCACAACCAAAGGTCTTTAGGAACGAGTAGTTTACCTTCTTACCTGTCCATGCCTCCTCTAGAATACCACCATCCAAGGAATATCGAGGCCCTTTGTTTATCAGGAAACCAATAGTATCTACAACATGCAATCTCATACACCTTGCACACTCCATGATTGTCATGTTCATCCTGTCTAACACACCATTTTCTTGTGGTGTTCTTGGAACTGTCTTCTCTCTACGAATTCCATGGTATGAAATTATCAAACTCATTGTTGTAGTATTCACCTCCATTATTTGATTTGAGACACTTTAACCTTCTTTCCTATCTCATTTTCAACCAAAGCTTTCCATTTGTTAAAAGTATCAAAGACTTTAGATTTATTTTGAATATAATAAATCCAATTTTTCCTAGTTGCATCATCGGTAAAAGTAACATAATAAAAGGAGCCATCAAGAGAAGATACCTAAGTCGGTCCCCATACATCTATATGCACAAGCTCTAATTTTCCACTCTTCTTTTCTTTCCCAACTTTTAGAAATATGTCTCTCTTCTGTTTTCCATAAACATAATTCTTGCAAAAATCTAAATCAACATGCTTCATCTCTGAAAACAAATATCTTGAATGAAGAACCTGCATCCCCTTCTCACTCATGTGCCCAAGCCTGTGATGTCATGATGTTGTATATGCTCATGTGAAGGCTCAAGCATTAGTAGAATCATAAATACCATTGCATAAATACAAAGTACCTACTTTATCTCCTTTTGTTATTACCAAGGATTATTGAGTGACCTTCCATGTTTTTTTTGTAAATGTAGTTACACAACATTCACCTCCCAACTGCCCTGTTGAAATTATATTTTTCTTTAGATCTGGAACATGCTTTACCTCTTTTAATAACCATTGGTTTCCATTATGTTGCTTTCTAAGTATCTTACCCATGACAATAATTTTATAGGGTTTATCATCACCCAAACGAACCTGTCTAAAATCTCCTTGAACATGAAAATGTTTCATAAACAACGGAAACTTTGAAAGGAGAACTGATACTGTTACCCGTTTCGTAGAGATAGCAAAAAATTGACCTGATTTTGAAAAGGGGCGATGCAGAACACACATATTTTTTTTAGAGCATAGTTTTTGGCACTTTAAATAACCGATACGATTACCCTTTCGTAGGGGTAGAAAAATGTGACCCGATTTTGAAAAGTGGTGATGCAAAATACACTTCTTTTTTTTGGGAGCATATTTTGACACTTTAAATTTTCTTATGTATCAAATATAAATATTTGTTTTTAAATGTTAGTGATTTTCATGCTGATTTTGAAATGTGTTAATGCAACATACCTTTTTTTTAGAGGACTTATTTTTCACACTCTAAAATTTATTATGTCCAATTTTTTTTTTTTTTTTTTAAATTATGATTACTTAACGAATTTTCAAGTTGTTTTATTTTTAATTTTTAATTTTGATTACTTAAAAAAACAAAATAAAAAATGTTAAATTTTTTTAATCTCATAAACCATGAAAGAATTTGGAAAAAAAAAAACAAAATTTAAAAAACATATATAAAATTAAGTAAGTAAAAATAGAAAAATTAAAAAAAAAACATTAACAAAAACTAGAAAACAATAAAAAAAATAAATTTAAAAACAAACTAGATTAAAAAAATTAGAAAAAAAAAAAAAAAAAAACTAGTAAAATTAATATTAAAAACATTAAAAAAACTAAAAAAATAGTAAAATTAATATTAAAAACATTAAAAAAACTAAAAAAAAAACCAAAAAATATGAATTTTTTAAAAATATATATTTCTTTTCAAATTAAAAAAAAACATTTAATGTTTTAAATAAATATGCATTTTTAATTAAAAAAAATATTTTTTATTTAAAAACAAATAAATTAAAGATTAAAAAAAATTTATCTTCTTTTTTTTCTTTTTCTTTCTCTTTAAAATAAAAGAAACAAAATTTAAACAATTTTTATTTTTATTTTTAAATTAGAAAAAACAAATTTATTAAAAAATACAAAAAAATTTAAACAATATTTTTTTATTAAAAATTTACGATTTAAAAATTAAAAATTTAAAAATTTAAAAAATTATTAAAAAAATTTCATTTTTTTAAATGATTTTTATTTTATTTTATTTATTTATTTATTTAAATTGGCCCGTGGCCCCTCCGCTCACCCACTGTCCGTGGTGGCGCGGCCCTAGGTGGAGGGGCGATTATGAGAATCGCCCGTCCGCACGCCCGCTGCCTGTGGTGGCGCGGCCCTGGGTGGAGGGTATGCGTGCAAATCGCCCCTCCGCACGCCCGCCGCTTGTGGTGGCGCGGCCTTGGGCGGAGGGTATGCGTGGTCTAATAAAAAAACAAATTCGTTAAAAAAATTGAATATATATATATATATATAATTTTTAAAATTTTAAATAAAAAAATTTAAATTTGTTTAAATTTTTTTTAAATTTTTTAATGATTTAAAAAAAAAAATTTAAATTTCTTTATTATATATATATATATATATTTTAAAATAAAACTTTTTTGGTTTAATTTTTTTTTAATTTTTATTTTATTGTTTTTAAATAAAAAATGTAAGTTTAATAAAAAATAATTATTTTTTTTGAAAATAAAAAATATATATATTTTTATAAACGGTTAATGTTTTTTGATTTATTGATTTATTTATTTTTTAATTTGAAAAGACATATATTTTAAGCCATTTTCATATTTTTTTGGTTTGTTTGTTTTTTTTGTTTTTGTTTTTTGTTTGTTTGTTTGTTTGTTTGTTTGTTTGTTTGTTTGTTTTTTTTTTTTTTAAATTCGAGTTTATTTTTGTTTTTTAATGTTTTTAATATTAATTTTACTAGTTTTTTAATTTTAATTTTGTTTATTTTCTATATATATATATATATTTTAATCTAGTTTGTTTTTATTTTTTATTTTTTATTTTGTTTTGTTTGTTTGCTTTTTTTTATTTAACTTAATGATATATATATATATATATATATATTATTTTGTTTAATTATTTATTTTTTCCAAATTCTTTTATGGTTTATGAGATAATTTTTTTTTTAAGTTTTTATATATATTTTTGTATTTGTTTTCTTAAGTAATCAACATTTTAATCTTAATTTTTATATGCCGAAATATGTCTTATAAATGATTATGGATCACAGAAGCCTCAATTCAACTATTAATTTTAGTAGTTTTTAATTTTTTTTGTTATTTTTTATTTTTTTAAATTGAGTTTGTTTTTATTTTATTATTATTATTATTATTTTTTTACCTACTTAATTTTAAAATTTATTTTAATGTTTTGTTTGTTTGGTTTTGTTTTTTATGGTTTACAAGATTTTAAGATTTATTTATTTATTTTTTTTAAAATTTTTATTTTAACTATTTATTTGTTTATAATTTTTTTTTTTTTAGTTTTTTAATTCTCATCGTTAATTATTATTATTATTTTTTCTTACATTTTTCAAATTTTTTTTTTTTTGTATATATTTTTATTTATGTTTTGTTATATATATATATATATATATATATATATTTTAAATTTTTTTTATGTTTGATTTTTATTTTTTATTTATTTATTTTTATTTGTCTTTTTTTGATATTTTTATTTTTATTTATTTATTTATTATTATTGTTTTTTTTTTGTATATATTTTAATTTTTGTTTTGTTTTGTCTTTTTGTTTTTTGTTTTGTTTTATTTTTTTGTTTTGTTTTGTTTTTTGTTTTTTCATTGTTTTAATTTAATTTAATTTTTTAATTTAATTTAATTTAATTTTTTAATTTATTTTATTTATTTATTATTATTTATTTATTTTTCATGTTTTCATTATTTATTTTTAAATTTTAATGTATTTCGGGGTCATGATAAAATATTTTACGCCATTATTTCGAAATTTTAAAATTTTGCCCTTGAAAAAACAAGTGTTATCCCATCGTCAACACTTTTCATTTTGAGGGTGTTTTTTGGACAATTTTTGCACAAAAAATTGGTTTCCACCGCCGTTTTTAAAACATGTTGAAAATTTACCCTAGAAAGAAAAAGGTGTTATTCCAGCATCAACACTTTTCGTTTTTAGCACTGTTTTTGATGTTTTTATGGGGTTTTTTGGCCAGAGTTCCCATTTTGAGTTTATAGTTCCCGTTTCAAAGTTTACATTGTTCCTATGAGGTGTAGCATGGAATGAAGCCTCTCAATCTACCACCCAAGCATCAATAGTATTTTTAAATGAAAGAATCAAAGCATCTTGCAACACATCACTTGCTACATTCACTTCCTGATTGTTCTCTTGCTATCCATCTCTTTCTTTTCCCTTCTGAAACTTACAGTTTTTCTTTTGGTGTGCTCTCTTCCCACATTTCCAACTCACTATCCCTAACTTGGATTTGGATCTACCTTTCCATGAATTACTGTGTTGTCTTGGGATATTTCCTCTCTCTATTTTTCTTCCCCTAGTCTTTGTAGTCAAAACATTACCTGTTGTCTCATCTGAGCTTTTTCGTTGCATTTCCTCACTAAGGATAGCACCAACAACATCATCAAACTTTAAAGTACTAGATCTAGAGACAAAATTAATGATATCCATGTTTAAGTCGTTCCAACTTCTAGGCAATGAGCACAAAAACAATAGAGCCCTAACTTCATTATCAAAATTAACCCCTACAGAACTTAATTGACTGGTAAGCATGTTAAATTCATTTAATTGATCAATAATATATCCACCTTATGATATCTTCATATTAAACAAGTGTTTCAAACAAAGTAACCTATCAAACGAGAACTGAATCGAGTTCTCACTTTTTTAGACTTACAAAAAATTATTTGATTTTGAAAAATGTTGATTTAAAATATGCATTTTTTTTGGAGCATATTTTTGACACTTTAAATTTTCCGGATTTAAGACTTCTGTGGTTAATATCTTCTTTATTAGAAACCGGAGAACCCACAATAAAAACCATTATTTCTGTCAACGTTTCAAATCCCAACAGGGATCCACCATCGGGACAACTATTGAGTGTTGATAGAAGAAGAGCTTGATAGAGAGATATAAATAGTTATGAAGAAACCTGTTTCGATTTAAGGAAAAAATGAAAGTCGGCTGTTTAATAATTAATAATATCAAAATATTTAATTTAATTTAATCTATTTATTATTTATTTAATTATTTAATAATTTTTTATTTATTTTGATTTTTAATTTTATTTATTTTTAATTTAGGTTTATTTTAGTTTTAATTATATAATATTAATTTCTGATGATAAATTAATATTAATAATAAATAGTAAAGGTTTCTTAGTAAAATACTTTCTCTCTTAATAATTAATAATTTTTTTTCTCTTTCTTAATAATAATCTTGCATATAATAATTTGAAATGATTTATAATAATAGTATCTTGTAGTTAAATTTATTAATAATCTAATTTTTTTTATAATAATAATTAATGATAAAAATAAGAAGAATAATAATAAATAGTAAGTATTAAGTATACACATTTTCTTATGTATTAAGTATACACATTTTTTTAAATGTTAGTGATTTTCATATCAATTTTGAAAAGTGTTGAAGCAACATGAACCTTTTTTTTGGGGCTTATTTTTGACACTTTAATTTCTTTTGATATATTAAGTATGGATAATTTTTTTAAAATGTTGGTATTTTTCATACAAATTTTGAAAGTAGCATCAACGTTTTTTTAGGCATATTTTCAACGCTTTAAATTTTCTTATGTCATGAGAGCACAATTTTTATTTATTTATTTATTTTTTTTAATTTTTTTTAATATTGATTATTTAATCATTTTTCAAGTTTTTGTATTCCTCTTCTTTTTTTTTTTTATTTTTTTTTTTATCCTAAGATGTTTGTTTTTTAATGTTTTTTCAAACTTGTGTTTTTTGTTTTTCTTTGAAATATTTTTTTTATAATGAAATTTTTAAATTTTTTTGCAAAGTTTAAGAAAAAATTATAAAAATAATATTTTGAAGTTAAGATTTTTTTTATATATTTATATATTGTTAATTAATACTTCAATACACATAAAATAATTGTCACTAACATATCATAATTTTAAACACTTGACGAAAAATACACATTTTGCATATAGATATAATTAAAAAATTAAACAACTTTCGCTAAAAATGATATATATATATATATATATATATATATGAAAAAGTAAAATATTTTTTCTTTTTTTGGAAAAATAACGAATTCTATGAAATTTTTATGAATTTTAAATCCAAAAATAATGATATGCGATTTAAAAAGAAAATTGACATAAAATTTAAATAAAAATAAGAAAAAAAAATGTTTAAAAAAAATCTTAAACATGCAATTAAAATAAAAAACATTAGAAATAAAAGTAAAAAAAAGCATATATATATATATATATATATATATATATATATATAATGATAAAATTAAAAAAAGCTAAAAATTAAAAAAGGTAAATAAAAATAAAAAGAACAGTAAAACTAAAAAATATTAAAAAAAATCAAATGAGAAAAAGTTAAAAAAAGGTATTAAAATAAAAAAATTTGAAAAACATTACAACAACAACAAAATTAAATTAAAAAAAATAACATAAAAAAATGAAAATTACAAAATAAAACTTAAAAAAACTAAAAAGATCAGAAAGTAAAAAAACATTATTGGCTACTCGTGGCCCCCGGCTAGTGGAGGCCAATTATGAGAATTGACTCTCTGCACGAGCTGGAGGAGGGGCGTTGACGCCCCTCCTCTGACCCTTTGGCCCCATGCTGGTGGAGAGACAGTTACCGAAATCGTCCTTCACCAGTTGAGGACCAAGGGTGAGATTTCCTTTTTAATTTTAATGAATCTTTTTAATTTTTTTAATCATGTTTTTGTTTGTTTGTTCTTTTTGTTTGTTTGTTTTTTGTTTTGTTTTGTTTTTTTTTTTTAAATATGTTATAATGTTATTTTTTTTTTAATTTTTAATTTAATTTGATTTTTAAAATTTTAATGTTTTTTTTTTTTTTTTTTTTTCCAATGTTATTTTTTAAACGTAGAGGAACTCAACAACTTGCCTAACATGTAATTACTAGTAAAATTCTGGGGGGCTACAATATGTCCTCCTGCTCATAACCCAGGTCGCAAGAGGGGGGATTTGATTCTAGGTCTTTTGAATTTCAAGGATTTCACATTTCTCGAATTAACTAATTGAATTGCCCTCCAAAACAATTCTTTTTAATGTTTTTTATAAATATATTCTTATTTGTTTCTAACTTGATATTTATTATGATTTAAATATTTT
Organism: Pinus tabuliformis; assembly: GCA_031772625.1. Taxonomy (NCBI): domain Eukaryota; kingdom Viridiplantae; phylum Streptophyta; class Pinopsida; order Pinales; family Pinaceae; genus Pinus; species Pinus tabuliformis. Next base: position 235,784,860 of record CM062814.1, on the reverse strand, counting down.
TTTAATTGCTTTTAATTTGTTTATTTTTTATTTTTGTTTTTTTAACTCAAACGGGTATGATTTTATTTATTTGGTATGAAGCTTGGAATTACATCATGGCAGCCAATACTACATTTCTTCTGTTTCTGATTCTAACACTATCTTTTGAACTACTACATAATACCATTTCCTCAAGAATTGCAGGGATGAAATGAACTTTCATCGTTTATAAGAAGTTGGCCTTTCCCAAGGGTACACCCTTTGTTCGCCATCAGATCTGCTTCTTTGTTCAGATTTCTGAGAATATGGAGAAATTTATATGAGTCGAAATCGAGCAGAACTCTCTTCAGCCTATTTAGTGTTTTGTTGAGGCATGCATTAGTGAACAAATTTCTCGTGTTTAAATTTTTAATTATGATCTCCGAGTCTCCAAAGGCTTGAAATTCTTTGTCTCCTCTGTCCCTAACTATATGACAAGCTTTGAGGAGGCCTAGTATCTCCGCTTGATTGTTGGTTTTTTGTCCAATACCCCAACAAAAGCTGTCCCTTCTTGTTCCATCCAGGGCGTAGATGATCCCTCCAGCTTCCGCTGCCCCTGGATTGCCTTTGGAGGCTCCATCAAAGAATATTGTTGTAATTTTTTGCTTTCTCCACCATTCTTGGAAGTTTTCCTTAGAATCTCTTTTGCGCCAGGCCTGATTTCCTGCTTGAGGGATTGTTAGCTGCTTCCTTGGTTGTGGGTGAAGGGGACCCAACCACTTCTCTTCTGCCAGAAGGAGCAATGGGTCACCTGCATAGTTCTGTTGTTGCACTGCTTCTAGAAGAAAGGACTTAGCTTTTGCCGCAACTGAGAAAGGTGTGTGCGCTTTTTCATTGAAAATCATATCATTCCTGGACAGCCAAATCTGCCAGCACACGAATTTGGGTATGGCGTTCCAGACTTTCCTCCAGATGGATTTAACTGGAATTTTGTTGGGGTAACACTGATTCCATGAATCGAAAAGTTCAGCTACTGAGTTGTGGGAAGGAACTGTGGTTTGTAGCTCATGGAGGGAAAGTCCCCAAACTTCTTTTGCAAATTTGCATTCTATGAAGAGATGCTTGGCAGTTTCTAAACTGCTTTTGCACATCTCACATCTGTGCGGACCTGCAATGTTTTTTTTCATCAAGTTATCTCCAGTTAGAAGCTTATCTTGGGCCAGCGTCCAGAAGAAAAAATTTACCTTGGGCAGAGCAAGCGGTTCCCAGACTTTCCTCCAGAACTCCGGTGTTTTGCTGCTGTTCCTATCTGGTTGGATGGCATTGTACGCTTCTGCTGTAGTGTATGTTCCAGAGCGCCCCCAACCCCAACAATCTCTCGATTTTCTATTAACTGGGGCCGCATCTTCCAGCATTTCTTCTAGGATGTATTTCTGCTGTTGTAGTCGGTCAGGAACTCCAAAGAAGTCCCATCCCTGCCAGTCTCCATGCCTGTCCCATTTGGATAGATCGAACACGCTGATGACCCCTGCACGTTCCAGCCACTCTTTTATCCCTGCGATTTCTTCTGTCTCTGAGAGCGGGTTTCGGTCCATGATTCGGTCATACCACAGATTTGTACATTTACCATTGCCTGGAATTTTATACACTTTTTCTTTGAAGAAATTCAAGCTTCTGTTGCAAAGTTTCCATACTTGAGTGCTGTTAGGAATTTGACTGACCTGTAGGTTTCTGAGTGGCATGTTAGAAGTGTATTTGGATTTCAGCATTACGCTGACAGGGTGCGTTGGCTCCTTAAACAGTTTCCAAAGAATTTTTCCTCCCATCGCCAAATTAACAAAGGCTGGATCTCAAATTTGTAATCCTCCTTCCGGAATTGGTCGTTTCACCTTCTCCCATTTGACTAAATGAATTTTTTGATGATTTCCCTTCCCCCCTTGCCAGAGAAAGTCACGTAGAATTCTGGATATATTGTCTGTCACTCTCTTTGGGGCAAGAAGAAAGGCAACTTGGTAGATTGGAAGAGCCGATAAGACCGATTTGATCAAAATTACCTTACCTCCTTTTGTGAGCCAGTGTCCACCCCAGGAAGCGATTTTTGACTTGATTTTTCCGATGATTTCTGCCCATAACGACCTCTTATTGTTTCCAATTATGATGGGAAGGCCGAGGTATTTTATCCTCTCCCATTGGGCATGACCGTTGAAACCCAGAATTCTGGCTATGCCTGTGAGTTCTTGCTGCCCTATGTTCCATCCATATACTTCACTTTTCCTTTCATTGATGGAGGCGCCCGATACCCTACAGTAGCGTTTTAAGACGGAGTCAAAGGCTTTAGCTATTCGCGCAGATGCCCCACCCAGGAGCAGAGAATCATCCGCGAAAAGGGCATGGTTCAGAGCTGGAGAGCTGATAGAAGGTTTGAGGCCTGGGAGGGAACCTGAGGATTGCTCGGAGGCTAGATTTCTGCTGAGGGAATTGGCCATCAGAATGTACAGGAAGGGAGAGAGCAGGCATCCCTGCCTGAGACCTCTCTGGGCTTGAAAAAAGGAGGAGGGGCGGCCATTGACGAGAGGGGCGATCCAGGGATTATGAGTGCAGGCAACGATGAGATTGACAAAATGGGGAGAGAAGCCGAAGGAGTGGAGAACTTTGTACAGGAAGGAACGATTGACTCGATCGAACGCATTAGCCATGTCAAGCTTTATCAGCATTCCTTTTTCCTTTCGCTGATTGCTTGAATGTATTGTCTCCTGGACTTGAATGACATTGTCCAGTATATGCCTGCCTTCTACAAAGCCCCCTTGGTTACTTGAGATCAGCCTGTTAAGAAGAGGTTTCATCCTGGTGGCTAGGAGCTTAGCTATAATTTTGTATGAAGCGTTGCAGAGCGAAATAGGCCTGAATCTGTCGAAGGTTTCGGGATTGGTTTCCTTGGGAATAAGAGCAAGGTAGGTGGAGTTGGTTCCTCCTCCTACCTTGGCTTTTTTCATGAAGCCTTTTATCATCTTTATTAGATCTTCTTTGATGATATCCCAACAAGTCTTGTAAAAATGTATGGTGAATCCGTCCGGCCCGGGGGCCTTGTCCGGATCCATAGACCAAATGACTTTGATGATCTCTTCTTCCGTGATGGGTTGGGTGAGAGCTGAGTTGTCTTCAGGGCTGGCCAGAAGAGGGATGTTTGAGAGGAGATCTGCAATATCTTCCTCACTGCCTTGATTACCTGCGGTGTACAGACTTTTGTAATGACTTACTGCTGCCTCTTTAATTTCACTGGAACCTTTGCATATCTGCCCTTCTGCTGTTGTAATTTCAGAAATGTGATTCCTGGAAAGTCTTGCTCTATATTGGCGATGGAAGAAGGTGGTATTCCGATCACCCGCTTTCAGCCACAGGCTTCGAGATTTTAATCGCCAATGCTCTTCCTCTGTTATGAAGGATCGAAATGCTGAGCATTGAATTTTAACTTCTTTATCTAGCAAGGATGGGGTTATCTCTCTGCTTTCCATTTCAGATTGCAGTGCCTCTAATGTCTGCACTATTTCTTTTCTTTGGCTGGAAGGATTTGGGGCAGGCTTCCTTATCCATTCCTTCAGGGCTAACTTTGTTGCTTTGAGCTTCTGTTCCCATACGTAGCTGGAGGACCCAGTGACAGGCTTGACCCATGCTGTTTTCACTGTGTCTATGAATCCATTCCTCTCTATCCAGAGGGGACTGAATCGAAAGGGGATTGGGCCCAGGTCTTCTTCATCTTCCAATATGAGCTGAATTGGTTTGTGGTCTGAGGTCAGCTTGGGGAGGATTTTAGTGGTAATAATTTTCTTATTCAACATCAGGGTGCCCTGTACTAGGAATCGATCCAGTCGGGCTGCGATATGGTCTTCCCCCGCTCTGTTGTTGGTCCATGTGTAATGCCCTTTAATCGGATTGAAATCTTGAAGATCCCATTGCTGTATAAGGTCTTCCACCAGGGGAAGCATGGGATCTCTGTTGTTGATTCCACCCCTTTTTTCTTTGGGTTTTAAAACTATATTTAGGTCCCCAGCAAGGATGATGTTGTTAGGGGATCGCTGCTCTAGGAATGCAACGAGGGAGTTCCAACAGTCCCTCTTTTCAGAATAAAGAATAGGTACATAGAGATTGAAAAGGGAGAAGGTCAACTTACTTGAGTAGTGTGTTAGTTCCGTGTAGATCCAATGCTGAGTCTCATGGGATTTGTTCAGCAGGAAGAGATCTTCTGCCCAAAGGGTTGCCAACCCTCTGGATGTGCCCCTTGAACTGACTGCTCTTCCTGTGCTTTTCTTCCATTTCTTCTTGCTGATATCTAGAAGGGCTTTCCCCTCTATCTTGGTCTCTTGGAGCATGAGAATGTCTGAGGGTTCTGTTTTGAGTAGGTCCTTGACCGCTTCCGCTTTCGAGGGATTACCCAGACCTCTGCAGTTCCAAGAGACGAGGCGCATTATTTACCATGGGGTTGAGGGCCTCCCTTGGGGGGCCTGTTCCTGGAGTTTCTCCCAATAGACATCTCTATTGTGGGCTGACTTCCTTGTGTTTTAAGCCTTTCCGCCTCCTCTTCCCTTATTTCTCTGCGAGATTTCCTGCCTGCTTTTCTTGTGGGCTGCTCGAAGGTTTCATCCTCCGATGAGCCTGAGCTGTCCACTGGTTTTTTCCTAGTAACATCTACATATGAAGGATTAGAAGGGATTCCTTGAGGAGTTTCCAGGTGTGCCATTTCCCCGTCCTCTTTGTTGTTGGAGGGAGAGGCAGTCTGTTCCAGGTCTTCAGTATCTGTTGTAACTGGGATACTCTGTCTACTTTCTTTGCCCTTTGGATTCTTTTCTTGGGTGGGGTTGGAGCTGCTTGGTGCCTCTTTCTGTATACCTTTCCCTCTGCCTTTTTTGTGATTAGTGGTTTTTTGGATTAGGGTCCATTGCTCACCATTTCGTTGATATGGTTGTTCTTCCGCCTTTTTCTTGCAGTGTTTGGCGAAATGTCTGTAGCCGTGGCAGTGTCTACACTTAAAGGGAAGTTGTTCATAGTCCAGCTCTTGTACATGTGTCCATCCTACAACTATAAGATTGATGGCTTCCGGTAGGCCCTCCTCCAGATCTACTTCAACGCAAATGCGAGCACATGAATATTGATCCTTTCTTACATCTTGATCTATGTATTTTCCTAATCCATTGCCAATGATCTTAAGAGACTTTTGATTCCAGCAGTGGAGTGGGAGGTGGGGGAGTCACACCCACACCGGAACAGCCGATGGGACATCCTGGGCTGGATCGAAGTCTGACGACCATTTGTTGAGGTATAATCCCTGGGGGCCCATGAAATAGGGTTCGTTTCTAAAGATTAGGCTTTTATCTTCTGCACTTTCGAATACGAAAACAAAGAATCCTTTGCCTATGAAGTAGCTTTTTATTCCTTCTTTGATTAAGGGTTTCCAGTTCCTTTGAGTCCAGTCCTCCACCGCTTTGGGAGAGGGCCAGAGGCCCATGAATTGGCCAATGAGTCCTCTCTCATCTAGATTTAGTGCTGCTTTGCACGTTTCTTCTTCCGGGAGTGCTACCGAAGGAATGGTTTCCAGTTTCTTTACAAACTTTTGCTGGATGGCTGATGGCGGGCGCTTGCTACCGGCTGCTATCATGGCTTTGAAGGCTGCGACCTCCGGTGGAGGAGGCAGGGGCAGATTCGGATGGTTCGGGTCCCCGGATGAAGGCATGGCTGGGCACAACAGAGCTGATGCCAATGCCAGCCCTTTTCTCAGAAATGGACCACTTCAGCGAGGACGACCAGGAGAAGGGAGCGATCCAGAGGTGTCGGGGCAGAGATGGTCGAGCCCAGCAGCAGAAGGCTGCCAGGCGGGGAGGCCGCAGGAGGCAGCTCGGAGACGGAGGCGGCTAGGTCGAGTCTGAGCGGGCTCTCAGCGCAACGCTCTTTCTAATTTGTTTATTTTTTGATTATCCAATTTACTTTTATTTATTTGTTTTTTTGGTGTTAATTTTTTCTTCTTCTTAAATTATGTTTTCTTGGAAATATTTTTTTATTATTATTTTTATTTTTTATGAGTTAATTTTGTTTTAAATTAATTTAGGCTTCTGTGATCCATATCATATGTGTTAAGAAATTTTTCGGCGATAATCACATTAGATATAATTTGTTGACGCATTTTGAACCATCTAGTATGGTTCATCGTCATGACAAGATGGAGAATTAGATCATGGCATCAGATAAATAAGCAGAGCGATGTAGATATAATTGCTTTTAATGGCTAAAATCTAACGACTAATGTTGAAATTGAGCACTCGATTAATTAGAGGATTCATGAACACACAAATGACATAAAACATGGGAGGACCCGCTCTTCAACATTGGCAGAACATACATAAAAGAAAAAATGTCACATCTTCTTTGAAGAGGCTCGGGTCATTGCAAGGGTTGATCATTTCTTTCATCGGAAGTTTGGAGAGACTATTGAGATAGAACGGAAGCCTAGTAATCCAAACATGGATGATGACTAGAAAATTAGTAATTGTTGGGTCCCTGCCCTTCTTAAAATATTTATTTATTCTTTCATTTATCTATATTTCCATTTTCTTTAAACTTCCTCCTTTATAACCTTCTTTCTTTCGAGTGCCTTTTTCCTTTCTAATTTGGTTTTGTTTTAGTCATTTAATTTTATTATATATATGTGTGTATGTTCACTAATGTCTTTTATAGGTTCATAAATTTATTTATCTTTTATATTTCAAAATGAATATATAAATTAATAAATAAATTAAATTAAACTAAATTCAATTAAATATATAAATTAGTCAGTTAATTTATTTATATTCTTTATATCCCCCCCTTTTTTTTGAATTTTTCATTTGTTTTTAAGACTTTTTCCATTGATTTAGTCTCATTTTTGGATTTTTGATTTTAATATACATTGATTTATTTCCCTTTGGTTAGGTGTTAATTCCTACCTTATTCATTCCTTTAACTATTTATTATTTAATTTTGACCAACTGTTGTTTGACTTATAATAGGTTGGTCCGTTTTCTTTTCTTTTTATTCCTTTTAATCTTTATAACTTCTGCTTAAATATGCCTTTAATTCTTTATTAATAAATAAATGTTCCTTGTTCAATATTAGTCGTTAAAAGTAATTATCTCTACATTGCCTTGCTTATTTATCTAATGTATGACGATGAACCACACTGGATGGTTTGAAATGTGTCGAAAAATATCTCTAATGTGATTATCACCGAAATATTTCTCAACACATATTAATTTTGCTTTTTTTTATACATTTTTTATGCTCAATTTTATATTTTTTTGTTATTTTTTTAATTATAACTTTTTCGGTTTTCTTTTATAGTTATAATTAGTTATTATTATTATTATCTTATGTAGGGTCCGTTTAACTTGATCCCATTATTTGCCAATTTGATAGTTGATTTTAAAGTTTCGTTATAATAGATCAAGTCCACCCCCATAATGTGCCAGTCTCATGATTGATTTTTAAGATTTCATTGCAACAAGTCAAATTTGTCTACATTGCGTGCCAACTTGATGGCTGGTTTTTAATTTTTCGTTGTAACGTGTCAAGTTGTCTTAGGCTAAGATTTTAAAATAACTATGCTTTTAATATTTAAAAAACAAATTATTCTTTGTATAATGATTCTTTCATTCAGGTGTTCATTTTTAAAGTCTTTTTTAGTCATATAATTTTTCCATAATTCCATGGTTGAAATATATTGAAAACTTAAGTTTTTTGTAATCTTGATATTTGGTTTTAATTCCATGGTTGAAAAATTGTCAAAATTTTAATGTTTTTTTGAGTCATGATATTTGATCTTTAATGCTATGGTTGAAAACAATTATAAGTATTTTATCCTTGACGCCATGGCTAAAAATTGTTGGAATTTTAGGTTTTTCAGAGTCATGACATTTTATTTCTAATGTCACTACTAAAAAATATTGAAAATTTACCCTGAATAAAAAGACGTTATTCCAACATTAATACTTTTCGTTTTCATGGTGTTTTTTCATGTTTAAAAATTAGTTTTCATTGCCATTTTAAAAAATCTTGAAAAGTTACCCTTAAAAAAACGTCATTCCAACATACGCACTTTTCATTTTTGGGTTGTTTTTTCATGTTTTTTTGGCTAGAGTTCTCGTTTTGAGGTTACAATTCTCATTTGATAGGTTACTTTGTTTTCATAAGAAATATCTTGTTTTAGGTCGAGGGTTTTTCATATAGTTTAGCCAATGCCTTCATTAAACCCTTTGTTGTCATTTCCTTTGAAATGTTGAAGCCTACTAACGCTGCCAGGCACAACTGTATTTTTCCTAGTTCCTTTCTATTGAGAATATACCATTCTTCATCCATCATACCCGTCATCTTCATTTCTTTTCCGCTCATTGGTAGGTAAATATTTTTTTGATACAAATAGTCCTCCATTTGCATCTTTCATAGCTAGTAGTTTTGGTTGTTGAATTTTTCAACCTTAAACCTACCATCTTCTACCATTGCTCCCACTTGAACTAGGAACCCTTCTTTCTTGCGAGTTTATCAGCCAAAAATACCTTTGGATCTATTAACAATGGTTATAAATTAAATAACAAAGCAATGGAGCACACAAAATATTGCAGAAACACAAACACGGAAAAACATAAATCAAGGGAGACACAAATATATGTGACTCACTTAATTTGGGTTACGTCCACGGAGAAAAACACAATCCTTCTTTTTATATTATCCAGAAAAATGAAGGTATACAACCTACAACACATCCATTGCAACTTTCTCTTCACTCTGACACAATCTCCTCTCTTTTTCTCACAGAATAATACACAACTGCAATACAATTCCCTCATATAATTTGAGGGTTTCCTTCTATCGAAAAAAACCATAAATGAGCTTAACTTATACCGTCGAATCTTTTGCCTAATGAATGACCTAGATTGACTACTAAATTACAATATTTTACTGATCAGGAGCTCAAGACCAAGTGTCGAAAAATGCTCAAAAATGAAAGTACTCAAATTGAGTTGGAACCTAAATGAACGGATAGAGCTCGTCCTCTTGATTCTGGCACCATGAACAGTTCGAAAAACGGTCTCTGTATGCAGAAGTTATGCCAAAAAGAAAATTGCCCAATAACACTGAAATTTTGAATTTTAAAAAAAAAAAATTTAAAATAAAATATTCCTTGGAATATTCCAAGGATATTCCTTTTGGGCAACGAATGGCAGACTACCACGTGGCAGACCCGAAGGCCGCCACGTGGCCTAAGTGATGTCAGCAAAGGTATTTTGGCACGACCTCCTAACCACCAACCGAACACTTTACCGTTAGGTCATCCAAGCAGTTCTTATAAGGGCTTGCGGAGAATGGGTATTTGAATTTTGAAGAACGTTTGGGCAGGGCTCGAAGGGGGCTAGCCCCTAAGTGCCAGCCCCCATACTATGTGACCACCGCCCAAGAACCAGGGCCAAAACCCATAACCGCCGGCGCTCAAAGTTAAATGGCTGTTTATGTTACGTGGTCACATATGCGAAGACCGTGGGGTAACTAACAGTCCACTGCCCGTTAAACCAAAACTGTTTTGCACGCAATCCAAGGCTGAACTACTAGTTTATAAATGCATTCACATGCGCAGTCAGTTAACCAGAAGTCAGGATTTGGCGGAGATTTTGGCGGGGGCGCCAAATTTGGGCGGTCCCGCCATATTTGGAGGAACTAACTGGCACTCCAACTTTAGCTAACTGGGAGTCTTTTCAGGGCAAACTGATAGTTAGTAAATGAGCCATAACTTTGGCTAGGAAAGTCCTTTTTGGACGATTTTTTTTTTTGATTTTGGGTCTCTTCGACTTTTTGAAGCCATTTGCATAGGTTTCACAGCCATCTAAGGTCATTTGCAGGTGATTTTTCTTCGTGGAAGTTCTAGAAGCCACTAGGGCCAAATCAGTTTGGGAGCTGCATTGGGATGTGTGCAGCCATTGAAAGTGGAACGAAGGTCCATTCTGAATGAATTCAGTGTTTTGAATCCATATATACAACTCATTTTTCCTGTGGAGGCATTCTTCTTACTGTTTGGCTTCAGGGAAGCTTTCAGGGCCACCAGGGCCATTTCAGTGATTGAGCTGCGCTAGGCTAGGTTCATCTGGTTGAGGTGAAACAAAAGCCTATTTCTGATATAAGGAACCTTATGAATCCAATGAAGATGTTTTCAGAAGAATTTGGAGACTTGTAAAGGCTGAGATGCTGAAGAGAAGTTTTAGGTAGCCCAGAGCCATCCATGGGAGAAGGTCTAGATTGGGATGCAGTGCTCATTTTGAGCAAATGAACAGTCATTTGTTTATGTCAGATATGTGCTGGAGATAGTAGCAGAGGTTTCAGATACATTTGAAGCACACTTAAGGAGTTTGTGCCATTAAGAAGCTCAAGGAAGCTTAGTGCGCCTACTGAAGGAATCAAGTCCAAGGGAGCCTAGATCTGCTTGCACAAAGAGGACAACCATGACAGGGATGTATATGGTTTTTCTAAACCCATAGGTTCAGTCAGTGACCTTTTTGAGTTGAGTGTGGAACTTGTAAAAGAATCCAAGCCATAATCCCAAAGAGCTAAGTCTAGTTGACTAGAGCTCACAGGAGACGTAGCCCACGAGATTGGGGTGAACTCCTTATTAAATTTGCTGTTATGTGTGATGTTTATTTGTTGCCTTATATGTTTGATATATATGTTTAATATCATCTGAAACAAATCAAGTTAAAACACATAAACAGAAGAAAATAAATACACCTCTTTCAAGACCATGCTTCAATTACAAAATCTATATCAGTTAACAATTTCCTAAATTTCTGTATTCATGCTTCTGTGATCCATAATGAATTAAGCAAAGTCTTTCGGTAGAAATCACATAAGATAAATTTTTGGTTGACACATTTCGAACCAACAAGTGTGGTTCATCATGAGGACCAGATGAAGAGGAAGACCATGGCAAAGGATTAAATAGAGAGAAATGTAGAGACATAATTTCAAGTAACGACTATATTTGAACAATTATGATATTAATTTATTAATATATTAAAAACAAATATTATTAAGTAACTACTATATTAAATGGCTAGTTAGATCCACTTGTGGGAGCCTTGGGAAAAATTATGTAGTCATGTGAGGCTACATGTGTAGGATAAATATAACCACTGCTTCAAAGTTTTATATGTATAATATTGGTGGAACACCACCGTGGGACAATCCATATTCCACAACCTCTTCATGGAATCCATGTGCTTAAATATATAAAAGGAAATTTGGACATCTTCTATTGAGAATGAAACAAATATATATGCTCTTATCCATGCTAAAGGTTGTTTGAATCCATAGTATTCTACCTAGTTTGAAACAAGAAAACATTTGAAGAGATCAGGTGAAATTTGAAGATGTCGTTCAATTTGTTTTATGATGTTCCAATTGTAAAGGGCATCCCCACATGGTTTCTTGATAGAGGAAAACTATTTATGAGGCTATTACTCAAGTATTGAAATCCTCAATGTTAGGAGATTTGATATGGAATATGGAATAAGTATACTTTGTAATCCTTTGGAAAGTTAGGCACATTCTCATGATCTTGTTGAAGAGCAAGAAACAATTTGTTAGTGCATTGAAGATCAAATTCATAAGAAGACATTATTGGTAAAATCTCTCAAGCCTCCATTTTTGAAGACAAATTTTTGTTTTCTCCTCATGATCCCACTTGATTCTTCAATGGGTGGTGATGATATGATCCTTAGTTTTAGTTCATAACAATTTTGGAAGATTGAAATTACTGCATTGAAATTTTTATTGCTTTTCTTCTATATGCACATTTTAGGAGATCTGTGAATTTTTTTCTCAAATTAGGATATGATAATGTCCCTCCGAGGTGCAGGGCCAACTACCGTGCTATGAAATCACTATTGTTTATTGAGAAAATGATAGCATTTTTAGCCTCAAGAACTACGAATCATATGGGCACAAACTCCAAGGAAGAGCTGGCCATTTCATCTCACAGACAAGGGCACTGCTTGGAGATAATGAAACAAAGGGGTTAAATATCTAGCATATGAGGGTGCATTAAGTCGGCATCTACTATCCTTTTGGAGCATGTTTCACATTCAACACTAAAATCAACATTAAAGGGAGTTATGTACCATTTCAAGGCAACATGAGAACCCATTGTCTTATTGTTATGATTCATGCATACAATAAGGGTGCATTGTTGAAGAATAACACTTATGGCTATTACAAAAGATTTAGAGTTTTGGCCAAAGAGGCATTGTTCAAGATTTTTATTCATATCTATAGGTATATGGATGATGGAAAATCCATAGGTCTATTGCATAAAGCAGTAGATGATGGATTATATCTTGGAATATGCCCTTAATCCTGTATAGGATATACAAACCTTGACAACACTGTAGTACAAAAAGGGACTATACAAGGGTCCAAATTTCTTTATTTCTTTCAATTAAATGATTTTAATTTTAATATAATCCTTTGTAAATATCTATGACCAGTGTCATTTTCTTATAGGTAGAGGAAAGGAAATAAAACGTTGACTTGCGTAGAAGAAACCAGGGTTCCTCACAAAAACTGCGCAACTAGGGTTTTGACAAGCTAGAAACCGACTCCACATAGGCTCTAAGAACCAATTAGAAATACCAAAGGCACAACATCAAAAGGTTGGTGGATGAATATGAGGTGTGATAGTAGGAAAATAGCCTTGTCTTGTGACTTAGCAACAACATTAGGAATGAGTACTCTAGGGTTTCCAAGAACCCCCTGTACTCACCTCATGTATTCTATGCTACCATGATGTAAATATTTCTCATCATGATGCCAACAACTATGTTGAGATTAATAGGGCATGTATTAGTAATTAAACATGAGAGAGAAGTGAGGAAGTTAAATATTCATGAGGGTAGGCGAGAAGTCATGGAAGGTGAACAATCACCTCACCTTTATAAATATACCATCATGCCTCTTTGGGGGGAATTTTAACATTTGATCTAGGACCAACAATGGATAGTTGATTTGTGCTTGAAGAGTTGGAGGCACCCAACTCTTGGAAGCTAGTAGGGTGAGGTGTGGCAAGGCTATGGTTTTGCATTGGATAATGGTACGAGAAACCCATGTTACAATATTGTGCTTTAATGGATTGTAGGACATGTACTTTTATTTCTAGCAACAATTAATAAGAAGTTATTTTCTTTGAGTATGGATTCCCGTGCATTTTTATGATGTTTGTACTGACTTTCTTATATTTCCATCATGTTTGTATGTGTGATTTGATGTGGGAATATGTTAATGAACTCATTCTTATCTTATAACTTTCATGTCCGCTTTGAATATGTGCTTATTTATTCCATGCCATGTTGGTAGCCTATTGTGTATTGATTTTCAATTAACCTCTAGCGTGTTCCTGATCGAGTATGTATGAGATGGTTTTAGCTCACTAATCCTTATCATGTAATTCTTGTTTTGTTGTTGTTGTTACTTTCCTGTATCTCGTTTTGCAATTTTCCAATCTTGGGTTGAACTTGTTCCCATTTTCCAGGCATTTCATTCTTGTCCTTGCTCAAATATATCCTCATTTGACATCCAGAAGTGAAACCTAAATGATGGCAACTGGGCCTACATACCGAATGGGGATCCTATCCTAAATGGTGTGAGGCTAATAGGGACTTCACACTAGGGAGACCCCCTCATTATTGGCTGATACATTCTAGCACGTCAACACCATGATTAAGCCATTCCAACTTTCTGGAAATGAGCACATAAACAATAGAGCCCTATCTTCATCATAAAAGTTAACCCCTACATAACTTTACTAAATGGCAACCGTGTTAAATTAATTTAAATTTTCAACAACAAATCCACCTTCTGACATCTTCATATTAAACAAGAAATTCATAAGAAATACATTGTTTAAGGCCGAGGGATTTTCATATAGTTTGGACAATGCCTTCATTAGATCCTCTGTTGTTGTTTTCTTTGAAATGTTGAAGGATATTGACACCACCAGGAACAATAGTATTCTTCCTAGTGCCTTTCTTTTGAGAATGTACCATTCTTCATCCATCATACTTGCTGACTTATTTGATTTTCTACTCAGTTGTAGGTAAAGTTCTTTCTGATACAAATAGTCCTCCATTTGCATCTTCCATAACTGGTATTTTTGGTTGTTGAATTTCTCGACCCTAAATCTACCATATTTAGCCATTAATCCCACTATCACGCATTCTCCTCTATTTTTCTCCCACAAAATAATACATAACCGTAATTCAATTACCTCATATAAACTGAGGGTTTCCTTCTAGGGAAAAATACACTAAATCAACATAACTTCTATTGTTAGATCTTCTGTCTAATGAACAACCTAGATTGACTATGAAATTACAATATTTTACCAGGCAAATTTACTCAAAATTTTTCTTTTGTGGGGGGGTGGGGGTGCATTGCCCCTGAACCCCCACCAAGGGGATGTTAGCAATAATGGTGTGGAAATGACCTACACAACCCCTCATCAGGGACTGGGATCCAAACAAAACTAAAACAAGATCTCTAAATCAGGAAGATATTTAGGCTCCACACCCAACAATCTCCCACTTGGAGATTGATTATAATAACTCCACCACTGCTTCACTTACTGGACAATGCTTCCACTTGGACCTGACATGTTTCTCATATTTATCATCATTTTGGAAGGCCAATTGAAACTGAGAATAAAATCAATTTCTCCATAGTTACAACCTTTGTTAACATATCTGTAGGATTTTGACTAGTGTGTATCTTTCCAGTTGCAATTGTCCATCTTCCAAAATTGATGGTATGAAATGGTACCTGAGATGTATATGTTTAGTCTTAGAATGAAAGATTGAGTTGTTTTTAAGATGAATGGTACTATGTATATCACTATATAACCCATTAATCTCTTGCTTCTTTCAAAATTCATCCATAAACATTTGTAACAAAATCATTTCATTACTAGCCTCTGTAGCAGCAACAGACTCTGCTTCCATTGTTCAAAGTGAAACAATCCTTTGGATTTTAGAAGCCAAACTTATTATTGTTCCACCCATAGTAAATACATATAATGTGGTGCTCCTCATGTTATTTCTATCACCTTCCATATCTGAATCAACATATCCCTTTAGAATAGTGTTTGAACCTCAAAAACATAATGCTTGATTAGTGGTACCTCTCAAATACTCGAGAATCCATTTCACTGCCATCCAATGCTCTTTTCTTGGATTGTTCATATACCCGCTCATGACTCCCACTGCATGTGCAATATTAGGCCTAATGCACAACATTGCATACATTAAGCTTCCAACTGCTGATGAGTATGGAACTTTAGACATATAATCTATCTCTTCCTGAGTCTTGGGACACATATCCTTACTAAGTTTGAAATTGATAACCAAAGGTGTACTAATAGTTTTTCATTATGCATATTAAATCCTTCCAATAAATTTCTATGTACTTACCCTTAGACAATGTAATCTGCGATTTTTCTTGTCTCTAATTATTCTCATACTAGGGATTTTCTTTGCAACACCCAAATCCTTCATTGCAAATGAGTTGGCCAATTTTCTTTTGAGCACATCTATTTCCTTCATGTTAAACCCTACAACAATCATGTCATCTACATACAATATTAATATAATATAGCTACCATCATTTTGTTTCTTAATATAAACACAATGGTAAAAATGACATCTAATATAACCTTTTTTCAGGCATAAACCTGTCAAATTTTAGATACCATTGCTTTTGAGCTTGTTTTAAGCCATACAAGCTCTTATTCAAATTGCACACTAATTTCACCTTCCCTTTGACCTCATACCCTTGTGGTCGCTGCATATAAATATCTTCCTCCAAACCCCCATGGAGAAATGCTACCTTTACATCTAACTGTTTAAGATGCAAATCTTTTGTTGCACTAGACTTGAAATAGTTCTAATTGAAGTTATTTTAACAAAAGGAGAAAAAAATAATCAAAGTCTATACCTTCATTTTGTGCAAACCCCTTCACAACAAGTCTAGCCTTTTACCTCCTTTTACCTCCATATTCTTCCTTCAACTTGTAAATCCATTTATTCTGCAATGCTATTTTTCTTGTAGGAAACCTAACTGAGTCCCAAACCTAGTTATGTACCAAGGAGTCCATCTCTTATTTGATGGATTTCTCCCACTTCTTTCTAGCTTCTACCTACGTTGCTTCTTCATATCCTTTTGTTTCACCAAAATTAGTCAACAATAAATAATATAATGAAGGAGACTATTGTTTAGAGGGGATACTTAACCTGGTATATCTTCTAACAACACTTGGAGGAGTTTGAGGTGCTTGTTTTTGTTGGTGTTGATCATTATGATTTCTCAGGACCTTCGAATTTACTTTTTTTCTGTGATCTCATCAAGCACTGTGTATTTTGTGTTTTCCTTTTCTTGTTTCTTTCCCTGAAACTTATCTTTGTAAAAGATCATTTCATTGAATACCACATCTCTACTCCTGATGATTTTATGGTTTTCATAATCATATAAGCGATAACCAAAATCATTAACACCATACCTAATAAAGTTACATTTTATTTTATTTTTTATTTTTATTTATTTATTTATTTTTAATTTTTTATTTTGCCTCAGACTTTGTTCTATTTTCTTTATTGATGTTAACAAATGCTTCATGTTGTAGTGTTTTCTTCTCAAAGGTGTACGAAAGAACCCGCTTAAGATTGTGGATGACAAAAAATCTCAACAATATAAATGGCTGCTAAACATTGTAGATCTGCAGCAACTGATAGAAACAAAACCGACCAAAATTCAGATCTATGCCACAATCATAGTTAAACATCAAAAAGAAATAGTAATAACTCCAATCATCCAATGGAAACCAGATATACAAAGAATAGTTTTATTATAACGCATGTGAAGGGAACAAATAAATGTTACCAGTCCCCTTCTATGGGATGGGTTCTTGGCTATCCTCAAACGTCTTCAACTTGTGTAGAGTCTTTCTCCTCTATAATGTGTAAAACCAACAAAAATATGGTGTGCAACAATGAAATAATTAGGGTTACAACAGTGAGTGCAACAAAGAAAATAATCAAAAGTGAATAATGAATGGAAAACCCTTCTATTTATAGCAAAATATTGAGTTATTCTTGAATAATAAACAATAATAAAATATTACTAATCCCATTCTTGGGATATTTTATTATATTTGGTTAGGAGGGAAAAATATTTAAACTTTTATTTAGAAATAATAAATAAATAAATGATTTATTTTTCATCTCAAGGAATTAGTTAAGGAATAATAAAAAAAAAGGATTTATTTAATTATTCCTAAGGGATTTAGTCAAATTTGACAAAGAATAATAATTAATTAGTCATTAATTAATTATTCTTAGAGAAAAATAAGATAGTTAATGATTTATCTATTTATTTTTCATGATTGGGTCAAATATGACAAGGGATAATAATTGAACAATGGTTTAATTAATTACTCCTAGAATAAAATTAAATAAATAGTGATTTATCTAATTATTATTCATGGGTTTTATTATAAATTACTTAACAAAGGTGGTTTATTAAGTAATTTCTCACAATGAAAGCAATTTTACTGTGGTAAAATTGGCTTTACATGGTGTACTTCGATCCGTCTAGTGAATTAGGCTAGAAGATCAATTTTTTGGTGATAAATGATTGCCCCCCAACGTATGAGTGTTAGGAGCAAAACATATGACCGAAGTACATTGTAAAGACACAATCACTAGACAACACAGGGGAGTCAAAGAGAGAAAGAGAGAGACCAATAAAGCTGAAGTGACAGAGGATAGGAACAGAGGGGGTGAGACTAATGTAAGTCTCCTTTTATGTTGTGGTAGCAAAACTCAATAAGGTGGGGGAGGCATATCCATACCTACCAACATAAATTGGTACAAAAGTAATGGTGCGCCCAGAAATATAAAACTGAGCAATGGAGTACATGATGAATGGTACATGACATGCTGGCATAAAAAAGCCAAAAAATAATACAATGTGTCCCATATACATAATGCACTTGGAAAAATATGAGCCAGGACTGAATACAATAATATCTGAGTACATAAGATATAATGGCCCTTCCCTAAAAAATGGGTGGGAGGGAGGGTAGAACAACCAGAGAAGTGCTGCTGAACAGGGAAGGGCTCTGCAAAATTGAATGGATCATCTGAAGGAGACATGCATGCTATGAACACTGCGATCAGTAGGAACTGATCCCATCAAATCTTCGGAACTTCATATGAGGCTGTAACATAATGGGAATGCATCTGGGCATGTGGGGGGCTACCTGAAGGGCCATCCCTCATGACGTCTGAAATATCTCACACACACCCGGGAATCAATGGTACAATCTGTTGCATCACTGGACCGTCAAATGTATGAATCACGAACATGAAATGACCAAGTCAAAGGGAAATAATGAGTCCCTCTGCTAGATCCGAGGTGCCGAACAAGAATGGAAGCTAGAACCAATATACACCGCCCTCTAGACCATTCTTCTAGAATAAATGAGATGATGTTGACAGAATAGGGCCTGCGATAGATGAGGCAATGAGGATCCTTAACTAAGGCACGAGGGAAAATAGTAATGCGAGTGATGGAATGACACCAAGGATAATGGAAAAAGTGGCACTGAGGGACACATGTACGACTTCCCTTGTTAGAGCATAAAGTGCATGGTTGACTTGGTAGCGACTGACTCAACTCCGAAGGGGATGGGGACAGTATGACTGGAGACTAAAATGAGAAACACAGGATGAAAAATATGCAAAGATGGATTGAATACTATGAAATTATATAATGGGACATGAAATAGACTCCATGAATGCAAGGGTGATTCATCGCGGATGCTCTGAACAAGGGTGACTCATGACGCTACCACACAGACTAGGCCCGGTCGGGACCATGAAAACATGAGGAAATGATGGTTACTCATGACAAAAATAGACACATGGTACAACAAGTATTAAGAGGAAGTGGTCTTCAAAGTACAAGTGTCTCTTTATGAATAAATTCAATTTTGAGAGGCAACGAAGTGACCCTTCATGGAAAAATGACTTCCTGGTGAAGTGTCAAATCATCAAAAATTGAAAAAAGACCCATTATAGTAATTGATGAGAGATTTCCAATGGTGCTGATGATTTGTCAAATTGAGCTATGGTCTGGTCGCAATGTGTGATAGAAAAATCATGGGTTTTCTTATAAAAGGGTGTTTTCCCTCCAATTTGAGAGGAGGAGAAGGCCCTAAATCTTGTGGAGATCATAGTGGAAAAACGACCATTGGAATCAAGATCTGTGACTTTCAAGAAAGTGGCCTTACTTGTCTAAAGATGGCCTTAATGCTTCTTGGAACGATGGTTCCTAGTGAAGAATTAAGGGAAGAGGAAAACAAGAATGAACTACTAGAGGAGGTCTAGAATCATCCTCACCCACGAAGTCAAACATGGGGACTATGTGGATATAGAGTAGAATATTTAAAGATATGGTATCAAATGTCTACGATATGCGATGTGCATATGGCTCGCCGGAGAGGTCGGTAGGACAAACTATCCAAGGAATGGGAGGATAATCGACCATACCTAGATCCAGTGGGATTTAGGCCGAGACTTATGTTAATCAATGGAGAAGATGGCCAAGGGAAAACCATCATGCTCCCAAGCATGGGATACTACCCGAAAACATATGTGATGGAGGGGACTGATCTGGTATGCAAATGTGGGGGTGATACCCCTTAGTAGGAGTTTGTGGAGAACCATTGTGTTCCAAGTGCTCAAAGAAGGGATTCAAGCATCTCGACCCAACTTGGCACGAGATCCTCCAAAGGATGATAAGGAGATTTAGGGGCCTATGCGACCCCTAGTATGCTATGGGTGTACTGGATGTATTTAGAGTGGTGGACTCCAAATACTTATATGTTTTATGTGATACATAATATGATTATGCATTTTTATATGACGATGATGGTTCGCCGTGTCTTATGTTTTATGGTTGTCTTTTGTGGTATACATGTGATAAATGGAAATCTAGAAGGTTATTTGCAATGGTATCTGCACAATTATTTTGGGCTTTAGGAACATGACTGAAAGTAATGGTTTCAAATTCACGTACCAACAACTTAACTCATAGGTATTTTCTAAATAGGACTTGGTTATGCACATGATACACACCATTCAATTGCATGACAAGTAGCAAGGAATCTAAACGAACAAGAAGATGAAGGATGTGATGAGCGAGGGCATCGACTAACAAACCTATCTTTGCATCATATTCGGCTTGTTTATTGGTGGAAGATCCAATGCACACGCCATTCAAAAGGACTAACGTATGCAAGGGGGTAAAAATGGCCTAGGATGTAGAGGCTAGATTCCTGGAGAAGCAAATCGTACTGTCGGCATGACCGATATACAGTGTGGATGATGGATCCATCTGAAAAGTGCAAAAGACAATGGATGAGATGATGTAATCTACCTAGCTTCATGGCAGAAATAAAGACACGCAAATCAAAGTTATATGCTATGAGCAACATTTCTTGAGGTAGAGTGCATTGGGAGAATAAGGAAACGACCTTCAAAATCCTCCAAAAATATGCCCCCCTTGCCTAAGTGCAAGGGTAATCAGGGGTAGAAAGTGCTTCCATGATGTCCTCATCAGACTGGAATATGGGTGGATGAGAGGAAGATTGAATACATGATGTGGTGGCATTACCTGGTGCATCAACCTGATAAATAAGGTTCACATACGCATCATCTTGAGTGGTAGACGACAAGTTGGTAAATGGAGGATCTACGGATGTTGAGACCTAGGATTCTCTTGAAAGAGGTTTGATAGAAGCGTGTGCAGAAACCTCAGAAATGTTTGCCTGCAAGGAACTCAAGGATGACAACAGGTAAAGGATATGGCTAGCGATGTCCGTCATCTTGACATCGGGAGGGAGGAATCACAATGGTGGGACCAGAGTGCCCCTATTCTGGTTAACTAGGGGTACTATAATCCATGGGTAGAGGAGTAGGGGTTCCACTACGAGTGGTCTCGTATTCGTGAAGTGCTCCAAAGCAATCACAAAATTCATCGAGACAAGGGCAACAATGGGAATAGTGACCATGATGATCACACAAGACACAAGGGTTATTTGTGTGTAATGTTTTGAGTTTCTTGGGTGGACCTGGTAAGTTAACATGGATTTTAAGGATATTTGACTGAAGGAACGTTTCATGAAGCAAAGGTTTGAGATGAGGAAGCTTGGGACAATTATTGGTGCGTGCCCAATAAATTTACATAAAGCACACAGAGGTGATGGTTTTGGGGCCTTAGGGGCTGGAGGAGCTTGGGGAGTCTTGTCCTTAGGTTCTTTCGTCTTAGCTTTGCCCCATTGTCCAGATGCTTTTACAATAGGAGTGGGTTCCTGTTGAGGTTGTGATGGAACTGAAGTAGTGGCAGGGGCCGTAGGGATCGGTTGAACCAGAGTCAAAGCATGATAAGGTCTTGGCTGACCAGGCGGAATGCTTGCAGGGGGATCTATGTACCATACTGGGATCCCTAGAGTCATGTTAGGAAGGACCAGCGAACCCATGACAGGGACAAAAAATTCTCCGAGAGGGGAGAATAACAAAGGTATATGGCCTGCAAGGTAATGCCCTGGTGGAATATCTCCTGGATGGCTGAGACCTGGAGGAAAAGTTCCTGGTGGAAACATAGGAGAGGCACCCTCAAACGAAGGAGGTCCTGGGGGGTGGATCCAGAGGGATCAGCTGGGATGGCAACAACAGGGTGCTGAGGCGTTGTCTGTTGATCAGTTTTAGCAGACTACTTAAGGGTAGCCCGTGATTCTTGTAACTTGCAAACACTCATAGAGTTAGGCTTTGAGATTGGAGGGGGAGGACTAGGGAAAGCACCCAACAATGAGGAATCTTTATATACTCCGGGTGAAACATTGGTGAGGGGAGATGAAGACTGATTATCTGACATTGATGAGATAATGGACTCGTGGGAGGTTACGGATGCCGACTCGTAGTAAGTCAACTAATCAATGGTAATGATCTTCCATTTATGGGGGAATCACATCTTGCGGAAAACTGCATATGCGATGACTGACACAGAATATGTGTAACAATGACCTAAGAAAATGTTGTAATCCAAAGGGTCATCAATGACTTCAACGTCAACATGGAAAATCTTGCGCGCAAGGGTCACTGGAAAGTTGCGATACATGCCAAGAGGCTGGGAGGAGTGTCCATCCCAAGCACACAAAGTGATGGTGGAGGGGGACAAATTAGGTGACTTAATTTGTTTCCAAACAACAACGAACATCACACAGGTGGATGCACCTTCGTCAATAATGCATCGGGAGATGATAACATTACGAACTCTAATTGGTATTTGGAAAGCAACAGATGAAGGCAATGGGGGATGTTCTGATGTATCAACAGGGAAGACAATCAAACAATCGTTAGAAGGATCTATTGTGCCTAAGGAAGTTAGTAGAACTTTCTTTTGAGATGGGCATGACTAGAGTACTTCTAGTGTTGACATGGTGACAGGTGATTGCGCCAAGTCGTCTACTATACTGTATGTAGGGGAAACTCGGTTAGAAGCTGCATTACGACATAATGGTCCCTTGGGGATCTTAGGAATGGCCTCAAATTTGGGTTGAGGGATATGTAACAGATCATTTGGTGTCGTAAGGGGCTCAGTAAATGCTTTGGTTTTGGACTCAATGGTGGATGAAGTCGATGGCTTATCATATTGATGCAACCGAGTTTACTGGTTGATATCAGAGGGGTTAACCTCATCAGAATTCATCATAAGGATATGGTAGTCACGAGGACTAGAAGGTTGGGGGAATGGGCTTCTTGACCTGGCTGAGGTTGTGTAGCAACAATCCTTTCCGAAGGAAAGGATTTGTAAGCACTGTTAGTTGAGATGGCGCATAATTATGAGGTGATTGTCGACCTCTAGAAGCTGCTTGAGCTTCCCACATTTGGCGCATCTGGGGTAATAGATGACACTCATGTTTATAATGGCCATGTACACCACAACATGCACAAGGATTGTTCATACAAATAACCTTATTCTACTTGGGCTGGCTTCCCTGTTGCTGGTTGTTGGTGTTAGGCTGTTTCTCCGGGGGTTCACTAGGTTGATTACCTTGATTACCCTGGTTACCTTGGTTACCCTTCCCCTTATTCTTTTTCTTTGAATTTATGGGATTAGTCGCACTCTGCTGCACAAACACTTGACCCTAAGGGGGCGGTGGTTGCTGGGGCTAAGGTCGCATGGGAGGCTGCAACGCTAATGCTTGAGGGGTTGGAGTGCTTGGTTGTGCATAAGGAGGAGCAACAATTTGGTAGATGGGTTGGGGCCTTGAAAAACATGTTGCTAGTAGGAGGGGCATGAGTTTTAGAGGAACTGGTGCCCCCCAATGGATAGCCATAACTTTGCTGAGTATATGGTGAAGGGTGTGAAAGGGTTCCAATGACCGTCGGTGGTGTGAGATGCCCCCGGTGCATTGGCACTTCCAAGATGAGGGAAGTCTAGAGTGACGGTATAGACATAACCAGATTGCACATAAATTAGGTCATATCTTAGAGTAGTTTGGAGAGCTTCTTCCTCTGTTTGAGGAAAATGGAATGCGACATCTTTTCAAATGGGTGCTAAAAGGCTCATAAGAAACCAATCTAGATAGACATGGTCTTCGAAGTGCGAGGCACGACATGTGCTCCTCCTTTGACGCCACTCTTGAGCAAGGTTAGAAAGGAGAGTAGCGGAGGATTGATGGAATGAGGTCAATATCTCTATGCCAGTGTCATACTAGAGAGGTAACTAAAAATATGAGAGGAAAGCTTTAGCTACCATCACAAAAATGGAATGAGATGCGGCGGGCTAGTCTACATACCATTTTGCAGCATCTCCAGTAAGCGTGCGTTGGAATAGTCGAAGACGAATGGAGTCATTGGTAATGGAGTTGGACGAACACCACATGTGGAAGGATCAAACATGGTTGGTAGGATCCTCTCTAACATTACCCTCAAACATCAGGATGTATGAGGGCAGCTTAGCCGGCATAGAAGGCCAACCAACATCGTGGTGTATGGGGTCATTTATCAACTGGATAAAATTTAGTAGACTTTAACTTAGCCATAAAAGGGAGCATGCAGGCTATCGGAACAGTTCCTGAGACTATTCTGCTTGATGTGACCACCGAGATAGAACTAAAGCCAACACTAGGTTGGGTTCCTGCATTAGTTGTGGGTCCAGACATGGTGGCGATATACAGTGAAGGAGGCTCGGAATTAGATGAGGAATCAAAAGAACTAGGAGAAGAGTCGGTATGAGGACTCAGAGGGCTATGACCTTGAACCCAACGGGGAGGGGTAATATGCCCAAGCAGAAACTGGGGGTGAATGCGTAATAGTCTTCGCGACAAATACCTTAGTGGCGCAATGGTAGTAAGGCACACATGACACGAAAATGGTGAAGGGAGATCAACAATATGCCTTTGTCTCGATGAGGGGAGATAAATTTATTATGTTAAGTCTTGGCTTGGCAGTGTAAACCAAGGGCCCTTCGCTTAAGGTGTGCTTATGTGTGCGAGTGTATTTATTGATTAAGCCAAAATTGTGTTTGTAAAAAAGAAAAAAGCTTGTTCAAAATAAACTGAAATTACCAACAGAAAATGAACAGCAAAGCAATTAAACCCCACCCAAACTGGGTTTGTAAACACTGTGCTAGTTGGTGGCTAAATCGACAGAAAATGCACTAAAACGATCAAGAGATCTAAATGTCATTGTGATTAGGATTAAGTGACACTAAGCTGCTGGAAAGTGCTACAACAACAACAAAAAACCAGAGAGGAATATCGCTGCAAAAAGATAGGGAGATGGGTGAAACACCTAGGGCAACCGATGGGACCCTAAGGCCAATGACCAAACAAGTTGTAATGTGAAACTATGGATGGTGACAACCTATCTTTATAGATCTAAAACAAAAGGGTACAGATATGAAGAATATGGCTAAAAGCACTGCAGAAGCTCAGACTACTCACTCAACTAAACTCATCCTATAAAGGTGGAAGCGTACTAGAAGCCCTAAGGGGGTCTAAATTCCACTTTGAAAAGTAAATCAAAGTAGATCAAGGCCTAAGCGGGATGAGACAGAGGTTAGACAACCTAGCAGACAACTCTCTGCAAAACCCAGAAACAGATCTAAGAAAAACCCGAAAACCCAAATATCGCAGGTACTAACCTCGTTTTTAGGTGGGATCGCACTTTTTGGGCTGATAAGTACGCTCTGGCATCCATATCGCACTTTTTTGGCTAAAAAGTGTGTTTTCTGCTCCGTGGATCTTGGTCAGAAAATCTCAGAAAAAACTGTCACCTTTGTCGCGACTGGTTTCTGTGACCTGCGGAAAAGATCATAAAGCTTGCAGAAGTCAGAAATTTAATAGATCTAGGGTTAAAAAGCTAGGAAACATTAAGAGGCTTGAATAAAGAAGAAACCCTAATCTGAAAACCAAAGGTCACCCAGGTTTCTGGATCTGAAGTATAAAACCAGTGGAGTTGCAAATTTTGTGATTAGCAACAATTAGAAAATCCCAAATGGAGTCGCCAATTTTGTTGTAGTGTTTTCTTCTCAAAGGTGTACGAAAGAACCCACTTAAGATTATGGATGACAAACAATATCAACAACATATATTGATGCTAAACATTGTAGATATGCAACAATTGATAGAAACAAAACCTGCCAAAATTCTGATCTATACTACAATCATAGTTAAACAACAAAAATAAATAGTAATAAATACAATCATCCAATGGAAACTAGATATACAAATAATATTTTTATTATAACACCTGTTAGCTCTGCTATTGATCTCGATATTTAAAGGCCAAAACGCATGCTTGATCAGGTTTTCTATGATAAAACAAGAGTTGCAGTGGCTAGCCCGCCTCTTTCCCCTTCACCCTGCTCATGTTCTCATAACTCCCAGCACCTCTGTTTCCTCTTTCCCCTTAATCCTCCTTATTCTCCTTTAAACCCATTTATCCCTATTTTTCTCCCAAAACCCCACATAAACCCTTTTTTCCTGGCTCCCGGGCGTTTTTTGTTTAAACACTATAAAACCCCGATAACCCGTCTAAACCCCATTACCCTTATTTTACACCTGAATTTAGTGTAAAAGTTGTTTTCCTTAGCACCCGGGTTCTTTAAGTTTAAACGTTACATAACCCACATGACCATATTAGTATAGCTGTGCTCTGTCCCTGTCACATCAATTTTAAAAGAGCACGTGTTTATACCTTGGCCATCTGATCATCCTGTAAATATCCAATGTTATATGTTACTCCTGCCACCGAAAGCCGCATGTCCGATAGTCCGCCGGGAAAGAAGTTTCCCGCCAGACCCTCCAGCCACATGTCACAATCTGACTGCATCGCATGCCCGCGTATGAATACTACCACAACTCCATAAGCGGTGCGCGGAAACTGCTAACTGCCATCCCGTATGACCTCCCGCTCGCTAACCCTTGTGCTACTCCATCGCCCGATGACCGTTGGATCTCCCCGCCTGAGATCCAACAACGTGTAGTCTCCCCGCGCATATACCTTCCGTTAGCCTCCGTAAGCTGTCCTCCACTGTTCGATTATATGATCTGACGACCCATACTCTTCCATCTGCATATCTCCCGATATCCCCTACAAGTTGATACCCGCCGTCTATTTGCGAGATCTGACGGTTCATATTCACACCGCCTCGCGTCTTTGCATCGCCTCCCTCCATGAGATCTCAGCCATCCGTCCACTTCATCCAACGGCTAGCATTCGTTCCCAGGCCCTCGTCCATTTGGCATGTGGTTTCCATGTTCTTGACCTGTCCCACACTTCCAAGGGATGAAGGTGATCATTCACCAACACTCTGCACTTAATACTTCACCCACTGCTTTTAAGAGACAATACACCCGAAGGACGAGAAGAACATCCTTGAGCAGATAAACACAGCATTCCACCAGTTCGTGAAGTACAAAAGAGTACCAGAAAGGCCGATTTTGTTCATTAAAACGCATAGTTTGTAGCAGAGACCCATATCTAATTGTAAATGTGGTTGGTGGCCAATTATGACCCCTCCACGCATAGCATAGTAGAGCAATTGTGTAAACAAACTCCATATATACCCACAAACAAGATGTAATGAAGGTTTATGAATGTTATTTTGATGTAAAGTTCAACTTCTGGAGACTGTGACTACTGTGATACCTGCAGCTTCTGGTCTTAATTTTAAGCTAATGCAAGATTCTCTTGCTGTCAATTGCTCACTTTCCACTTCTTCTTTGTTCCAGGCTGTTCCTTTTATGCATTCTTCATTTGCTCTTGATATTTAGCATTAGAGGGGCTGTCATCCCACCTCTGTGTTAGAATCTAGTTGGTATTATTGAATGTGTATGCAGGTTTTTGTTGTTTTAATGCCAGAGAGCTGTCATCGTGTCTGTGCATTAGGAAATAGAATTACAGAACTTTTAACTGGTTGAAGCTGGCCATCACAAGGTCCTGTGCATCTGCTGGTGTGATCAATATTCTCCATCATCACATTTTCCTTAAACTGTGAGTAGTTGGTGGTCTAAAGCCTTGTAGTCTGGGGGTGTTCACCCATGTCTGGGGTTAAGCATAGTAGAAGTGGTTATCTGGCTTGAATATGCACCATTTCTTTCATTCATCCACCATTTTCCAACATTTTTGTTGAGTTTGTAATGTTCCCGAGCATCTCTGATATACAACCTAGGAGAGTTTATTGGGGTGATAACATTAATTGGCGCCGTTGTCGGGGAGAGGAGAATTGAAGCTCAGCTTCCCTGGGAGAACGACACAATTCCAGATTTTGATGATAGACAAGGTCTAGGCAAATTTCTGGTTGTAATCATCTATCTGGCGACTCCATTGGGGAAGACCAACCTTTGGCGACTCCACATTGAAGTTCTGGCTCAGTTTGTGAGACACACTCGAAGAAATCCTCAGAAATCACCAGTTGAACCAGTGCCTGACCTTGAGAGGACAGTCAAATTGAAGAAATCTTCCAAAAAAGGGGCATCAGGATCAAGTAAGCCTAAGAAATCTCATTCATCTCTGAAAGATAAAGTTATTGCTAAAGATATACAGTTTGAAGATTTAGAGCCCAGTACTGTTAATAAGGAAATTCCTTCAGAGATTAATACATCCCCTTATCCATCTAGTTCCCCTTTGAATCTCAGTCCAAAGAAAGTTTCCCATACAGTCCATAACAACCTTTTGTCTCTGCCATCCATCACATTACTTCCTACCATTCAATCTGCTAGTATTCTTCCACATATCCCAATTATGATAGGCCAGCAGGCACCCACGAAGATAGAAAGAATCGTTGCTGCTAGATATGGACCTTTAGTCCTACCTGTTCCTTTAAATCCTATGCCTATGGGAGAGTATCAGAAATATATGCCCAAGTTCACTGGCATAGAGGGAATAACAGCTAAAGAACACCTTGAGGCCTTTTACAGTTATGCTAATAACTTAGATATAAGTGAAAATGATGTGTGGATGAGAGTCTTTGTCCAGAGCCTTGATGGAGAGGCTAGGAAGTGGTTCAGAGAATTACCTCAGAGATCTATAACAGATATTGAAGCCTTAGATGATGCATTTTTGAAGCACTGGGGAGA
This sequence comes from Pinus tabuliformis, assembly GCA_031772625.1. Classification (NCBI taxonomy): domain Eukaryota; kingdom Viridiplantae; phylum Streptophyta; class Pinopsida; order Pinales; family Pinaceae; genus Pinus; species Pinus tabuliformis. Next base: position 235,756,140 of record CM062814.1, on the reverse strand, counting down.
TAAAAAGGACTTGCTGTATTACCATACAGAGTTTGGTAATTTGAAGAGGGAAAATGGGGAATCATTGCTTGATTTTAATAAAAGATTCAACCGTATGTATAGTAAGATACCAGCTGAGGTAAAGCCTACTCCCACCTCTGCCAAACTCACTTATGCTAATGCTTTTGACTCTAATTTCTGCCTGTTATTGAGAGAAAGAAGATGTGCCACTCTAGCTGATATGTAGGATGCAGCACTAGAAGTGGAATCCAATATTATGGCTGCAAAAAAGCTTAAAAATCAAGCTGACAGAAGGAGGCAGAGAGGTCAGGCTTCTACCTCCTTTAGTTCATCTTCAGAGCCTAAATTAGATAAAATGACTAAGATGATAGAGTCATTGGCTGTTGAAATTTCTAAGCTAAAGGTTGAGAAAAATTCAGGAAAAACAAGGCAGCAGAACACATTTGCTCCAAGAAATCCCAATCCATTAAGAAGAGAAAATGAACAGTTACAAATTATTCAGAGGGGTGAACAATCAAAAGAAGAACAAAATGTTAAATCTCCTTTCCAAAATGTAGTCATGGAGGAGGAACAATTTGAAGATGAGGATGAAATTCACTGCATGGAAGATAAACGCAACACTGCCTTTTTGACATTGGCCAAATAAGAAGAATCATTGCTGCAGGAACAAGACAGTCAAGAATGGGATAGAGAAGCTGTCCTACAAAATGGTGAACAACAAAGATATAACCTGAGGTCAAATGCAAAGAATGTCAAAGAAAATACTGCCCAAAGAGCTACTGTCCAAACAGAGTCACAAAATATCAGACGGAGAGGACCAGAAACTGATCCAGCCATCCTCAAAGCTCCAGTTCAAGAGGTAAGAGGTTCTGATAAGTTGCCTTCTTCTTTCAGCGTAGAGTCAGAAGTCCAAAAGATAAAAAATTTTGTGCCTTTGGTAGAGTTGGTAAAGAGTGAAGTATTTAGAAAGCCTATCCTTGAAGCCCTTGAGCTAGAAATTACACAAACCCCCACTGACTCTGTCAATTTGCAAGATGAAAAACCTGCCATTGTGCTCATCCCTATGATTGAACTTGCTGATAATAATTCTCCATGTTTTTATGTTTCATTGACCATTCATGACAAAATCCTCCACAATTGCTTTCTAGACACAGGGGCCAGCCACAATTTAATGCCTAAAGTTGTCATGGAAGAGTTAGGCCTTGACATCACTAGACCCTATCATGATTTATTCTCTTTTGATTCAAGGAAGGTGAAATGCCTAGGATTAATCAAAGACCTCGCCATTACCCTAACTCAGCTACCCATGAAGAGTATGATGATGGATATTGTGGTAGCAGATGTCCCTCCTAAGTTTGGCATGCTGCTGTCTAGAGGATGGGTTAAGAGACTAGGTGGGACATTACATTATGATCTATCTTATGCCACTGTCCTAGTGTTTGGAGGAGAAAGCAGGAGGTTGTATAGAGAAGAAAAATTAGCATACATCATCAATGATGAGAAGAATCCTACCAATCATCCCATATATGCAGTGCACACTGATTTTGGAGCATGTATTCTCCAAATAGAAGAATCTCAGAAGGCCTCAATGCAGCTCAGGAAACCAGTTCAGGCCGAGGAAGAGCAAGGAAGTCAGGTTTGGGAGATGTTCTTTGATGGAGCATGTTCCAGGGAGACTGCAAGAGCAGGGGTGGTGCTGGTATCTCCAGAGAAAGAAAGCACACAACTGTCTTTTAAGTTGGATTTTCAAGTCACAAACAACATAGCAGAATGTGAAGCTATGCTATTGGGCCTTAATGCAGCAAAATACAGAGGAATCAGGAACATAAAGGTGTTTGGAGATGCTGATCTGATTATTCAGCAAGTAAATAAAACATTTCAGGCAAAGCACCCAAGGCTGAAAGCATACAGAGATGAGGTATGGAGAATCAGAGATTCTTTTGATTATTTATGTATTTCATATATTCATAGAGCCCAAAATAAGCTTGCTGATTCCCTTGCTGTGTGTGCTAGTCTATTTATTCCTCCCATGCCTCCAAGACTAGTTTATGAAGTCCAAATGAAATACAAACCATCCTTGCCTGATAATGTCCAGCATTGGAAATTTTTTAATGATGGTGATGAGTTAAATAGGTTTCTGCAAGTCATTGATGAGTTTTTCGAAATGCAAATTGACCAAGAGAATCAAGCCTTGTTAGAAAGCCCCAAATCCCAGCTTAGAAATAAAATTGGTAAAAACACCATTGTCCAGCTTCCTAGTAATCATATTCCAAAGGGTCTAATTCCTCTTGAAAGAGTGTTTGACCAAAATGATGTGCCCTACAAGGCTGCCCATAAAGAAGACCAATATGCAGTTTGTAAGCATGATATAGGAAGTCCAGGTCAACCTAGATACATAAATCTGTCCATTCATCTGTCTGCTGATCAAAGTGCCGAATACTGCAATTTATTGAGGCAATTTGCTGATGTGTTTGCTTGGGGGTATAGTGATCTGAAAACATATGATAAGAACATAATCCAGCATAAAATCCCTCTCGAGAAAGAAACCATTCCTTTTAAACAGAAGCTGAGACCAATAAATCCTATGCTTCTTCCTCTAATTGAAAAAGAAATTAAGAAGTTATTGGCCGCCAAGATTATAGTTCCTCTTAGATATTCTAAATGGGTAGTGAATTTAGTGGTAGTGAGGAAGAAAAGTGGAGAAATCAAACTGTGTGTTGATTTTAGAAACTTAAACAAATGCTTTAAGGAAGACTATTATCCCCTACCGAAGATGGAGCATTTGCTGCAAAAAGTATCAGGAGCCAAAGTAATTTCTTTTTTGGACGGTTTTTCAGGCTTTAATCAGATTGCTGTGCACCCAGATGATCAAGAGAAGACTGATTTACGACTCCTTGGGGCACTTTTATGTATGCCAAGATGCCTTTTGGATTGATGAATGTTGGAGCAACCTTTCAGAGAGCTATGGATATAGCATTTGTAGGAGAGAAGGACAAATTTGTCCTTATTTACCTTGATGACATAATAATATACTCCAGTAGCCATCAAAGTCATTTGCAGCATTTGAAAAAAGTGTTTCTGAAGTGCAGGAGGTTTGGAATTTCAGTCAATCCCAAAAAATCAAAATTTGCTTTAGAAGAAGGCAAGCTGTTAGGACATGTTGTTTCTACTACAGGTGTTCAAATTGACCCAAAAAGAGTCAAAGCAATACAGGCCTTGTCTGTCCCAAGGTCAAAGAAGGATATTTAATCCTTTCTGGGCAAGATTAATTTTGTAAGGAGGTTTATCCCGAACTTTGCTGAATATGTGAAGCATATTACCTCCATGTTGAAAAAGGGGCAGAAATCAAATGGATTGATATAGCAAGAAAATCATTTGATTCTATTAAAAAAGATATTATGGAGGCTCCCACTTTAATAAGTCCAGATTACAGCAAGGAGTTCCATATATTTTCATTTGCCTCTGAAGATACCATTGCAACAGTTTTATTGCAAGCAGATGAAGAAGGTTTAGAGCATCCAGTGGCATTTTTCCGCAAGAACTTGAGGGATGCTGAACTGAGGTATGATATTATTGAGAAACATGCATATGCTCTTATTAAATCCTTGAAATCTTTTAGAGTTTATATCTTGCATTCAAAAATAATTGCATATGTATCCTCTGCTGCAATAAAATATGTATTAACACAAGCTGATGAAAGAAGGTCCAAATGGATTGCAAAGATGATAGAATTTAATATAGAATTAAAGCCCACCAAACTTGTCAGAGGTCAGGGCCTTGCCAGGTTGTTCGCTGAAGAAAATTGCAGATCTTTGGATATTGATTCCCTGTGTACAATTGTAGAAATTGGTCAGACATATAAAGAAGAGGAAGCAACTGAACCAGACAGAGAGTAGTCAGTGGCAAAAAATATAGCTTCTTGTGAGTGGTATTCTGCGATAATTAATTTCATGTTGAAGCTAGAAATCCCTTCAGAACTTACTCAAAGTCAAGCCAGGACTATAAATCTTAGGGCAACTAAATATTGCATTAATCAAAATCTGCTCTACTCGAGGGATCCTTCTGGAGTGCTTTTGAGGTGTCTGGATAAAGAACAATCAATAGAAGTCATGCAACAATTTCATTCTAGCATGTGCAGAGGACACATTATTGGAAAACCACTGCCCATAAGATTCTCAGAGCTGGGTACTATTGGCCCACTTTATTTTCTGATATATTTTCATTTGTTAAATCTTGTGACAGGTGCCAAAGATTTGAAGGAAAACAACAGTTGAAGTCGCTGCCCCTAAAACCAATACATGCAAAAGGACCTTTTCAGCAGTGGGGATTGGATTTTATTGGAGAAATCAATCCACATTCCAGTGGCCAGCATAGATGGATATTAGGAGCCACTGATTATTTCACTAAGTGGATTGAAGCAATCCCTACCAGAAAGGCTGATCATAGTGTGGTCATGAAATTTTTGACAGAAAATATCTTTACCAGATTTGGTTGTCCACATAAATTAGTTACAGACAATGCAACATCCTTCAGGGCAAAAGAATTGGTGGATATGTTTGATTCAATGGATATTAAACTTGTTCATTCCACCTCATATTATCCTCAAGGAAATGGTCTGGAAGAATCCTCTAATAAAAACCTGATAAGGATAATTAAGAAGCTGTTAGAGGATAATAAAAAGAATTGGGATTCAAAGCTCAAGTATGCACTGTGGGCTGACAGAGTGACCATTAAGAAATCCATAGGGAATTCTCCTTTCAAGTTGGTATACGACACTGAGGCTGTATTCCCAATCCAATTAACTCTCCCTGTGGCAAAATTCCTTCAAACAGAACAGGATGAGGAAGAATACATGGCAAAGATGATCACTGATTTAGCAGAAGTACATCAGGTCAGAGAACAACTGGTTGAAAAGGCTGCAACACATCAGAGAAAGATCAAGGAAGCCTTTGACAATATGGCAAAAATAGATAATTTTCAGGTTGGTTACTTGGTTTTGAAGTGGGATGCATTAATAGAAAAGAAAGGCAATCATGGGAAATTTGATGCTTTCTAGACAGGGCCTTGCATCATTTCATAGATTGAAGGGAACAACACCTTCATACTGAAAAGTATGGGAGGAGAAGCAGTTTTTGATGGCCTAGTTAATGGGCGGTTTTTGAAAGTTCATGTTGTTTAAGGTCCTTGGACTTAAAAGTTGTAAATATCTTTTTTTTATTAGTTTTGTATAGGCAAAGTAGACTCCATGCCCAATGGAACGCTAGGAATTTTTTTTAATTTGTTTTCATCAGGTAGGCATTGATCTGCAGGTTCTTGAGACCTCACAGGGAGGATCTCATCCCCAGAAGGAGCTAGTGTTAGCTCTGCTATTGATCTTGATATTTAAAGGCCAAAACGCATGCTTTATAGGGTTTTCTATGATAAAACAGGAGTTGCAGTGGCCAGCCCGCCTCTTTCCCCTTCACCCTGCTCATGTTCTCATAACTCCCAGCACCTCCGTTTCCTCTTTCCCCTTAGTCCTCCTTATTCTCCTTTAAACCCATTTATCCCTATTTTTCTCCCAAAACCCTGCATAAACCCTTTTTTCCCAGCTCCCGGGCGTTTTTTGTTTAAACACTATAAAACCCCGATAACCCGTCTAAATCCCATTACCCTTATTTTACACTTGAATTTCGTGTAAAAGTTGTTTTCCTTAGCACCCGGGTTCTTTAAGTTTAAACGTTACATAACCCACACGACCATATTCATATAGCCGCGCTCTATCCCCATCACATCAGTTTTAAAAGAGCACGTGTTTATACCTTGGTCGTCCGATCATCCCGCAAAGATCCAACGTTATACGCTGCTCCTGCTGCTGAAAGCCGCACGTCCGATAGTCTGCGGGGAAAGCAGTTTCCTGCTGGACCCTCAAGCCACGTGTCGCAATCTGACTGCATCGCGTGTCTGCGTACGAATACTACCACAACTCCATAAGCGGTGCGAGGAAACCACTAACCACCATCCCGTATGACCTCCCGCTCACTAACCCTTGTTCTACTCCATCGCCCGATGACCGTTGGATCTCCCCGCCTGAGATCCAACGGCCTGCAGTCTCCCCACGCATATACATTCCGTTAGCCTCCATAAGATGTCCTCCACTGTTCGATTATATGATTCGACAACCCACACTCTTCCATCCGCATATCTCCCGATATCCCCTGCAAGTTGATACCCGCCGTCTATTTGGAAGATTCGACGGTTCATATCCACACCGCCCTGCGTCTTCGCATCGCCTCCCTCCATGAGATCTCAGCCGTCCGTCCACTTCATCCAACGGCTAGCATTCGTTCCCAGGACCTCGTCCATTTGGCATGCGGTTTTCGTGTTCTTGGCCTGTCCCACACTTCCAAGGGATGAAGGTGATCATTCACCAACACTCTGCACTTAATACTTCACCCATTGCTTTTAAGAGACAATACACCCGAAAGACGAGAAGGACATCCTTGAGCAGATAAACATGGCATTCCACTAGTTCGCGAAGTACAAAAGAGTACCAAAAAGGCCAATTTTGTTCATTAAAACGCACAGTTTGTAGCAGAGACCCATATCTAATTGTAAATGTGGTTGGTGGCCAGTTATGACCCCTCCACACATAGCATAGCAGAGCAATTGTGTAAACAAACTCCATTTATACCCACAAACAAGATGCAATGAAGGTTGATGAATGTTATTTTTATGTAAAGTTCAACTTCTGGAGACTGTGACTACTGTGATACCTGCAGCTTCTGGTCTTAATTTTCAGCTAATGCAAGATTCTCTTGCTGTCAATTGCTCACTTTCCACTTCTTCTTTGTTCCAGGCTGTTCCTTTTATGCATTCTTCATTTGCTCTTGATGTTTAGCATTAGAGCGGCTTTCATCCCACCTCTGTGTTAGAATCTAGTTGGTATTATTGAATGTGTATGCAGGTTTCTGTTGTTTTAATGCCAGAGAGCTGTCACCCTGTCTGTGCATTAGGAAATAGATTTACAGAACTTTTAACTGGTTGCAGCTGGCCATCACAGGGTCCTGTGCATCTGCTGGTGTGATCGATATTCTCCATCATCACATTTTCCTTAAACTGTGAGTAATTGGTGGTCTAAAGCCTTGTAGTCTGGGGGTGTTCACCCATGTCTGGGGTTAAGCATAGTAGAAGTGGTTATCTGGCTTGAATATGCAGCATTTCTTTCATTCATCCACCATTTTCCAACATTTTTGTTGAGTTTGTAATGTTCCTGAGCATCTTTGATATACAACCTAGGAGAGTTTCTTGGGGTGATAACATTAATTGGCGCCGTTGTTGGGGAGAGGAGAATTGAAGCTCAACTTCCCTGGGAGAACGACACAATTCCAGATTTTGATGATAGACAAGGTCTGGGCACATTTCTGGTTGTAATCATCTATCTGGCGACTCCATTGGGGAAGACCAACCTTTGGCGACTCCACATTGAAGTTCTGGCTCAGTTTGTGAGACACACTCGAAGAAATCCTTAGAAATCACCATTTGAACCAGTGCCTGACCTTGAGAGGACAGTCAAATCAAAGAAATCTTCACAAAAAGGGGCATCAGGATCAGGTAAGCCTAAGAAATCTCATTCATCTCTGAAAGATAAAGTTATTGCTAAAGATATACAGTTTGAAGATTTAGAGCCCAGTACTGTTAATAAGGAAATTCCTTCAGAGATTAATACAGCCCCTTGTCCATCTAGTTTCCCTTTGAATCTCAGTCCACAGAAAGTTTCCCATACAATCCATAACAACCTTTTGTCTCTGCCATCCATCACATTACTTCCTACCATTCAATCTGCTAGTATTCTTCCACATATCCCAATTATGACAGGCCAGCAGGCACCCACTAAGATAGAAAGAATTTTTGTTGCTAGATATGGACCTTTAGTCCTACCTGTTCCTTTAAATCCTATGCCTATGGGAGAGTATCAGAAATATATGCCCAAGTTCACTGGCATAGAGGGAATAACAGCTGAAGAACACCTTGAGGCCTTTTACAGTTACGCTAATAACTTAGATATAAGTGAAAATGATGTGTGGATGAGAGTCTTTGTCTAGAGCCTTGATGGAGAGGCTAGGAAGTGGTTCAGAGAATTACCTCAGAGATCTATAACAGATATTGAAGCCTTAGATGATGCATTTTTGAAGCACTGGGGAGATAAAAAGGACTTGCTGTATTACCATACAGAGTTTGGTAATTTGAAGAGGGAAAATGGGGAATCATTGCTTGATTTTAATAAAAGATTCAACCGTATGTATAGTAAGATACCAACTGAGGTAAAGCCTACTCCCACCTCTGCCAAACTCACTTATGCTAATGCTTTTGACTCTAATTTCTGCCTGTTATTGAGAGAAAGAAGATGTGCCACTCTAGCTGATATGTAAGATGCAGCACTAGAAGTGGAATCCAATATTATGGTTGCAAAAAAGCTTAAAAATCAAGCTGACAGAAGGAGGCAGAGAGGTCAGGCTTCTACCTCCTCTAGTTCATCTTCAGAGCCTAAATTAGATAAAATGACTAAGATGATAGAGTCATTGGTTGTTGAAATTTCTAAGCTAAAGGTTGAGAAAAATTCAGGAAAAACAAGGCAACAAAACACATTTGCTCCAAGAAATCCCAATCCATTAAGAAGAGCAAATGAACAGTTACAAATTATTCAGAGGGGTGAAGAATCAAAATAAGAACAAAAAGTTAAAGCTCCTTTCCAAAATGTAGTCATGGAGGAGGAACAATTTGAAGATGAGGATGAAATTCACTGCATGGAAGATAAAGGCAACACTGCCTTTTTGACATTGGCCGAATATGAAGAATCATTGCTGCAGGAGCAAGACAGTCAAGAATGGGATAGAGAAGCTGTCCTACAAAATGGTGAACAACAAAGATATGACCTGAGGTCAAATGCAAAGAATGTCAAAGAAAATACTGCCCAAAGAGCTACTGTCCAAACAGAGTCACAGAATATCAGACAGAGAGGACCAGCAGCTGATCCAGCCATCCTCAAAGCTCCAGTTCAAGAGGTAAGAGGTTCTGATAAGTTACCCTCTTCTTTCAGTGTAGAGTCAGAAGTCCAGAAGATAAAAATTTTTGTGCCTTTGGTAGAGTTGGTAAAGAGTGAAGTATTTAGAAAGCCTATCCTTGAAGCCCTTGAGCTAGAAATTACACAAACCTCCACTGACTCTGTCAATTTGCAAGATGAAAAACCTGCCATTGTGCTCAGCCCTATGATTGAACTTGTTGATAATAATTCTCCATCTTTTTATGTTTCATTGACCATTCATGACAAAATCCTCCACAATTGCTTTCTAGACACAGGGGCTAGCCACAATTTAATGCCTAAAGTTGTCATGGAAGAGTTAGGCCTTGACATCACTAGACCCTATCATGATTTATTCTCTTTTGATTCAAGGAAGGTGAAATACCTAGGATTAATCAAAGACCTGGCCATTACCCTAACTCAGCTACCCATGAAGAGTATGATGATGGATATTGTGGTAGCAGATGTCCCTCCTAAGTTTGGCATGCTGCTGTCTAGAGGATGGGTTAAGAGACTAGGTGGGACATTACAGAATGATCTATCTTATGCCACTATCCTATTGTTTGGAGGAGAAAGCAGGAGGTTGTATAGAGAAGAAAAATTAGCATACATCATCAATGATGAGAAGAATCCTATCAATCATCCCATATATGCAGTGCACATTGATTTTGGAGCATGTATTCTCCAAATAGAAGAATCTCGGAAGGCCTCAATGCAGCTCAGGAAACCATTTCAGGCCGAGGAAGAGCAAGGAAGTCAGGTTTGGGAGATGTTCTTTGATGGAACATGTTCCAGGGAGACTGCAAGAGCAGGGGTGGTGCTAGTATCTCCAGAGAAAGAAAGCACACAACTGTCTTTTAAGCTGGCTTTTCAAGTCACAAACAACATAGCAGAATATGAAGCTCTGCTATTGGGCCTTAATGCAGCAAAAGACAGAGGAATCAGGAACATAAAGGTGTTTGGAGATGCTGATCTGATTATTCAACAAGTAAATAAAACATTTCAGGCAAAGCACCCAAGGCTGAAAGCATACAGAGATGAGGTATGGAGAATCAAAGATTCTTTTGATTATTTATGTATTTTATATATCCATAAAGCCCAAAATCAGCTTGCTGATTCCCTTGCTGTGTCTGCTAGTCTATTTATTCATCCCATGCCTCCGAGACTAGTTTATGAAGTCCAAATGAAATACAGACCATCCTTGCCTGATAATGTCCAGCATTGGAAAGTTTTTAATGATGGTGATGAGTTAAATAGGTTTCTGCAAGTCATTGATGAGTTTTCCGAAATGCAAATTGACCAAGAGAATCAAGCCTTATTAGAAAGCCCCAAATCCCAGCTTAGAAATAAAATTGGTAAAAACACCATTGTCCTGCTTCCTAGTAATCATATTCCAAAGGGTCTAATTCCTCTTGAAAGACTGTTTGACCAAAATTATGTGCCCTACAAGGCTGCCCAAAAAGAAGACCAATATTCAGTCTGTAAGCATGATATAGGAAGTTCAGGTCAACCTAGATACATAAATCTGTCCATTCATTTGTCTGCTGATCAAAGTGCTGAATACTGCAATTTATTGAAGCAATTTGCTGATGTGTTTGCCTGGGGGTATAGTGATCTGAAAACGTATGATAAGAACATAATCCAGCATAAAATCCCTCTGGAGAAAGAAACCATTCCTTTTAAACAGAACCTGAGACCAATAAATCCTATGCTTCTTCCTCTAATTGAAAAAGAAATTAAGAAGTTATTGGCCGCCAAGATTATAGTTCCTCTTAGATATTTTAAATGGGTAGCGAATTTGGTGGTAGTGAGGAAGAAAAGTGGAGAAATCAAACTGTGTGTTGATTTCAGAAACTTAAACAAATGCTTTAATAAAGACTATTATCCCCTGCCGAAGATGGAGCATTTACTGCAAAAAGTATCAGGAGCCAAAGTAATGTCTTTCTTGGACGATTTTTCAGGCTTTAATCAGATTGCTGTGCACCCAGATGATCAAGAGAAGACTGCATTTATGACTCCTTGGGGCACTTTTATGTATGCCAAGATGCCTTTTGGATTGATGAATGCTGGAGCAACCTTTCAGAGAGCTATGGATATAGCATTTGTAGGAGAGAAGGACAAATTTGTCCTTATCTACCTTGATGACATAACAGTATACTCCAGCAGCCATCAAAGACATTTGCAGCATTTGAAAAAAGTGTTTTTGAAGTGCAGGAGGTTTGGAATTTCAGTCAATCCCAAAAAATCACAATTTGCTTCAGAAGAAGGCAAGCTGTTAGGACATGTTGTTTCTACTGCAGGTGTTCAAATTGACCCAAAAAGAGTCAGAGCAATACAGGCCTTGTTTGTCCCAAGGTCAAAGAAGGATATTTAATCCTTTCTGGGCAAGATTAATTTTGTAAGGAGGTTTATCCCGAACTTTGCTGAATATGTGAAGCATATTACCTCCATGTTGAAAAAAGGGGCAGAAATCAAATGGACTGATATAGCAAGAAAATCATTTGATTCTATTAAAAAAGATATTATGGAGGCTCCCACTTTAATAAGTCCAGATTACAGCAAGGAGTTCCATATATTTTCATTTGCCTCTGAAGATACCATTGCAACAGTTTTATTGCAAGCAGATGAAGAAGGTTCAGAGCATCCAGTGGCATTTTTCAGCAAGAACTTGAGGGATGCTGAACTGAGGTATGATATTATTGAGAAACATGCATATGCTCTTATTAAATCCTTGAAAGCTTTTAGAGTTTATATCTTTCATTCAAAAATAATTGCATATGTATCCTCTGCTGCAATAAAAGATGTCTTAACACAAGATGATGCTGATGGAAGAAGGGCCAAATGGATTGCAAAGATGATAGAATTTAATATAGAATTAAAGCCCACCAAACTTGTCAAAGGTCAGGGCCTTGCCAGGTTGTTCGCTGAAGAAAATTGTAGATCTTTGGATATTGATTCCCTGTGCACAATTGCAGAAATTTGTCAGACAGATAAAGAAGAGGAAGCAGCTGAACCAGACAGAGAGTAGTCAGTGGCAAAAAATATAGCTTCTTGTGATTGGTATTCTGCAATAATTAATTTCTTGTTGAAGCTAGAAATCCCTTCAAAACTTACTCAAAGTCAAGCCAGGACTATAAATCTTAGGGCAACTAAATATTGCATTAATCAAAATTTGCTCTACTGGAGGGATCCTTCTGGAGTGCTTTTGAGGTGTCTGGATAAAGAACAGTCAATTGAAGTCATGCAGCAATTTCATTCCAGCATGTGCGGAGGACACATTATTGGAAAACCACTGCCCATAAGATTCTCAGAGCTGGGTACTATTGTCCCACTTTATTTTCTGATATATTTTCATTTGTTAAAGCTTGTGACAGGTGCCAAAGATTTGAAGGAAAAAAACAGTTGAAGTCCCTGCCCCTAAAACCAATACATGCAAAAGGACCTTTTCAGCAGTGGGGCTTGGATTTTATTGGAGAAATCAATCCACATTCCAGTGGCCAGCACAGATGGATATTAGGAGCCACTAATTATTTCACTAAGTGGATTGAAGCAATCCCTACCAGAAAGGCTGATCATAGTGTGGTCATGAAATTTTTGACAGAAAATATCTTTACCAGATTTGGTTGTCCACATAAATTAGTTACAGACAATGCAACATCCTTCAAGGCAAAAGAATTGGTGGATATGTTTGATTCAATGGGTATTAAACTTGTTCATTCCACCTCATATTATCCTCAAGGAAATGGTCTGGAAGAATCCTCTAATAAAAACCTGATAAGGATAATTAAGAAGCTGTTAGAGGATAATAAAAAGAATTGGGATTCAAAGCTCAAGTATGCACTGTGGGCTGACAGAGTGACCATTAAGAAATCCATAGGGAATTCTCCTTTCAAGTTGGTATACGGCACTGAGGCTGTATTCCCAATCCAATTAAATCTCCCTGTGGCAAAATTCCTTCAAACAGAACAGGATGAGGAAGAAGACATGGCAAAGATGATCACTAATTTAACAGAAGTACATCAGATCAGAGAAAAACTGGTTGAAAAGGCTGAAGCACATCAGATAAAGATCAAGGAAGCCTTTGACAATAAGGCAAAAATAGATAATTTTCAGGTTGGTGACTTGGTTTTGAAGTGGGATGCATTAAAATAAAAGAAAGGAAATCATGGGAAATTTGATGCTTTCTAGACAGGGCCTTTCATCATTTCACAGATTCAAGGGAACAACACCTTCATACTGAAAAGTATGGGAGGAGAAGCAGTTTTTGATGGCCCAGTTAATGGGCGGTTTTTGAAAGTTTATGTTGTTTAAGGTCCTTGGACTTAAAAGTTGTAAATATTTGTTTTTATTAGTTTTGTATAGGCAAAGTAGACTCCATGCCCAATGGAACACTAGGAATTTTTTTTAATTTGTTTTCATCAGGAAGGCATTGATCTGCAGGTTCTTGAGACCTCACAGGGAGGATCTCATCCCCAGAAGGAGCCAGTGTTAGCTCTGCTATTGATCTTGATATTTAAAGGCCAAAATACATGCTTTATCGGGTTTTCTATGATAAAATAGGAGTTGCAGTGGCCAGCCCGCCTCTTTCCCCTTCACCTTGCTCATGTTCTCATAACTCCCAGCACCTCCGTTTCCTCTTTCCCCTTAATCCTCCTTCTTCTCCTTTAAACCCATTTATCCCTATTTTTCTCCCAAAACCCCGCATAAACCCTTTTTTCCCGGCTCCCGGGCGTTTTTTGTTTAAACACTATAAAACCCCGATAACCCGTCTAAATCCCATTACCCTTATTTTACACCTAAATTTCGTGTAAAATTTGTTTTCCTTAGCACCCGGGTTCTTTAAGTTTAAACGTTACATAACCCACACGACCATATTCATATAGCCGCGCTCTGTCCCCTTCACATCAGTTTTAAAAGAGCACGTGTTTATACCTTGGCCGTCCGATCATGCCGCAAAGATCCAACGTTATACATGCTCCTGCCGCCGAAAGCCGCGCGTTCGATAGTCCGCGGGGAAAGCCGTTTCCCGCTGGACCCTCAAGCCACGTGTCGCAATCTAACTAAATCACATGTCTGCGTACAAATACTACCAAAACTTCATAAGTGGTGCAAGGAAACCGCTAACCACCATCCCGTACGACCTCCCGCTCGCTAACCCTTGTTCTACTCCATCGCCCGATGACTGTTGGATCTCCCTGCCTGAGATTTAACGGCCTGCAGTCTCCTCGCGCATATACCTTCCGTTAGCGTTCGTAAGCTGTCCTCCACTGTTCGATTATATGATCCGACGGCCCACACTCTTCCATCCGCATATCTCCTGATATCCCCTGCAAGTTGATACCCGTCGTCTATTTGCGAGATTCGACGGTTCATATTCACTCCGCCCCACGTCTTCCCATTGCCTCCCTCCATGAGATCTCAGTCGTCCATCCACTTCATCCAACGGATAGCATTCGTTCCCAGGCCCTCGTCCATTTGGCATGCGGTTTCTGTGTTCTTGGCCTATCCCACACTTCCAAGGGATGAAGGTGATCGTTCACCAGCACTCTGCACTTAATACTTCAACCACTGCTTTCAAGAGATAGTACACCCAAAGGAAGAGAAGGACAACCTTGGACAGATAAACACGGCATTCCACCAGTTCGTGAAGTACAATAGAGTACCAGAAAGGTCGATTTTGTTCATTAAAATGCACAGTTTGCAGCAGAGACCCATATCTAACTTTAAATGTGGTTGGTGGCCAGTTATGACCCCTCCACGCATAGCATAGAAAAGCAATTGTGTAAACAAACTCCATATATACCCACAAACAAGATGTAATGAAGGTTGATGAATGTTATTTTGATGTAAAGTTGAACTTCTGGAGACTGTGACTACTGTGATACCTGCAACTTCTGGTCTTCATTTTCAGCTAATGAAAGATTCTCTTGCTGTCAATTGCTCACTTTCCACTTCTTCTTTGTTCCAGGCTGTGCCTGTTATGCATTTTTCATTTTCTCTTGATGTTTAGCATTAGAGGGGCTGTCATCCCACCTCTGTGTTAGAATCTAGTTGGTATTATTGAATGTGTATGCAGGTTTCTGTTGTTTTAATGCCAGAGAGCTGTCATCCTGTCTGTGCATTAGGAAATAGATTTACAGACCTTTTAACTGGTTGCAGCTGGCCATCACAGGGTCCTGTGCATCTGCTGGTGTGATCAGTATTCTCCATCATCACATTTTCCTTAAACTGTGAGTAATTGGTGGTCTAAAGCCTTGTAGTCTGGGGGTGTTCACCCATGTCTGGGGTTAAGCATAGTAGAAGTGGTTATCTAGTTTGAATATGCAGCATTTCTTTCATTCATCCACCATTTTAAACCCAGATGGAGCAGAACCAAGCATTCATCAATCAGAGCCCCGGATGAACAGATCACCGAGTTTGTAATGTTCCTGAGCATCTCTGATATACAACCTAGGAGAGTTTCTTGGGGTGATAACAACACCTGTGAAGGGAACAAATAAATGTTACCAGTCCCCCTCTATGGGATGGGTTCTTGGCTATCCTCAAATGTCTTCAGCTTTTGTAGAGTCTCTCTCCTCTATAATGTGTAAACCCAACAAAATATGGTATGCGATAATGAAAATAATCAGAGTTACAACAATGAGTGCAACAATGAAAATGATCAAAAGTGAATAATGAATGGAAAACCATTCTATTTATAAAAAAATAATGAGTTATTGATCCAGATTTAAATAGGAAGACAAAAAATTATAGATATAACCATAAATACAGAGATGTAGCAGAAATAACACTTCATTTCATGAATGTAATATACTGAAATATGCTTACAAACAAAAATGGAAATAAACTAGCTCGGGCGATGGTAGCTTATCTCTGAGGAGAGATGTGGCGGCTACATGCCTTTGAGCTACCTTACAATGAGGCTCAAGGGCCTTTTTATTATTGAACAATAATAGAAAACCCTAAACAACCAAAACCCTAACCCGATGAGATGTAACACCAAGCATTTATGGGCACCGTTAGGGTTAGTTGGATAGCCAACTTCCTGGGGTCACGACTTGGTCATATTATCTTTGTTTGACGTGCATGATACCCTGTTGGAAAGATATCTCTGAGGACTACAACAAAAATATGGTTTTTGAAAAAAAATAGCTAGTACAAGTTTTCCAAAAGAAGGTCGTTTAGGGCCTCAAAACGGCTCCGAAAGTTTAGACCCCGAAAAATGGCTAAAAATAGTAAACTGTGCTACAATTAAGGAAACTAAAAAAATGAAAGAGACAATTGTGGGGGTCCAAGTGGGATAGGTGGGTGGCCACCAATATCCACCTGGATCATTCCTCCCTCCTTAGGAAGCAATGGTCCCCATTGCGTTGAGTGCCTCCATGAGATGGGGAAACTTCTGCTGAACTTGGTCCCTGGTGAGCTGTTTTGCAATCTCTGATGTGTCTAGTAATGGTGGGAAGCATGGTCGAGGGTGGTCCACATTGAACACTTGGTGCAAGCCAAGGAATGGGGGAATTCTGTGGTACAAAACATTGTTTCCCACATCCTTGATAATGGTGTAAGGACCATATCAAAGTGGTCTGAGCTTCTGATGGGCTCTTGTAAGTCATTCTTTCTGCAAATTCATGTCACTACTTTTACTTGGAATTTTCCACAATGGAGTGACAATATATTGGCCCATTGGGTAGAGGTGCTCTGGGAGTCAGATCGAACGAATGCTTTCCCTAAAAGTGCAACGATATCCCTGTGGGTGAGGAGAAGATGTTACTGTATTCTTTCATGACCATATCCACCTACTTCTGCTGTGTGGAGGAACCCTTCCCGGGGGCCATGGATGTGGCTACAATCTTCCCATTTCTTTGAGAGTGAACCAGAAAGAAAATAATTTTCCTGGTTTGGGAGATGATCTTACTGCATTTCTTAGCAAATATCAAATAAGTGGCGGTAGGGGGGGCTACCTCGGTATCCTGTATAATGTATTACACAAAGAAATAATAACAGCACGAGGCCTTGACTCATACTCAACATGTTGCTTACCCAAGTATGGTTGGCCTAATAATACATCACAAACATTAAGAGGTGCAACATCAAACAATACCTCATATATGAAGGGCTTGATGCTGTAGGGAAGGCGACACTATTGGAAGAATCATAGATCTCGTCCTTGGGGAAGCCACCTGATGCTGTACGGTTGCAGGTGTGGTATGGTCGGTAGTCTCAACTGCTTCACAACCTCTACTGAAATGAGGTTATTTTGGCTGCCACCGTCGACAATGAATTGCAGTGGCAAACCCTTCACCAACATTTGTGAGTGGAAAAGACGCTCCCCCTCCTCTGGATCTTCGGGCTCATTCTTATGGATCTTCGTGGTGGAAATAGTGGAGTTGGCTTTGCATCAATGATTTTCTTCCCTTTTTCATTCTTCTTGTCAAGTTCTGGCTTAGGGTCAGAATATGCATATGATTCTGAAGCCTTCAACTCAGCCACCAGCGACTACTTGGTCCGACACTCACTTGTGTTACGAGTGGTGCTCTTGTGGAACTCACACCACTTTCTTGTGTTATTCTTTGACTTTGTGGTGTTGTTATTTTCTTGCAGCTTTGACAAGTTGTCTTGGGTCACCCTATCTTGGCTTTGTCCTTAGTTTTGTGGTTTGGGGAAGCCTTTCCCTTGCTTCAGATTCACATATCCAAAGTCTCGCTTCTTCTGTTTAAACTTCTGCTCGATCTTGACATCATATCGGTACGCCATGCCAAGTGAGGAGATGTACAGGAACTCCATATCATCTTGGATATACCTATCTAGGCAGCCGTAGTATTTGAGAGCCAAATGCCACTCAGAATCCTTGATACCAAACTTTGTGCGAAGGGTATGAAAAATATTGGTAAACTCTGACATATCTTGGTCCCTTCCCTATCACAATGTGGTCCACTTTATGTATTTATCCTCATAGCTTTCCAAAGGGTAGTGGTGATCCTTTATGGCATCCTAGAATGAAATCCAAGTGGGTGTGACTGAAAACAGTGAGGCTGTACTTTCATCCTTTTGCTCGCAGTAGGTTTCCCACTAGTCCTTGACGTGGGGGGTTGCTTTGAGAAGAGCAAAAGTAATATTTTCCTGGCTGGGAAAATCATGAACAAAAAAATATCCTTCTAACAGATTTAACCATTTATCTATGACATCTGCATCTATCTGACCCTTGAATATGGGGATTTCAAAGTTAACTTGTACCTTAAAGGGTGTTGCATTTACAGAGTAGCTGTTGGTAGTAGATGTGTCGCCCCTAGGTAGCCGCTGAAGGATTTGGGCAAATTTGTCCATCCTCACGTTCCTTTGTCGCTCGAGGGCTTCTTCGAACAAGATTTTGATAGGATCTCCTACCCCATCATATTTCTTTTCATTTGCCATGGGAGGCCGTCGGGATTTGCGAGGCTGGTCTTGCAAAGGTTCGACCAGTTCAAGCCCTAACTCCTTATATCTCGACCTCGTTGGGGACATGCAAAGAAAAACAGAGAAAGAGAAGACCGCTCTGATACCACTGATCCAGATTTAAATAGGAATGCAACAAATTACATATATAACCATACATACAGAGATGCAATAGAAATAACACTTCATTTCATTAATTTAATATATTGAAATATGCTTACAAACATAAATGGAAATAAAATAGCTCGGGTGATGGTAGCTTATCTCTGAGGAGAGATGTGGCGGCTACATGCCTCTGAGATGCCTTACAATGAGGCTCAAGGGTATTTTTATTATTGAGCAATAAGAGCAAACCCTAAACAACCAAAACCCTAACCTGAGGAGATGTAACCCCAAGAGTTTATGGGCTCCGTTGGGGTTAGTTGGACAACCAACTTCCTGGGGCGCAACTTGTTCATATTATCTTCATTTGACACGCATGATACCCCTTTGGAAAGATCTCTCCGAGGACTATGATAGAAAATACAATTTTTAACAGAAAATCACTAGTACAAGATTGCCAACAAAACGTCATTAAGGGCCTCAAAACGGCTCCGAAAGTTTAGGACCCGAAAAGCAGCTAAAAATAGTAAACTGTGCTACAATTAAGGAAATTGAAAAACTGAAAGAGACAGTTGTGGGGGTCCAAGTGGGATAGGCGAGTGGCCACCAACATCCACCTGGATCAGTTATCCTTGAATAATGAGCAATAATAAAATATTATTAACCCCATTCTTGGAATAACCACTTGGAATATTTTATTATATTTGGTTAGGAGAGAAAAAGTATTTAAACATTTATTTAGAAATAATAAATAAATAAATGATTTATTTTTCATCTCAAGAAATTAGTTAAGGAATAATAAACAAATAAGGATTTATTTAATTATTCCTAAGGGATTTAGGAATAATAAACAAATAAGGATTTATTTAATTATTCTTAGAGAAAAATAAGATAATTAATGATTTATCTGTTTATTTTTCATTATTGGGTCAAATATGACAAGGAATAATAATTGAACAATGATTTAATTAATTAATCCTAGAAGAAAATTAAATAGATAGTGATTTATTTAATTATTCTTCATGGGTTTTATTATAAATTACTTAGCAAAGGTGGTTTATTAATTAATTTATCACAGTGAAAGCAAGTTTACTATGGTAAAATTGGCTTTACATGTTGTACTTCGATCCATCTAGTAAATTAGGCTAGATGATCAATTTTTTGGTGATAACACTTCACAACAAAAGGTCTTTAGAAATGAGTAGTTTACCTTCTTACCCATCCATGCTTCCTTTGGAATACCACCATCCATGGAACTTGAAGGCCCTCTATATATTAGGTAAACAATAGTATCGAGAACATATGCCCAAACATATAAGGGAAATCCTGCATGCATTCTCATAGATCTTGCATGCTACATGATCTTCCTATTCATCCTCTCTGACACATCATTTTCTTGTGGTTTTCCTCCAATGGTCTTCTCTCTACAAATTCCATGGCATGAATAGTAATGATCAAACTCCTTGCTACAATATTCACCTCCATTATCTGATCTGAGACAATTCAACTTCTTTCCTATCTCATTATCAACCAAAGCTTTCCTTTTCTTAAAAGTGTCAAAGGCATCAAATTTATTTCAAATACAATAAATCGAAATTTTCCTAGCTGCATCATCGATAAAAGTAACATAATAATGAGAGCCACTAAGAGATGATACATGATTTGGTCCCCATCATATGTATGAAAAAAATCTATTTTTTTACTCATGTTTTATTTCCCAACTCTGAGAAATATGACTCTCTTATGGTTTCCATAAACACAATTCTCACGGAAATCCAAATCAACATGCTTCAAACACGACAACAAATTTCTTGAATGAAGAGTGGGAATCCCCTTCTCAATCACGTGCCTAAGCCTATGATGCCACAATGTTGTATATGCTCCTATAGAGGTTAAAGCATTAGAAAAATCAGAAATATCATTGCATAAATGCAATGTACCTACTTTCTCTCCTTTTTCTATTATCAGGGTGCTTTAGTGACTGATCCAAAATGGATCTTGGATAAACCTCTAAGTCTAAAAGACTTCATATAATAGGTAAAAGGTGCTAAAGGGCACAAATCCTTTGTAAATCCAAGTCGGATAAAGAAAAGGGTCAAAGGTGGAGTTTTATATAAATATCACATTGGAGAAAGTCAAGCGGAGTGTTTAAAAGACCCGTGACCATGTGACTTGCCGACATGCGATGGCGCCGATAAGCGAAAGCGCCAATTGATCGGAGATCGGTGATCGGGGAACCACAATGCAAAGGGGTCATGTGATGCCGATAATGCGATATGCGATTGTGATCGGCGGATCCCCGGTACAAAGGGCCGTTGCGACAAAGCAGGGTCGGCGATCGACATCGGCGATATATATCGAATCGGCGATATATATATCAGTTGTCATAGTCCATTGGGTGTTGTGATTGTGATATGCGATGCGCCGATATCAGCAATCGGCGATCGACGATTGACGATCACAACCACATAAAGGGCCGTTGACACATGCCTGTTGCGATTGCGACTTGCGATCAAGGCGCGAACCTGATAGGTTATGAATGCAATTTCATAATATTTGAAATCCAGATTTTTGGATTTTCAATGTTTTCCTGTGTAAATCCGAATACTTATGTGTATTGAAAATATGGTCGTTTTCGGGATTTCATCTGAAGAAAGGCCGCTGATTCCTTTGTAACTGTCCCTGTTATAAAATCATTGTGCCACGCTGTAAGCGGGCATTTTGAAACAATGATGCATTTGTAACAGGAATACGTTATGTAACGCGCAAAGCCAAAGAGACAAAGATCCAAAGGGCCAGATGCAAAGCACAAATCTAGAGAGCCATTTGGCCAGACGTAGAGCCACAGAGCTAGTAAGCCAGAGGGCCAGTCGAAGAGACAGGGAACAGAAGAAGCCGCAGAGCCGCAGAGGAATGATTGCACAGAGAGGAACAAACATGGAAGCCGTAGAGTGAGGAGGATGCCTCACAAAATCCAGAGAGCCATGCGAAAGCAAGGGGCCGAGGGATTTTTGATAATCCGCAAAGTTTAATAGAGAACTCCAAGGCCGAGAGCCAGCAGTGCGGAAAGCAAGAGGCTGACAAAAATGTAGTGGTCGGAGGCTGGACCGAGAGTGGATCCTGAGAGCTCACGCTGTAACATCCCATAGTCGCAGAGATGATAGAGGAATAGAGCCACCAGAGGTTGGGGGTGAATTTCATAGGGATGATTCCTCAGGATGAGGAAGGGACAGAGAGCCTGAGAGCTTCAGAGCCAGAGAGCCGAGTAGAAGCAGAATCCACCTGAGGTTGGGGCAATTGCAAAGGATGCGTCCTCAGGATGAGGAAGGGACAAAGAGCCTATGAATTGAGCCAGAGAGTCGAGAGCCAGAAAGCTGAGAGCTTCAGAGCCAGAGGACCAAGCAGAGGCAGAGCCACCAGAGGTTGGAGGCATAGCCAGACAGCTAGAGCTCAAGATAGCTGCGCAGAGCTAGAGAGCAAGATAGTCACGCAGAACCAGAGGGTCAATAGCTGTAGAGAGCGAGAGAGAAATAACTACAGAGAGCCGCAAAGCCGAGAATTCCCAGAAAGCCACCAGAGGTTGGGAGGATAGTGAAAGAGCCACTAGAGGTTGAAGGCTTGATAGAGGCATAGCCACCAGAGGTTGGAGGTAGAGCTGCAGAGCCAAAGAGCTCAAAACAGACTTCTAAGAGCCATGAGCTGTAATGAAGTTGAAGAACAACAAAGATATCAAATGATCAAGCTATTGCTGATGTCCAAAGTGTGTTGAAGACAGAAGAAGGAATTCCAGAGACAGTAAAAGAATTCTGAGGGAGTTGGTGCAAGCAGGAGCTCAAGATAGCCTGGAGCGTTGATTGAAGGAATCTAGTCTAGAGAAGCCTAGATCTGTCTGCAGAGTATGGACAACCAACGAGATAAGATGGTATTCTAAACCCATAGGTTCAGTTGTAAACCAATGGAGTTGAGTGTGGAACTTGTAAAAGAAGTTTACCATAATCACAAAGAGCCTAGTTGAGTTAACTAGAGCTCATGGAGACGTAGCCCAAGATATCAGGGTGAACTCCTAGTTAAACTTGTTGCCTTTATGTGTTTGTTTATTTACTGCATTTACTGTTATGTGTGTTTATATATTAGTTTAAGCAAATAAACTTAAGGAAGTCAAAGGCAAACTAAAAGCATACACCTATTTCAAGTTATTTATTCCGTAAATTGTCAATCATAAGCATAGATCTTGGGGATATATAAGCTTTGGAGTGGGAGAGGTTCTTGTAAGCATGAAAAGAAGCCTTTAGTGCCCCATTTCAGATCAGGTGGTATCAGATCAGGTTATACCAGAGCAGGTTGTATCATGAAGCAGGTTGTATCATGATGCAAGTGGTATCAGATTAGAATGCTTGATTGACAGAGCAATCTATATGCTTTTTTGACTTGAAAGGTGTTCAAACAATAGCAAGGATTTTGCTGTTTGATTGTTTGTAAACTGAATGTTGTTTGAGTTTGCAAAGGTGAAGAGAAAGCTACTAATAGCTAAGTCAAGGAGAGGAAAAGAAGGAAGAAGGGTTGAAGGCATTCTCCTTATCCCGAAGGACCTCAAGACAATCATTGAAGCACAACAGGTTTGTTGCAAAAGGATGCTTGTATTTTGATTTATTGCATTTCTTTGCTAATGAGATGCAAGTTGCAGGATGGAAAAAGTTGAGTAGGCAGACTCACTTTATTGCTGCAAACATTATGTTCACTTCAGCTTCGAAAATACAGTGTACTTAAGCGAAAGTTGAAGGATGAAACATTATATTTCATTTCAGCTTCGAAAGTACACTGTGCTTAAGTGAAAGTTGAAGGATGAAATGCATGCATGAGAATGACGTGCATGAACATAGGGATGCTGATGATTTCCTTGTATTTGAACATGTATGTGTGATTGAATTGAAGGGTTGATTGCTTTGTTTTTAAACATGCATGTAATATCGGGCTTGTTATCTAGTCCATCATTTGTAGATACAGATGTAAAGACATGGAGGTGTTCACAAGATGTGAAATATGTTTCTTTTGTTGAAGCAGGAGTTTAGGCCATCTAGTTGTTGTTTGTAATCCTGTTGTTGTTAACAGTATATCAAATAGGTAAAAATTAAAATTTTGTGAAGCAAATGCAACTTCACATTGGTTTGAGCCACCTTGGATCAATGATCAAGGAAGAGAAGTTCAAACTACCTTCTATAACCTTCTCAGCAGGAGTTTTGCATGAAGTCAAGGAGGAAGACAGTTCTTCCCAGGAGGACAGTTCTTCCCAGGAGGACAAGCACATCAAGGAAGGAAAGTGTTTAAAGGCATAGGTTCAGAGTCACTAGCCATGCAGGCAAGTGTATGGAGGTTGAAAGAAGAGGGTGATGTACTCTCATTTACTGTTCAGATTAGTATATCAGTCTTTTGGAGTCCAAAAGCTTTTTAGTACGAAGGCATGATCCAAAATGGATCTTGGATAAACCTCTAAGTCTAAAAGACTTCATATAAGAGGTAAAAGGTGCTAAAGGGCACAAATCCTTTGTAAATCCGAGTCGGATAAAGAAAAGGGTCAAAGGCAGAGTTTTATATAAATGTCACATCAGAGAAAGTCAAGCGGAGTGATTAAAAGACCCGTGACTGTGTGATTTGCCGACATGTGATGGCGCCAATAAGCGAAAGCGCTGATTGATCGGAGATCAGCGATCGGGGAACCACAATGCAAAGGGGTCATCCAATGCTGATAATGCAATATGCGATTGCGATGGGCGGATCCCTGGTACAAAGGGTCGTTGCGATTTGTGATTACGATAAAGCGGGGTTGGTGATCGGTATCAGTGATATATATCATATCGGCGATATATATATCAGCCAACACAGTCCATTGGGCATTGTGATTGTGATACGCTATGTGCCGATATTGGTGATCGACGATCGCAACCACATAAAGGGCCATTGACACATGCTTGTTGCGATTGCGACTTGCGGTCAAGGCGCGGACCTGATAGGTTATGAATGCGATTTCATAATATTTGAAATCCGGATTTTCAGATTTTAAATGTTTTCCTGTGTAAATCCGAATACTTCTGTGTATTGGAAATATGGTCGTTTTTGGGATTTCATCCAAGGAAAGGCTGTTGATTCCTTTGTAACTGTCCCTATTCTAAAATCATTGTGCCATGCTGTAAGCGGGCGTTTTGAAACAATGATGTGTTTGTAATAGGAATACGTTATGTAACGCGCAGA
Organism: Pinus tabuliformis; assembly: GCA_031772625.1. NCBI lineage: Eukaryota > Viridiplantae > Streptophyta > Pinopsida > Pinales > Pinaceae > Pinus > Pinus tabuliformis. The sequence continues at coordinate 235,731,299 of CM062814.1, read as the reverse complement.
GCCACAAAGCCAGTAGCAAGAGGGCTAGACGTAAGTCATAGAGCCAGAGAGAAAGAGGGCCAAACGTAGAGCCATAAATCTAGTAAGTCAGAGGGCCAGTCGAAGAGACAGGGAGCAGAAGAAGCTGAAGAGCTATAGAGGAATGATTGCACAGAGAGGAACAGACATGGAAGCCACAAAGCCGAGAGGATGCCTCACAAAAGCCAGAGAGCCACATGAAAGCAAGGGCCGAGGGATTTTTGATAATTTGCAGAGTTTAATAGAGAACTCCAAGGCCGAGAGCTAGCAGTGCAAAGAGCAAGAGGCTGACAAAAATGTAGCGGCCAGAGTGCTAGACCGAAAGCAGAGCCCGAGAGCTCACGCTGTAACATCCCATAGCTACAAAGCTGATAGAGGCATAGAGCCACCAGAGGTTGGGGGCGAATTGCCTAGGGATGATTCCTCAAGATGAGGAAGGGACAGAGAGCCCAAGAACTTGAGCACCGAGAGCCAGAAAGCCTGAGAGCTTCAGAGCCAGAGAGTCGAGTAGAAGCAGAAGCCACCAGAGGTTGGGGTGATTGCAAAGGATGTGTCCTCAAGATGAGGAAGGGATAGAGAGCCCGTGAATTGAGCTAGAGAGTCGAGAGCCTCAGAGCCAGAGGACCGAGCAGAGGCAGAGCCACCAGAGGTTGGAGGCAGAGCTAGATAGCTAGAGCTCAAGATAGCTGCGCAGAGCCAGAGAGCAAGATAGCCATGCAGAACCAGAGGGTTGATAGCTGTAGAGAGACAGAGAGTGATAGCTGCAGAGAGCTGTAGAGCCAAGAATTCACAAAGAGCCACCAGAGGTTGGGAGGATAGAAAAAGAGCCACCAGAGGTTGGAGGCTTTATAGAGGCATAGCCACCAGAGGTTGGAGGCAGCGCCGCAGAGCCAAAGAGCTCAAAACAGACTTCTAAGAGCCATGGGTTGTAATGAAGTTGCAGAACAACAAAGAGATCAAATGATCAAGCTATTGCTGATGTCGAAAGTGTGTTGAAGACAAAAGAAGGAATTCCAGAGACAGTAAAAGAATTCTGAGGGAGTTGGTGCAAGCCAGGGGCTCAAAATAACCTGGAGTGTTGATTGAAGGAATCTAGTCCAAAGAAGCCTAGATCTGTCTGTAGAGTATGGACAACCAGTGGGATAAGATGGTATTCTAAACCCATAGGTTCAGTTGTAAACCAATGGAGTTGAGTGTGGAACTTGTAAAAGAAGTTTACCATAATCCCAAAGAGCCTAGTTGAGTTGACTAGAGCTCATGGAGACGTAGCCCAAGATATCAGGGTGAACTCCTAATTAAACTTGTTGCCTTTATGTGTTTGTTTATTTGCTGCATTTACTGTTATGTGTGTTTATATATCAGTTTAAGCAAATAAACTTAAGGCAATTAAGCAGTCAAAGGAAAACTAAAAGCATACACCTATTTCAAGTTATTTATTCTGCAAATTGTCAATCATAAGCATAGATCTTGGGAATATATAAGCTTTGGAGTGGGAGAGGTTCTTGTAAGCATGAAAAGAAGCCTTTCGTGCCCCATTTTAGATCAGGTGGTATCAGAGCCGGTTATACCAGAGCAGGTTGTATCATGAAGTAGGTTATATCATGATGTAAGTGGTATCAGATCAGAATGCTTGATTGACAGAGCAATCTATATGCTTGTTTGACTTGAAAGGTGTTCAAACAGTAGCAAGGATTTTGCTATTTGATTGTTTGTAAACTAATTATTGTTTGAGTTTACAAAGGTGAAGGGAAAGCTACTAATAGCTAAGTCCAGGAGAGGAAAAGAAGGAAGAAGGGCTGAAGGCATTCTCCTTATCCCGAAGGACCTCAAGACAATCATTGAAGCACAACAGGTTTTTTGAAAAAGGATGCTTGTATTTTGATTTATTTCATTTCTTTGCTAATGAGATGCAAGTTGCAGGATGGAGAAAGTTGAGTAGGCATGCTCACTTTATTGCCGCAAACATTATGTTCACTTCAGCTTCGAAAGTACAGTGTACTTAAGTGAAAGTTGAAGGATGAAACATTATATTTCATTTCAGCTTCGAAAGTACAATGTGCTTAAGCGAAAGTTGAAGGATAAAATGCATGCATGAGAATGATGTGCATGAACACAGGGATGCTGATGATTTCCTTGTATTTGAACATGTATGTGTGATTAACTTGAAGGGTTGATTGCTTTATTTTTAAACATGCAGGTATTATCAGGCTTGTTATCTAGTCCATCATTTGTAGATATAGATGTAAAAACATGGAGGTGTTCACAAGATGTGAAATCTGTTTCTTTTGTTGAAGCAGGAGTTTAGGCCATCCAGTTGTTGTCTGTAATCCTGTTGTTGTTAACAGTTGTTGTTGACAGTATGTCAAACAGGTACAAATAAAGTTTTTGTGAAGTAGATGTAACTTCACATTGGTTTGAGCCACCTTGGATCAATGATCAAGGAAGAGAAGTTCAAACTACCTTCTGTAACCTTCTCAGCAGGAGTTCTGCATGAAGTTAAGGAGGAAGACTGTTCTTCCCAGGAGGACAAGCACATCCAGGAAGGAAAGTGTTTAAAGGCGTAGGTTTAAGGGCACTAGCCATGCATGCAAGTGTATGGAGGCTGAAAGAAGAGGGTGATGTACTCTCATTTACTGTTCAGATCAGTATATCATAATTTTGGAGTCCAAAAGCTTTTTAGTGGGAAGGCGTGATCCAAAATGGATCTTCGATAAACCTCTAGTCTAAAAGACTTCATATAAGAGGTAAAAGGTGCTAGAGGGCACAAATCCTTTGTAAATTTGAGTCAGATAAAGAAAAGGGTCAAAGGCAGAGTTTTATATAAATGTCACATCGGAGAAAGTCAAGTGGAGTGTTTAAAAGACCCGTGACCATGTGACTTGCCGACATGCGATGGCGCCAATAAGCGAAAGAGCCGATTGATTGGAGATTGGTGATTGGGGAACCACAATGTAAAGGGGTCATGCGATGCTGATAATGCAATATGCAATTGTGATTGGCGTCGGTGATAGGTGGATCCCCGATAAAAAGGACCGTTGTGACTTGCGATTAAGATAAAGCAGGGTCGGCAATGGGCGTCGGCGATATATATCAGATCGGTGGATCAGATCGGCGATATATATATAAGCTGGCACAGTCCATTGGGCGTTGCGATTGCAATATGCGATGCACCAATATTGGTGATCGACGATCAATGATCGCAACCACATAAAGGGTCATTGACACATGCTTGTTGCAATTATGACTTGCGATCAAGGCGTGGACCCGATAGGATATGAATACAATTTCATAATATTTGAAATCTAGATTTTTGGATTTTCAGTGTTTTATTGTGTAAATCCAAATACTTCTGTGTATTGGAAGTATGGTCATTTTCAGGATTTCATATGAAGAAAGTCCATCGATTCCTTTGTAATTGTCCATGTTCTAAAATCATTGTGCCACGATGTAAGCGGGCATTTTGAAACAATGATGCGTTTGTAACAGGAATACGTTATGTAATGCGTAGAGCCACAAAGCCAAAAGCCAGAGGGCCAAACACAGAGATAGAGAGCCAGAGAGGCATAGGGCCAGATGAAGAGCCAAAGAGCTAGTAAGCCAGAAGGCCAGTCGAAGAGAAAGGGAGCAGAAGAAGCCGTAGAGCCGCAAAGGAATGATTACACAAAGAGGAACGGACATGGAAGCCGTAGAGCTGGGAGGATGCCTCAAAAAAGCCAGAACGTGAAAGCAAGGGTCGAGGGATTTTTGATAATCCTTAGAGTTTAATAGAGAACTCCAAGGCCGAGAGCTAGCAGTGCGGAGAGCAAGAGGCTGAAAAAAATGTAGCGACCAAAGTGTTGGACCGAAAGCGGAGCCCGAGAGCTCATGCTGTAACATCCCATAGCCATAGAGCTGATAGAGGCATAGAGCCACCAGAGGTTGGGGGCGAATTGCCCAGGGATGATTCCTTAGGATGAGGAAGGGACAGAGAGCCTGAGAACTTGAGCACCAAGAGCCAGAAAGCTTGAGAGCTTCAGAGCCAGAGAGCCGAGTAGAAGCAGAAGCCACCAGAGGTTGGGGCGATTGCAAAGGATGCATCCTCAGGATGAGGAAGGGATAGAGAGCCCGTGAATTGAGCCAGAGAGTCGAGAGCTAGAAATCCGAGAGCTTTAGAGCTAGAGGACCGAGCAGAGGCAGAGCCACCAGAGGTTGGAGGCAGAGCCAGACAGCTTGAGATCAAGATAGTTACGTAGAGCCAGAGAGAAAGATAGCCGAGCAGAACCAGAGGGTCGATAGCTACAGAGAGCTAGAGAATGATAGCTGCAGAGAGCCGTAGAGTTGAGAATTCACAGAGAGCCACCAGAGGTTGGGAGGATAGCGAAAGAGCCACCAGAGGTTGGAGGCTTGATAGAGGCATAGCCACCAGAGGTTGGAGGCAGAGCCACAGAGCCAAAGAGCTCAAAACAAACTTCTAAGAGCCATGGACTGTAATGAAGTTGTAGAACAGCAAAGAGATCAAATGATCAAGCTATTGCTGATGTCCGAAGTGTGCTGAAGAAAAAATAAGGAATTCCAGAGACAGTAAAAGAATTTTGAGGGAGCTGGTGCGAGCTAGGAGCTCAAGATAGCCCAGAGCGTTGATTGAAGGAATCTAGTCCAGAGAGGCCTAGATCTGTTTGTAGAGTATGGATAGCTAGCGAGATAAGATGGTATTCTAAACCCATAGGTTTAGTTGTAAACCAATGGAGTTGAGTGTGGAACTTGTAAAAGAAGTTTACCATAATCCCAAAGAGCCTAGTTGAGTTGACTAGAGTGCATGGAGACATAGCCCAATATATCAGGGTGAACTCCTAATAAAACTTGTTGTCTTTATGTGTTTGTTTATTTGTTGCATTTACTGTTATGTGTGTTTATATATCAGTTTAAGCAAATAAACTTAAGGCAATTAAGCATTCAAAGGCAAACTAAAAGCATACACCTATTTCAAGTTATTTATTTCGAAAATTGTCAATCATAAGCATAGATCTTGGGGATATATAAGATTTGGAGTGGGAGAGGTTCTTGTAAGCATGCCAAGAAGCCTTTAGTGCCCCATTTCAGATCAGTGACCTTCATTGTTTTGTCCGTAAATGTATTTACACAACCATCATCTCCCAACTACCCTATTGAAATTAGTTTTTTTTCTTTATATTTGGAAAACATCTTACCTCTTTTAATAGCCATTAATTCTCATTATGTTGTTTTATAAGTACCTTACCCATTCTAATAATTTTATAGGGTTTATCATCATCCATATAAACTTGTCCAAAATCTCCTTGATAATAGTCACAAAAATGTTTCCTATCAGGTGTAGCATGGAATGAAGCCCCTGAATCTACCACCCAGGCATCAATAATATTTTCTAATGAAAGAATCAAAGCATATTTAAACACATCACCTATTAAGTTTACTTCCCGCTTGTTCTCTTACTGTCCATCTCCTTCATTCCCTTCTTGACACTTATAGTCGTTCCTAAAGTGCCCTCTCTTCCCACATTTCTAGCACATTATCCCTGATTTGGATTTCAATTTTCCTTCCTTTACTTACTACGATGTCCTAGGCTCTTTCCTCTCTCTATTTTTCTTCCCCTAGTCTTTGCAGTCAAAGCATTATCTGTTATCTCACTTAAGGTTTTTTGTCACATTTCCTCGCTAAGGATAACACCAACAACATCATCAAAATTTAAATTACTAGATCCAAAAATAAAAATACTGATAGCCATGACTAAGCCATTCCAATTGTTGGAGGGGCTAGTCAACTTAGTCGACTACCCCAGTCGAGTCGAACAACATATAATGTAAATACAATTGTTAAGTGAAGTCAAATTAGTTAAGATTCTGGTCAGAGAATTAGATTGTTGTAACTTTCCCAATAGGATATATATATGTCTATGTATCAATGTATTAGTTCTACTTAGCTTTTAAGATACATAATATAAAGTGTGCTTTTATTGGTTCTCCACTACTTGTATCTCTCCTCTTTATTTCCGTTATGTGCTTCGCTATGTGAATAATTGATGTCTATGCTAATGGTAACCATGTGCACTTTTACCTAGATTACAACACCAACTTACTTGCAATGAGCACAAAAATAATAAAGCCCTAACTTTCATCATCAAAATTAACCCCTAGAGAATTTAAGTAATTGATAATAGTGTTAAATTCATTTAAATGATCTGCAATAGATCCACCTTCTAAAAAATTCATATTAAACAAGTGCCTCATAAGAAATACCTTGTTTGAGGACGAGGGATTTTCATATATTTTATCCAATTCCTTCATTAGATCCTTTGTTTTCATTTCATTTGATATTTTGAAGGCTATTGACACTACCAGGTGCAACCATATTTTTCCTAGCTCCTTTCTATCAAGAATATCCCATTCTTAATTCATCACACTGGTCAACTTATTTGCTTTCCCACTCAATGGTAGGTAAAGATCTTTATGATAAAAATAGTCCTCCATTTGCATCTTCCATAGCTAGTAGTTTTGGCCATTGAATTTCTCAACCCTAAACCTACCATCTTCCACCATTTCTCCCACTCGAACCAGGAACCTTGCTTTCCTGCGAGTTGATTAGAAAAATATACATTTGTCTCTTATACTAGTTGTTAGAAATTATATAATAGAGCAATGGAACATAAAAAATATTGCATAAACACAAACAAATAAAAGCATAAATCAAGAGATACACAAATATACATGGTTCACCCAATCTGGGCTACGTCCATGGATAAATAGCTAGCCCTTCCTTTTATATTATCCAACAAATTGAAGGGATACAACCTACAACACCTCCACTATAACCTCCTCTTCTCTCTCACACAGTCTCCTTTGTTTTTCTCTTACATAAAAACATACAGACTCAATACAATTCTCTCATATAAATTGAGGGATTCCTTTTAGGAAAAAACCCTAAATTAACATAACTTCTACCATCATATCTTCCTCCTAATGAATGACCTAGATTGATTATGAAATTACAAAATTTTACAAGGATTTTTTTCTCATAATTTTGCATTTGGGGGAACTTCTCCTAAACCCTTGCAATGGGGGAGTAAACTATAATGGGGGGATATCCCCCCCCCCCCAACCCCTTTTAGGGACTAGGATCCAAACACAACTAAAACAAGATCTCTGAATCAAGAATATAACTAGGCTCCGTAACCAACATCAAGCGAGTGTGATCTTGAAGGAACAAAATATCTAACTCGATGGTGATGTGTTTATTCCAATGATTCACTTCCTTGATAGAGAATCATGTGAATTAGAGTTCCAATGGTAATCAAATATTGGGATGTTGATTCATAGTTCTAGCTTCTAGCATTTAGTTTCTCAAGGTTTTTATTTTGAAACATTAAAAAATGCTTCACTGGGAAGCGAACCGTATGCTTATATGTTGTTATTATTTTTGAATTTAAGTGAAGTTCCCTTGATTGTATACGCACTTCTCTATTAATACAATTATCTATTATGGTTGTGCGTTCATGAAAAGAGTCTGTGTTTGATCAACAAATTCTATAAGTTTTCCATCTCTCGTGTGCCTCAGGATGGTCCCCTTTTGAGTACGAGCGTAGATTAGTTTCTTTACAATCGTTTTTGCAAGATTTATTTCAATATTCCGTTTAATGATCTATTTTTCACATTACATTTTTGCACTGTCTTTTACTTATCTATTTCTTGTTCTTCTGCATATACAAGTGCTTCCATAAAATCTTGAAAAAAAAAAAAAAAAAAAAAACATTTTCTTATCATTTTGCAATTAGTTTTTTACTCTCATGCTTGCTTTAGCCTCAAATTTATAGATATTGTGTAGATATGAATGAAATCTAATTTTTTTACACATACACATTAGTCAACCTAGCTTACCATTGATCTCATAGATAACTTCCATTTAACTTTTTCTTTCTTAGAATAAACTCTAGAATAAGTCTGTCCTTATTTTCATATAATAGAGTTTGAAATTATTTCATAGAATATAGTTTAAATGCTTCCTTAGAATAGAGTTTAAATGCTTCCTTAAAACAAAGTTTAAATTCTTTCCTCGAATAGAGTTTTCAAATGATATTTCATAGAATAGATTCTGCATGCTTTCATACAATAAGTCCATCTTTATATTCATTAGAATAGAGTCCAAAAAGGCTTTCATAGAATATAGTTTAGAATATATTTTAAAGCTTCCATAAAATAGAGTTTAGAATAGATTTGAAATACTTTCATAGAATAGATTTGATTTTTTTTCATAGTATAGAATTTCATTTGTTTTTCATAGATTAGAAATTGTGTTTTCATTTCCCATAGATTGAAATTTAATCACTTTTTAGTTTAAAATCAGTTAGCTCAAGATCTATTGCTTTCCTCAGATTAAATATTATTGAATTCATAGAATAAATTTGGTTTCTAATTTTAATGTTTTTCATAAGAAAGTGTGTGTGCACTTTTTGGATATCAGTTAATGGGTAGGATTTCATTGTAATTTATGTCTTGCAATTATTTTTATTAGACTAGATTTCCTTTTGAATTGAAAGTTATTTTTATATCATATATTGTGCAAGTGTACTTCACAAGTGTACGAATCTGGATTGAAAATTGTTTTTTTGGTACGTAAGACCCACGGGGGATTTGAATTGATGAATTATCACAAGGAGTGCCTTAATAGTGCTCCCATTCACTTTCAATCCAAAGCCCCGTGGGAACCTACATTGACATTTTCATGAAGTAATTTAAGTCACAATTAAATTACCCTACATTTTTGGCACCGTTACTGGGGAAGTATACATAAGCATTTAATTTCAATTTAGAATTTATTTTTATTTTACACAACTTTGATTAGAAGGAGAAGTAAGACGAGAGGTAAGAATTTGTGCATCATTATTGTGGGGTTTTTTCTAACCAAAGTTATTGCATTTCATCTCATTCTTAGCTGCATTCATTTTTAGATGCATAAAATTAGAATACATTTTAGAATGCATGTATAGAGAAATAAATTCTACAGGTAGATTTTTTAGAGGATGTACTTCTATTCCATCAGCACCAAGCACCCCCTCTAGAACACGTGGTGTAGTAAGAGCCACATCACCAAACATATCACGAATTCCATATTTTACAGGTAGAATAAGGCTTCTTGAGCTATAAGATAAACAAATTTACTGAGAGAAGAACCAACTTCATATATAGAAGAAATGGTTAAAGAAACTACATTTTCAGTTGGAAAACTCATTGGACAAGAATTATAAGTACCTAGTGAAGAGGAAGAGGAAAAAGAGGAAAATTTTCCGTGAAGAAGAAGAAGACCCATTGATAGAAGAGCCAAAAGAAGACAATCTAGTTGAAGAACCTTACATAAGCTTAGAAGAATCAATAATGGCAGAAGGTGAAGGAGAAGTATACCCTGATGGACAAACACAAATAGAAGGAGGAGGAGAAGAAAGACCACCACTTGGAGGTGGCAGAGGAGGAAGAAGGCCTCCTCCTAGAGGTGGTAGAGGTAGAATAGATGGTAGATGAAATGATGGAGATGAAAATCAAGAAGAATATCCTTTTATATTTCTTGTTCAAGATAATGAAACTACTATTACCGTGAAAGACATCTCTCCATATGTTCTTCCTAACTTCCATGGTATGAGGACAGTCGAGATCCATAACATTTTCTCTTTGAATTTGAAGTATTAGGTAGATCTTATGATTATTTTCTTTATGCTCAAAAGTTGAAATTATTTCCAACCACATTGAAAGATGGGGCTCTCAAATGTTTTATGGGTTTAGGGACTAATTCTATAAGGTCATGGGATGACATGAAAAAATATTTTTAGAAAAATATAAGGATTATTGTATACATATTGATATTAGAGAGGAAATTTTTAAAATGAATAAAAAAGAAGATGAGAGACTTGAGGATTTAGGATAAAAATTTTCATATGAAGTTAAGAGAGAAAATCAGCATAATCTAGGACTTGATACATTAAAAACTCTCCTACTTAGATCTATAAGAGATGAATGGATTCTTCTTAACCTTATTTGTAAAGGATATGTGTCCTAACTATCATTTGAAGATATTTTTGAATTGTGCAAACATATATAAGGAGGAAAGACAAAGCATGGAAAAATTCCTAAAGATCCAACCATGAAAAAAGTAAGTAAATCTGCATCAAGATTGGCAAGTTGAGTTTATCTCGGTAATTACTAATTTCTTGATAATTTTAAAACCGATATTCTTGTTAGTCTTAGTGAACACAATGATATGCTAAGAATGCAAAAAAAATAAAAAAGCTGAGAGTGTTTCTCTATCTATATTTTGTCCTAGATCTAGAAATAAACATGCCTTAAGAGAATGTCCACTTGAAAATATTAAAATTTGTGTGATTTGTGAAAATATTGTCCTTCAACACCAGGATTAAGGACTTTTACCAAGAAGAAGTCAGAGCAAGGCAGACACTAAAACAATTTTGCTATGTTGCTCCTAGAAGACCTTGGAAACCTCGTCAACCAAGTATGGTGTAGGATCCCAATCTACAATTTCAATATTATGCACAAATTCAAATTAGTTAGAATACACCCCTACCTTGGCAAACTGAGCCACCCAAAATTTTAAAATCCATCTTGGTCATAAGGATGGTAAGGTTCCTATGGTAGAAATCCAAAATATCCTTTATCTTTCCCACAATATCCTCAATATTACTCTCCACCACAACCTCCACAATCTCAATTCCATCCTCAATTGAGCATGAGCCAACCCTTTCCATTACCATCTACTTCATTTCCTCAAATACCAAACCCAATATCTGGACAACCGCTTCCAAACCCCAACAATAAAGTACCTCAGCAACCCACTTACAGTGTTGAAGTCCAAAATTATATGATAACTCCTTTATATTTAAATGATATTCATCTTAGATATGAGTGATTTGTACAAAAGAGAAAGCCTCCTATTGTCGTTAAAGAATATAAAGAGGATGAAACTCTTGAAAAGGAGGGCAGTCCTCAAAAGGAATAAATTCCTAATCAAATAGATGAGAAAGAAATAAAACCAACTCCTACAACTCCTCTATTTGAGCAACCCTCTATATCCTTACAAAACCCTCCTTTTTCGGAGAGATTACAAATTGATAAAGGTGTAGAGAAACAAATTATTTTTCCAAATTATGATATGTTAGATGAGTTGAAAAATGTTTGCATTAAAATCCCTTTACTTCAAGCAATAAAGGAAATTCCTATTTTTGAAAAAACAATAAAGGAGTTGTGTATTAGAAAACCTGGAAGAAAAAAGAAAGAAATACAAAAAGTTCAACTTATTAGAAAAATTGTATAAATTATGATGGGAAAAATTACAATTGAAATATACTTGGATTTAGGAAGTCCCACTGTAAAGATTCATATCAATAATGTTGAAATCCCAAATATTTTGATTGACTTAGGTGAAACAATAAATTTCATGATGAAAAGTTCTATGGATGAATCAAGATTGAATAATCTTCAATATACTCCTACAATATTGTAATTAGCAGACGAGTTTTTTTTTATAATCAAAATAGAGGATATATCAGAAGATGTACTTGTATCCTTAGATTCATGGGAGTATCCAGTTGATTTCAGGATATTAACTCCAAATATTAATCTAGTAGGTCATCCATTGATACTTAGTAGGCCATAGTTAGGTACGATAGATGTATTTATTAGTTGTAGATATGGTGACATGATTATTTCTAATAGAAATACAATGATTTTTTTTTTCCATTATATCTATCGACAAGAGTAATAACTAAAATAGAGAATGAAGAATGGATTGAAGATGATGATGAATATTATGAAAATATTCAACCAATTTTAACTATCTCAAAATGATGAGGAAACTCAATTAATGAATATCACGAAGAATCATGATTTTTATCAATATTGTCAACAAAATTATTGTGTGCATATGTTATATCAAAATTTTCAAGAAAGTTATAGTATTGAAGACTTTTCATCACAAAAATCCAAGATATCATTAAATTCAATGGAAAAATTTGCAGTACTCTTGTAGAAATTAACCCAAGAAAAACATTAAACATCAATGATAACCTAGAGGAATTTCATAAATAACAATTGATTAAGATATTTCAAAAACATTTCTCTGCATTTGCATGGCAATATACAGACATGAAATGAATTAATCCAAATAATTGCATGATATATATATATATATATATATATATATATATATATATATATATATATATATCTACAAGAGAATGTCAAACTTGTAAGACAACCTCAAAGAAGGATGAATCCTAATTAGAGGGAGAATGTTAAAGAAGAATTGCATAAATTGTTCAATGTAAACTTTATTTATCCAATTTCAGATAGCCAGTGGGTCTCACCATTGGTTATTATCCCAAAAAAATGGAAAGTGGAGAGTCTGTGTAATGACCCCGATCATTCTACAAATATGTCAATTGTTTGGGTCGTCATGCACCCATGTAGATATTGTAAATATTGTCTTGGTTACTTTACATGGCCATTGTAAATACCTTCTTGGTTAGTTTTGTAAATATTGTTTACAACTTGAAAATGACAAATATACATATATGTATTTTAGTTATTTTTGTAAATATTGTCCATATTTTGAAAATGATGGGTATAAATATATGCCTTCTTGGTCACTTTGCAATAGTGTGAATATTTGTTAGACAATTCCAATTGTATAAGTATTGTAAAGTGTGTGTGTGTGTAAACCTTAAGTAAGTGGGGAAATTATTTTTTGGAGGTAACACATACACACATATATTCAGTCTATTGTAAACCTCATGAAAACATTACAAAACATAAAATATCTGACATATGGTAGGCAATGGAAGAAAAGGACAAATGGCATAAGGTGAATTGGGCTACAAGAATGACCAAACCAATCACGATAAAAAATACTAGAAAGTAAAGACAAAGGGGAACTTTTGGTTGGTCTAGAGGGGTTGGGCAAGATTGAGCCCTAACCAACCACAAACAGAGATCAAACAACAAAAAGAAGGGGGAATGAAGATAGGAAAAGGCACAAAAAAATCAAGGGAGAGAACAACAAGTGTTGGGAATGGGTTCCCTGGGGTCAATTTTGTTAAAAGCCCAAGTTTCGGGGCAGAAAGCCCAAATTTTGTAGGAAAGAATGTAAAGTCTCTGCATTTTTTGACCGTGGAGCATGAAGATGTAAGCAGTCAGAAAGGGTTTTCCACCCTTAGTTTAGATAGTTGTGTCGGCTTTAGAGATCTGCCCATATAAAAAGGGAGTCTTAGAAGAGTCTAAGGCATTTCAGTAGAAAATAAGAGTTCTGAGTAAGTTTATGGGTCTGTAAGAGCTAAGAGTGAAGAGTCTTAGCGTAGGAAGAGGCTCTGCAGCTAAGTGCGCAGACGCCTAGGGTAGAAGTCTGCAGATGAGTGCGCGGGCCCCTGCAGCTATGTATGCAGGGTAGTCAGAGTATGTACTGGAAATTTGGATTATCAATAAAGAGAAGTATTCTGGAATTATCTGTGTATGCGTTATTTTACTTCTGTTATGCATGTGCGATTATGTTATATTGAATACTGGGGTTATGAATTAATGCTATATTGATGCGCGAATCTATGTATTTTACTTTGTCATATGAATGCAAGTAGGAATATCTGTTTACGCAGAGATAACCGAAATGCATGTTAAAGTTAAAAAATACTTAGGCAAATCTAAGTAAATACAAAAGTAAGAGTAATTACAGAGGCACACAAGTGCCTGATCTATCTATTTAGGGTCTGTGAAGGACGATCAAATACTTTCGCGGAGGCTTCGAGGACAAATAAGATAAGTACTTTGATAAGCCCTAAAGGCTTATCGATCTGTGCAAAAGAAGGTTAGGGAATATACCCGACATCACAACCATATCAAGGTGCGGAAACTTGGTTCTTGCATCCCCCCATACTGCTTTGGGTGAGACTTCAGTCCGCGCTCTGCGGATTGATGCCGAAAGGGCCAATAGTGTAGGGATTTTCTTGGCTACTTAACACTGAACTTGGGTCAGGGCCCATCAAGCCAACAAATGGTTCTGTCGCATAACGATATGTGTGATGTCACATCATTGCAATCCAAATAAGAAGGAGATTGAAGACTGGTTGGATAGAAAGATCCATGAATTCACACCACAAGTAAACAGGAATCCGCAATTGATGAAAGAACAGTGGTTGGATAGATATCTGTACACAGAGATACATGAAATCTTCTTCTGTTCCTTCTCGGTTGAATTATATGAGTGGATCGCGAAGTTGGCAGACGGCCAAGGAAGGTGGAGGCTTGACGGTCCGATTGTCTGGACCCCAGAGTTAGTACGGAAATTAGAAGCCCCTGAAGATAAGATCGCGCGTGTTGTCGATCATATCATAGGAGGGTTTGTGACAGAGTTCGCGGTTGACACTTCGGTCAGTTACAAACAAAGCAGAGCATTGATTTTTCAAAGGACCACGAGGTAAGTATTTGAAATCATTAAATACTTGGATTAAGATGCTCTTGTGTGAAAAGCGGGTTATGTAGTTACCTTGATGTTTGGGGCTACGTGAAGTGGAAGAAATTTCAGGGACGGAGGAAGAAAATGCCTTGAATATAGTCTGTTGATTGAACTCCTTTGAGTGATGATGAGGGAGCAACACGGGCTTCTCCACTGAGTGATATTCAGTTGATAAGACAGGGGTTCCCGCGAATACCTCATCCACTCACACCGCCTCCATCCTCACCTCCATCGCTTACACCCTCACCTCCACCGCTTACACCCTCACCCACACCACTTCCAAGTCCACCACCATTCAACATGGTGAACTCCGTAAATCTACTCGTGTTCAAGGGCGTGGGAAATGAAGATCCAGACCAGTTTTGGTTTGTCATGAAGGCTGTATGGGAAGCTCAGGGTATCACGGATGATAAAATGAATAAAATGACATTGGTTAGTGCTTTCTAGGACCGCACACTAACTTGGTACACTAAGTAATGCACTGATAATCCGACATCCGCGTTGGCAGATATCCAGACTGTGCTGAATAAGGAATTTAGTAGAACTAAGTCTGAAGCACAATCAATTGTGGGATTCAAAGAGATCATGACGAAGCCTGGAGAGTCACCTTGGGATTTGGATCAAATATTTAAGTGTATGATCTGTGAAGCCAACATGAATCTAACTAATGGGCAGCACCGCGAATGGTTTGTGGCCTCACTCTTGCCTCATCTAAGGGTTGTGCTATCACAACAAAAGATCGAGACCCAGGCGAAAGCTCTGGAAATCACAATGAGATTGCATGAGACACTAATGTAGGATGATAATATGGGGGTTTAGTAGATTCATGCGTAGTTGTAGAACCTTTGCCTCGAAATGCAAAGTCTGAAGAAAGACAGAACAACTTGGCCAGAGGTGCGCGAAGAAGTGTGGTGCCCAAAGTGCGAAAGCCAGGGACATGACAGAGATCATTGTCCAGTTTTCAAAAATTATGTTTCATCAGGGGGACCAATGCCTCTGAGGCTAGAAACTGCAGTAGGGCCAAGTGCAAGGCCCACATTATGGTGTGCTATATGTCAAGTAGCTGGGAAGCATATGAAAGACAATTTCCATTTGCTGTAGAAATTCATACAGACACCACAACAACTCTTATGCAACTTCTGTCAATCTGTGGGTCATGATGAGCATAATTGTCAGAGTTACGAATTAATGATGGACAGGACACTTGCATACAGGGTGCAGGCAGAAACGCGGCCTCCAGACCGAAGCACTGAAGGAGCGCGAGACAAGTATTAGGGGTGCGGCCGAGGCCGAGGTGGAGGAGGACCTGGTAGAGGTCGAGGGCAGGTTATTTGTTACAATTGTGGGGGACCAAGACACTACGCGAGAGACTGCCCGAATCTGACATGACTGTCATGTCGCTATTGTACTTAGTTTGACCATGCGACGGAGGATTGCCATATATTGTTAGCTAAGATACCCGAGAAGGGGGCGTAGCCTCAACAATCGACTCTGAACTTGTAGATGATGAGGGATGAGCCTCACGAGGAAGACCCTAAGGTAAATATTGTGCTGTGGAGTGGAGCAATGACTGCTAAGGATAAGGGGAAGCAGCCTGAAGAAGGTGAGTGGGTCTGTAAAGCACCAGAAAAAGAGGTCAGGTTTGATCTAGACCACGAAAAAGAAACATATATTTAAGCAAAGAAAAGTTTCGCTGAGGCCTCTACCTCAGGGAGTCAAGAGAAGCCGATTAAAGAAATGGACCTATCCATGATTAACACATTCTTGGAGACCTGCATGAAACTGCTCCGCGATAGAAAGGCTATGAAGGGATTGCAGGAGCTGATCAATAGGTGCGCTGGCAAGGAAAACACTAGTGACGGATCAAGAGTAGTCAGAAATCTTGGTAAGTATAAGGCAAGAACTGGATGTGAGATGAGACTCACTGCGCAGATAGGGGGATATGAAATGGACCAAGTTATCTTGGACCCAGGGTCTGACGTGAACATTTTTCTAAAATAGACATGGGAAAGAATGGGGAGACCTACACTACAAAGGTCTCCTATTCAGTTAAGGATGGTGAATCAGCAGAAAATCATCCCAATGGTGAGGTTGCAGGGGGTTACAGTTGATATCGAAGGTGTGAGCGCACTAGCTGATTTTGAAGTGATAGAGATTGTGATGACAAAAATCCATACCCCGCACTCCTTGGGATTGATTGGGGCACTTACATGAATGGGGTAATCAATATGAAGAAGTGAAAGATGATATTTGAGAAGAAATCACTCCACATAGTGGTGTCATTGGACTTTGCAAAAGGACCACGCTATATTGAACCAGTCCATGATTATGAAAGTGATGATGATTTGGACCATATTTACAAGACAATGGTGCAAGATCAGGATTGGGTGAATCTCATAGTAGATGGACGCATTGCATGGGACCGCGAGACTTCCTACACATCAAAATTAGACGAAGAACTGGAGCACTTGCAAAATCGACTGCATGAAGTATCTACGCTATGCTGTAATATGATGACCAATTCATTGCGCCGTGTATCATCAGAGGTAAGAAATCTGCCTCACTATGATGGGTTAACTGATGTTGATCACTTTTTGGATGCATTTGAAAGGGAAGTACTAGAGAAGCATCGCTTCCAGGCATTAGATTGGGTGCTACGCGCTATGCCCATAAGATGGTGGGGTACACACAAAGATAGTTTTGATGATTGGCGCGAATATAGGAGAATGATGAGGGTACGATTTGGTCATCTGAAGGTGTGATTAACAGAAAAGTATGATGGAAGAAATGATCCGCACGACCATTTGGCCAAATGGATTGAAGTGTACGGAGTGAAGCCTCAATTGGAGTGGGTCCATTTGTTTTGTCATACCTTGGATGTTATACCAATGAATTGGTACTTGGAGACAGAACTCTGCCATAGCACCGAAGAATGGGATATTTTGCGCCAAGGATTTTTGATGACGTTCGGTTTTGAGGATGGATTTGAATCTACCGATGAAGCATTGCAGGAGGTCAAGACAACAATTTTTAGGATACCGCAGGACCCTCTAGATTTGATTCAACCTGATTGGACTACCCAGCTGAGCCACACGTTGGAGTGCTATAATGTAACAATGGAAGAAGAAGACGAAGACCTGAGGAAGATTAATATCCCGAAGACTGAAGGTCACCGTGAAATTGAAGGACCGCAACTAGAGAACCCTGACATAACTGAGCCGCTCAAAACTAGACAGGTGAACATTGGCACGGAGGCAGAGCCGAGGTTTGCAAAGATTGGGGACTACTGGGATGATGTGATAGTAGATAAGGTCGTTGAACTACTCCGCGAATATCAGGATCTCTTCCCCATGAAGATTTCAGATCTGAAAGGGATAATAGGAGACCTAGGTGTCATGAAGATCACCCTAAAACAGGATGCGAAACCTGTGAAGAAAATACCTTACCGCCTCATTCCGAAGTACAAAGAAAGGGCCCGCTTAGAGTTAGACAAAATGCTTGCGCTATGAATTATTGAATTGGTGGAAGAATCTGATTGGGTGAGCCCCATAGTGGTTCAGGAAAAGTACAAGAAGGAAGAAATAAGGACATGTGTAGATCTAAGGAAGTTGAATGATGCCTGCATGCATGATCCCTTCCCAACTCCATTCACCGATGAGGTCCTGGATAATGTTGGCTGCCAAGAAGCATATTCATTCACTGATGGGTTCTCTGGGTACCATCAGAGCAAGATTGCACTAGAGGGTAGAAGTAAGATGACCTTCACGATTGAATGGGGATGCTTCCAGTATACGGTGATGCCATTTTGGCTGAAGAACATGCCGACGATCTTTTCGCGTGTAGTCATCACGACATTCAAATATTTCATTCATAAATTTTTGGAAGTATACTTTGACGATTGGACAATGTTTGTACTGGTAAAGCGCCATGTGGAATGTCTGTGCTTGATGCTAGATACATGCCGGAGGTACCAGATCGCACTCAATCTGAAGAAATGTTTGCTCTGTGTCAGTTTTGGGATCTTTTTGGGCCATGTGGTATGCAGACAAGGTTTGATGGTAGACCCTATGAAAATTGCGGTCATAAGCAATTTGGAGGCACCAAGGAGTGTGAAACACCTATGTGCAACGTTGGGGCACACAGGATACTATAGGAAATTCATCAAGAACTATGCCCAAATCACCACATCGATAGAAAAATTGCAAAAGAAGGATGTTACGTTCTGTTGGAATGAAGAATGCCAGAAGAGCTTGGATGTGCTAAAGGAGAAAATGGTCACTGCGCCGATCCTAGTCTTCCTAGATTGGAAGAAAGAATTTCATGTGCATGTGGACGCGTTGTGTATTGTGCTGGGAGCAGTACTGACATAGGACGGTGAAGGGGACTTGGATCACCCTATAACATTCACAAGTAGGAAGCTGTCCAAAGCTGAGAAAAATTATTCCACGACGGTGCGTGAAGGATTAGCTATGGTGTACGCGCTCTAGAAGTTTAGGCATTATCTGTTAGGTGGAGATTTTAAGATGTATATAGACCACTCTGCATTGAAATACCTGGTCAATAAGCCTGTGTTGGGAGGAAAGATATGCAAGTCGCTCTTATTGTTCCAGGAATATGATTTTGAAGTCATTGTGAAACCGGGATGATTGAATGCAGGCCGTGATCACCTGTCGCACATTGAAACTGGTGAAGAGCCTACTAATCTGGAGGAAGGACTGCTTGATGCACATCTCTTTACAGTGTGTGTCACAAACAACCACTTTGAAGATATTATACACTTCCTAACGATAGGTACATCTCTGGAAGGATATACAAGCCAACAAAAGAAGGAACTGGTGATACGCGCAACAAACTTTTTTGTCATTGCAGGGCACTTGTACAAAATGGGAGTAGATGAAATATTGTGACATTATGTACCAGAGTTTGAATGAAACAACATCCTCGTTGAGGCTCATGGCAGAGCCGCGGGTGGTCATTACGTAGGAAAAAAAATAATGTAGAAGGTTCTACGTGCTGGGTTGTGGTGGCTGACCTTGCATAAGGATTCAAAAGTGTATTATAGGGCATGCGATGCATGCCAAAGGACCGACAGTCCCTCGCGTAGGGATGAGCTGCCATTGAATATGCAGATATCACTACAACCCTTCGAGAAGTGGGTGATTGACTTTGTAGGACCAATGCAGCCTCCCGGAAAGAAGACAGGTGCGAGGTACATCATCATTGCGACTAAGTACTTAACCAGATGGGCAGAGGTGCTTCCTGTGAAGAACTATACAAGCATGACAATAGCCAAATTCATCTTTGAGTACGTGCTGAAAAGGTTTGGCTGTCCAAAATTTTTAATGAGCAATCGCGGTACACATTTTCTTAATGAGACGATTAGTGTGATGACGAAGGAATTTTATGTTTACCATCAAAAGAGCATGCCATATCATCCGCAGGCTAATGGGACGATGGAAGCGTTTAATAAAATATTGGAGAGTGTGCTAACAAAGGTTTGTAATTCTCAAAGAAACAACTGGGATGTGCGTGTACTTATGGTACTATGGGCTTACAGAATGACTTGCAAGAAGCTGACTGGAAAAGCACTGTTCAGGATGGTTTATGGCATAGATGCTGTGATGCCGATGGAGTACATTGTACCTAGTCTGCGCATCGCGAAATTCACAGGAATGGTGGATCGCGAAGCCCTGGAAGACAGGCTCGCAAAGATAACATGGCTTGAGGAGGACAGATGTCTAATTAGATTCCATCAAAAAGTTCAAAAGGAGCGCGAAAAGGCATGGTACGATCAACACATCAAACTATGCACCTTCAAGGTAAATGATTTGTTCTATTATATGACGACAAGTTTGATAAATTTCTAGGAAAATTTCGGATGCATTAGCTGGGGCCATATGTCATCAAGGAGATTACTGTTCATGACTTGACAGTGGGAAAACGACTAAATGGAGCGGGGGGATGGTGTCATTTAAGTAGGAATTTAAGGGCAAGATCTATGAAAATTTACTACCAATCTAGCATTTATGAACGAATTTTGGGGGAACAGTCAGATTTGAATTTAGAAATGCTTATAAATTACAGGTGGCTACCCAGTGATTAACACTTAGCATTTTGAGAATTGAGGTGTTGAGCTCTTAGGCGCGTATGAATTGTGAGTACTTTGAAGCTTTGATAGTGAGTTCAACGTTTGAGAAGTTTCCAAAGGAAATGCAGGAGTTGTTTTCTAGCATCATGTCACCACCTGTAGAAACCACAATTGCTAGAGAAGCAATGGAAACTGAGGGAACTGCCCCAGAAGTAGAAATGACAGCTAAGGGAGTTGCCACGGAGGTTACGAGCGTTGATGTACCGAAAAAAGTGCCTAAATTACCGAGGTTTCCCAGGTTGAGGCCTACACCAACCAAAGAGGGTCCAAAACAAAGACAGATAAGCAAAAAGCGCCACAACTGGTGTGCGCATCACCTAGAAAGTACCCACAGAAGGAAAAGCCCACCATGCAGGAGAAGGGCAAGCTAATTGACCTTGAGCCTGAAGAGGATGTTGAAGAAATCCATATGGATGAGGAAGACATTGACATAGGGTGGAGGACATTGACATTGAGGGGTTCGACCCTATCTTTAAGCTACTCAAGTACATTCCTCCACGCAGAGGCAAGATAAAGGTTCCAAAGGACATTGATGAAAGCAAGGTCACGCTGCATACACCCTTGCTGCTAAAAAAAATCGTCTTTGAGGGATTGCACCTGGGGCACATCCCCCATTTAAAATTGGAGGATTAGGATTTGGCTGATATGGAGCGCTTTCCCCACTTAGTGACAGATCAACTCATATACCGTGTCTTCTATAAGGACTCTCGTGTGACCACGTTGGAGCTAAGAAAGTGGGAAAAAGGGGTGGATAAGGCCAGTATGTTAAATATGCTGTGGGTACCGCATTAAAACCGCACACCCATAACCATGATAGTAATCAAGCAGTTATTGTGCTTGGTGCACGATGGGTGCCTGTGGCTAGAGGAGCTGATACTGATCACTGACATGTTGATTAGTAGGATCACTCGGCTGCTGCATGCAGGAGAAAATCCAGCCATGGCATTTGGTAGAAAGACAGGTGAGCGCAACCTCGCCGAAGCAATGAAGGATAAATTTAAGCTCGCTAAGAAGCCGCGCGGCTACTCCATCACTAGCATAACCAACCCTGCAGTCAAGGTAGTGCTCAGATCCTGGCAAGAAACATTATGAGGAAGTGTCGCGTAGATGAAGTTTTGGAACCAGTAGTGTCACTAGCTGCCCAATGCGTGGAGGTCATACAGTTCAACTGGGCACACTACCTTTGCAGCAAGTTCCTCAGGAACTGCAGAGAGGTGCAGGATCAAAGAAAAACATTTTACTATGCATGGCTACTACTGTCCATAGTGTTGGTCGCATGGCAGTTACCAGAGGATAGTCAGTTTCCTCTGGTCACGCAGGACCTATCGGAAGCAGTGAAGGCTTCGCTCTGGGCTACGAAGGACCCCCAAAGGGTCAAGGACAATAAGGTCTTTTGGATGTTGATGGAAATGAGTATCCACATGGCCATCAAGTGCAAGCCGTGGTTGTCGCCGAAATTTTTTTATCAGTTGACAGAGTATGTGGAGTTTAAGGCAAACTTCCACCGTGTCTCTATGCGCGCACGAAAGGATCTTGAAAAAAAGTGGTATGAACTTCCATACCTAGCCACAAACGACACGATTACAGCGGTCCTCGACCATTGGATGACAGATTGGCGCACTGCTTCGGACTTGACAACTGGGTTGAGAAAGTCTGCAGTGAAGTGAAAAAAGGAAGAGGCCAGGTTGAAGATGGAACAATTGGCCAAGAAAAGGAAGAAGGATGCTGAGGATAAAACCAAGGTGGAGTGTGCTGCCGTGAAGCAAATAGGAGGACAAGAAGAAGAGGAGGAGCATGACTTTGATAGGAGTCAGAAGTCACCTTCCCCAGAGACAGAGGAGGAAGAACAAGAATCAGATTAGGGAGGAGTGGACACAGAGACTACTCCATTTCGAATTAAGCGCACCAGGTAACATGAGAAATTAGGGTTGCGGAAGAAGTCCAAGGCCAACAAGACTTCCCTCGACCCAATCATCTTGACTAAAGGTGATTTGAATGACATTGGTGATGCAGTAAGGGATGCGATCGAAGAACTACTGCAGCAATTTGAGCAGCATCAAAAACAGGCCTTGGGTGCCATTCAAACGGGTTTGTGCGAGCTACAGATCTAGCCGGCACAGGTACATACCAGTGTTGGATCGAGCAACGCGACATCAACTAGTTTGGCGCCTGGCACCTTAGAAGAAGCAGGGATGGTGTGCACACTAGATCCCTAGGAAATAGTGCTACCAGATGGAGCACTAATAACGCCCTCAAGGGGGTTGGACTCAATTTGGCCATGCTTCCAAGTGAAGCCTTGCACACTTTGCAGGATGGTGTGATCGCAGATTTTCAAGCCCACAAATAGCACGCGCTACAAGTTATCAGTGAGCAGAGGGTGAACAACACTCAGATGGATGCACAAAAGAACTCCGCTATTGATATCTTTAAGGCCATCACGAACAAGAATGAGTGCATGACCAAGGTCGTGGCTGAGGCATGCAGGTCTATGCTAGAACTGGAAATTCTTGAACATGAGCTAGTGGATGTGAGAATTTGGAAGCTTGCTGCCGGAGTGCGTGACGCGAGAATAGAGTTGGCAAAGGTTTAGTTTGAACTTAACCTTAAGATTGCAGAACTTGAGTTGAACGCCCAGCCTTCGACTTCGCCAGAAGTCAGAGAGCAGCGCAAGGCATTTGTTAAGGACGCCATTACAGCCATAGATAGTGTAGTAAATGATTGCACTGTGCTCTTCAAGCAGTCACTCGAAGTAGTCACCAACTTACAGGAGGATCCCAATATGCAGAGGCTGGAAACAGAGGTACAGGAGCTGTAGTAGTGATATGACGAGGTTAAAGTGACGACACACACCGTCGCCATTACCCAAAGGCTAGCGAAGCTGTATGAAGAAAAGGAACTGGAAGAGATGGTGGACACAACATAGAACAGGGAAGCATTATTGAAGGCTCAGTTGAAACCTTGGCTAATTGAAGCATATGTGCTCATTACCACCATTGAAGGCAAACTAGCTAGTCTATAAGAAACGCAACAGAATGTATAGGTAGATGGCGCAGGGCCAACGACAAAGCAGCTGGTCGAGCAGATGAAGTAGGTGGAAACATAGTGCACCTCCGAAGTCGCAGTGGTACAAGTGGTGCTGGGAGGTCTTCACGACAAGATCTCTGTGCCAACAGAGTGACTTGAGGGCAAGTCACCAGATTTGTGTTGGGGGCTTGTTGGGAACGGGTCCCCTGGGGTTAATTTTGGGGTTAAAAGCCCAAGTTTTGGATCAGAAAGCCAAAATTTTGTAGGAAAGAATGTAAAGTCTACGCATTTTGTGACCGTAGAGTGCAAAGATGTAAGCAGTCAAAAAAGGGTTTTCTGCCCTTAGTTTAGATAGTTGTGTCGACTTTAGAGATCTTCCCATGGTACGCAGACCATGGGATTGTATAACAAGGGAGTCTTAGTAGAGTCTAAGGAAGTTTAGTAGAAAATAAGAGTTCTGAGTAATTTTATGGGTCTGTAAGAGCTAAGAGTGAAGAGTCTTAGCGTAGGAAGAGGCTCTGCAGCTGAGTGCGTAGAGGCCTAAGGTAGAAGATTGCAGGTGAGTGTGTGGACCCCTGCAACTATGTGCGCAGGGTAGTCAGAGTATGTAATAGAAATCTGGATTATCAATAAAGAGAAGTATTATGGAATTATCGGTGTATGCGTTATTTTACTTCTGTTATGCATGTGCGATTATGTTATATTGAATACTGGGGTTATGCATTAATGCTATTTTGATGCGCGAATCTATGTATTTTGCTTTGTCATATGAATGCAAACAGGGATATCTATTTACGCGGAGATAACCATAATGCATGTTAAAGTTAACCAATACGTTAACCAAGACTTTCGCGGAGGCTTCGAGGACAAATAAGAGAATTACTTTGATAAGCCCTAAAGGGCTTATCGATCCACACAAAGGAAGGTTAGGGCATATAATTGAAATCACAACCATCTCAGGGTGTGGAAACTTGGTTCCGACATTCCCCCATACTACTTTAGGTGAGACTTTAGTTTGTGCTCCGCGGATTGATGCCGAAAGGGCCATTAGTGTAGGTATTTTCTTGGCTACTTAACGCTGAACCTGGGTCAGGACCGATCAAGCCAACAATGAGAGAACAATAAAAGGAAAAGGGAGAGTGGAGGAGAAGGCGAAAGAAAGAGGGAATACATTCAAAGAAGAGAACCAAGGAGCGAGTTTGTTTTTGGGAGATAGAGGCACAAGGTATAGATCTTGTGCCCTGCATAATATCAAGGAGGACCTCTACACAAAGAAATAACATAATAGCTAGGTCATCAACACTCCAACTCATGGCTCTTGGTGTCACATTTTATTGGGTAAACTGTGCTCAATTGGTTTAAAACATCTTAACATGCTTGCATTCAAAATTTATAGTGAGCTTGATCCTTTTTATTTTTTTATAAGGCCACCATGTCAATAAGTTGGGGTGGATGATTCTTACAATATTACATTTTCTCATTGTTGTAATTGTCTATACGTTTGCTTAGCCATATGACTTTGGTATGATTACGAAAATTACTGTTGATAAGACTGTATGGTTACAATCATTTCATTTTGTAGCTACATAAGAAGATGGAGTGAAGTTATAGTGGTCTCCATGTACATGTTGGAGATGATTACTTTTACAAAATCATGAAAAGAAATGCTACACTTTTCATATTTCTTGTTGTTGATGGTGCTGGATACCGCCAACATATAGGGGGTCTCCGTGATGTGAATTCCCAATTAGAACTCATAGCATTTGGAGTAGGAGCCCCATTAGGAGTTTCGTTTCGAACACCATAACAAAAAGGTTCATCTTGGGTTCAACGTATAACATAAGATATTATGTATAAATTATGGTGTAGATTTGCAACTGCTCATTAAGTTTTAATCAAAATCACAAGACACAAACCTACTCTACTACTCTGTGAAAAGTAATTCACAATTTAGAACAAAAATTTCTGACATGCAATAAGAAATAACACACATGCACACAATATTTTTCCTTGGGAAATCAATCTGCTAAAAACCCCAATTCTTGCCTGCATTAATATGATGAATAAAGATGTATTACAATTTCTTTTCGCAACTGAGCACAACTTGCAAGTGAATAACCTATATTTCTTCTCACTGAGTAAACTAGGTGATACAAGACATATCACACAAGTTAATTGCATCCAAGTTGTCTGTTGATGTGGAAATTCATTTTTTCTCAATTTAATCAGGGAAAAATTAAATTGAGAATTTCTTTCTTCATTTTGCAACAATCCTTCTCAGCAAAAAAGGGACTATCAACCACCCCTATCCTGCACATGTGCAACTCAAATTATCTCTTGAAAATGCCTTTGTCAAAATGTTAACATCTTGTTCCTTTGTCAGAATGAATTATAGCAACATTATCCACCTTTGCACAAAGTCCTGTAAATGTTGATGCCACATTTGGATCCATCATCTGACTAAACAATCCAACAATTATCTTTCTCATCCAAATCGCCTCACATGCTGCTTGACTTGCAGCCATATATTCTGCTTTTGCCGAGCCGAGTGCCACATATCTTTGATTCCTGCTCTACTAAGAAATAACTGCGGGCAAAACATTAAAAATTCCACCTGATGTACTCTTCGAGTCTTATGGAATCCTTGTCCAATTTTCATCTGTGAAGACACATAACTTCACTCCTTCTGTCCGTCTATACCGTAGTCCAAATTGGGTAGTGCCTCTGAGGTACCGTAGGACATGCTTAATTTCCTTCCAAAATAATTTTGTTGCCCTAACCATAGCTTGGATCAGCTGGTTGAATGCATAACACATATTTGGTCATGTTTTCACAAGATACATCAGTGAAACCACTAGCTACTGATAAATGGTAGCATCCACTTCTTCACCTGAAGTGGAATCCTCCTTCCTCCAGTTTGTCGCTAGAGGTGTCTCCATGGTTTTATAACTCTCCATGTGTAACTTCTATAGTATCTCATTTGCATACTTGCCTCGAGATAAAAACAATTCTCCATCACCTTGCCATACTTCCGACTTGAAGAAGTAGTGCATGAGACCCATGTACTTCATTTCAAATTCCCTTGCAAGGTCCTCCTTGCAATATCTGATCAACTACTCATCACTAGTTAAAATAAAATTATCAATATATAAGAAAATAATAAGAAGTTTACCTTCTACTAAGATATGATAGAGGTTAGCATCCACTTCACTTTTGGTGAAGCCCAAACTAGTGAGATAGCTATTGATCTTAGTGTACCAAGCACAAGGTGCTTGTTTGAGACCGTACAACACTCACTTGAGTCTGCACACATGAGAATCCTTATCAAATGCCTTAAAACCTTCTAGTTGCTTGATGTGTACCTCCTCCTCAATAAATCCATTGAGGAATGTTGTTTTTACATCCATCTTGTGGATCTTCCACCCCATCTGCGCAACCAAAGAAAGAATTGATATAATGGATAAGTACCTTGCTACAAGAGCAAAGGTATTCTCGAAGTCAATTCCCTCAACTTGAGAGTATCCCTTGGCCACAAATTTGGCCTTATACTTCTCTATGCTTTCATCTGCTACATGCTTTACCTCGAAGATCCATCTTGAACCCACAACTAATTTATCTGTTGGTCTTGGGGCCACTTCCGAAACACTGTTATTTACAATGAATTTTTATTCCTCCACCATTTCAACAAACCATATAGGTTTCTCTACTACTTCCTCGAAAGAGGATGGCCCAGTCTCTACAAGCTCAATCATTATATCCATGCATCTAGTGTACCAATCAGGTGACCTTCTCTGCCTGTGTTGATTTGAAGGAGCACCCACATTGTCCCTCACATCATACACAAGTCTCTTAGCTTCCCTGATTATTTTCCTTCCTTCTCTGGATGGTCAAGTCTCCATGTGGATTTACTTGATTCATAAATTTCTTAGGGTCACAAATCCCCCTAAACACTGTAAAAAACAAACATATTGTGGAGATTATTACATTTAATTACCATTTACAAGGCAATTTTACATCTATTTTAAACAAAATAAGACATTACATCTGAGGAGATTCCAATATTTATCAAAGACCCTTTGGAGGGTGAAGGAGAAGAAAAAAGTGGATCCTCCATGAATATTAAGCATAGATAAGATCTATGATCAAGAATGCAAGATGAAGCGGCGAGTAAGACAACTTGGCATTGCCACCTTATCATGAAGTGCATGTCGTCATTGTCAAGTTGTAATTTGTACAAGTGTCATCATAATGGTCAATATGTGTCCATGTGTCATTCCACATCATCATGTGGAATGTAATGATGTATTCTTAAGAAAAGGACAAAATGTAATGTGTGGAAGTCCAAGAGTCATATGTGGAATATGAAAAGTCACTTAGTCATATATGGACAAAATGTCTTTAGGAGAAGTCCAAAAGTCATTAGAAGTTCAAGAGTTGTTTAGAAGTCCAAAGGACACACTAGAAGTTCAAGAGTAATGAGGGTAATCCAAGAGTAGTTAGGGTATGAAAGGTAATTCCTCTTTTTATAAAAGCAACCTCATAACTCAACCAAAATGAATTTGGAGGCTTAAGCTTTGGAGAGCTAGTATTGGTTTCTCTACTTGGCATAGGAGAGAAAACTATTCTTTGGAGAAGCAAGAAGTGACTTAATGTTCCATTATTGGAACTAGTGCCTCACCATTGTAACTATGTACTTGGATCTTTCACCTTATAATTGAAGATCGATGATCCAACACATTTTCATGCATGTAATGTGAATGTCTTAGGACTATTATTTAGATATTTTCTATATATGTTTCATTAATATGTACTAAGGAAATTGAACTATTTGGTGGCCTCTATTGAAGGTGTGTTGTATGTGGTTTAATGATCGTTGTGTATATGTGAACTATTTCACTAGATGGATAAAAAATATTTCTTTGCTCGTGTGTCTCTCTTAGGTTAGTACTATTACTTCCTTCTAGAGGCTCATTTTTTGTCTCCCCTTCGTGAAAGTATCCTTTTATACATTGAACTCAATGTTTCATAATGTCAAATTACTTGCTTGTTAAAGGTTTATGTATATAATCTCTTGTGTCATCCATTGAAACTAA
The DNA here is from genome assembly GCA_031772625.1 of Pinus tabuliformis. Taxonomy (NCBI): domain Eukaryota; kingdom Viridiplantae; phylum Streptophyta; class Pinopsida; order Pinales; family Pinaceae; genus Pinus; species Pinus tabuliformis. Next base: position 235,702,502 of record CM062814.1, on the reverse strand, counting down.
TATGAACCTTTGTATTATGGTGGTCAGGGCGATACTTCAAATGGGGATTCTACTCCAAACGGTGAGAGGTCTAATTGGGACTTCACATCGAGGAGACCCCCTGTATGTTGGTGATATCCAATACCATCAACACCTATCAATATGTTTTAAAACTACTTGACCTAATTAGGATGCATATAGTAGCATCATAATTGTGATGTTGCAGCTCTTGAAGAGTTGATTTGACATTACTATATTTGAGATAGGCATACAAGGTAAATTGCAACTTGGGGATAAACTTGTGATATGCATACTCATGGAAACATGTTTATGAAGTCCTTGAATTAACTAAGGGTGGAGGCTCTTACCTCTGGAGTCCCTCATTGACTAGTGGGTGGAGGTAGAAGACCTATAACTACCTTGGACTAGCCTCCCTTGATCGGAGTACTTAGATTGCAATAGACTCTAGATTTCCTACACTAGGTGGAGTTACTATTACAACAAATTTAGGGTGGAGGAAAGCCTTTGGAGTCCCTGAATTGCATGAGGGTGGAGGCTTTCACCTCTGAAGTCCTTGATTAGATGTTGGGTCGAGGTGGCTTATCTCTAGAGTCCCTGGACTGGCCTGAATATAAGTCCTTTAATTCTAGAAGGGTGGAGGTGGGTTAGACCTCTAGAATCCCTAGTATATCTGGTAACATTGTCATTGGGACAATATTCACAAGCTAGGGGGTGATAGTTGCATGAGAAGTTTGATAGAATCCTGTCTATGGTTGGGTGGTGAATTTATGTCCCTGTTCCGATGCTCATTCATGTGAAAGTTATTATTTCCTTAGGAAAATTTCACAGCAAGTTTTACTAATTTTAGAATGTTTAATGAAGAATGCGATGGCTTACTTGTGATTACTATCATGGATAAGATGTTGAATACATGATTATTGTTATCCTTCTGTAAGATATATGTTCCTTTACATCAAATGTACTACAATGTTACTGTTATTGTTTGGCTACTATTTGTAGGCTAGATATATAGTTGGAGTAAACATGAAATATGGCCATTACTGACCCTAGGAAAAGTTCTTAATAAAATGTGTATGGAAGGATGGGACTAAGTCCAATACTCTACTACAATGTTCAAAGAACTGTGTGTGTTGCATGTGTTTTGGTCACATGACAATTTTGCTAGATATTATCTATAGTGGGCATGGCATGTTATATACATATGCATATATTCCTGAAGGTTCATGGAGTGTGTGAAAATACTATAGTGTTCATACAAGATTTAGTAAGGAATCCTAGGTGGATTGTCTGATTTCATCTCATGATTTTGACCCATGTATTGACCGCTTGAAGTTATCTTATCATGATTTGTAAATGTTGTGTAAGGGTTGCAAGCTTTGTGTGATTTCAATTGTTAGCCAAAAACATTTCAATTATGGTTTAAACAACTGCATGAATGAATCAAAATTTATCCCTATGCCATTCCTATTAGCATGTCTGTCTCTTGGTTGGTTTCCATCTTAGATGGGAATCCCCTTCCAACTTAAGTTTCAGTCAACCTTAATGTTGGATATAAAAACAATTTGATCTTCCTGCATAGCATGAATACTGTCATTAAATGATCATAAAAATTATGCTCACTGGTAGTTTTGTGCTTTGAAAAATTTGACAGTGGTAATTAAATGTAATAATCTCCACAATATGTCTAGTTTTTACAATGTTTAGAGGTAGTTGTGACCCTAAGTAATTTATGAATCAAGTCAATCCACAGGGAGACATAACCATTCCTTATATACTATTAATGTTACTTTGAAATTTGCATTTAATTGAGGGTTTGACACTAGTTTATCTAAGAAATGGAAAGATAACATCTTACCCAATTACTTAAAATTCACATGATGATTGACATGTGTTAAATCATTGTGGGTATTGGTTGGATATAATCGATCTTCTTGAATGTTCTTGAATGGTGACAATATCGACATGGTTAATATGGTTGTCAAAATTCGATTAAGTTCAATAATAACTACTTATTGTTTTCTCATATGACAAAAAATACCTCTTAGAATTATGTGTGACATATCACTGTTGAACTTCTATACTAAATAAGGAACAAGATTGAGGATCTGGTATATCGCTTGATTCCAAAGCGTTCGTGCAATCCTCAAACTGTAGTGACAATTCTATATTAGTAATCACTATGTACATGGTGGTTTTATGGAAAATTTTCATTATAAAGTAGGTTTATGGATACCTTTTGATACATAAAATTTATTGCAATATAGACATAAAGTAATGGAAGGATGAACATTAATTTTTCCAACGTTAATATGTAAGAACAATGGTTGAATAAGGTTGATGGTGTGGTCTCCACGAGCTAACGATATGAGTGTGACAAAGACAATTAAGTGTGACATAAATAATTAAATTGAATGGATTTGGGTCATACAACTTTAGTGTGGATTTATCTCAAAATATGTATAACCTACAATAACATCTCTTTTCTTTATGAAATCCCACAAAATGCCTTTGATAGAACAAAACATCACATATAACTAGAAACAACTATATTGTTTAGTCTGCTATACTTATAGATATATTATTAACATTAATTAGAATTTGGCATTGAATAGTCACTTGTTATTGATGCTCATTCATGATTCTAATGTCAAGCTCGAGAGATAGGGTATTTTAATTGGGGTATTTCCTTTAGAAGCCAACTATTCTAAACACTTAGAATGAGGAGATATTTTGTTAGTTACAAGATCCTCATTTTTATTTTTCCATCAAATATAATGCTTGGTGAGGTTTTCCAGCTTGACAAACAACATTCCTATGATTGTTCTTGAAGTATTCCAGTTGTAACACCTATCTACATTGTTAGGATGAAGGTCGTTAGGGAAAGCACTAGTTTTCTTATATATTCTTGTTCTTCAGTACATATCAATAGATGGGTTTCCTTTTATAGAATAGTTGGAGAGATAACCTATGGCACACATTTAATTCCTATTCTATTAAGTTCTTGTAGCATACTTCCTTTTTAAGGCTTGAAGAATGGATCAGGGTAAAATAGTGGATGCAAGGTGGTGAAGAACAATATTTTCTATGATGAATATTCAGTCAATATCATATCTATTTCCAACCATGAATTGAACAAAAAAAACCATCCTCATAAGTACACCTTGAGTCTTGGGTTAATTTAGTAACCACCTATAGTTCGGGGGTGTGTTACAAAGTGGTACCAGAGCAAGGTTCCAACACTGGGACTTGGGGTGAATAATGAATTATATTGCTTAATCATGAATTTGCACATGCATAGATAATGAATTAATGACAACTAGTTAAAATTTCCATATAGTTATATGTCTATATGATATTTTCATGATGCATCCCTATATGATGTATCTAACGATTATGTGCATTGATGTTAATACATCAAAAAAACTAACAATAAAAGGGAATGAACAATAATATGGTTGAATACAGTTCCAAAAGACCCCAACATGATCTAGAAGAAATAATAGTTTGATGGGAGAAGTCAGCTGAGCAACGAGGAGAGGGAGACTCTCCCGACTAGGTAGACACATTTAGGATCCTAAAGGTTGAGATAAGAAGCTACAAAGATAACAGCGAAAGTATGGTCAAGTCACAAGAAAGGAAAGTAAAAGTCAATGCTATCATCCCACAAATCCTTTCAAAACTACAGAGGAAGACATAAATGGAGAAAACAAAAGTCGGTATAGGAAGAGACATAGGTTGGAAAGCGACGATACAATGAGATGAGATACTCCAGTGAGTACCCCTGAGAGGCAAGATATTACTAATAGATAGTACATTGATTCTCCCCCTAGGGGGCATCATCATCGTCATAACATGAAGGATGAAGATCACATTCTAGAAGAATTTAAGAAGGATAAACCCCCTACTTTTGACGGTGAAATGAAGAAATCTGAAGATGCAAAATCTTGGTTGCTATGGATAAAGAGTTATTTAGAATTCATAATAATTATGAGAACAAAAAGGTGAGGGTGGCCACATTTAGCGTAAAAGGAAAATTTGATATATGGTGGGAGGATGTGAAAAATGTGAGGGACATACAAGAAGAATAGTTGACATGGTGTCAATTCAAAAAACTGTTTTGGAAAAAGTACACGCCAGAGAGATATTTGGACAACAAGGAAAAGGAATTCTATGAGATCAGGATGGTACATATGTTAGATGATGAATACTTCACCAAGTTGTGGAGCTACTATGATATGTACATTACCTGAAGGACGAGAAAGAAAAAGTCCAAATATTTATCAGTAAGTTACCCTTGTTTTTCAAGGACTGCATTGAATTTGATGAACCTCATACATGAAAGGATGTCATTAAAAAAATAAAGCATTTTTATGAGAAGTTGAGATGTAGGTTAGAATTCAAAGGTGGTTGGAGGCTATAAGGTAGCAGGAAGAATAAAGAAAGGTGGCATAATAAAGGAAGGAAGATATAAATTGTAGGTAAAAAGGAAGGTGTTTCCTCAGCCAGTATAGGCCAGCCTCTGTAGAAATTGCAAGAAATTTTCTACTACTAATGGAATCGAACTGAAATTAAGGGACAACAATTTCTTACTATTATGTAGAAAGGAAAACACATGATAGAAACACATGCAATAAAATGCAACCAAAATAACACAAGGAACACATTGATTTTACAGGGGAACCCAACTAGGAAAAATCCCTCCGCTGCTTTGCATTAATTCAGATTAAAAGAGAAACAATTACAATGTCTCGCTTTAACTCTGAAGAACCCCCTACACTGCAATCTTGTTCTCTTGCTTCCTGACCTACTCTATCCAAATCTTACCCAATTCAGTCCTCATCCAACCTCCTATTTCCTTGCACAATCTTAGAGGAAATTAGCCCCTAAAAAGTAGGATAATTCCCTATTTCCTTGTGCAAATATTGAAGGAATTTATCACCTGATCAATGTAGCAACTACACACTCAACTAGTATACAATTTTTAATTACAATGATTCCTTTTCCTCCATTCTAACTAGGAAATTCAAATTCCATGCATGACAGGGTCTATTTTTAGTTGATTGACTAGTTAGCTGAAATATTAGTGAGTTAACGATAATATTAAATACTCAACTAACCTTCAACTAACTCAACTAGTGACTATAGTTTAGGTAACTGAGTTCAACTAACAATAACTAAACTAGATTGTTAGATGTTAGCAATCAACTCATGCACAACTCTACTTCTAGCCTATAACTCAAATTTACTGATTTAACTAGTAGACAAGTCCATGCCACTCTATCTAACTGCAATCCAAGTCATCTTACTAATGTGGAAAATAAAATTTCTCCATTTGACTAAGGCACAAGTCGAATGAAGCCTTTTCTTGCTACAATTCCAACATTCCCTCTTAGGAAGAAAAGGTTTTTTCACAACCCTAATCATGCTCATTTATGAATGTACTGTAACAAGACTCCCTCTCACTATTGTTGTTGCTACTGCAACAACTGAAACTGAGAAGATCCAAAATACTGAATCAACTATGTCTCTAAGCTACAACTGTCTCCTGAGTCTCTGACTGCTACTAACCTTTACACTGTCACTCAAGATATGACTACATCAACTAACATTGATCCTTCAACTACTGAATATTGTTGGCCCCTGTAGCAAGGGTAATGATCCATGAGAAGAGTGTAGTGCAATTACTACTATTCTCCTATGGACCCTTCCCAATCATTGCAACTTTGGGACTAAGGCTCTACATCACCCCACCTCTCTCCTAGAGGTATAGATGCATTCATGTCGAAATATGATCTACTCATACTACTACTGCTATTGTGTTATTGCTACTTCCACACTACTGCTACAACTGCTACAATAATGAGTCTAATCTCCTTAGATCCTGAAGTACAATCTTCCATAAGGCTTCTCCCTCTGAAACTAGACTACCTCTAAGTCTCAATCTCCCTGTGGGAAATCTCTCTGCTCCTTAATATTCCAATATCAATGATCACAACTCCTTTTTGTGTAACTAAACATTGGCTCATTGATTTTCCCACTAACAACCTTCTATCTCCATTAAGAAGTATGCACATAGGGTATTCTGGATCTGCCCTAAACTAGGGCTCCATAATTATGCCTCCTAACAACTCATTAGTTCTCCATTGATCACTGTACATGAGGACTTCAAGGACTACCCACTTATCAATATTTTGACTACTCCAGGATGCTACTCCTAGGGCACTTGTGATGATCCTAAATCTGTTCCAAGCTCAAAAATTTGAACTTTCGTACAATGCATACTTAAGTGTCAATTCATTGAAAAACATTTTTCCTGCACTAAACATAATTTGCACCAAATTTTTTTCAAATCAAAATTTTTGAAGGAGGATCTATTGAATAGTTTCTAGTGTGATTTCAAGCTCTGATACATGTATAAATTACAAGAAAGTTTCTACTTCCAATGAAATTAAACTGAAATCAAGAGACATAAATTTCTTCTACTATTTTTCAGAAAGGAAAACACATGATAGAAACACATGAGATAACATGCAACCATCAAAACACAAGGAACACAATGATTTTACAGGGTAACCCAACTAGGAAAAACCCCTATGCAGCTTTGCATTAATTCAGATGAAAAGAGAAACAATTATAATGTCTCACTTCAACTCTGAAGAACACCCTGCACTACAATATTGTTCTCTTGTTTCCTTACTTTCTTTGGCCAACACTTAACTAATTCAAGGCTCAACCAAAATCCTATTTCCTTGCATAATCCTGAAGGAAATTAACCCCTAAAAATATGAGAATTCCCTATTTCCTTGCACAAATCTTGAAGGAATTAATCACCTGATCAATGAAACAACTGTACACTTAACTACTATACAATTTATAATTACAATGATTGCTTTTCCTCCACTCCAACTAGGCAATTCGAATTCCATGCATGACTGGGTCTATTTTTAGCTGAATGACTAGTTAACAGAGATATCAGTATGTTAACAACAGTCTTAACTACTCAACTAACCTTCAACTGACTAAACTAGTGACTAGAGCTATGTTAACTGAGTTCAACCAGCAATAACTCAACTAGATTGCTAGACCTTAGCAATCAACTCATGCACAAATCTACTTCTTGCCTATAACTCGAATTTACTAATTTAACTAGTAGACGAGGCCATGTCACTCTAGCTAACTGCAATCCAAGTCATCTTGCTGATGAGGAAAAATCAAATTTCTCCATTTGACTAAGGCACAAGTCAAATGAAACCTTTTCTTGCTACAATTCCAACAACCTCAACCAAAATTCAAACCGACTGAAAAAGTCCATGTGCATCAACCAAAAGGAGGAATAACTGTATGATATATTGCCCACACTAGAAGGATACAAGGCCACAAATATACTATGCACAAGAAGCTCATACTATCAGGGATGTAGCACAAAATATACCTTGGATATATGTAGTCATGGATAATAAATAGATCAACCATAAAGCTTCTGTCATTGAAATGGATGTAATATTTGTAATCAAATTATTTCCATTTTAATTGACCTTGGCTCTAATTACAACTATATCAATTCAGAACTTGTAGAACTTGTGGAAAATTGACAGCTAGCTAAAGAGATGCATGCAAAAGTGTGGTTGGTTGAACTAGCTATAGGGACAAAAATAAGAGTAATCCAACATGTAAAATCTTTTCCATTTGAACTCAATGGCATGCCAACAGTAGTAAAAATTAGTATGCCTCCTTTTGGCACATATAACATGATGTTGGGCATGAATTAGCTGTATTCCCATTAGAATAAATTATATTTATATTAGAAGGCTATCGATTTCCTATACGAGGTCAAAGTAAGAAAAATAATACAAGGCAAGAGAAATCCTACTTAATTGAGAATGATCATAGCTTAGCAAGATAAGTGTAGCCATAGAAAAGGGTGTCTTCTATTTGATGTGCATATTTCTAGTAGTGCAGAAGCTACCAATAGTATAGGGAAGAAGATAGTAAGTTCTTGAAAAAATATCCTATTCTACAGCAATATCAGGATGTATTCCCTCCAAACATCCTTGATTTTCTGCATCATAGGGATGTAGATTTCTCTATCGAGCAAATGCCAAGAGCACACCGACATCCAAGGCACCATATATGATGAGTTCTCCTAAGTTGGTAAAACTAAAATTGCAGTTGAAGGATATGCTTGATAAGGGATACATAAGACCAAGTGTGTCTACATAGGGAGAAACAATATTATTCGTAAAGGAAAAGGATGGCACACTTGGACTATGCATTGATTACATGCAATTGAATAAGGTGACGACCAAAAACATATACTGGCCCATTGTCATGGATTGATGATTTATTCGATCAATTGAGAGGAGCAACAATCTTCTCCAAAAGTGATATGAGATCACGATATCATCAAGTGCACATTAAGGAGGAAGATATACATAAGATATCCTTTCAAACAAGGTATGGGCATTATGAGTTTGTATTGGTGCCCTTCGGTCTTACAAATTACCCTGCCACTTTTATGTTCCTAATGAACAACATGTTTTTCACCTACTCGGATAAATTTGTGGTTGTCTTCATCGATGACATATTGATCTATTCAAGGATGAAGGAGGAACATGAAGAACATATGGAAACAACCGTATAGTTACTAAGGGAACATAAGCTTTATGTGAAGCTAAGAAAGTGTTATTTCTTAAAATCTCAGATTCATTACTTGGGACACATAGTATCCAACGATGGGATAACAGTCGACCCAGAAAAGATCAAGGCCATAATAGAATGGCCAACACCAAAGAATGCGACGGAAGTAAGAAAATTCATGGGATTGGCAGGCTACAATAGATGGTTTATCAAAAAAATATCTAAGATAGGCCATCCAATCACTACCTTACAGATAAATGGGAAGAAGTTTGAGTGTACAATTGAATGTGCAACAAGTTTTGATCAGTTGAAATAGTTGCTTACCAATGCACCAGTGTTAAATAATGTTGATCTAGACAAGGAATTCGTGGTATATATCGATAATTGCAAAGAGGGGTTCGATGGTGTCTTGATGTAGGATGGGAAAGTGGTTTTCTATGAGTGATGAAAGTTGAATAAACATGAGCTAAATCATGTGACTCATGACCTGGAGCTAGTCAGCATTATCCATGCATTACATATGTGGAGCACTTACCTCCTCAATAGGAGATTTACATTAATTATTGATCATGGAGGGTTGAAATACTTGTTTGATCAACCTAAATTGAATGTGAAATAAGCTAGATGTGTTGGCATTATGATGCATGTGTTTTCCTTGATGGAAACTCACTTGTAAAAAAACAAGTATATGGTAACTAGATGAATCCACAGGTCAATTCAAAGGTGATAGAGTAATGGAACAAAATAAAAGAATGATGGGACAAAGGTTTACAGATCAGAATCAGAAGTATGATAAAGGTGAATATTTGAAGATATATACGTAGGTTCATCAAGGCTAAGTCACGTATACACTAAGGTACAAAGAAGAAAATTCACGTACATGATGGCACACTAATTTAAGAATACCAAGGGTCCTTACCATGGTATTAACCCACAATATTGAGCACAATAACGGTTACTTGATCCTGTCCAAGATTACCACCGACACTAGTGTAGTTTTGACTCATGGTATTGGCTAAGGCTCTAACTATATAAGGAGGTGAAGATCAAAGTGCTAAGTGTGCATGTGAAATGGTTTTTGATGAATACTTCAATTTGAAGTATATTTGCATTGTAAGGGCCATAGTTGACACATATATATGAAATAATTATGCACCGATGAATACAATGACGAATCAGGATCATGAGACCTGAAATGAATTTCCATTGTATGATCTGCCCATGGACTGACTAGATCTAACTAATGAAGCATGTTTTTATCTCTGAATATTATGATTAGGGTCTTTCTGAAGTCATGAAGAGCTGCGCAATTTAAGGTCAAAATTTGCAAATCTATACACAGGTTGGTTTCGGTAAATTCGCGTATACATGTGGGTTTGTTTCTTCAAAGTCGTTTACATAAAGGAATGGTTTTGTTCATAAATGACTAATCAACCTGATCAATGCTACTGTATCTTTGTTGTCTATCAATGATGTCCTCATGTTGATATGGGTTGAGTGATAATGTCTGAAGTAGAACTGATTGAATGATGAAGTTGAATTTGGTTACATGTTGATTATTTGAAAATATTATTGATGCTTCTAATTGTATGAGGGTTTTGTAAGCTAACAAAATATTTCAGAATAACTCTGGTTAACCTCATGTCTGATTCAAAATTATAAGTTTTTAGTATATTGAGATCTGTACGTAGGTTGTTCTACAAAAAAGAGCGTATACACATGGGTTGCCTTAAGTGAAGTAGCATATAAATGTTGGCATATGAATGATCAGGATTGTAGTTGATTCTATGTTTTGATGCAGTATTCTGAGTTTAATTATGTGTTCTAGTTATAATGGTCTCACTATTCTGTTTGAATTAAGTTTGTATTTGCTTCAATTTATATACAAGTTGTGATGTATTAAAGCAGGTGGATCCAGTGTGAAAATTTATGAAACTTGGCCCACGGATGTTGCTGAGGGTTGGAGCCTTTAGTGAGGAAGTCGAAGCTTCCTACCAGTAGTAGCTGGTAATCAGATTAGGGGGTTGGAGATCCCTTCCAGCAGGAGCTGGAGAAAAAGTGAAAGTTATAGCCTTCAACAGGTGGGTGCCCGCGTACTGGCATGAGTCTGCACTAGTACAAGAATGTAAGAAGTTTTTAATATTAATAAGTTTGAAGACTGAGACGACAACAATGGTGGTTTTCTACCACATTGGGTTTCCACCTTAAATCCTGGTGTTCATGTGTGTTGCTTATGCGTGATACTTTATTCTATTCTTACTACACCTACTTATCAAATGCCTGATAAATCTCTTACATTTTAGTTTAAGTTTAACAAATAAAGAGTTAGTTGTTTTACAAGTTTACTAAGCATGCATTAGTTTCTTTTACAATAGTCGCGTACATATTTCAGAAAAGAAAATTATTATTGTGAGTTTTTAAAATACTAATTCAACCCCCTCTCAGTATTTTTCCCAACAATTGGAATTAGAGTAGGTCCTTCAAAAGAATCTTTATCGCTTGAAGGAAGATCTCCCAAGATGCACAATCAAGATGGAATGACATCTATTAGACCACCACTCTTCAACGGAAATAATTTAATATATTGGAAGACAAGAAACAAATCCTATGTTTAGTCCCTTGGAGTAGTTGTTTGGGTGATTGTGGAAGGAGCTTACCAATATCCAGCCATAGTTCCCATAGATGCAACTAAAAATAAGACATATGAAACCAATGCCAAAGCTGTCAATGCATTATTGGAAAGTCTAGAAAAATCAGAATTTGTGAAAGTTATGTAGTTAAACACAACAAAATAAATATGGGACAAAATCATTCAAATCTATGAAGGTGATACCAAGGAAAAAAGTGATAAACTCCAAAATCTAAAAATTCAATATGAAACTCTCAGAATGCATAATTATGAAAGTATTGCTAGTTTCTTTCTATGTGTACATGAGATTGCAAATCACATGAAAAATCTAGCTGAATAAATAAATGACACCACTTTAGTAGAGAAAATCTTAATATCTCTAACTCCTAAATTCAAGTCAAAAGTGTCTTCCATTGAAGAGAAGCAGGATCTGTAGACTCTTACTATTGATCAACTTCATGGGATCCTGACTGCTTTTGAAATGAGGAAAGGAGGTCCCTCATAAGTCAGAGAATCTGAATTTAAAGCATTAGAAAAAGGAAAAGAAAAGGAAGAACACAAGGAATCAAGATATATATCAGAATAAGATGAGGTGAACTTTGTAAAGAAACTTCAACTGGGCATCAGAAGGTTCAGAGGTAAGCTTCCCTTCAAATGTTTTTCTTGTGGTAGAGTTGGTCATTATGTTGCTAAATATCCTCATAAAGACAACCATGAAAAAGGGAAGGATACTACAAAAGGTAATAGGAGATGGTTTTAGAATAGAAGAATTTATTATACTCATGAAGATAGTGATGGCTTGTCAAATAGTGAAGAAGGAGAATCTGATCAAGATCTTAAATTACTCATGGCTTTTAAGAAAAATACTAATGAGTCTAATGATAAATTTGTGGATGCTTTAGAGGAAAAAGATTTCTTTGAAGAAATTACTCAGCTCAATTTTTTTTGGAAGAAAACAAAGTAGCCATAGATACATTGAAGCATCAACTCATAGAAAAGGAAAATCATAATGAGAAGTTAGAATGTGAAGTAGTAAGTCTAAGAATGGAACTTGAGAAAATAAAAAGTCTGAATCTTAGATTTGCTAAATGATCTGAAACCTTAGATGAAATTATCAAGGTACAAGACTCTCCTCTTATGAAGATAGCTCTTGGATACACTGGAGAAACATCTCAAACATAAAAGTCTTCAGCCATCACCGGAAGCTATCTAAATGCAGCAAAAAGTAGTCAGAAAAGCTTCAGTCCTCAGAAAACGAATAAAGACATTCCACATGTAAATCATGTTCACTCGAATCCAAGGATGAACAATAACATAAGCACCAGTCAAAAGGTAAAAAACACCAGAAGATTCTATGATCACAAAAATTTCTTCTTTAATGGACAATGTTTCTCATGTCATAATTTTGGTCATAAGGCTGCTCAATGTGTTGCATACAAAACCATCATGACTAGAGAAGCAAGAAAACAAAGGAATGAGACAAGAGTCAAGAATAACACTTATAATAGCTTCTCACCTCTTAAAGATGAAATTGAATGCTTATTTTGAAATAACTTTGGACATGAAGAATATGAATGCAGGAGAAAATTACAACCAACATCTCAAAAAGAGCAAATATCAACAAATTCTAAGGTATGGAAAATGAAGGAGTTACAGTCTGAAAGGTGTGGCATAGCATTGTTTGCAGAAGGATAAGAAAATCAATCGTACATTGATAACATATGCTCAAAACACATGACAAGTGATAAATATAAAATTATTTCATACAATTCTTTAAAGAAAGAAAATAATGTCACTTTTGGAAATGACTCACCTGCTGTCATTAAGGGTAAAGGTTTTGTTTTTCTAAAAGAAAAGGTTAAAGTTGGTAATGTTATGTATGTTGATGGATTAAATCATAACTTGTTGAGTGTTATCCAAATGTGTGACCAAGGAAATGAGGTGGTATTCCAATCAAAATAATGCGTGGTTCGTGAACTTGACACAAGAAAGACCATAATAAAAGGAACAAGAACCCCGAACAATTTGTATATATTAAAAGATGGACAAGAATAATGTTACCTAGGCAAGGTAGAGGGAAATTGGTTATGGCATAGAAGGTTGGGACATCTAAGCTTCTCTCAATTAAGCAAATCAAGCAGGCTCAAAGCTGTTCATGGTCTACCCAACATCACCCTACTAGAAGGTGCCATATATAAGTCATGTCAATTCGTTAAGAAAACTAGATTTCAATTCAATGCCAAAGAAGGATCAACAAGTAAGCCTCTTGAACTTATACATATTGATTTGTGTGGACCAGTAAGGAAAAAGTCACCTTGTGGAGAAAAATACTATATCTTATTCATTGGCGACTTTTCTAGAATGTGCTGGATTGGTTTATTGAAACACAAAGATGAAGAATTTGATAAATTTAATGTCTTAAAAGTATTAGTTGAAAATTAATTAGATATAAAAATCAAATGTCTCAGATATGAATGAGGAGGAAAATACATATCAGATGAATTATTTGATTTCTGTGAACAACATGGCATAAAAGGACAATTTTTTGTAGCTAGAACTCCTCAACAAAATGGTGTGGGAGAAAGAATGTATAGAAATGTTCAACAAATGGCTCGTGTTATGCTTTATGAGTCTAGAAATCCTGACGCATTCTGGGGTGAAGCTACACATACCACTATAAATATTCTCAACAAGGCTCATGTTCATGTGAATAGTGATAAAACTCCGTATGAACTTTGGTATGGTAAGCCTCCCACTGTAAAGAATTTTAGAGTTTTTGGAAGAAAATGTTTCATACAAAATAATGATGAAAAACTTGGTAAGTTTGAAGCTAGAGCAGATGAAGGAATACTTCTCAGTTACTGATCTAGAAGCAAAGGATACAAATGTTACAATAAGAGACTTCGGAAAATTGTTGAATGCATTGATAGTGTGATTGATGAAGCATGCACAGATCCCAAAAAGGTAACCTCAACAAAATAGGATTATGATGCTGAATTCTTTCCCACATCAAATGGCATTGATATATAAGAAGAAACTAATGAAGTAGAAGAATAAGACACGTCGAACAAAGAAAAGGATCCATCCAGGTATGTTCAAAAGAATCATCCAGAAACTCAAATTCTAGGAGAAAAGGAATCTGGGTTAAAAAACAAGAAGAACCCTTGTAGGATCTTCTATTTATCTAGCTTTATTATCCACTATTGAACCACAAAATGTAAATCAATATAGTAAATATGAATTTTGGGTTAAGGCCATGGATGAAGAACTTGATCAAATTGAAAAGAATGATACTTAGGAATTGGTTCCAAGGCCTCATGATAAAAATGTTATTGGGACAAAATGGATATCCAAAAATAAGTTGAATGAAAATGTAGAGGTCATTAGGAAAAAATCTAGACTTGTTCGTAAAGGTTATGCTCAACAAGAAGGTATAGGATTTGAAGAAATATTTTCACCAATAGCCAGACTTGAAGCCATAAGAATGTTTCTTGTATTTTCAAGATTTTGACATTTCAAAGTTTATCAAATGGGTGTAAAATTTTATTTCCTTAATGTTGATCTACAAGAAGAAGTATTTATTGAACAACCAAAAGGATTCATTTTGGGGAATGATGAAAACCTTCTATGCAAACTCAAAAAGGCTTTATATGGGCTAAAACAAGCTCCTCGGGCATGGTATTATCGTATTGAAAAATATATTAAACAAAAATGTTTCACAAAAGGATCCGCTGACAACAAATTGTACACAAAAATTGAGGATGATAAACTGCTAATTATTGTTTTTTATGTTGATGATATCATCTTTGGTAGTAATGAAGAATCTATGAGTCAAAACTTTGCTTCTGTTATGCAACAAGAATTTGAAACATGTTTACTTGGGGAACTAATCTATTTTCTTGGTCTACAAGTGAAACAAGCAAAAGATGGCATCTTTCTCTCAAAAAGAAAATATCTCAAGCAAATTATGAAGAATTATGGTGTTAGTGCCTAGATTTACCTTAGGCTGAGGAAGGTAGGATCTAGGGCCAACATCAAACCACGCTTAACCTGGTAACTAGCCCTACCAGGTCGGGAGAGGGCTCTCTCCGGGTCAATCTCAACAAATAATCGATGAGGGCTTGAGATTACTAATTTAACTACTGATCTTAGGCTAGGTATATGTGCAAGAGAGTTTGATTGAATAAAATGATGTTTTTGTTAGCTCAAAAGGAAAGGTAGATTTTGGGTGCGGGGATTGAGGCTCAGTCTTGTAGAGATCTCAATGGGGCAAGATAGGCAATTGTTTTTGGCACTTAAAATTGAATGAGATGGAAGGAATAGACAGGTGAGGTGTTGAAGAGGGCAAGAGCAATCATGGATCCTCCCCAAATAGCTGAAAACATCAAGAAACTAAAGCAAACTTCAAGTAGAGCACTGCAATTTCAATGTATTCTACTTACACTCTTGTTTGTTTAGTTCAGAAGAAACAAGATAGAGAATGGCATACATGAAATATAAGAAAATTCACAATTACAAAGAAAAGAACTGTACCAAGACAAATTGCCACATGGATTCCAAAGAGTGCTGCAAATCCTGGTTTCAATTCCTTAGCCAAAATGCTGATATGAATGTACAATGAAGCTCCAGGCTTTCTCAAAAGTCCAACCATGCTAATGACTAAAAAACAACATAATATAGACAAACCATAGCTCATCCTACCCTCTAGGGGTAGAGATCACATGTTTAGGAGCTGTTTCAACTAATTCTAAACTGAGAACTAGAAATCATGCAACAGAACAACATGCCTCTAGAAACAAGGGAACTGATTCATTCAGTTTCAAACAACTTTTAAACTAATGAATCTACCTCTACAAGTGAAAATTTAACATTATTACATCATGATTTATCAATGTACATTAAATTAAATTACAAATTTTCCATTAGGAAAGTGAAAAAGTCAAACTAGCCAAAGCTGGGCGAAAAACAGAGCAATACTTGGTCAAACTGGCAATTTTTCCTCTATGCGCCAGGCCTGATTCTCTATGCGTAGCACCTGTTTGGACCCACTTTTGGAGGCCTTCCCGATGTCAAAATGAGCTCCAAGTGTACTTGTTGGAAAGGTACACCTGTCTACTTTCCAACCCAAGTAGAATTTTTCAATTTGGCCTCCATTTGCCTCTCCAAAAGTCAATTCTCCCAACACTACTTCCTGTGTGTCAAAATAAGGGCAGTGAGGTCATTTTTTGAGTGTTTTTGACCTTTTTGAGGGCTCAAAACCTGTCCAAATTTCTTGGAAATTGGTAGGAAAACATATTTTTTAATGCCAAATCCAAAAATGCTGAGTTTTTGTGCTTTGGAGGCTCCTATCAAAAGCGAGCACCACGTGGCGTGGTGCATAGGGTAGAAAATCCTATTTTTTGTGCCAAAAATTTCAAAAATACAAAAAGTGCTCCAAAATTTTTGAAATTTGGGCTGAGTCTTCTCCATCAAACATTGTGTTGGGCCAAGGAAGCCTCAGCCAATATCTAAACTCCTTCATGCTCTTTTTGCCTCCTTGATGCTCTCTTTAACTTTGCCTTTAAACTCCTGATTCTAGCTTGGTACACCATGTTTCTCGATAAGTAATGATATGACAGGTTTATAAGCATGTTCTTCTCATTAATGGCCTTTTCTAGCTTCCTCTCCAAGTGGATATTGGCTCTTTCAAGCCATGACTCTCGATCGGCATTAACCTCCTGCTCAAGTGAAGTGAACTCCACCCTCCTACTTTAGGCAGCTTAGCGATTCTCCTGAATGTTTTGCAACTCCATAATCACTTGCTCGTCTTCAAGTTGCTTATTCCTTTGATCCAGGTATTGTATTGTCCATTGGGCTCTATCCAAGTTGATAGACAAGGCATCAATGTCCGCCTGCTACTCTTGAATGATTTCTCTGAGATTTGTGCTTTGCGGGCCCATATCAGTATCATCACCCTCAATGAGAATGAAATCAGTCTCCTGCTCACCTAATGGTCCTTCCTCCTGTAGTGGCCTCTTGCCTTTGTCCTGAACCTGTTGTTCTGATGACGGAAGCGAGGCCCCTTCCACCCCGGGTGGAGATAACACTGGCTTAACTACTGCAAAAAATCGTCTGGTGCCCTTCTGATAGGTGATGAACATCGACATGCTAGTGGTTTGTGTCTCATGACCCTCATGCTGATAAGAAGGTTCACCTGTCTCATGCAAAGCCTCTGAATGTCCCTGAGGAGCTCTGAAAAACTCACGAGAGATGAAATCCTCCCAAGTAATGCCCTGTAAGCCAAGCTGATGAATGCCCACAATTTTAATGAGAGAAAAATGGTAAATACTGTTGAACTGCTGCTGAGGAGTCTTGTGCTGCACAAGGGTGGTCATCTTATTTATGTTTCGGCACATGAAGTAATGGATGTTCATCATCCTTACCTTGGTAAAATGCATCAGCAGCTTGATATGATAAGCATATAAATGTGAAAAACAACCCTCACAGCTGAAATACGTCATGATCAATTTCATCAAAGGAGCATAAGCATCTTTGAGGTACCGAAAAGCAAATACTCTGCTGAGTTGTCTCAAATAGCTAGGTTCGATGTATGGTTCATAATGCTGCCGGTCAATTTGTTTCCTCTTGTTCCATTGCTCTCTAGTGTTAGGAATGTCGGTTGCTAGTGAAATGGATTCTGGTGTTAATGTAAATGTGACACCAGCTAGAATGGCTTGACCATCATGTAAATGCAACACAAACAAACGAGCCAACTCATGATGAAACTGAATGCTAGCAACCTTCTCACAAAATTCATAGCAAGACTGATGTTGGAAATAAGAGATGGCAAGAGGGCATGCTTGTGATTCAACATGAGTGGTTGGTTCTTCTCTAATATGTTTGCCACCTCTATGAGGCCTCCTGGGTGCATGTACCTCTGTAGGTGAGTCACTATGGCTCTCCTCTTCATAATCATATGAAGGATCAGATGCCATGTCTGCTAGTGGATGGACTGTTTTGGAGCTATTTTGATGAGAAATAGGTGAGCTGTGATGTGTTTTGACTTTTGCCACCAAGGGAAAAAATTATATGAGGGAGTGTGGAGGGAGAAAATAGTGAGGGATTTACGCACTGTTGGGGTAGGATTTAATTAGGGAAATAGGGAATTAGGGAATGATTTAGGAATTTTTGTATAGGACTAGGGTTTGGGAGTTTGTGTTTGAGATTTTGGGAAATGGGAATTGGGGTATGGGATTAGTGAATTTAGGGGTATGTGAATGTAGGGAATAGGAAAATCAAGGGAAAAAATGGAGTAAGGGAGTGTGAGGTGGGGGGAATAACTTGGCAGCCAAGCAGTTAATACAAAACCCTAGCACTCTTTTCTTTGGTAGGGTTTTATTTGCTTGTTCAACACCATAAGACAACCACCATCAAAAAAGCACTAACCTTGGATGAAAAGCAATGATGGAAGCCCAACTTACTTGTACAAGTGATGATCCACAAGTTTTGGGCTATTTGGAGCAAGTTTTTGGAGTTTTCGGGCTTGCCAGCTGTATGCGCCACACCCAGTGAGTGCGCTGTGCCCTTTGCAATTTTGAACTAGAGGTCAAAGCCCAGTGCACCGTGCCTGCTATGTGCACCGCGCCACTTGCCCAGTGCGCCACGCCTCTGTCTTTTGGTCGATTTTCACCAATTCCTCTCACTTGCTCACCAACACGACTTTGCCTTGCTTCCACTTTGTCTTGGAGTGCAAATGAACTTTTCAAATTGAAGGAATGACTTATAAACATGGATCTTTTAAATTTTTGGCTCATAAAACCCATTTTACAATGTTTTGAAAATGACTTGGTTTTTGAATCTTTTTTGAGCTTTTTCACTTTATTAGAACTTGTGATGGACTAAATGACCTGTGCTTTGTTTGTTTTGCAAGTGGTTGGAGCTACTGGGGCTAGGGAAAGAGACCAGGGTTACAGGTGGAGTGATTTACATATGGAGAAAATAAAATTACATAAATTTGTACCATAAAAGCAAAAATACTTTGTTTTTCCTCAAAACAGAGTTTTGAGGAAAGACACATCTTTGAGCACTTGATGATGAAATTTATTGATGCTGGAACCTCCTCATGGCCTGTTGGTTGTTATTGGACACTTTGAAACACTTTTTTGATGAAACCCTAATGAAACCCTAGACCTAAATGACAATGAAACCCTAAAGAAAAAATCCTTGCAATCTTTAAGACAAAAGATGACTTTATATGCTTTGTAATGAACGAACATGAGCCAGAAGGTAGATAACATGAGGGAAACTGTAGGAAATCCACTACCATCAGATGATCCATCCGCCTAATGGAATGCAGCTGACTGAGCGAGACACCTAATATGCAATGCAACAAGAGAATTTGATATCTGACGGAGGGATGAAGATACCGACACTAACATATGGGATGGAAGATTGCAAACCTGTATGTACTTCCATGATGACAAGATGTAGCCTTAGTTCTAATGATGATTCTCCCGTAGTAAACCAACTAGAGTACATTTCTATGATTGGAAGTCTGCTTTATCTAACGGGTACCAGACCAGATATCATGCATGCAGTTGGGATTTTTGGATGTTTCCAAGCCAATCCAAAGGAATCACATCTTCAGGCAGTAAAGAGAATATTCAAATATCTCAAAGGAACCCAAGACTTTGGTCTATGGTATCCTAAAGATGCAGTTCTTACCCTTCATGCATACACAGATGTGAATTGGGCTATAAGTGTTGATGACCGAAATAGCACTAGTGGAGGTGCATTATACATGGGGGCCCGATTGTTATCTTGGTTTAGAAAGAAACAAAGTTACATTGCCTTATCTACAACATAAGCAGATTATGTGGTTGTTTCATCTTGTTGCACACAACTTCTCTGGATGATGCAAACATGACAAGGTATATAAATCAAATGTTCTCCACCCATCTCCATCATATGTGATAATACAAGTGCTATTAGTATTTCAAAAAATCCTATTATGCACTCCAAGACCAAGCATATTGCAATTAATTATCACTTTCTACGAGAACAAGTGCTTGAGTAAAAGGTTAAATTGGAGTATGTTCCCCCCAAAGAACAAGTTGATGATATATTTACTAAGCCTATTCCCAGAGAATAATTTGAATATCTTAGACATAAACTAGGAGTTGTCTCTACCTCATTTCATTGTTAATTTAGAATGCTCAGTCTACAGGTGAAAATTCAGAAGGTTGCTTTCTGTATGTGGGTTTCATGAAGTATAGTCACATATATACACGAGTTTCTTTGTGGACAATCGCATATGTTTTTCTCTGATAGAAAAATAGTGGTACAGACTCAAGATCAGACTTTGACATGCTACTGACAACTATGATTTGATTTTTCTTGGTCTGGTGTTGATGGGTACAATCTGTTGATATGGTATTGAATTATTTTTTTCTCATTTATATTTATCTGATTGATGAATATGCTTTGATGAACGAGTTGTTGACAATGAACATGTAGAACATGTTTAGGGGGAGCATTAACCTTGCATAATATAATGCATTGTTGGCATTATGGTTGCTGAATTATGCTACTATTAATAGCTTTTGGTCTCAGTTATTAATGTCATATATGTCATTTGATGTAAAGGTCATGTGGAGACCTATGATGTAATAATTGTCATATTCAGTCATGTATGGAATTTTGAGGTCATGTCAAATATGTAATCCCACTTGGTTGGGTGGTAGTGTCAAAAATGTAATCCCACTTGGTTGGGTGG
The DNA here is from genome assembly GCA_031772625.1 of Pinus tabuliformis. NCBI lineage: Eukaryota > Viridiplantae > Streptophyta > Pinopsida > Pinales > Pinaceae > Pinus > Pinus tabuliformis. The sequence continues at coordinate 235,681,482 of CM062814.1, read as the reverse complement.
TTGAGTCAAATATGTATCCCCACTTGGTTGGGTGATTGATGTAAGTATGAACCCTTGGTGATAGGAAGGTCATACTCAATTGAGTTATAGAGTCATGTTCTTAATTTGAAAATCTTTCTAAAGATTCAACATGTGCTTAGGGGGAGCATGGACAATATAATGCAAATCAGATCCAAAGGGGGAGATTTGGTCCACCCTTTGCCCTTGATGTCAAAGGGGGAAAGTATCTTGGTGTTTGAATAACGATTATTTGATGTATCTAACAAGTTTCTATAGGTTGAGGTGATCAACAACAACATGGTTTCCAACAAGTCCAAAGGGGGATATTGTTGGCATTATGATGCATGTGTTGTCCTTGATCAAATCTCACTTGTAATAGAACAAGTATATGGTAACTAGATGAATCCACAGGCCAGTTTAGAGGTGTGGTGAAGTAAAATTATAAGTGCGGACACAAACAAATTCCTCTAGCCCGATGATGGGTCTAGCCACAATAGATACATTCTATGGAATATTTCCTTAGGTTAGAATCAATCAAGAGGGCCTACCGCTTGGTCGCTTATCCTACCTGATGATGTCCTCGCTTGCTCGTTCCAGCAATCTCTCGCTTCCTTCTTGAAGCTCATAAAACAAGTAAACAACAACAACACACAAACATAATAATAGACAAATTGCAATTCAAACTAATTAATGAGTCAAGAAACATTAATCCATGAATATGTAATATTACAAAACATGTAGGAAATCAATCGATAGTTGCATATATTAATATCAAATAGAGATTACAACCATTCATCTTGACGTTGTAGTCTTCCTCTGACAAGGCCAGATTCCCACACACTTCTGCTAGCATTCCATGATGGCTTCAAACAACAATAGTTTTAATGCTATTCCCTTTATGCTTCACTCCAAACCAAGACACACTTATCCCTCACATAATTAGATAGCTACAACTAGTAATAGCTTGCTTGTCTACTCCAAACCAAAATAGTATCAACACTCAACCAAAAACTCTGCAACTAACACTAGTTTTTGCTTGGGAGGAAGGGAGGTTTATATAGGAAATATGGATGGTGTTAAAATCCTATACCAATAGGTGTCATATTTCATGATTGACTTGTTGAGCTCTGTAATATGTTCATTCATTTCCTTGTTACAAAGGTTTCCATATTATCAAAGATTTCAAAAAATTTAAAAAGTGTAAAGAGGGTATGCCCTAAAAGGAAAATCAAAGGGTAAAAAAAGAGAGAATAAAATGGTCAAAAAAGTGAAAGAATTGAACTCCAAACAAAAATAGACCAGGAAAGTATGCAAGTCCAAAATGGCACTACTTTTTCATTTTCTGTAATAAGCATTGTGTGCAGCTTGTTAAACTTTTTCCACAATTGATGAATGGCCAAACGGCTTAATCTTGGCTAATTCATGTTTGAATTTCATGTTTTAGAGATAGAGAATAAAATCTGACCAAACTGTTTAATCTTGGTAGATAAGTAGATAGGTAGAGTAAATAAAAAGGAGCTCAACAGTTAAATCTTAGCCCTTGGATTTAATAAGTGCAGACTTAGGTAGGCTTGCCATGCAAAGAAAAGAAAAGTTGATGAGGGTTTTCCAGTCCAAGTGCACCCAAATAAAGAAGGAAAAAATGCTAGGTCCAAGTAGGTAGGGTAGGTAGAATGGTGTTGCAAACTGATACCATTGATAGATTATGTCTCTAAAAGTGTTAATATTTATCTCTATCACAAGTGCAAGGCAGACAATATACTTGAAGCAGCTCAAGTGAGGCAAGGTTACATAACTAACTCCCCTTCATATTTTTCCCTAATCATTCACTAATTTCCTGAAAGTATTAAGATCTGTTCTTAATATCACTCATAAACCACTTCATCTCATTTTATAAAGATTTCTCAAGTAAATTCCTACCTTACTTAGGAAAATGCATAATATCACCTAAAAACTCCATTTCCACTTTAGCGTAAGTCTTAATGTAACTTGTGAACATTGGCTTAGCGCTTATTTTCGTTTTTATTTCATATTAACAATTAACACTTATTATTTAAATCCCATAAAACATTACCCTTCCGTATTATGTAAATATATAGTAAAAACCCCGATTTTTAATGTATCGCCGCCCCGGTTAATTATAAGCATAAAACAATAAAGCGTTGTTTACAAAGGATTAATGAATTTGTTTGAAATTCATTAAAAACCTTCCCCGCTACGCACAAAAGGATTAATTAACCCCTGGTTGATTAATAACCAAACTACCCCGACCAATAAAAATAAGGTCGATATGATTAAAATATGGTTTAATACATCGGGCCTGCCACAGTTAACTCTCCGCCATCTCCAATGCCCATCCACTGTTTGATCATTCCATTCTCATCCGATGGTGGAAAACAATATCGCGACCCCCCTTACCTCTGCCTGTTAACTCGCGGGGGCCCAATGTTTTTCTGTCGTACCTCTACCACGCGTTGCCCATCCAACGTGCTCACTCGCCCTCTGCCCAAAACCACCCAGCCCTAAAAGCGGTGCGGGCAAAACCGCTTATTGCCCTCCACATCGCGACAAACCGCTTATGTCATCCGCCCTCTGTTGACACCATCTGCTGACGTCATCCACCACGTCACCCACCACTCCAGCTCGTTGACGTCACTCTAGTACCGCTTACGTCATCCGCCCAATCAAATCAAAAAATCCCGCCAAAACTTCATTTTGTCAAGTAAAATCAAAAAATTGCCATTTTAGCTGTAGTTTGCTGCATACAGTGCTCCCGGCATAAAATCGACCAAGTTCACAGTTTAGTCTCAAACAGACACCTGACCAGAAAGACTACAGCATGAGCTCTGCAACCGGCCATTCGACTTGCATTTGTATGGTTTTCTTCTTTTACGTAGGTATTTACCCAGTTTGCCATGAATCCCTGCAATTTCGTTCTCGGCTGAAAATTCTACCAGATGGAGTTGTTTACCAGATTGAGCTTTTTACCAGAGTAGGATGAACAGGGGTCAAAACCGGTCAAAGAGTGTCAGATCACAGTCAAAGAGTATCAGTTAAGACAGGCAGCCAGCACAGAGTTACTGAAAGATAGCTGCAAGCCGAATCCTAGGGCCTGCCTCCAGCACATTCAACAAAAACAGGACCAGCACAACATCAGTTCATCTTTTCCCTATTTTCAAGGCTAGCCGTTTCTATTTCTTGTAAACTATTTTTAGTCATCCTAGATATTATCTCACTGAGATATTTGTCGTATAATTTTTTGCATAAATACCCCCTCAAATGGAGTATTGAGGGTGGATTCCTAGACTTTGCTGTAATATTGAATTTTTGGAATAAAGAGCCATTGGAATCACGGTTGCATGGCTTACTGGATGAAGAATTGAAGTAGAGGACTTGTCATAGACTTCTTGAATCAACCACTAGATCAATAAGTCCTCTATATCTTGTGTTTTAAAGTTTTCTTTAGTTTATTATATCATTTTTGTTTCATAATCTGAATGATAAAGAAAAGATTTAATTTCAGAATATGCTTGATTGCACTCTGTTTTCAGCCATTGTTGTTCTTAGTGTTTTCTTCAGAATTAGGATAAACAGTGAAATCTTAATTGCTCTTGTTTCCTAATTCTTTCATTTTGATTATTTGTCAAAGAATACTTAACTGCTCCTTATCAGTAATCATCCAATTTCCCTCTTTAAATAGGTTGAAGGATCCTTAACTGCCCTTCACCCAATTTGAGCCCATTCCATCTGTTTCAAATCTTTATTTGTTCCTTGTTTGACCACCTTGCTCTGTGAAACCATCCTCTGTTAAGAAACCAAATCCAGAAAGCCATCTTCTTTGACTCCATTAGCCCAATGGAATGAACTACTCTATCTTACCTCTCTTCTTTATTGAATCTCACCACCCAAACTCAAACAAAACCCTTGAACTTCATAACTAGCCTAATACCTTTAAAAACAAAGATAAATCATAAAGAGAGAGCCCTCTCTAGATACAGATTGGCTAGATTCTGTATCTAAAAGATTGGTTAGTGGTTACCTCGGCTTCCTTTCCCTTTCTTACAAATTTTGGGAAAACCTGAGTGATAACATTAATGGCGACTTCGTCGGGGACTGAATAATTTGTTTGTTACTACTGTTTTCTGTATAAGCTACAGACGAAGCTTGAAGCTAGCCAGGTAGCCTTTGAAATGATTTTTCTTTGCAATTTCAGAAGTAAATGAATGCTACTTCAGTCTATCTTTGGTCTAGGTTATAGATTGGACATTTGGTTTCAAATACTTGATCAGTTCCTCTTTTCAAGTAATTCTTTAAGAAAGTTCAAAACTCCCACATCTAAAACTTCTTAGAAGAGATTGTTAAAGTTGTATTGTCAAACCTATTTCAAGAAAAAGAAAAAAAAACCAAAAACACACCTAGAAACTTGGTTTTAGAAAGGATTCATTACACCAGATCAAATCCTGATCCTAATCCCCCACCTGTGTTGAAAATCCTAATTTGATTCCTAGGATTCTTAGAAGACAAGAGAGCCAAGAAAATTCTACTAGTTCTCGGCCTCTATACAGATCAAGATCCTGTCATGTGAGGTGGATCTACCCCGAGGACTAACCTTTTGATGAGTATTTTGAAAACTCTTTATTTGAGACCTTTTCAGAATCTGTGTTAACCCACACAGTTCAAAATCCAATATTCATTGAAAATTTGCAGATTGAAGTTGTTACTTCACACCTTGACAGACATTTGCAGAACTCCATTCAATCTGAGCTTACCTCTGAAAGAACACCAAACCTTTCTGTGATTACTACAACTTCTCCAAGTTCACCATCAGCCACCCCTTCCACTCCTCCATCTACAACACACATTCCCATTGTTATCCCTACTCCTCTAGTTGTCACATCTATTTCTGCAACCATGGCAAACCGATATACTCCCCTGCACTTACCTGCCAATCCAGGGGCTATGCCCCAAGACTATCAAAGTAAAATCACTTCTTTTGAAGGTATTGGCACTTACACAGCTCAACAACATACCAAGAAAATGACCGACTATTTTGAAATATATGAGGTTGATGCTGATGATGTTAGAATGAAAGTATTTGTTCAAAGTTTGACTGGAGATGTTAGAACATGGTTTAGAGCCCTCCCTGCAAATAGTATCAATGACCCACAAGCTCTTTATCAGACCTTCTTGAATAGATGGGAAAAGAAGAAAGATCCTCTCCACATTTTATCAGAATATGAAAACCTAAGAAGAGGCACACAAGAAACTGTCCAAGATTACTGTACCAGATTCAATAATGTCTACAATGCTATTCCTCAAAATCTCAGACCTCCTCCAGATTTGGCCTTGATCAAATTCCCTGATGCATTTGATTCTGATATGGCATACCAACTTAGGGAAAGAGCTCCTCGAAACTTAGAAGAGATGCAGAGTATGGCTGTCAACATTGAGGCCAACCTGATTTCTAAACGATCTAGAGCCAGAGCTCAAAGGAGGACACCTTTCAAAGAAGAACCTTCTGCCTTTGAATAGAACTTAGATGCTATTATTAAAAGAATGGATAGACTTGGAGATAGAGTAGAAACAATCAAGAGAAAATCCCCTTGGGATGGTCAACCAAGCAATACTGGAAGAAATCCAAATTTAAGGAAGAACCAAAACCCTAACACTGGAAAGACAGGGCCTGACCAAAATATTAGGCCCCCATTTCAAGAAAATTATGCTGAAGCCTCAACTTCTGATGAACCAACAGAAAACACTCAAATTAATTTGATGGGACTCAACAATGAAAAACAAGTTTTCTTGACCCAAGAGGATCAAGAAGCTCACATTCTTAAACAATTCCAAACCCAGTGAGGGAATTATTTGACTTTAGGGAGGGATATGATACAACCATTTATGAAGTCCAAAAACAATACAATTTGAGGAGAAAAAGAATAGATGCCCATGAAATCAGTAAACAGAAAGATACCAAGCAGCCTAACAAAGGTAAGATCAGTGCCCCACCTGTACATATTCTTTCGAGAACAGATCCTAACCCTAATAACCCAATTGTTGAAGATGTATCAGATAATAAACCACCTAACAGACAACCTTCCACTTCTATTACTTCTAAAGGAAACGTAGAAGAGCCTCTAGAACTCGATTTGGAAACAACTTCAGCTTGTAATCCCACTCCTGGAGAGGAGAGAAATGAAGAAAATCCAGCTGTCCGAAATACAAGAACTCAGACCGAAAAACCTTTTAATCTTGAGACAGAAGTAGGCGAACTAAATATAGCTGTTCCATTATCATAATTAGCTAAACATGATGTCTACAGAAGTCAAATAAGTAGATCACTCAAAATTTCTGTGAACGAAGATTCAGTAAATGTTTTTGATGACCAGCCTGAATTGATCTTTGGCCTTGGAGTAAATGGAAAAATAGTAGAGGGAGAAGTTCCTCCTTTCAATGTAAGTTTAAACATACATGATAAAATACTTCATAATGCCATGTTTGATTTTGGTGCTTCTCATAACTTAATGCCTAAATCTGTAATGGAGAGACTAGACCTTGACATCACTAGGCCATATAAATACCTTTTCTCTTTTGATTCAAGTCAGGTCAGATGTTTAGGTTTAAACAAAGACTTATGTGTGTCACTTGTCCAATATCCTGCCAAAACCATCTTAATGGACATAGCAGTAGCTGATATTCCACCAAAGTATGGCATGTTATTGTCCAGATCTTGGGGTGCAAAGCTTCAAGGATCTCTACAGTTAGACATGTCTTACGCTAATATTTTAGTGTTTGGTCAACCCAAGAGACTATACAGAGAAAACTTAATGAAGTATGTAGTAAGTAGTCAAGAGAAACCTCAAAATTTCCCTATCTGCTCAGTACATTCAGATATGGATTCTTTTATCCTTTACAATGCTGAAATTGATCCCCCACATGAAATAAAAGTTTTAGCAGATGAAACAGAAGAAATAGCAAATGAAAAGTCTAGTGTCCGAATCCAAGAAATTTCTGAAAATCATGAAACATCAGATACCCAAGAGAAATCAGAAGAAACTAAAAAACCAGATCTCCCTATTAAACAGATCCCTGAAACTCCAGATACTAATTATGAACATGAAATCCTTTGGTACTTAGAATTTGATGGTTCTGTGAACAAATTAGGAGCAGGAGCAGGAGTCTGGGTGCACAATCTTGAAAACAATCATGCTGAAGGCCATGCCTACAGATTAAACTTTAGATGCACTAATAATATGGCTGAATATGAAGCTTTATTGTTAGGTCTTAAACTGGTCAAGAAATTGGGAGCAACTAGAGTGTCAGTCCTAGGAGATTCTGATTTAATCATTCAACAGATAAAAGGGAAGTTCGTAACAAATGATCCCAGATTAAGAGAGTATAGAGGAACAACTATAGAGATCCTCAATACATTTCTAGAAACTCAGCTTGCCAAAATCCCGAGAAAACATAACTTGCAAGCTCATAGCCTGGCAACATTTGCCAGCACCTGTAAATTACCATTTGAACCAAATCATCAATTCACAGCTGAGATTAGACACATGCCAGCCATACCTGATAATGTAAAGAACTGGAAAGTGTTTGACAGTGATAATCAGATCAACAATTTTTTAACCCTAGAAGAAGAATTTTCTAGCACTAACCTAGATGTAGATACAGTTAGTGAGTTTGATCCAACAAATCAGATAGAAACAGAAATTTCAGCAGAAAATGCAACTCAAATGCTTCATCCAATGAAATTTACCAAAAAGGAAATATAGGATCTTAAAGAAATAGACATTGATAAGATTATTGAAGGAGAATCTAAAGTTATCAATTTGAAAGACAATCATTTGCCCAAAGGATTAACTCCTTTGGAAGATCTCTTTGATTTCAACGATATTCCAAAGAAACCCAAGATGGAACCTCTAAAAGCAAACATTGAAGACTATAACATAGGAACTGAAGAAAAGCCAAAAATGGTAAAATTATCCAAATCTTTGCCCCCTGATCAAAAACTTAAGTATGTTGAACTAATCAAAGAATTCCAGGATGTTTTTTCCTGGAGCTATGAAGACCTGAAATCTTATGACACCTTTGTAATTCAACATACAATACCCCTCAAGGAAAATAAAAAACCATTCAAACAAAAGCTCAGAAGAATTAACCCTGTACTGCTTCCTTCAATTGAAAAGGAAATCAAATGAATACATGATGCAGGGATACTTGCTCCAATCAGATTTTCAGAGTGGGTGTCTAATTTAGTGCCTACTAGGAAGAAAACAGGAAAAATTAGATTATGTGTTGACTTAAGAAATGTAAACAAGGTTTCTTTGAAAGACAATTACCCTTTACCTAAGATGGATCATATTTTACAAAGGGTAGTAGGTGCTTCTAGGATTTCGCTTTTGGATGGGTTTTTAGGTTATAATCAGATTCTGGTTCATCCTGATGACTAGGAAAAGACTGCATTTACAACACCATGGGGTACATTCAAATATGTTAAAATTCCATTCGGACTTAAGAATGCAGGGCAACCTTTCAACGAGTAATGGAAATAGCTTTTGCAAAAGAAATTCACGATTTTCTGGTTATATATATAGATGACCTGACTGTATTTTCCAAATCATATCAGCAACATTTAGATCATCTCAAACAAGTGTTTTTAAAATGAAAAACGTATGGTATTTCATTAAATCCTAAAAAGTCTTTGTTTGGTCTAGAAGAAGGCAAACTGTTAGGCCATATCATCTCTAATATGGCATCAGAATTGATCCTGCTAGAATAGAATCTATTATGCAAATACTCCACCCCAGAAATGTCAAAGAACTTCAAGCTTTCCTAGGAAAGATTAACTTTTTAATAAGATTGATATCTAATTTGGCTGAATTAATTAGATTTCTGAACAATATGTTAAAAAATGATTCAAAGGTTAAATGGATAGTAGAAGCTAAACAAGCATCTGAAGAAATTAAAACGGCTTTGACCAGAACACCAGTCCTTACTAGTCCAAAGTTCGATAGAGACTTCATAATTTTTTCATTTGCATCAGAACACACTATAACAGTTGTTTTAATGCAAAAAGATGATCAAGGATGTGAAAAACCCATAGCCTTTTTCAGTAAAGCACTTAGGGATGCACCTCTAAATTACAAAATCATGGAAAAACAGGCTTTTGCACTTGTGAAAGCTATTAAAGACTTCAGAGTCTATATATTGTACTCCCATGTAATAGCTTATGTACCAAATGCTGTTGTCAAAGACATCCTGACTTAGGATGGAACTGAAGGCAAATGAGGCAAATGGATAGCTAATATATTGGAGTATGATATTGAAATAAAACTTGCAAAGATTATAAAAGGATAGGGATTGGCTAAACTCAGGACTGAAACAAACTTTCAAGCCCTGGATATTAATGAACTGGGTAATGAACAGGAGATGGTGACTCCACAAATAAGCCAGGCCTTCTTAGAATCACCTTGGTATGCTGATATAACTCATGTATTATTAAACCTGCAGGCTCCTCCAGGGTTATCTAGAACAAAGAAAAGGTTTTTAAAGATGAAAGCTTCAAAATTCTGTATTTTAGATAATTCTCTCTTTTGGAAAAATCATGAAGGTATTCTATTGAATTGTTTAATAAAAGAAGAAGCTGACAAGGTTCTCAAAGAATTTCATGCAGGTGACTGTAGTGGACACCTTTACTGGAAATCAACTGCAAACAAAATCCTAAGGGCTGGATTTTACTGGCCAACCTTGTTCGCTGATGTAAAGAAGTTTGTCACTGCTTGCCACAAATGCCAAATTTTTGAAGGCAAAAGGAAACTGTTACCCTTACCCTTGAGACCAATTTCCACTGAAAAGCCCTTTCAACAATGGGGTTTGGACTTCATTGGAGAAATCCATCCTCCCTCTTCTGGCCAACATAAATGGATTCTTACTGCCACAGACTATTTCACCAAATGGATAGAAGCCATTCCTTCTAGACAAGCCAATGATACAGTGATTATAGGATTCTTAGAAACCAACATATTGTCTAGATTTGGCTATCCTGAAAAGATCATAACTGATAATGCTTCTGCCTTCAAGTCCAAGAAAATGATAAACTTCTGTAACAAATACCATATCACTTTAGGCCATTCCACAGCCTATTACCCTCAAGGTAATGGTCTAGCTGAATCTTCCAATAAAAGGCTGATTAATTTTATTAAGAAATTGTTGGAAGAGAATAAGAAAAATGGCACAAGAAACTTACAAATGCACTATGGGCAGATAGACTTACTACAAAGAGATCTATTAGAACTAGCCCTTATGAGTTAGTTTATGGCATGGAGGCTGTATTTCCTTCATCTTTAGGAGTTCCTGTAATGAAATTACTGCAAGAAGCTCGGGTGGAACCCAATGACATTCAAAGGAGAATAAATCAGACCATCCATTTGCAGCAGACCAGAGAAGAAGTGCACCAAAGATCGCAAGTGTTACAAGAAAAAATCAAGAAAATATTTGATAAAAGGACCAAAGCTAAAGACTTCTACCTTGGAGACAAAGTTCTAAGATGGGATTCTAGGAGAGAAGACAAAGGAAAACATGGGAAGTTTGACTTCCTGTGGAAAGGGCCATTTATCATCCAGGCATTGCAAGGGAACAATACTTACTTTCTGAAGAGCCTGGATGGTACAGAAACAGAAGAAGGACTAGTGAATGGTCGAATGCTGAAACATTACTTTGATCCAGTTTTTTAATGTATTCTAACTCTAACATGTACATACTATATCCTTAATATTGTCACAGTTTGGATTGGATAGTAACTTGCTGTAGTTGAAGCCCAAAGAGAAGGCCCTAAGCTTCACAAGTGTGCTGTCATATATACAATAAAGCAACCAGAAAAAGAAGATTTCAGAGCATATTCTAAGTTATTCAGAAGGCCATCTGACCTGCTGTTCTTGACCTTCCACCAGGGAAAGCCATCCCCAAGTGGAGCCACTGTTAAACTCCTATACCAATAGGTGTCATATTTCATGATTGACTTGTTGAGCTCTGTAATATGTTCATTCATTTCCTTGTTGCAAAGGTTTCCATATTATCAAAAATTTCAAAAAATGTAAAAAATGTAAAGAGGGTATGCCCTAAAAGAAAAATCAAAGGGTAGAAAAAAAAGAATAAAATGGTCAAAAAAGTGAAAGAATTGAACCCCAAACAAAAATAAACCAGGAAAGTGTGCAAGTCCAAAATGCCACTACTTTTTCATTTTCTGTAATAAGCATTGTGTGCAGCTTGTTAAACTTTTGCCACAATTGATGAATGGCCAAACAACTTAATCTTGGCTAATTCATGTTTGAATTTCATGTTTTAGAGATAGAGAATAAAATCTGACCAAACTGTTTAATCTTGGTAGATAAGTAGATAGGTAGAGTAAATAAAAAGGAGCTCAACAGTTAAATCTGATCCCTTGGATGTAATAAGTGCAGACTTAGGTAGGCTTGCCATGCAAAGAAAAGAAAAGTTGATGAGGGTTTGCCCGTCCAAGTGCACCCAAATAAACAAGGAAAAAATGCTAGGCCCAAGTAGGCAGGGTAGGTAGATTGGTGTTGTAGAATGATACCATTGATAGATTATGTCTCTAAAAGTTTTAATCTTTATCTCTATCACAAGTACAAGGCAGACAATATACTTGAAGTAGCTCAAGTGAGGCAAGGTTACATAACTAACTCCCCTTCATATTTTCCCCTAATCATTCACTAATTTCCTCAAAGTATTAAGATCTGTTCTTAATATCACTCATAAACCACTTCATCTCATTTTATAAAGATTTCTCAAGTAAATTCCTACTTTACTTAAGAAAATGCATAATATCACCTAAAAACTCCATTTCCACTTTAGCCTAAGTTTTAATGTAACTTGTGAACATTGGCTTAGCGCTTATTTTCGTTTTTATTTCATATTAACGATTAACACTTATTATTTAAATCCCATAAAACATTACCCTTCCCATATTATGTAAATATATAATAAAAACCCCGATTTTTAATGTATCCCTGCCCCGATTAATTATAACCATAAAACAATAAAGCGTTGTTTACAAAGGATTAATGAATTTGTTTGAAATTCATTAAAATCCTTCCCCGCCACACACAAAGGGATTAATTAATCCCCGGTTGATTAATAAAAAAACTACCCCGACCAATAAAAATATGCCCGATATGATTAAAATACGGTTTAATACAACTGGCCCGCCACAGTTAACTCTCCGCCATCTCCAACACCGTCCACCGTTTGATCATTCCATTCTCATCCGACGGTGGAAAATAATATCGCGACCCCCCTTACCTCCGCCTGTTAACTCGCGGGGGCCCGACGGTTTTCTACCGTACCTCTGCCACGCTCGCCCATCCAACGTGCTCGCTCTTCCTCTGCCCAAAACCACCCAGCCCCAAAAGTGGTGCGGGAAAAACCGCTTACCTTCTTCCACATCGCGAAAAACTGCTTACGTCATCTGCCCTCCGCTGACACCATCTGCTGACGTCATCCGCCACATCACCCGCCACTCCACCCCACTGACATCACTCCGGTACCGCTTACATCATCCACCCAATCAAATCAAAAAATCCCGCCAAAACTTCATTTTCTCAAATAAAACCGAAAAATTTCCATTTTAGCTGTAGTTTGTTGCATACAACGCTCCCGACATAAAATCGACCGAGTTCACAGTTCAGTCTCAAACCGACATCTGATCAGAAAGACTACAACATGAGCTCTGTAGCCAGCCATTCGACTTGCATTTTTATGGTTTTCTTCTTTTACGCAGGTATTTACCTAGTTTGCCATGAAACCCTGCAATTTCGTTCTCGGCTGAAAATTCTACCAGATGGAGCTGTTTACCAGATTGAGCTTTTTACCAGAGCAGGATGAACAGGGGTCAAAACCGGTCAAAGAGTGTCAGATCATAGTCAAAGAGTATTAGTTTAGATAGGCAGCCAACATAGAGTTATTGAAAGATAGCTGCAAGCTAAATCCTAGGGCCTACCTCCAGCACATTCAACAAAAACAGGACCAGCACAACATCAGTTCATCTTTTCCCTATTTTCAAGGCTAGCTGTTTCTATTTCTTGTAAACTATTTTTAGTCATTCTAGATATTATCTCACTGAGATATTTGTCGTATAATTTTCTGCATAAATACCCCCTAAAATGGAGTATTGAGGGTGGATTCCTAGACTTTGCTGTAATATTGAATTTTTGGAATAAAGAGCTGTTGGAATCACTGTTGCATGGCTTACTGAATGAAGAATTGAAGCAGAGGACTTGTCACAGACTTCTTGAATCAACCACTGGATCAATAAGTCCTCTATATTTTGTGTTTTAAAGTTTTCTTTAGTTTATTATAACATCTTTGTTTCATAATCTGAATGATAAAGAAAGGATTTAATTTCAGAATATGCTTGATTGCACTCTGTTTTCAGTCATTATTGTTCTCAGTGTTTTCTTCAGGATTAGGATAAATAGTGAAATCTTAATTTCTTCTATTTCCTAATTCTTTCATGTTTATTATTTGTTAAAGAATACTTAACTGCTCCTTATCAGTAATCATCCAATTTCCCTCTTTAAATAGGTTGAAGGATCCTTAACTGCTCTTCACCCAATTTGAGCCCATTCCATCCGTTTCAAATCTTTATTTGTTCCCTGTTTGACCACCTTGCTCTATGAAACCATTCTCTGTTAAGAAACCAAATCTAGAAAGCCATCTTTTTTGACTCCATTAGCCCAATGGACTAAAATACTCTGTCTTACCTCTCTACTCTATTGAATCTCACCACCCAAACTCAAACAAAACCCTTGAACTTCATAACTAGCCTAATACCTTTAAAAAAAATCTAAATCATAAAGAGAGAGCCCTCTTTGGATACAGATTGGCTAGATTATGTATCTAAAAGATTGGTTAGTGGTTACCTAGGCCTCCTTTCCCTTTCTTACAACTTTTGGGAAAACCTGAGTGATAACAGATGGAAGATGGATCCTCTTCTCATGGGAGAAGGACTTATCCCTTGAGTTAGTTCCATCTTTATAGGGGAAAGGAGCCCAAACTATCATCCTTGACCCCATCCGGCCAAACCATTTACCAGACTTCTGTTACGGAGCTTCTAGAGCTGGAACTTCAGCTCTAATTTAAAAAAATTTCCATTACAGGACCGATGCAACTAAAACATAGCTCAGTCACTATGGTCGATGCGAGGAGTAGTTCTAATCTCTACACATTAGCATGGAGGAGATAAAGGCCATTAGCGCCAATCTTGTAAACTCGGAAAAACATAAGTTTCAAGGGAAATGGTGCAAAAGGGAAATGATCTACTTATGAAGAGGGACACAATGGGACTTTCTTCATGAAGGAAACGCATGCGGGGTTCACTGTAGAGGTTCTCCAGGATCAAGGAACGGGGATTATAGGGACAATGAAAAAATGTTGTGGAACAGATGTCCCCTAAAGCGTGAAGGCTGAACTGGAGTGAGGGATGAAATGCTTTATAAATCAGTGTGGGGAACCAGTCTGTTGTCAGAAAACCTGCAAGAATGTACATATACATATACATAAATTGAGATCTCTATCAAATAATACATGAATCGTGGCATGGACGCAGCCATCCAGAGAATGATAATGTAAATGGATCCAGGTATGGGCACAACCATCCCTCAAAGAGGATCATAACGAAACCGTGGTATGGTCACAACCATCCAATAATGAGAAGGATCACATATGATAACTCATGGTCTGGTCATAGCTAGCCATCTGAAAGAGACATGCATATCATCATAACCATGTCACACTGCTTTTCAACCTAGACTTTTGTGATTTGAGTCCAACGTCTTGCACTCCAACACGTCCTAATCAAAGTACAGATCCTAGAATGCGAATAGATGTGTTGATGTCGAACATGCTAGAAAGTTGCTTGATTACCAGTCAATGATGTAAATTGTTAACAAGCGCAAGAGAAACCACCAATAATGACAATGGTCCTTAAGGTACTATCAGCATAATCCATGGAATGTGAATACAGGAACTGAATTCGAACACCCGAGAAATCACTCGATCGAAAGCCAATGATGTGAACTTGTCATTGAGTGAGAAGAACTTGCCATTAGGGCATGCAAGCTCTAAGGTACTGGAAGGGAGTCTCTCGATCAACTTCCCGGATAATGAGTTGAAGTTGACGGGAAGTGAACATGTTGAAGGAGGGCCATAATGAATCCCACGTCATGGATGCGAGACAAGAGGATGTAAAATGATTTTGGATGGTACAGAGAATTAGGGGTAAGTGTAATTGCAGAAGGACAATTCTTGAACATATCAGCGACACAACTTGGAAGTTTGGCAGCTTTTGGATCCATAGGATCGGTGGTCATAATGACGTGGCAGAGATCAAATGGAAGGAAAAAATGAATGGCCCAAACCCAGGAAGGTCAATGATGCAAAGGAGGATGTCCCAACCCGACATGAAGCAAAGAGTGTCATGTTCAAGAGTGGGCTACCGACATGACTGATAGATTTCCAAATTTTCCCCAACCATTTATGGCAGGTACTGTTGGATTGTTGGGGCCTGACCTAGGTTTGGAGTTAATTAGCCAAACAAATCCTTGTACTACTGGCCCTTTCGGCAACAGTCCGCAGAGCGCAGACTAATGTCTCACCCGAAGTTGTATGGGGGGGTGTTGGAACTAGGTTTCTGCACCCTCGAGATGTCTGAGGGTTTGGTTTGGTCCAACTTCTCGTCCCTGTCTGCAAGCTACTTCGCGCACTTCCCTAGCCTTCACGCCCTGATATACTTGCCTTTGTGCATCCCTAACCAGGGGCTGTGGGGCTTTCATGCTGCTCGAGCAGTGCTCTGCACTATTTCCCTAAGTCACTCATGAGATCTTACCTATCTTCCTTCACCAGTTAGTTATCTTCGCGTAAATATAAGCCTTGTGTTATATTTATTTATACACACATATAAATTCACGGAACAAATAAACAGTACACTTGCAATTTATACCCAATAATACATTTAAACCAGAAAAGATACCCAAAAATATGGTAAACTTCTCTTTATTAATTCTTCCAACGATTACAGACTCGACCTGCCCTATGCACTCAGCTGCAGGGGTCCGCGCACTCAACTGCGAACTACTGGGCCCCTGCGCACTCAGCTACAAAGCCTTTTCCTACGCTATGACCCAATGACACACTTTACACTTCGACTTAATCTCTTAGACTCATCATGCTTCTTTTTTCTATTCGCTATTTGCTACACTTAGAGCCTCACTCTATTTATACAATCCCATGGTCTGCGGAACATGGGTAGGTCTATCAAGCCAACATTACATTACAAAAATGAGGGAAAACAACCCTATGACTCTATTATGACTTCACGCTCTGCGCCCATAATTCACGAAGCTTTTACAAAGGATTTTGTCAAAACTTGGGCTTTAAGCCCCAAAACATGCCTTGGGGGGATTCCATGTCCAACATGCCCCCAACACAAACATCGTGACTCACCCTCAAGTCACTTTGTTGGCATGGAGATCTTCATACGGAGTCCCTCCAACTCTGTTCGAACTGCTGCAAGGTTGGTAGTGCACTGAGTGACTGCCTGTTTGATTTCCTGTACGCGTTGTTCCAAGACCGTGGTGTCGGAACTGCTTCCCTACATCTGTTCCTGCGTCCCCTTCATTTGGGCAAGCTTGCCTTCAATTATTGTTGTGATGGTGAAGGTCTCATTGATCTAAGGCTGAACACATGCTTTCAGGACTGCTTCTTTGTGCCGTGCCGTGTCCACCTTTTCTTTCAGCGCTTTGGCATGTTGCATCCGTGTGAGCCTCTGGGTGAGGGCCACCGTCTGCACAGTTCCTTTGATGTTGTCATACTGCTGCTGGAGTTCACGTGCCTCTGTCTCTAAGCGCTAGATGTTGGGGTCCTCTTGCAGATTCGTGAGGACCTCAAATGACTCCTCCAACATTCGGGTGCAGTGCCTTACTACACTGCCAATCTCATCCAGTCCTGCTATAATAGCGCTGATGCGCTGTTCTCTTACTTCTAGAGAGGTGGATGGCTGTGCGTTCAAACACAGCTCTGCGATTTGAAGGTTCAGCTCCAGCTGAACCTTAGTCATTTCTTCTCGTGCCTCGTGCACCCTTGCTGCTAGCCTGTGGATGCGCACCTCTACTGGTGTGTCTACTGGGATGGCCAGCTCAGGGATGCTTTGACAAGATTCGTCCAGTACCTCTACCAACTGCCGATTCTATGACACCACTTTGTCATGCTACAATATCAACTGTTCCATGTTGATCTTCTGCTCGCTTAGTAATTGCAGTGCGCGACTCTCCCTAGCTTGCAGTTCTCCAGTGATCCCATCCTGCAGAATGTATAATGTCTCTCGCGGGAGCACAACCATGTTGATCTCGATACCATTCAGTGCACTAATCATAGGCCTGTTGGCCTCATTTGTTGTCACCAGTGCCCCTTCCGACAACACTATTTTATTTGTCACCCGAGCGCGTAGCATCTTCTCTCCTGTAGTTGTCCCTACTGTGAGGCTGGACGAAAGGGTACCAACCTGAGGAGTGCACACATGCAACTCCTACAACTGTGCTTTGAGGTCCCCCAACACAATCTGGTTCTCCTGCACAAAATTCTGGAGGGCCTCGGAGGTGACATCATGCACTGTCTCGCCGATGTCATGCAAATCACCCTCGGTAAGGGTGATCGGGTTAATAGACAACTTTGATGCCTTGACCTTCTTGCACGACCCCGTCGACTCGCTCGGGCACTGGCGCTTCAGCTGTGTTGACGCAATTTGTGGGTCTGCGCCTCCCTCCTCTTCCTCTGCTTCCTGCCCATGCGAAGGTGACTTTTGGCCCTTGCGCACCTTCGCGACTGCCTCCTGTGCTGTTGTTGCTACTGCAGCCTTTTTCTGTTTCGCTGTTGTCTGTGCACTGTCTCGCCCCTCCAATGCTTCTGTTGCCACTGCCTCCTTCCTTCTCTTCTTAGCCAACTGCACCATGTGCAGTTTGGCCTCCTCTTTCTTCCTCTGCACCACATACTTCTCCATTGCCGCGATGTCTGGAGCGCACCACTTCGACGGCCATGTGTCCAGTGCGTCAAATATTACATCATCCATGGCTACAAGGGGTAGCTCTCTCCATTGCTTGGCTGGGTCGTTGTACAATATGATGTATATGCTGTGGAGGTTTTCTTTAAACTCTACAAAACTTTGCAGGCTGTTGTAGACAGTGGGTGATAACCACTGTTTGCGGTTAATCCCCATCCTAAGGTTCATTTCCATGAACACCCAGAATATCTTGCTGTTGTGGGTCTGGTTTGCGTCCTTCATGGCCCAGAGCGAAGCATACTTTGCGACCTCTGGCAGATCCCTCTCAATTGTGGGGAACTGACTATCCTTTGGCCATTCCCCTACCACGAGTACTATGGACAATAGAAGCCATGCATAGTGGAATGTTTTGCCTTGTTCCTGAGCGTCGAAACAATTCTCCAAGAATTCCTTGTAGAGGAACTCAGACCAGTTAAACTAGACCTCCTCCGCACACTACTCAGCAAGTGCTACCACTGGCACTGGTACCTTGTCTGCGTGGCACTTGCGCATAACCTTACATGCCAGTATCTGGGTCACCACCTTAACTACTTTATGGTTGATACTGGATATGGTGTAGCCCCTTTTCTTCTTCTCCAATTTATATTTCTTCTTCATGGCCTCCGTGATGGCCAAGTCACTGCTTTTCCCCTCCGAGATAACTATGGGGTCCTCTCCTTTGAATGGAAGCTGGGTAATGCAGTGAATCACGTGGTCCATGATGGGGATGGGCTCATCCAGCCACAAGCACTCACCATGCACCAGACAAAGTAGCTGCCTGATGATGAAAATTGTTATTGGGGCACGGTGGAAATGCGACACCCAAAGTAGGTTTAGTAACCCTGCCTTTTCCACTCTGCGCAACCACTTTTGCGGCTCTAATTCAGTAACCCTCACCACGGTGTTTTTCTTAGGTTTCATGAGCTATGCGGTCTCTAGGTGAGGGAACTTCTCGTGGTCAGTGAGATCCCAATCTTTAAATTTCAAACTAGGCACCTATCCCAGGTGCGTGCCCTAAAAAATGATGTCGTCTAGGAGGAGCGGGGTCTAGAGAGAGCTCTTTCTCTTGTCAAGATCCTTGGGCACTTTAGCCTTCCCCTTCTATGGGGCGATATAGGCGGGAAAATTTGTTGGAGGGTGCGTAGGCTCACTTTCCTCCTCCATGCCTTCGTCCTCGTCTTCTTCAATGATAAGGTCCTCCAGGTCTTCCTCCTCCTCATCAGTTTCTACGTTAATGGCTTTCCCCTTCTCCTCCATTGTCAGCCTAGTGCACAATGAGTTTCACAGGGACACCTGTACGGGAACCATTGACTGTTTGTCTTTCTTTGGTCTTGGCATGCGCAGTGATTTAGGGATTTCTACCACAATCCCAGTGCCTTCAGGGGCATCCCCATAGTCAGGGCCTGCGTATCCTCTTCGGCGGTCATCTCTGTGATTTCCATAACTTCCTCAGATGCTGTCATCATGTTCGACCAGAAATATAACGCTTGCATACTGAAGGGCTCAATCAATGTTCTGCACAAGTCAAACAGGGCTCTGATCAAGCTACGTGGGGTATACAACAACTTAATTCACAAATGACCAAGTGTTGTTTGATGGGCAACCCTTTGTAATTTATAACACATTTTGAATTTGAATTCGACCGTTTCCCCCAAATCCAGTTCATTAATACTATATTGGCGCATATTTTCCCAAATCTTGCCCATAAATCGCATCTTAAATGCCTACTGCCTACTCCATTTGGTCTCAAGTCAAGCATCACATCGTGAATAGTGACTTCAATGGTCACCTTCTGGCCAACCGGCGTGGCAGCGCAGGCCCCTTGCACGGTCGCAGACCTTGTGACTCTTTGCTTTTGCGCGCATCTCCACTATTGTGCAGCTCCCGGCCAGAGTAGTTTATAGTCCCAAGCATCCTTTCAACTGCCAGGAGTGCTAATACTGTACTTTCCATGGCTAGTCAGGTGGCCACACCACCTGTATAGGGTTTCAACCAGTCATTCATTAATTTTCCTGAAAAATACCCACCTTTTATAGTTACCGGCGGTGTCGCACACTTTATCATCTGCATTGCGCCATCATTGTTGATTCACTTAGTAATGTGGGGTCCAAGCCAAGGCATTAGATTGATCAATTCACGACGATAGTCCTCAAACTTGTCAGCGTGATTGTACACACCTTGTTTTATTACCCTGGTCTTCTTATCGAGAAAATATTACTTTATCTCGTCCTCTAGATTCTTGACTTCTTCTTCCACCAGAGTGCTTTTTTTCCTTAATCACACCCTTTATTTCTCAAGTTCTTGGAGCCTAAAATTATCCTATTGTATTTCTTCCTTAGGTCCCAAGCGTTCTACTTCATTCGGCTGTGCGATCCCTTCTTCCAAGATTTCGTGAATCGTCATATCAGTTGGTGCTTCTATGTGCGGACTAGGCATTTCATGCTCTATGGGGATTACAACATTTTCTTCATACTCCCACCTCAGAGGTTCTTGTGCCGTTAGTTTCTTGCACGTGGTCCTATAATCCCATAGAACCGCTGGTACACACAGGTCCCAGTCAGTTCGCTTCACATTGGACCTTGTTCAGTGCTTCACATACTTCATTAAAGGCTTCTGTGTGGATAACCTTCTGCTCACTTGGTCGTTCCATACTCCGTAGTTCCAACCAGTGGGGTCATTTGTGCCATTGCCTCACCCGCACCTACTTACTGACCGTGTCTCCCAATGCGAAGACTGAGTGTGTCAGCATAGGTTTCATATCATATGCCTGCATCCCTCTGGACAGGTGGGCGCGCAGACCGTTTTTTTCGGAAATATTATCTGTTAATAGCATCTGAGACTTCCCAAACCACATGTGCATCATTCCCCTACTTTCACGCCAGTCCTAAAAACTTCTTTGGTGCGTACCCCACCACCTTGCGGGCGTAGCTCACAATACCCATTTCAAGGCTTCAGAATGTTGCTGTTATGACACCTCACTTTCAAATATGTTCAGGAAGTCATCTACCTCACTTAGCCCATCATATGTAGGTAGCTCCCTTACTCCGTTGATACGCAGCACAATGATATCGTCATCATGTTACAGTTTAGCATGGTTACCTCGTGTAACCAGTTCTGCCATCATTCTATCTCTTTGTCAGAATCTGATGTACAGGAGCTTTCGGGCTCCCATGAGATTTGTCCATCCACAGTTGGATTCACCCAGTCTTGTTTTCGCGCAGTTATCTTGTAGATGTAATCCAAATCGTCGTCGCTGTCATAGTCGCACATTAGCTCTGTGTAGCGCGATCCTTCTGCAGGGTCCAAAGGTACGACTACGCGCAGAGACATTTTGTCAAAAATCATCTTGCACTTCTTCAGATTTATCACCCCATTCATGTCAGTGGCCCAATCTATTCCTAATAGCGTAGGGTAGGGATTGCTGTCATCAACAATCTCTATTACTTCGAAATCTGCTAGCGTGCTTGCTCCTTCGATATCTACTGTGATTCCCTGCAATCTCCCCATAGGTAGGATCTTTTGCTGGTTCGCCATTCACAGTTGGATAGAAGACCATTGCAGCATAAGCCTTCCCATGTGATCCCATGTCTACTTTGGCAGGACGTTCAAGTCCGATCCTAGATCCAAAATCACTTGGTCCATCTCATATTCTCCAATCTACGTGGCCAATCTCATCTCCCTTCCCGTTCGCGTCGTGTGCTTTCTGAGCTTTCGAACTACACACAGTTCTCCTTGTGTAGTCCCAACACATCTATTTATGAGTTCCTGCAACCCCTTTACAGCCTTGCTGTTGTGCAACAACTTCATGCATATTTCCAGGAACATTGTGAGCATCGATGGGTCCATTTCCGGCTCTGGTCTGTCTTTACTTCCTGAAGTGGAGGCATCAACGAAGCTCCTCTTAGCTTCCATGAAGGTTTCGTTAGCGCACTCCAAATCAAACTCTGGTTCCTTTGTTGGAGCCTTGCGAACCAAGTATTTTCTTCAGGCTGCTTGCCTTTTTCATCCCCTGTCGTAATTCCACTTCAGAGCACAATATTCACATTAGGGTCTTCCTCATACAGCTCAGACCTCATCATTTGTAGGTTCTGGGTTGGGGGAGGTTGGAGTGCTCCTTAATCACGCAACCTTGCTATCAGGGTGGTACAATCCTCTGTATCATGATCAAACAATGTACAATATAAGCATGATGGCCGCATTGGATTTGTACAATCACGGGCATAATGACCTGACCCTCCGCAATTGTAACATATCAGCTGTCTGCAACCTCTTCTAGGTCCTCCTCCACCTCGGCCTCATCCACGCCCCTAAAATCTGGTTCGCGCCATTCCTGTGTTCTGGTCAAGGGGCCGCATTTCGGCCTGAACTCTGTGGGTAGGAGTTTGATCCATCATCAGTTTGTAACTTCTACAGGTGCGCTCATCATGGCCTACTGATCTACAAAAATTACATAACAACTATTGTGAATTCTGCGTGTACTTCTGTAATAAGTGGCAATTGTCTGTAGCATGCTTTCTTCCTATTTGACAAATCACACACCATAATGTAGGCACTATTCTTGGCCCTGCTTGTGCGTCAGGTCTCAATGGGATTGGTCCTCCTCCTATGAGGTAATTCACGAACACCAGGCAGTGGTCCTTGTCATGTCCCTGACCCTTGCAATTTACGCATCATAACTGATCACACACTTCTGGGCGAGCTGTCCTATCTTGTTTCAAACTCTGCATCTCAAGGCACAAGTTTTTCAACTGCATGTGAATTTGTTGAACTCCCAGGTCGGGATCCTGTATTGGAGTCTCATGCAATCTCATCACGACCTGCAAGGCCTCAGCCTGAGTTGTTAGCTTCTGTTGTGACATCGTGTTCCTTAGATGTGGCGTTAACGATGCTACAAACAATTCGCAGTGTTGTCCATCCGTCAATGTCATGTTAGATTCACGAATTATGCACTTCAGTCTTTGATCCAACTCCCAAGGGGTCTCGCCTGGTAGCATTGTGATTTCCTTGAACCTAATGATCGATTGTGCCTCTGACTTTGGCCTGCTAAATTCTTTGTTTAGTGTAGTTTGAATATCTATGATCCCCACTTTCGGATTGCCAATGGAATGCTTAATGTACCAGGTCAGCGTGAGATCCTGCAGAGCGCTGACCAACATCACTTTCTTTATATTTTCCTCTATGACTCCTTGTGCTTCCCATACAGCTTTTATCACGAACCAAAACTAGACCGGATCTTCATTCCCTACTCCCTTGAACATTGCCAACTTTATCGCACTCGCCATATTGATTCGTGGTGGTGGTGGAGGTGGTATGGGCAAAGATGGGGGTGAAGACGGTGAAACTAGCGATGATGTGGGTGGGGGTGGTATGCATAGAATTCTCTGCCTTATCAAATTTATCACACTTCTTGGTGAGACCTTCACGAGTTCTTCTTCTCCCCCTCGCGAAGGTGAAATCAAGGGCTAGTTTCTAGTTCTGTACTACCTTCGTTTCTGTAGATTCTCCCACTTTGTGTAGCCCCAAACATCAATTTATTCGCATAACCTGTTTTTCACACAGTCACATTTTAATCCAAGTGTTAAAAAATTTAACATACTTACCTCGCAGCCCTTTGAGGAAGCGTCGTTCTGCCTCACTATAGCTGATTGAAGTATCTACCTCGAACTTGGTGATGAATCCTCCGATAATTCGATCGAGCTAGTGATCAATAGCACGCACGATCTTATCCTTCGATGCTTCCAATATGCGCACCAATTTTGGAGTCAACACAATAGGTGTGTCAAGCTTACACCTTCCTTGGCTATTTGCTAGCTTTGCGATCCACTTGTATAGCTTAGTAGGGAAAGATGCGAAGAAAATTTCTTGGATCTTTGTGTATAAGTAGCATTATAACCATTTTTCTTTTGATAGTCACAGATTCATGTTTTCCTGCACCCCGAACTCATGAATCTTTCTATCCAACCAATCTTCAATTCCTTTCTTTGTTGGATTCCAGTGATACGACATCAGAGATCTCTATGCAGATCTTGGTCCTGACAATGGAACCATTTGTTGGCTTGTTGGGGCCTGACCCAAGTTCGGAGTGAACTAGCCAAACAAATCCTTGTACTACTGGCCCTTTCGGCAACAGTCCGCCGAGCGCGGACTGAGGTCTCACCCGAAGTATTATGGGGGGGTGTTGGATCCAAGTTTCCACACCCTTGAGATGTTTGAGGGTTTGGTTTGGTCCAACTGCTTGTCCCTGCGCGTAGGCTACTTCGCACACTTCCCTACCCTTCGTGCCTTGATATACTTGCCTTCACGCAACCCTAACTAGGGGCTATGGGGCTTCTACGCTGCCGGAGCAGTGCTCTGCACTATTTCCATAAGTCACACCCAAGATCTTACCTATCTTCACCATTTAGTTATCTTCACATAAATATAAGCCTTGTGTTATATTTATTTATACACACATATAATTTCACGCAGCAAATAAACAATACACTTGCAATTTATACCCAACAATATATTTAAACTAGAAAAGATACCCAGAAATATGGTAAACTTCTCTTTATTAATTCTTCCAATGGTTACAGACTCGACCAGCCCTATGCACTCAGCTGCAGGGGTCCGCACACTCAACTGCAGACTACTAGGTCTCTGCGCACTCAACTGCAAAGCCTTCTCCTACTCTACAACCCAACGACACACTTTACACTTTGACTCAATCTCTTAGACTCATCATGCTTCTTTTTTCTATTCACTATTTGCTACACTTAGAGCCTCACTCTATTTATACAATCCCATGGTCCACGGACCATGGGTAGGTCTATAAGGCCAACATTACATTACAAAAATGAGGGCGGACAACCCTGTGAATCTATTATGACTTCACGCTCCACGCCCATAATTCGCGGAGCTTTTACAAAGGATTTGGTCAAAACTTGGGCTTTAAGCCCTAAAACATGCCTTGGGGGGAATTCCATGCCCAATAGGTATGCCAATTATTTTTTAATCGCAAGCTTGAAGGGGATAGCATATGCTTGCACAGTAAGTTCATCCTTCAGACGAATCCAACCTAGTAAGTTTAACGAGCCATAGGAAGGAGAAGCTCACATTCATCATGGTGACAAATCTGATGTTGTTTAATAGTTTTAGGAGTCCGACAAAGGTGTAACTCGGTATCTTTTTCATGTTTAGAGAGTTTGAAAAAGACATGTAAATGAAAACTCCACATGGTCCCTTTTCGTATATTTGTGTCTCTCAAGCCAAAAAAGGTAGAAAACAATACTTGAGAGAACCGCTTGACCATTTCAATCAAGGAGTACCTTTTTTCATAAATAGCGCATCCCAACCTGAAAAAGGGGTAAACTTATACTGGGCACACAACGTTTCGCATTTGTTAACGAGTTCGAAATGACAAGGGCTCGACTATCTTTTCATGTTTAAAGGTTTGGAAAAGAGCTTGAAAGCGAACCTCCCATTTTATTCTCTTTTATGATTCAAAAGGGAAAAATACTCGGAAATCTTTTCATGTTTTATGAGTCAAAAAAGAGCTTAAAGGTGACTCGTCCTGGAGGAATGAGTGGTATAAAGGGTAGAAACTGGTTCCAGCAATGGTGGAACTGCTCAAAACATGTAATGGTCAAGAGGTTGGCTAATAATACCACTCATTACTGCGGTTCATCAGGAAAGAAAAAACAACCAAGTGAAAGCATATGATTAGCCAAAGAGATGGTGGCGATGGAATAAAACAACCAAGGCTCATCTAATAGAAAGTAGCTAAAAAACGACAATCATGAGATGTAAATTGGGTATGGGTTCATTTTTACACAAGCGTGAACCATGGACAATTCTGCTTGGATTCGGTTTCATTTTTACACAAGCTTGAAACGAAAAACTATGCTTGCTATAAGTTTGCATGCCCCTCGCATAATGAATTAATTTGAGGTACATGCCCCCCAATCTTCATTTCAGTCAACTAGGTGAATGGAATGAAGGTTCACTTTCGAGATCCATGAAAGACTCGACTGGGATTTTACGAGATCTTAATCAAAGAATCGATTTGGAAAAGGGAGTTGTTTCATTTTTTAACGAGGTTGACATAGTAAAAGAACTATCCTCGAATCCCTTGTTTCATTTTTTAACGAGCTTGACACAATACAAAGAACTATGCTCACCCTTTGTTTCATTTTTTAACGATGTTGACACAAGACTGAGAATTGTCCTCATCCTTTGTTTCATTTTTAATGAGGTTGACACAAGATCGGGAACTATCCTAATGATTGTTGTTCATGAACCATACGAGAACATGGCTCCCAAGAGGTCTTCACTAGATGGAAGAACCACACTTTCGGAGGAATACATGCCAATTTGTACCATAGACAGATCGGGTTCCAATGCCCCCAGTACATAACGTACTATACCATCTGTGTGATCATCACCATAGGTGGAGAAAGAATGGGTAACCACATAATTGACCCATGGCAGGGAAGGTACTGCTTGAAAACAAGAGCCAATAGGGGATGATGGTTGCAAAGGAGGCGCTTGGTGACCAATGAATGACAATTGATCAATAGTCACAATTCTCCCTTCATGCGAAAAACAAACCACACGGAAAAGTGAATAAACAAAAGCTCCCATGACATAAACATAGTCGCGTCCAAGGAGGAGATTGAAATCTAAGGGACCTTGGACTACCATCATGTCTATATAGATGGTCTTTCCTCCCAAAGTAATAGGAAATTTTGGAAGGATCCCTAAGGGCTGACTAGTTCCTTGGTTGAAAGCCAACAGATTCTGGGTCACAGGCATAAGCTGTGGGGAACCCAAAGCTTGCCAAGTAGTGGAAGACATGATGATAACAGACACACCTTCATCTAATATAGTGCTAGGTACTACCATATTATAGGCTTGTACTGTGATCTGGAAAGGCATATAAGAGGGGAGGCGGAAAGAAGTCAAGTGACTCCAATCTAAAGAAACGACATAACTACTTGGTGGGGGCATCATATGATTGCCCCCATGCATTGCAAAAATAGAAGAAGGGCTCTCCTGAACAATTGGGGTGGGAGGGTCACCCTTTGATTCATGATAATCTGAGGAGAGGAGAAGAAAATGAGCAGTATGATCACCACTCTCTTCCAGAATAGAGTGAGAAACTGGTGGCGAAACCAAGTCGACACTCTTTTCGACCATTGGTTGGTTGGGAATAGACACAAGAGAGTTTCTCCCAGGATGAGCAGGATGGGCAAGAGATGAGTCCAAGTCAATCTCTTTACCAACCGGGAGAGGGTTAGAAGAAAGCCACTGATAACCAATAGGAAGTTGGGGTTGAGGAGCTGCAAGGTTTTCCAAAACTTTGGAAGCTTTATCCATGAGAGGACAAAGGTGAAGAAGATGCTTCCCTTCACATAACCTACATCGGAATCTAATCTTTCCCTTCTTCTTACCATCATTAGCCGAGGGTGTATCATGGACATGATCTCTAGAGGTCGATGGGGATGGTCGATCTAGATTTTGAGACCATACCTCTAAGATTCTGGGAATTCTAGGACAGTCTCGAAGGAGATGGTCACCCTTACACAACCTGCAAGGGAATTTCACCTTTCATGAATTATCAGAAGGTTTTTGACGGGGGGTGAATTTGGAGTAATAGCTGCATGGTTGGCCTCTCGCTTATTTGACTTCTTAATCTTCATCTTCTTCTTCTTCTTCTTAGCCTCTTGGTTACTGGATTTCAAGCTTTCACCAGGTGAAGTAGTAGAGGAAGAGGAAGAAATAGGGGAAGAAGGGGAGAGGTCAACCTTAGAATCAACGTGATGTGATTCAAATGAAGGAGATGGTGGGGCAGGTGTTGGGACACTCAGGATCACCGAGGTCAAAATTAACTAGAGAGGTAAACCAATGGTTAACCCAGGGAGGGATAACGTTTCCATATTAGGAACACCAGCATTTCCAAAAGAAGGAAAAGGACCAGGATTACCATTTGAGGAGAACCCTTGACTGGTAGACTCTGGGAATGTTTCCATTGGAATCGACTTTTAAAGAAACACTAAGGAAGATAACTGTAACCAATACTATTTTGTGGGTAGTTAATTTTAAGACACTGAAACAAAACTTTGCCTTTTCATATTTTAAGAGACAACAAAAGGACGAAAGGTGACTCTAGTTGCTTTTGGAATTAACGAGCTCGAAAGGACAAGTGCTCGAATGATATTTTAAGTTTAACAAGTTAAAAATACCAAAATGACTGCTCTAGATAATCTAGGCAAAAGGATTACCAGGCAACCGTGAACTACAAAATACCTCCCAGCGAACCAAGAAGTATGAGCAAGCAATCTCCCTGGATGCTGTGTTCGGTGTATCACGTTTGCAAGGCGGCCGACTCGGCTTCCTAAGGATAAAAGGATTGTAGCCTTGTGGGGTATCCCATTATATACTCGACGGTATGGGGAGCACAAATCCATACTAGCGTTGTATAATGTCGAAGCTAACGACAACTGCTAGGTTTAAGGACACTGGAACACGTCTCTAGCCTAGACCACTAAATGTGGGCATTAATTTTCAATGCTTCCTTAGGTTAATTCAATAAATTTTAACGGTTGATCTTGAATTAGGTTTCAATTACAAGGCCCTAACACTGTCATCTGACAAAACTCCTACATGCAACTTTATGAGAAAAAAGATATTTGTTCGATGAAAGTTAACACTAATTGAGAGACAGGTAACAAAAAATCAATGCAACAATCAAAGAATGAAATATTTCTCTAATACATGTCCTAAATGCACTTAATCTTCCTATAACAACATAGGAAGTTTCATTTCATTTCCAATGCTTATGATGATGCAAATCTAGCTTCTCAATAATGCTACTAATGCAATATTTTCGATTAAGTAAACTAGAATGATGTTATCCTTTTCATAAAATGCAAAATGAATCTTTCACATAAAGCACTTTAAATGAAAATTTTCACAATTCTGAACAAACTAGCATCAATAAAATCCAAAGCATTATAAATGAAACTAAAAGCAACTTCTTCCATGAATTGAACAAACCAAACACATAAATGCTTCAATCAACAAACCAAGCAATGTAATATATGCTTGGAAAGAGAAACAAGACACTCGAAATAAGAGAACAAATGAGAATCTTTTACTCATTCAATTGAAAACAAAGCATACTAGTCACTTTTGGGAGGAAGAGGAGAGTCTGAGGGTCAAGACACTCTGGCACTAGAATGGGAGAAATTCTGATTTTTTCTTACCCCTGAGATCAGAGTGACTTTTGGGCCAAAAGTAGCACCGATCAGCACGAATGACCAGTACTACAACTAGCACTCATGGCTGATCGGCGTGACTTTTTGGCCAACAATAGCGCTGATCGAGGGATTCAAAGAAAAAAAAAAAAAAAAACTTCACATAGGGCGAGACTTAACACATCAGATGGTGGGCTAAACTAAGCAAGCACACAAAGTAAGCTAAATGAAGCTTTCTAGTTAGGGAGAAGATGGTCCAAAAGGCTTACGGGATCAAAATCACAAGAGAGGAACACATTGGCCAAGATTGGGATCAACGCAACTTCCTAACTGACAACAAGCACCAGACGCTGGTCGACACGACTGTTTCTTAGCAACTCGTGCTGATCGGTGTGACTGTCAGCGAATTAAGCACGCTGATCGAGGTAGCTAAGGAATTTTTTTTTTTTTGAAAACAAGGATCAGATCTGCTAAAATGAATTTTAGACTTAGACTAGTAAACATGAGAAAAGAAACAAAACCAAAGGGAAAACGTGAAACTAGGAAATTTCTCACGAAATCATGAAATGCAAGACAAACAAAAGGATTGGGATCCCTAGTGGAGTAGCCAATTTGTGGTGAAGTAAAATTATAAGTGCGGACACGAATGAATTCCTCTAGCCTGATGATGGGTGTAGCCACAACAGATACATTCTATGGAAGATTTCCTTAGGTTAGAATCAATCAAGAGGGCCTACCTCTTGGTCACTTATCCTGCCTGATGATGTCCTCGCTTGCTCACTCCAGCAATCTCTCGCTTCCTTCTTCAAGCTCCAGAAACAAGTAAACAACAACAACACACAAAAATAATAATAGACAAATTTTAATTCAACCTACTTAACGAGTCAAGAAACATTAAGCCATGAATATATAATATTACAAAACATGTAGGAAATCAATTGATAGTTGCATATATTAATATCAAAGAGATATTACAACCATTCGTCTTGACGTTGTAGTCTTCCTCTGACAAGGTTCCCACACACTTCTGCTAGCATTCCACAATGGCTTCAAACAATAATAGTTTTAAAGCTCTTCCCTTTAGGCTTCGCTCCAAACCAAGACACATTTCTCCCTCACATAATTAGAAAGCTACAACTAGTAATAACTTGCTTGTCTACTCCAAACCAAAATAGTATCAACACTCAACTAAAAATTTTGCAACTAACACTAGTTTGTGCTTGGGAAGAAGGGAGGTTTATATAGGAAATATGGATGGTAGATGGATCCTCTTCTCATGGGAGAAGGACTTATCCCTTGAGGTAGTTCCATCATTATAGGGGAAAGGAGCCCAAACTGTCATCCTTGACCCCATCAGGCAAAACCATTTACCAGACTTCCATTACAGAGCTTCTAGAGCTAGAAGCTTCGGCTCTAATTTAAAAAAAAAACCATAATAGGACCAACACTACTGAAACACAGCTCAGTCGCTCTGGTCGGCATGAAAATTAGTGCTAATCTCTGCACATTGGTGCGGGAGAGACAAAGGCCATTAGTGTCGGTCTTGTAAACTGGGCAAAACAGAAGTTTCAAGGGAAATGGTGCAAAAGGGAAATGATCTGCTTATGAAGAGGGACACAATGGGAGTTTCTTCATGAAGGAAAAGCATGCAGGGTTCACTGTAGAGGTCCTCCAGGATCAAGGAACGAGGAGTACAGGGATAGTGACAGAACTTTATGTAACAAGAGGTGACAGAGTGATGGAACAAAATGATATTATGATGGGACAAAGATTTACAGATCAGAATCAGAAGTTTAATAAAGATGAATATTTGAAGATATATACATAGGTTCGTCAAGGCCAAGTCGCGTATACATGTAGGTACAAAGAAGAAAATTCGTGTACATGTTGGCGCACTAATTTAAGAATACCAAGGGTCCTTACCATGGTATTAGCCCACAATATTGAGCGCAATTACAGTTACTTGATCCCATCCAAGATTGCCACCGACACTATTGTAGTTTTGACTCATGGTATTGTCTAAGGCTCTAACTATATAAGGGTGTGAAGATCAAAGTTCTAAGTGTGCATACGAAAGGGTTTTTGATGAATACTTCAATCTGAAGTATATTTGCATTGTAAGTGATCTGTTATTGAATGTTAGTTTTTCTGTGCTAATTTCAACTTTAGAATTAAAAACAATTGCTCATCATTTTCTTCATGTGCATAGGTTTCCTTTATGGTGTTTGTGAATGTAACAAGTAAATTTGTCAAGTTTTATCTCAAATTCATGAGCAAAATAGCATGTAAATAAAGTGTTGAATAACAACAAACAAATATACATCAAACCATAAAAATGAACACTCAACACAATTTTTTGATGAAGGAGTTCACCCCTCATGGGATACATCTCCTTCGTCTAGCTTCCATGGCTTGGGCCTCTGTATTAGTTCAAAATGGAAAAAAGTGTTGTTTACAATGCTCTACTGCTCCTGAAACTTGCTTCAATGTGCTCAGAACATCAAAATAATTTAGGAATGACTTTTTCTGAGCCCAAATTGGTCGAAAATTGCAAAAGTTATGGCCTCTTCAGTTTCCCCTAGGAAAATTCCACCAAAACAGGAGAAACTACAGTTAATCTCGCCAAATTTAGAGAAAATATTGAATTTATCAGACCACCAAAAGATCCACCAACTTAATCCCAAAATTAATTAAGTAATAAGCATGGGTTAATTAAGGGTTAATGTTTTTCTTTTTTGGAATTTTTTTCGCGCGCCGCTGCTACCTTTGCGAGCGCCTTCCTGCAAACCATCCTCACATCCATTGCTCTAGAGGGAGGCTCTAAGCCTCCTTCCTCCCTCCCCCTTGAACTCCTGGCCTTCAAGCAACTGGTGGGCGAATGCAGCAAGCGCCAAATTTCAACCTCCTAGTAGAAGTTCGTTAAGAAGATGGAAGCAATCCTGATTGTCGCTTTTCCAGCTGAAGAACCCTGTCATGCTACCCTGAATATTGCAGAAAGAGGACCCATCAGCCAGTTCACTGGGTTATGGCCATCACCAAGAGCCATCGAAGTGTGGGTGCAACGCAACTAGAGACCGTTAGTTTTAGAAGGAAAAAAATGCCATTTCGTCGGTAAGGGTTATTTTGTTTTTATTTTTGACTGTATTGAAGATAGGAAACTCATATTTAGGAATAGGCCATACTTCATGGGTCCCCAGGGTCTGTACTTGAACAAATGGACACCAGACTTTGATTTAGCCCAAGATGTGCCCTCGGGTGTTCCAGTCTGGGTGCGCCTTCCTCATTTACCCTTGCACTGTTGGAGTCCGAAGGCTTTAGAAACCATTGGAAACACCCTTGGAAAATACATTGACAGAGATGATAGGAAGGGACAATACTCCTGTGCCAGAATTTGTGTCGAGGTTGATCTGGAAGTTGGGCTTCCAGAAGCCATAAAACTAATAGTGGCAGATTGGTCTCATGTGCAAGAACTGGATTATGAGTAACTGCCTTTCAAGTGCAGGCATTGCCATGGATACAGGAACTTTGCAAGAAACTGTAAAAACAAAATCAAAGAAGAAGCAGAGAAAATTAAAGGAGACCAATGGACAACGGTGCAGAAGACGGCCTCATTAAGGCAACATGGAAAACCGAGAGGGAAAGGGGCACAAGCGAGAACCATTGTACCGTCCATAGAGCTATAGCCGGAAGGGGTAGTACCCCCTAGAACAGACCCTCCCTCAAATCCATTCGCAGCTCTCAACACACAGGAAGAAACCCATGTTACGAAAAGAGATGCAAAACAACAGGCAAACCCCTCATTAATTGAGGAAGGAAACGTAGGGGCTTCCCTTGCTCAAAATGACTCCCCAGGGAAAGGCTCTCCACCATCCTCTTATGTAGACATGATAAGAAAGAAACCCTCGGAATTGACAGGCTCATCGGAAGAGGAGACATTTGAAAGGCCCTCGAAGCAGGCAGGGAGGAAATCCCTCAAGGAAGTAAGAGAGGAGGAAGCAGAGAGGCAAAAAATGCAAGGAAGTCAGTCCACTCTAGAAATTTCCATAAGCCGAAATAACAGAACACGGCCACCAAAGGGAGGCGTCTCCTCCAATACCCAAAATAAATAATGCATATAGTCTCTTGGAACTGTAGAGGCTTGGGGAACCACATGAAGGCTGCAACTGTTAAAGATCTCATGAAAACAGAAACCCCATAGATCCTCATGCTCCAAGAGACAAAAATAGAAGGAGAAGCCCTTCTTGAGTTAAGCAGAATGAATTGGAAGACCAAAGCTGGGACGACCGTTAGTGCAAGGGGAACCTCAGGAGGACTTGCCACGGTCTGGATGGAGGAATTGTTCCAGCTAGAGAATTCCTTCAAGACTCAACATTGGATTAACACCAAGATTCGATATAAATCAAGTAAGCTCACCCTCAACCTGTTGAATATTTATGTTCCTGTTCTTTACATTGAGAAAAAAGAGTGTTGACAAACACTCATCGATTTTGTAGACAACTATTCTCCCATGAACATTGCAATACCAGGAGATCTAAACATCGTTCTTGACCCAAAAGAAAAAATAGGGGGCAACAATAGTAGAGATCCATTTCTACCCCTTGTGGAGGAAATAATTCAGGAGTGGGATCTTCTTGATCTTAAACCCAAGAAGGGGAGATACACTTGGACCAACAATAGAACAGGGGCTGCCCATATCTCAGCCAGGCTCAACAGATTCCTAGTGCAGAGCACTCTTTTGATGGATAAGAGAATAGTATCATCGAGAATCCTACCAAAGTTCACCTCGGACCATAAACCCATCCTCTTAAAACTGGACGAGGAAGAAAACCTGGGGCCTATACCGTTCTGCTTTAGCCCTTTGTGGATAGAGCAAGAAGGGTTTATGGAAGTCGTTGACAAGGCTTGGTCTACCAATGTCACCGGGTCACCCAGCTATGTTTGGGAGAAAAGAATAAAAGCAACCAAAGTAGCTCTGAAAGAGTGGGTCAAAACGGCCCCCAACACCTTCACCACACATAGAAAAGAAACTGTCCAAGAGTTAGCAGATTTATAGTGGGAGATGGAGGACAAAGACATAACCACACATGAATTGGAGAAGGAACAAGTATGTTATATACCTAGGGGGGATAATATGGGGTACCAAGGGAGGTACCCAAGGTAATAATGTAATAATGGGATGGGCCATAGTAATAAATAAGGTGGTTAACCCATGTCATGTAAGGGACCACAAGTAGTTAATAATAATGTAAGGGGCCCATGGTATTAGTTGATAGTATGAGGAAACCATGGTAATGATGCATGGCATTGTATGTATGAGGCCTATATAGAGGCTAGAGACTCCACATGGAGGGATATGAAGTGAAGTATTATTGTATGAACAGGCATATGGCTTGTGGAGTGTTCTCCTTCCTTAAGGAGTGAATGTATGGTGTTGCCCTACCTTAAGGGTTTTGAGATTAATAAAGAAGCATTTATCTATATTTGATCTTGTTATTTCTTGGGTTTATTTCTGTTCTCATATATATTTTGGATCAGATCTACAACAATTGGTATCAGAGCTACAACAATTGGTATCAGAGCACTTTCCTGGGCAAACCGTGGAATTTTTTTATTTTTATTTTTTTTTATTTATTTTTTTTTTTGCAGGGATTTTTTGGTGGCGAATTTGCAGATCAGATCTGTACGTTTTGGTGCCAGATCTACAGAATCTAATTGCATATCTGTATTCCTTGTGAAAAAATACCCAAATTCAAAAAAAAAATCAGTTGAATCGGAGTCCGGATGAAGGAGATATCGCTGATCTAAAAATCAGTGGGGTTGTAGACAATTTTCAGGGCAGCGAGTTTTGCGGCGCAGATCTAGAATTCTTGGTGCAAGATCTGCAAGATCTAATTGTAGATCTGGAATATTTGTGAAAAAACACATGATTTCAAAAAAAAAATCAGTCGAATCGGAGTCCGGATGAGGGAGATATCGCTGATTTAAAATCAGCTCTTTTTGCAGAAATTTTGGGTGACGCCGGGAGAGTAGCAGCGCAGATCTGAAATTCTAGTGTCTGAATCAGGATTTCTATCACATGGGCAGATGCAGAATGGTTGTTCCATTTCTAAAAATAGGTTATAATAGGGATTCTGAGCAATATTGACGGATCTGTGACCATTTCAATTTTTCGCCAATATTTTTGTGATGGCGGGCCTAGATCGCTTTGAACAGGAAGACTCTTTTTTGGGTCGTCTCACTAAGCTCCGACAGACTGGTACAGTGGAGGAATATATTACTGCTTTTGAAGCCTTAGCCTTCCGCACTAAGGGTCTCACAGATACATTCTTCAAGGAAGTTTTTATCAGCAATCTTAAAGAAGCCATCAAAGCTCAAGTTCTACTTCACCACCCTCCCACGTGGAAGGAGGCTTGCCAGGTAGCTCGTCAGGTCACATTGCCCAGCAAAGATTTTATTTTTACAGAAAAGAAGGAAACCATGAAACCTAAAGGGTTATTTCCTACTAGTATATCCTTATTGCAGATTCATGGATTGATTCAGAAAGAGAAGATCATTGTTTCTATCAATCCTAGTTGTAAACATAATTTTATCAGTGTTAATTTGGCAAAAAAATTGCAAGTCCCAGCAAAACAAATTGAACATACACAGGTTGATGATAAGGATGTTCAAATTTATAAGGATTTGAAGCTTTCTTTGGATAAATATGTGTTGCATGGTGATTTTTATGCTTCAGAGATGGATAATGTGGATGTTGTTTTGGGATATCCTTGGATGGAATCCGTAGGTACTATCAATATTAATGTGCAGAAGAATTCCTGAAGCTATGGTATAAAAAGAAGAAAATTACATTACAGGATATTTCCATCCATAAACAGGTAGAGCACATGGAGGCTGAAGCAGAAGATGTTCAAGGGACTGACATATCAGATGATGAGCCTTTGATGATCGACAATCAAACACAAACAGAGGCTGCAGAAGAAAAGGTTACAGGTGATGATACATCAGAGGAGGGCTCAATGGTTGAAGTCATATTGAAAAATAAGACACCACAACAGGCACCACAGCAGGGTGAAGTCAAGCAAAAGCCATCGTGGGTTAAAACTTCAACATATCATCACCCACATCACCCCACAAGACAACCATCAAGATGGAAACCAAGTAGTCACATGACAGATAGAAAGGAGAGACGATCCACCTACTACACATCAACACAGAAGAGTTGCCATGGTCAACTTCCATCTCAAGCGAGCGAGGCACCAGCGAGATCGAGGGTTCACTTTTCTCTTGGATGGCTAGATGCACGTGCATGGTATCAGTGGACTACTCTTTTGAGTAGATCTTATTATTTGTGTTCTTCCCATGTTTCGGGGACGAAACATGCTTAGGGGGGTGGAATGTTATATACCTAGGGGAGATAATATGGGATACCAAGGGAGGTACCCAAGGTAATAATGTAATAATGGGATGGGCCATAGTAATAAATAAGGTGGTTAACCCATGTCATGTAAGGGACCACAAGTAGTTAATAATAATGTAAGGGGCCCATGGTATTAGTTGATGGTATGAGGAAACCATGGTAATGATGCATGGTATTGTATGTATGAAGCCTATATAGAGGCTAGAGACTCCACATGGAGGGATATGAAGTGAAGTATTATTGTATGAACAGGAATATGGCTTGTGGAGTGTTCTCCTTCCTTAAGGAGTGAATGTATGGTGTTGCCCTACCTTAAGGGTTTTGAGATTAATAAAGAAGCATTTATCTATATTTGATCTTGTTATTTCTTGGGTTTATTTCTGTTCTCGTATATTTTTGGATCAGATCTACAACAATTGGTATCAGAGCTACAAAAAAGTAGCCCAACTTGCTTCTTTCAGTTCTTTCAGAAAAGAATAAGAATCTTGGAGGCTTAAGTCCCAAAGCCTATGGTTGAAAGCAGGTGACCGAAACATGGCCTTCTTCCACAGGCAGTTTAGAGCACGCCTCTCTTGGAATCACATCTCAGAAATCACCTCAGCAGATGGGAGAATCACCAAAGGTTTTGCCCAAGTTAAAGAAGCTACTGAAACTCACTTTTAGCGGTTATACACAGAGGATGGAATAGGAGACGAGGTGATTTGAAATGAATTCCTCTCCTAGATCCCTTCCTTGGTTAACGAGGAGAATAACTCAATTCTTATGAAACCCTTCACTGAGGAAGAAATCAGTAATGTAATTTGGGACATGGAGCCTGAAAAAGCCCCAGGCCCAGATGGTTTCTCAACACACTTCTACAGAGCTTGTTGGACAATCATCAAAACCAACCTGCTAAGAATAGCAAAGGATTTTTAGAAAAAGGCTAAAGTGGGAGGCAACACCAAATCCACCTTCCTTTCCCTAATACCCAAAGAAGTGAATCCGAATACCTTTGATAGATTCAGACCCATTTCACTATGTAATGTCTCTTACAAAATTCTTGCTAAATTGCTTGCAAACAGAATTAAACCTTTGCCAAGTAAGCTCATTTCTCCCAGTCTAGGAGGGTTCGTAGCAAGAAGACATATTCTGGATAAAGTGATACTTGTTCAAGAATCCATGTATTCCAGTCATCAGAGGAAGGAGCAAGGGATGTTAATCAAGTTGGATATGACCAACACCTTTGATAGGGTAAAGCTTTCATTCCTTTACAAAGTTCTACTCTCCTTTGGATTCAGCCCAGCTTTTGTGAACCTAATCAAGGCCTACACTAACAAACCATGGATCGCCCTGCTGGTTAATGGCCGACCTGCCTCTTATTTCCAAGCTTCAAGGGGAATAAGGCAAGGATGCCCACTATCTCCCTTTCTGTACATAATAATGGGAGACACCTTGAGCAGGAAACTAATAGCGGAAAGAAATAAAGGGACTATCCTAGGCATCCGACCGACGACTAGACTAGAGCCAATCAACCATGCCTTATTCGTGGGAGGAGCTTCCACAAAAATAGCAAAGGAATTCAATGGTACCCTGCATAGCTTCTATATCATTTCAGGAGTGCTTATTAATAAAAGAAAAAGTGCAGTTTACAGTTGGAATACAGAGGAGGAAACCACACTCCGAATTGCTAGACTTATGGACTTTCCGGGCTATGCTACCTGGGAAAAAATTCAATACCTGGGATTGCCTTTAACTCTGGGGGCTAATAGAGCCTCACTCTGGACTAAAGCCATCAACAAGATCAAAACCAAGATAGCTTCTTGGGGTTGGCAGTGGCTTAACTACACTGGCAAGCTAATCCTCATAAAGTCTGTCCTTTCCTCTCTCCCTATCTACTAGGCCTCCTTCCTCCTGACACCAAAGACAATCACGGATCAGATTTCACAACTGCTCAGAAACTTCCTATGGCAGGGAGGCAAAGGAAATGAGAAGAAATTTCACCTAGTAAGTTGGGACAAAGTGAAAAGGCCAAAGCTGGAAGGAGGTATTCACATCAGAGACCCTGGCCTGGCCAACATTGCCTTAAGTGGCAAAATCCTTTGGCAGCTCTACTCCAATAAACACCACCCAGTCAGCCAACTACTTCAGAATAAATACTTCAAAGGAGCCCCATTGAGAAATATCCAAGTGGACAGAGTCCCCAAAGGCATGCCGCTTTGGAATCTTTGCAGAAAAGGGTTTGCCACCTTCCAAAACCAGCTTTACAAGGTGCCTGGAAACAAAGCAAAAATCATGATATGGCAAGATAAAATAATGGGCAACTACCCTCTTGATCACATAGTAGAGTTAGCTAATCTCTGTGACTGGCTCTCCTAGCATGGATTGCATAGTCTAGCTGATATTTCTGCTTGGGACAACCAAGGGAATTGGGAAGACTGGGTCTTCCCCAAACTGCTGGCAAATTTACTTCACCAAAAGCACCTTCTCTTGGACAAGCTGAAGGGCTTGACACTAGTTAACCTACATATATCAGATATTTGGAGATGGGGGAAGAAAGGGGTCTACACCCTTGCACTAGGCTTTGAAGCCTTGTAATCCACACAAAATCAAGTTCTCAATCCTTCCATCTGGCAACACACATGGGACACATACGGTATACCCAAGGTGAATTTTTCACTTGGTTACTTACCCACAAGAAAGTGTTGATAGGTGAAAATCTTTCCCACAGAGGCATTATAGGGCCGCATTGGTGCATTTTGTGTAGATCGGCATTCGAAAACGTGGATCACCTCTTTGTAAGTTGCGCCTTTGCACAATCAGCATGGGCTCTCGTCCTCCACGGTCTCGATGCTTCCACCCCTCTCCAGTGCACAGTCATGGAACTCTTCTCCACCTGGACTGCTAGGTACCCTAGGGCTCTTAGTGCCCAATCTCTGTGCAATCAGATTTGGCACTCCATTCCCAAGTTCATTTGCTGGAAGCTCTGGCTCGCCCGAAATAACTAGATATTCAACAATACAACATCCTCTCCTGTGCCTGTGGTAGCCAGAGCTAAGGCATCCTTGATGGAAGCTCTAGGGAACTACTACAGAAAGTTAGACGATACCCTCACAATAGAAGAACAAAGCTGGATGGGAACCCTTCTCGTGTGGGTCAACAAGAAAGTACCTACTCGGCTCACATTCAATCCTTCTTGGTGCATCAGAACACCAGATGCAGACTTCCAATCCTGGTGGAGGAAGCAAGGAAAGGTAACCATTTTCTTTGAAGGCACCTCTAAAGGTAATCCAGGAATCTCTGGTGCAGGTGGAGTGGTCTACTATCAAGACAGCTCCCGTATAGATAGTTGTAGCTGGGGACTAGGATAGAGCACAAATAATCAGGCTGAAATTCTCGGGCTTATTAAAGGCTGCCAGATCACACAAGGGCATGGACACACAGCTCTTTAGGTCTTCAGGGACTCAGAGCTCTTGATAAAATGTTAAACTCAGAAGAGCATCTTAGTAACCCGACTCTCAACAATACCCTCTAGAGGTTCCGGGGCCTGCTGGGTTTTTTTACCTCTTCCTCCTCCTTTCACATCCTCCGCAGCTCAAACAAGGAGGTAGATATCAAAGCTAATGAGGGATGCTGTCTGACTCAGGGGTTCCTCAAAAAAACTTCAGATGAGCCTGTGTGGATCACCATTCCATAGCTCCACAGTGTGGCACCAAGAAAAATTTTCCCCAAGCATCTGTGGGAACTCAGTGATCAACGGTCTAG
Organism: Pinus tabuliformis; assembly: GCA_031772625.1. Classification (NCBI taxonomy): domain Eukaryota; kingdom Viridiplantae; phylum Streptophyta; class Pinopsida; order Pinales; family Pinaceae; genus Pinus; species Pinus tabuliformis. Next base: position 235,640,975 of record CM062814.1, on the reverse strand, counting down.
ATTTAGCAACAGAGGAACCTACTAGAACTATCGGAATCAACCGATGGACCATATCAAAGGTCATCGCTCATGAAAGAGCACAGAAGTTAACACAGCGAAAAGCGGTTTTTTAACCCCAAGTGGTATTTCGGGCAGCATCAGCAGTGGTAAGTGGTATCGTGAGCTTGGTTCCGATTCCACTAAATGGAGGACACGTAGCAGCGGCAGAGTGTGGGGAAACCACTTTATCGGGCGGTTAACCCATGGGTATGTTATCAACTTGAAATATATGAGAACCGTCGGATCTAACAAGAGTAGATCAACGGCGGAGGCTCAATATGCAAGTTGGTCGATCGGGGATCGGGGTTTGGTAGCATCATGAGTTTTTGTGAAGGGCTGATGGGTGCGGACCCGATTTGGTTATGTGCATGAGCCTAAAAAGTTTGAAGTACGACAGCTCAATCACATATCGGATTCGGAAGAGGAGTGTCGTAAAGTGAGCTGCAGGAGTGCCGATTCCCGATTGCGATACGGGTGGAACCTCGGAATGTGTTTCAAGATCATACTAAGGCGGGAAGGTTGTTTTGTGGACATTTCCTTTATAATGGTTTACAAGGAATTAGTGTTGAAGGATGGCTTTATGTGCTATTTATATACATCCAATTTTAAAAGCCCTGATAAGTATTTAGGGGCCTTGACCATTGGAGGCCGATCACATCGCTAAAAGAATTGGGCTTTGTTCCAACACCACCGATAGATCTTCTCTAATGCGATTGCTCAGAGATCGCATCTCGCACCCTTTTGTGTCTTAAGGCGCCACTTTGTAAAATTCAATCGCAGATGAGAAGTATTCTTGTAATGTCGGTTGATTAGGCTAAGGCCCAACCGTTGATCTATAAATATATTAACCGTTCTAGTTAAAAACAAAATTAAGGGTTAATCTTCAGTTAGTGCTAAGCACACAATTATCGTTAAGCTCCAGCCTCCGGTTATGCGGTATGGTCACATGTGGAGAGGGGGCTGGCCCTCTCCTCCCCCAACTACCAATGACTTAAACTTTAAATAGTCAACGCACCCATAGATTGTTAATTAACAATGTTGTGGCATAACGGTGGAGCATTGCTATTGTGCGAGCAAGGTCATGGGTTTGACTTTGCCAAATTGCCATAAAAGTTTGTCACTGCACATCGATGCCAATAGGTCGTTGGGGAGGGACATGTGGCGACTTTCAGGCTTACCACATGTCTCCTCCTCATTGGTCCTCCCCTATCCAATGATATCAAGCCAACTCATCAAACTGTAGACCAACCAAAATGCGCCACTTGGTGAGACCTCACTACTCGTTAACCAACCTTTGACCTGTACAGTCACCTGCCACGTCAACAGTACGGATTACTGACTGTGCAGTGACTGTATTTTTTTTTTCAAAATTCTTGTGTTTGGCAAAGTAGACAGAATGTAGTTTCTTTCTCATACGAGATCTTTTTTGAGTGAAGCAAGTTGCATTAGGATCGTATGACCGAGACAGACGTGCTCATTTATTTTTTGAGCGATTCTGAGCACTTTAATTTTTGAGCTAAATACTGATCACTCCTCCCCACTGGAAACCTTTTGGACCACAAAAGATACTATCAATTGTTCAACAAGTGAGGGTAAAAATACCTCACCTTATCAATCTACATCTATTTGGCCTTAAAAGGATTTTTCCCCTTGAGTCCCACTTGAAGGTATTCGAAATTCCCTCTTTTTGAAGTTCTGGTTCTTCTGTCAAGTATGAGATATTTACGAACTTCATCAAGATATTATGGCGATAAATCATCTATTGATGGTAGGTGAACATTCTCTCCTTGATCATCAATCGAAGGAGGCTCAAACAATCTCAAATTATCAACATTAACAACAGAGTATATTTTCATATGAGGAGGAAAATCTAGCTTAAATGCATTGTTAACAATCTTTTCCAAAATTTTAAAAGGGCCATAACGGATTGGCTTCAACTTTTTACCTTCCTCTTGAAGTCTCTCTTTGCTAATATATAACCAAACTTCATCTCCAACTTGAAATTTATGATCGGCACAGTGTTTGTCATGCCTTGCCTTGTAGGTGCATTCACTCTTTTCAAGCTGTTCTTGCACTGTGTGATGTATCAACTAAATTTTATCAATGAACTTCATTTCCTTATTGATGTCGCTATGACCATCAATAGTGACATATTTCTCAAATATGAAGTCCAATGACGATATTGGAAAGTACCCAAAATACGCCTCAAATGGCGATGTATTTGTGGAAGAATGCTTTGCCCTATTTTATGCATGTTGTATGTAATGCAACTTTTCATCCCACAACTTGGGATGTTTGCCACAATATCCTCTAAGAAGATGAATGACTGTCCTCTTGACCACCTTGGTTTTCCCATCTGTTTGCAGATGAAAGGTTGTACTCTTCTTCAACTTAGTGTCCATCATGTCCCGCAAATTTGACCAAAAATTCCCAACAAATTGAGAATCTCGATCACTTACAATGGAAGTAGGAAGACCAAAATCAACCCAAATATTTTGAACGAAAAGATGAGATGTTTGTTCAACTATAATTTTATTTTTACATGGAGTTAGAATACACATATTTCTGAACCTATCTAAAATGACATACAAGTAATCATGACCTTTCCTTGACAATGGAAGACCTCCTACAAAATCCATTGAGATACTCTCCCATGGAAGTGAAGGTACCAGAAGTGGAGTGTAAAATCCTAGTTTCCTATTGCTAGGCTTACTTATTTCACACAAAGAACACCCTCGAATGAAACGAGATACATTATCAAACATGTGTGGCCAATAACAATACCTTTGGAGATTCGCTACTGTCTTGCCTACACCAAAATGTCCAACAATCAATGAAGTGTGCACCTCCCTTATGATACTGTTTCTTTCTCCCTATGGAATACATAACTTTCCCAAGTGATACAAAAAACTATTATGTACATGGTAATATAACTCTTCAATTTGGTTTCCTTGCCTCAAGCTTGCATACACATCTTGAAAGTCATTATCATATGCATATTTCTCAATGTAACTTTCATGTAAAATAGAATTGTGCTTGAGTATAATAGATGAATTTACAATAGGCCTGGAAAGAATATCAGCTAACTTATTGTAGATTCCCTTTTTGTATTTGATAACCAAATGAAACTGTTGTAGAAAACCCATCCATCTGAAGTGTCGTGATTGCTGCAACTTTGACTGTGACTGTAAGTACTGCAATGGTTGATGGTCGGTATGGATAATGGTCTTCTTCCCCATCAAGTATTGTTTCCATTTTTTTAACACTTTGTACCAATGCGTAAATTTCTTTTTCATAAGTGGGATAGTTAGTCACAACACCATTAAAAATTTCAGAATGAAATGAAATGGGCTTACCATGCTGCATGAGAACTGCTCCCATGGCATAATCACTAGCATCCATTTGAATCTCAAATGGAAGTCTAAGATCCAAAAGATCCAATACCAGTGTTGAACTGATCTTTTGTTTTAAAGCATCAAATTATTTTTGTTGTACATCTCCCCAGTGGAGCACTTTCTTGACACTAGTTAATGCATGTAGTGGAGCGGCAAGGGAAGAAAAATTAGCAATACATTTCCTCCAATATTGTGCTTCCCCTAGAAAGCTTCTTACCTCTGTAACTGTATTGGGATTGGGCCAATTCAAAATGACCTCAACCTTAGAGGGGTCTATCTTCAGCTCGCCTCCTCCAACAATGTGTCCCAAATACACTAAAGAAGTCTTTCCAAATTCACACTTTGACATGTTTAAAAATAACTGTTCTTTTCTCAGGACATCAAGTACTTTGTTCACATGCATGAGATGCTCATCTTTGGATTTGCTGAATATGAGACTATCATCTAAGTAAACAATGACAAAATCATCTAGAAATTGTCTCAATACATCATTCATAACTCTCATGAAAGTAGCTGGAGCATTTGTAAGACCGAAAGGCATAACAAGCCACTCAATCAATCCTTGTTTAGTGTTAAATGTAGTTTTCCAAATTTCCTCTTCAACCATTCTAACTTGATGATAACCACTTCATAAGTCTAACTTAGTGAAATACTTTTCATACCTTAGTTGATCAAGAAAATCATCAATTCTTGGGAGTGGATAACGATTCTTTACCATTATCTTATTCAGTGCATGAAAGTCCACACACATGCACCAAGTCCTGCCCTTCTTTGGCACCAAGACAATTGGTGAACCATGGCAAAGTAGATGGGCATATGATACCTTTGTTTATAAATTCTTGAATTTTCTTTTTGATTTCCATACTCTCCATGATAGAAATGCGATACATGCCAATGTTTGGAAGTGGAACATCCTGCTGCAACTGTATCTCATGTTGAATTCCCCTCTTGGGAGGTAAACCCTTTGGTTCCTGGAACATATCTTCATGCTTGCTTACCACATCAAACAAATCATATTTTAACTTATCATAAAAACATCAAAAGATTCATAATCGATATCATTCTTTTTCTTGATCATGAGAAGCACAAAATTTTTACTTGCATTTACTAGTCTCTTCATTTGCCGTGCATTAACCAAAGAAATGTTTAACTTTTTGCGATGGCTCTCATAATATACTCCACTCCATCCTTGAGAAATAGATATTTTTTATCATGGCGATAAAATACCACTTTCCTATCATACAAATATGGGCTCCCCATAATAATTCCTGAGATGTCAAGTGGAACTACATCTAACTCAACTTCATCAATGAATTTTTCAGTAATGGAAAACCTGAATAAGAATTTCCTTGTAACCTGTAAATTTGCATTATTGATTATCCAACACAAAGGGGATGGCTTGTGATGACGTAAAGTTTCAAGGTTAAGTTTTTTGAACAAGTCTTCTGAAATTAAGTTCGATTGTGACCCACTATCAAATAATGCATCAATCTTTGTATGGTTTGAAATTAACCTTACATGGAACAAATATATCCTTGATTTTTCATTTGGAGTGTTGTTGTGACTATGTGAGGAATTAGTGCTTGCTATAGATTCTTTTCCCTTTGTGACCATGGATGAAATCTTGGTCTCATCAACAGAATCAAATCCAAGATCATGTTGTGTGGTAGTGGTCGTCTTTTGTTTCCCCTTATTGTTTGGTTTCTTAGGCCTTAGTTTGAGATGTAGTTTCCAACAATGGGTTTCATAATGCCCGACTTTGGAACAATATTTGCTTGCAATTTTCTCCCCTTCTTTCTTTACACTTGCATTCTTCTTTCCTTTCCATTTTCCACCCTTCTCTTTCTCCTTACCCTTGAGTGGCTTCTTCTTATTACCCTCTTCCTGAATGTTCTTTCCTCTCGCTTCAAGGTGCGTGGCTTGCACACATACCTCATCTAAATTGCTTGGATTGAACATAAGGATAGTGTGTTTTAAGTAGGAATGTAAACCCCCAATATATTTCAAGAGAGTATCTTGAGAATTCAAGTTTACTCCTAACAACAAAGCCCTTTTCCTAAACTCCTGGGTATAGTATTGAACTGTTTGGCCCTTCAGTTGCCTAAAGTTTTGTCAACTCATAATGGCTGTTTGCATATAGGTTAAAGGATAAAGTTGTCTTTTAATTGAAGAAACAAATTCAACCCAAGAAATTGATATCTTACCATGAATTCTCATTTCCTCTTGAGTCTTTTCTTCCCACCAAAGTAGTGCTGCTCTTTCTAGCCTTAATGAAGCCAAATGGATCTTTATGTCATCTTCTTGAAGGTTTTGAATTTTGCAATAAACCTCCAATTGTCGAATCTATTTGTCTAACTTCTCTGCATTTACCTCACCATTTTACATGGGAAGTTCAAACTTAATATCCAATTTGAGTAAGGGAGTTTTTTTATTTCGGGGTTTTTGAATGAGTATGAACAATTTTTGTGGTGGAAGTGGAAGATGATGTTGTTTGTGATGATGAGGTTGATGAAGATGATGAGGAAGATGATGAATATGGTGGATATGGAGGAGGATTTCCTCCATTACCGTTTGAATCCTTATTTTCATCTTTTTTTATTTATTATCTTCTGATCTTCCCTCTCCATGTGGGGACTTAGAACTCTCTCTAGTCATTCTAGTATTCGTATCTTCATAGAGGACTCTAACCATGTCAGTTAAATCATAGAAATATTTCTTGTATGCTTCCTCTTCTAAAAGACCTTCAGTCTCTCTTGCTCCAGACATGATGGCTTTGGATTCAAGCTCAACTTCTGGTACTGCTTGTACCTCCTCAATCTCAACTGAAGGTAAAACTTGAGGTGCTTCAAGTGCAGTTGGGATTGAAACTTTGGGTGGAGATTGTGGCCTTGTGGCTCTCCTTATTCTGGGAATTACCTCAGGATTTGAAACCAATAATTTCCCTTCTCCTCTCTACAACTTTAACCTTATAAGCATCATAATTTTTCAACCATTAAAACCCTACTTGCACAAAACTCAAGAAATCAAGCAAATAACCTTTGTTCTAATACCAACTTGATCTGTTGTTGAATGTTAGTTTTGCTGTGCTAATTTCAACTTCAAAATTAAAAACAATTGCTCATCATTTGCTTCATGTGCATAGGTTTCCTTTATGGTGTTTGTGAATGTAACAGGTAAATTTCTCAAGTTTTATGTCAAATTCATGAGAAAATTAGCATGTAAATAAAGTGTCGAACAATAGCAAACAAATATACAAAAAACCATCAAATTGAACACTTAACACATTTTTTTGATGAAGGATTTCACCCCTCCTAGGCTACACCTCCTTGGTCCAGCTTCCATGGCTTGAGCCTATTTATTATCTCAAAATGGCCAAAAGTGCTATTTAAAATGCTCTATTGCTCCTAAAACCTACTTCAATGTGATAAGAACATCAAAATCATTTAGGAATGACTTTTTTCTGAGCCGAAATTGGTTGAAGATTGTAAAATTTATGGCCTCTTCAGTTTCCCCTAGGAAAACTCCACCAAAACTGGAGAAACTCTAGTTAATCCCACCAAATTTGAAAAAAATCCCGAATCTATCGGACCACCAAAAGATCCGCCAACTTAGTCCCACAATTAATTAAATGATAAACATGGGTTAATTAAGGGTTAATATTCAGTTAGAGCTAAGCGCACGGTTATCGTTAAGCTGTAGCCTCTGGTTATGCAGTATGGAGAGGGAGCTAGCCCTCTCCTCCCCCAACTGCCAATGGCTTAAACTTTAAATAGTCAACACACCCATAAATTGTTAAGTAACAATGTTGTGGCATAACAGTGGAGCATTGGTCTTGTGTGGGCGAGGTCACAGGTTTGACTCTGCCGACCTGCCATAAAATTTTGTCACTGCGTGCTGATGCCAATAGGCCGTTAGGGAGGGACACATGTTGGTCTCCAGGGTTGCCACATGTCTCCTCCTCATTGGTCCTCCATTGTCCAATTATATCAAGTCAACTCATCAAATTGTAGTCCAACCAAAATGGGCCACTTGGTGAGACCTCACTGGTCATTGACAAACCTTTGACCTGCACAGTCACCTGCCATGTTAGCAATACATACTGTTGACTGTGCAGTGATTGTACTTTTTTATTCAAAATTCCTATGTTTGGAAAAGCAAATAGAATGCGATATATTTCTCATGCAAGCTCCATTTTGAGTGAATGAGTTGCGTTGGGATCGTATCGCCGAGACAGATGCAGTCGTTCAGGTTTTGAGTGATTCTGAGCACTTTGTTTTTTGAGCTAAATACTAATCACTTGATCAGTAAGGGCCATAATTGACACATATATATGAAATAATTATGCACCGATGAATGCAATGATGGATCAAGATCATGAGACCTGGAATGACTTTCCATTGTATGATCTTCTCATGGACTGACTAGATCTAAGTATTGATGCATGTTTTTATCTTTGAATATTATGATCTGGGTCTTTCTGAAGTTCTTAAGAGTTGCATAATTTTAGATCAAAATTTGCAGATCTGTACACAGGTTGGTCTCAGTTAAGTCGCATTTACACACGAGTTTGTCTTCAAAGTTGCATACATAAAGGAAGGGTTTCTGTTCATACATGACTGATCAACCTGATCAGTGATTTTGTATCTCTGTGTCTGTCAATGATGTCCTCATGTTGATATGGGTTGAGTGATAATGTATGAAGTAGAACTGATTGAATGATGAAGTTGAATTTGGTTATATGTTGATTGGTTGAAAATATTTTTGTTCCTGCTAACTGTATGAGGGTTCTGTAAGGTAACAGAATATTTCAGAATAATTTTGGTGAACTCTGTGTCTGATTCAGAATTACAAGTTTTTAGTATATTGAGATCTGTATGCAGGTTGCTCTACAGAAAAGCACTTATACACGTAGGTTTCCTTAAGTGAAGTAGCATATACGTGTTGGAATATGAATGATAAGGGTTGTAGTTGATTTTGTGTGTTGATGTAGTATTCTGGGTTTTGTAAGGTAACAGAATATTTCAGAATAATTTTGGTCAACTCTGTGTCTCATTTAGAATTACAAGTTTTTAGTATATTGAGATCTGTATGTAGGTTGCTCTACAGAAAAGCACCTATACACGTAGGTTTCCTTAAGTGAAGTAGCATATACGTGTTGGAATATGAATGATCAGGGTTGTAGTTGATTTTGTGTGTTGATGCAGTATTCTGAGTTCAGTTCTATGTTCTAGTTACAATGATCTCACTAATCTGTTTGAATTAAGTTGGTGTTTGTTGGGTCCCTATAATACTAGTGATTACCCCATTACTATTGTAGTTATACCCCTTATTTATATTGTTGTGCCCCTTACTATTGTAGTTATACCCCTTATTTATATTGTTGTGCCCCTTACTATTGTAGTTATACCCCTTATTTATATTGTTGTGCCCCTATTACCCCCATATTGTTATTTCTGTGCCCCTTAGAATCCCTCTATTGTTATTTTTGTGGCTTTATATTATTATTGTTAGGTCGGCTGGATTATATTGTGACTCCTTAGGATCCTATATATAGAAAGGAGGTTTTGTCATTTGTATCATCCAAGAATTGTTCATTTATGTAATGTAAAGGAGGTTGCCCCCTCGAAGAGGCTGAATTCTAAGGCGTTGATCTTTCTTTTCTATCTTTTCTTGAGCTGGTTTCATAACATTTGGTATCAGAGCTTTGGATTCTAGGGTTTCGCTGCTCCAAACAGGTCATCGTGGAATTTTCGCTATAACTTTTTTTCTGTGAAATTTCAGAAGTCGCAAAAAAAACACATTTGAGAAGACATCGCGCTGAACCTTGGGTCCGAATTTCAAAGCATTTCGCGCGATATTTTCGGAGATATGATCTGAGGAAGTTGGTCTTTTTGCAGACTCCTGAATTACATTCAAAATAGGTGACCTGGGGAAAATCGTCATAACTTTCTTTCTGAGCATCGGATTGAAATTTCGTAAGAAGGTACAGAAAGAGGACGGACTGTAGTTTTCTTTTATATATTTTTCAGAGTCAAAGGTTGGAACAGTGACACGTGGCACTTCATACAAGTTCACTCTACTGAACTAGTCTATAATCAGGTCACTGCGGGAGATTGTGCATAACTCTTTCTTGGAGAATCCAATTTGGATCAGACTAGTGGCATTGGAAAGAGGACATAGAAGGCTACTACAGGTCACAGTTTCAGAACTGGATGATTCAAAATTACAGAGATACATCAGATTCAATATCAGGCTTCTACAAAGTAAAAAAAAAGGTGTGTAGTTTTTTTTTAAATTTTTGCATAAGCTTGGTTTGAAGGAATTCAAAGGGCATATTAAAGCATTATTATCGGTAACTGATGCCCCGAGGAAAGAAAATGCAAACACCTAGTAAGGAACCTGAAAGCTCTAGCATGACTCATGAAGAAGAGGAAGAAATGCTACATGATATATCAAAATTACAAGAACAAGTGCAACAAATGTCACGCTCACAAAAGCTAACAGATGCTAAGATAAATGGCGTGGAATCTAAGATAAATGGCATGGAATCTAAGATAAAGGGCATGGAAGCTAAGATGGATGATTTGAAGACAGATTTGAGGACAGATTTGAAGACAGACATGGCAGATTTGAAGACAGATTTGACAAATTTTCTACAAGAAATACTTACTAATGGTGAAAAGGTTGTAAAGGAAACTCATGATGTGAACAAAAGAAATGTTAATCATGATTCCATAGACTCTAATGTTGGATCGAAGACCCACCATATTCCAAAAATCGATATGAGGAAGTTTGATGGCAAGGATCCCGCCACATGGATATTACAGATGGAGCAATTCTTCGATCTCAATAATGTGCAAAACACACAAAAGGTACGTATGGCAACTTTATATTTGGAACCAAATCAGTTTGTATGGTATCAATGGCTTTGCTCTCGTAAACAATTTATCACTTGGGCAATTTTTACAGAAGAATTGATAGCACATTATGAGGATACAAAAAGCAACACATTTTTTAGCCAATTGATAAGTCTCAAACAAAAGGGTTCAATAATGGAGCACATTGAGGAGTTCCAAAAATTGAACATAAGGGTAAAAGATATTCCAGAGGAGCATAGGATTGATGTGTTCATAGGGTCTTTAAAGGATAATATCCAACATGATGTGCGCCTTTGGGAACCTGATTCATTAGAGAAGGCATTCAGGTTAGCAAGAAAAATGGAAAGCAAAATTATGGCAACTAGGAAGCATACCATTCACAACTATAAAGACGGAAGTGTTGTTGCCCATAGTCTTCCACAACCTACAAGGTTGACACCACAACAATTGGAAGAAAAAAGAGCAAAAGGGCTTTGTTACAATTGTGATAGCAAATACACAAAAGGTCATAAGTGTGCTGAGAAGAAATTATTCTACATAGATTGTGAAGAGGAAGAAGAAAAGGAGCAAGAAAGGTCAAAAGAAGAGGATATATTCCAGGAAAAAAGCCTAGATGAAGAACAAATAAATCCGACCATATCTTGTAATGCATTGGCGGGAATTACCACTCCTCAAACCATCAAGATAGAAGGACAAATCAAGAAGAAAAAGGTAATAGTGTTGATTGATTCAGGAAGCACCCACAATTTTATTCATTGTAGGGTAGCAAAAGAATTGAATTGCTTCCTATATCCAGCACCAGAGTGTCAAGTGATGATTGCAAATGGAGGAACAATAAATTGTTCTGGAAAGTGCCATAATATCAAGCTATCCATGGGAGAATATGTATTGACTAGCCCAATGCTTTCCATTCCAATGGGAGGTGCTGATGTTGTACTAGGAGTCCAATGGCTACAATCCTTGGGTACAATAGCTTTTAATTTTCAAGAACTTTTCATGAAATTTTCTGTGGAAGGAAAGGAAGTTGAATTAAGGGGTATTGCAGGGAAACCAGGAAAGATAATCAGCTCTAATGGCATGACAAAGCTTCTAAAAAAGGAGCAAAGAGGTGTAATTGCACAATTATGTTCGCTAGATGTTTCCACATTGGAATCATCTATTTCTCCAGATCTCCAAAAAGTCCTGGACAATCATTCCAAGGTATTTGAGACTCCCAAAGGTCTCCCACCTATGTGTGATCATGATCATGCTATTCATCTGATTCCAGGAAGTGTTCCTCCAAACATCAGGCCGTACAGATATCCATATGTCCAAAAAAGTGAAATTGAACGTATGGTTGCAGAAATGCTAGAGGCTGGTATAATTCAACCGAGTCAAAGTTCTTTCTCAGCTCCAGTAGTATTGGTGCACAAGAAGGATGGATCATGGCGCATGTGTCCAGATTATAGGGAGCTCAACAAGCTCACTATTAAAGATAAGTTCCCCATTCCTGTCATTGATGAATTACTGGATGAATTGCATGGATCAATTTACTTCACCAAGTTGGATCTTCGTTCGGGATATCATCAAATCAGAATGAAGATTGAAGACATTCCGAAAACGGCATTTAGAACTCATGAGGGTCATTATGAATTTTTGGTCATGCCTTTTGGCCTTACCAATGCACCTTCAACATTTCAAGGTTTGATGAATTCAATTTTCAAACCATTCCTTAGAAAATTTGTGTTAGTATTTTTTGATGATATACTAATCTACAGCAAGTCTTGGAAGGATCATGTTGAACATGTTGACAAGGTGCTACAACTATTGGAGGAGAAACAATTATATGCAAAAAGATCCAAATGTTTCTTTGGAGTCCAGGAGGTGGAATATTTGGGTCATATTGTATCTCATGAAGGAGTTAAGGTAGACCCTAGCAAAATTAAAGCCATTAAGGAATGGAAAATCCCCACATCCATAAAGCATCTGCGAGGATTTCTTGGGTTGACAGGGTATTATCGCAAGTTTGTTAAGAATTATGGGAGAATAGCAGCACCTCTAACAACATTATTGAAGAAAGATTCATTTTCATGGACTCCGGAAGCAACAAAGGCCTTTAAACATCTTAAAGAGGCAATGTGCCAAGCACCGGTCTTAGCTACACCGGACTTCACAAAAACCTTTATTGTGGAATGTGATGCTTCAGGAAATGGAATTGGTGTTGTTCTAATGCAAGATGAAAGACCCATTGCTTTTGAAAGTCGTCCAATCAAGGGAAAGTTTTTAAGCAAAGCTATTTATGAGAAGGAAATGTTGGCAATACTCCATGCACTTAAGAAATGGCGACCCTACCTAATGGGAAGACACTTCAAGGTAAAAACGGATCATGATAGCCTTAAATACTTTTTAGAACAAAGATTATCCTCTGAAGAGCAACAAAAGTGGGTCACAAAGATGTTGGGTTATGACTTTGAAATCATCTACAAAAAAGGGAAGCAAAATGTGGTGGCAGATGCACTCTCAAGAAAGGATGAGGATGTGGAAGCATTGTTGTGTGCCATTTCTATTATCCAACCAGATTGGATAAACGAAGCAAAGGAGGAATGGAAGAATGACGAAGAAGTGTGGGCACTTATTCGAAAGCTACAACAAGATTCCAGTACTTCTGATACATTTAGCTGGCAAAATGATTCGTTATGGTACAAAGATCGCTTATACCTCTGTAAGAATTCCCAGCTAAAACAAAAGATTCTTATGGAATTGCACACTTCTCCCTTAGGAGGGCACTCAGGATTTTTAAAAACTTACCACAGGGTTAAGAAGGAATTTTTTTGGATGGCCTTAAATCAGATATTCAAAAGTTTGTGGCAGAATGTTTGGTTTGCCAACAAAATAAAGTTGAAACAATTAAGACACCGGGTCTATTACAACCTTTATCCATTCCAAGCCAACGTTGGGAGGAGGTTTCAATGGATTTTATCACAGGTTTACCCAAGTCTGAGGGAAAGAGTGTCATCATGGTGGTAGTTGACAGACTTACCAAGTATGCACACTTTTGTGCATTATCACATCCATTTAAAGCCAGTACAGTTTCTACTGCATTTATGGAAACAATTCAAAAGCTACATGGAAACCCAAAGATTATTGTAAGTGACAGAGATCCCATTTTCACTGGAAATTTTTGGACAGAATTATTTTCTTGTCTTGGTACTCAGTTAGCTCATAGCTCATCTTATCATCCTCAATCTGATGGGCAAACTGAGATAGTAAACAAATGTTTGGAAGGATATCTTCGTTGCTTTGTATCTGATAAACAGACACAATGGGTCAAATGGTTGCCTCTGGCTGAATGGTGGTATAACACTTCCTTCCATACAGAAACAAAAATGACCCCATTTATGGCACTTTATGGGTACCAACCACCATCATCACATCATATTTAAGAGAAAATTCTAAGGTTCAGGCAGTGGAACATCACATCGAACATCAACAACAAGTCCTCCAACTCTTAAAGGATAACCTCGTGTTGGCACAAAATAGAATGAAACAACAGGCAGATCAACATCGCAGTGAAAGAAGTTTTGATGTAGGTGATTGGGTATTCCTACGGCTACAACCATATAAGCAAATGTCCCTAAAGCAAGCTAAGAAGGATAATAAATTATCACCAAAGTATTATGGTCCGTACAAGGTGTTGGAAAAGATTGGTACTATGGCATACAAATTGGAGCTTCCTGCAGCTTCTCGATTGCACCCAGTTTTCCATGTTTCATGTTTAAAGAAGGTTATAGGCGACAAGCTCCCAGTTCAAACAATATTGCCAGAACTTGACGAGGAAGGAAAAATTATATTGGAACCGGAAGCAGTCACAGAAACAAGAACTCGACAGCTACGAAATCGATCAATTTCAGAGTATCTTATCAAGTGGAAGAACTTATCCGCTGAAGATTCCACATGGGAGGATGAGAATTTTATGCAGAAGTATCCAGAAATGCTCAAGCATTGAGGACAACACTTTTTTGAAGGAGAGGGGCATGTTGGGTCCCTATAATACTAGTGATTACCCCATTACTATTGTAGTTATACCCCTTATTTATATTGTTGTGCCCCTTACTATTGTAGTTATACCCCTTATTTATATTGTTGTGCCCCTATTACCCCCATATTGTTATTTCTGTGCCCCTTAGAATCCCTCTATTGTTATTTTTGTGGCTTTATATTATTATTGTTAGGTCGGCTGGATTATATTGTGACTCCTTAGACTCCTATATATAGAAAGGAGGTTTTGTCATTTGTATCATCCAAGAATTGTTCATTTATGTAATGTAAAGGAGGTTGCCCCCTCGAAGAGGCTGAATTCTAAGGCGTTGATCTTTCTTTTCTATCTTTTCTTGAGCTGGTTTCATAACAGTCTTTTCTTTAGTTGAAATACAAGTCGTGACGTATTAGAGCAGGTGGATCCAATGTGAAAATTTATGAAACATGGTCCACAGATGTTGCTAAGGGTTGGAGCCTTCAGTGAGGAAGTTGAAGCTTCTTGCCAGTAGTAGCTGGTAATCAGATCAGGGGGTTGGAGCTCCCTTCCAGTAGTAGCTGGTAATCAGATCAGGGGGTTGGAGCTCCCTTCCAGTAGGAGTTGAAGAACGAGTGAAGGTTGTAACCTTTAGCAGGTGGGTGCCTACGTAATGGCATGAGTCTGCACCAGTACAAGAATGTAAGAAGTTTTTGATATTAATAAGTTTGAAGACTGAGACGAAAACAACGGTGGTTTTCTCCCACATTGGGTTTCCACCTTAAATCCTGGTGTTCATGTGTGTTTCTTATGTGTGATACTTTATTCTGTTCTTGCTGCACCTTCTTACTTCTTATCAAATGCCTGATAATTCTCTTACATTTTATTTTAAGTTTAACAGATAAATAATTAGTTGTTTTACAAGTTTACTAAGCATACACTAGTTTCTTTTACAACAAACACGTATATACATGAGTTTGGTTTAGTAAAGTCACCTACATATTTCAGAACAATAAATTATTATTGCGAGTTTTTAAGATACTAATTCACCCCCCCCTCTTAGTATTTTTCCAAACATGGTGGTTGGAAACACTTAGCAAATTTGAATTTGAGATCAAATATATAAAGGGAAAGGAAAACATGGTTTCCAAACACCTTTGAGTCATGACAACAATGACCTTTGAGCTTCCTCATGACTCTTCAACTCCTATGACCTTTCATATTATATACATGACTCTTTACATTCCATATGTGGTTCTTCAAATTCCACATGTGTCTCTTGGACTTCATTACATACACCTTATTAAAAAATACAAATTACATATGAGACGGTGGCTATATGAGACAAAAATGATAATAGGGCAAAGTCCTATAAAATTTACAAATCATTTTCTTCCTCATGGAGCTCATTGGTGATGTATGTGTTCATGCTTTAGAGATGACTTTGACTTGAACCGACAAGTCTGTTTCATACCGCATCTTTACCTCCAATGCTTCTGTCAATATGGTCTTAAAGCTTGATTGTACATTATTCCATAGCCATGAGAGTTTCATGTGATCTTTGACTGTCACGATGGAATATTGTAGAATAATGTATTTGGTGATCTCCAAGACTTCTTATTATGACGCTTTCTTGATATGTTCTATGTACTACCTAATCTCCTAGAAGATGATTTCCCTGCCTCTAATTTCTTCAAGTGATCCTACAGAAAGAATATCATGTTTCTGTGCTATAGACTCGAAACCATTGTGCAAATGACCATAAGAGACAATGGTCTTAGTCTCCTGTTCTCCAAGATGTTTGTAATTCTAATGATGAAGTCTCAACTACACTTGGTCCATTTCAACGGAAATCCTGTCCTTCCTAACCAACTGTGGTAGAGCATTTAGGTATTTGGCAGCCCATTCCTGAAGTTGATCAACTGCTTTGCTTGTCACTTTCAGGAGTTTCAAGACTTCTTGTGATTTTTTCTAAATGCCAATGAGAGGATCCACCACTTTCTATAGGAGTATCATCTCATCATACAACCATGCCATGGTATCCTACATTGGCCCCAGTTCCTCTTGCATGGCTGAATTCCATTATATTATATTAAAGTTGTGTGAAGATAACCATTGATTTTCCGCAGCAACGTGTTCCACATGTTGCTTCACTGAAACTAGCTCCCTACTTAATTGTGCATTCTCATTCAACATATATTCAAAGTTGTCTTGTGATGTTGTAGAAAAAACAACATTTGCTGCCATTATTTCCCTAGGATTCCTTCTGGTATTGGAAGTTATCACCTTCTCTATAGATACTAAGACTAGGTTCTGAGGATCATTTGGGAAGTATCTTTGCCTCTACCGCACGATCATCTTCTTGATTTGATCAAACATGACATTGCACACATCCATGACTTTGTCTTTAGGTGGAGGTGTGATTCCCATTTCACTAAATGGGAGATGACCACTCGTGAGAGGATTTTCTTCTGGAGAACCTGGTTCATCATTTATGGGTTGGATGGTATCCTCTTCCTCCAACTCTTCCTCTATCTCTTGATTCAATTGTTCTTCCTTCGATCTCTATTCTGCTTATTCCTCTTGGGACTGAATTTGCTATTCCTCTTCTTGTCTCCTTCTTTCCTCCCTTTTCTTCTTGTTGCTTCCTAAGAAACTCATCTTGCTTCCTCTTCTCATCTTCTTCTAATTCTCTCTTTTATTGTTTAGCTTGAATAACTCCCATGTTCAAGGGATCAACTTCACATTTCCTACTACTTTCTCCCGTCGAATCATACTTGATCGTTTTCCTAGGATCTACACTCTTTACTTGAGGGGTTATTTTCTCTGCCTCTTGTACTTGTATATATTGAGTTGGTGGATCTTGGGGTGAACCAATCTCCATTCCTAGATATATCTTTCCAACTACATTGTACCAGTTCTTCGCCTTCTCATGTTTTTCAATAGACATTGACGAACATCCCCAATTTAAACCAACCCTTTCATAATGCTGCCTACACACTCTCCCGGGATCATATCCATGAAAGTACCTAACTACGAAGTGCAAGAAATCAAACTCTTGTCACTAGTACAAATGGGTCCAAAATCCGCCGGATATTAGTCGAATATGTGACTTATTGGTGTTGGCTATTCGACATATTGGTTCTCATCAATTTTTTGTTGAAATTCTGTGGAATAGTCAACAATTTAGTAATGATCATATATTTGACAGTACAAATGTCGATTATCCAACACATAAAAGGACAAAATGGTAATTAAAAAACTGGAATTTAGAAGTTAGTTTTATGATGCTACAAATTGTAGGATATTCGACGGACCAAACGTCAAATATCTGACAGGTCTCGCACCAGTCCGCAGTTGGATATTTGAAACATATGTCATTTTTTCTTACAGGAAAAACCGACATTTAGGTGTCAGGTAATAAACAACATAGGTAAATTGTGAAACAAAAGTGTTCACTCCGATGCTTGCATGCCGGTGGTGAAGCATCGAATATGTGATGGATGAGAGTTTTGCCCAACGAGAGTGTTAAATTATCGATGCTTTTGTCCATCGATTCTGGTGTCCAGTATCCGATGAGTACTCCAACCAATGGGCATTGAATATTTGACGACCTGCCTATGTCATTGAATATTTGACAAAGGTCAGAGTTATTAAAAAATGTTTGTTCCATCGAATATTTGACAGAGATATGCATTTAAAAAAACATATAATACACAATACTATTTTGAAGACTATAAGAAGTGGCATGAATCACCATAATACCACCTTCTAAGCATAAGTATAGTAGTAATTGCACCGAGAGGTGCAAAATAATGCCGATATGAGTAGCGGGAGTGGGGAAGGTAATAGTTCGAGTGGGGAAGGTGGAAGACAAT
This sequence comes from Pinus tabuliformis, assembly GCA_031772625.1. Lineage (NCBI taxonomy): Eukaryota > Viridiplantae > Streptophyta > Pinopsida > Pinales > Pinaceae > Pinus > Pinus tabuliformis. Next base: position 235,622,794 of record CM062814.1, on the reverse strand, counting down.
AGATCAGTACATTAAAAGGAAAAATGTAAAAGGAAATATAGGTCTTCCTCAAAATAACAAGTGAAAACTTATACCAACATTTATGCCACTTGTATCTAATCTTGCATTGTGGACAAGATTGATTTCCATCTTTCCACTCATATTCATAGCAAGGCCCACATATTATAAATGCACACTCATTGCAAGATACAAAGAGCTCCCCATTTGCTGCTAAGCCAACATCATATCCACATATATAGAAAACATGACTATTTATGTATTGTGGAGGCTTAGGCTACAATAATTGAATAAAATATCCACATAAGAACTTGTGAGATAACATAATCCATTAAATGAAAAACAGAGCATTGGAAACAATTTTAAAAAGGCACGAAAGTATCTAGACTGATAATCCATAGAACATACGATCCAAACTTGTCAAGTAACACCTCTTAAATGAAAAATAATGAGAAATAATACCTAACATTTCCTGAAGAGGAATAAAGTGTTCCAATTACAACTGGACATCCAAAACATAATATAGTTTTTAACTACAATATATAGGAAGTAGTCAATTTGAATCCATATTTGTTTCACATTTATATATTTAATACATCACATCCCTTTTCTAAATATCTAAATTACATTCTGCAATATTCATTTCCAAGAGCACCACTCAACTCAGGCTATTCTTTGGAAACAATTCTAGCTCCACCAAACATCAAGACAACAAAGCCATCTTAAAAATATTGAACCCAGTTTGGATGTGCTTTGTAATTATTTCAACATAGATTTCTATGTACTGAAAATGTCCCCTTCTAGCTGTGGACAAAATTTAATGGAAAATACAACTCAGACCTTAAAAAGGAAAAAAAAGACAGAATGGCTCCAATTTCAGAGAAGAAAATAACTGTCGTAATACATGGGAAAAAGTAAAAATTCTCTAGCTCCAAAGAAAGGGACAAAACAAAGTCCCTTTTACTAAAAAAAAAATCTCAATGAATATAAACAACATTGCATGATAATTTTTTTTTACAAGTATTGACTAGAGTATTCATTACAGCTCAAATACAACTAATTTATGTAACAACTTGCAACACATTGTAATGATACATTGATAGAGGGAAAGTGATAACACCCAGTGAATAACTAAAAAAAAATCATGCTTATAGTGCCTCTAAAATGTGTTTCCAACATGAGTCTACTCTACTTCACCATTTTCTTCTGCACACGGCTTCACCACTTCTTCAAAGGGCTCACCGCGTCACTGCAAGAGACTGCATAAGCATAACATTTTTAAGTTCAAAACACATGTAGAAATTTTGAACGATGTTACAACACCTATCATCAATCAATCATTTATTAAATATCGCTTTAGTAATTCAATCATTTATTTACCATCTACAACTCACCAATCTGATGACTACCAGACAACCGTTGATTATGGAATATTGAACTATCTCCCAAATACTAGTTGACAGACATGAAAATAAATTAAAATGAATCCAAACCTAGTCCCCTGCTTCACTGGATGCATCCATAATGAAATATCACTGTTAAAGATGACCGTCGGGTTTCTACCACTTGAATTGTTTATACAAGTAAAGAAAGGGACATGTAGCCCAAGGATAAATTAATTTTCAAATCGGCCAAGGAGGGAGGATACTATAGTTACAAGCCATTGAAATCCATTTTATTTAGTTGATACTCGACCAACACTATGCATACACTAGGAAACTTTCACAATATGCCCTTGTGGCATATACACATTTCAAACATCAAAATACTTCTACAAAAAAAAAAAATATGAAACAAAAGACTTATTATTGTATGACCCAATTCCATATAATCCACACACACATAATCGTATGTGCTAGTTCCCCATAGAAATTGCTTTACAAAATCCAATGAACTTACAGCTGGAAGTACCAGACAAAAGTCCTAAACAAATATGAAGATAAAATTAGATACATTCACCTTAGCTACAATCACCTTAGCAGAGTTGCAATGTCAAGATTGGTATATATGTATACATAACTCAAACCCATACAAGTCAGTGAGCCAAGAAAATCTACAAGTGTCTCTCTTGAAGATATCTACAAATAAGTTTTGATGAAAGCAGTCGATATCTTAAGACATGTACACCACATAACCAAACAGGAAGGATGTCTATAGTTATAATTCTTCACATGACATTAATAAAAGTCACTATACCCCTTGAAGACAATTTTTCTGATCATGACATGCAGGAGTAGGCCTAAAAACAGTCTCCATGATCATAAAATAAAAATATATAGTCTCTAAGAAGGAACTATCTCCTTTGTTTGATGATGGGAAACTTCAACTTCTATAGCAGTAAAGTTATGATGACAAAGAATACCTCTTAAATTCACCTTCATGAAGTCCAATTCTAATCAATTGTGAATAAGGCATGCATATTTGTATAAATAAGCAGAAATCACCATGGAATAAACAATCAGAAGGATCAAAGTTTACAAGAAATTAATGTAGATCATGAAAACATTATGAGGATTTCTCTATAGCATCCTTGGAACCAAGAAATCATCTATATAAGGTAAGTAATGCCTTTATCATTGATATTTTGGTTATCCAACAACTTGTCTTCAGTTTGCAAAGGGAAACAAGCTCAATGAAACAAACAAAGGCAAAGGTATGTATTTATAAGATATGTATGATCAAGATTTGAGTCATCTTAGGGTTTAGCAAATTTAAGATTGGTAGTTTCTATCCAATAGTGTAAAACCCTAGGTAACTCATGAAGAACCCTAGTCATAGGGTTTGTAAAAGATATTTTAATTTCCAAAGTTTGTAATTGGAAAATTTATTTTCCTAAGAAATCCTAGATTGACTTCACAATTTTTGGTATCGTATAGTTTGCTTTGTTGTACTTGTCATTAAGTATTGTAGGTATAAATTGTGATTCATGAGAGAGAGCACTCCAAGGAAAAACCCTACAAGGTTTGTAAAAGGAGCAACTCCAGGTATGTCTATTTGTAAAAAATTATTTATTAAAATTATTTTAAAATTTTCCTTGTATTACTAACTATTTTATGTTTAGGATTTTGAATTGTAAAATATTCTTGTTAGGAATATAAATCACTAGATTGAATATACCTTTGTCATATCTCTTTTCATTTGTTCATTTTTGTGGAAACCCTAATTTTTAGGGTTCACTATAAAACTCTAACTTGTTGATGCTTAGAATATATTGTTTATAATATTGAAACCCTAGGATACTTAGGGTTTGTAATTCTCACAATATTTAGGTTTTTTGGTAATACTTTGGTAAAACCATAAACCTTTAGGGTTTGGTGAATTATTGAAACCCTAGTCAAAATTTCTAAGGTTTAATGTTTGTACCCATGCAAAATTTTAGTATGAATGAAACCATAGATGTAAACTTGCCAATTCTAGGGCTTGTAATAAAACCTAGTAAAGTCTGTCATGACATTATAAAAAGAATATTGTTGAAACCATAGATATACAATATTTGATTTTGTGGGTGTTAAGTCTAGTTTCTGGGACTAAATAATTGCTTTAAATTAAGTTTTTAATACCTAATAGCTGACTTTGGAATCTAGGGATTATGTCAAAAACCCTAGCATAAGATCTCGAGTTGGATATGAAATATTATTCAAGTTTAAGATATGGAAGTTTGACTACTTATGATTGATACTCTCTTCATGTTGATATGGTAACCATGTATTGATCTGATACTCCTGTATATTTGTATTTGGTTACTAGATTTAAAGGTACACAATATTGAAAATGTTGAATATGTTCACCTATCTTGAAAATGACTTTATGATGAGCATGATGAAAAGAAGAACCTGATAAAGTATATTGTCGAGTTAAGGGGTAGCTTGGATACCCTCCACGAGTTCATAAGATGCTGATAATAAAGTTGAAGAATATTTGATTTATTTTTTTAATGCAACAAGATATATGAGCAACATCATGATAATTGAATACCCCAAAGGTTCATATTAACATATATATATATATATATATATATATATATATATATATATATATATATATATATATATATATATATATATATATATATATATATATATATATATATATATATGTATGTATGTATATGTATGTATGTATATATGTATTGAAAGGTTGTTTCTCATTCGAGTTGTGTTTGCATAGGAGCTCTCCATGATAAAATACAATTTTTTGGAAGAATGATTGAATAATGGATATATATGTACTTTATAGGGATAGATGTAAGAATTTGGGGCTGAGTGCCTCATGCTTGGGAGGACATCTGGCTGACCCATGTGTCGATGTCTAGATCCCAAAGTAGGGAGGGTGGCATTGGTCATAGATCTCTGACCTTGGATACACACCTAGATCCCTGGGTTGGCGTTAGAGTGGAAGCCTGATAGTACCTATAGTGGTTGAAGCTTGGAACACGCCTTAGTCCCACCCGATTAGATACCATGGTCAAGTATCTAATTCAAAAGCACCGTAGTGCTGTATGACTCTTTATCTTTGTAGATCATTTCATTTTGAGTTCATCCTTGTACCTATATGTAAAAATTATGAATACCTCCCTAGTTAAGGGGGGGGGTGTTGAAGAATGTAACTTGGGTCTTTATTCATAATTGTATTTGTGTCATAAGAAAGAAAGAGAAAATTATTTTTATTGACTTATTAAAGCATGGGTTTCATGCTTTGGTCAATGGTAAATATTTCAAGCCTCCATTGTAGGCTTCTAATATTTTTGTTGAGTCAAATTCAAAGTCATTTTTGTAAGATACTCTTCTTGGGCTCCTTAAGGTCAAGAAAGAAAAAATGTTTTTTTTTTTTTGGTGTTTAAATATATCCTCCACCAAATCAGTTCCTTCTTCCAAAAGGATTACCATTCATACTTCAAAGTTAGCCTCCAAACATAAGATAATTAAGTCAGCCTTCATTACAAGCCTACAAGTCAGCTTCAAGTCAAATTGTTTATGTCGAATCAAATGCACATTGACCAATAAGTATAAATAGCCTACTATTTCACCATTTAAAGGAGAGAAGTGAAGAATTCGTTCAATAAGTAAAAGAAACTATTACAAGACCGAAAAATGGAGAGGAAACCCGAGAATATTAGAAGACTATTATAGAGAGTAAGCCAAAAATGTGAATAGTAGAAACAAGTACAAGGAGGCCAAAGTTCCTTATTGTAAATATGATTACAGAAAGGGTTGAGACTATTGTAGAAGGAAGGCTGAGATTTATAAAGGAGGAAGGCTGATATTCCTAAATTAGGATGGTCAAGACTATTGCAGAAGGAGGGTCGAAATTTTGAAGTTGAAACAAAAGGAGCCAAGAACCATGATTGTAGAGACAATTGTATGAGGAATAGGTTTGTTGGTTGGAGTAAGTCTATTTATCTAGGAAAAGGGTCAAGTGTGTCTCAACTTGATTTAATATACTAGAGAAAGAGTTGATTGGCTTTTATCCTTCATACGGGTTTTTCCCTAGCTGTGTGCCTACATCTTGTGTTCTTGTCTTTGTGATCTTCATGTTGGCATTTATTTGATGAAAGGAACACTAACATAATCAACATATAATTTCACAAGTAAATTTCAAGATAAGATAAATCAAATTGAAGAATCTAACTCACATAATGCCCTAGATTTCTCAACAAAGGAGAGGTATTGGACCTCATTTGAGTCACACAAGTAATTCAGTCTCTTCAATAAGTTTGAGGAAAATTCAGAGCAAGAAAGAGGTGAAGGATAGTGAGGAAAGAAAGAAGGTCTATTTGTTTGGCTTGTGCATCAATTCTTTGTTTGGAAAGCTTGCACGTATGGGAATAAAGCTATCTTTGTTCAGATTTCAAGCTAGAGAAGAGAAACAAACTGAGTTATAGAGAGAAACATTGTTGTTTGGGTGGCTGGCCTATCACTTGGTGAGTTGTCTTGATCAAAGAGCTTGTATGTCTTACTTGAATTTATATAAGAAGAGAAGTTTTTTGGTTTTTCCCCTATGGAGGGGTTTTTCCCTAGTTTGGAGCATATTTCTAGTGTTCTTATTTGCATTTTGATTTTCTTTATTGGCATTATATTGATGATTAATGCAAAATAATGATGATGATGATGAAATAACATTATATAAAAATAATTTTCAATATAACAAGAGAAAACATTATAAAAGAAACCCTAATTCTGTTTGCCCTAGTTTTTCTTAACATATATGTTCTTGGAAGATTTGTAATGTATAAATAAAAAATTCCTTGAAATAAAATGCAACACAAAACTAAATCACGGACCAGGTATCCAAGCACTTTGTGGGCTAAAGTTGAGTAGTAATTCGATCAATTTTTTTCATGTATATGACTCCAACCGTAGTTAATATTTCAAATCCAGATATGTGAATGAAAGTACCTACAAAACAAAGGAAGGAGGAGAAGTTAGATGCGATAAATAATTAATAAAATAGAAGAAAAATCATAGGGTGCCTTATGCCCAATTAATAGAGTAAGAGTTTCTCCTATTGACCTGCATGAAAAATGACAGCTTATGGTCTTTCACTCAGATACAAACACAATTTTCAAAGAAAGTAAAATACTACATGAATTTTTTTCATGAAAAAATTTGTTATTTCTTATAAAAATTTATGTAACTCCCACTCGGGCAAGACATACAACACAAATATCAAACAAATTTTTTTGTCTCACCTAAACCCTTACCATTTTGAGCTATTTTATTTAGATAGTTGTTCCACTTCAACATCTAAATTGAAACTAGTTGTCCTACATATATTCATGAGATCAATCAAGCAAACTTAGATTAAATTTGACCAAATTTTAAAGTTAATTGCATGAATAAATAATAATTAAAAATACTTGCATGCACGAATACCTGAATGAGCACCTCTTGGTTTCGAGAATAAATTGTTGGAGTAGTTTAATCTTGGAGCAAACCTCCCTCCACTCGACAAAGCAACAACGAAGTAAACATTGAATTTGTTGTTGATATGTTGGATTGAGGGTGTTTTAATTGCTCCAAGATGATACAAATCCTAATTTATTCTCTACTGAATAGGGCCAACCATGTGAAGGTGGAAGCTCTCATGGCCCCTCCCCCCCACATCATTCTCAATTCGCCAGTTCCCAATCTATCTACTGTATAAGAAATAGTTGAAAACAAGACATTAAGATACATAAAAAAACAAATAAAAAACATTCATTCATTAATCCAAAAAATATTTCATCTCAATAATTTTATCATAGAAAATGGTTTACATAATATTAAACGATGTCATGTACATAAAGTGGCATATAACAATTATTCATTAACATATAACATTCATTCATTAATCATAGACACAAAATACTTCATCTAAAAAAAATTTTATCATAAAAAATATGTTTTCATAATATGGTACATGATATTTCTAATGATATAACTATTACAATCATTTCTTTTTCTTTTCCTTTATTTTTTATGGACCGATCGACACCGTTGAAATGGATGCTATATTTTCTACTATATTTATTTTAACTAATCTATATATTGGTTGCATTTTCTAATATATATTAGTCTAACAAAATTCTAACATATATTAGTTGTCAATTCACAATAGTTTGTGATTATGATGACAATTTAAGCACATATGAGTGTAATGTCCATGATGCAATGTATGAATTGTCCTCCACACATTGCCCATCAATCATTATAAACTTGAATGAGCTAGCACTGGTTTGTCATCACTATCTTAAAATGATCTGACAACTAAAAATCTTCCATGTTTATCATCATCACTTCACATTGTCTCATAGATGACCCCTTCTATAGATTATATACATGAATTTCTGGCAGACCATCCCCTCTACCTAGCCTATGATTGATTGTGAGAACATGTGAACAAAGTACAATTTATAAGTAGGGGATCCTGTAAACAAAGATTTTCCAACTGTCCTTTATTCACTTGTTGTCACAATAAATCATAGGATAGGTAGAGGGGATCAACTTCCATAAATTCATGCATATAATTTGTAGAAAGGGTCATTCATGAGATAGTGTGAAGTGATGATGAAATTTTTTGTAATTTTTTATATGTCGGGTCATTTTGGGATGATAATTCATACGTCCCATCATGTACATTACACACATATGTACTTAAATCGTCATCATAATCACAAATTGTTGTGATTAGGCATTGAAGCAGGAATAACTAAACACCTAAATTAGGAGTGTGGTAGTGTATGATGGAGTCAGATAGATATACAAATTAGTAGATGGTTGACTTATCATGGGCACAAATTTTGTAAAGGCTTATTTTAACACGAGAATTTGATTATAGGATCTTGGTGTTCGTAATGGAGTTGAATTATACCATGAATTTATCAAATATGTGGTAGTCTACACCCTCCTTGTATCACAAAAAATATGTTTACACAATATGAAACAAAATATTCTAATTTTTTGCAATGGAAGAATTACAACTTTTTATTAAGATAGTCTAAAGTTACATGTGTACATGCCATGAGGCATTCAATCTCTCAGTAAAAAATGTGGTACTCATAAAAACGATCTCTAAATAAATAAGTTCAATCATTTTTTATCAGGTTTATTTCTCTTTTTTAATATGTAATTAGCTAGGATGTCTTGATCTTGCCCCCCTTCGGTTGTTGTGGTGTCTAGTGTAATATGTCTTGCTGCTAACCTAGTCCTACAACTATGCTGCAAGAAGTGGGGTTGAGCATCAACTGCAATACGAAAGAAATGTTAAATTCGTATTTATAGTTATTATTACTACAAATGTTTTATTAATAAAAGAGTAGTATAGTGCTCTTTCCCTGCTTTGGTAATGGAGGGAAGTGGAATAATTTTGGATGTCTCCATGTGTTCCTCCTCTTCTTTGGCCACATCATGTACATGCTCTGGTGTAGAAACAAGAAAGGTTATAATTAATACATCATTTGCATTTAAATATTTTTAATTGTATTCCATACTACAATTTTTTTATAACACATGAAATGCCACCAATACTGAGCTAAACATTAGTCTCAAGATGAGGCACTCCACCGTCAGTAGGTTCATGTGTTGTATCTACATTGCTTGTCTGATATTTACAATCAAGCATATTACTTTATGACCAAACATAATAACCAATAGATTGTACAAGTAATGATTTATAAATTCTATTCGTTCATTTTTATTTTCCTGTGTTAGGTTGGGTGGTGGAAGATGTTGAATATGCCAAGCTTGTCCTTCGTTCAACCACGACGTGATAATCATACTTGAAAGCAAGATTTAAGTCTTCCTCTGTGGGAGCCTCTTTGAATTGTGACCCCTGAAATTTTGCATTAGAACATGGATTTTTCTTTTGTGATATTAAATTAAAATTATTAACAATTTATAATTTGGATGCAAATTAACTTTTTATATTCTTACAATTTTGCGGCCAGTTTCAAGTAACCACCTGGGCCAAGATGATGTTGCCCATGTTTGGCTATTCTAGACATCATGGCTTTGGAAGTATCTGGGAGCCTATATTTAAAACATTTAAAAAATTAATTAGATGTCACAATAATGATAAAGCATCATGATTACATTATTAAAAGTTCCTCATACCTTCCTGGTACGAGTGGTGTCTTCTGAGATTTTCGAAGTGCCTTCTTGTTTGCATCTACCATGCGTGCTCTCCACTCCATCTCTGGAATCGATGGAGGGAGCTCATGTAACCCGAACCTTTCCAATTGAGACCTATACTGGTCGCGCATATATTTTTAATGTAGGCCTGCCTTTGAGGTAACTACAGTTTTGTTGAAGGTACCATCACCGAACAAGAAAAATATCCTCGTAGTAAGTTCATATTTTAACTTGGAACTTTGGGATTTCTAGTTAGTATGAATGGCAGGCCCAAATATTTCCAAGGCTATGTCATTCAAACGCCTATAAAATACATTATTTCCTTCAAAACGATATACAAGGTTTGAAATGATGATAAACTATATGTTAATTTCCTTTTGGTTGTATGTAATATAACACTTCTTAAATAACTGGAATTTTCTATATTTTCATGGGGAAATTGTCATCATCTACCAAAAACGTGATTGGTAGTGATCCCGTGCTAGTAACACGGGAAGATACAAGAAATCTCACTTCAAATTGTGCAATCAGATCATGCTCTACATTCACAACATCATGTCTAGATCCCGACGTATGTTGTTTAGGGAGTAAAGATCCTACTGTGGGTGGTTGAGTCGGTCTACCAGTATCAATGATCAGTGAATCACTCACAGGTGGAGCATCGACATTGCTACCAACACCACCCCCCATAGTTATAGCATGACGACCGTGCTCCTCCAAAAATGCATGTAAAATAAAGAGTTTTTTTTTTTTTTTTTAAATAAAGGATGAGATAACTATATCATAAAAAAATAAATGGGATAATTAAATGAGTTTCTCACTGCAAACTGACGAAATTGTTGCATCAAGGTTATGATTTTTCCTTTTATCTCATAAGTCCAAGGCTCAATCAGAACTAAAGAATCCATTTTCTTGTTTTTTTTTCATTCGAAGCTTCATTATTGCTTGGATTGGATAAGTAGACATAAAAATTGATTCTTCAATAACCTCTTCCTCATGAGCATATGTGGAATGCTCTAAGGTTGGTTCATTTCCCTTATCATGTTGTTTATCAAATAAGTGTAATTTGTAATTCATCCACATTTAATCATCATTATATTAATAATAAAACCACTACTTACATATGTCTAAATTTATATAGAAACTTCATAACATATCATGGACATAATAAAAGGTTCTAAATTTATAAAAACTTCATCATCTTGGAAGGCTCTTACAAGAGGCATTATGGTAGGATCAATATATATTCCATATTGTATAGAAAAAATACTTTGAAAATGATGAAGGAATGCATTTTCTCAAGTTGGTGATATGCATAGTTAATCTTTCATTTAGTTATATTATGACTAAAATATGATTTTGACCTACTCTATAATGGATAAAATGATACTTGTATATATATCTCATGGTTATATTATTTTACATACAACTACATTGTTGTTTATCTGTTGTGAGGTTGGTTCCCTTTAACCTTGGTCAACCTGACACAATATTTTAACCATGACATACTAAAATGTTTCCTCAACTTACAATATGGCTAACAATATATTGTACTAAATGACAATCATAACATACAATAGACATTTCTTACAAGTTGGGTAAAATTGAATACATACGGTCCACATAATAACAATATTTGTATTTATTCTATTTAAATTGTAATCAATGAGCAACTCTATTCAAATTGTAATCAATGAGAAACTCCATTTGTGGTGACATGCCCTGTACTATTTATAAACCCTACAATATTCCCTGCTGCTTTTGGCCTTCCATCAATATACATAGTTACGACTTTATTTTCATCATTGTCTTTTAGTTGTATATAATTTGTAGCTATTCCATATCTTCGCATACTTTTGGTATATTGGACTAGCCGCACCCAATCATTATAGTTGTAACAAGACTTGGCATAATCCATCAATTTAGTTAATTCTCTGTAACATACTTTTATGTCATCCATGGAAAATAACCCCAAACCATGTAACAACAGTGGGGTAATGCAGTATATCCTTTCATTGTCAGAAAAATTAGTGTTTATTTTAGGAAGATCCTTGGGTTCCCATTGTTTCACTAGATGTTTGTACCACAAGGGAACCTCGATGTCATCTATGCTCTCATTATCATCAGAACATGAACCCCCTTTAGACTCTAGTTGACCTTCGCCTACTAGACAATGTAGCAGATGTTTGTTCAATTTCTTCTATCCTACTTGAACTTCCATCACTTGATGAAGATAGATCTGACAAATGCTTGTTTGGTTGAACGTCTTATAACACTCCATCAAATGAGAGAAATTGTTAGTGTCATAAGCGATGTTGAGAAACATCTTGATGAAACCGTATGAACATTATATTAATACAAGTGAATTATAAGGAAGTTATTTGTGCTTAAAATATTCAAGTAATATTTAAAAACTTGAGAACTTGAGAAGCTATTCATCCCAACCAATGAACTCAATTGATAACTTGAGAACTCAACATAATATGATATCATTTAATCTTCCATTACAAAAAATTACCCACACACTTCGATATATTGAAGAATGTAACTAGTTTCGGTCTTCATAATTGTCATTTGACTCATATCATGATGTAATTCTTATGTATCTATCAAAAGAATAAAGAAAATGATTTTTGTAAAGCATGGGTTTCATGGTCAAGTCACTTTGTTATTAAGTCAAGCAACCATTGAATTCTCTTAGGGTTTGTCATGAGTCAAGAGTCCTTGTCATAGTGTAAAAGATCCTTTCAGGAATTTGTATCAAGGAAAGAAAATTTATTTTGAAATAAAAAATGTCTAGAAGGCTCCCAAGACCAAGTTGGCGAGCCAAGGAAAATTAAACCTAGAGAGGGCTAATGGAGCCTCTTGGAAAGGCTATATAAAGATGAATTTTTGACCTATTGAGAGACACATCAAGATTTGGAAAGTTTGTACTTTGTATTCTTATGTTCACACGAGCGAATACCCTAGGGTTTCTAGAGTTTCCTTAGGTCAAAAATTGCAAGAGTTGTTGAAGTTTGCCTTGGTAAGAATGAAAGGTTATAAGAGGCATCATCTTGAAGAGATCTTGTTTCTCTTTCCTTGAACATCTTGTTTCACTGCACTTGGTGGAATTGACAATTTCATCATGAAATGTATATCATGAACCATAGTTCTCTTGTTGTCATCGTGTATCAAATGAAACTTTGTCCCTAACTGAGCAAGAAACTCAAAATGGAAACATAATTAGTGTTTCTCCTATGGATTAGTTGACTCAACATGCTCCTGTATGTTGGGAAATGTAACTAGTTTTTGTCTTCATAATTGTCATTTGTCTCATGTCGTGATGTAATTATTATATATTGTTAAAAATAAGAAAGAAAATTGTAAAAATAAAATTTTATAAAGCATGGGTTTCATGCTTGAGCCTTTGGTTAATATGTCAGGTATCCATAACATGACTATAGGATTGTCTTGAGTCAAAAGGTCATTATTATGTAAAGACCCATTTGGGAATTTGTATCAAAGAAATGAAATCATTTTTTATTTTGGAAAAATGTTTATAGTGCTCCCAAGTACAGGTTAGCTAGCTAGCTGAAGTTAGCCTCCCATTGGGCTTAAAGCGCCCTTGGAAGGCTATATAAAGTAGACATTAACCTCCTTTGAGAGACATCACACATGCACTTTATTTCATAGCAAGTCTACGGATAAGAATAAATGTGAAGTACAAAAGAAGGAGAGACAAGTTTAGTAGAGGATAAATCTGCCCTAGAAGACATCGAAAGTTTGTAACATGTGAAGTTCCTATTGAAAGTTGTAACTAGTATTGGTATTCATAATTATATTTGGCTCATGACATGATGTATATATTATGTACTTATCAAAATAAGAAGAAAATTATTGTAAAATAAAATTTATTTACTAAAGCATGGGTTTCATGCTCAAAGTTCTTGGTTCCTAGGTCTAAGCACCCATTGAGTGCTCTAGGGATTTTGTCCCGAGTCAAAGTTTATGTCATGATGTAATATAATCGATTGGGTTTTTGTATCAGGAAAGAAAATATTATCTTGATGTTTAGAAAATTCTAGAAATACCCCATGACCAAATTGGCTATCCATGATAAAGTAAGCCTAGAGAGGCCCACTCTAGCCCTTGTGAAGACTATAAATAAGAGGACTTTGACCTCCTCTAGTGACACACATCTTGGCATTTAATATGAGATAGAAAAGTAGTGTGAGGAAGCTAGAATACAATAAATCATCCTAGCAAATAAAAGAAGAATCTCAATAAAATAAAAAAGTATGATTTCCTACTATTATTGGCCCACTCATGCGAGTTATTGTGATTATTGGGTTAATGCAAATTCATTTTTTGGAAGACAAAGTTGTAGAACTGATTGACAAAGCTGAAATTTATAGAAGTTAAATTATTGGTAAGGTCAACCTTGTTGACTCATTGGATATCTTGTTTTTGTTCAAGGAAAATTATTTGGTGGTTGGCTTAATCTTGGGAAGTCTTTGTCTAACTTGTTTGGTGGTTGGCTTGGTCTTGGGAAGACTTTGTTTGGATTGTTTGGTGGAATTATTTTTATGACTATATTGAAGCCTCATATTTCTGTTGCTCCAACATGGGGTATAACCACCCGATCTGGACCTTAAAGACAACTTCTTTTCCGCTTGAAGTGGTGGCTCCGACTAGGAATGATGGGACTAGTTTCCCAATGTGGGTTTTAAAATGAGAGTGGGTGGTTTTCAAGCGATTGCAGTAAGGATATTGATAACTAAATGGCCTATTCTATCATGAAAATCTCTAGCTAACTTAATCTAATATAAACCCGGGTATTCTATGTGATATGCGTTCTAAAAAAGATATATGTTTGACATGTGATAATAAAGATCAATCACGTATTAAACATAGGTGATAAAGTGTAAAGATAATTTCTTTGACTAAATAGTTAGTCAAAGAAATGTATAAACTATATCACATATATTTGATGATTATATATGAAAATAAACAATTTCAGCTACGCATCATACAATAATGCAATTAACGCATAATAGAAAGAACATATTTCATATACAATTCATGAAAATGAAATGTTATCACTAATTAAACAGAAACAAAACTAATCATACAAGATAGAAGTACCATATGTGTGAAGTTCTACTCATTTGACTAATGACATAGATCATCTCCTTTCTTTAGATCAAATTATCTTCCAAGTATACAATATTGCATCAACAAAGGAAAGTAGTATGATATTTAAAAGAAATGACCATTTTCCATAATTTCATCAAGGCATTCACAAACATACAAAAGTGCATTCTTTGCAAATGTTTTTGATAAAATTATGAACCCTTCTCTAAATTCATGAGAAGGGTATAAATACTATTCTAACTAATGTTCAAAAATAGATTATACAAAAATTTGAGGAGGTTTCAAACAACCTTCCTCCTAACTAGTCAACAAACTCTAAAAATAAAAGTGAATTGATGAGCAGAGGTTATAACGATGACATGCTGTCCACCAGCTTCTCTTTTAAAACACATATATCGGCCATCGGTTTCACTTGAGGAGGTGCCCCAAACTGTGTTCCGACCTGTCCTGCAAAATAACAGTTGTGAGAGGTGGCATCATCTGTTGAGTTGAATGGAGTGAGAAGTTGAGGGTCATGATTTGGTTGTGTGGCTTGACAAGGTATTGCCAATACGCCTCCCTGTCAGTCTTTGCTAACTTTATTATCTTTGCCCTTTGGATTTCCACTCTTTCCTCCCAGATTTTATGCAAGTCATTTAAATCTGGTAGTATTTTCGGGTTACCTTCTTTCACCAAGTTGGTGGCGTGCAAAGTGTGGTTTACTACTTTTACTATGTTCTTTGACACCCCTTCTACTCTTGCCACTGCTAATTCAACTTACTTGATTCGTGCATCCCAATCCATGAATAAAATGTCCTTATGTGTCTCCTCAATATCGGGAAGATTATCTCTCCTTCCTTCTTCTGTTTCTTGCCATTCAATGAATTATGAGATCCTTGTATTTAAATCATTAAATTCAGTTCTTTGGTCAATCGCCTTATCCGTTAACTAATCACTGGTGATCAGATAAGGAGCGATATGCGACATTCTTTGGCAAAATTTCTCTTGTTGTTTTGATAGAAGGGAATTTAGCTCTAGTGCCTCTTTGATGAATTCATCGACAATAGGGACATCTTCATATTTTTCCATGGCTTCTTTCAATTCTTGAATTTTCATGTTCTTCACAGAAATGTCTACTTCATGGCTTATCTTTAACACTTCCGTATTCTACTGCAATTGAGCGATTTGTTCAGGAGCTTGCTGGTTCACATTTGATTTTTCAATTTGCAGTTTTAGCTCGACCTGCGCTATCTTCTCTTCCCTCTCCCTTAACAAAATAGATATCTCCGTAACTTTTTCCATGGTGGCAGTTGCATATGCCTCTGTAAACTGCGACAATTTGGTCAAGTTTTCAGCTGGATTGGAAGGAATATCCTTCTAGACTATGTCCATCAACTTTTAATAAATGCAGTGGAATTATTTTGAGCCTTTTGATTCTGAATTCCTGAAAGCTTTCAAAATCTTCAAGACTTAGATTGGCCCTGGCCCACTCAAACGCTTGTTCGAATGATTCTGCTGACTGTAAAAGGTCTTTAGAATTTTTAGCCTCATGGTTAAAGGGCTTAATATTCACTGGAATAGTAATATTATGTGCTACCTTGTCAGGGTCGAATTTCCTCTTCGGCAGAGTATGGAGCCTGAGGCTCTCTAGGCGTAGTGATTCCTTGGTTGCATGGTTGAAATTTTCTAACGAAAAAGAATCACACCGAATGGGAATACATGGACACAATGACTTTTTATTACCTTTTAGGGTCTTCGTCAAGCCTTTTCCCATAGTCTGGTGGGCTATTTATCTTGCTAATAGTTTATCAGAGACATACAAAGGGAGGACATGCGGGTCCATTGTACTGCCAAAAACCGTGATGTATGTAAACCATTATTCAACAAAATACTTGCCTACTATGAGAAGGTCTGTAGCGGCTTATTTGGAAAACCTAGGGGCTTTCTTATTAAAAATCAATTGATACAATGGTAAAATGACAACATGACATACTTTATAAAAATGGGGTATATAATGGGATTCCCAAATCTGTTTATGGTTGAGATGGATAGGGTAGGGGTCCTACAAAGTCCATTTCCAACCCATGATTGGAAATTTAGTGCAGAAACAGATGGCATCCATGATATAGGCACTGAAATAAAATGGAGGAAGGTTCTCTGTGGAGGAATACCTCTTCTAACGATACTCGGAGATGGCAGTGGCTAGGTTATCAGATAGGATAGTGGCTCAATTCATTATGTGGGAATTGACACAAGAATCAATTAAGGGAATCCATTCTATGGAAAAATTGGCATTATTAGGTAATCCATATAGCCTACATAACATAGAAGTTGCATAGTTGTAGGGGTTTTCCAAAGAGGCTATGGGATACATACCCGTTTTATCATATTTGAACTTGTTCTCCAGTACCCTCCAGCCCTGGATCATCTTGAAAGGTTCTTCATTTTTCTTTGCGAAGTTGGCCAGGTATGACTTGTCATATATGTCCTGAGGGTCAGGTATATGATACATTTGCTTCAGGTCTTCAGCTTTGAATGACCCCATGAGCTCCATCCTCAAGTTCTTGAATTTCTTGTCTTCAATACTGATATTTTCCACCACCCACCTAATCATATCAGTATATGGGAGTATTTTTTCTCTCGCACTTATTCTATGAAGGAAGGAACATGAAACATCTTTGAATTGGACTCTCGAAGGTTTTATTGAGTCAAATGTCTCCTTTATGACAGTAATTTTAGGATGTTCATCTTCAAGCTTGTTGTATATGACTTCCCATGCTGTCGCTCCTCCATCGGTTTTGTAAATTGTATCAGCAAATATAGGTGACATTTCTGATAGCTCAGACTCTGTAATGATCTGCTTCTTCTACTTTTGCATCACCTTTTGCAATGACATGTCTTTTGAAGCTTGCCTGAAATAGAAAAGATATATCAGCGTAGACAATATAGGGAAATTAAGGCTGAAAGCTCTATGAAATTACTTTGAATCATGGGAAGATTTTGAATGAGATATTCAACGTTAACTAGCCATAACTTGAAACATCATTACCTCTCCTCAAGCTGCTAAACATTAATTACCTTGTCAAACCACTCATTATTATATTAAAACATAGTAACTTCCCACGCTTCATGCTTTATTCACGCATCACAACTTTTAAACGTTGTAATATAGCATTGCCTGGAGATAATGCGAAATGCGATTGCAAAAATTGCAATATCACATTTCGCAAATCATTAAAGGATGACAAAATGGCATGCATTATTTATTTGTGACTCTGCAAAGTGCGATTATGTGTTCTCAAGGAATTTTGATCAGAATATCATAGTGGGGGGCTTCATCACATATTGTATTTCAGGATTTTCTTAATTATGTTTATAATTATCACGTGGAAAATTGCAAAATGCGATTTGCGATAAAGATCCTAAGCTTGGGTTTTTTTCTAAGTGTTTCAAGGAAATTTCTTAGAGTTAGCCTTTATTTTCAAAGACTATAAATTTAAAAAGGGTCCCCATTTATATGTCAAATATAAACTATTACTCGTATAAATTGGGGGGTTGTTACATAGTACAACAATTGGTTATTCACATGGGAGAACCAGCTATCTATGATTGATCTTTTGAAATTTCTAAAACTTTCAAAATAAGAAAAGTTATAAGGATAATAATTATATGAGTTATAAACTAAACCACATTCCTCTGAAATCATAATCACTCACTCAATCTATCTATTAAACTACTTTACTCTTGTAATGATAAAATACAAATGTTTGCATCAATCAATACTAATATTTTAAAGAGATATAGCAGGTGTCTTCTACAGATTAGTTTTTTGGTTTTCTCATTTATCATAGATAGAGCCTCTGCTGCCAACAGGTGTTCATTTCCTCGATAGGGTTAAATTTTAACCAACAATGATTCATTGTCCCATCCGAAGAAATTTTCAAAATTCAAAATGATATTTATTTGATTTTTCTTTTTTCTTTGGACCTTATTTTTCTTTTCATGTAATTTTCTTTTGAAATTTCTTAAAATACATTGTCTATGCTTGGAAACCCAATAATGACAATGCCATTCACCAGTTGTAACTAAACTGAACAAACTGGCTCTTGATGAGACCACTTGTCCTTTGATTTATTAGATCATTGGCTATTACCATGTTTTGATATGCAATTTTGGTAATATTAGTTTAATTATTCCCCAATGATCATGGTCAACAAGATCGTAATGAGACTTATTATCTTTTAAGTTTTGTATATTTTAAAATTACGCCGTGAAAAAAGAAAATTTTATCATATGGGGTGAATTATTGGCCCTTTTAAAGAGTTTTGGATGATAATGATAGAATTTTGAAATATTCATCTGTAGAAAGTCCTTACTAGGTTAAAGATTCTTTTCTTGACTGATAACAAGACATCTATACTTTATAAAGATAGGAGCTTGTTCACTGAACAAGTGTTTTTAGCAAGGTCAAATTTTTCCAAAGAAATAAGGTTTATTTTGATACTCAAATGCTCTAATTATTTCTTTAACTTCTCCTACTTATAGAAGCGAAAAATCAAAATATTGTCAGAGATTTTATTTTGAGAAGCCAAAAGGAAATACTACTTTAACGTTTATTTTCCTAAGAATCTTAAAGACAATATGATACAAAAATAGAAGAGGTTGCCTTCTAGGAAAAGTATTTTTTCAGAATTTGCCTATTAACGGGCAAGGAATCCACTTTACCTGACAAGTCTTGTAAAAGAAATGTTGATTGACCAATTTTCTCAATGATTTGGAATGGTCCAAGCTACAGTATTTGGTTGGTATGCTTACCCTTTTCCTCGTGTTCTTTGTCCCATTTCAAAACTAGATCACCTACTTCAAAAGTTTTATGACTGGCAGGTTGTATCAAAAGAGGCTTTGACTAATTGCTAATGATGGGAATGGGTAGCTTTAGCCTTTTCACTTTCTTCTTCGAGTTTAAGGATCTAAAATTGTCTTGCTTGAAGATAAGAGGAAGGATTTTCATTGATAAATTACACTAGGGTGAGAGATGGGAATGCTATGTTTGTGGGGAGAAATTCTTCTTTTCCATAAACTAAAGAAAAAGGAGAAGAACCGATTGAGGCCTTCTGTGTTATCTATCCGCCCAAAGAAAAAATGTCAATGATTTGTGCCAATTCCTATGATTTTTGTCTATAGTCATCTTGATCATTCTGATAAGGTTTTTTTTTGTTGATTCAACTAATCCATTACCTTGTGGGTAATAGTTGGCTAAATACTTCAATTTGAAACCTCTTTTCAAAGCAAATTCTACCATAGTATTTCCAGAAAAATAAGATGCATTATCAAACATTAAAGCTGTGGGTAGGCCAAACCTGGTGATTATGTACTGATCAATAAAGTTTGTAATACTTTCTGTATTAGCTACCTTTAGTGGGATAGCCTCTACCCATTTCATGAAATAATCAGTAGCTGTAAGGATGTACTTGTGCTTCTTGGAAGAGTTAGGAACAATCTCACCAATTATATCTAATCCCCATTGTTCAAATGGTTGTTGGATATTAACTGGCTACAAAGGGAATGTTGGTTTCTTTTCTCTTCCAGCTTCATTTTGACAAGTTTTGCATTTTCTTGCATAGTCATGTGCATCCTTGAATAGTGTTGGCCAATAATAACCTACATGCAAGATTTTATGAGCTGTGGTGTTTCCTCCAAAATGACCTCCAGCTAGTCCATCATGTAACTCCTGCATAACCATTTCAGCTTCAAGTTTTTCAAGGCATCTTAATAATATTGAATCATAATTTTTTCTAAATAATATATCATCAATCAATTGATACTAATTTGATTTCAACCTTCAAGCACATTTTGTTTTGTAATTGAGATGCATAGGAGAATATCCATTCTTCAAATAAAACTTCAAATCAACATACTGTGATTGTGCATCGTTGAGGCTTACCTTTGATATTTTCACTTCATTACCTTGGTCTTCTTCTGTTGATAAGTGGGAAGCTCCAGTTAGCATCCTGCAAAAACCTTGGCCCCTAACAATTTTAGCTGGCTAGATTTCTACATCGTATTCTTGAAGTGCAGTGACCCAATTGGCTCTTTTCTCCCCCACTTCTCTTTGAATCAATAGTTGCCTTACTGCAAGGTAAGGTACTATTATTTTTGTATGAGTTTTGAGGAGAAAAGGTCTGAAATGTTTCAAGGTTTTAAAGACAACAAAATCTTGTTTCTCAACAGTTGAGTAGTTTAACTCGACACCCTGTAAATTTGAACTAAAAAAAGAGATAGGTGCTTCTATGTTTTGATCGTTTAGCTGTGTTAAAACTTCCGCATATGATGTAACAAATGAAAAAGTGTACAACACAAAAGGTTTGAGAAAGTCTGGGGTTGTTAAAGAAGGAGAATTGATGATGGGTTTTTTGATTAACTCAAATGACTCTCTTATCATTGATTGAGGGGGTAAAAAAATCTGTGAGAAACCCGGAAAAAATATTTTTACAAAATTGATCTAGCCTAGGAATGATTGCATGATATTTTTGTTATGTGGGAGAGGAATCTTTTCAATTTCTTTGATTCTATCAAGATCAATATAAATTCCTTTCTTGGATACTATGAACCCAAGAAGCTTTACTTCTGCTAAAGCAAAATATGACTTTTTTGGATTCAAATAAATGCCATATTTCTTGCATCTTTCAAAGATATGCTTTAGGTCATTCAAATCATTGTTTCTATTCCTAGAGTATACTGTGATGTCATCTAGGTAAATAAAAACTGATTTATTAATTAGACCTTTAAAAGCAATATCCATGGCACGTTGGAATGTAGCACTTGCATTAATAAGTCCAAAAGGCATCTTCTGATAAGCATATGTCCCCCACTTGGTCCTAAATGTTGTCTTTAATATGTCATCTGGATGTACAAGAATTTGATTGTATCCTGAAAATCCATCCAGAAAAGACTTTAACTCAAAACCTGCAATTGATTGCAATATTTTCTCCATGGTAGGCAAAGGAAAGTTATCATTTTGACAAGCTCTATTCAAGTTTCTAAAATCAATACAAATCTTAATATCACCATTATTTTTCCTAACAGGACCATATTTGATACCCATTTTGAGTTTCTAATAGGAAAGATTATCTTTTCTTTTAGAAGTTTGTTCAACTTAGATTTGATTTGACTTTCAAGGTTTGGATGAATCTTTCTGAGCTTCTGTTGAACTGGTTTCTCATTAGAATTCATTGGTATGGTATGTTGAATTACATAGATATCATAGGTCTTGAGATCTAAATAATCCTAGGCAAAGACACCTTTATATGTTTTCAACAACTTAATGAATGATATTCTTTCTTCGGATGATAAACCAAGACCTAGGTTGACATTTTGAGGTTTTTCAGTTGTACCTAGGTTTACCACTTCAAATCTCAGAGTAGAACTCTGAGTTTTGGAGTTGGTAATATTCTTAAGTATGTATTTCAAATCATAGAGATCTTCCATTTTGACCACATATTTCGGAGTTGGGTTTCGATCTTGTTTATGGTTTATTTGCAAATCATGCTTGTGTTCATCTATGATTTGTTCCTCATAAGATCCTTTCGATGTAAGGAAATTGATTATATCAGCATCATTATTAAACACTCTCCAATTTGTTACATTATCAAGAATGAATGGTCTGAAAACTAACTCTATGGAAAATTTATATGGACTAAATTCTTCTGAAGGTATAATCCTAGTTGCTACATTGGCAAGTAAGTTAGCACTTGCATTTTGTAATCTGGGGACTCAAGAAATGTTAAAAGTAGTGAAATGAGAAGTAAGATTTTGGGCTAAATATTGATAATGTTTGAGATTCCCAAACACACAATGGATTGTGTTTCTTACCTATTTAATAACTATTTCAGAGTCTCCATATACTCGCAAATACTTGACATTAAGGACAATGTCTTTGTACAACCCTTGAATCAAAGCTTCATATTCTGTAGTATTGTTAATGCATTGAAATTCAAGCCTACAGGCTAACATGGTTTTCTCTCCTTACGGGCTGATTAAGATACATCCTGCACCTGCACCATCTTCAGACTTGAAACCATCATAAAGAGTCTAGAATAATGAATTATTTACAACTTTATCAACTACATCTACACACTTGGAAACATTTGTTTGTGAAAAATTTTCTATCTCAGATATTACAAAATTATATGGAAAGGGAGATTTTTTTATCATTAAAGGATCCCAAGAATGACTCAACCGAGTAGTTTCCAAGAATGTTATTGGTAAAATCTACAGGTTCATTTCTTCCCTCGAGATCACTGATTTTGTACTTCATGAATTTTTCATGGTCTACTCTGATTTGGTTAGGTTTACCATTGTGTGGCAACCACATGTGAGACCAATCAGTTACAAAGTATCCGTGTAACTTTTCAGACCAATCCCTACTTAGAATTAAACCATAAAATTCAGGGATATCAACCACTAGAATATCGATTATCTGCGAAACTTTTGGATTAGAGGAAATCCTGATTGAAACTGGTGTTATTTCTCCAAGTACCTCTACTTTAGTTCTGTCCATTTGAACTATGTATACAACAGATTTTTGAGGTGTAATATTCAATTTGGTGCACACATTTCTTGGCATAATATTTGAAGAGGCTCCTAAATCAACAAAGAAATTATGGACATTTGTGTTGAAAATCTCATAAGTAAGAATAAATGGAGGTGTATGAGAAATAGATCTATCACCTATCAGAACTAAATCTGAGGGATTTACTTTGTTTGAAGATGAAAGAGGTTTTCCTATATCATAAGCATCTTGAGTGACTATGACGGATGGTAGAGGGGCTACAGGAATTGCTTTTAACTCTCTAAGTAGAATTTTTTGTTGTTGCCTAATTTTTTATTTTTTTTGTTCCACTGGAAAAATATGTAATTTTCATTAAGTAGAGAAAATTACATATTGTAAATGCTGTAGCATATGCTGTAAACAGTGTCGTCCATCAAGATACACCACGCAGGGTGATCTGGCTGATAATACAAAAATTGTTGTTTATATAGACATTTTAGCAGTCTAGTTAATAAAAGCCTGTACATGACCACGCAGGGTCCATTATCAATGTGTCCTTCTATATATATCAAAAAGATTTACAAAATTTTATACTTCAGATCTTGTCATTAAATCATTTGCTAAGATCAGGGACTATTGTCCCTCTGATATTGCTGGTCTATATATGGCCTGTGGTAATAGCGGTATTCCTCAGTCCCCCACTGCTCCAGTATTAACCATTCTCCTCCGAGAAGTAGCGTGGCCTCCTTGGATAATTGATCAGCGCTGCAGTTATATTCCCTGTATATGTGGATACAAGAGCTATGGTTAAAAGCTACCTTGAAAGTATGTGTTTCATACAATATGTTGTTGAGTGTGTGAATGTGACATATTGTAGAATGATTGAACTAGTTTACAACATTCTTTGAATCCCCAAAAATGTTAAGATTTAAACACTGATGTCCCAGAGAGAAGTGTAATAAGTGGTGAAGGGTCATGAGTTTCGCAAAATTGTTAGTGCCCGCACCGAGCCCCAGCTTTACTTTGTATCTATGGTGATCATTGATGTGGAGTATGAAGCCGCCCCCACAGCCATTTTGATTCGTGGCCCCATCGAAGAAGGCTCGAGGGACAGATTTGTCTATGATGGGGGGTGGTTGAATGCGTCTCTCCCTAGGGGAGTAGGGTCAGGCAGTTCAAGGTATGAGGAGATAATTCCAGCTTCTGTGCATGGCCAGCACACAGCCTTGTTATCAAAGATGTACCTGTTGCAGACCTTCCATAAATGCCAATTGACCACTAAGGGAAGGTTCAGTAGCTTTGATCCCCGGTGACTACGATACCAATCTTCCCATGCACCTTGAATATCATCTCCAATCCAAGACCCAACGAAGCCAATAGATGTGGAAATGTTTTGCCAAAGTGAGCGGGTTGCTGTGCAATGTAGGAAGAGGTGTACAGTTGTTTCCGATGCCTCTTTGCACAATGTACACCAAGTTGGCCCATAAATCGCTCTATGGGTTAGGTGCTCTCCCGTGGGAACTATATCCTTAAGAACACACCAGAAGAAGAGTCTGGTACGCGGAGGTGTTGTAAGTTTCCAAATGTCTCGCCACCAGTTCAATGACAGATCAGGTTTTTTATGCTGAATGAGGGAGCAGTATCTAGGCTTTGGTGTGTATATACCATTATCTTCCAAACACCAAACTAATTCATCAGGCCCCTATTTGATTCGAATATGCGATTCAGATAATGCTGAGGTATATTCAAGCCACTCCTGATGCCATTGAGGAGGGAGGTCGAGTTCAAGAGCCGACTTCCATGCCTGTGAGAAGATATCTGTGTTCTGTTGATCAGCGATGTGTGCAAATACCCTAATCTCTCAAGCATGTAGGTGCCTGATGAGATCTCTATTTAGAATGTGTCTTCCCCCACTTCCTATCCACGGATCTTGTCCAATCCTACCCAGCGAGCCATCATTGATTCTCCAAACCAAATTGTCTCGTATGAGGGGAAGGGAATGGAGCAGTGCCTTCCATACCGATGAGCATCCTGTCGACTGCCATGATGGAAGTTTGATCCAGTCCAATAAGCTCTGAGGCCAAATGTATTTATGGTATGATATTTGTGCCCAAATATTTTGACTTGTCATCAGTGACTAGCCCATTTTTGCAAGAAGTGCTTATGCGAAGAGGGGAAGATCCTTGAGCCCCCATCCGCCCCATTTCTTTGGTAGGGTTATCTTTTGCCAACTTATCCAGGCAAATAATCTTTTGTCCTGATTGCCATTCCAGAGATATCTGTTACAGAGTCGTTTTATACGCGCTCGAATGTTCCGCGAGATCCATGCAAGTGCCATCCAGAAGACCGGAGTGGCCTCCAAGACTGTTTTGATAAGCACCAGTCTGCCTGCCCTTGATAAGTATCTGAAGCTCCATACTGTGAGTCTCTTCTCCAGCTTTGTAACCATCCAAACCCAATCAGAAATTCTTTGACAAGTAGGTTTTAGCTAGTAACCCAAATATTTGAGGCCCCTATCCAAGGGGTGAATGCTGTAGGGAAAAGCCTGTTGTGAAAAATGTGTTTCATGAACCGATGTTCAAGTGAAAGTGATAGTGGATTTAGAATGATTTGCGAGCATACCTGTAGTGGAGGAAAATAAAAGAAGAATCTTGGTAAAAGATCTGGAATCCCGTATGCTGCCATCCAACATAATGAGTACATCATCCACAAATAGTAGATGAGTGAGAGAGAAATCATCTGAGATCCGGAGACCACAGATATCGCCATTCCTTTTTGCAGAGGCAATGAGCTGACTGAGACATTCCATGACAATCAGGAAGAGTAGAGGAGACAGTGGGCAGCCTTGCCTCAGTCCCCTTTCAGAGTGAAAAAAGGGTGAGGCCGAGCCATTGATGAGAATACTGAAGGAAGGAGATGTGATACATGCCATGATCCAAGTGATGTAAATGTGGGGGAATCCCAGATGGATAAGAAGCATCTTGATATAGAGCCAACTGACACGGTCGAAAGCTTTGGATAAGTCAATCTTGAGAATGATGCTCTTGAGATGCTTGGACCAGATAGAATGGATGGCTTCTTGAGCCGAACCAATGGCTTCATGAATCTGTCTGGATTCGAGGAAAGCAAATTGTTGAGGGGCAATATGTCTGGAGAGAATAGGTCTGAGGCAGTTGGCAATGGTCTTGGAGATGATCTTATAGAGGCAGTTGCACAAAGAGATAGGCCTATAATCATCAAAAGACAATGGGGAGTCGGATTTTGGAATGAGAGCTATGAAGGTCGAGTTGATGGCGTGATAGATGGATCCCGTAGTTCTTCTCTCCTCCACGACATTCAGAAGATCCTGCCCCAGGATCTCATAAAATTCCAGATAGAATTCAATGGTCCTGTTATCACCCCAAGAAACTCACCTAGGTTGTAAATCAGTGATGCTCAGGAACATTAAAAATTTAACAGTTTTTGTTGGATAAAATGATGGATAAATGGAAGATGTGCAGCACCTTTAAGCTGAAGAACCACTCCTACTATGATCTACCCCAGGCATGGGTGAAGACCCCCAAACTACAAGGCTTTCAACCACCAACTACTCACAGTTTAAGGTAAAAGTGATAATGGAGAAGACTGATTGCACCAGCAGATGCACAGAACTCTGTGCTGGCCAGTTACAATCAGTTAGAGGATCTGCACGACTGTTATCTAATAGACAGTGAGGATGACAGCTCTCTGCTATTTGAACAACAGCAACCTGCAAACAATTTTAACGAGCCACTAAATCATAATACAGAGGTGGGATGACAACCCCTCTGATATCAAATGTTCACAGCACATCAATAAATGCAAGCAGGCAAAACCCAGAACAGGAAGAAGAAGTGAGCAAGTGAGCAAGTGACAGCAAAAGAAGCTTGTATTAATGGAAATCAAGACCAGAAGCTGCAGGTCTCATAGTATTAACAGTCTTCAGAAGTTAAAAGGCTACAGTAAGCTCTCATTCATCAAACACTCATCAATCCTTTTCATCTCAGTTCTGAGTATATATACTGTTACAATACAAAATATCTCTGCTGAACTATACGTGGAGGAGCCCATAAATGGCCACCAACCATATTTACATTTAAGAATGGGGCTGCTGATACAAATCTGGCTGTGTTGTAAATGGATTTGACCCTTATGATGCTCTGTTGTCCTCCCTTAAGCAGGTGGCGTGTAATACCAAAGGAACCATAATCATTGAATGCTCTGCATTGATGAATGCCGTCCTGCTTCCTCCTTGGCCATACTTTTGATTAATGGCAGCCGTTGAATCATTAAAACGGCTTAATCATGACTGCTTGGCTTTAAATCAGAGAAATGCTGTTGTACTGCTCATTCCCGCCCACCACTGTTTTCAATTTCGGCTTCAAAAGGCTCGGGCATGGTTCAATCATCTATCAGGTCCACCTTTCTGGTCGCAATGCATATCTTAACCGGCCAATCCTCTGTTTCTTTATATTTGAAAACACATAAAACTGCTGCAAAATCATGAAAAATGGCTTTGTCGGACCTGAACAATATATATATTTTACTTTCGAACCCTGTCGGATCCGAAACTCATCGCAATCAACACATAACTAATGGTAAAGGCCCGCCCTTTTAAAAGCGCCGATGCGATATCGGCGACCGCTGCGGACCCGATAAAATATAAAATGCAGCGCTGTATGGCTGTCGGGTCCGGCCCATCGGCGATTGCATCTGCCCCTTTGACAATGCTGATAGCGATACACCGATGCGATATCGGCGGTCGCTCATCGGCGAATAATAAAGCCCAATTCCTTTGTAAGTCCTCCATTGCAATACGCCGATGCGATATCGGCGGTCGCCCATCGGCATTCCATTATGTTGCTACCACTGCCATCCTGCCGATGCGATTTGCCGACGCGATATAAACCGCCGATCTGCCTCCTCCAATTTCGACCCGCCGTTCGATCTGGACCGCTTATCGGCCGGATCGAACGACTGTCGCTCATTTGAACTGCTAGGACTGCAAATTTGAATTTTTCTTGATTTGGAGTGTTTTTAGGCCTTCCAATAGATCATTTCCGCCTTCCCCAGGGCTTTCCTTTGCGATAGCTTTGATCGGTGGAGGGCCATTAACCAAACTTTGAAGATCTGAACAACATGCATGAATCCTTTTGGGCACAATCAAGCAAAACAAGCCTGTCTCCGACCATATGGAATTCTTGTTTAGTAGCAGAGCTAACACTGGCTCCTTCTGGGGTATGAGATCCTCCCTGTGAGGTCTCAAGAACCTGCAGACCAATGCCTTTCCAGCGACAAACAAATTAGCCAAAATTCCTAGTGTTCCATTGGGCATGGAGTCTATTATAGCTATACTAAAACTGATAAAAGCAAACTATTTACAACTTTTAAGGCCAAAAGACCTTAAATCACATAATTTTTTAGAAATCGCCCATTAACCGGGCCATCAAAGACTGGTTCTCCCCCCATACCCTTCAATATGAAGGTATTGTTCCCTTGAATCTGTGAAATGATGAAAGGGCCTGTCCAGAGAGCATCAAACTTCCCATGATTGCCTTTCTTTTCTTTAAAAGCATCCCACTTCATGACCAAATCCCCAACCTGGAAATTGTTTCTTTTTGTCTTCTTGTCAAAGGCTTCCTTGACCTTCTGTTGATGTGCTATAGCCTTTTCAATCAGCTGCTCTCTGATCTGGTATAATTCTGTTAAATCAGTGATTCTATTGGCCATATCATCTTCTTCATTCTATGCTGTTTGGAGCAGCTTTGCGACAGGGAGGGTAAGTTGAATGGGAAAAACAGCATCAGTACCATACACCAGCTTGAAAGGAGAGCAGCCTGTAGATCTTTCGATAGTCACTCTGTCTGCCCAAAGTGCATATTTTAGCTTGGCATCCCAATTCTTCTTATTTTCCTCTAACAGCTTCTTTATAATCCTAATCAGACTTTTATTAGAGGATTCTGCTAGACCATTCCCTTGGGGGTAATAGGAGGTGGAATGAACAAGTTTAATGCCCATTAAATCACACATTTCCACCAACTCTTTTGCCTTGAAGGCTGCTGCATTATCTGTTATAAGCTTATGTGGGCAACCAAATCTGCTGATAATATTTTCTAATAAAAACTTCATTACCACATTATGATCAGCCTTCCTTGTTGGGATTGCTTCAATCCATTTTGTAAAATAATCAGTGGCGACTAATATCCATCTGTGCTGGCCACTGGAATGTGGGTTGATTTCACCAATGAAATCCAAGCCCCACTGCTGAAAAGGTCCTTTTGCAATGATTGGTTTTAGGGGCAGGGATTTCAACTGCTGCTTACCTTCAAATCTCTGGCACCTGTCACAAGATTTAACAAAAGCAAATACATCAGAAAATAAAGAGGGCCAATAATACCCGGCTCTGAGAATCTTTTGGGCTGTAGTTATCCAATAATGATGTCCTCCACACATGCTGTCATGGAACTGCTGCATAACTTCTATTGACTGCTGTTTATTCAGGCATCTTAAAAGCACTCCAGATGGATCCCTCCAATAAAGCAAGCCACCATTGATGCAATATTTCGTTGCCTTGAGCTTTAACGTTCTTGCTTGACTCTGAGAAAATTCTGACGGAACTTCTAACTTTAGCAGGAAATTAATTATTGCAGCATACCAGCCACATGAAGCTAGGTTTTCGGCCACTGAATGTCCTCTCTGCGCTCCAGTCGTTTCACGTTTTTCCATTTGACCATTTTCTGCTACATTGAACAAGAAATCAATGTCCAAAGAGCTGCAATTTTCTTCAGCCAACAGTTTAGCCAGTCCCTGACCTCTTACCAGCTTGGTGGGCTTCAGCTCTATGTTGAATTCTATTATTTTTGCAATCCACTTCGCTCTTTTTCCATCGGCATCAGGCTGCGTTAAAACATCCTTTATTGCAGCAGAAGGGACATATGCAACTATTTTGGAATGCAAGATGTATACTCTGAAAGCCTTCAAAGATTTGATAAGAGCATAAGCCTGCTTTTCAATAATATCATACCTTAGTTCAGCATCCCTCAGATTCTTGCTGAAAAAGGCAATTGGGTGCTCTTGACCTACTTCATCTTGCTGCAACAGGACAGCTGCAATGGTATCCATAGAGGCAAATGAGAATAGATGAAACTCCTTGTTATAATCAGGGCTTATTAAAGTAGGAGCTTCTACAATAGCCATCTTAATTGACTCAAAAGATTTTCTGGCAACATCAGTCCACTTTACCTCTGCTCCCTTTTTTAACATGGAGGTTATATGCTTAACCAGCTCTGCAAAATTAGGAATGAACCTCCTTACAAAGTTAATTTTGCCTAGAAAAGACTGTACGTCCTTCTTTGATCTTGGAAGAGTCAAGGACCGAATTGCTTTGACTCTTTCTGGGTCGATCTGAACACCTGCAGCAGACACTACATGCCCCAACAGTTTGCCTTCTTTTAAAGCAAATTGGGATTTTTTGGGATTGAGTGAGATTCCAAACCTTCTGCACTTCAAAAACACCTTTCTTAGATGCTGTATATGATCATGGTGACTGCCAGAATAGACAGTTATGTCATCAAGATATATCAGCACGAATTTGTCCCTCTCACCCACAAAAGCAATATCCATAGCGCGCTGAAAGGTGGCTCCAGCATTCATTAGCCCAAATGGCATTTTTGCATACATGAATGTGCCCCAAGGCGTGGTAAATGTTGTTTTCTCTTGATCATCTGGATGCACAGCGATTTGATTGAAGCCTGAAAACCCATCTATGAATGACATCACTTTGGCACCTGAGACTTGCTGCAACAAATGCTCCATTTTGGGCAAGGGATAATTATCCTTTTTGGAGCACTTATTTAGATTCCTGAAATCAACGCACAGTCTGATTTCTCCATTCTTCTTCCTCACAACAACCAGATTGGCCACCCATTTAGAATATCTGAGAGGCACTATAATCTTAGCAGCCAGCAACTTTTTAATTTCTTTCTCAACCAGAGGAAGGAGCATAGGATTCATTGGCCTCAGCTTCTGTTTGAAAGGAGTAGTGCCTTTTTCAAGTGGAATTTTATGCTGTATTATGCTTCTGTCATATGTTTTCAGATCACTGTATTCCCAAGCGAACACATCAGCAAATTGCCTCATTAATTTGCAATATTCAGCACTCTGATCAGCAGATAGACTAGTGGACAGATTTATGAATTTTGGCTGACCTGAACTTCCTATATCATGTTTGCAAACTTGAGACTGATCTTCTTTTTGGGCAGCTTTGTAAGGTACATCATTGTGGTCAAACAATCTCTCAAGAGGAATTAGACCCTTAGGAATATGGTTACTAGGAAGCTGGACTATGCTATTCTTGCCAATTTTATTTCTAAGCTGGGATTTGGGATCTTCTAACAAAGCACCATTATTCTGGTCAATTTGCATTTCAGAGAACTCATCAATGACTTGAAGGAACCTACTTAACTCATCATCATCATCAAAAACTTTCCAATGGTGGACATTATCAGGCACAGAGGGTCTATACTTCATTTGTACCTCATAAACTAGTTTGGGAGGCAATGGAGGGATGAATAAACTATCAGAGACAGCAAGGGAATCAGCAAGCTGATTTTGGG
This sequence comes from Pinus tabuliformis, assembly GCA_031772625.1. NCBI lineage: Eukaryota > Viridiplantae > Streptophyta > Pinopsida > Pinales > Pinaceae > Pinus > Pinus tabuliformis. The sequence goes on along the minus strand of CM062814.1, from coordinate 235,590,890 downwards.
CTCTAGGAATATATGAAATACAGAAAAAATCAAAGAACTCTTTGAGTCTCCATACCTCATCTCTATAAGCTTTCAGCCTTGGATGCTTTGCTTGGAACGTTCTGTTTACTTGCTGAATTATCAGGTCAGCATCTCCAAATACCTTCAAATTTTTTATCCCTCTATCTTTGGCTTCATGAAGGCCCAACAGCAGTGCTTCATATTCTGCTATGTTGTTTGTCACCTGAAAAACTAGCTTTAGGGATAACTGAACTGTTTCTTGTTGTGGAGATATTAGCACCACCCCTGCTCCTGCAGTCTCCTTGGTACATGCTCCATCAAAAAACATTTCCCAAATCTGACCGCCCGTATCATGTTCAGCCTGAGCTGTTGGTTTCCGAATATGCAATGCAGCCTTCTGAGATTCTTCTATTTGGAGGATGCAAGCTCCAAAATCAGTGTCCACTACATATATGGGATGGTTTGTAGGATCTTCTCATCACTAATAACATATGCCAGCTGCGCTTCTCTATATAACCTCCTGCTTTCTCCTCCAAACACTGGAACAGTTGCATAAGATAGATCATTCTGCAATGTCCCTCCTAGTCTCTTCATCCACCCTCTAGACAACAGCATACCAAACTTAGGAGGAACATCGGCCACCACTATATCCATCATCATACTTTTCATGGGCAACTGGGTTAGGGAAATGGCCAGATCCTTAATTAATCCAAGGCATTTCACCTTCCTTGAATCAAATGAGAACAAATCATGATAGGGTCTGGTGATATCAAGGCCTAGCTCTTCCATGACAGTTTTAGGCATTAAATTGTGACTGGCCCCTGTGTCTAGCAGGCAATTATGGAGGATTTTATCGTGGATAGTTAATGAAACATAGAAAGATGGAGAAGTATCATCTGCAGGTTCAATCATGGGACTAAGCACAATAGCAGGCTTGTCGTCTTGCAAATTGACAGAGTCAATGGAGGATTGGTTAGGCTCTAGCTCAAGGGCTTCAAGGATGGGCTTTCTAAACAATTCGCTCTTGACCAACTCAGCCAGAGGGACAACTATTTTCAGCTTCTGAACTTCTGACTCAAAACTTAAAGACGAGAATGATTTATCAGTAGTTTTTACCTCTTGAGCAGGGGTCTTGAGGGTAACAAGACCAGCTGCTGGTCCTCTTTGCCTGCTGTTCTGTGGCACTGCTTGAGCAGTTGCTTCTTGCATAGTATTTTTCTTTACCTTCTTTGCATTGGATCTTAGATTATATCTTTGCTGCTGCTCACCGGATTGCAGAACGGCACCACTGTCCCACCTCTGTCTGTTTTGCTCTTGCAGCAATGATTCTTCATATTCAGCTAATGTTAAAAATGCAGCATTACCTTTATCCTCCAAGCAGTGAATTTCATCTTCATCTTCTTCATATTGTTCCCCCTCCATGACTGCATTCTGAAAGGGAGCTTTTACTTTATGATCTTCCCTTGCTTCTTCACCCCTTTGCATAATCTGTAGCTGCTCATTTGCTTTTCTGAATATGTTTGGATTTCTTGGGACAAATGTGTTTTGCTGCCTTGCTTTGCCTGAAGTCTGATCAACTTTTAACCTAGAAATTTCAGCAGCCAATGACTCTATCATTTTGGTCATTTTGTCTATCTTAGGCTCGGAAGTCGATGCAGTGGAAGAAGAAGCCTCACCTCTCGGCCTTCTTCTGTCACCTTGACTCTTTAACTTTTCTGCTGCCATAATATTTGATTCCACCTCCAAGGCTGCCTCTTGCATATCACCCAGCGTAGCACATCGTCTTTCTCTCAACAATAAGCAAAAGTCAGAATCAAAAGCATTGGCGTATGTGAGTTTGGCAGCAGTAGGGGTAGGCTTTACCTCAACTGGTATTTTATTATACATTCTATTAAATCTCTTATTAAAGTCAGGCAAAGACTCACCCTTTTCTCTTTTCAAGTTTCCAAACTCTGTATGATAATACAGCAAGTCCTTCTTATCTCCCCATTGCTTCAAAAATGCCTCATCTAACGCTTCTATATCTGTTATAGATCTCTGGGGTAATTCTCTAAACCACTTCCTAGCCTCTCCATCAAGACTCTGGACAAAAACTCTCATCCATACATCATTCTCACTTATGTCTAAATTATCAGCATAACTGTAAAAAGCTTCAAGATGCTCTTTTGCTGTCACTCCCTCTGTTCCAGTAAATTTGGGCATATATTTCTGATATTCTCCTGTAGGCATGGCATTTAAAGGTGTAGGCAATATCAAAGGTCCATATCTAGCAGCAACAATCCTTTCAATCCTAGTAGGTGCTTGTTGTCCTGCCATGTTTGGAATATGCGGAAGAATACTAACAGATGGAGCAGTAGGAGATAATGTAATGGATGGGAAAGATATTGGGATGTTTTGAACAGTATGGGAAGCTTTCTTAGGACTCAGATTCAAAGGGGAACTAAATGGAGAAGGAGCTTTATGAATCTCTGCATGTATTTCTTCCTGAGCAATACTAACCTCTAGATCTTCAAACTGTGTATCCTCAACTAAAAACTCCTCATGCAGAGACAAAAAAGATTTCTCGGGCTTACCTGATCCTGACGCTCCTTTACGCGATTTTTTCTTCGGGTTAACAATCTTTTCAGGGTCAGGAGCTGGAACAACTGGAGACTTCTGCGGATTTCTTTTGGTATGCCTCACAAACTGCGCCAGAACTTCAATGTGGAGTCACCAAAGAATGGTCTTCCACCAGTGGAGTCGCCAGACAGATGATTACAACCAAAATCTGTGTTCAAAACTTTGTCTGTCATCAAAGTTTGAAGCTGTGTCGTCCTCCCTGGGAAGCTGAGCTTCGATTCTCCTCTCCCCGGCAACGGCGCCAATTAATGTTATCACCCCAAGAAACTCACCTAGGTTGTAAATCAGTGATGCTCAGGAACATTAAAAATTTAACAGTTTTTGTTGGATAAAATGATGGATAAATGGAAGATGTGCAGCACCTTTAAGCTGAAGAACCACTCCTACTACAAGGCTTTCAACCACCAACTACTCACAGTTTAAGGTAAAAGTGATAATGGAGAAGACTGATTGCACCAGCAGATGCACAGAACTCTGTGCTGGCCAGTTACAATCAGTTAGAGGATCTGCACAACTGTTATCTAATAGACAGTGAGGATGACAGCTCTCTGCTATTTGAACAACAGCAACCTGCAAACAATTTTAACGAGCCACTAAATCATAATACAGAGGTGGGATGACAGCCCCTCTGATATCAAACGTTCACAGCACATCAATAAATGCAAGCAGGCACAGCCCAGAACAGGAAGCAGAAGTGAAAAGTGAGCAAGTGACAGCAAAAGAAGCTTGTATTAATGGAAATCAAGACCAGAAGCTGCAGGTCTCATAGTATTAACAGTCTTCAGAAGTTAAAAGGCTACAGTAAGCTCTCATTCATCAAACACTCATCAATCCTTTTCATCTCAGTTCTGAGTATATATACTGTTACAATACAAAATATCTCTGTTGAACTATACGTGGAGGAGCCCATAAATGGCCACCAACCATATTTACATTTAAGAATGGGGCTGTTGATACAAATCTGGCTGTGTTGTAAATGGATTTGACCCTTATGATGCTCTGCTGTCCTCCCTTAAGCAGGTGGCGTGTAATACCAAAGGAACCATAATCATTGAATGCTCTGCATTGATGAATGTCGTCCTGCTTCCTCCTTGGCCATACTTTTGATTAATGGCAGCCGCTGAATCATTAAAACGGCTTAATCATGACTGCTTGGCTTTAAATCAGAGAAACGCTGTTGTACTGCTCATTCCCACCCACCACTGTTTTCAATTTCGGCTTCAAAAGGCTCGGGCATGGTTCAATCATCTATCAGGTCCACCTTTCTGGTCGCAATGCATATCTTAACCAGCCAATCCTCTGTTTATTTATATTTGAAAACACATAAAACTGCTGCAAAATCATGAAAAATGGCTTTGTCGGACCTGAACAATATATATATTTTACTTTCGAACCCTGTCGGATCCGAAACTCATCGTAATCAACACATAACTAATGGTAAAGGCCCGCCCTTTTAAAAGCGCCGATGCGATATCGGCGACCGCTGCGGACCCGATAAAATATAAAATGCAGCGCTGTATGGCTGTCGGGTCCGGCCCATCGGCGATTGCATCTGCCCCTTTGACAATGCTGATAGTGATATACCGATGCGATATCGGCGGTCGCTCATCGGCGAATAATAAAGCCCAATTCCTTTGTAAGTCCTCCATTGCAATACGTCGATGCGATATCGGCGGTCGCCCATCGGCATTCCATTATGTTGCTACCACTGCCATCCTACCGATGCGATTTGCCGACGCGATATAAACCGCCGATCTGCCTCCTCCAATTTCGACCCGCCGTTCGATCTGGACCGCTTATCGGCCGGATCGAACGACTGTTGCTCATTTGAACTGCTAGGACTGCAAATTTGAATTTTTCTTGATTTGGAGTGTTTTTAGGCCTTCCAATAGATCATTTCCGCCTTCCCCAGGGCTTTCCTTTGCGATAGCTTTGATCGGTGGAGGGCCATTAACCAAACTTTGAAGATCTGAACAGCATGCATGAATCCTTTTGGGCACAATCAAGCAAAACAAGCCTATCTCCGACCATATGGAATTCTTGTTTAGTAGCAGAGCTAACAGGTCCATCCATCTGGGCCTGGACTCTTATCTTTTTTGAACCATTTTAAAATACCTTCTAGCTCCCCAGAAGTAACCGTAGCATTTAACTCTTCTGCATCATCCTCATCAACAAATCTCGGAAAATGTCTCGCTACATTGATAATATCAAGAAGATTTGCTTCACGGGGGCATTTGTAAAGATCTCTAAGATGTGTGATGCCAAGGTGGGCAAGCTTATTGAAAGAGTCAGCCATATCTCCCTCAGGAGTGGGGAGTTTCCAAATGGTGTTGGACACCTTTCGACCTTTGGCATAGCTGTGAAAAAACTTCGAGTTATCGTCCCCTTCTTTTAACCATATAGCTCTACTCCTGAATCGCAGGGATTCTTCATGCTCCTTTAGAATATTAGACCTTCTGGTTTTCCAGTTCTATCATACGACCCTTGTCCTCTGCTGTAATGAAACCCAGGCCTCGATCATCGAGTAGTGAGCTCAACTCTGATTCAATATGGGTGAGTTGAGAGGTTTCCCAAGCATGATTTTCCTTGGCCCAATTAATGGAGAGGTGCTTGATCGCAGAGAGGTTTTTGCAGAACCCTTTTGCAAGTGATTCTGCTCCATTAATGGGATGAGAAATCCAATATTCAGAGATCATCTTAATGTATAACGGGTCTCTCAGCCAGGTGTGATTGAATTTATAAGGGGCTTTTGGTTTCTTGAAAGGCCCCTGGATTTCCAAATATATAGGCGCGTGATCCGATATGCCACATGTGCCCACCCATTGCTTGTAGTGATGCAACTATTGAAGGAGCGGATCTTTCATGATGAATCTGTCAAGTCTGCAGGCCAATGCTGCATCGCCCACCCTCCTGTTCCTCCAGGTAGGAAGAAGTTTATGCATGGGTATATCCACAAAGTTTGTCTGATCTAACAGATTAGTCATATAATCTGTGATAGAGTCGATTTGTGCCACCAATCCCCGTGATTCCCTATATCCCAATGAAAAATTGAGATCTCCTCTGATTATAGTCTGCTCTGAATCCATGAGGGAGAGATGTAAGAGTCGCTACCAAAATTGTTCTCTTTCGTTACAAGGGGCATATACATTCACAATCCGGAGATTCATGCCCAGATCAGCAGTGAAAATGTCCAGACCCAAAAAACTGGACCCCCCCCCCCCATGTTGCTTCAACCTTAATGGAGCAAGGGTTAAATCCAATGGCCAGTCCGCCGGATCGACCAGTAGCATCGAGGGCTACAAAGGACCAACCCGGGGTTAAGGATTGAAAGGATTGAGAGATTTGATCGGCCGAGCAAAGATTTTCCTGAAGCATGATGATATCAATTGGTTCAGTCTCAATGAGACGCTTCATGGCTAGTTTCTTGGAGGCACTAGCCAACCCTTTGCAATTAAAAGATAAACACTTCATGGGGGAACACTGCGCGAGGTATATCCTGCTCTAAGGACCCCGTCAATGGTGGATTGATGACCAGAGACGACCTCCGCCCCTGCTTTCTTAATAGCCTTTGAGAGATTAGACTTCCTGCCTCTGGTAGGCAGGGGGGCGGTTCCGGGAAAAGAGATTCCAAGACCAGACTGGTGGGCCGACAAATCTTTGGAATGGGATCTGGACCGAAGGAAGTAAGGATGAGGGGGAGAGGCCTCGGAGGATGGACGGGGGTATAGGATGAGGAGGGAGAGAGAAAAGAGGGACCAGAGGAGGCAATGAGGGGAGGGGATGTCATAGCACAATGAGCCATAGAATTCTGGAAAGATGCCCCTGTATCATTTATAATTTGATCAATAAAAGAGAGTGGAGGGTTCAGAGGAGTACCCGAGGTTGATACTACTTTAGCTGCAGAGCGAGCCCTAGTCATCGGCGACGAGGAGTGCCTGAGTCCAGGGTCAACCGTTGGTGAGGATGCCACCGAAGACGCACCAGTAGGAATGGGGCGCAAGGAGACTGGTGAAGCAGCCCTAGAAGGTGCAGGAGTGTTCTTCGGGGAGTCCTCAGCTTTTCGGTTGAGTGGGCAGTCTTTGAAGAGATTCCCGACCTTGTGGCATCGCCTGCAGCGGAACAGGACCCCCTCGTAGTCCAGTATCTGGACTCTGATGTATCTTCCCCACTGTAGTGTAATCTTTTCCTCCAGCCCTTCATGGGTATCCAAGTGAACCAATATACGGGCGAGGGTCCTGCTTCTTGATTCCACAAAATTGCGGTCATGATCTAGATATGTACCCAGTGCATTACCAATCCTGATGAAAACTTCTTCACCCTAGAACTGTAGTGGAAGACCCGGCAAGCGAACCTAAATCGGTCCGGCTCCAATTTGTTCTTGTTCTGGGTCAAATAGAGGACTCCACCTCTTGAGAAGGACCGGGGCCATTTCAATGTGCCAGTACCTGGCCAGTACTAGGTCCGTGTAGCTCTCCTTTGAGAAGTGTAATGAGAACCAGCCTCTTGGCAAGACATGGACTTCTGGCAGATCAATAAGCAAACCTCCCCAAATATCCTTCACCCATTGAGTCAACCTATTGGCCGAATATGCCCTTCCCCGGACATGCCCCACCAACACAGTGCTCGCCATGTTTGCAAAATCTCCTATAGCCGAGGTCTCACAAAACCTGATGGTGATATCCTTTGAGGTAGCCTTGATGCACTTCGAATTCCTTTTGCTGGTACGGGGTGCAGACGGGTGGTCCACCAGGGGGTTTGGTACGCCTTCCTGAGGGAATTGTTTAGCAGGTTTAACCTTGACAGCAGGAGTCTCGAAAGACCCAGATGGTCGGGCTCCCACATAAGAGGTATGTGCCGCTGCAGTGACCAGAGGGTTGACAGGAGGAGCAGTAAAAAAAGATGAGGAAAGCGGGTCAAAAGAGGGCGAGGGAGGGGTGTGAGAGGATAGAATATGTAGGGTGCCCGGCGAGAGTGGGGGAACGTCGAAATTAGGAGATTCGATAGGGAGAGACCCGATGAGGGGAGGGACAGAGCTGTGCCGCGGTAGGGAAACAACGAGAGGTTGATGAGACGATTCCAGGCCAGCAAACGGCGAAGACGATACAATCGGAGGGGCCGGAGTGAAACTAGGGTTATCAAAAATGACTCTGTCCGGGAAAGGCTCATCCGAATAATCAACCGCTTCCATCTCCATGTTGTACAGTGCCCCTAGTTGAAACCGTGACGGTATTCTGCAGAGGTCAGGCAGAAACCCTAGGTTAACCTTGGCCTTCACGAGCGCGCACCATCAGTGTCCGCAATCTTTGTAACAAATGTTTGTGTATTTCCTGTTGAGCTTGATGGAAAATTTACACAAATGACACAAGAAAAATGAATTTCAGCAATGGCACTGCCCATCAAAAGGGAAGCCCGAGTGAGGAATCCAACCAAGAAAACAATGCGAATTTACAAATTGATGCTTCATCCTCCATTTTATGCTGAATATATGAATAATATCTTATGTGATATATCTTTCACAATCGTTTCAGCTAAGTATTTATCCGAAATGATTATTGTTAAAATGATTTCCGCTGCCTGATTTTAGTCAGCGCATGTAATGAAATATTTGCTCTCGTATTTTTCATATATTCGACTGTGTTATATTCTACTATATCTGAGATCACTAAAGTTTTGGAAGAAATTAGAGGATATAGTGGAATAGAATCAATTTGAGTAGTCTTAGATTTCTTACTTACTGTCTTCTCCTTTACAGGAGTAGCAGTTTTCTATTTTTGAATTGTTGTAGACATATCAAGAGAGTTTTTACTTCTTGTAGTTACGTGCATAGCTTGTGCTTCCTGTTTAGTTGGAAGAATGAAGTCTCACATTCCATTTAACTCAACCTCTTCTTCAATTTTAGCTTCTTCTTCAGTTGGCGAGTCTTCTTCTGTTTCCGGATCAGATTCAACATTAGAAATAGTATTTGGTGGCTGAGATATAGAAGAAGGATTTCTTTTAAATGAGAAAAAAGGTTTCTTAGGAGCAGATGATTCTGCAACCTGTTTCTTGATTTTGACCATTTCATTGGACATGGTATTCAACACTTTCTCAAGGCCTTCAAGATAGAAAGGGTCCTTTGGAGCTTTCTTTTTTGAATCATCCTTGAATGTTACTTTCCTTGATTTACTTTCGTCTATCTGTGACCTCTTTTCTAAGGCAATAATTCTTCTTTCTACAGACATGGCTTCTTTCATGTTTTCTACGAGGGTAGCCTTATTGCCTCTATCTACAAAAATTGCGATATTAGAAGGGAGGATATGTACCATTCTATTTGTACATCTACTGCAGGTTTAGAGGCAATTAGGATTTTGTTTAGTAACTTGTTAAATCTGGAGTTGAATTCTTTGATCCTTTCATCTGAATTTGCTTTTAAGTTGGAAATATCATTGATTAAGGATGCTATAGTCCCGTCGTCACCAAATTTTGCAAGAAATATTTCTTGAAAAGTATCCCAGTTTCTTATTGAGCTTGCTAGAAGGGGAAAATACCAAGACCATCAGATCCTTGGAAATTATAAGGAAATAGTCTGATTACAACATCTTCATGTGCAACTCCATTAAGATTCATGGCTAGCAAAAAGTTATTTAGATGTTCTTCAACAAGAAGACCATCATCAGGATTGTACTTAGGTAACCATTTTTCTGGGTTTGCTGGGAGAGCATTTGGATTAATAGCCAGAGCAACACCAGGATTTGTCCAAGGTTGAGCGGGTTGATTGGCCATAACTTGAGTTGGAGACTGGAAAGATGGGAAGTTCGGTCCAGAAGTAGGTATATATGGTGAATAACTTACTACTAGGTTAGTACTACTAGTAGCAGTACTAGTTGAAGAAGTGGATTGTTGAGAAGAGGTGGATTGAGGAGAAGTGAATGGATGGTAAGGTGAAGTGAGCTCACTGGTATCCAATTTATATCTTGATGTGATAACTTTCTTACATCGTGAATGAATGGGAAACTCAAAAGGAGTTACTCTAAGCCTTTCACTTTGTAATCTAGTTAATACACCGGTTTCTCATAATAAGGATGTGACACTTTCTTCAGAAGCTTCAGGCCTCTCTAATTCTCAACAGAAATGTATATCTGTTCCAATTTCTGTATCAAAGAGTGAACTTTGGGAGAATCAAGAGTGTAATCTAAAGAAGGCAGTTGTCTTAATACTTCAGGAGATGAGGGATATGTTTCAACAACTTCAAATTTCTGATCGAGATATTTTGAACGAGATCTAGAAGGTGTAGAAGTTGTGGAGGGGTTTTGACTCTTATGAATGTTTTTCAATTGATTTTTAGGTTTATATGCCATTCATAGTCGGATGGCCCTCCTTCTAGTGAAAAAATGTTGAAGCCTCATATTTCTGCTACTCCAACATGGGGGATAACCACCCGGTCCGGACCTTAAAGACAACTCCTTTTCCGTTTGAAGTGGTGGCTCCAATTGGGGATGATGGGACCAGTTTCCTAGTGTGGGTTTTAAAATGAGAGTGGGTGGTTTTCAAGCGATTGCAGTAAGGATAATGATAACTAAATGGCCTATTCTATCATGCAAATCTCTAGCTAACTTAATCTAATATAAACCCAGGTATTTTGTGTGATATGCGATCTAAAAAATATATATGTTTGACATGTGATAATAAAGATCAATCACGCATTAAACAGAGGTGATAACGTGTAAAGATGATTTCTTTGACTAAATAGTTAGTCAAAGAAATGTATAAACTATATCACATATATCTGATGATTATATATGAAAATAAATAATTTCAGCTCATCATACATTAGTGCAATTAACGCATAACAAAAAGAACATGTCAGGCCAGGCAGTAACTCACAAAGCAAAAATTGATTCATATATTTTATTCCATCAGGTAGGTCTATTATATACATGAGGGAGAGACTGTTCAGTTCATCTCCCGATGACTGTTCATATTTCTCATTTATTTATTTACATATATTTACCCAATCAGAAGGATTAGGTGTCAACATTCCCCCCTTAATCTGAAGGGATGTTGGTGAGTCCAAGCATCATTCTGAATCGTTCAAGCTTTTCCCTTCCAAGCGCTTTGGTGAAGATGTCTGCAATTTGCTCATTTGTGGAACAATGATGAAGATGGATTGTTTTGGCCTCAACATGATGTCAAATCAGATGATATTTAGTATTGATGTGCTTCATTCGATCATGGAAATTTGGGTTCTTGGCCAACTTTATTGCAGAGGTATTGTCAATCATGAGTGGAGTTGATTGTACTTGTTTTACCTGCAAATCTTCAAGAATATTCCTGAGCCACACAATTTCTTTTGTTGCTTCAGCTGCTGCCACGTATTCTGCTTCTGTTGTGGAATCTGCTGGAACTGATTGTTTGTGTGATCTCTGGGAGACAGCTCCTAATCCAAGACTCATAGCATATCCTAAAGTTGATACCCCAGTTTCTTTGTCTCCACCGAACTTTGAATCAGAGTATCCAATCAAATTGAAGTCGTCCACCTGTGTATACTTGATTCCAAAATCTTGAGTTCCCTTCAAGTACCTTAGAACTCTTTTTGCAGCAGACCAATGTCCCTCACAAGGCTTTTGCATAGACCTGGAGAGAATTCCAACAGCAAATGAAATGTCTAGTCTGGTAGTAGTTAGGTAGTTGAGACTTCCTACAAGCTGTCTATACTTTGTTGCATCCTCAAATTCTTTTCCTTCAATAGATGTGAGCTTTAAGTTTTGTTCCATTGGAGTAGTGAGAGGATTACACTCTGTCATGCCAAACCTGTTCAACAGATCTCCAATGTATTTCTTTTGAGAAATAAATATGGACTTTGGATGTTGGGTTACTTCAATGCCAAGATAGTAATGAACATAGCCCAAATTAGTCATTTCAAAACTTTTCCCCAATTCCTTCTTTATGGGTGCAATGTAGCTTTCATTGTTCCTTGTCATCAAAAGATCATCTACATACACCACAAGATATACAATTGTTTTGCCAACTTTCTTGACAAATAAAGTTGCATCATCAAGATCAAAATGTTTGAAATTTAGTTTTAGAAGATGCTCAGTTAGTTTTTCATACCAGGCTCGCGGTGCTTGTTTGAGGCCATACAAGGACTTCACAAGTTTGCATACTTTATGTTCATTTCCTTTCACAGCAAATCCTTCAGGCTAGGACATAAAAACATTCTCTTTTAGATCTCCATTCAAGAAAGCAGTTTTTACATCCATTTGATGGACTTTCCAACCGTTTTGAGCTGCTAGTGAAAAGAGTGTCCGGATGGTAGCCCATTTTGCTATGGGGGAAAAGTCTCCTCATAATCGACCCCTTCCTTCTGTGCAAAACCTTTTGCCACAAGCCTAGCTTTGTGCTTTTCAAGTGAGCCATCAGCTTTATACTTGTTCTTGTAGACCCACTTGCAGCCAATTGGTTTGGTTCCTAATGGAGGATCAACCAGCTTCCAAGTGCCATTCTTTATGAGGGCATCATACTCCTTTTGCATCGCTTCTTTCCATTCATCATGAGAAGCATCTTCTTTGAAGGAAGTTGATTCAGGCTGCTCCGTTGATTGAGTTGGGACTAAATCAAGATTGAGTCTCCCAATTCTATCAATCACATCACTTAACGCATCATTCGTTGTTGGAGTTTCATGCGGGGGAGAGTGTTCTTCAGAAGAAGATTCCACATGTTGATCTAGTATAGGAATCCCCCCTTCAAGATGTGGAATCTGATTATCAAATTGTTGAAATGATTTTGCTTTTGCAAATCTATCCAAGCGATTAAGTTGCCGCTCAACAACATTGTCAATTTTGGATGATTCAAGAAAAATTACATCTCTAGATACAACAAACTTCTTATTTACTTCATCATAGAGGCAGTATGCTTTGGAGGTGTTTGAATACCCCAGAAAGATACACTTACGACTTCTAGCACCAAGTTTGTTTCTATGTACCTTTGGTATAAAGGCATAACAGGTGGAACCAAAGACCCTGAGACGCTTTACCGAAGGAACATGTCCATACCACATTTCATATGGAGTCTTGTTTCTTATAGCATTAGATGGACATCTATTCTTTATATATGCAGCACATAGAACAACATTAGCCCAAAACGTTATCTTTACATTTTTGAAGAAGAGCATGGATTGTACCATATTTAAGATTATCCTATTCATTCTTTCAGCTACACCATTCTGTTGGGGATTATAAGGCACAGTTGTTTGAAGTTTGATCCCATATTGGCGAAGATAGTTTTCAAATTCATTTGATGTGTATTATTTTCCATTATCAATGTGAATAGACCCAATATGAGACTGTGCATCATTTTCAATCCATTTATGAAAATTCTTGAATGTTTGAAAAGCATCAGATTTGTTCTTCAATAAATAAACCCAACACATTTTGGTGTAGTCATCAATAAATGTCATGATATATTTATTTCCATTTGCAGAAGGAACAAGCATTGGACCACATAAATCTGAATGAATGAGTTCAAGTTTTCTATGTGCTCTTGAATGTGAATCATGAAAATACTATTTGCTATGCTTTCTTAGAATGCAAGCATCACATTGCTTAAGTTTTCTAGGAATTGTAGGCAAACCAACAACACCATTTTTCTTCAACAAGCGGAGACTGTCATAGTTCAAATGTCCAAATCTAGCATGCCATAATAAACTTGATGGAAGTGTACCTTCTTCATGATGAGAATTGTATGAGAAATGTTGTGCACGAGCAGAAGTTCCTTGCAGCTTGAGAAGCCTTTCTTCTTCTATTCCCCTCATGACAAGTGAGTGGTCAGATGCTTTTCTTACCTCAAGCTTGCCATCAAACATATGAATGGAGTGACCTTGCTGGAGGATGTGGACCAAGGACAACAAGTTTCTCTTGAGCTGTGGGAGATATAGAACATGATGTAGAAGAAAGTCTGGAAGACCATGCAGTTTAAGCCTGATTGTGCCAAGCCCTGATGGCTTGATTTTTGATTGATCTGCGAAGTATACTGCTCCATCAACATCATCAGTGAAATCTTCAAATTAATATTTTCTATGAGTCATGTGGCAGGTTGCTCCTGAATCAAGCAACTACTCATTTTTCCAAGAAACAAGTGAAGCATTAAATAAGTCCTCATTTACTCCAATGTTACATTGTGCCACAACATAGTGAGCGGATTCAGGTGCTTTACCTTTGTCTGTATCATGACTTTTACCTTTCTGTTGGTTTCTTTTCTGCTCAATTTTGTCCCATCGTGGCTTGCATGTAGAGGCATCATGTGATCCATTTATTTTGTAGCGAATACAGTGAAAATCTGCCTTTTCTCCTTGAGAGTCTCTGCCCCCCTGCCTCTGAAATCTTTTCTACCTCTTGCTCTGGAAGAATCTAGAGCAAGATTATCTTCTTTGTGTGCAATAAGAGTTGTCTTCTTTTCCAAACATTTCACTTTTTCAATAAAATTCTCCATTATAAAAATTTGAACTGAGCCCGAAAATAATTACAGTATTCGTAGCAAAATACTAAAAATAATTTGCTATGACTTTCCAAAAAATAGAATCAACTACAATCATGCAATATATCTCATGTCATCAACAAAAAACATAAGCCCTAATGCCATCATTTCATACAACTTCATCCATTCAAAACTGTGATGTAGGAATGAGTCATGGCTTCTTTTGCAGTTCGACCAACAGATTGACTAAATTAAAAGCCTTTTGTTTTTTTTTTTTGCGATGAAAGAATGATTCATGTCTTCATTTAAAGTTCAGACAACAGATTGATCAGATGAAAAGACCTTTTTGTTCACCGTATTCTAGCTCAGGCCGTTGGAAAAGGCGCAATCTAGTTAGTCAATAGAGAGAGCCTTCCAAAAACATGCTCATCCCCTCGATCCGCTCAAAGAAGGCTCGACATCTTGGTTTCTGAGACCAGCGTTCAACAAAGCAAGAGAAACAACGTTTATATAGAGCAGAGAGCGTTCTTCAAAGAGCGTTTATATGGAGCAGACCAACATTAAAATGTGACAGCGTTCAAATCTTTGTGTGTCCAGCGTTCAAATATATTGGTGTTGCAGAACAGGCCAGTGTTAAAATGTGACAGTGTTCAAACTGCCTGTGCTTTATCTATTGGCATGCGGATGCCGATGTCTTATGTGGAGAAATTCGCTCGGATAAAAGTGGAGCAACGGATCCTGAATTTCCAGATGGAGCAGTTGCCAGGACGTGCGCGGAATGCAAAACAGACAAAATGCCACTCTGGAGAAATGGCCTTGACGGACCAAAGTCTCTGTGTAATTCCTGCGGTATTCGGTTCAAGAAGATCGGAAAGCGCGAGCAGCAGCATTCAAGGCAAGCAGCGTAACAGTAGCAAGCTTGACAGATGGTCTTGACAGAAAAGGTCAGACAACTGACACCAACAATTATATGGGCAACGAATTTATGAAATATTTATGGACAGAGAGTGCAGGTATGGCAAACAGAACACAGGTAAAGGAATATGGCATTCAGGCACTCAGTCACTGAATTATATGGAGAGCAAAGAAGCAGATAAGGGAGTTACAAGGCACAAGAGCTAAAAAAAGAGCTGGCTCTGATACCATGTCAGGCCAGGCAGTAACTCCACAAAGCAAAAATTGATTCGTATATTTTATTCCATCAGGCAGGTCTATTATATACATGAGGGAGAGACTGTTCAGTTCATCTCCCAATGACTGTTCATATTTCTCATTTATTTATTACATATATTTACCCAATCACAAGGATTAGGTGTCAATAGAACATATCTCATATACAATTCATGAAAATGAAATGTTATCACTAATTAAACAGAAACAAAACTAATCATACAAGATAGAAGTACCATATGTGTGAAGTTCTACTCATTTGACTAATGAAATAGATCAACTCCTTTCTTCAGATCAAATTATCTTCCAAGTATACAATATTTCATCAACAAAGGAAAGTAGTCTGATATTTAAAAGAGAATATCATGTTCCATGATTTCATCAAGGCATTCACAAACTTAGAAAAGTGCATTCTTTTCAAATGTTTTTGATAAAATTCTGGACCCTTCTCTAAATGCATGAGAAGGGTATAAATACTATTCTAACTAATGTTCAAAAATAGATTATACAAAAAATTGAGGAGGTTTCAAACAACCTTCCTCCTAACTAGTTAAGTAACTCTAAAAATAAAAGTGACTTGATGAGCAGAGGTCATAACAATGACTTGTTGTCTTCCAGCTTCTCTTTTAAATCGCATATATCAGCCATCAGTTTCACTTGAGGAGGTGCCCCAAACTGTGTTCTGACTTGTCCTGTGAAAATAACAATTGTGAGAGGTGGCATCATCCTTGAGTTGAATGGAGTGAGAAGTTGAGGGTCATGATTTGGCTATGTGGCTTGACAAGGTATTGCCAATATGCCTTCCAGTCAGTCTTTGCTAACTTTGTGATCGCTTCCTTTTGGATTTCTGCTCTTTTCTCCCAGATTTTATGCAAGTCATTTAAATCTAGCAATATTTTCGGGTTACCTTCTTTCACCAGGTTGGTGGCGTGAAAAGTGTGGTTTACTGCTTTTACTATGTTCTTTGACACCCCTTCTTCTCTTGTCACTGCTAATTCAGCTTGATTGATCCACGCGTCCCAATCCGTGAATAAAATGTCCTTTTGTATCTCCTCAATCTCAGGCAGATTATCTCTCCTTCCTTCTTATGTTTCTTTCCATTCAATGAATTCTGAGATCCTTTTATTTAAATCATTAAATTTAGTTCTTTGGTCAATTGCCTTATCCGTTAACTAATCACTGGATATCAGATAAGGAGTGATATGTGACATTCTTTGGCAAAATTGCTCTTGCTATTTTGATAGAAGGGAATTTAACTCTAGTGCCTCCTTGATGAATTCATCAACAGTAGGGACATCTTCATGCCATGGCTTCTTAAAATTCTTGAATTTGCATGTTCTTCGTAGAAATGTCTACTTCTTGGCTTATATTTAACACTTCCATATTCTGTTGCAATTGAGCGATTTTTTCAGCAACTTGCTGGTTCACATTTTCTTTTTCAATTTGCAGCTATTGCTCAAGCTGCACTATCTTCTCTTCCCTCTCCCTTAACAAAATAGGCTAGAAACAAAAGTAGAACTCTGAAATTAAAGGTTGCTAAGTTTTGTATTTTGAATTCTGCACTTTATTGGAAAGACCTTGGTGGTGTTTTGTGGAATTGTTTGGTGGAAGAAGAAGCGAAGCAGGTCATGGAGGATTTCCATAAAGGAGATTGTGGGGGTCACCTTTTTTGGAAAACAACGGCCAACAAGATTTTGAGAGCCGGATATTATTGGCCGACACTTTTTGCTGATGTGTATAAGATTGTCAAAAGTTGTCATGAATGTTAGATTTTTGAAGGAAGACAGAAATTGCAGCCTTTGCCACTTAAGCCTATTGAGATAAGCACCCCTTTTCAGCAGTGGGGTTTGGATTTCATTGGTGAGATCCATCCTACTTCCTCAGCTCAGCACAGGTGGATCCTCATGGCGACAGATTATTTCACGAAATGGATCGAAGCAATTACCACCAAGCAAGCTACGAATGCGGTAATAATTTCATTCCTTGAGAATAACATTTTGTCTCGTTTTGGTTGCCCGAATAAGTTAATCACTGATAACGCAGCAGCTTTCAAATCAAAAAGGATGGTTGAGTTTTGTAATAAGTATCACATCACTTTGGGACACTCAACCACTTATCATCCACAAGGCAATGGATTGGCGGAGTCTTCCAACAAATCTTTGGTTAACATCATTAAAAAGTTGCTGGAAATAAATAAGAAAGGTTGGCATAAGAAATTAGTTAATGCACTTTGGGTAGACCGAGTGAGTCAGAAGAAATCCATTGGTATGTCCCCCTTTGAGTTAATATATGGAGTTGACATAGTGTTCCCTACCGCTCTCGCAGCTCCGGCAGTCAAACTTCTTCAAGAAGCTAGCAGTGAAGAAGATCATATGCAGAGAAGACTAAATCAAATGATTCATTTGCAGCAAACGAGAGGAGGTTTTCCAAAACACATTAAAGCTGCAGGAGAGAATTAAGAAAATCTATGACAGAAAAGTAAAGGCGGACAAATTCCAATTGGAGGAAGTGGTGCTGAGATGGGATGCACGAAATGAGGAAAAGGGTAAGCACGGTAAGTTCAAAAATCTCTGGAAAGGTCCCTTCAAAATTGCAGCACATCAGGGTCAGAATGCTTTTCTTCTGAAGGAGATGAATGGGGAAGACTGTCCAGGAGGGTTGGTCAATGGTCGGTTGCTCAAGTGGTACCATTTCTGAGATGTTTTCTGTTGTTTACATTGTCACTGTATATACCATTTTATTTCAGTTTCATTGCAAGAGTGTGCTGTGATCTTTTCTTCGGTTTGGGGCCTGAAATGAAGGCTATAATTCTGAAGAATGATTTCAGCTTTGGTTTGAGTGTGTCGAGTCATGTTTTTCAGTCATTTTGGTTTCAAAATTGAGTCGGTTTGAGTCAAGTTTCAGTCAATAAATGAGTCAAAAGTCTTGTGTCATTTTGGCAAGTTATCGACCCCATAGCCCAATGGACGAAGGCATTGTCTATCTCTCCCAGAGATCTGTAGTTCTTGGCACCTCCAAGGAGCTACCATCTCCATTGGAGCCAATGTTAGAGTCGGCCTTTGGAGATCAAAATCTCGTTTATTGCATTTCATCTTAGGTGTCTCATTCATTCCTATCAGCTGATTTCGCAGGGAGCATCAATCATCTGACGGAGGAGGTTTTTCACTCATGTTCCTCATGTCTTGTACCTGCTGGTCTAATTTAGTTCATCAAAATCATTTTCAAGTCAGTTGCAGTCATGCTTGTTTTTCTGTTCGCCAAAGAGTAATTTTAAGGTTTTAGGGTTCATTAGGTCTAGGGTGTCGCTTAATTCAGTCTGCAAAATGTCTAATAATGCTAGCAGGCACATGAGGGAGTTTCAAATAAGATTTCATTGTAAAAATTTCATCGTAATAATGCTCGATCATGACTTTTCTTCAAAACTCTATTTTGAAGAAAAATCATCAATTTCATCTTTTGTAATAAATTCCATGTAAATTCAAAAAAAATCAGTTGTCAAATTCTTCAGGCGTAGCCCTGGTCGCCTTTGCCAAATTCCATGTCAGCTATCCCTGCAAAAAATAGACAAGAATCTTGTCATTTAGCTCAAAAAATAAAGTGGAAACAAAATCATAGTTTGTATTAAAAGTGAAAGTGCCAAAGTTCTGCAAACATTACAAAGTGGGTTATTTGAAATTAAAAATCAAAGTCATTGGGCATATAAGATATTTTTAGTGTTTAAAAAATCCATTGGTATGTCAAAGACATCATTAATCCGTGTCAAATTGTGGAGGAATGAAAACAGGGTTTTGAAGAACCAACTGTGGGTGAAATTCAGTCGCGGTGCACAGGAAGAAGGTCGTGGCACATTGGCAAGTCGCAGCGCATAGAGCCACACATCACTATGTAAATTACAACGTGCGCGGCGCACATACTGGTCGCAACGCACTGGGTTGTGCGCGCGGCGCACAGAGCCAACAAGCAGTTTTGTCATTGCCTTCAAAGAAATTTCAAATCTTTCACTCCCATTTGCCCCGAGTAAGTCCGATTGATCTTGCAATTGTTATTGAATAGTGTTTGGTGTGGTTTCGAAGTTTGATTTCGAGAATTTAAATGTTGAAATTTAAACCCTATCCTCTTATGAAAACTGCTCTTAGGGTTTGAATTTGAGTGTTAAAATTTGACTTTGGTGCCAAAATAATCCAACCCTGTTTCCCTTTCCCATCACTGTAATCATATCATCATTTTCAATCCCCTATTCCCTTATAATCCCAAGTCACTCATTCCCATTTATCCCTATCCCTAAACCCTATAGTTTTCACTTTTCCATATCGTTTGCAAAAAAACCCCCAAACCCCAGATTCCTAAATACAGTCAAGTGACTGTTATTACATTTGACTGTAATTACATTTTAAATCTCACTTGACAAAGCTCCACTACACCTATTGTCCATATTTCCCATGGTCCTTTCCTATTTGACACACATTTGGCAATTGGAAACAAAGCACCAAATTCTCATTTTCAATAAGTCAAACATTCACTTGGCATAGACTTGTAACACCATGACAGACACTGAGTCATCATATGAACAAGACAGTGATTCTACCACAAAGCTTCATGCACCAAGGAGGCCTCGTAAGGGTGGCAAACATGTCATAGAAGAGCCCACCTCATTGACTCAATTGCAGGCCTGCCCACTTGCCATGGCATGTTTCCAACAACAGTCATGCTTTCAGTATTGCGAAATGATTGGTCAGATTCAGCATCATCAGGAGTTGGCTCGGATGTTTGTTTTACATTTGCATGATGGTCAGGTAACCCTTGCTAGTATAAATTTCACCTTGACACCAAAGACCATTTCTCAAGCAACAGGAATACCAAATGTAGGTGAGGAGTGGAACAAAAGACAGTAGGTAGAAAGAGTACATTATGAACCATACATCAAGCCCAGCTATGTGAAACAGCTCAGCAGGGTGTTCCCATTCCGGTTTTTGAAAGAATCCTATGCGCCGTTGATGAGACTCATTATCAAATACTTCAGTTGTGAGGGCCGCTTCTCACGCCTCTATGCATACCATATCATATTTTTGATGCATTTCACGAGAGTGAAGATGATGAACATTCCATATTTCATGTGCTGAAACATCGAGAGGATGAATACTCTTGTACAGAAGAAGACTCCTGAACAACAGTACAACAGCATTTACCATTATGCGCTCATCAAGATCATTGTTGTACATCAGCTTGGCTTGTAGGGTATCACATGGGAAGACTTCATTTCCCGTGAGTTCTTCACAGCTTCAGCGGCGCATCAGGAGGTTTTCCATGATGTGAGTGAACCTTCACATCAGTATGGAGGTTAGGAGGTAGAGACTACTAGTGTGCCGACATATGTCACCTATCAGAGAGGAATGAGAGGATTGTTTGCAGCAGCCCGACGAGTACTATCTCCACCTGGGGTGGAAGGGGTCTCGTTGCTATCATCAGTAGCACAGGTATAGGTTTAGGACAAAGGAAATAAGCCTATGTAGGATGAGGGTCCTTTAGGAGGCCAAGACACTGATTTCATACTCATCGATGATGATGTGAGATCTCCTAGCTCAAAGATGAGGGAGATTATTCAGGAGCAGAAGGCCGAGATAGATGCATTGACCAACAAGTTGCAGAGAGCTCAATGGGTCATAAACTATTTGGAGCAGCAAAACAAACAATTGGAGGATCAGCATACAGTCATGGAGTTGCAAAGCATCCGTGAAGACCGACAGGCTTCCCAAAGAAGCCTAAATGAGATGACACCCATTCAGCAAGAGATAGCGGCTAATCGAGAGATTTAGCTTGAGAGGGTCAACATTCATCTTGAGAAGCTATTGGCGAAGGCAAAAAAAGACAAGGACATGCTTAGGCACATGAAAAACCATTATTGGGCACGAACTCATGTTTGCAAAACGAGGATCAAAATCCTAAAGGCAAGACTAAGGAGGGCACTAAAACGATGCAAAAGGCATGATAGGCTCCAAATCTTGGCTGAAGCTTCTTTGGCTGAGCATGATACTTGATGATGGACCTTCAGACCAAATTTCATCAAATTTGGAGAAAATTTTGTCAATTTTGAATTTTTTTTGGCTTCAAAACAGATTTTCTTGCCCAACGCGTAGCGCCACTTGGTGAACGCTTATAATTGCGAGATCCTCTGGAGGAAACCTTTGCATTTCTGGATTTTTTATGGATATTTATGCATTCTCATGAATTACCTAAGGATTTCATCAAGTTTTGGGTTGCCTAAAGGGTCAAAAACACACAAAAAATGACCTCTCTGCCACCTTTTGCAGCCATAGGAAGCAGTGTTGGGAGATTTGACTTTTGGAGGGGCAAATGGACACAAAATCTAGAAATGCCACTTGGGTTGGAAGGTAGATGGGCAGGGATTTCCAACGAGCTATCATGAGCTCAATTTGGACTTCGGGAAGGCCCTCAAAATTAGCCTCAAAGTTGTGCTATGCATACAGGTTTCAGGCGCGGCGCATAGGGAAATTTGGCCTATTTTTTACTCAGCAGCTCAGAATTTCGCCTAGTTTTGACTAGTTTCACTTTTTCATGTAACTCTTGACTTATCTTGATGTAAATTCATGACTTTAATGTAATTTTGGCACATTTTACTCATCCATGTAGATTCATTCACTAAAAAGTGAAAAGATAGTGAATGAATCAGTTTCCTTTTATATAGAGGCAAGTTGTTTCATTGCCTATTTTTCAGTTCCTTGTTTAGATATGGTTGAAACAGCTCCTATAATGATGAGCTTGACCCCTAGAGGCATGGGAAGGAGTTAGGCTTGTCTATATCATGTAATTTCTCATTCATTTTCTAGGTTGGATACTTGGGATTGCTTGGCACTCCATTGTACATTTGATTTCTGCATTTTTGGCAAAGGAAAGACCAGGGTTTACAGCACTTTTTGGGATCCCTATGGCTCTATGTTTTGATGGTGTTCTTCTCTATGTAATTTGTAAGTTCACTGATATTTGTGTGTGCCATTTCCTTTCTCTTTTGCTTCTGAAATTAAACAAATGAGTGACAAAGGTAGAATTCATTAGCTTGTTGTGCTCTGCCTTTCAGTTTTGTTTAATTTTCAATGTTTTCTTCAGCTTGAAGAGGATTCTTGATACCCTCTTTCCCTCTTCAGCTTCTCATTAGTCTGAACCCTCCATTTTTACAAATCAAAGCATCAAAACGATTGCCTTTCTTGCCCCAATCAATACTCTGCAAAACTGGCCTTCATCCGCGGACCCAAATTTGCCTTTCCCTTGATTCCAAAAAACCCCCAAAAAAATCAAATCAAATCCTTCACTTCATACCTAGCCTAAAATCAGAGGATATTTCAGTCATCTCAAGCCCCATAGATCATAATTTGCTGATATTGACCCGGAAAGAGCCCTCTCCTGACCTAGTAGGGCTAGCTACCAGGCTGAGTGTGGTTTGATGTTGGCCTTGGATCCTACCTTTTCAGCCTGAGGTAAATCTAGGCGCTAACACACAATACCACCTGTACACAGCACCACGTCCACAAAATGTACACAACACCACTTACACAATGTGTACACCACACCACATGTACACAGCACCACCTGCACAATGTGTACACAACACCATATGTACACAGTACTACATGCACAACATGCACACCATGCCAAATGTACACAACACCGCATATGAAACATGTTCACAACACCATATATACAGAGCACCGCATATCCAACATGCACACAACACCATATGTACACATAACTACATAAATAACATGTACACAACACCATCTATGTATAGCATTGCATAAACAACATGTACACAATACCATATGTACATAGCACTACATGCACACAACATCACAGGCACAACATGTACAACATACATACAACAATAGTATTACACATCCATAGACCACAAACTGACTCTACCAAGCAACCTTACTTCTAGTGTCATTCCACTATGCATGCATGTACCAGCATGTCGCAGTCACACTACTTTCATTCCGCTGATATATCCCTCGGCATAGCATGTCCACCATAACATAAACATAGTATAATCACATAATATCAATTCATAACCAGATGATATTGACCTCATAGATTTGTCAGGACTATTCTTCCCACTTGATTCCTCATAAGACCGGGAATATCTTCATGCCATTCACCTGCATAAACAATCATTCTTCCACAAGAATGATCCCTGACAACCCTGTGAGACAATGACATAGATACATACATACATATATATAAACATTAGCATAAAACAATCATGATCTTGTCAGAAAACGACATACATACATACATATATACATATAAACATTAACATTAAACAATCATTATTTCTGAAGACCCTATTAGACAATGGCATACATGTATACATATATAGACATTAGCATAATCATGATCACAACATACTTACCAAATAGCATAAGGTCAAGGTTAAGGGAACTCCCTTTATTCGTGCACAAGATGCACAACATTAAGAACAATAGTTCCCAGCTTAGCCAAGTCATATGACACCTCAAATCCATTTACTTTACCTTTCATGATTACTTTTCTCATGGTTTTCCTACCACCGTCCATTTACATCAATGGACCCAACCAATCCAACTAGTTATCATATTGTTGCCTTCAACTGCCCTTACACATGCACCGAGCTTCATCTGAGCCTTACATCACTTGTTGGGTTTCATTTAGCTCTTCTCAAGCTCCATTAACTTCCTCCTTCCCAACCAATTCCCAAGACCCTCAAAACATAAAGGCAATAACAAGAAACAAACAAGAAGAAAACCATGAAACACCAATAGCGACATGACACCACAAAAAAAGTGGTTAGGCATTGCCCCAGATGTAATCAAAACCCATAAATCAAGCTCAAACAAATCACAAAATACCAAAGGCACAAAACTCCCAACAAACACCATGCCTCAACCCCATGGGTTCCTAATGCCTCCCAGGGAAATTCAACTTGAAACTTCTTCAAAATTTCATGGCATTCTCTTTTTCCATGCAATCCCTACATCATACTTCGGAAATAATACTGAGAGGGGGGGGTGAATCAGTATTAGCAAGTCAATAAAATTTCATTTTAGATTTATATACGCTAATTCAGTTAATCAAACTTGCGTGTATACGCAACTATATTTAAGGCAACTAGCGTATACCCTTCAAACTTATAACTTAGTTAATTCATCATATGTTGATCTTTAATCTGTGCATCAGAACCATATAAACAGTAATCAGGTGAAGTAAAAATAGAATAGACAATCACACACATGAACACAAGATATAAGGTGGAAACCCAATGTGGGTGAAAACCACCTGCTGCAATCGTCTCTATCTTATTTTAATAAGAAACTTATTTTTACAATTTTTGTACTGGTGCAGTCTTATACCAGTACACAGGCTTCTACCTACAGAAGGCTACAACTTTCTCTCGTTCTCCAGCTTCCCCTGGAAGGGAGCTACAACCCCCTAGCTCTTGTACTAGCTGATGTGTTTACTAATACGTAGGTGCTGGCCTACAGAAGGCTACAACCTTCTCTTTTCTTCCAGGGACCACGTTTCATAAATTTTCAGACTGGATCCATCAATAACATCAATCAAACATCAAATATATCTGCATCAATCAATATCCTTTGCACCAACCAAAATTGAATCAATCAATCACTTCTAAGAATGGTGTAACCAGAATACAGTAACGGTAACCAGAACCCAAGCTAGAACCCAGAACACTGCAATAGCAAACAAGAGTAGCTAAAGCATATTTTATTAGGTATACGCTACTTCAATGTGTTGAACCTGCGTACATACGCCATTTTCTCAAGGTGAACCTACGTATACGTTGTTTTGATATGCAGAACCAACGTGTATATGCACCTTTGCTAAAGTGAACCTACATACAGATTTCTCTTCAAGCCTTAAGATCTTGACCCACCAATAGAACTTATCCTTCATCAAGCGCTCAGGTTCATCCTTGATTCAGATCCAGTTGTGCACCATAACCCAATAACCTGTATTCTAGATCTTGCTCTTCATTAGCTATTCAATCCATGAGTGTGTTTGCCTAATGATCTTCTCCTCCTTTTATATTCTTAGGCCTTACTCAATACCATGGTCCAAAACCACTTAGAATCAATACCTTGGACCAAATACCTGGGGTCAACACTTCAAACAAGATACCTTGGACCAATACCATGGACCAAATACCACAGACCAAAACTAAGTTTTCCAACATGTACGTGCCTTTCCTTCACTGAAAGTGTGTGTGTACACTATACGTGCCTTTTGGTCTGCGAACCCGCGTGTACACGCGGCTTGGTCAATGGGGAACCTGTGTATACCTCTCTTTCTTCATTCTGTGAGCCTCAATTGTGATCTGTCATCTATGAGAGTTGCCATAAAGGACAACACCTGTGTCATAGTGCCAAATCTGTTTCATAATGCCAACAATCTTCCCCTTTTGACTTGATGGCAACCCCAAGTCACTCTCCCCCTTTGTCATCAAGGGCAAAGGGTTATGCTCCCCCTAAGTACATGCTGAATTCTCTGATATGCTGAAGTGTGTTGTCCATGCTCCCCCTGAATATAAGCAAGGTCTGCAAAAAGATGACTCTATACATACATCATAAATGACCTTCCTATCACTAATGACTCATACAAACATCCATCTCCCAACCAAGTGGGGATATACCAAGTGATTATACATGTTAAAACAAGAACATTACATCATCCATCCCATGCATAGGGGGGAAACAAAATAGGTCATTTCATGACCTTGACAATAAAATATATACATGACATAGAAACCAAATATCTAAAACAAGACTATGATAGTTATCAGCAACTATCATCAGCATCATTTGTCAATCACCATCTAGACCAGCAACCATGATCTCCCCCTTAACCTGATCCACCTGAATCAAAAACAACTGTGAATTTGTACTAAGATCTTCTAAGATAAGGCCAACAATGCATTACTATAAGTATATGCTCCCCCTGAACCTATGCCAGATCATTACTATCAGACCCATATCAGACTCCTTTAATCCACTGTTTTTCTTCAAACCAACATATATGCGACAGTATCCACGGCAACTGGTGTATGTACGCGGATACGCTTCATGAAACTTGCGTACAACCACTTTTCTCTGAAATAGATAAGTTTTAACAGCAAGATGATGCATCAACTACTCCCAGCTTTTGTCTGAGATATTCAAATGTCTCTCTGGGTAGTGGTTTGGTAAATATATCATAAACATGTTCTTTGGAGGGAGCATACTCCAATTTGACCTTTTGTTCAAGCACTTGTTCACGTAGAAAATGATATTTGATGGGTATGTGCTTGGTCTTGGAATGCATGACTGGATTCTTTGAAATACTGATTGCACTTGTACTATCACATAGAATGGAGATGGGTGGAGTACATGTGATCTGAATGTCTTGCAATGTTTGCATCATCCAAACGAGTTGTGTGCAGCAAGATGCAGCAGCCACATATTCTGCTTCTGTTGTAGATAATGTAATTGAACTTTGTTTCTTGCTGAACCAAGACACGAATCCGAAACCCATATAGAATGCACCACCACTAGTGCTTTTTCTGTCATCCACGCTTCCTACCCAATCTGCATCTATATATGCATGAAGTGTAAGATTTGTATCCCTAGGATACCATAAACCAAAATTCTGAGTTCCTTGAAGATATTTGAAGATCCTTTTGACTACCTGAAGGTGTGATTCCTTTGGATTTGCTTGGAATCTTCCAACTATTCCCACTGCATGCATGATGTCTGGTCGGGTACCTGTTAGATAAAGCAAACTGCCAATCATGGATCTGTAGGTTGGTTGATGTATTGCTGCTGATTCATCATTTGAGCTGAGACTGCATCCTGTTACCATGGGGGTACATACTGGTTTAGAATCTTCCATGCCGTATTTTTTCAAGATCTGCTTGAGATACTTGGTTTGTGATAGAAAAATACCATCTTTATTTTGTTGAACTTGTAGGCCAAGAAAATATGTGAGCTCACCAAGCAGGGACATTTCAAATTCTTGTTGCATTACCAAAGCAAAGTTTTGACTCATGGCTTCTTCATTGCTACCAAAAATGATATCATCAACATACACTACAAGTATTAGCAATTTATCATTATCAATCTTTGTATATAGATTGCTATCAGCTAATCCTTTTGACAAGCCTTGTTGATGGAGGTATTTGTCAAGACGGTAATACCAGGCCCTTGGAGCTTTTTTTAGACCATAGAGAGCCTTTCTAAGTCGGCATATGAGAATTGGATCATTTCCAAGGATGAATCTGTCTGGTTGCTCAATATATACTTCTTCTTCTAAGTCTCATTAAGAAAGGCAGATTTTACATCCACTTGGTATACTTTGAATTTCTGAAAGCTAGAAAGAGTAAGGAACATTCTTATGGCTTCAAGTCTAGCAACAGTTGCAAAAGTTTCTTCAAAATCTATACCTTCTTGTTGAGCATATCCTTTACAAACAAGTCTAGCCTTGTTTCTGATAACTTCACCATTTTCATTCAGATCGTTTTTAAATATCCATTTGGTTCCTATGATATTCTTATCATGAGGTCCAGGAACTAATTCCCAAGTATTATTCTTTTCAATTTTCTCAAGTTCTTCATTCATGGCCTTGACCCAACATTCACCTTTGCATGCTTCATTTACATTTTGAGGTTCTATGGAGGAAAGCAATGCTAGATAGCTTGAAGCTTCTGTAATAGTTCTTCTTGTCTGCACACCTGCCTCTTTCTGTCCCAAAATTTGAGTCTCTGGATGATTTTTCTGAACATACCTGGATGGATTCTTTTCTTCTGCCGGTGTCTGTTCTTCTGGTGCTTCATTGGTTTTTTCTTCTTCAGAATTAATTTGATTTGATATGGAAGGATAATCCTCATCTTCTTCACACTCTGCGGTTTTTACCTGCTTTGGATTTTTGGCTGCTTCATCAACCACAACATCAGTACTTTCAATAATTTTCCCAAGTCTTTTATTATAACACTTATATCCTTTACTTCGGGAAGAGTAACCAAGGAGAATGCCTTCATCTACTATAGGTTCAAACTTGCCAATTTTTCATCAGTCCTTTTGATGTAACATTTGCTTCCAAAAACTTTGAAGTATTTTACAATAGGAGTCTTACCATACCAAAGTTCATGTGGAGTTTGAGTGCTATTTACACGAACGTTTGCTTTGTTGAGGATAGTGACGGCAGCAAATGCAGCTTCACCCCAGAAGGTTGCAGGAGTTCCAGACTCATCTAGCATGGCATGAGCCATTTGTTGAATAGTTTTGTTCATCCTTTCTACCACTCCATTTTGCTGAGGAGTCCTTGCGGTGGAGAATTCTCTTTTTATTCCATGTTCTTCACAAAAGTCGAAGAATTCATCTGAGGTAAATTCACCTCCTCGATCAGATCTGAGGCATTTGATTTTTCGATCTGATTCATTTTCAACCAAAGCTTTGAAGGCTTTTAACTTTTCAAATGCTTCATTTTTATGCTTTATAAGTCCTATCCAACACATTCTGGAAAAATCGTCAATGAACAATATAAAGTATTCTTCTCCACTTTCCTTGATGGACCACATAAATCAGTATGAACAAGTTCAAGAGGCTTACTAGCTGATCCTTCCTTCTCAGGGAAGTGTGCTCTGGTTTGCTTACCAAAATGACATGATTTGCATATTGTATTTTTTGGAATGCTGATATCAGGAAGATCACGAACAGCCTAGAATTTGCATGCTTTCCTTATTTGTGGGATGCTTAGATGCCCCAATCTTCTGAGCCATAGCAAGTGCCCATCATTTTTTCTTAGATAGCATTGTTGTTGTCCTCCCTTGAGTATGTATAAGTTGTTTGGAGTTCTTATGCCTTTGATCACAGTTTCTCCTATATCAAGCTCACGAACAACACATCCATTTGATCGAAATACCACTTCATTTCCTTGATCACACATTTGACTGACACTCAATAGGTTATGCTTTAGACCATCAACATACATAACATTCCCAACTTTAACCTTTTCTTTTAAGAGAACAGAACCTTTACCTTTTATGACAGCAGGAGTGTCATTTCCAAATGAGACCTTCTTTTCCTTTTCTAAGGCATTGTATGACTAAAGTTTTTCTTTATCACCTATCATGTGTTTTGAGCATCCACTGTCGATGTACCACTGATTTTCTTGTCCTTCTGCATACAAGGCTATACCACATCTTTCTGTTTGTGGTTCTTTCTTTCTCCATATTTTGGGACTCAATGAAGTTTTCTCCTTCTGAGATGTTTCCCGAAATTTACTCCTGCATTCAGAATCTTCATGACCGAAGTTGTTACAGATAGAGCATTCTATTTCATTTTCAAGAAGCAAAAAGTTATTGTAGGTCCTTTTCATGATCCCTGTCACATTTCTTTGATTTCATGCTTCTCTAGTCATGATGGTATTGTAGGCAACACATTGAGCAGCTTTGTGTCCAAAGTTATGACATAAAAAACATTGGCCATTAAAGAAGTTCCTGCGATTATCGAATCTACTAACCTGGTGATTGTAGTTTCCATTGACATTCATTCTTGAAGAAAATTGAGTATGATTTACCTAAGATTGGTTGTAAATTTTGTTTATCCTTGAAGTAGATTGACCCCGATTTACTTGGTGAGCTGCTTTATGCCTTTTCTGGCGATTGTCAAACTGTTCACTACTCTTTGTTGCATCAAGATAGCTTTTAGTGGAGGTTGACAGCTTTTGTGCTTGAGATGCTTCTTCAGTATATCCAAGACCTGTCTTTATCAAAGGAGAACGCTGCACTTTGATAATTTCATCTAAAGTTTCTGATCCTTTAGCAAATCTGAGATTGAGAACTTTTGTTTTCTCAATATCTTTCCTTAGACCCACAATTTCACATTCTAGTTTTTCATTGTGTTTTTCTCTTTTAGCAAGTTGGAATGTCAGAGTATCTATAATCATATTCTTTTCTTCTAAACAGATTTTGAGTTTAGAGATTTCTTCATAAAGATTATCTTCATCTAAAGCATCCAAGAAATCATCATCTTCAAAATCCATCAGAAGTCTATAGTCATTATTATCTTCATCACTATTTGATAAACCATCGCTATCTTCATGCGTATAGTAGCTCTTCTTACTTACACTTTGTTTTCTA
This sequence comes from Pinus tabuliformis, assembly GCA_031772625.1. NCBI lineage: Eukaryota > Viridiplantae > Streptophyta > Pinopsida > Pinales > Pinaceae > Pinus > Pinus tabuliformis. Next base: position 235,560,472 of record CM062814.1, on the reverse strand, counting down.
TTCCATTTTGCTGATTCCTTACCTTTATCAAGCTTATCTTTATGAGGACATTTGGCAGCATAGTGACCAACTCTTACACAAGCAAAACATTTGAAAGGTAGTTTACCTCTGAATCTTCCAGAACCCCATTGAAGGTTCTTAACAAAGTTTGCTTCTTCCTCTTCTTCTGAAATATGTCCTAATTCATTGAGTTCTTCTCTTCCTGAAGATTTGAATGTGGCTTCTCTCATGTTTGATGGACCTCCTTTTCTCATTTCAAAAGCAGTTAAGATTTCGTGCAGCTGTGTCATAGTGATACTCTGAAGATCCTGCTTTTCTTCTATGGCAGAAACTTTTGATTCAAACTTAGTAGACAAGGATCTTAAAACCTTTTCAACTAAAGTAACTTCTTTTATCTCTTCACCCAAGTTCTTCATGCAATTAAAAATCTCATCTATACGTAAGAAGTAATTAGCTATACTTTCATCATTGTGCATTTTGAGAGTTTCATATTGAATTCTGAGATATTGCATTTTTGCACGTTTTACCTAATTGTCTCCTTCATAGCTTAGAACGATCTTGTCCCATATTTCTTTGGCGGTTTTGAGCTGCATAACTTTGACAAATTTTGATTGTGACAGACTCCCCAATAATGTATTGATAGCCTTGGCATTGGTTTCATATTGCTTTTTACCTGCCATATCTGTAGGAATTGCTGATGGAAATGTATATCCTCCTTCCACGATTTCCCAAACATCTGTTCCAATAGATTGAAGATAGGTTGTGGTTCTTACCTTCCAATAAATGAAGTTGCTCCCATCAAAGATTGGTGCTCTAATGGATCCCTCTCTTTCATAGTTACTCATGATGATAGATCTTCCTTCAAGCGATCAAGCTTCTTCTGAAGGACCTGCTCTGATTCTAATTGTTGGAAATAATACTGAGAGGGGCGGGGGGGTGAATCAGTATTAGAAAGTCAATAAAATTTCATTTCAGATTTATATACGCTACTTCAGTTAATCAAACTTGCGTGTATACGCAACTATATTTAAGGCAACTAGCGTATACCCTTCAAACTTATAACTTAGTTAATTCATCATATGTTGATCTTTAATCTGTGCATCAGAACCATATAAATAGTAACCAGGTGCAGTTAAAAAATAACAGACAATCACACATGAACACAAGATATAAGGTGGAAACCCAATGTGGGTGAAAACCACCTGCTGCAATCATCTCTATCTTCTTTTAATAAGAAACTTCTTTTTACAATTTTTGTACTGGTGCAGTCTTATACCAGTACGCAGGCTTCTACCTGCAGAAGGCTACAACCTTCTCTCATTCTCCAGCTTCTGTTGGAAGGGAGCTACAACCACCTAGCTCTTGTACTAGCTGATGTGTTTACTAATACGTAGGTGCTGGCCTACAAAAGGTTACAACCTTCTCTTTTCTTCCAGGGACCACGTTTCATAAATTCTCAGACTGGATCCATCAATAACATCAATCAAACATCAAATATATCTGCATCAATCAATCTCCTTTGCACCAACAAAAACTGAATCAATCAATCACTTCTGAGAATGTTGTAACCAGAATACAGTAACAATAACCAGAACCCAAGCTAGAACCCAGAACACTGCAACAACAACCAGAAGTAACTAAAGCATATTTTATTAGGTATACTCTACTTCAATGTGTCGAACCTGCATACATACGCCGTTTTCTCAAGGTGAACCTGCGTATACATTGTTTTGATATGTAGAACCAGCGTGTATACACGCCTTTGCTAAAGTGAACCTGCGTACAGATTTCTCTTCAAGCCTTAAGATCTTGACCCATCAATAGAACTTATCCTTCATCAAGCGCTCAGGTTCATCCTTGATTCAGATCCAGTTATGCACCATAACCCAATAACCTGTATTCTAGATCTTGCTCTTCATTAGATATTCAATTCATGGGTGTGTTTGCCTAATGATCTTCTCCTCATTTTATAGTCTTAGGCCTTACTCAATACCATGGTCCAAAACCACTTAGAATCAATACCTTGGACCAAATACCTGGGGTCAACACTTCGGACAAGATACCTTGGACCAATACCATGGATCAAAATACCATGGACCAAATACCACGGACCAAAACTAAGTTTTCCAACATGTACGTGCCTTTCCTTCCATGAAAGTACATGTGTACACTATACGTGCCTTTTGGTCTGCGAACCTGCATGTACACGCGGCTTGGTCAATGGGGAACCTGTGTATACCTCTCTTTCTTCATTCTGTGAGCCTGAACTGTGATCTATCATCTGTGTGAGTTGCCATCAAGGACAACACCTGTGTCATAGTTCCAAATCTATATCATAATGCCAACAATATTGTCATAAACACATAACTGTCAGTGTATAAATAACTATAATAATACACTAGTTACCTTACCTTTTTCTACCCAACACGCTCACCTGTAACTGAACTCATAGATATATCATCTCTCAAGGTACCCCATTCCCTTAACAAATCCATCATAGCTGAAAACTAGCTTAATATATCTGTCAAATACATGTTTTGGAATATAACATATATCCACATAATATAAGACAAAATCTAGGTTAAGAAGACTTCCTGTATTCAAAGCATTCATTTGTTTGGAATTGCAATTTCCAAACATAACCAAAGGAATTCTCACTCAATTCCTTTCTTTTACTTTTACCTTGTTGCAACTAAGACTTATTATGTATTGTCACGTAACCCAATGGATAGTTATATAAACAAATCAACTATTACCTTGTCATGCTAATAGAAAGCATGTTGCCCTAGAACTGTTTACACATGTCAGCCACATGTTCCAAGGATCAAAACATCATGTCTATTAATTGAAATCAACCTCTTCCAAGACTAACAACCATGTCATAATCATCTAAAGGTCATTACTCATACTACTACAACTAGCACCTACTTACACTCAAGCGCATAGCAATTTTCTCAACACATACATGTTAGTACAACTATCTTAAAACAAGATCATTCCTTCATGCAATCTTATAAAAACATACTCATATCATGAAACTAATCAAACATTCAGATAACAGATAGACGGCATAATAGACACGAAACACTCAAACACCAAATAAATGACATAATCAAACATTCAAACACCAAATAGATGACATAAGAAAACTCATACCTTAATGGATCTTAGGGGAGGCTATCTTGTCTGCACAATCAATCTAGATTAGCATGATATAGCTTCACAACATATCAACTCAAACATAAATAAGATCATGATGTCCATAACAGTAACTAGTTAACATAAGCCCCAAGAATTAGCTCAATTGGTCGAGTCCCCGTTGTTAAGTGCCTCACTGATCGAGAGGTCACAGGTTCAATTATCCTCGATGCCCTTGGGGTTAGGCCCTACTAGTCTGGCCGACAAGCTTTAAAACATTCCCTTCGGGTTTGATCTACCCATATTTTCCCGTGGATGTAACGGCCACCTAGTGTTCGTGAAGCACATCGTAAAAAAAATAGTAACTAGTTAACATGTTCACATCATAAACTCATGAACAATTTCCATTCATGCATAACAATCACAAATGCACAGTCAGTCTAAATTAGTATGACATAATATCACAATATATTAACTCATACATGAAAGTCACAACCATAATCATCTGCATAGGTCAATCCAAATTAGCAAAAAAAATAATAACATCAAGACCTTAGCTACAATGACCATAATCATCAGGCATATGATCACAATGCATACAAAAACAAGTTACAATCATTCATGACTATCGAACACATATGCATATAACCACATTGATTAACTAACCTATATCATACATGTAATTGCAACAACCATAGGCTGACAGACATGTATGTGACCCTACTTCTTACAACAACCATTAACGAACATACTTGCATACCCACCATACAAACTTGTATGACGATCTTCTCTTACCCCGAGGTCTAGTGTTGCAACCTCGCTTTGATGATCTGCATCTCCTGCTTTATCTCAACCAACACATTAGCATCATAACATATCAACAATATTGTGATGACACAAACTACATAATGACTACCACACTGCATGCATGACCTACCATGCATGCGTAAACATAACTATGACAATGAATGCATACAACATATAGACACTGACATGCATAAAAAATGCATATATGACCGACATGCATTCATGACAAGAACATCCCAACAACAACATCCTAAACTCCTACATGAAAAACAACTGTAATAATGACCATCACCATGCATACATAAAAAGCACATATGCAACCTAAATGCATGCATGACAACCACATTCCGCCCATCCAGTCTAAGAGTTGAACCATGCTCTAATACCTCTTTGTAACGCCCTCCTCCCACATTTACCCAAGTTAATTGGTCCATTGGGGTAAACATGTGACAAGAGGCTACTATTATGCAGTTAAGGAAGTGGAACTGACAACACAAAACCATTATTACCTTCGACACATGCTACACAACCTTCAGGAGCCAACCAACCCTTCCAAGTGACCAACCCTTGAGATAACTTGAAATTTTACTTATCTAGATCCTCAGTTTCTCCCATGACAAGCCATGCATGTGATTGAGGCCTTCCAGTCGCTCCCACAGTAAGGAACGCTACCGACTGTGGACATTTTCAGCCAGTTCTAAGCCGACGACACTAGATTCTGAGCCACTTTTATAGGGCTAGGTCTCAGGTCATTTCCCATCACTTCATGACACTTCAAGAAATGGTAAATAATAATGGAACAAGGCTACTAATGCAATCATTGGTGCAAGTACTTTATCTTACCCCTACTAGGCATGAAAGGCATTTCATCAAACATGTCACAAATATGTAATCTGTAGGTCATAACAACATATTTTAGCATAGGAGTCTCATACTTATCTGAGATTCATAAATAAGCATTGGTGCCTTATCACAATAGTTTCATTATCATATATGAGGTCAAATATTCATTGTAAATTCACTTGCTAATAAAAACATGATGAAATTCATACATTAAGTCTATCATAAAACATACTCATAACCAGCATATAACCAACAGAAATGTTATAGGCCATTTTGTCGCATCTGGTCAATAGGCCTTCAAACAGGATCAATTCACATCATTCAACATATTGTCATCATCCCTACACAAATCCCTAAGAATGACTCTGTTGAATCCCTGAGTTTCTCTCTTGACTGTTGAGTTTCTAATATTTTAAGGCCCGGTGCACCCTGTCCCTTTAGGGACCAGTGTTGACTACCAGGTTGACCCTCTATGTACCTGCGTTGATCACCAGCAGGTTTCTCAATCCTGGGGGTGTGTTAATTCTAGAAATTCAGGAAAAATAAAAAGAATCTTGAAGCTTCCTCTTCCAGAATCTTCCTAAGGTTGTTTCAACCATTTACCTTAAATAAAAATTTGAATCTTATATGATTCCACCTTGGACAAATCACCATCTTATCCCTTGAGCTCATCTTCCCATCACTTTTGGATCTCAAGCCTAGATTGTCAAATGAATAAGAATTCATGAACTACCTCCCTCATCTATATATTTACATCCATCCATCCGCAAGGGATTGGCTTTTGGAGATCGATTCTACCCTCATGTTGTTGCTTTGAGAGTCACTATTCCATTCATTAGGGTGACATAGAGGCATACTTTGTGGCAAGGAAAGGAAAAGTCAACTTGGGGAGCTCTTCTACAAGATTAACTCCTATTTTTGGTTGTAACTCTCTCCATTTCTATTAATACAAAGAGTAGATTGTTTTCCTATATATGATGTTATGATTTCATGTAAGCAATACCATGTTGATATATTGAATGAAGTTATTGGATTATGCTACATAGATGTCATACATCTTTATCATGTCTTGTTTGATTATGCAGGTTCTAATTATAGCAAGCGGAGCTAGGATTGGAGCATACAAATCGAGGAAGGAGAGAAGCTTGCGATAGATTCCAGTTAGGCATCATTCCATCATTAAATTACTTTAAGGAATGCATTGTTCCCTTTGCTTTCTATTGTTCTAGGTCAGTCCACCAGGCCTAGGGAAAACACTTTTGTCTGCAGTCGTAGATTTCGTATAAAAAATTAGTGACCATACTGTGGAAAAATTAAATCCCTTGGTGGTTTTTTCCTACCCTTAGTGTCTATTTTCTTCCTTTTTTTATCTTAATAGTTTCACTCAACTCTGATTAGACATAGGAAGACTTTTCATTGAGATTCCATTGCATTTTTTATGTCGGGACTTAAGATTCCTTGATGAGGGCACCCTCTGGTCTGGAGATAGTGTATTTTTTTGCACATGAGCCTTCCTTGCACCTGCATTGCAGTGCACCCTAGCCCTCTCTATGCATTACAGAGCACTAGTGTCCCTTAAGCACCTGTGTTGATCCCTATTTCATGCCAAAGTTTTCCTTGTTTCGGTTTGCTCTCTGCTCAGCCTTCTTCCGGCTACTCTTCCTTATTTCCCTCAGTGTCTTAGTGTTTCTCATAAGCCTCCATATGGTTTGCTTATGGTTTTTATTTCCTTTGATGAGAATTTGTTTAGATTTTTCTTTGTTCTTGTCATTAGGTAATTAGCAAACTAATTTGTTTAGTCATTAAGTACTTGAAAGAATTGGTGTTCCAGCCATCGTTCTGGAAAGTTTTTTTTTATCAATGATTAGACATGCATCTTAGTTTTCTCTCATTTTGAAAATTAAGAGGAATTTGAAAAGAAAAATATTTACATTGCATCTAGGGTTTTGTGTGTGAAATTGCGTCTTTTTTCTTTCATTTTTGCAACAACAAAAAAAATCCCCCTCAATCATTGAGTGTTAATCACCTCTGAGTGACATCAACTATTTTATAGGATTTTGTTTTGTTCTTTATTTATTCTTGTCAAAATTTGGGTTGTATGCATAGATTGATTGTTGATTCTGAAAAGTCACTTTTACATTACAGTTAAAGTATGTGTGGTTTCTTTCATCAGTGATCAAGTGGCATTCATATGCTTATTTGCATTTGAAACATTAAAAGAAAAGAAAAAGAAAAAAAACAATTATTTTCATCACATAGAGGGCTTTGATTTTGATTGGAATAGTGAAGTTGAGGAGATCTATTTTGGCTCACTTTTTTGTTGCATTGTTGGTTGATTTTTCCTTCCCCTACTTAGTTAGGACTTTCATTGTTAAAATGAAATTGAAAAGATTTATTTTTGTCATATTAGTTGTATCATAGGTGTGTTCAGGTGACATCGGTTTTTGAGCCTTGTGTTGGCTCACTAATATGTCTTTTTACAGGAAATCTTAATCCCTACATTAGTTGTCAACCCAAGGGAAGTATTTCTATCTCAAGAGTGCCAACACAGTATGTGCAGTGAAGTTATAGGTTATCTAATGATGAATCGTTGCAATCACTAAAGGCTACTTCTTCAATTCAATTCACACAACTCTGAAAAGAACTATCTATGAAAGAAATGCTCTCAAAACACTATGTAATTCTATGCAACTTGTTCCGAAACCAATTGAAACTGAATGCAAATAAGAATTACACTTAGGATTGTTCAAATAATCTTAAGACTAATCACACTTAATCAAGTAAAGAAACTATGACTATCGAGCAACATTGTTAATCTATAAAAACCCAAATCAATCTGCATTACTCAATTGAACAACAATCAACAATCGATAATTGAACAGCAATGAGCAATTAAACAGCAAATAGAGATAAAGGATTCCTAAATGGAAAACGTTCTCTATTACAATTTGTAGAAGTTAATCAGTCTTATATTTCAAGATCTATGATAACATCTATCCAAATGAACAACAATTCAACACGCATTCACTCCTTCTAATCAAAGCGCTACTTAGGTCTGTCTCACAACTTCACTCTGAATCTAATTAAACAACAGTACAAATCAATATCACAAATCTTCAAGATAAATGAAATAGCTTAACATTAAATCAATTGCAAAGACTGAATATAAAACTACAACACAAAGGAGCAGTGGAACTTCTTGTAACTGGGCCCAGAGTCGCCAGAAGCCTCTGCTTAATAAAAACTCAAAATACAAATATGTATCAAATGTAACCTTCTTTCATTAACTTCAAGTAACAGCTGACAAAGTCACTGAATTAACAGCGTTTTTGTTTCAAAAAGAATAATTACAAATTAAAAGTCTGAACTGCCTCTAATTTCCTTTCGGCCCTATATATAACATAAAAGAGAAACAAAAATCTTTCGCTTCCTTGTCTGCCCCAGGTGTCGTGGCTTTTCCCTTTTATGGCCTCGTGTTGTTTTGCCAACTGAATAGATTTTGCCCAATCGCATCTCTGCATACAAAGATAGCAAAGAATCAGTTTTTCGTACTAGATTTACCTATTCTATCACCAAATAGTTTCATCCAACTTTAGTCGATATTTTCCTCATTTTAATCTATAAACAGAGATAATCGTATAAGGATGAATGATAAATGAAGCATTTTATGAAGAGAAATCATACCTTTTTCCTGTCCCAACATACTCCCCAGCTTACCTTGTTGCACATCCTCATGCAAGCATATAGTTCAGATGCAACTGAGTGAGAGAATAAGTAGGATATACTTCCTCCTTGTAATTCCTAAAACTATTTTTTTGCTTAAGGACAGCGAAAGCCTGGGTTACCTCATGATCTTTTAAGTTATAATCACTATGGTATTGATCAGGAGGGTACCATATGATTCTGGTTTTGTAGCGGCATCCTATCCAATCTGGCCCCATTTTTAAAATCATATTGCTATATTTATAAAAATGGGAAGAGGCAGCTTGAAATTTTTGATATCCGAACGGCTCTCAGCCCCTCACAGTGTTACTGGAAATTTCCCATCTTTGCCTTGATGTAGCCAAGGCTTCTTCTTTAATGTCTTGGAAGTATTCCTTTCTAGCCTGAATGATATTTGTATGGAGTGGCCCCAATTTACTTACGACACCGTCTTTTTTCATAAACTATTTATGCCTGACAGATAGGAGTAATGGTTGTGTAGGCTCTCCTCTGACCCATAGGTCAATACCATACTCACACCTTTTGAATGTGTTGTAAGCCTTGGCCCATTTTAGCTGATTAGTAGCAAATGAGAGGAACACCTAAAATTGAATGTCTCCTATAAAAGGGGCAGGGTGGCTGTCCCTGTCATCCTCTAAAACAAAATTATGCATATAGAGTTCACAAAGGAGGTGCTAAACCTTCTCATCGTGCTCTCTAAAGCATTTGATAAAGTCAGGAGTGGTTTTGATTTTTGCTGGTTTACCAACCTTAATGGCCTTAAATTTTAACAGGAGGTATCTTTCCATAAGAAATAAAGCATAATTTTTGGTGGGGGCTCAGCAAGATAGAGTGTTTGAATAGAGAGAACAAACAGTCTCCATTTTCTCTCTAGATTTTTGCAATTGACCTTCTAAATTTTCGACCTTATTTTGCTCAGCCTTATATTGAGCAAAGATCTCATCCTTAGTCCTGGTAAGTGCTTCAAACTTCTTCTTTAACCCTTGATGTTCATGCAGAGGGACCACCTTTTCCTTGTGCTGAGCCAGTTCTTGGTGAACTATCAGAAGCTCATTCTGTAATTTTCTAATAACTGCCTCTCTTACCAAGGGGGTGTAAAGGGGTGTTTCATCTGTTTGGGCCTCTACATCCTAGGTTTCCGCAGAGTCAATCTGCGTAGCAGCTTCAACAGCTTCCAAAATTACATAATCAACTTGAACATTTTCTTCAACATCTATTTGGACAACAATGTCCGCAGTGGGGTAGGCCGTTTGAGTTCCCTATGAAAAGATACAAGGCTCCTCAGTTTGTATGGCAGTATCTTCTCTCATAGCTGGCTCAGTATGGGTTTCTTTTGGACAAACCTCAAGAAACTCTATCTGAGTCTCAGCATCCTTCGCATAACATTGTTCTATTTGTGTTCCTGCATTTTCCATTTCTACTTTCAACTTCCTCGTTCTGGTTGCTTCTTTTAACCAATATTTCAGTTGCCTGATTACTTGCTTCTATTTCATGTACTTTCTGAGCACCTTTTTAAGCCTAGCCCTGTAGGGATTTTCTACTCTAGGGCTTTCTTCTGGGGCTGTGTTATCCTCTTCTACCTGTACAGGCTGTACTATGTCATCATCAGGAATGTTCCTAATTGGAACTGTGTTTTCTGGTGGAATTTCTCCTTCCAACTCATAATTATTATTCATTTTGTTTTCAGGAGATCCCAATGCAATGGTATCTCCTGAACAATCATCATTCTCGTGGTCTTCTCCTTGGTAGGCCTCGTCCACAGGGGACTTTGAAAAGGGAATATCACTTGGTTGATTGGCATCTCTCAAGTTTTCATCTTCAGGGTTTCCTTCTGCTGGGGGGTCCACTGGACCGGTGCCTACTGCTTGAGTTTCCTTTCTGCTGGCCATTTCTTCATGTTCCTCAACTTCGAGGGGTGTTTCCATAGCAGGAATTGACTCCCTATGTTCCTCCATGGCATCAGTGCATGGCTGGGTTTGTTCATGACTGGAATTGTCAGCAGGGGTCGACCGGTCAGGGGTATAATTCTGTTTTTCAGTGTTCCTTGGTTGTTCCCTACCTTTGGTAAACACTCCCATGCTTCCCAAAACCCTTGCCACTTCCTCCTCATAGTCTTGCAAAGGAGGGTCTTGCGGACTAAGAGGAGGTGTGCGAGATGGTCCAGCTTCCTCTGCTTGGATTGGAATGCGTCGCTGGCCTATTACTCTCACAAAGTGTTTACACTTAGTTGATTCTAGGGGTGCAATGGGGCTCTTTCGCTTTAATATTTTCTTTGGACCTAGGGTTCTTGGCCCTTGTTGCCCTGTTTCCTCATTTTCCAGGGGTAGAGCCTAGGATTTATGATACTATCCCATGTTAATTGTTGTTGTGTCAATCTATTTGTGATCATTAACTTAATTAACCCATGATGGCTGACTACATTATGTGGGTCCTTGGCTATCCTTACCCGTCGGGCAACATCGTGTAACAGGGAATTTAGATAAAATGGTAAATTACCTTAAATTATTTGCTTTAAAATGGCTAGAAGTTTCAGTTGTCAAGGCTTTACCACGTCATGATGGTCGTCGCATGTGATATATCATTGGATGATGACCACTAGCTCTTGCCACGGTTGCTGCAACGCCGAAGGATGAATTCCTTTCCCCGTTCGTACCAGCCGCTCACCTAGGTCCTGGAATGCTTCAATTGTGTTGTATAAAAGGACATGTTTGTCTACCCATTTCTCTCCTTCTACCGAAAGTCAGGTGACTTCAGCCAGGACTTCTTCAGAAACCACCATACTTATTCCTTTGACCACTGTACTGCTGTTCTGCAGATTTTGCAGAAGTTCCAGCGTTAGCTCTTCATGGAATCCCTGCAACCTGTTTAAATACTGCAGCCATTTCGCGGGCTTGATCCGATGCCATCAGTACTAGAGGCTCACTCCGGATTGCTCTTCCGCCCATAACTGCTGCACTTGAGTCTGGTTGTTCTATATACAACTGCATTTTACCCCTATAATGCAACACAATTACAACAACTATCAAGGAAATGACGTTGCTTGGATAATTATTATCGTTTTTAGTTAAGTTGTTCATCCTATCAGACATACTTAACGCAAAATCGTATGTTCACATGCCCGCCATAATGGTTTCCATTTTTCAGCCAATCAGAATTTTCTACTAATTATTACACATTCCTACTCATCATGCAATTCGTACTCTGGAGGTAATCCGAATGATTATCACACAGTTATCCATAACTGGAATACGTGCCATCCATACGCAAGCCATCCCCCCTCTGACAGGAAAAGGGCATCTACGTCCTTTCAGCACGCGAAAAACAGGGAAATAAGCCAATGCGAAATAAATGCCGACAACCAATCTAAAAAGCACAACACACAAATCCGTAAAGAATTAAAGCAATATCTGTCATCAGACGTGAATTAGCCAAATCAAATAAAAACAGCAATATTAAGTCATTATGTCAAAGATATTTACCGTGAGCAGAATTAATTACATCAGCATAATCGATGGTTTATGTTTAATGACTGTCATTTAATGCTTGGACGTATGAAATATAATAAATATATATTAAAGTCACCATGTTATTCGGATTGTAAAAGTGCTACCAAATGGAAATTTTCGTTAAAAATAAATTCATAGGTGATAAGAGGTAGATGTCATATGGCAATATAAGATAATACTCCAATACCACAAGTAGAGACACTGCTGCCAGCAAGCATTCATATCCTCGGCAGGGTTTATTTTTTAACCCTCCCAAATGAGCTAGAGTCCTTCTTACAGTTAATTTTCTTTCTTTTGTCCCAAAGAGACCACTATGCTGGCATGGTGACCAGATAACCATAGTGCCACTCACCAGGGTGTAACAAAAATGGTCAGGTTGGCTCATGATGAGACCCCCTATTCTTCTGACAAATTAATTATCAAGAAGGCCATTGCCTTGGTTTGGTAGCCAAATTGGAATGTCACCTGTTACATCCTTATGATCATGGTAGGCCGGCTCGTAATGAGACCCCCTATCCTCTTTGGACAACATTTTAAGCATTTTTCTATTTTATTTTTCTTTTGGAATCTTTCTTGTAGAAAAAGGGAGGTTCATTTTCTCCTTAAGAATGTGTCCAAAAGAAAAGATGTTCAGACAGGCATTGTAAAGATACATCGTATTAGCTTGTGGATAAAGATAACCAACAAAAGACTTTTAGAAGTCATAATGATATTATTCTTACCATTTTTCTTTAGAAGAGGCACAAATCAATGCAAATGGTGCTTATTTGCAATACAACAGAAGAAGAAAATGGCATAATGATCGAGAGAAAAATGAGAAAAATTCACAATTTAGCTCTTAAAAGGTGCATTTAAATCAGAAAAAATTAAAATATTAAAAAAAAAAAAATTAAAAATTAAAAATTAAAAAAAAGGTGTTGTTCAATTGATTGAATAGCAATCGTTCAATCATTTGCACAGCGAAATCAATCAAAAATAAAAATGTTGTTCAATAAATTGAACGGCAATCGTTCAATTGTTCGAACGGTGAAATCAAAAAATAAAAACAAAATGTGTTGTTCAATCAATTAAACGGCAATCGTTCAATGGTTTTAACAGTGAAAAAAAACAAGAAAGTATGTTGTTCAATCATTTGGACGGAAATCGTTCAATTGTTTGGGCAGCGAAAATAAATAGGAAAGAAAAAATGTGTTGTTCAATCAATTGAACGGCAGTCATTCAATAGTTTGAACAGCGAAAACAAATAAGAAAAAATGCATTGTTCAATCAATTGAACGACAATCGATCAATAATTTGAATAGCGAAAACAAATAAGAAAAAAATGTGTTGTTCAATCAATTGAACAGCAGTTGTTCAATAGTTTGAAAAACGAAAACAAATAAGAAAAAATGTGTTTTTCAATCAATTGAATGGTAGTCGTTCAATAGTTTGAATAGCGAAAACAAATAAGAAAGAACAGTGTTGTTCAATCAAGTGAATGGAAATCGTTCAATAGTTTGAAAAGTGAAAACAAATCAGAAAAAAATTACGATGTTCAATCAATTGAACAAAAATCGTTCAATAGTTTGAACAGCGAAAACAAATGAAAGGAAAATGTGTTGTTCAATCAATTGAACGGAAAACGTTCACTTGTTTGAACAGCGTAACACAAAAAGGAACATGTTTTGTTCAATCAATTGAACGGCACACATTTGATTATTTGAACAATGAAAACAACAAAGGAAAATGTGTTTTTCAATCAATTGAATGGCATACGTTCAATTGTTTGAATAGTGAAAAGCAATCAAAGGAAAATGTGTTGTTCAATCAATTGAACAGCGAAAAACAATCAAAGAAAAATGTGTTGTTCAATCAATTGAACGGAAAACATTCAATTGTTTGAACAGGGAAAAACAAAAAGAAAAATGTGACGTTCAATCAATTGAAAGGAAAACATTCAATTGTTTGAACAACGAAAAACAAAAAGAAAAATGTGATGTTCAATCAATTGAACGGAAATCGTTCAATTCTTTGAACAGCGAAAAAAAAACAAAAAAAATGTGTTGTTCAATCAATTGAACGGAAAACACTCAATTGTTTGAACAGTGAAAAACAAAAAGAAAAAATGTGTTGTTCAATCAATTAAACGGCAAACGCTCAATTGTTTGAATAGCGAAAAATAAAAATAAAAATGTGATGTTCAATCAATTGAACGGCAATCGTTCAATTGCTTGAATAGCGAAATGCGACAAAATAAAATTGCGTTATTCAATCAATTGAACGGAAAAAATTCAATTGTTTGAAAAACGAATTACAAAAGAGGAAAAAAATGTGTTGTTCAATCATTTGAATGACAAACAGTCAATTTTTTGAACAGCAAAAACAAAGAAAAGAAAAATGAAACTAAAAAAAAAAAATCATATTTACATGGTGATGCCTACAAAGGTATGTACATTATTTACAATTTTTCAAGCAATACCAGTTTTTTAAAGAAAAATTTGTTGGGTTATCATTCCCTACAACTATAATTTGCATGGAGGGGTCCTCATGTACCTACTCGTAGAAAGACTCCTTGGTAAGCGGTTTATGATAGAGGCGCACTCGATGCCCGTTTACCTTAAAGGAATGGCTAGATCTGTCTATGGTAATCAAGGTAAGAATACCATTGTTATGTACTTCTTGAATCTCATAAGGGCTGAGCCATCTTGTTTTCAACTTGCCCGGGATGTCCTGGAATCTGGAATCGTACAGAAGTGCCCAATCCCCTTTTTGAAACGTTTTCTTCTTGATAGGGTCGTCATGCCACTTTGCCCTGTGTTGTTCTATTATTCCAGTTCGTTGCAAAGAAAGCAAGCGAGCCTCATCTAGTTTGTTAATCTATTGAAGATGCTTGGTTTGGGCTTCCATTAAATCTAGACCCAGTTCCTGGGCCATCCTTAGAGTCTTTATTTCGAATTCGATTGGAAAATTTGGTTCTTTACCGAACACAAGCTAGTAGGGAGAGTATCCAGTAGTATTCCTCCAAGTCATACGATAGGCCCACAAGGCCTTTGGCAGTCTAGCAGCCCAATCTCGCCGGTGCGTTGAGACTGTCTTGGTCAGAATTGCTTCTATAACCTTGTTGGTGCTTTCGACCTGCCCGTTCACCTGCGAGTGATACGAAGAAGTGATCCTGTGCGTGATATGATGGTTTCTGAGAGTGGCAGTAATCTTGTGCCCTATGAATTTCTTTCCTCCATCTGTGATCACCTCTCATGGTAATCCATACCACACAAATAGCCCAAAAAGGAAGTTAATCACTGCTTCCTCTGTGGCTCTTGGTAAATCTACTGTTTCCACCGGTTTTGTCACATAATTTGTGGCTACTAGTATGTAGGCCTTCTGATTGGATGGCAGATGGAATGGACCTACAAAGTCTAATGTGCAATGCTCGAAGGTTTCTATGAAAAATTGTGGTTGCAGAGGCATTTCATCAAATTGGCCAAGCCAGCCCATCCTTTGGCAATTGTCGCAGGCCTGAGCATATTTTTAGCATCCTTAAAAATAGTGGGCCAATAATAGCCCATTTGTAATACCTTATGTCCTATCCTTCGGTCTGTGAAATGTCCCCCAAAGGGTTTTTCATGGAAAGCCTTAAGAATGTCATGGATCTCATCCTCGCAGATACATCTGCGTATACACATGTCGGCCCCTGTATGAAAAAGATATCTGCCTATCCAAGAGAACAGAGCGATGCGCTAAACAATCAGTTTTCTTTCTCTTGTCGTTAAATGTTTAGGTAGCTTCCCCACTGCCAAATAATTTTCCATATCTGTGTACCATGGCATCTTAACTATCATGGCAAACAAGTGTTCATCTGGGAATTGGTCATCTACCACCAGTGGATCATTAACGTTTGGGATTCGAGATAGAAAATCAGCAACTGGATTTTCCTTTCTTGGATGATATTTGATAGTAATGTCGAACTCCTAAAAAAGAAATATCCATTGTGTTACTCGACCATTTGTGATTGGTTTATTAGCTACATACCTAATGGCAGAGTGATCAGTGTACACAAAGACTTGATAGTCGGTTATATAGTGTCTAAATTTGTTTATTGCATAAATAACTACTAAGAATTCTTTTTCTGTCACTATGTAATTGAGTTCTGCAGGAGTGATATTTTTGCTAATGTAATATATAGCATAAGGTTTCTTTTCCTCCTCCTGGCCAAGGACAACGCCTATAGCTACATCTGATGCGTTCGTGGAGATGTGGAAAGGCAACTCCCAGTTTGGTCCACGTAATACTGGTGTTGTTGAGACTAGTTTCTTTAAACCTGCAAAAATTTTGTCACACTTGTCAGACCAACTTAAATCAACATTTCTAGTTAGAGCATATAAGGGTCCCGCAATCTGTGAAAAATTCGTGATAAACCGGCGATAATAACCTGCTTATCCTAGGAAACTACGTACCTTGTTTGGGTGTAGGGGGTAGGTAGTAAAAGAATCATGCCCTCGGTCATCATCAGGTGACACTTGACATTGCTTAAACATAACCTGGTAGTGATGCATCGTTCTAAGACCTTTTCTAGCATTTGCAATGCTTGATCAAAATCATCCCCTTATGGTGTAAATTCATCCATATATACCTGCAATCCTTCATTTATTAGATCAGCAAAGATGCTTCGTATAGCTCTCTAGAACGTGGTTGGGGTGTTGCACAAGCCAAATGGTAATACCCTGTATGCGAATGTGCCCCAAGGACAAGTGAAGGTTGTTTTGTCCTGGTCTTCAGGGGAAATCTGCATTTCATTGTAACCACTAAAGTCGTCTAAAAAGGAGAAGAACTGCTTCCCTGCCAACGTATCGAGGACCTGATCAATGAATGGGAGGGGAAAGTGATATTTTTGTGTTGCCTTGTTTAGCTCTCGATAATCTACAAATACGCCACTTCCCATTTTTTTAGGGAAGACCACCAATGGAGAGACCCATTTATTGTCCGAGGTAGGATAAATAAAGTTTACATCTAGCAGCTTCTTCAATTCCTCTTTCACGATGTCCTTGAGGTGTGGGCTCAACCTCCATTGAGGCTGCCGAATGGGTCATGCATCCTTCTCTGTATAAATGTGGTGTGTACATAGTTGTGGGTCTATCCCTTTCATATCAGGATAATCCCAGGAAAAAGCCCCTTTATTTTTCTGCAATACCTAGATAAGCTTTTTTTGTTGTTCGCTATCCAGATCAGCATTGATATTTAGAACTTTGCCTGGTTCGATCTCAACTGGTTTGCTGTTATGAACAACAATCATCTGAATATGTTGGTCGTCTGTATCCTTCAAGGGATCTTCCATGGCTTCGTTATCAAGGATTGCTTTCAACATTTGACACTGTACATTACTCACATTAGCTAGCTGATTTATAAAATTGTTGATAACGTCATCTTCAGTTTGATCTTTAAATTCTAGTGCTTCCACTATTGTGAGTGGTGAACGGATGCTCTCTTCCAGGTACGCTAGTGGCTGCTTACATATTTTTACAATGGGAAAACTTGGCCTATGTTGTGGCCAGCAACAACCCCCCTTCTTATTTAGTTTTATCACTAATACTAAATAAGTGGGGACCCTTATTCAAAAATTTAAAAAATCAATTAATGCTTGTATTTCCTTTTTAATAAAACTTGCTATCATAAACTTAGGAGAATACCCTCAAAAAATCTAAAAAGACTTAAGTTTTATGATAAGTTAGAATAAAATCACTCCTTAAAGCGCGTTGCAACGCAAAAAAGGTAATGGATGCCTTCCTACAAGTGGAATCCTAAAAATGCGAAATCGTGATGCGAAATCACGCATCAAAAGACCCTCATCGCATCGCATACCTCAAACATAACTTACGTTGAAACTCCTCAAATTGTCAATATGCGATGGCACATCTCGCAAATCTCATTTCGCAGAAAACACATTAACGGATGATTACCACACGCAACGGATTTGCGATATTACGATCTGCGATACTGCGATCTGCGATATTGCGATCTACAATATTGCAATCTGCGATACTGCGATCTGCGATACTACGATATGCGATACTGTGATCTGCAATATTGTGAAGCAAATCGCAAAATCGCCTTATCACAGATCTTCAGGGCTCGTTGTTCGAAAAAGTTTTTTTCATAAACCAAGGCCCAGTTATGCGCATTAATGTTAATCAATGAGTTAGTTGGCAATCATTAATGAAATATTATTTTGATCTTATCGAAGAGCCATTTCACATAAGGTGGTATATTTTATATGTTTTCCACATTTAAATCTTTCCCGTCACCTATTTCTTATCATTATTCTCACCTCATTTCTAAACTGTAGGAGCGAAGAGCAGAGAAGTATACATAGCAGTGTTCAGGATATTATGGGAGAGAAGGGTAAAGCTCCGAGTTCTGAAGATAAAGAAATGATGCCCTTATACACAGACACCACCTGTGACAAAGATGTTGGTATTACTACTTGGGAAGGCATGTACAGTCTACTCGAGGAAGAAAATCCCAAGGTAATGGAGGTTACAGCTACTGTAGGTTCAAACGAGTCTTCTAAGGCGTCTATTACAGAATTAGCATGTTCATTGTTGCATAGGACAGCGGCGAGGCCCAAAATTCTTCCATACACAGACATGGTTAAATGGGTACTAGATAATGCTGATATCACGTATAGAGAATTTAAAGCTCAAAGCCGCAAACTCATGGAGTCGTTATTTTCACAAAATTTAAGCTTTATATCCTCTAACAAAAAGCGCGCAAGAGGCGAAAAAGCCACCAGGGAAGCCCGGATAGAGAAACAGAGGCAGTTTCCGATGCACAATTAGCGCATAGCACTAATTGCGCATCGTCAGGCAAACCCCTCAAGATGGAAAGCCTCTAATCGCTCAATCGCCTATAAGCCCGGAAATTTGTAGAAAAAGCGTTAAAGGCGAAAGGCAAAACTTGAACTCTAGACTAGTGGTATTTATCAAGTATATCATCAAGTGGTATGTAGATATCTACTGAATGTAAAGCTACATACAAGCTGGAGATAGAAGGCTCAAGAAAAGGAAGAGTCCATTAAAAGGTCAACCAAGTTGAATTGGGATTCTTACTGGGCATACTTGGTAAAACCACACAACCAGTGCATGACTCTCAAATGTATCATTAATTCTACCGAGAAGATGGCGCTAGCACTTGCCAATTCCGTTTTCACAGCACATCTAAAATCGGAATTCGGCCATCCAACTCTCCTCAAGCAAATGTTGAACGCTTGCGACTACAAGGAACAGATACATAGATAGTTAGTTGTCAGTTTCAGTTTTAGATTTAGTTTTAGTTTTAATTTTGCTTTATTTTTGCCTGAAATGAGGAAGGTCATTTAAACCGCATCCTACATTTTTGTAATAAATTATTTTTAGATTTAGTTAGTAGTATTTAAACCCTTCTAAAACTTGTCCTCAGGACATGCACTTTTTCACCCTCCGAGGAGGTTTTGATGAATGAACGGAACAGGATTTATTGATATCTGCGTTTAATATCTACTACTGATGTTGCACTTTTGTACTCTTAGTGGATGTTGGATTAAGAAGAGATAAATCATTATTGCTTGAAACTCATGAGTAGAACTAGTTATAAATGGTACTTTTATCTCTTAACTATTTCTGCTTATGTGTTAAGGTGATATTCATGTTCAGTTATTTATATATGAATGTGTGAATGCTTGAGTTATCATTTGGCACTTCTGTACGGTGATAGCTATTTATTTATGTTTAATATATGAGTAGCTTATTATGCGATATGTTTTTCACAATTGTTTCGTCTAACTTTTTATACGAAATGGTTTATCTTTATTGAATTCTTTTCTCATGGCAGTTGAATGATCTTTATTACCAACTGTTATTTGAAATCACTTTAGATTGCATAATGGAAAGATTACATCCAGGGTTAGTTTAGAATTAGATATTTATGTTTATTAGAATACAATTGCATCTGGTTAGATTAGATTTAGAATAAAAGCATTTTACTTAGGAATTATTAGAAAATAAATATCAATTCTCAACACACACACACATATTGGGAAACTGGTCCCATATCCCCAGTCGGACCCACTATACCAAACAAAAAAGGAGTTGCTAACCAAGGTCCGGAAAGGGTGGGTATCCCCCTTGTTGTAGACCCGATTTTCAGGGCTTCAACATATTTGGCGCTAGAAGGAGGACCCCGAACTGTGAATGGCAAGTAAGTCTAAATCTAAGTACCATTCTGAGAGTAAATCGCCCTCACCATCTCCCCCGACTTCTCCATCGCACTTAGAATATTTAAATCTTGAGCGAGAAGTCGAAAGAGCAACAACCATTGCCACAAACCCTAACATTTCAGAGAAATCTACTATTGAATCTCCTGAATTTGAATCTTTGATTCATAAACTTCAACGATTTTCTACATCACCTCAAAGATCTAATAAATCTCAAGGCAGTGTGACTTCGCAATATAACCCTGCTCATCCTTTCACCATATTAAAGAGCGAAAAGTTTGGTATTGAGCCAACCGAGTTACCTCTACCTACGAGGAAGAGAGCAAGGAAATCACCTAAAGGGTCTGATAGCGAGACTCTTTCGTCATCATCATCCATCTCAACCTCTCCACTGCGAAGTCGACCATCCACCCCTCCACCCCAGATTATTGTCCACCAGTCCACTGGAACTTCAACATCTCCTTCCTAATCTTCTAGAACTGTAATATCCTCATCTTCCCAACCGCAGGGATCATCTTCTATGATTTCCTCTGTTAATAGTTCAGCAATGGCCCAATCTCCATGGAATAATCCAGGGGCAGTCTTAATGCCTACGCCCTTGAGTCAAATACCAGCCCATCCTGAAAAATGGCTGCCTAAGTTTAATCCCGAAGCAGACATGCTAGCAGAAGAACATATAAACAAATTTATGCTATCTATAAATCTCAATGGAATTACTAATGAAGATGTTGTTGTCCCACTCTTTCCTTACACTTTGCAAGGAGCAGCTAGATCACGGTATTTCTCATTACCATCTGGATCTATCACTAGTTGGGATATCTTCCAAGAATAATTCTTGACTAAGTTCAGTAATGACAGGTCTACCACGACATTGATTAATGACCTGTCTAACCTTAGGGCTGAGTCAAAGGAACCTATCAAAGATTTTAACTCACGTTTCAATAAACTGTTGAACAAAATTCCTACTGCTTCTAAGCCTAGCGAAGAAGTGCGAAGTGAATGGTACATCTCTGCTTTACCATCAAACATAGCAATCTTCGTTGATAGGGCTAATAAAACAACTTTAGCTGACAATATGAAGGAAGCAATAGCGGTAGAGAAACGTATCATAGACTTAGAAAAGAAAAACGTAGTTTATGAACAAAAATCTAAGAAGGTTACTTTTAAGGAATATCCCAAGAAAAAACAATCGAAAGATCCATTCGATTTAGAAGGATTGCAGAAAGTTTTGAAAACCATGTCTAACGAAATGGTTGACATTAAGAAACAAGTAGTAGAGACTTCTTCTAAAAAACCGTACAAGCCTTATAGAAGAAATCCTTCGACTGATTCAAAGCCTCCTAACACTATTACAAATGCTGAATCAGAAGAGGAAGAAGAGGAAATTGCTACCGCAGAACCTACCGATGAAGAAGAAGTTGTAGAGGTACAAGGTATGTGGGATTTCATCCTCCCAGATGAAGAGGATCAAGAGGCATCGTTGGTTAGTACTCGAAGTATAAATCAACTCGATCCTCCTCAACCTACTCCTAAGCCAAAGAGTGCAAGCTCAATGCCTAAGGATAAAGTCGCAGCCAAGAAAACGACACCCAAACCGACTCAAACAAGCCCAGTCCAAACAGATTCACCAACTCCATCTAAAACATTGATTATTTCGGATGAAATGGAGTATAATATCATAGAAGACATGAAGAAGACTAGGGATAATATTACTTTTTATGAATTGAGCAAGTTAAAACACCAGCAAAAGGTAGTTTTGAAAGAGTTACATGCAGTACCAGTTGCACCTCTGCCCGCCGCTGTAATCTCTCAAGCTTCCCATGAGATGTGAAGACGTCCAACTAATGTGATTAATAAATTTGATCCAAACGATATCGCTTTAATTGGAGGAAGGTAGAGATCTCATACTCCCCCATTTCTTCTTACTTACGAAGTTTTCAACAAAAATTTGCATAATTGTTTAGTTGATTCTGGAGCTTCATCTAATATCTTACCTAAATTGATATGTGCAAAGTTGAACGTTCAACCTCAAAAATCTGTTGTGTGCATAGTGCAACTAGATCGGTCGCAAGTTGAAGTGATCGACGAATTAAATCAGGTTACCGTAAGGCTGTCATCTAATCCAAAGGTATGTCAAGTTAGCGACATTTTAGTTGCATATATTCCAAAATTTTATGGCTTAATTCTTAGCAAAGATTGGTCAGAAAAACTTCATGGATACTTTGCAACCGATGGGTCGCACATGTGGCTCCCTTACAATGGTAAACCAAATCAGATAAAGGTTGAGTGAGAAAGACATCAGAAATACATAGTAACAAAATTGGAAGGAGAAAATGAACCGGTAGCATACAGCAATAATATTATTGGCAACTATTCTATTGATTCT
This sequence comes from Pinus tabuliformis, assembly GCA_031772625.1. Taxonomy (NCBI): domain Eukaryota; kingdom Viridiplantae; phylum Streptophyta; class Pinopsida; order Pinales; family Pinaceae; genus Pinus; species Pinus tabuliformis. Next base: position 235,537,845 of record CM062814.1, on the reverse strand, counting down.
TTCTTAGGAAATTTTAATGCTCACACTTCACCTTACTTAGAACATTCTGTTTTATCTCAAGTAGAAAATTTTTCTCAAACAGATAGTTCTAAATGTATTAATTTTATAGATAGTCCTGTAAATAAATCTTTATTTTGGAAGTTATTTTTTGACGGTTCTAAGTCTAACGAAGGAGCAGGAGCAGGATGTGTATTAATCAGTCCAGAGGGAAACAAAACTATGCTAACTTGTAGACTCGAGTTCGATTGCACCAATAATACTGCAGAATACGAGGCTTTAGTCCAAGGATTATACAAAGCAATCGGATTAGATATCAAATATCTACAAGTCTTCAGAGATTCTGAAATTGTTATCAGACAGGTACGAAATACTATACATTGTCTATCAGGTCATTTAAAGCATTATCAATCTTTAGTACAAGATCTGACTGAACATTTTATAGCATTTAATATTTCATCAATTCCTAGACTCCAGAATGCTAGTGTCGACCTCTTGGCAAACGTAGCTTCCAAGCTCATTCCCTCAGAAGACTTTAGCCCTCATAGATTTTCAATCGAATTAATCTTTAGAACCTCGATTCCTGATAACATTACCAATTGGGGAATATTCAATGATGATCCTGATATTGTAAGCTTCCTCACATCAGAGGGATCTTACACCAATCAGATAATTGGTGAGGACCAACATGACAGACAATTGCAACAAGATAGCACTAATAATGTTATGCCAAAGTCAGTAGTCAAATTAAAGACCTATATGATTTGAAAGATCAATTCAAAAGATCTACCAATTCAAAACTTCAAAGTTCAACTTTGAACTATGAATTAGTAAATCTAGGAACTGATACCAAGCCACAGAATATCAACCTAGGCCTTGGCCTAGCTCCTGAAGAAAATTAGCGTATGTTCGTCTCTTGAAACAATACAAAAGTGTCTTTGCTTGGAACTATGATGAACTTAAGACTTACGACACTTCTATCATCCAACATACTATCCCAATGATAAATAATGAAAAACTTGTCCAGCAGAAGCTGAGAAAGATCCATCCTAATCTAGAAAACTAGATCAAATATGAGCTCAATAAGTTATTGAAAGCCAAAATCATTTTTCCCGTTCGACATTCTAAATGGGTTTCCAACATGGTTCCCATTAGAAAAAAGAACGGAGACATTAGAATTTGCATTGACTTTCGAAATCTTAACAAAGCCTACCAAAAAGATAATTTTCCTTTGCCTCCTATGGAGCAAATATTGCAGGCAGTTGCAGGATCAGAATTAATGTCCTTCTTGGATGGTTTCTCCGGCTACAACCAAGTTTTGGTCCATCCCGATGATCAATTAAAGACCACATTCAGAACCAAATGGGGTACTTATGCATATCAAAAGATGCCTTTTGGTCTGATCAATGCTGGTGCCACATTCCAAAGGGCCATGGACATCACATTTAAGGGATTAGTAATCAAATTAGTAGTAATCTACTTGGATGATATGTTGGGTCCCTATAATACTAGTGATTACCCCATTACTATTGTAGTTATACCCCTTATTTATATTGATGTACCCATGTAGTGCCCATATTGTTACTATTGTGCCACATAGAAGCCCACTATTGTTATTGTTGTGCCCTACAATATTATTGTTATGTAGGCTTTGATTGTATTGGGACCACTTAGACTCCTATATATAGAAAGGAGGTATTTTCATTTGTATCATCCAAGAATTGTTCATTTATGTAATGTAAAGGAGGTTGCCCCCTCGAAGAGGCTGAATTCTAAGGCGTGGATCTCTCTTTTCTATCTTTTTGTGAGCTGGTTTCATAACATTTGGTATCAGAGCTTTGGATTCTAGGGTTTCGCTGCTCCAAACAGGCCATCGTGGCATTTTCGCTATAAAATTTTTTCTGTGATGTTTCAGAAGTCGCAAAAAAAACCCATTTGAGAAGAATTGGTGCTGAACCTTGGGTCAAAATTTCAGAACTTTTCTCGCGATATTGTCGGAGATATGATCTGAGGAAGTTGGTCTTTTTGCAGACTCCTGAATTACATTCAAAACAGGTGACCTGGGGAAATTCGTCATAACTCTCTCTCTGAGGATTGGATTAAAATTTCGTAAAAAGGTACATAAATCAGACGGAAGGTAGTTTCTTGTGGGTGAGTTTCAGATTCAAAGGTTGAAACAGTGAATCGTGGCACGTCGTACAAGTTCGCTCTACTGAACCAGTCTAAAAGCAAGTCACTGTGGGAGATTTCACATAACTCTTCCTTGGAGAATCCAATTTGGCTCAGACTTGTGGCATTGGAAAGAGGACGCAGAAGGCTACTACAGATAGCAATTTCAGAACTGGATGATCAGAAATCATAGAGATACATCAGATTCAATATCAGGCCTCTATAAAGTGAAAAAAGGTGTGTAGTTTTTTTTTAAATTTTTGTGTAAGCTTGGTTTAACGGAATTCAAAGGGCATAGTAAAGCATTATTATCGGTAATTGATGCCCCGAGGAAAGAAAATGCAAACACCTAGTAAGGAACCTGAAAGCTCTAGCATGACTCATGAAGAAGAGGAAGAAATGCTACATGATATATCAAAATTACAAGAACAAGTGCAACAAATGTCACGCTCACAAAAGCTAACAGAAGCTAAGATAAGTGGCGTGGAATCTAAGGTAAATGGCGTGGAATCTAAGATAAAGGGCATGGAAGCTAAGATGGATGGCATGGAAGCTAAGATGGATGGCATGGAAGCTAAGATTGACGCTAAATTTGATGGCATGGATGATAAGATGGATGAATTGAAGAAGTTGCTACAAGAAAGGGTCACTAATGGTGAAAAGGTAGTAAAGGAAACTCATGATGAGAATAAAAGAAATGTTAATCATGATTCCATAGACTCTAATGTTGGATCGAAGACTCACCATGTTCCAAAAATCGATGTGAGGAAGTTTGATGGCAAGGATCCCGCCACATGGATATTACAGATGGAGCAATTCTTTGATCTCAATAATGTGCAAAACACACAAAAGGTACGTATGGCAACTTTATATTTGGAACCAAATCAGTTTGTATGGTATCAATGGCTTTGTTCTCGTAAACAATTTATCACTTGGGCAATTTTTACGGAAGAATTGATAGCACATTATGAGGATACAAAAAGCAACACTTTTTTTAGCCAATTGATGAATCTCAAACAAAAGGGTTCAATAATGGAGCACATTGAGGAGTTCCAAAAATTGAACATAAGGATAAAAGATATTCCAGAGGAGCATAGGATTGATGTGTTCATAGGGTCTTTAAAGGATAATATCCAACATGATGTGCGCCTTTGGGAACCTGATTCATTAGAGAAGGCATTCAGGTTAGCAAGAAAAATGGAAAGCAAAATTATGGCAACTAGGAAGCATACCATTCACAACTATAAAGATGGAAGTGTTGTTGCCCATAGTCTTCCACAACCTACAAGGTTGACACCGCAACAATTGGAAGAAAAAAGAGCAAAAGGGCTTTGTTACAATTGTGATAGCAAATACACAAAAGGTCATAAGTGTGCTGAGAAGAAATTATTCTACATAGATTGTGAAGAGGAAGAAGAAAAGGAGCAAGAAAGGTCAAAAGAAGAGGATATATTCCAGGAACAAAGTCTATATGAAGAACAAATAAATCCGACCATATCTTGTAATGCATTGGCAGGAATTACCACTCCTCAAACCATCAAGATAGAAGGACAAATCAAGAAGAAAAAGGTGATAGTGTTGATTGATTCAGGAAGCACCCACAATTTTATTCATTGTAGGGTAGCAAAAGAATTGAATTGCTTCCTATATCCAGCACCAGAGTGTCAAGTGATGATTGCAAATGGAGGAACAATAAATTGCTCTGGAAAGTGCCATAATATCAAGCTATCCATGGGAGAATATGTATTGACTAGCCCAATGCTTTCCATTCCAATGGGAGGTGTTGATGTTGTGCTAGGAGTCCAATGGCTACAATCCTTGGGTACAATAGCTTTTAATTTTCAAGAACTTTTCATGAAATTTTCTGTGGAAGGAAAGGAAGTTGAATTAAGGGGTATTGCAGGGAAACCAGGAAAGATAATCAGCTCTAATGGTATGACAAAGCTTCTAAAAAAGGAGCAAAGAGGTGTAATTGCACAATTATGTTCGCTAGATGTTTCCACATTAGAATCATCTATTTCTCCAGATCTCCAAAAAGTCCTGGACAATCATTCCAAGGTATTTGAGACTCCCAAAGGTCTCCCACCTATGCGTGATCATGATCATGCTATTCATCTAATTCCAGGAAGTGTTCCTCCAAACATCAGGCCGTACAGATATCCCTATGTCCAAAAAAGTGAAATTGAACGTATGGTTGCAGAAATGCTAGAGGCTGGTATAATTCAACCGAGTCAAAGTTCTTTCTCTGCTCCAGTAGTATTGGTGCACAAGAAGGATGGATCATGGCGCATGTGTCCGGATTATAGGGAGCTCAACAAGCTCACTATTAAAGATAAATTCCCCATTCCTGTCATTGATGAATTACTGGATGAATTGCATGGATCAATTTACTTCACCAAGTTGGATCTTCGTTCAGGATATCATCAAATCAGAATGAAGATTGAAGACATTCCGAAAACGGCATTTAGAACTCATGAGGGTCATTATGAATTTTTGGTCATGCCTTTTGGCCTTACCAATGCACCTTCAACATTTCAAGGTTTGATGAATTCAATTTTCAAACCATTCCTTAGAAAATTTGTGTTAGTATTTTTTGATGATATACTTATCTACAGCAAGTCTTGGAAGGATCATGTTGAACATGTCGACAGGGTGCTACAACTATTGGAAGAGAAACAATTATATGCCAAAAGATCCAAATGTTTCTTTGGAGTCCAGGAGGTGGAATATTTGGGTCATATTGTATCTCATGAAGGAGTTAAGGTAGACCCTACCAAAATTAAAGCCATTAAGGAATGGAAAATCCCCACATCCATAAAGCATTTGCGCGGATTTCTTGGGTTGACAGGGTATTATCGCAAGTTTGTTAAGAATTATGGGAGAATAGCAGCACCTCTAACGACATTATTGAAGAAAGATGCATTTTCATGGACTCCGGAAGCAACAAAGGCCTTTGAACATCTTAAAGAGGCAATGTGCCAAGCACCGGTCTTAGCTACACCGGACTTCACAAAAACCTTTACTGTGGAATGTGATGCTTCAGGAAATGGAATTGGTGCTGTTCTAATGCAAGATGAAAGACCCATTGCCTTTGAAAGTCGTCCAATCAAGGGAAAGTTTCTAAGAAAAGCTATTTATGAGAAGGAAATGTTGGCAATACTCCATGCACTTAAGAAATGGCGACCCTACCTAATGGGAAGACACTTCAAGGTAAAAACAGATCATGATAGCCTTAAATACTTTTTAGAACAAAGATTATCCTCTGAAGAGCAACAAAAGTGGGTCACAAAGATGTTGGGTTATGACTTTGAAATCATCTACAAAAAGGGAAGCAAAATGTGGTGGCAGATGCACTCTCAAGGAAGGATGAGGATGTGGAAGCATTGTTGTGCGCTATTTCTATCATCCAACCAGATTGGATAAATGAAGCAAGGGAGGAATGGAAGAATGACGAAGAAGTATGGGCACTTATTCGAAAGCTACAACAAGATTCCAGTACGTCTGATACATTTAGCTGGAAAAATGATTCGTTATGGTACAAAGATCGCTTATACCTCTGTAAGAATTCCCAGCTAAAACAAAAGATTCTTATGGAATTGCACACTTCTCCCTTAGGAGGGCACTCAGGATTTTTAAAAACTTACCACAGGGTGAAGAAGGAATTTTTTTGGGATGGCCTTAAATCAGATATTCATAAGTTTGTGGCAGAATGTTTGGTTTGCTAGCAAAATAAAGTTGAAACAATTAAGACACCGGGTCTATTACAACCTTTACCCATTCCAAGCCAATGTTGGGAGGAGGTATCAATGGATTTTATCACAGGTTTACCCAAGTCTGAGGGAAAGAGTGTCATCATGGTGGTAGTTGACAGACTTACCAAGTATGCACACTTTTGTGCATTATCACATCCATTTAAAGCCAGTACAGTTTCTACTGCATTTATGGAAACAATTCAAAAGCTACATGGAAACCCAAAGATTATTGTAAGTGACAGAGATCCCATTTTCACTGGAAATTTTTGGACAGAATTATTTTCTTGTCTTGGTACTCAGTTAGCTCATAGCTCATCTTATCATCCTCAATCTGATGGGCAAACTGAGATAGTAAACAAATGTTTGGAAGGATACCTTCGTTGCTTTGTATCTGATAAACAGACACAATGGGTCAAATGGTTGCCTCTGGCTGAATGGTGGTATAACACTTCCTTTCATACAGCAACAAAAATGACCCCATTTATGGCACTTTATGGGTATCAACCACCATCCATCACATCATATTTAAGAGAAAATTCTAAGGTTCAGGCAGTGGAACATCACATCGAACATCAACAACAAGTCCTCCAACTCTTAAAGGATAACCTTGTGTTGGCACAGAATAGAATGAAACAACAGGCAGATCAGCATCGCAGTGAAAGAAGTTTTGATGTAGGTGATTGGGTATTCCTACGGCTACAACCATATAAGCAAATGTCCCTCAAGCAAGCTAAGAAGGATAATAAATTATCACCAAAGTATTATGGTCCGTACAAGGTGTTGCAAAAGATTGGTACTATGGCATACAAATTGGAGCTTCCTGCAGCTTCTCGATTGCACCCAGTTTTCCATGTTTCATGCTTAAAGAAGGTTATAGGCGACAAGCTCCCGGTTCAAACAATATTGCCAGAACTTGACGAAGAAGGAAAAATTATATTGGAACCGGAAGCAGTTATAGAAACAAGAACTCGACAGCTACGAAATCGATCAATTTCAGAGTACCTTATCAAGTGGAAGAACTTATCCGCTGAAGATTCCACATGGGAGGACGAGAATTTTATGCAAAAGTATCCTGGACTACTCAAGCGTTGAGGACAACACTTTTTTGAAGGAGAGGGGCATGTTGGGTCCCTATAATACTAGTGATTACCCCATTACTATTGTAGTTATACCCCTTATTTATATTGATGTACCCATGTAGTGCCCATATTGTTACTATTGTGCCACATAGAAGCCCACTATTGTTATTGTTGTGCCCTACAATATTATTGTTATGTAGGCTTTGATTGTATTGGGACCACTTAGACTCCTATATATAGAAAGGAGGTATTTTCATTTGTATCATCCAAGAATTGTTCATTTATGTAATGTAAAGGAGGTTGCCCCCTCGAAGAGGCTGAATTCTAAGGCGTGGATCTCTCTTTTCTATCTTTTTGTGAGCTGGTTTCATAACATGATATAATTGTATATTGCAAGAAATGAGGCAATCATCTCAGAGATTTAAAACAGATCTTCCAACGTTGTCTAAGGTATGGAATTTCACTTAACCCAAAAAAGTCCTTTTTTGCATTAAGTGAGGGAAAATTTCTTGGATTTATAGTGTCAAAATCTGGAATCCATATTGATCCCGACATAATCAAGGAGATTTCCGAAATACCTTTGCCTCACAACAAGAAAGCTATGCAATATTTCCTTGGCCAGATTAATTTTGTAAAGAGATTTGTTCTATATTTTTCAAGAATCGTATCTCCTTTACAACCAATGATTAAAAAGAACTCAATCTTCAAATGGGGCCAAGATGAATATGAAGCATTCAATCTGATCAAACAAGCGATTGTTAATGCTCCATCTTTAACAACTCCAAATTTTTCCGATCCTTTCATTTTATATACATTTTCCTTTGATAGATCATATGCTGCGATACTTACTCAAGCAAATCAAGACAAGGCAAAAGCCCCAATTTCTTTTTTTAGTTCAAATCTACAAGGGGCTGAGTTAAATTATTCAGACGTAGAGAAACAAGCTTATGTTGTTTTCAAAGCGATAAAATATTTCAGACCCTTTTTGCTTAAAACCCATACAAAAATCATAGTACCGTTTCCAGCGGTAAGAAATCTCTTAGTACATAAAGATGTGGGTGAGAAAAGAGCCAATTGGGTTACCACATTACAAGAATATGACGTTGAAATTAAACCAGCAAGTATTGTAAAAGGTCAAGGCTTTTGTAAAATTTTGGTTGTAGCATCGCTTATTTCCGAAATACCATCTGCAGAGATACAAATGTACGAGGTAAGCCTAAATGATGTTGATTCATTATAGGCTGATATCATATTTTATCTAAAGAACGGATATGCCCCTTCAAACCTCGATTATACAAAGAAAAGAGCCCTAAGGTTGAAGGCTACACAATATCAGCTCGTGAACGATGTACTTTTTAGGATGAATTATGATATTTTTCTCCTTAGGTGTCTTGAGAAATCTGAAGCTGAAAAGGTGTTGCAAGAAATCCACGATGGACCAGCAGGTGGACATTATGCTGGAGATGCTACTGCACATAAAATCCTCCGCGCAAGCTATTATTGGCCTACATTATTCAAAGACACACATAGCTACGTAAGGAAATGTCAAGTTTGTCAAACTGCTATTGGGAGACAAAAGAAACCATCGTTGCCTTTGCAACCAGTCAACATTGAACAACCTTTTGATCAATGGGGATTGGATATAACAGGTGAGATCGTTCCTCATTCTTCTAAACATCATAGGTATATCCTTACAGCTATAGATTATTCTACTAAATGGGTAGAATCAGTTCCTCTCAAGACAGCTAATGCCGAACACATCATTGATTTCATAGATCAGTTCATAATCACCAGGTTTGGTTTACCCTCTGCTTTAATGTTTGATAATGCATTGTATTTTTCTGGAAATACTATGACTGAATTTGCACTCAAAAGAGGTTTTAAACTTAAATACTCTGCTAATTATTACCCATAGGGGAATGGATTAGCTGAATCTACGAATAAAAACTTAATCAGAATCATTAAGCGAACCATTGATCAAAATCATAAGAATTGGCACAAATCCTTAATATATGCTTTATGGGCAGACCGAATAACACAGAAAGCCTCTATTGGCACTTCTCCCTTTAATTTAGTTTATGGGAAAGAAGTGGTTCTTCCAACTCATCTAGTAATTCCTTCTTTGGCCTTAGTTCAATATATTGATGAAGCACCAACTTCTTCCTTACAACTAAGGCAGCTGCAAATCCTTAAGCTAGAAGAGCAACGAGAACAGGCTAAAATAACTCATGCTCATCACCAAGCATTAGTAAAAGCTTCTTTTGATTCAAATATGATATCCAGAAAGGACTTTCAGATGGGAGATCTAGTTTTAAAATGGGACAAGGCTCACGAGGAAAAGGGTAAACATACGAAATTTCAATGAATGTGGCTTGGCTCTTTCCAAATTGCAGAAATCATAGGCTCATCTACTTTTATGTTACAAGATTTAACAGGAAAAAGAGAATCTTTACCTGTTAACGGGCAGATCCTCAAAAAATATTTTCCATAGGAGATCATTCTTCTATTTTTGTAGATTAGTTTTTCCTTTATTTTTATAATAAAGCCAGTTGTAAATGGTTACATTTGGAATTCACGAAAAAGACAAGTATTTCTTTTAGTTTTTGTTTTTTCGCTTGTATAAATAGAAATGATTTAGAAAATTAGTCATTATTATTCAAAGATATAGTCAAAAGGCTATAAGCCTGAAAATGATACTAGTTTCAACCTTGTAAATTTTGATAAAAAGAGACCTTTAGTGAGAATTTGTTTTATATCAGTCAAATAAAAGGTATCAATAACAAAACGAAGATTCTTTGTAGAAAAGCTCTTTCCAAAAACTCTACCATTGTCGTCCAGAGCGATTCTTAAGGAAACAATGACTTCCTCCCCACCTAGGGAATTACGAGCTTCAAGGAATAATCCAACGATACACTTTAACTTAAAGAATAAGATGTCTCATCATGAGCCGACTTATCATGATCATAGATATTATAGCTTGCTGACTTTACCAAAACTGCATACCACAACAGGGCAATGACTCAAGATTGTTGCAATCAAAAGACAAGGGGTCTCATCATGAGCCAGCTTGTTCAGCAAAGCTATAAATCAAGTGAGTGGCACTATCATAATTTGGCTACCAAACCAAGGCATTGTTCTTTAAGGATTAAAAGAAAATGAAATCAATAAGTGTGGATATGGATTTCTCTTTGAAAATTGTATATTTCTCCAAGTGGGATACAGGATCATTGCTAGGTAACAGGTAACCTTGTCGAGGCTATAAACGTCTGCTGGTAGCAGAGGCTCTACCTACAACAAATGAGCATATTTAAAACTGATTTACAGAGAAGACTTTGTTTTTATCTTTATAAACCAAGTAGTGACTGATGTAAATACAATGACTAGCTCTAGGAAGTAAATAACGAAAGTTAACATAGAAGAAACAAACTATCATTGATAGCTGAAAGCATGGTGTATTTTATCTTTCTATAATAAAGTTTGATTTTCTAGAAAAATTTATGTTTTGGAAGTTTAGAATATTCAAAAGAAAAGTAGAGATAACTGGTTCTTCCAAGTGAAACGCCAATTTTTGTGGCCAGCAACAACCCCCCTTCTTATTTAGTTTTATCACTAATAATAAATAAGTGGGGACCCTTATTCAAAAATTTAAAAAATCGATTAATGCTTGTATTTCCTTTTTAATAAAACTTACTATCATAAACTTAGGAGAATACCCTCGAAAAATCTAAAAAGACTTACGTTTTATGATAAGTTAGAATAAAATCACTCCTTAAAGCGCATCGCATCGCAAAAAGGGTAATGGATGCCTTCCTACAAGCGGAATCCTAAAAATGCAAAATCACGCATCAAAAGACCCTCATCGCATTGCATGCCTCAAACATAACTTACACTGAAATGCCTCAAATCGCCAATATGCGATGGCGCATCTCGCAAATTGCATTTCGCAGAAAACACATTAATGGATGATTACCACACACAACGGATTTGCGATATTGTGATCTACGACATTGCGATCTGTGATACTGTGAACTACGATATTGTGATCTACGATACTGCGATTTGCGATATTGCAAAGAAAATTGCAAAATCGCCTTATCGCAGATCTTCAGGGCTCGTTGTTCGAAAAAAGTTTTTTTCATAATCTGAGGCCTAGTTATGCGCATTAATGTTAATCAATGAGTTAGTTGACAATCATTAATGAAATATTATTTTGATCTTATCGAAGAGCCATTTCACATAAGGTGGTATATTTTATATGTTTTCCGCATTTAAAGCTTTCTCGTCACCTTTTTCTTATCATTATTCTCACCTCATTTGTAAACTGCAGGAGTGAAGAGCAGAGAAGTATACATAGTAGTGTTCAGGATATTATGGGAAAGAAGGGTAAAGCTCCGAGTTCTGAAGATAAAGAAATGACGCCCTTATACACAGACACCACCTGTAACAAAGATGCCGGTATTACTACTTGGGAAGGCATGTACAGTCTACTCGAGGAAGAAAATCCCAAGGTAATGGAGGTTACAGCTACTGCAGGCTCACACGAGTCTTCTGAGGCATCTATTACAGAACTAGCATGTTCATTCTTGCACAAGATAGCGGCGAGGCCCAAAATTCTTCCATACACGGACATGGTTAAATGGGTACTAGATAATGTTGATATCACGTATAGAGAATTTAAAGCTCAAAACTACGAACTCACGGAGTCGTTATTTTCACAAAATTTAAGCTTTATATCCTCTAACAAAAAGCACGCAAGAGGCGAAAATCGCACCAGGGAAGCTCGGATCGAGAAACGGAGGCAGTTTCCGATGCGCGATTAATGCCTAGCACTAATCACGCATCGCCAGGAAAAACCCCTCGAGATGGAAAGCCTCTAATCGCTCAGTCGCCTATAAGCCCGAAAATTTGTAGAAAAACGTTAAAGGCGAAAGGCAAAACTTGAACTCTAGACCAATGGTATTTATCAGGTATATCATCAAGTGGTATGTAGATATCTACCGAATGTACAACATCTACGGACAAGCTAGAGACAAAAGGCTCAAGAAAAGGAAGAGTCCATTAAAAGGTTAACCAAGTTGAATTTGGATTCTTACTGGGCATACTTGGTAAAACCACACAGCCAGTGCATGACTCTCAAATGTATCATTAATTCTGCCGAGAAGATAGCGCCAGCACTTGCCGATTCCGTTTTCGCAGCACAGCTAAAATCGAAAGTCGGCCAGCCAACTCTCCTCAAGCAAAAGTTGAATGCTTGCGACTACAAGGTGTTGAAAATGCAACAAGATGATGGAGCTTAGTGGAAAGGAGTCGCCTTCACTAAGTGGGCCTGCAGGCTATTTTTGGCGCAAAGTCTATTTTTAGACATATGGATCATGGTCTATGAGTTGCAGGATGCTATTTATGGATGATTGGTCATGTTGGTAAAAATAGATGGACTTCTATTTTTAAACATATGGGCGGTTTCTATTTTTAGACTGCCAGGCTAAAAATAGAACTGTCGAATATTATTAGCTCATAATAATATTTGGACTATAAACATTATCTTATCCTCTTGGAGCACTTCAGTTTGAGCTACAGATGTGGCACATGCAGCTGTCAAAAGGAAATACGCTTTTCTTGTGGGTCAGTTGAGCTATTGCATGCAGGACTTCAGTTAGAACTCATGTGGTTGAGTTTGGTGGAGTTGATTGTGGAGTTGATGGAGTTGTGTTCAGTTTGACTTAGTTAAACTAGTTGTATTTAGTCTAACTACAGAATACACTAGTGATGCGTGATGTGAATTAATTGTTAAATTAATTCACTAATTATTAACTCATAAAGCAACTAAAGAATACATCAGTTAACTCAGTGCATGGACAGTTTAGTGGAGACAGGTGTTAGAGGTTGAGATTGCTATCAGTTGTGACTATAGTTGTGCATGAGATCTTGCACAATCAATGGGATTGAGTAATGCCAATGAGGATTGCGTGGTTCAGCCAAGGAATACGAGTTTGCTTCAGCCATTCATCATTATTCTCATGCAGGATTGCGGAGTGGAGGCAGGCAAAGCAGTGGAGGAGATTTGAACTTGTGATTGATTCAGATCTGAGCTAGTTTTGTGTGTAACAAGTGGAGATAGTACTGAGTACTTGTGAGGAGTATTGTACTATGTATTGTTACATGTTCTCAATCATTATAATATACAGATAGTGTGGGGTTTTCAGCTGTATGCTTTCCCCGTGTTACATATTGTGTTAATGTGCGCATGCGATTGATGTTTCATTGTTTTTAATGCTGCTAAATTGATGATCAATGTAGAGGAGGTTATGTATTATGCATGTATTCCGCAATAGTGTATAATCGGGATAATCTCTGTGAATAAGTGTCAAATTATTCAAAATTTCTACACAAGGAACAAATACATAGATAGTTAGTTGTCAATTTTAGTTTTAGATTTAGTTTTAGTTTTAATTTTGCTTTATTTTTGCCTGAAATGGGGATGGTCATTTAAACCGCATCCTACATTTTTGTAATAAATTATTTTTAGATTTAGTTAGTAGTATTTAAACCCTTCTCATGCATTTAGAGAAGGGTCCTGAAATTTGTCAAAAACTTGTCCTCAGAACATGCACTTTTGCACCCTCCAAGGAGGTTTTGATGAATGAATGGAACATGATTTATTGATATCTGTGTTTAATATCTACTACTGATGTTTCACTTTTGTACTCTTAGTGGATGTTGGATTAAGAAGAGATAAATCATTATTGCTTGAAACTCATGGGTAGAACTAGTTATAAATGGTACTTTTATCTCTTAACTATTTATGCTTATGTGTTAAGGTAATATTCATGTTCAGTTATTTATATATGAATGCATGAATGCTTGATTTATTATTTGGCACTTTTGTACGGTGATAGCTATTTATTTATGTTTAATATATGAGTAGCTTATTATGCGATATGTTTTTCACAATTGTTTCGTCTAACTTTTTATACGAAATGGTTTATCTTTATTGAATTCTTTTCTCATAGCAGTTGAATGATCTTTATTACCAATTGTTATTTGAAATCATTTTAGATCGCATAACGGAAATATTACATCCCAGGTTAGTTTAGAATTAGATATTTCTGTTTATTAGAATACAATTGCATGTTGTTAGATTAGATTTAGAATAAAAGCATTTTACTTAGGAATTATTAGAAAAGAAATATCAATTCTCAACACACACACACATATATTGGGAAACTAGTCCCATATCCCCAGTCGGACCCACTATACCAAACGGAAAAGGAGCTGCTAACCAAGGTCCGGACCGGGTGGGTATCCCCCTTATTGTAGACCCGATTTTCGGGGCTTCAACAGCCTGGCAGGAGGATAAAACACCAGATTTTTTACAGCATCTCCCTTCGTAATAGTCATGCTGCCTTCCCGGAAGTTGATATATGCATCAGTTGTTTCCAACCAAGTTCAACCTAGAATCAAAGGATGCCCATCCAACCTACTCCTTGGGTTTATAACTAGGAAATCTATTGGATATTCCCATGAGTCAACAGAAACTGTGATATCTTGTAAGGTCCCTTCTGGTTTTACCACCGATCGGTCAGCAAGTTCTAATAAAGTGGTGGTTGGTTCTAAGGTTGTAATACCAAGTGCTTGACAAGTTTTTGTTGTTAATATGTTAATGGCAACTCCTAGATCAACTAGTGTATTTGGAAAAGAGCAGCCATATATCTGAACTGTTACTATGGGGTTTCCGGGATCTTCGTATTTTATTGGAGTTTCCTCTCCCAGGAGTAGATCGGATAAGGTTCCTACAACATGGATAGTGGGTGAGGTTTTTACCTTTCTCATGGGCTTCTTTGCACACAATTCTTTGATTGTTTTGGCATAGATGGGAATGTCTTGAATAGCCTGGAGGAGAGGAATCTTAATACACAAATTTTTTAGTTCCCCTATAAGGTCAAAATTAGGATAGGTGATCATTTTAGGTATCGTTAGCCTTTTGGGGAACGAAGGAGAAGTAACTTTAAGTTTTTCAGGGTCATCGTGTTGATATGTTTCTTCCCCTTACTTTGATTCAGTATTATTTACAAGTGGAGGAACATGTACAGGTGGTGGAATATGTACAGGTGGAGTTACATTTTCAATTGAAGGTTGGTCCCTGTTTTCCTTAGGGGTAATGACACATCCTGACCTCAATCTGAGATCATTACATTCTTTCTACTGAATCTCATACTTTGGGTTTTCAATAATCTGTACCAACTGGATTGGTCTGTTATTAGGATTCGGGTTCGGCTGAGCAGGTAACTGTGGTCACAGAAGGGGTTGAGAATTCTATTGTAATGTATAAGGAGTTGACAATGTGGGTTGAGGCTGAGGGCCTGTCCCCATAGGTACATTAGATATCCCCAGATGTTGCTCCCAGTTTGTAGACCAATTCGGATTTTGAGAGGGGGGGTCAGGCCACTAGGATTGATAGGGATTTTCTTTCTAAACAGGAGTAAAAGGAGAATTCGGCCAGCCATTTCCTGGAAAAGACTGCGCTGGCCAGGATGTCATAAGCAATGGCGAGCTTAGCCAATTTGGGTAGGGTGATTGGCCTTGCCAGGCTTCCCCAAGGTTCTGATGTTGATTAAACTGTGAGGAAGGAAAGAATTGGGATGCATCTTGTGACATACCTATAGGTTTAGCTTGCCATTGTCGACGTTGGTTCATCAGATATACTGGCTTTGTTTCTTCCTCTGCTTCTTTGAATACTGCTTTCAGCCCGAGTAATGATGGACATTGTTCAATTTCGTGATCTTTAGTATAGACGGCACACGTCTGAACCATGTCTAATGGGAATTCTCCTTGGTTGTGCTTCTTCCAACAACGTCAGCAGAAGATGGCCAAATTTTGTTCTGCTAAAGCCTATTTTTGTTTGGCATGTAGGACATCCAGCTGTGTTGTAAGAGTTCCCAGGATGTCCATCTTAAAATATTCCAAGAGGTTTTCGATCTCCATCCGTGTTACACCTCTGCTATGTGGTTTGCTTCCTCTACTCATTGGATCTTAGCTAGCTGCTCCTATACGTGTGCTTCCCCGCGAACACCTGATACACAAACGAATAATTTCATCATAATCTTTCTGAGAAATATCTCATTTTCCCATTAAGTTTAGAGTTCCTACCCATTCCTCTTTCATTCCTTTAATCAAGATATCTCTTAGGACTTCTTTTGGTAGGGCAGTGTGTGGAGACCTCTGCAAATTATAATTAAATCATTCTACATATTCTTCTAGTGTTTCATTATATTTTGCAGTCATCTTAAAAATTTCATCTTTTAGTTCCCTAGTTTTACAAAATTCTTGGTATATTTTGAGAAAGGAGGTTTTCATTTCGTCCCAAGAATTGATGGTTCGCCCACCTAGACCCATAAACCATCTCAAAGTTGCCCCTTTTAGAGTGGACGGGAACAATTTCAGATTTTGGGGGTCGGTGGTATAGTCATAACCTTTATAGAGGACATCAAACTCAAACAGGAAAGCATCAGGATCTTATGTGATCATCCCATGGAAGGTTTAGATGCTCTGCAGAGGAATAGCCTTCATAGGGTCATTGGTCACCTGGTCGACTATGGGGTATTCTAATGTCAAGGTTTAACCTTGGGGTGGTTGATCTGCCATTTGATCAAAGATATGCCAATAATCTTCAGGAATTTCAAGGGGTGCTTCTGGAGCAAGCAGAGAGTTAGCAACATGAGTTGGCTTTACAGCACTTCCTAGGTATGGAATCTCTGGAGATCCTTGTTCAGACAGCTATGGTTCTGCTTTAGCAGCCCCACTAGTTTCTCCTTTTCCTTCTCTTATGTTACAGGATTTTCCCTCTTGCAGAGGATCAGAGTGTAAACTTATTGTAGCTTGAAAACTCTGTTCTGATCCTCCTACTTGGCTTTGAATCTTAGCATGAGCTGCAGATGGTGACCCTGTTGCTTGAAAGAGAGCAGTAGAAATTTTTCCAGGTATAGCATGGAATCCTACTGATGCTTGAGACTTTGCTCTTCTTATGATTTTGTCTATAAAGGTCGTTCTCCCAAGGTTCACCGATCTGTTGGAAATAATATTGAGAGGGGGGGTGAATTAGTATTATCAAGTTCTTTTAATAAATATTCCTTATTTATACTTCGAATTATTTTTGCATGTCAGTACCATAAAAATAATGAGCATGAACAAGAAAAACAGATAGTCACACCAAAGAACACCAGATATAAGGTGGAAACCCAATGTGGGTGAAAACCACCTGCTGCAATATGTCTCTATCTTCTTTCAAATTAGAAACTCCTTTTACAATGGTTTTGTACTGGTGCAGTCCTTTACCAGTATGCAGGCTGCAACCTGCAGAGAGCTACAACTCTCTCTCGTTTTCCAGTCTCTCCTGGAAGGGAGCTACAACCCCCTTACTTCTTTTCTTTCAAGGACCACTTTTCATAAATTTTCAAACTGGATCCATGAACATCAAATGATCATCAAGTACAAGTAAATCACCCAGTCAACTGCATTAACCAGATCAATAGTAACAATAAACTAAACCCAGAACACCTTATCAACAGAGAAAAGTCAGTCAAATAAATGCCTTAATACAGATACGCAGTTTTTCTTTCTCTGGCCTGCGTGGCTACGCACTTCACCTTCTGCTCCCCTGCGTATACCCGCAGAGAGCCTTCTGCTGCACCGCGTACCCACGCATTGTTCCTTTAATCACGTCGCGTACTGCTACTGTAGCCATGCACCCACAGATGCTATCGCGCCGCGTACTGCTACTGTAGCCACGCACCCACAGATGTTATCGCGTTGCGTACCTACGCACCTACGGCTTCTTAAGGGCCGCGTACTTTCACTGTGCCTACGCACCTGAACCTCTGTCGCGCTACGTACCCACGCACTGAGCCTTCTTCTGTTCTGCGTACCCACGCACTGCTCCTTCTTCTACTCTGCGTACCCACGCACTTGCACCGTTAATCACCTGCGTACCTCTGATTAGGGCCGAATTGGCAGTCTACCAGTGTGCCATAGATAGTCAGATGCCCAGATCTGATCATGCGCCCACGAGATCACACTTCATAGATTCACTTTCAACTTCACTCTTATATAGATCAAGCTTTTAAACCGATAACCCAATATTTCAGATCTTAAGATATTCAATTTGCAAAAAGGTGTCTTAGCCAAGTGATCTCCTTCCCTATTTATAGTCAAGCCCTTATTCACACCATGGGGCAAAACCATCAATAACCAATACAAGGGATCCAAACCGGGGCTAAATTGGATCCTATACCACGGGCCAAAACCATAGAATCAAGAACGGCGGGCTAAATACCACGGGCCAAACATAAGAAACCCCACGTGAGCGCGCTTCTCTGCCTTGAAGTAAGTGAACTGGGGGTACGCACCTTCTGAATGGATGACCTGCGTGTATGGCCGCAGCCCCTTCACGGTGTACCTGTGGGTATGCACGCTTTTCACAGAGCACATGCCGACCTCTTAATTTTTATCATTTTGAGAGCCAGATCAGAGTTTTTCCACCTGTATGAGTTGCCATCAAGTACAACACATGAATCATAGAGCCATACCAGAATCATAATGCCAACAATCTCCCCCTTTGGACTTTATGGCAACCTCAAAATCTTCAACGTCATTCTCCCCCTTTGACATCAAGGGCAAAGGGTTATGCTCCTCGTAAGAACATGCTCCCCCTAACTATAAACCAGATCTGCAAAGAAGAACCATAATCCACCAAACACCATAAATGATCATGAAAGAGATAGAGACATATTGCAGCAATATTCAAACCAGCATCCATGATGTACTTCATCCATAATGCCAACAATGCATTATATGCTCCCCCTGAACCTGTGCCATTCGATCTTCGACCAATCCGCAACCCAGCAAGTGTACGCATATACCCCAGATGAATCTTGCGTACAATCGTCAATCAAAAGAGATTCAACAAAATGATGATGCATCAACAACCCGCAGCTTTTGCCTGAGGTATTCAAAGGTCTCCCTGGGCAATGGTTTGGTGAGTATATCAGCAACTTGTTCCTTAGAAGGAACATACTCCAACTTGACCTTTTGTTCAAGTACTTGTTCCCGGAGAAAAAGATACTTGATCGTTATGTGCTTGGTCTTTGAATGCATGACTGGGTTCTTTGAAATGCTGATTGCACTTGTATTATCACATAAGATGGAGATGGGTGGTATACAAGTGATTTGAAAATCCTGCAAGGTCTGCATCATCCAAAGGAGTTGAGTGCAGCAAGATGCAGCAGCAACATATTCAGCTTCAGCTGTAGACAAGGCAATCGAACTTTGTTTCTTGCTGAACCAAGATACTAATCTGGAACCCATAAAGAATGCACCACCACTTGTGCTCTTCCTGTCATCCACGCTTCCGGCCCAATCTGCATCTGTATAAGCATGAAGTGTGAGATCTGTATCTCTAGGATACCATAAGCCATAGTTTTGAGTTCCTTGAAGATATTTGAAGATTCTCTTTACTGCCTGAAGATGAGTTTCCTTTGGATTTGCCTGAAATCTTCCAACTATTCCTACTGCATGCATTATGTCTGGTCGGGTACCTGTCAAATAAAGTAGACTTCCAATCATAGATCTGTAGGTTGGTTGATGCACTGCTGTTGATTCATCATTTGCACTGAGGCTACATCCTGTGACCATGGGTGTACATACTGGTTTTGCATCTTCCATGCCATATTTCTTCAAAATCTGCTTGAGATATTTGGTTTGAGACAAAAAGATCCCTCCTTCTTTTTGTTGGATTTGCAAACCAAGAAAATATGTCAGTTCTCCCAGCAAGGACATTTCGAATTCTTTCTGCATTACCAAGGCAAAGCTTTGACTCATAGCTTCTTCATTGCTCCCAAAGATAATGTCATCTACATACACAACAAGTATTAGCAATTTGTCGTTTTCAACTTTTATATAAAGATTGCTATCTGCTGATCCTTTTGAAAAACCTTGTTGATGAAGATATTTGTCCAAGCGATAGTACCAAGCCCTTGGAGCTTGTTTGAGACCATAGAGAGCCTTTTTCAATATGCATACAAGATTTGGATCATTTCCAAGAATGAAACCATCTGGCTGCTCAATGTATACTTCTTCTTCCAAGTCTCCATTCAGAAAGGCTGATTTCACGTCCATTTGAAATACTTTGAATTTTTGAAAGCTTGAGAGAGCAAGGAACATTCGGATGGCCTCAAGTCTTGCAACAGGAGAAAAGGTTTCTTCAAAATCTATTCCTTCTTGCTGCGCATACCCTTTACAAACAAGTCTGGCCTTGTTTCTAATTACTTCTCCATTTTCATTCAATTTATTTTTGAAGACCCATTTTGTCCCTATAACATTCTTATCCTTTGGTCTAGGAACCAGCTCCCAAGTGTTGTTCTTTTCGATCTGCTCAAGTTCTTCATCCATTGCTTTGACCCAACATTCATCTTTGCATGCCTCTTTCACATTTTGTGGTTCAGTGGAAGAGAGTAATGCCAAATAGCTTGAAGCTTCTACAATTGTTCTTCTTGTTTGTACACCTGCTTCTTTCTGCCCCAAAATCTGAGATTCTGGATGATTCTTCTGAACATATCTGGATGGAGTCTTCTCTTCTATCCTTATCTGCTCCTCTGGTTCTTCTTGAGGTTCTTCTTCTTCTTCATCATTCTGTCTTTGAGGGTAGTCTTCATCTTCTTCGATATCTTCATGATTTACTTGCCTAGGAATGTATCCCTTCTCATCAACCACTACATCAATGCTGTCAACAATTCTTCCAAGTCTTTTATTGTAGCACTTGTATGCTTTGCTGTGTGGAGAATAACCAAGAAGAATGCCTTCATCTGCTCTAGGTTCAAGTTTGCCAAGTTGCTCATCAGTATTCTTAATATAGCATTTGCTCCCAAAGATTTTGAAGTGCTTTACTGAAGGAGTCTCACCATACCAGAGCTCATGAGGGGTTTGAGTGTTGTTCACCCGGACATTTGTTTTGTTGAGAATAACAACTGCAACATATGCAGCTTCACCCCAGAAAGTTGCGGGAGTTCCAGACTCATCAAGCATAGCACGAGCCATTTGTTGGATTGTTCTGTTCATTCTTTCCACCACTCCATTTTGCTGAGGAGTTCTAGCTGTAGAGAATTCTCTTCTTATCCCATGTTCTTCACAGAAATCGAAAAATTCATTTGAGGTAAACTCCCCACCTCTGTCGGATCTGAGGCACTTAATTTTGTATCCTGATTCATTTTCAACCAAGGCTTTAAAGGATTTGAATTTTTCGAATGCTTCATCTTTGTGCTTCATAAGTCCTAACCAGACAAACCTGGAGAAATCGTCAATGAATAATATCAAGTATTCTTCTCCTCGAGGTGTCCTTTTCCTGAATGGTCCACATACATCTGTATGTACAAGCTCAAGAGGCATGCTAGCTGATCCTTCCTTCTCTGGAAAGTTAGTTCTGGTTTGCTTTCCAAACTGACATGATTTGCATATGGTGTTGTCTGGAATTTTGATATCTCGAAGACCGCGAACTGCCTGATATTTGCATGCTTTCCTTATTTGTGAAAAGCTTAGATGCCCCAACCTCCGGTGCCATAACCAGTGTTCATCATCCTTGCTTAGATAGCATTGTTGTTGTCCTTCTTCAAATATGTATAGATTATTTGGAGTTCTTTTACCTTTGATCACCGTTTTACCTGTATCAAGATCACGAACAAGACATCCATTTGATCTAAATATCACCTCGGTTCCCTGATCACACATCTGGCTGACACTCAGAAGATTATGCTTCAATCCATCAACATACAAAACATTTCCAGCTTTGACCTTTTCTTTTAACTGAGCAGTGCCTTTTCCTTTTATAGCTGCAGGAGTATCATTTCCAAAAGAAACTTTCTTTCCCTTTTCTAAAGCAGAATATGATTCAAGTTTTTCTTTATCACCTGTCATATGCTTCGAACATCCACTGTCAATGTACCATAGATTTTCCTATCCCTCTGCATAAAATGCTATCCCACATCTTTCTATTTGTGGTTCCTTTATTCTCCATGTTTTGGTGCTTGAGGCTTGTTCCTTTGTCTGCTGAAACCTGCTCCTGCATTCAGAATCTTCATGACCAAAGTTATTGCAAATAGAACATTCAACTTCATTTTCAAGAACCGAAAAGTTGTTATAGGTCCTTTTTGTAATCCCGGTCATACTTCTTTGTTTTTGAGCTTCTCTAGTCATGATTGTTTTATATGCAACACATTGAGCTGCTTTGTGACCAAAGTTATGCCAAGAGAAGCATTGTCCATTGAAGAAACTTCTGCGGTTATCAAATCTTCCGGCCAAATGATTTCTATTGTCATTCATTCTTGAAGCAAATTGAGAGGATTTTACCTGTGGCTGGTTGTAGCTTTTGTTCATCCTTAAGACGGATTGCCCCTGGTTTACCTGATAGTCTTTGTTTGTAATTGGTCCCTGCTTTACTTGGTGATCTCCATTGTGCTTTTGCTCATTCCTTCTTGCTGCATCAAGATAACTCTTTGAGGTGGATGCTTGAGAAGTTTCTCCATTATACCCCAAACCTGTCTTGTTTAGTGGAGAACGTTGTACATTGATGATCTCATCCAGAGTTTCAGATCCTTTGACAAACTTAAGATTAATAGCCTTTGTTTTCTCAATCTCTTTTCTAAGACCAACAATTTCACCTTCTAACTTTTCAAGATATTTTTCTTTTTCATCAATCTGAAATTGTAGAGTATCAATGATCATATTCTTTTCTTCTATACATGTCTTGAGTCTAGAAATTTCTTCATGGAAGCTATCCACATCTATAGCATCCATGTAATCATCATCTTCAAATGCCATTAAAAGTTTATAGTCATTACCTCGTTCATCTTCATCACTATTTGATAGACCATCACTATCTTCATGAGTGTAGTAGCTTTTCTTATTTGCATTCTGTTTCTTGCTCCATCTAGCAGGTTCCTTTCCTTTGTCAATCTTATCCTTATGAGGACATTTCGCAGCATAATGACCTACTCTTCCACAAGCAAAACATTTAAAAGGTAACTTACCTCTAAACCTTCCAGTACCCCGCTGAAGATTTCTGACAAAATTTGATTCTTCTTCTTCTTCTGGCACGTGACTTGCTTCATAGTAGTCTCCTTTGCCTGAAGCCTTGAAAGCAGCTTCTCTCCTGTCTGATGGACCTCCCTTTCTCATTTCATAAGCAGTTAGAATTCCGTGTAGCTGAGACATAGTAAGAATTCGTAGATTTTCCTTTTCTTCTATTGCAGACACTTTAGATTCAAACTTGGGGGACAATGATCTTAAAACTTTTTCAACCACAATAGCCTCTTTTATTTCTTCACCCAAGTTTTTCACGCAATTAACAATCTCGTCTACCCGAAGAAAATAGTTAGCCACACTTTCATCATTATACATTCTGAGATTCTCATACTGAATCCTGAGGGTTTGAAGTTTAGCACGCTTTACCTGTTCATCTCCTTCGTAGCTCAAGACAATCTTGTCCCATATTTCCTTTGCGGATTTATATTGCATAACCTTTACGAATTCTGTTTGAGATAAGCATCCTAGCAGAGTATTGACTGCTTTAGCATTTGTTTCATATTTCTTCTTCTCGGCCGAATCTGTAGGAGTAGCTGAAGGAAAAGTGTAGCCTGTATCTATGATATCCCAAACTTCTGTACCAAGAGATTGAAGATAGGCAGTAACTCTTACCTTCCAATAATTGAAGTTTGTCCCATCAAAGATTGGTGGCCTGATTGATGCTTCCCTCTCGTAGTTGCTCATGATGAATGATCTTCCTTCAAGCGATCAAGCTTCTCTGAAGGACCTGCTCTAATACCAATTGTTGGAAATAATACTGAGAGGGGGGGTGAATCAGTATTATCAAGTTCTTTTAATAAATCCTCCTTATTTATACTTTGAATTATTTTTGCATGTCAGTACCATAAAAATAATGAGCATGAACAATAAAAACAGATAGTCACACCAAAGAACACCAGATATAAGGTGGAAACCCAATGTGGGTGAAAACCACCTGCTACAATATGTCTCTATCTTCTTTCAAATTAGAAACTCCTTTTACAATGGTTTTGTACTGGTGCAGTCCTTTACCAGTACGCAGGCTGCAACCTGCAGAGAGCTACAACTCTCTCTCGTTTTCCAGTCTCTCTTGGAAGGGAGCTACAACCCCCTTACTTCTTTTCTTTCAAGGACCACTTTTCATAAATTTTCAAACTGGATCCATGAACATCAAATGATCATCAAGTACAAGTAAATCACCCAGTCAACTGCAGTAACCAGATCAATAGTAACAGTAAACTAAACCCAGAACACCTTATCAACAGAGAAAAGTCAGTCAAATAAATGCCTTAATACAGATACGCAGTTTTTCTTTCTCTGGCCTGCGTGGCTACGCACTTCACCTTCTGCTCCCCTGCGTATACCCGCAGAGAGCCTTCTGCTGCACCGCGTACCCACGCACTATTCCTTCAATCACGCCGCGTACTGCTACTGTAGCCACGCACCCACAGATGTTATCGCGTCGCGTACTGCTACTGTAGCCACGCACCCACAGATGCTATCGCGCTGCGTACCTACGCACCTGCGGCTTCTGAAGGGCCGCGTACTTTCACTGTGCCTACGCACCTGAACCTCTGTCGCGCTGCGTACCCACGCACTGAGCCTTCTTCTGTTCTGCGTACCCACGCACTGCTCCTTCTTCTGCTCTGCGTACCCACGCACTTGCACCGTTAATCACCTGCGTACCTCTGATTAGGGCCGAATTGGCAGTCCACCAGTGTGCCACAGATAGTCAGATGCCCAGATCTGATCATGCGCCCACGAGATCACACTTCATAGATTCACTTTCAACTTCACTCTTATATAGATCAAGCTTTTAAACCGATAACCCAATATTTCAGATCTTAAGATATTCAATTTGCAAAAAGGTGTCTTAGCCAAGTGATCTCCTTCCTTATTTATAGTCAAGCCCTTATTCACACCATGGGGCAAAACCATCAATAACCAATACAAGGGATCCAAACCAGGGCTAAATTGGATCCTATACCACGGGCCAAAACCATAGAATCAAGAACGGCGGGCTAAATACCACAGGCCAAACATAAGAAACCCCACGTGAGCGCGCTTCTCTGCCTTGAAGTAAGTGAACTGGGGGTACGCACCTTCTGAACGGATGACCTGCGTGTATGGCCGCAGCCCCTTCACGGTGTACCTGTGGGTACGCACGCTTTTCACAGAGCACATGCGGACCTCTTAATTTTTATCATTTTGAGAGCCAGATCAGAGTTTTGCCACCTGTATGAGTTGCCATCAAGTACAACACATGAATCATAGAGCCATACCAGAATCATAATGCCAACACGATCCTTTGGGTTTTGTGGGTTTTGGTGGAGGATTCTACTCTTTTTCTATCTTTTTATTTCTATTCATTCATAAAAACAAATTCCTATTTAACCTCTATGGTTTTGTTGTAAAGCGGGCAGGTAAGCAAGCACTTTACTTGCTAGGTACGCAGGTTCTTACCTTCCATTTTTAAAACTCGGTTCTCCTACAAAAAGAAATAAAAACAATAACTTGAAACACTTTCCCTAGAAACGACGCCAAAATGTTGGCTCATTAATATATCTTTTTATAGGCAACCTTAATCCCTACATTAGTTGTCAACCTGAGGGAAGTCTTTCTATCTCAAGAGTGCCAACACAGTATGTGCAGTGAAGCTAGAGGTTATCTAATGATGAATCGTTGCAATCACTAAAGGCTAATTCTTTAATTCAATTCACACAACTCTGAAAATAACTATCTATGAAAGAAATGCTCTCAACACACTATGTAATTCTATGCAACTTGTTCTGAAACCAATTGAAACTGAATGCAAATAAGAATTACACTTAGAATTGTTCAAATAAGCTTAAGACTAATCACACTTGATCAAGTAAAGAAACTATGACTATCGAACAACATTGTTAATCTATAACAACCCAAATCAATCTGCATTACTCAATTGAACAACAACAGTAAGTGAACAACAATCAACAATCGATAATTGAACATAAATGTGTAATTGAACAGCAAATAGTGATAAAGATTCCCAAATGGAAAACAATAGTACAATCTGTAGAAGTTAATCAATCTTGTCTCTCAAGATATATGATAACATTTATCCAAATGAACAGTAATTCAACATGCATTCACTCCTTCTAATCAAAGCGCTACTTAACTCTGTCTCACAACGTCACTCTGAATCTAATTGAATAATAGTACAAATCAATATCACAAATATTCACGATAAATGAAATAGTTGAACATTAAATCAATTGCAAAGACTGAATATAAAACTATAACACAAAGGAGCAGTGGAAATTCTTGTGACTGGGCCCAGAGTCACCAGAAGCCTCTGCTTAATAAAAACTCAGAATACGAAGATGTATTAAACATAACCTTCTTTCATTAACTTCAAGTAAAATCTGACAGTCACTGAATTAACAACGTTTTTGTTTCAAAAAGAATAATTACAAATTAAAAGTCTGAACTGTCTCTAATTTCCTTTCGGCCCTATATATATAACATAAAATAGAAACTTGGATAAAAGCGAATCCTCAAGATTAGGGGATCTTGAGGGTTTCACGATATAAAATCTGATCATATGATAAAACACGAATGTTCGAACTAATCTTCCGCTTCCTTGTCTGCCCCAGACGTTGTGGCTTTTCCCTTTTATGGCCTCATGTTTTTCTTCCAATTGAACAGCTTTTACCCAATCACATCTCTGCATACAAAGATAGAAAAGAATCATTTTTTCGTATTAGATCTACCTATTCTATCACCAAATAGTTTCATCCAACTTTAGCCGATATTTTCCTCATTTTAGTTTATAAATGGAGATAATCGTATAAGGATGAATGATAAATGAAGCATTTATGAAGAGAAATCATACCTTTTCCTGTCCCAACACCTTGAAATTGAAACTTAATTGAAGATAAACATTAAAATTTGCTCAATCAGCCTAAGGAGTATTTGTAACATTAATGACACACATAAAGGTCTAGTCTAGAGATGTGTTCTGGTGTATTTAAACATAGGAGTTGTCATTTTTTTCGAACATTGCATTTCGGTGGTGATATCCTGTTCCACATACGTAAGTGTATTGAATCGTTCTCCGAGTACCTTCGAGTATATCATATGGCACCATCTCGGGTATATTCTTCCAATTGAACGGCTTTTACCCAATCACATCTCTGCATACAAAGATAGCAAAGAATCATTTTTTCGTATTAGATCTACCTATTCTATCACCAAATAGTTTCATCCAACTTTAGCCAATATTTTCCTCATTTTAATTTATAAATGGAGATAATCGTATAAGGATGAATGATAAATGAAGCATTTATGAAGAGAAAGCATACCTTTTCCTGTCCCAACACCTTGAAATCGAAACTTAATTGAAGATAAACGTTAAAATTTGCGCAATCAGCCTAAGGAGTATTTGTAACATTAATGACACACATAAAGGTCTAGTCTAGAGATGTGTTCTGGTGTATTTAAACATAGGAGTTATCATTTTTTTCGAACATTGCATTTCGGTGGTGATATCCTGTTCCACATACGTAAGTGTATTGAATCGTTCTCCGAGTACCTTCGGGTATATCATACGGCGCTCCACGCATGATAAGTATATGGGAATGCTCTCATCGAACAGTTACGCATTAGACAACACTTCTACGGAGTACGCTTCCAAATATCGTCGAGTAGATTTTGGAAGTCCAACCTAGGTTTCTATCCATCCATAGGTAACTGAGTCAGCCACCTTGTACACCGTGATACGTTGAACACAACATTCAAGGAGATTTCTTGCACGTATGTTAAGTCCTTGGTTCACCAAGGTATATATTTCAATTCACGATTGCTTGGTAAACCCTTTTGCCTAGTTACCCCTTTGTTTTATTTTGTGACTTTAATTTCTAAAATCAATTAATTGACCATGGGATAACATCCTCACCATGGTCCTTAGTGGTCTTAGGTTGATACTAATGGCGACAGTTCCTAAGTCTGTCGAACAAGGAAACCCCTCTGATGGGAATCTTGGTCCTTTTCCTTCTTTTTTAAATATTTTTGCTCCGTATATGGTAACATTGTCCCTTCCTGGATTTACCATTGGTTTTCTAGTTTGGTTGTTTTCGACCCCTATGGTTCCGAATGTCCAAAATACTCCTCAACCAAGTTCTCCTTCACCTAAACAACATCAACCTCAAGTTGACCCTTTACCTTCTTCACTTGTTGTTTCTTCATCCCTTTCTTCCTCCTCGCCTGGTGAAATTTTTTATTCTAGTAAGCAAGAAGCTAAGAAGAATCACAATAAGCAAGGGGCCAACCAAGCAACCATTTCTACAGATGCAAATAGTATGGAGGAACATTCCAATCATCCCAGCAAAGTTAAATTCTCTTGCATTCTTTGTAAGGGTGATCACCTTCTTAGAGATTCTCCCGGTACTCCACAAGTATTAGAAGTGTGGTCCATAGGCTCACATCAGCTTTGTCGTCAGCTTCTGGAATCATGCTAGTGACAAACCATCAAATAGTGATAGTAAGGTCCATGGGAAAAAGGGTAAAGTCAAGTTTCCCTGTAAGTTATGTAGAGGGAATCATCCTCTTCACATTTTTCCTTATATGGATGAAACCTCAAAAGTGTTGGAAAACCTTACAGCTTCTCAACCACGACTTCCAGCTGGTTACCAGAAGCTTTCTCCCAATCCTCCACTAGTTGATGAAGTGATTAATCAGAATTTGAATCCAATCAATCCCACTCTCTTTGAACGTTAATCTCATGAGTTCATTCCTGACCAACCATTTGTTGAGAAAATGGTTGACTTGATTCCACCTTCATTTGATCGTACCTTTCCTGTAGAGAGTGACCTTCATACCACCCAGGTTCTTCTCGTTTCTTCAGTTGCCAATCAACTGGAGAGCAATCTCCCCATTCCCACATCACTGGAGAGTAGTTCTTCGATTCTCATAACACAAGGGGGTAGTTCTCTCATTCCCACGACACCCCCTCCAAGTAGTATTGTCACTTCCTTTGGTTGGATTCGAATGGAAATATATCGTCTTCCTCCTTATGTGCCCTTCCAAATCATAATACATGTTTATAATATGGTTTGTACCTGACACAGTCATAGATGAAGGTGTGTTTGTTAGTATTTTGTCCTCAACTTCTTTGCAAGATTTAGGTTCTCCATAGCTTATGCTCGTTACCCAAAATTTGTTGGATTTTGATAAAGGAACCAGTCAACCGTTAGGGATCCTTCCTTATTACCTATTACTCTGGGAGGAAAGACTATCTATATTGATGTTATGGTATTCCAAGGCCCTTTGGATTTTAATTTACTCCTTAGGTGCGACTATGTTTATGTCATGAGAGCTCTTGTCTCTTCACTCTTTCATGTGATGTGTTTCCTGCACGAAGGAAGAATCATGACCATTGATCAACTTTCATTCGTTCATCCTAATTTTACTCCCAATAAACCAACTACCCTAAATGGTCCTTATATGCAAGTGGTATCTTCCCTGCCACATATTAATTATGTGGCAACCTATTCCATGCCCGCGAATACTAATGATCTAGTAGGTGATGTAGTGCATCATTTACTAGGGACATTGGAGTCTGATCTTTCCATTGAATCCTTTGATACCTTCCAAAGTGTTGTTCTCCCATCTGATGAGAACCTCTTGGTAACCATGGCCTTCTACAAGTCATGATCAAGGCACCGGAGCAAAGTTATTTTTCTTGTTTCAAGCTCGTTAAAAAATGAAACAAGTTGTTTGAGCAGAGTTCCTTTTCTTGTGTCAATCTCATAAAAAATGAAATAAGGTCATGAGCATAGTTCCTTTTCCTGTGTCAATCTCATTAAAAAATGAAACATATCCCCTTCCAATTCGAGTCTTTGATTAGATCTCGTAAATTCCGAGTCGCTTCTTTCACTTAATCTCGTAAATGACCCTTATTCCATCCACCTATTAGTAACCACTATCTACTTATGTGCATGAAACGAAGCTTGAGGGCATGTACCTCAAATTGAGTCATTATGCTAGGGGCATAAAAAACTAATTTCAAGCATAGTTTTTCTCTATTTCAATCTTGTTATTGGGTCTCAAAATTGTCATAATTCCATTAACCGAACTATCCATTTTACATCATTCCATTCATCCATTGTTAACTTTTTTAACCATATTCCTCCATAAAATGCACCAAATTTCGACATACATGTTTACATGGTTTATTATTATTATTTCCATTATTTTTAATGAATTAAGAATAATTTTGCATGGTTTTACTAATGATTGTTTAGAAAGTTCAAGTTGTTGCAGATTTGTCAAGTTTCCGTAACTACCTCCATGGTTGAGGTAGTAGAACCACTCTAGAATGAAATCTGAAACTTGGACTTGGTTTCTAGAAGCTCCAATATGGATTTTTATTGGTCAAATTCCACCCAGCTCGCATGTGTGGACCTCCAGGCAAAGATCAAGGGAAACTCGCAACAGTTTTGACCAGTCAACTTCAAATGTGTTTTCTGAGAAAATGAAAGTGAATATCAGAAAACAAAAACAAGGGTTTTGTTTAGAACGAGCCTAATTAAGTTCTCTATGAGTATTTTTCTCAATTTCATTACCATTTGAGATATTTTTGAAGATCTTCAAAGCCTTATTTTGCAGATTACGTGGATATACGATTTTGTCGTTTAATGCATAGCCAACAAATAAGTTAGAATGGACTGTGATTCATCAAATTCGTGGCAACCAGGTGTCCATTCAGTTCTGATCTTTAGCCATATAAATCTCCATGAAGTTACATTGTAATCAATATATAAGCACTCCAAGGAAGCAAAGGAGAAGGTTAATTTTTCAAAAATGCAATTGTAATGTTTTGAAACTATGTTTTTACTCTGTTAATGAAGAAGACATCTTGAAGTTCCAATTCGTGGTTGATTGATCATTTAAAGCTTTTTAACCACCTGTTTCTGGAGGGCCCCTGCAAACAGCGAAGGCTCTGCATCTCATCGTTTTGTTTCATTTGTATTACATTTGTTTTGTGCTTCTTTTTAATTCATTCTATAGCACTAATTTTAGTAGGATAACGATAACAATATTTCATCAAGTATTATTTTGAACTGATAGGTTGTGGTAATCATAATCATAGTGTAATCATTTTCCATAGATCTTTTCATAGTTTTGATATCAAGAGCATGATAATTCCCTTTACAACTTCATTTCCAAGCATTTTTGTTGTAGAGCATAATCATATTTTCTTGTCATTCTTTACAGTTTCAGAGCATTTCAATTTCACAATAAAAATGATTTCTTTGAAAAACATTTCAATTGCAGAGCATGAATGATTTTCTATCATTTCATTTTAGAACTTAGTTATGCAATTTTCGTTTCATTTAAGTTTCATGCAAGAATTTATAGGACAATAATCCTGCTTTTAGAAATTAGATGTGTGTTGTAATAGATCAATTTAGTTTCTTTAATGAGATAGTGTGAATTTTCTTAATTTCATTTTGCAAGTGTGAGTTTACATTAGTTTTCATTCTGCAAGTGTGATTTAATCTAGTTTCCATTCTGCAAGTGTGAGTTAATTTAGTTTCATTTTTTTTTTGAGTTCTTTATGGTTTCATTTTTCAAGTAAGAAATATTTCTTTAATTCCATAATCATTTTAATTTCCACTAGATAGGAATATTAGTTTCATTTTGAAATAGGAACACAAAACTTAAAGATACATTTCCAATAACTCATTCATATTAATAATCCAATTTAATAAAAAGGGCTTCTAACATATATTGTGCACTTTGACTTCACAAGTTTACCAACTCCGGTCGATAGTTGATGTAATCAATTTAAGACAATTAAATTGACAAAAAATTTGGCATTGTTGTCGAGGAAGTGTATGTAGGAGTCCTTTTCTTTTCATTAAAAACAAATAAAATAAAATAAAAAATAAAAAATAAAAATCAATCACCTACCACTCCCACTATATCACGTGGTGCAATAAGAGCCACACATCCACATCATGAATTCTTATTTTTGCAGGTAGAAGAAGAGGTAAAAAAGAGGTTGAAGAAATGGATGGAGATGATGACAATGAGGAAGATCCTTTTGGATTTCCCATTCAAGAAATTGATATGAATGTTCATATGAAGAACATCCCTCCATCCGTACTTCCTAACTTCAAAGGTATGAGATCAGAAGACCTGGAAACCTTTCTTTTTGAATTTGAAATAATTTGTAGATCTTATGGCTACTCATTACACATTCAAAAATTGAATTTGTTTCCAGCAACATTGAAGGATAGAGCTCTAAATGGTTCATGACTTTAGGAACAAATTCTATAAGGACATGGGATGATATGAAAAGAGTATTTTTGGAAAAATATAAAAATTATTGCATACACCATGACCTTAGAAATCAAATATTTAAGATGAACCAAGAAGAGGATGAAAGCCTAGAATATTTAGTGGAGATATTTACGTATAATACCAAAAGATCTAAATTGCATAATTTAGGATCAGACACATTAAAAACTCTCCTACTAAATACTATAAGGAATGAATGGATTGATCTTCTTAACTTGGTGGGAGAAGGAGATGTCTCTCAATTGTCATTTCAAGAGATTTGTGAACTGTGCAAGAACATATCAAGAGGAAAACAAAGTATGGAAGATCCCCTCAAGATCCAGTTATGGAAAGAGTAAGTAAGTCAGCATCAGGATTGGTAAGTCAAACTGAAGTTAACAATTTTTTAGACATTCTTGGTAATTTAAATGAACAAATTGATATGCTAAGAATGCAAAACAAGCAAAAAGTTGAGAATGTTGCTTCATTTATATTTTTCCCTAAATGTAGAAAGAAACATGCTTTGCATGAATGTCCACTTGACGAAATTAAAATTTGTAAAACCTGTGCAGGATCACATACTACTAAAGATTTCCCATCATTACCAGGGTTGAAGGCAGTTTACCAAAAGGATAATGGAGTGAATCAAACAAAAGAGCAACATTGTTATGTAGCTCTAATAGGGATATGGCGGCCTCATCAACCCAATATGATGCAATATCCTTATGCATAATTTAGAGGTTATGCACAACAATCTCAAGCTAATTGGAATACTCCCTTTCCTTGGAAACCTTGGTCATCCCAACCTCAACACCAATCTTGGCAACAAAGTTGGCAAAGGCCCTATAGAGGAAATCCACCATATCCTCAATTTTTTCCTCACTATCCTCAATACCAACATCAAATGTTATCCATACCATTCACCTCCACCACAACATCAATATCACCCTCAGTTGACCACAATTCAACCTTTCCCATTACCACCCACACAAGAATCCCAGAAATCCATTCCCACTCCACTACCTGCACAACCATTTCATATCCCCAACAATAAAACAGCTCAATCCACTTACAATGTTAAGGTATTGGAAAATTATTCACTAACTGCCATTGAAGAACAACAACTAGAAGAAGAAGATTCAGATAAGGTCCAAGAATTATGGATACTTGTCGATAAAGAGAAGTTTTTGGAACCTGAGATTGAAAATTTTCTTGCATGCCTATCACCAAATTCTATGAATGGAGATCACATCATTGAACACTTGCATGGTACTATAGTAGGAAGCCAAGGAAGATAGGATTACATTAAATCTTGGTTCAAGATAGTCATTGGATCCCAGTATTCAACTCTTCAGTATCTTCTGACATCATCTCAATCAAGGCAGTTCATCTCTCATATATTGGTACATATCAAAGAGTATATTTCAAACTTGCATATGAGTTTATCTATCATCTTGTTACACACATGGTTCCATTGGAAGTATTCATATACTTGAACGAGTTCTTTTTCAAGTAGAGTAGGACATATAAAAAAATAAAATAAAATAAAAATGAAAAAGTAAAGATAAAAATAAGTCATATTTTGAAAACCAACTTGCTGGCGTAATTGGACATGAGCTTTGCTTGAAAACCATGCAACTGGTGGGAAAAGTTCATACTAAGTCCTACAATTTTCTGATGGTTTCAATCTTTTATTATGGTTCTTCAAATCATTTTTGGTTCTATGCTCAAGTTGGTTGATGTGGGGTTCCTTAAGGCCCACCTTCCAATAGATCTTGTCCCATTGACCTTAACACCTTATATGGGA
Source organism: Pinus tabuliformis (assembly GCA_031772625.1). Taxonomy (NCBI): domain Eukaryota; kingdom Viridiplantae; phylum Streptophyta; class Pinopsida; order Pinales; family Pinaceae; genus Pinus; species Pinus tabuliformis. Next base: position 235,503,610 of record CM062814.1, on the reverse strand, counting down.
TCAAGATCAGAGATAATTTGGAGTGCCTTGGAACTTGCATACATCAATGGAAAGCCTCCTCGTTGACAAAAATGTCTCTTGATTGTCAGATCTTACATGTGAGTCGACTTCAACACATTCATTTGCCTTTGTCAAGATGCACTCAGGTACCTTGACACTCATTTACATTATCAGTGAGTTGTCTCGCATTGGTTAACGATTTTCATTAACGATTGGTAATCCAATGATTTCTTTCCATGCTCAACTTTGGCACATTCATTTGCATGGTAAGAATTGTGCCATAATTTTTGGTTTTGGATGAAGACTAATGGTTTTATGGAATCAACAATAACTTGCAGCAGTATATTTTATTGGTTTCTTGTAGCAGCATGTTCATCTTTTTGTCATTCAACAACATCATGATGGCACCATTACAACGCTTTTTCATTCATTTCATTTTTAAGAAAAACAATAAAATTGGGCCTATTTCAATCAATATGAATTATATTTCATGGTTTCTACTTCAACATGCAGTACACAATTCAAATCAGTTGTTCAAACTCGAAGAAAACAACTCTCTGCAAAAATTGACATTTTCTACAACGGCTATGGAAAGTTGCATTTTCTGCAGTTATTTCTGTAACAACCTGTTTTTGATGTAGCAGCTTGTTCCAAAGGAAATTTTGGCACAAATATTGCAGGAGATTGGAGAAGAAATAAAAAAATTTGAACTTCTAGGTTTTCTCAGAATATGGTAAGTTGAGAATAACGCGAACAGAATTCCAAAAAAGTGCAATTTTCCAGGAATTTTCAGTGGGATTTTAAGGCAGATTTTCATTTTTCAACATTATGGATAGATTAGGCCAGATTTCAGTATTTTTGCACAACAACGTCTCTTCTTCATCAAAATAGGATTCTGAAGGCTTAAGGTGTTAAAAAACAAAACTTCAGGAAAATTTCATTTACCATTTGAGAGAAATAGGAAAAACAAGTTTGTTACATGAAAAATATACATTTTTGCAGCAAGGTCAAAGTATAGGTCAACGCATCATGGAGCAAGGTACCTGAGCCAATTCAACACCAAATCAACCATCAGATCGTGTTCTCTTCTCCAATTCCAAAAGATAAACTTGAGGTAAAACTAGCTTTAAACATTTTAATTTGTTAAAAATTTGGAAATTGTGATAAGAAAGTTATTGTAAAACATGTGATCTATGTATTTCACCCTATCATATCCACATTCTTTAAACCATTTTCTCAATCCTTCATTCATATTCTACTTTGCATGCATAATCAATCCCAATAATTGTTTCCAGCCTTCATTCCTTATTGGATACTCTACAAACCTTGTTATGGTTGAATCCCATCCCATGATTGCATAATCTTTTCCTTCATAAGGTCTTATGTTTTCCCTAGTAATAATGTTGTCTCCCACCATTCTCATGTTTAAATTTCTCTTCTTGCTGCAATATAAATTGATTCATATCTTCTTGATGAACAATTTGACCTTTTTGGCCTTCATATGAGACTAATTCAAATGTGGAGATGATTTTCTTAATGAACCATCATAGTACATGGTTGTAGCACATGATCAAAAAGTACATGGGGCATTTGGATTATGTGTCATATTGTTCATCTTTAGATTTCTAATGGAAGCCAAGAAATGATGAGTACAAAGCCACAAGAAGAAGAAGGTTGCAAGAAGGCTTTGTTTGCACTCTTGAAATCACTTGAAGTATATTTTAAGGCTTTGATAAATTGTACAACCCTCACCTACAACTCTTATTTTGTGTTATGTGCAACTCGTCTTGTCAAAAGCTTCACATTGGAAAGCCTTCTTATTTCATTAGTTTGTTAGTTCTTGAAGAAACTATTTGATAACACTGTTGAAGTAGGATTGGTTGCTTTAAAAAAAATGTTTCTATGCATGGATGATAAGAAGACAACCATTATGGGTTACAATTTATGATAATTTCCAACCATGATAATGGGATGAATTTCATGAGGGAAAGCATATTATATGGATGTAGTAAGAGTCTTGATGTGTTCTTC